>OY294031.1:35896436-37271657 GCA_958510845.1 Cantharis nigra
TGTACGAATACTTTTTACGGCCACTGTATATGTGTATTCATCATTTTGAACATAATAATATAGTAATCTTCAACACAACATAATATTATAATAAATTATCGTTGGATAACTGCAAAAGCAAATTGGAATACTTCAGTTTTCTGCATTCGTTATCTTGCAAGGTTAAATCGCAGATATGCACTGTGCATGGTTTTATACGATTGCAAATTTTTTTACAACAGATGCGAAATTATAATATTATACCGAATTTATATTATGCATTTATACATATTTTAAATTAAAAATAATCAGTACGTAAATCCAATTCCTAATTATTATAACTCATAAACTAATCTTTGAAGTTTTTTCGAATTTCCTATGCTTATAGATATAGTTTATAGTTCGAATAAGGTTTCTTCCATTTTATTATAAAACAATTTAAACGATCTTATAATATATTTAATGGAAACAATAAGAATTAGATATTAAAGTAAAGTGCAAAATTCCCACCCTTACGATTGATATAATTTTTAAAAGGCGGAGCTTATATTTCAGCTTAAACGTAGGTTTTAAAAGTAGATTCCTGTAAGTTTGCTATTGAATTACCCATTAATGCAACCAGACTATTTGTGAAGCTTGTTGCCTACCAACGAATTAATTAATTAATTTATTCACCATAGCTTGTAAGCCCCCTCGCGTTCGTGAATTAAAGCTAGATCGACATAACCACTCCTTAAGTCAGAATATTAAAGTTTTTATTTAATTTTAAGTAAATTTATTCTGAATGGCATTAAAGAGAGCATGCATTATAGTCACTTAAGCATGCAGCAAAAGCTATAACATGAGGAATTACATGTTGTTCCAAAACGCCACTAAAAAGATGAGCCCAAGGTCCTTGAGCATATATTCCAACATCATCACCACCGTGTGTTTCTTCTCCAAGCGGAACCATAGATGAAAATTCATAGTTATTATCTTCTACAAAAAGAATTTTACGTTTCATTCAATAGTTTTTAAAATCTACTCACTCAAATTGTCGTTAGAGACGTTATGTCTCTTACCATTTTCTTCTTTCTTATATCCAGGACCATTGGCATAACTCAACGTGGCATAGGGTAATCCATCTTTATCGCTTATTCCCGCAATTCCCAGTATATCATTTCCACGTTGTGGATACCCATTCACGGTGAAAGTATGTGAATGATCGGATGTTACAATGATTAAAGTATCTTCCGAGTTGGTTATCTTTACAGCAGTTTCAATGGCTTTGTGAAATTCCACAGTTTCTTCTAAAGCTTTTTTAGCATGTGATTCATGATGAGCCATGTCAATTCGGGCTCCTTCCACAAAAAGGAAGTAACCGGTATCATCATGAGATAGTAACTGAATTGCTTTCTTGGTCATTTCTTCCAACGATGGTTTAGCAGTAATATTCCTTTCTAGATTGAATGGAAGGTGATCGCTGTCAAAAAGACCAAGAACATAATTAGTTTTGTTCGGTGAAGCCAAAAGTTCGGACCGCTTAGTGATATAAGCGTTACTGTTTCTGTTTTTCTGTTTCTTCCATTCCGCTACTAGATCTCTTCCATCACTGCGATAACCTCTAACGCCTTCTTCATCTACTGTTGTGTTCGGAAAAAAAGCCCGTCGACCTCCACCAAAAATGACGTTCAAATGTTTGCCGGTTTCTCCATGAACCAACTGGTGCGTATTATCGCGACATACCGTCGGATCCACTTTATCTTTAAGGACATTTGTGTCAGTTTCCCATTGTCGATAAGCCGTATGTGCATACACTCCTAAAAATCAGCTTTAATAATAAAACCTTTTAGGTAAATTTTATATTTGTACCAGCAGGAGAAGCGTGAGTAACGCGAGATGTCGTAACAAAGCCCGTACGTCTTTCGTTTAATTGAAAATCTCTAGCAATAGATAGCACATGGTTGCTGGTATTTTGCATCTGTTCGCAATCTTTTCGTTTCACTGTTGCTGTTACTCCAACCGTCTCGTAATTTGCTTTAACGCCACATAAATAAGCAGTTGCCGTGCAAGCTGAATCAGGAACTTGTTGGTCGACACAATAAGTCTAAAACATCCCTTCCATCATTATTTTCTAAATTAGATAATTCAAAGTAAGCGATGGTAAGTCTATCATAAAGGATAGATACTTCTCTCGCAATACATTTCCTAATGACTAACCTGAGGCTACTGCCGTTCATTTTATCTCACTACAGACTAATAATTATTAATTATTACCTACTTTTGATAAACCTGCATACGGGAACTTTTCAAATGATAATTCGGTTTCTTCTCCAGTTTTATTATTCCTGTTTCCTAAATACACACGTGTTGCTGCTAAGGTCGGTATGGACATTCCATCTCCAAGGAAAAGAATAACATTTTTCGCTTTGCCTAAAAATGATAATTTTAATTGCTGCATAATTAACTTCAATGTATATCCAAACCAGTATTTGGTTTTCTCGACAGTTGTTTGCGAATAGCAGCTTTTGCATTTTCAACCCAATAATTTTCAGTTTCTTCAGCTTTATTTGGATTTGGGTGGCTTGGCTGTGGATATTCAATGTGACTTTGCATGTGGCTATCATTTATCCTACCTATAATAATTTATTTAGTATTATTTTATTTATTTACGAGCTGGAAAGCCGTCCGTGGACGGGCAGCTAGACGGTATAATATTTAAACATTAATTTCGTTTCCCGTTACTGGGGGATTCCCCATTTTTCTATATTTTCAATGTAACGCAAAAAGTTGCTGGTAAACTAATTTTTTTATAATAATATAAAAATAAAAATTCTTTTTAAGTTAATTATAAAAATAATATAAAAATATAAAGCCAAAATTGTAAACCGGGGGGTCTGGAACACCCTCCAGTACATATCGCAGGATTTCCACTCTTTTAGAACACTCGGAGAAGATAACGAATTTATAATTTTTCAAATTTCGTCAGGAAAAATCGGGAAATTTGAATTTTTAACAAAAAGTGAGGGAAATCACATTGTTTTTTTTTCACCAAAAAATGACACTCTGTAGCAGGAGCAGCATCAGCGTGCTGGGATTTCATATATCAGGATTATTAAGTTTTACAGCATATTGAGTTGCAACAGGCAACAAGCAACCATTTGGTATTATTCCATACCAAATTAACCACTTTTGACTCCGACCCTTTTCGATTTAGCTGAAAGTTTCTCAAATTTTTTTACCCAACCCAAAAATTTATTGTTATGAATTTTTCAGAAAAATAGCTTTTTTATTTTCAAATAGCTATAAATTTTTCAAAAATTGATCTTTCGGGACCACATTGTATTGAAAATTTTTGTTTATAAATGTACTTTTCTAAAAAAACTACAAAAAAATTTTAAGATGATAAACTCCATAAAATTTTTGCCTTTTTTGAGAAAAACCGTTAGTTTCTCGAAGTTCGCCATTTTTTATTTTCACAAAAAAAGCTGTAACTAATCCTGCAATTATTCCCATCTAATCTAAGAGTGGCCCGATGTTTTTTCTATTTTTTCTATTTGATTAAAAAAAATTTCAAATTTTCAAGTTTTCAAACTTTTTAATTTTTTTTTTCAGAAACTTTGTTTATACAATAAAATTAAAGCAGTTAAACAATTATACAGTATTATATACTCAATTTATAGTCTCATTCTCTTTGATTATGGGTTTCTGCACCGGACAACCTTCCAAATATCACGGTCAAATTTTCCCCAGAAGAGAATTATAATACAGCAGTAAATGATTTAAATGATCGATTTTTGAAGACGAAACAAATCACAAAATCAAAAATAAAAAGAAAATTTGAAAATTTGAAAAAAAAAATTTCAATCAAATAAAAAAAATAAACAAAATTGGCCCACTCTGGGATTGGCGGGAATAATCGCAGTTTTAATTGAAGTTTTCTTTAAGAAAATAAAAAATAAAAAATTCGAGAAAATAACGGTTTTTCTCAAAAAAGGCGAAAATTTCATGAAGTCTATCATCTTAAAATTTTTTTGTATTTTTTTCTGAAAAGTACATTTAAAAACAAAAATTTTCAATACAAATGCGGTCCCAAAAGGTCAATTTTTGAAAAAGTTATAGCTATATGAAAATAAAAAAGCCATTTTTTTGAAAAATTCATAACTTGTTTTGGGTTGGGTAAAAAAATTTGAAAAATTTTGAAAACCGTTTTTCATAGGATAGAAAAAGATCAAAAGCTTTCAGCTAAATCGAAAAGGGTCGGGGTCAAAAGTGGTCGATTTGGTATGGAATACCCCATATGTACGTGATACTGTTAATTCTAGTTGCCTTCAATTGATTGTGTCATTTAACTGGAAAACACAAAAAACTGAAACAGAGCATCTATCGATACTTACCAGATAGAACTTCATCGATACTTGGCTTTCCCACCACAAACAAAAAGGAGCAAGCTATCACTACGGTACGTAGCATCGTTTAACATATAATTATTTTATTAGCGGGTAATACTAAATCAATAATTTTTTTATTTGCGTACACTAGCAACATTTTATTATCTTGAGGACCAAGATATTAGCTATGTTCTACTTGAAAATCCAATCAAGTGTAGGTATATTGTAGTTTGTAGAATTTCAGAAAAATAATAAAATAGTAGTGTTTATCTATTGATGCCATTTACATAATAATATCAATTTGACACGTATTTGAGTAATTTAAAAAATTATTGCACTAGTGCGGTAAAACTTAATTGCCGCACTAGTGCAATAATGAAATATATTCTAAACAGGATTTAGCGTTATTTTAAATTATTCTATTTTGCCTTTAGCTCGACAAACAGAAAAAATCTCTCTCATCCCTCTCTGTGGTTGCTGAGTAGCCACCACTTCAACTCAGATGTACATAAACTTAGCAAATAAAATAATTAATCCGCAGTATTTTATTATTTAAATTTTATAGGATTACATATTGCAGGCATTATAATCACTTAAACATGCAGCAAAAGCTATGACATGAGGAATCACGTGTTGTTCCAAAACGCTGTCCAAAAGATGAGCCCAAGGTCCTTTGGCGAATATTCCAACATCATCACCACCGTGAGTTTCGTCTTTAAGTGGAACCATAGATGGATATTCGTAGTTTTTGTCCGCTGCAAACACAATTTTACTTTATTATATTTCATTTTTTTTTAATCCACTTACTTAAATCGTCCTGAGAGACGTCGTGCCTTACACCATCTTCTTCTTTTCTATATCCTGGACCATTGGCATAACTCAACGTGGTGTAGGGTAATCCATCTTTATCGCTTATTCCTGCGATTCCCAGTATATCATTTCCACGTTGTGGATACCCATTCACGGTGAAAGTGTGTGAATGATCGGACGTTACAATAATTAAAGTATCATCAGAGTTGGTTATCTTCACAGCAGTTTCAATAGCCTTGTGAAATTCCACAGTTTCTTCTAAAGATTTCCTAGCATGCGATTCATGGTGAGCCATGTCAATTCGGGCACCTTCCACAAAAAGGAAGTAACCGCTATCATCATGCGATAGTAACTGAATTGCTTTTTTGGTCATTTCTTCCAAGGAAGGTTTAGCGGTAACATTCCTGTCTAGATTGTATGGAATGTGATCGCTATCAAAAAGACCAAGAGCGAAATCGGTTTTGTTGGACAACTTCAAAAGTTCGGAACGATTAGTGATGTATGCATTACTACTTCCATTTTTCTGTTTTTGCCATTCCTTTACCAAATGTCTTCCATCACTGCGAAAACCTCTCTTGCCTTCTTCGTCTATTGTTGTGTTAGGATAAAACGCCCAGCGACCTCCTCCAAACATTACATTCAAATTTTTCCCAGTTTCTCCATGAACCAACTGATGAGCAATATCGCGACATACTGTGGGATCAACTTTGTCTTTGAGAATATTGGTATCAGATTCCCATTCTCGAAAAGCGCTGTGTGCATATACTCCTAAAAATAAGATGTAAAAATAAACTTTTTAGTCAAATTTTACGTTTGTACCAGAAGGTGAAGCGTGAGTAACACGAGATGTCGTAACAAAGCCAGTACGTCTTCCATTTAATTGAAAACCTCTTGCGATAGAAAGCACATGATTGCTGGTATTCTGCATCTGTTCGCAGTCTTTTCGTTTTACTGTTGCTGTTACTCCAACCGTTTCGTAATTTGCTTTAACTCCACATAAGTAGGCGGTTGCTGTACATGCTGAATCAGCTACTTGTTTGTCGACACAATAAGTCTGAAACATGACTTCCATTATTTTCTATAGTTAGGTAATGGAATAATATTTACCTTGGATAAACCGACATATGGGAACTTTTCAAATGATAATTGTGTTTCTTCTCCAGTTTTGTTATTCCTGTTTCCTAAATAAACGCGCGTTGCTGCTAAGGTAGATATGGACATTCCATCACCAAGAAAGAGGATCACGTTTTTGGCCTTACCTAAAATGGTTAATAGTAGTTGCTGGATTAACGTGAGAGCGTGTATAGCTACAAACCGGTGTTTGGTTCTCTTTCGAGTTGTTTGCGAATAGCAGCTTTTGCGTTTTCGACCCAAAAGTTTGCGGTTTCTTCATCTTTATTTAGATTTGGATGGCTTGGTGAAGGATACTCAATGTGACTATGCATGTGGCTATCATCTACCATACCTAGTTGCAGGATAAAATTTTGAATGCATTTGGTTTATGATAAATAATAATTAATTAGAATTATATTTGGATTTAAGCAGTGGCGTAACCAGGGGGGGCTGGGGGCCCGGGCCCCTCCCGAAATTATTAATTTCGGTTAATAAACCCTTTGTCAGGCTTTTAAAAATTTTTTTAATCGTTTGGGTGGCTACCCCCCCTCCCCCGAATTAAATTCCTGGTTGCGCCACTGGATTTAAGAATATTTTTAATTTTTGAGTAGGTACTTAATACTACTGATATTCGTTAAGTGATAGTTCTAAAAATAATAAGTTTGAAAGTACACTGTTTTTCGAGAAAATTGATAATTTTGACGGAAATTACCAAATCAAAAATAAATTATTAATTTCAACGAAAAATCATTTGGTATTCGAAAATTGCTTTTCAGAGTAAAACAAAAAGCAGGATGGTTTGAATTTCGGAAAGTTACATTTTGATTCTGACCTTTGCAAAAGAACTGCATAGTAACATAAACTACACTTGACCTTTGCTTATGCAATATTAAACTAAAAAAAGCTGCCAGGAGCAACGAAAATGCAGATGTAGGGTAAAAGTGAATTTTATAATAATTTATTATTAATTATTTACTAAATAATTTCCAAAAAGAAAATCTCCGAGAGCATTTTCTGGCTGCCTATGAGAGCCATACATTATCTAACAGAATATATAGAGTAAATTTAAGGTAGTAAACTAGCCAGTATGCGAATTTAAATTTTTTTCTGTCAATATAATTATGATATGTCACCAGAGCAAAAAAATCGGAAATTTAGAAAACTTACCACATGGAACTTCGTTGATGGTTGGCTTTCCCAGCACAAACAAGAAGGAGCATACCAGCACGATTTCACGTAACATGTTCAAATCTTTAATTGAGATTGAACACTAAATTTATTATTTTAATTTTACTTATATACCTAAGGATCTGATTTAAAATTTTCTTTTATCTTGAGGACCAAGATATTAAATTTCGTCAACCTACTTGAAAACCTGTTAAGTGTATGTACATACATATATATGGGTAATTTTACAAAAATATAAAATAATATTTATTTATTTATTCCAATTTTGCTGGTTACTTCCTACAGTTACTTATAATATTTATGTTGTATTAATGGCAATAATTTAAAAATTATTTTAAAATACCATTTACCTACTACCATAGAAGTAGTGACGACGAACGCCCATGGTTTCAAATTTAATATATCAAAATTTTCATGATAGATACTTCTTTCACGGCATATCCAATGCCTTTAACACCAAATAACCTACCCCAAGGCTCGAACATTACTCTTACCAGATATGTCTCTTCAGTTGAGACCTGGTATCCGCCAATTGAATTGATAACCGCAATTCTACGAAGATTTTGAATCGAAGAATCTACGTATAATCGAGTAAGTATATCTTACAAGTTCTTCAAAATCGAAAGTCCGGGTATTGTCTCAATCTTGGAAACTAAAAGAAAAGGTTTTCTCGTACTTTTTTCCTGATAAAACCACGAGTTGATAAAGATTAAACGATTTACAGTTAAAGTCAGGATAAAATGTGCAAAAATATAAAAAAGCATCCACTTCTAGCATCCAAATATCACAAATCCAATCTTTAAAAAGTTTGGCCGGCTAATTTTACAAAAAATATCCAAATCCAAAATAAACCCAAATGGCAATCGGGAAAGCCTATTCACACAACTAAAATTTCACTTAATTTCTTTTGTGCATTCAAATCCAAATTAAAATTATTAAAAATAAAATTTACAATAACTCGACCATACAGCGGTCTCGATGGCCAAAGCCAAAAAAAATTCAAAATTAAAAAAAAAAATTTTAATTGATTAGATACGAACATCAGTTCCAAAAAGGAATTATCCTTGATTTCCTCTCATAATATGGTAGGGTTTTTCGACCACAATCAAATAAATTTTTGTCAAAAAAATTAACACTACTCATTATTACAAAAATCCTCAAACTCGGTTTCCATTCAATTTTCAAAATAACAGAATTCCCTGACTTTTTTAGGTAATCTAGACAAGTGGGAACCCTGCGGGATCTAAGCTTAATTCACTTCGAATTGAAGGGCCAGTTGTTTAACAGAAAATCAACCTCGGATCAACAGTGAATTGATCCTGGGTTACCTTTTACGTGAGCTTTATACAACTGGCCCTAACTGGGTTATATGCCCGAATCGTAGCCGGTAATTAGACCCCCAGTAATTTGGTCCCCGGTAATTTGATCCCCTGGTAATTTTACCCCCGGTAAAATCATCATCCCCAATTCCGATTTATATTATTTCTCTGCAATTTTGTAACAAATTACTTAAAATACATTATTTTACAAAATTGCTCCTCTTCATGTTTATAATTTGATGTTAGTAATATTGTACATAAAAAGGAGATATCCGCGCGAAGATATGCATCGGTTATGTAGGTTAGTATTAGTTTATAATTTTTCTTTAACAAAATCGCCCCTAAGAGACATTGCCGGGGATGAAATTAGTCAGGGGATTAAATTACCGAGGGTCGAAATTACCGGGGATCAAATTACCGGGAATCAAATCACCTAGTACCATCCATGAATATACATAATATATCAACCATTTGGCCGATAGATTATTTCACTGACAATGAATTGGCTGACATTGAAGTTTTTTTCTATAATCCTAAATATTTTTGAATCCAAACCGATTTTACTTCTTAAAAATTGGTTCATAATGTACTTACAATATTACTAGATTACAATATTACTTACAATATTACTCTTTTTAAGCTACATATTTTATAAAGAAACGGCAGAAGAAAAATAGTTTCTAACTTATAACAACTTAAGAGAGGATAAGAGCTGCAGAAGAGTAGGAATTTGATATTGATAACTGATAGGCAGGCCAAAAAATTTTAGGCCACCGATATATTTTCTTAAAAAGTTCAAGTTGTCCTGGGGTTTCCGATACATTCTTTAGTTCATTTTCTACCTCGATAGGTTCTTGCGATTCAAAGGGTTTAAAAACCTAACCAGATGCTCTGCAAAGACTTCTGCCTTTTGTACATCAATTCTTGTCCACGTTCCATTTTGGGGGAATTGTAGTTTGCGGTTTTGTTAGCTTTTTGTAGCTTTCCACACTAAATAAATAAAATAATAAACAAAAAATCTTAAAGTACAGAGATAAAATCTATCATTAAAGGTCTTAACACCAAGAAAGCTCCGGGCTTCGATCTAATCTCAAGGAAAACATTGAAAGAACTCCCGGAAGTCGGTTTAACTAAGTCGAAATGATAGCCATACGTCCAGAATCGGCTATAGCACCTGAAGAATTATTTTGATAATAATATAATAAATGTTTGATAAATCTAAATTTAATTGTTTTCGATAGCAGATGTAAAAGAAAAAATAGAAGAAACCCAATTGCAAATTAAATTATTGACAAGATATTCATTTTACAATAAATGAATTAAATATACTTTGCAATCTCCGTTGTCACAAAACTATTTATAACATTACTAGATAGCAGATCATTAATAATTTGAAGCACATCTGCTTACATTAGACAACAATTCTTCTGGATACTCATTACAGAAGCAATTAAATTTGGATCCGTGCATTTAAGCAAGAAAGCAACAAAACCTTAAAGTGCATTTAAGCTGACAAACTCAAGATCATGATTTGTACCTCTCTTCAACGACAAAGTATATTTTAATGAGAAGCCAAAACTTCAAACAATATAAATTATAAAATATGTTCAGACTTATTCTCATCACGAGGAGGGTGAGATTGCATCATACCAACAATGGCTATATTCAAATGTCATTCAAAATATTTAAATTAGCAAATATCTTATCATTAGCTTAAAAAATATAACATCTAATTTAGAAAACAAGGAAACTTCAGTTTGAATTTTTCATGATCAAACTTGCTTAATTATCCATATTAATATTAATGTCAAACAAAGATTAAAACATGTTTATTAACTAAAAAAACTTAAAATTACAATATCTATAAGATAGAACAATTTAATCGATCAGTATCTCAGCACCAACCTTCGTTAATGCTTCTTTCAATTTTTCTGCTTCCTCTTTACTAATGTCTGCTTTGACGATTGCCGGCGACCCTTCCACAAACTTTTTAGCTTGAACCAAATTCATACCTTCCACTAAAGCTTTAACTTCCTTAATCAAGGCAACCTTTTGTTTATCGTCATATTTCATTAATTTTACGGTAAAGGAACTTTTAACGGCCTTAGGTCCGTCATCCTCGTCTTGCTCGGCAGCTGGTAAAGCGGCTGGTGAAAAACCTGCAGGGAAAGCAGGTGCATCCGGAAGATTTAACTTTTTCTTTAAACCTCCACTTAGCTCCGACACTTCGATCAACGTTAATCTTGAAATTTCCTCAATTAATTTTTCTATTTTAGGCGATGTTTGTCGTTCTGTACTCGAAGGTGGTGGAATGGTTAAATTTTCCATTTGTGGTTGAGGTTCCACGTTTTGATTGTAAATAGAACTGCAAAAATTTTGATTATGGCAAAAAGTTAAGAAAAAAGCCTTGTACGTACCATCGTGAAAATCTGCGAATCTGCCTGAATGGTAATCTTGAAATTGCTCTGGCCACTTGCATTTTGAATTATTTTGAAAGCCGGGACGCTTTTTCTCGAAATAATAACCAACTTCAAGTTATCTATTTTGAGGTTACAAAATGTGTTATGTCGTTTGGTATTAGAGCTTAGCGACATCTATCCAAGATGAAATTTAACTAATAAATAGCATAAGCGGCGTAAAAATTTATTTCGAAAAGAGCAAAATGTAACAGAAATAACTATCTTAATTTTAAATACAAATCATTAACTTTATATTTAAATTTAATTTTATCCTTGACTTGCTTTTCGTTTGTGAAAACCAAGCCAATATCCACCATCCGGTAGCATGTTAAGAGAATTGGATCCCACTTCCAAGGGTACTTGCGTTTTATTTACAACCAAGATATCGAAATGAGCCAAAATGTGGAAGAATAAAATTTTACTTTCTAACAGAGCTAATCTTGAGGCTAAAATATCAAAATTAAATGAAAATAATTTTATACATATTTATATTTACCAATACAACTCCGTGGTCCGGAACCAAAAGGCATATAGGAATATGGTAATATTTTGCTTTTATTTTCGTCACTAAATCTTTCTGGGTCAAACACTTCTGGATTTGGGTAAAATTCCGCGTCATGATGAATTCCATAAACTGGAATCAAAACAATTTCTCCCTTTTTTATTACCGTTTCCTTTTCTTCTGGATGTTTAGGTGGAATTGTATAATCTTGAACACATATTCGATTATATTGAAATCCCGGGGGCCATTTTCTCAGAGTTTCTAAAAATTAGAATAATTTAAAAACAATTTTCATTGCTGTTGATTTTCACCTGATATAACCATATCCATGTATTTCATTTTCATTAGGTGCTCATAAGTGAGATTTCCGTTACAAAGAGACAAAGTTTCGTCGATTTCCAATTGCAGTCTCTTTTGGATATCGGGATTGACGGCCAATTCGTACGCTGCAAACGACATTAATGTTGAGGATGGTTCGAATCCAGCAGTAAAAAATATTAAAGCTTGAGCTACGATATCGTCGTCGCTCAGCTTGAGTTTTTGCTGTAGAGGTGCTTTCCCCAAATCAGACTCTTCCACGGTAGCAAAGCCTGCTTCGGTTATGCCATCATTACCATTCCCATGTTTTAGACGATCTTTTCGGGCTTCCAACATTAAATGAATTAAATCTGGCCTGACAAATTTCGTAGTTTGCCTTTGCTGGATGGAGTTTTTTACAATTTGATAAAAATACTTGCCAATTCTTTGGGAATACAAACAGTTGCTGATAAACTAAAATGAAAAAAATTCATTGAGACTGAAAATAGTAGACCAATAACCAAAACTTACATCATTTAAAATCGGACATATCAGTGATACGTAGAATTGAAATTTTCTTATAAAAAACGAAATGGATGATTTGGTTCTCATTTTGTAGAATTCGTTAGACTGCTCACCTAACGAATTGCACTGAAATCCAAATGCAATAGATGCGATGGCATCGTTTGCAAACCTGGTGAAGATGTCTTTCATTTCCATGACTACAATTTCGTTCTCTTGATTCCCGAAATGCTGAGTAAATTGCTCCGAACAGTGGCACAATAAATGGAACATGGCTTTTATTTTGCTGCTGGTGAAGGATGGACTGAAAGTTACACGCTTTTCTCGCCAATTTTTTCCAAGCAATGATAGTCGATTTTGGTCCATGAGAGGAATGGTACTTTTTGGGATTAATCTCGCTCGATCGGTAAAATAATCAAAATTTTTGATCGTAATCTTTTTTATTAGATCAAGATCGCGGATTATTAAAACCGGAAGGGTACATAAGTATACTCCACAGTATCTAGAAAAAAAATTATTTATAACATGTGTTTAAAAATTTTTTCCCGTCGATTCGAACTCAAGAAAGAAAAAAGTGAAAAGGTAGGTAAAGGCTTCAACTTGGGGTAATTTTTAAATTTTGGGAAAAGGTATCTGTTTGCAATAAAAATAAACTGGAGGTATTCCATACCTTCAAAGCCCCCCCCCCCCCCCCCGACACGAGAGCTACAGAGAATAAATTAGAGAAGACGTAGAAAACACTATTGACCTCTGGTCATATTAATTAGCATAATTACTATCGGCAAATATGAGTAAAAATAAGGATATAAATAAGCACGTAGTTATCAACTTTTTATATCAGCGGTCGCCAAACTACTTGCCCGCGGACCACTAGTAGTCCACGAGAAAATTTTAGTATTTTGAGAAAATAAATAATGTCGTCGTAAAAAAATTGAGCTAAAGAAAATCGTGGATTATGGTAGCGGAAATCTCAAATCTCACTAATCCATTCATGCGCGTTAGTGGTAAACTTGCATAATTTTCACTATTTTGGTTATTTATAAATTATTCTGAAAAAAAGTACTATCTAAGAAATTAATAAATGTTATATAGAAAATTATTGAACATTTTGCGAATTAACATTTTCCGCTGGTCACTTTTACTGGTAAAAAAATAAATATTATCTTACCTTTCGTTGGGAAAATAATTGTAAAAATTATCGATCAGTTTCACAAAAGGACGATTTTGGCAAATCATAGAAAACATGTTGCCGACAATCGGGCATGGTTTTTTACTTATTATATTGCGTTTTTCCCAATAATTTAAGGGTTGTATTAATTTGAAATAAATCAATCCTACCACAAGACATAGGAAAATGGAAAATAAAATCAACATCTTAAGCACAGTTTCTTGACGATTACTTTTCGATAATGCTGGATAGCATAAAGACACCGCACTTGTACAATTGAGTAGTAATTAAACTCAAAATAATGATGACAAAGTAAATGTCAACGAATAAGAAATTGCATTTATTAAATTTTTTCGAAATTTCAACAAAGTTTATTAAATATCAGGGGCGACTTTATAAAAATATTTAACAAAAGTTTTGCTTCCAAATACCAACCTTTGAGAGCACTTTATTTAAATTTCTACCTTCACATGGCCATAGCCCAAAAACTATTCATTTTTCAGTAAAAATGCTAGAGTACTTTTTTAAAGATTGTGAAATAATCTACAAATTAGATTTCAGCTCTTTATTGCCTAGAATCAACGGCTTTCGAGTTATAAATTAAAGTAGGTAAAAAATGTGGAAAATTTTGACTTTGTTGCTTTTTTTGATTTTCTAAATTCCCTGTATCTTTAAAACAATTTTTAAAAAAATCTGACGCCCCATTCCGGATTGGAAATTTAACGGACTACAATTTTTGTCTAGTAAAAATTTTTGAAAAACCAATGCATTTTAATGAAAATCAGAAATTAATATTTTTTTTATTAATTTTAAAAAAATTAATAATTTTTATTTTTATTGAAAAATTATTATATTGGCCTACTCTAGAGGGTTTAAATTTAGACAAAAAATTTCTTAAATAATTTTCTTAGAAAATTATCCGCTATCACCACCTAAGTTTTGTCAACCCATCGCAAGATGGGTGCCTGCAATGCTCATACCGCATCAAAGAAAAATACAACAACAAATCAAATTGATATAATGCAATTTTGCAAAATTCGAAAGTTGTTAATACCGGTCCTGCAAATTGTAGATTACTAAACATTAATAACTATGGATTCATTATTTTGACAATAATTATAATGTCGTTATTATTAGTTTAATATGAATTTGGGTTAATCCATATATATATATATATATATAATGAAAAGTGCTTTAAATTAGATCATTTTTATCAGAAAAATTTAAAAAATGTAAATTTGCAATCCTGTACTGTCAATTAAAACACTATTCCAAGAACATTAAAATTAATTTGTTGCAATAAATCTTAATTTAGTAAAATCGAGTCTTTTGTAATTTCAGAATTTTGAATTATTTAAGCCTGTAATATATTGCGTATTTTGACTTTTTTTGTCGTGTTACGACATCCATCCTTTTTAGATTTTTTTTTGATAATTTGAAATTTTTGATTTTTATGAGAATTAGTTTTTTTGAAATTTGAATTTTTGTTTTAAATAATTTTGTAATTACTGTAAATATTGAGATTTGGTTGTTTTTGTATTTAAAATTAAGTTTGTGAGTAATTTATTGTAATTTTTGAATAATTTTTGTAAACTTAGTAAAATTTTGAATTTGATAAATCTTTTGGTGCTAGAAAATTTAAATGGTGGCACCAAGAAACCAGTGACTAGCTCTCTCCAAGCCGGTCCGTCGACGTGAGCGGACGCTTCGCAGAAGATTTTGATGAATTTAGACATTTTGGGGTCCCAGCAGCGAAAAATCATCATTTCCAAAAAATGTCTGTAGGTGTGTATGTGGTCAAATTTTGTGTGCGCTCTACCTCATAAAGTAATAGGAATTTTTTAACATAATTTCGTACTTAGTACTTACATAAATATTGAGACTTAAATGATTAGATTTCGGAAACGCAAAAAAAAAAAAATTTTGTAAATTAAAAGAAATTTTATTTTTATTTTTTTATTATATTCTGCTTTATAATAATATCAAAAAATTATTAATTAATAATCGTGTAATTATCCTATTTTTATTAATATTGTTTTTACAAATTTTTTTTCTTATTTTTTAAATTTTATTTTTTTATTATATTCTGCTCCATAATAATAATAAAAAAGTATTAATCAATAATCATGTAAACATCATATTTAAAAAAACTATTTTATTTATTTGGAAAATTTAAAATTTGTCGACCCCACAACCCACTCCTGAGAGGTCTCCGCTCTCCGACTTGCAAGATACCTGGCGAACAAAGTTAGAAAAGAAAGTCGGGAAATAATTTTTCCGGCGTTCCACTATAATCCAATTATATTCATATTAAATTTACTAGAAGATCGTGCGGTCTTACGGCCGCACCGACTTTCCTTTAAATTCTTGTTAAAAAATGGATTTCCGATTTTTTCTAATTTTTTTTTCTTTTTTCTAATCCCAACCAGACACCTTTTTCAGAATATAAAAAATTTTGAGATCGCGCAAATTTGAGCGGAATTTGGGTCTCACGAACTATCACAAATTTAAATTTGGATAAAATATAATAAAGAGCCAGTTTTACTTCCATCTGTGCAAAGCGATTTCCAATGCAGTGACGAGGTCCTACCCCAAAAGGAAGATACGTTCCAGGAATAATGCTTGATTTATTTTCTTCGCTGAATCGTTCAGGATCGAAGCGATCGGGATTTGGAAAATATTTTGGATCTCTATGTAACGCGAAAATCGGAATCCAAATTAAATTACCTATTTCTAAAGAAATTGGGTTTTCACCTTCAGTTGTGGGTTTAATTGTGTAAGGTTTACTACACATGCGATCAGTTATTGGAGACGGAGGATATTTTCTCAGTGATTCTAAAATACATTTTCGTAAGGGAATGCCAAACCAAAAATATAGCTTACCTGATATAACCATATCTAAGTATTTCATTTTCATTAAATTTTCGTAACTTGGATCTTTTCCAAAATTTCTAGTATTTTCTTCTATTTCTTCATATAACTTTTCTTGAACGTCCGGATTAATAGCAAGTTCATATGAAGTGAAACTCAAACTCATAGAAACGGTTTCAAATCCAGCAAAGAAAAATAAAAACGCCTGAGACATGATATCTTCATCGGTAAGTTGAACCTTCTTAATTTTATTTTCTTTAACTTTCAGAACAGCATATATTTCGTTTTCTTCTACTATTTCTTCGTAACCGTAAGTCTTTTTTTTTGCTTCCAGAAGTAACTGAATCATATCCTGCCTGACGATGCCATGTTTTTCTCGAGTTTCTATGTTTTGCGTAATTAAGTTTTTAAAAAAGTTAACCAATTTTGTTTTAAAAAGATTAAGTCCTAAAATCTACAAAGAAAATTGTAGGTATAATTGGTTCAATACGTTAAACATAGAGCTCCATTCTTGAAACGGGGTGACCATCCTGTTTATTGCTCAGCAACGCATGCATGGTAGTAATTTTAGTTTTAAACAAGAAATTCATAATTGCTTCGAAGCAAGTTCATTCCAGATTAAGCTCTCGTTACCCCAGGGCAGGACTTACCTTGGCTACTTTTGGCAATAGCAGGATAATTATTATTTTCAGATTGGTAGAAATAGTATTGAAGTTAGTAACTTCTTTTCCCATAACAAAAATATTGTTAGTTGAATCTTCGAAAGAGTTGCATGAAGCTCCAAAAGCTGATGTAGCAATCACATCATTGGAAAATTTGGAAAATGTGTTTTTCATTTCCAACGTTACTACTCTATCCTCCATTTTATCAAAATGATTTACAAATTGTTTCGCGCAGTCTGTTATTAGAGGAGAAATTATTTTCAATTTACTCGAAGTGAATGAAGGACTCAGGATCATCCGCATGTTTTTCCATTTATCACCTAAAAAATATGAATTTAGATTTTAAATTGAAAAATCTTGGAAGTTAAAGAAAAACCTTGTAATGCAAACAGATTTCTAAACCAAATATGATCAGCGGTTTCCGACAGTGGTGTATAATGGTCAGTAAAAAATTCAAAATCCTTTATGGTAATTTGCTTTATAAGCTCCGGATCACGTAAAATTAAAACTGGCTTTCCAAACTGATATGCACCAAAATATCTAAAAAAAGAATAAATTTTTTCATTTAATTTTTGCGATTTATTGACATCTGATGCTGATTACCTTTTGCCCGAAACATGATTGTATGTCCTTTGTATTGTCTCTGCTATTGATCTACATGGAAAAAATCCTTGTAGAAGTTCCAGGTATATTGCAACTACACTATATTGCGGTACCTTCCTACGTTTCCAATGTTGAAAAGGTTTTACCATGTAAATATACATCAGTAAGATGCATAATCCAATTGCAAGAAGTAACCAAATCATCTTTTATCTTAAATATTTTGAAAATATAAATAAAAAATATAAGTATACGAAGAGCTGAAAAAAGCAAAGGCTGGTTCCAGAAGCTCCGTGTTACTTTTTGGATATGTAGAAGTATCTAACTATTGATAGATCTCTCAATCAAAAATCCACTTTTACTTTTTTGAAAATTTTAATACGGCAGAAGCTTATTCCACCGGCATCCAATTAGCCGGCATCAAATTTTAACTACGTCCCATGCAACTATATGCTACGAATTACAGAGGCTAAAAAGTTGTTTCAAAAACTAATCCGTTAGGGTTATAATCGCAAAATTTGAAAAAATAATGATTTTTTCGCGGTTTTTTTGATTTTTGACAAAGTTGCGTTGGCGCTCGAGGTCACAAACTTGGATTATTCATTAGGCCAACTTCATAAACAAGTCTGCAAAAAATCAGAACTACCGGATTTGACGCATACTACCCATACTTTTAGGCGACAAAGTTACTGGATTATAATTCAAGAAAAAATATTTTCACACGAAAGCCTTTTCCACACTTGAAAATTACCGCGACTAGCTCGTATTGAAGATGAGCAGAGTCTCCTCAGTAGTCGGTTCTGTTGTGCTTCGTTGCGGCACCAATTCAATTTTCAAAAATAAATCATTTTACATAAACCAAAATTCATCAACTATCACAAATTGATTTGGTAACACGACAATATATTATATTGTTAAATAGCACACCTATGGAAACAAATTGCATGAAACTTGTTTCATTATTGCATATAACCAATGAAATGAAACAATGCACACTGAAGTTCGTGAAACACGAAAATTTCAAGTGTTTCTTTACAGATTTCATGGAACATAACAAACCCTGTTATTTAAAAAGTGCTTTTTAAATTTTTTTTTTTTGAAATTTGTTTTACGAGTATTATCAGATGTAATCAACCTGAAATTTTTAAACCACAAATATGTCAGTTTCTTCAAAAACACTATTTCGGAAAACATTTCGAACAGGGAAACAAAGAGACAATCCCACATTTAAGAACACTTTTTACCCGTCTAATCCTTGTGCCCCTCCCATAAAAATATTCTGGATCCGCCACTGCGCACCGGTGTTCGTCAAACATTAAAAACTCAAGTGTTTGTATATTAATTTCTAGTCCAGGCAACGAATGCACAAAAAAAGGTATAAAGGGAAATCTTGGAAACACAATTTTTGACTTGGTAACTTTGTTTGGACTAGTTAGAAGATGAACATATCAAAAGTCTCCGCCAGTAGCCCTTGAGCCGGGGGCGAAGGGGGGGTGTGAATGTCCCATTCTTTGGATTTTTGCTTATATCTCGGAAACTGTACGTCCTAGCGACATGACCATTCTATACAAAATGAAAGCTGATTAAATTTTCTACAAGTTTTATTTAGGGAAGTTTTTCGATATTTTGTATAGTTTTGGAAGTATTTAGGTTTAGCCTGGTGACTTGCACGTTTTTCTACGTCTTTATTGGCAATTTTTTTTATATGGGAAAATGAAATTTTCTTTTTTTATTTCCGATGTCCTCAAGAGCCGAAATCACCCGGGCCAGTTATGTACCTTCTTTTTATTTTGAGCAATAATAATAATAATAAAACATAGTAAATTTTAGTAAAAAAAAAAATTTTTTTTTTCGTTTAGATGTCAATAATAACATACTAAAAAACCAAAACCATTGAATTTTATTTTCCCATAGAAAAAAAATTGCCAATAAAGATGTAGAAAAACGTGCAAGTCACCAGGCTATACCTTAATACTTCCAAAACTATACAAGATATCAAAAAACTTGACTAAATGAAACTTGTAGAAAATTTTATCAGCTTTCATTTTCTATAGAATGGTTATCTTGCTAGGACGCATATTTTCCGAGATATAAGCAAGAAACCGAAAAATTGGACCTTCAAACCTCCGCTACCCCCCCCCCCCCGGCTCAAGAGCTACGGGCGGGGACTTTGGATATGTTTACCTCCTAACTAATCCAAACAAAGTAACGATGTCAAAAATTGTGTTCCCAACATTTCCCTCTATACTATTTCGTCGACTGGACAGGAAATCTGAAATTTTTAAACCCAAAATACGTCAGGTTCTTCAAAAATATTGTTTCGGAAAGCATTAAGTCGACCAAGAAAACATGGAATAGTTAGGCTAGACATGCTTTATTGGAAGCTAAAAGAAAAATTGATAGTTATTAGTGACAAATTAACTGAAGAAAAAAATGTGAAAAATGTGAAATAACTGAAGAAGATATAATATAGTACCCCAAAGTTTTGTATTTTTTTTGCTGGTTTTCAAACAATATCTAATATAACCAGCTTTATAGTTTAAGAACTTCATGAATAATCAGAACTCATGGAGAACTAAATTGTTACCTCATCAAAATTTTGAGAGGAAAATTCATTAAAACTTCGGAAAATAAGTCAATTTTTATAATTTTTTATAGAAAACTTTGGGTATTATTTATTATTACTTTTAATTATTATTGTTATAGCACTGTCTTGTTAGAAAGCTGTGGCGTGAGTTGTAAAACGTAGTAAGCTCTAGCCTCTGCTTGTAATCTGAAACAAATAGAAAAATTTTGTATTATTATTAATATTTATATGACACAAAGAATTAATAATTTGTGAAAATTTCGCTTTGGTGCTAAGGTCGATGTCTACACTGAAAAAAGTGGTTTATCATATTGATAAAAAATTCTTCATTTTTACACCCATGAACAAAATTCATCATATTGATGAAGAAATTCATAAATACATTGATTTTGTTCATAAATACTATGAATTTTTCATCGATATGCTGAATTTTGTTCATCCGTGTAAAAATGATGAATTTTTCATCAATATAATAAACCATTTTTTTCAGTGTACATGAGTATTATTTATGAAGTTATTATTTTATTTATTAAAAAAGTTCTTTGAAACAAATGATTTGAATTTACACAAAATTTTTCAGTAGTGTTTGCAATACAAATATAATTTGTTGAAATTTTGATATTATTATAGAATAAATTTAATAATAAAGAAGGGATAAATCAAGGATAACTCAGCAGGATCGATCAATAATCCTTTTTTGAGTTGCCACTTAAACAAAATTTAAAAATTTAGTTTTAAGAAAATTAAAATTTAAGATTTCAGTGACTTACCGGCTAGTATGCAATTCCAAGACCAAACAAAAGTCCTTCAAAATCCTCGTAAAATTGATTTTTCACTATAAGTTCTCTCTGCGGTTTTAAAGGTTCAGCAGCCTCTGATATTTGTTAGGTACCATGAAAATAAGTACCAACATCCTTGTTAATATAACACATACTTATTTAATTTAAACACACTTATGATCGTAAACATAATTTAATTGTACAGTAAATCCGCATTTACACATAGTAAGCAGTAAAGTGAAATTTTTTCGGCAATCGCCAAATATCACTGAAGAGATGTTTTGGTTATTGTTAGGAGTTGGATTAATTGTATTTATTTATTTATATTTTATTAAGCCTGTGCAATATTGGAAAAACCATCAAGTACCACAATACAGCGCTTCAAAAATATGGTGGGAGGTAATTTTGAGTTTCATACCATGCAAAGGAGTTACAGAGCTAATGCAAGACGCCTATAATGATTTTCCTGACAAAAGGTAATATATTTTGTGTTTCTGACTTATTAGCCGTCTTCAGTAGAATACAAGCTAATATGATTATCTAGTCGTTCTTCGATGGAGCACATAGTTCGATAGCACATAGGTATTGTCGACTATTGAACATCTAGAAATTAATTAATATAATTATGTTGATCAGATACGCTGGAATGTATCAATTTACTACACCAGCTCTATTATTGCGGGATCCAGCACTCATTCAACAAATAACTATCAAGAATTTTGATTACTTCACCAATCATCCTTCCTTTTTACCAGACGATATCGGGGATATTTTTAACGACACATTATTCAATTTAAAAGGTAAAGTAGACCATCATGGAATGCCCTTAATTCAAACTTTATTTGAATATAACCATTTCAGATGAAAAATGGCGAAAGATGAGATCAACATTATCTCCTTCATTTACGAGTAGCAAATTGAAAACAATTTTTCCTCTCATCACCGAATGCTCTGCTCAGTTTGCAAATTATTTTGATCAAAATATAAAGGAAGTGAAAACGGTGGAAATGAAAGAAATCTTTTCTAAAGTTAGTATGGACATAATTGCCACATCAGCGTACGGAATTACTTGCAATTGTTTAGAAAATCCCCAGAACGACTTCTATGTGACTGCCAAAGCACTGACCAACCTTCAAGATTTTATGGCAAACGTTCGAATAATGCTATTGTATCTCTTACCAAAAGTTGCCAAGGTAAACAATTTATTATAAAATCCAGTAATTTCATTTTGGGTATTTTAGGCTATGAATGTGAAATTTTTTAAAGAAAAGCATGTCAATTTCTTCAAAGATATCATCAATCAAAATCTTACAGCCAGAGAAAAACATGAAATCGTGAGACCCGATATGATTCAGTTACTCTTGGAAGCCAGAAAAAAAATTGAAGCTAATCCAGTAAGGGAGCAAGTCGATGGAGAAGGTTTTGCAGTTTTAAACGAAAATACTCAGGCGGGAAAGTCTAGCTTTAATATAAGCGATGAGGACATATCGGCGCAAGCGTTCTTATTTTTTTTGGCTGGATTTGAAACAGTTTCTAACACATTGAGTTTTTTAGCTTATGAACTTACAGTTAATCCTGACGTTCAGGAAAAATTGTATGAAGATATATTAAAACATCAAAATGATTATGGGGATCATCCAACTTACGAGAGCTTATTGAAAATGAAGTATTTAGATATGGTCATCTCAGGCAAGTCGAAATCTTTAGTTTTTTGAAATTTAAGATTAAATTGTATATTTTATTGTAGAAAGTTTACGTAAATATCCTGTAACTGCAATGACAGATAGAGTCTGCAATAAACCTTACACAATCCAACCGACAGCTGATGAAGAGATACCAGTAACTTTAGGAACGGGCAGTATAATTTGGATTTCTATTATTGGATTGCATCGAGATCCTCAATTATATCCAAATCCTGACCGTTTCGATCCCGAACGATTCAGCGACGAAAATAAATCTACCATTGCTCCGGGAACGTATCTACCTTTTGGAAGTGGACCACGGCATTGTATGGGAAATCGATTTGCACTTACCGAGATAAAGATAGTGATTTATTATCTATTATCCACATTTAAACTTATAGTGGTTGATAAAACACAAATACCTTTGAAGTTGGCCAAAAGTTATCTTACCATGGTTGCTGAAGATGGTTATTGGGTAGGATTAGAAAAACGAAACAAAGTTAAATGAAATGTACTAACGCTTGTATCTATTGCTATGTTGTTGCTATGTTATTGTTATATTACTGTTGATGGCTTAATATATGGTTTCTCATAACTCAGTGTTATCTTACGAACCCTGCTTTCTGATTCCACTTCTAGCATATTTTTGAAGATGTTTTTTGAAATGAACAATTGCATTGGACAATAACTTTGACCATATCAATATTTTAGAAAACCCAAAAATGCACTAAACACTTTTCGGAATTAAAATGTTTTTAAGTTATCACATGTAAAATACACTGTAAGTAAAGTATGAATAAAGTCGTGAAAGCTTGGCGAACATTACGTCCAGGTTTCGAATTACCTACTTCTGGGAACTTTTGGAAATCCGACCGAGTTAGATGAAAAAATTTTTTATTTGTAGTTTTATTTTATTAGTTGCTATAAATACAAATTTTAAATGTTAGAGGTAAAAAAATATATAGTACATATTATAATAATAAAATAAAATAAATTTTAAAAAAATACTATTTTTTCCTAAGGTCTATAATATTTGATATTCTGGTCAGTCAAAGCTGACCTATCAGTCCTCCAATTTAAATTTTTGAATTGACTTAATTTGAAAATCCTATTATCTAATAATACCACTAAAACCTGTTACATAACATAAAAATAGTTTCTCTTACTCATTCGTAATCTCACAAAATATTGTTATTGCGGCCACGGAAGTTTGTTATTAAATACATTCTGTAAACTGTAATTGAAACAATTCAAAAAGTTTTAGAGAAACTGGTAATAATGTTGCTCGATTTAAGTAGTAAGACAAAGCCGGAGCTGACTCACTTTTTTCAAACATGTTATATCGTATAATTGACCAGCGATTCTCAACCTGGGGGTCGCGACCCCAAAAGGGGTCGCCGATCCATTTTAGGGGGTTGCGGAAACTTGAGCAGTTTTTTTCCAAAATTAGTTTTGAATTTTAATTGGAAATTAGTAACCCGAATTTTAGGATTTCCCTTGCTCAAACAATTGAATATACTATTGAAAATATTATCAGGACACAAAACATCACGATCAAGGAAGTCATTAATAAGTATTATTATTATAGCTGAAGGGGCTGTTGTTCCATGCCCACTTGCACTGAAGCTCGAAGCTTATTGTACCCCGCGTTTCAAGTTTTACTCCATCAGCTTTGTTTCCTCAAACAAATTGAGTATGCAGTCGGTCGTAACCGCTTGTCGGTCACACACACCGCAAGTGATATGGAGTCTCTTCCTCCTCGCCGCACTTTCTTCATGTGGGGTCTTCTACAACCCCAATTACATTGAGGTGCCTTATCACACAGCAGTGTGTCCTGTAAGTAGTCCTACTGTCTCTCTCAGCTGTGGTATACTCAACTTGAGGATTTCAAGTTTCCTTTTGTTATTGGACGGTCCTCCAATGAACATCCGCGATTGCCTCAGTCCCGGAAGATCCCTCCAGTACGCAAGATGTTGTTTCTTTAGTAGTTTCTTTTATGCTGATCCGCAAGTTGGTTCTGGTTCTACTAGATATCGTTTGGTTGCAGCTAAGTTTGTTGCTCTTTTTAGAAAAAGTGTCTGCTTTTTCGTTGCCTTCTATTCCTGATTGTTCCGGCAGCCACCTTAGCGTTAAGCTGTTCTGTTGTGCAAGTGCTACTAGTACATCGAAGCAGTGATTTGCAATCCTGGAATGTATTTTCACTCGTTCCAGGGCTTTTATAGCTGCCTGGCTCTCGGTTATGATACAGATCCGCCTATTTGCATAAGCCTTCCATGTTATTTCTGCCTGGACCACAGTAACGTGGCAGCCCATTATGCTAAACGCATCTCCCGTACTACGTCCACTGATCGCTGCTCCAGTACTAATTTCCGTTTTGGATCCTTCTGTGTACCAGATGGTATCATATCGAGCTCCCAGCTCCTGCTTGGTTCCTTTCGCTCTCCTATCTCAGGTATAAGAATCTTGAAAGGTTTTTGGAAGTTTTTGGAAGATCATGGTATGATAGGCCTTTGTCGGGATCACTCCTCAGCGATCGTTGATACCAGTAGAGCCTCTGATTCTACCACCATGTGTAGTTGAGGATACCCTAAAAGCGTCTCCATTACTGCGATGTAGGCGTAAAAAGGTTGAGAACCGCTGTAATAGACTATTTTTGAATTTTAATAATGCTTCTAACTATTTAAATTATTTAAGATATAAGTGTAGCGGTTGATGCGACAGCATTGTGCACAGCAGGTATTTACTGATCTAAATCTAGATAACGACGAGAGTGTACACACGCTGGAATGACACCTTGGCAACACAAGTTACCAGGATGCTTTTTATTAGGAACAAACAAGAGTTCCTACAAACATTCACCGAGACCAGACGTATTTACGTCGGCTCTCCATTTATATTATTTCATTACTTTGTATCCAATTATTATTTCATGTAACAGCCTTTCGTAATCAACAAGTTTAAAAGATTTTAAAGTGAATTCTCAACGAAGTTCCAATCACAAACAAAAAGCAAGTTACAACTAAGTATGATAACTTAATATCGTTATATCTAGCCCGTACATAAACATAAAGATATTTTTCCAAAATTTTTTGAAATTAAATATGAATTGTTTTAATACTATTATTATTTTTTTTTATTAATTTTAATAAATAAATAAATAAAAAATAACAATTTTTATATTTTCTAACGAGTTTAGTCAAAAATACAATTTTAAATAGGTCATATGTATGTAATTGTTATGTTATTTTGTAATGTTACATATTATGTAAATTTACAACTGTTCCTCACGCAGTCGCAATACGCGATTCTGCTATTGGTGGTGGAAAATAATCGAATTTGTGCTGGAATAAACCTAAATTGAGTAACCACATGCTTTTGTGTTTATGCAGTCTAGTTGAAATGTTCATATTTTACGGAAACGGCAATGCACAATAATCTAATAAAATTCAACAAATAATAAAATAAATAACAAAATTGTTTGGTTGTTTGATTTCATTTTTGATGATCAAAAAAATTTTCTTTGATTAGTACGAGAATTACAAAAGTTAAGGATAAATAGAAAAACAGTGCAAAATAAAAATAAATATAAACAATGCTGTTTTAATCTGCAAAGTGTAATTGACTGTATTAAGTAAGTTTAATAACACTATAAATCATTTAATTTTAATTATCAGTTTAAAAATATTTAAAAATATTTTATATTACGCATAAATATTATTAAATCAATAATAGCCGCGTTTAAACTATATAGGGCGAATTCATCGGATTTACGGCCGATTTACAGAAAATTCATACTTGACATTTGTAAAATAGTACCTAAATTTATATAAAGGTGTCTGAGTAACCGTAAGCGCACCAGAAGTTTTATAATGACATTATAATGCCCGATTGGCTATTTCAAATACATCTACCACAGTTTTGATGCCGTTTTTTATATTTTTTTAAAATTAACTTTAATTTAAAATTTTATTTAATTATGTCGAAACATTTTAGTAAGAAACACAATAAAAGATGATTTTGTTATTACTTGGAATTGGATTATCCATATTACTTTTATATATTTACATGGTAAAACCTTATCAACATTGGAAACACATGGGAGTACCGCAATATAGTGTAATTAAACTCTATAAAGACATTCTACTAGGATTCTTTCCATGTAGACCAGTAACGGAGTCAATACAAATGGCATACAATGATTTTTCGGACAAAAGGTAATAAGAGTTTGGGCTGGTAGATTTCAAGCTTCATGTAGGTATTTGAATCTCGAATGAAGTGTTTGGGAACAAATACATTCATGACTCATTCACTTCAATTTTAGATGATTTGTTCATATGAAGTTTAGTATTACCAAAAAATTCTTTACCTATTTACGTTTTTTTACACATTTACGTTTTTTTTACGTATTTACTTTTTTTTACGTATTTACGTTTTCTTACGTAGTTACTATTTTTACGTACACATATATACTACTATTGCCTTCCAGAGTTACAAATTAAATCAATTTATTTTAGATGTTTTGGTTCGTATAATTTTGGAAAACCAGGAATACTTTTACTTGACCCAGAACTTATAAAAAAAGTCACCATAAAAGATTTTGAATTTTTTATGGATCATCATAATCCATTGTCGAAAACCCAAGATAGTATCTTGCATAGAAATCTAATGATCCTTCAAGGTTCTTTTAATTTTGGAATCTTTCCTTTAACATTAAAAGTTAAACCAATATTTTTAGGTGAAGCATGGAAAAAAATGAGAATGATCTTAAGTCCTTCGTTCACTGCGAGTAAATTGAAAACTATTTATCCTCTAATAGCAGACTGCGCAAAACAATTTATAAATCATTTTAATAAAATGGAGGATAAGGTGGTAACACTGGAAATGAAAAACACATTTTCCAAATTTACTAATGATGTGATTGCTACATCAGCTTTTGGAGTTTCATGTAACTCATTCGAAGATTCGAGTAACGATTTTTATGTTATGGGAAAAGAAATTACAAATTTTAATAATATTCTTACACATCTTAGAGTAATGACTATCTTCATATTACCAAAAGTTGCACAGGTAAGTCTACCGTACAATCGAAGATCCTAGTAAGTCTTATTACTACAAATTCTCTTCTTTGTAGATTCTAGGACTTCAGGTTTTTAAAAAGAAATTGATTAACTTTTTTGAAAATTTAATTATGCAAAACATAAAAACTCGAGAAGAACATGGAATTGTCAGGCCAGATATGATTCAGTTGCTTTTGGAAGCAAGGAGAAAAACTGATGAATTGGAAGAAATAGTCGAAGAAGAAAGCGAAATATATTCTGTTATTAAAGATAATAAAAACAAAAGTAAAAAGATACAACTTACCGACGAGGATATCCTATCTCAGGCGTTTATATTTTTCCTTGCTGGATTTGAAACTGTTTCTACGACTTTGAGCTTCATGACATATGAACTTGCTATCAACCCAGAAGTTCAAGACAAATTATATGAAGAAATTGAAGAAAATACTAGAAAATTTGGAAAAGAACCAATTTACGAAAACTTAATAAAAATGAAATATTTGGATATGGTTATATCAGGTAAATTATTTTGAATCCGCTCACAAATAATATAAAAATATTTGTATTTAGAGTCACTCAGAAAATATCCTCCAGCTTTAATTAGTGATCGAATGTGTGTTAAACCCTACACCATTGAACCAACAACCAAAGACGAGAATCCAATTTATTTGGAAGTAGGTAATTTAATCTGGATTCCAACTTGCGCAATTCACAGAGATCCAAAATATTTTCCAAATCCCGATCGCTTCGATCCTGAAAGATTCAGCGAAGAAAATAAACCAAATATTATTCCTGGAACGTATCTTCCTTTTGGGATAGGTCCTCGTCACTGCATTGGAAATCGTTTTGCACTGATGGAAATAAAAGTGGTTCTTTATTACATTTTATCTAATTTTAAATTTGGTGTGGTTCCTAAAACTCAAATTCCACTCAAAATCGCTCGAAGTCAGCTTTCCTTGAATGCAGAAAGCGGTATCTGGCTTGGATTGGAAAAAAGAACTTAGAGAAACCTATGTGTTTCTTTTTATTCGGGTTTTAAAAAGTATAGCTTCTTAGATGTCAGCATAGATGTATTAATAAAATTATTTAAAAAAACGGTTTTTTTCATCATTGCTAAGCAACTTTCTTAGTACGTTCCCTGAAATATCGCATTTTTAGTGCTATCCTTAAAAGTTCAAAAAATTAGATTGTTGAATATTTGAAGTACTAAGTAATTTCACATTATTAATGATGTAGGTATTTAATTTTTGGTTGGACAAAAGTAGTATGTCTCATTTGGATTAAAAGAATCTTGCAATTAATTATTGCATACACCGAAAACAATTTTTCATATTGATGTAAAATCATCATTTTTGCGCCGATGAACAATATTCGTTATGCTAATGAATACATTCATAAATGCAATGATGTTCTTCATAAATACTATGAATTTTTTATTAATATGACGAATTTCGTTCTTCGGCGTAAAATTGATAGATTTTTTGCTAGTGTTCGGTGGGCTCTGCGCTGGGACACTGCATCGTAAATGCAAAATTGCAAGTGAAACAAAGGCAATATACTATTCGGCGACCCGAAATTCGGCTATGCTACTTTTGGGCGATTCCAATTCGGCACCGGCATTTTGGCGATTCTCATTCGGCGACAGAAAGTTTATTAAAAATATTTAAAAAATTTATTTTCTTATTTTAAATTAAATATTTATTTACATACATCACAGGTATCATAATTTTATAAATTAAATATTATGATATCTGTGATGTATATATGTAAATAAATATTTAATTTAAAAATAACAAATAGATTTTTATAATATCTTTAATAAATTTTAACACTTAAATAAATTTTCCGTCGCCGAATCGACGTAGTCAAATTTTCTGTCGCCGAATGAGAATCGCCGAAATGACGGTGCCGAACTGGAATAGTCGAAATGACGGTGTAAATGATTTTCCGAAAGCTCTGTTTACATCTCTGTAAAGCTCTGTTTGGTATCAAAAATACCAAGCCGCTTTCTTACGAACGTTTGTAGTAGTTCATCTGAACAATCGGGGGGCCCCTTTCATGAGGTTCCAAAAAATGCATTGGATTGTGTCTAAAGTTAGTAGCAATATGTGAGTCAGCTGTAAGCCAACCGTAAGAATTAAGTCGAGCGCCTTAAGAGCAATGTCTAGATTTACTTAGAATTTTTATGTTTTATGTAATTTTTTCCCTTCAATAGTGAACACTGCTAGGTCCACTAAAATCTAGTATTATAATTTATAGCTAATATATTCCAATTTCGTGACCCCCAATATAATAGATAGATTTTGGGATGTTCCTCGTGGGTTTTTTGGGTCAAATAAATAAAACACAATTATATCTTTACTGACTAGTTTCGATTTCTATGTAAATCCTCTTCAAAGTCTACAAAAAAAGTACTTCAAAAACCCTCGAATACCAGTATACATACATCGCATCAACCCCCCCATACATAACAGTCAAACTTACCAAAAAGAAAAATCAAACTTTACAATTTAAAATACAAGCAAATTCTTTCAACAATTTTGTACAATAATCAAAAATCATATCACACCTATGTGAATATAAATGTGTGTGAACGACCACTAACGTTATCTTCTTTCAGGACCGTGTTTCGGAATTTGTATATTTAATAACCCCGCATAAATTTTGTTCAACCCTTTCGTGTCAGTATTAAGATTGAGTGACCTTTCTTTATTCTCATTGATGTATATCATCTCTAATATCAATCTTTTGTGGAGGTCTCTCTCATAATCCAAGATCTTCACATTATCCTTACATATTTTGTGGCCTGTGTCTATGGTGTGTATTGATAGTCCCGTATTTCTTTAATTTGTCCTTATGTCATATTCATGTTGGTAAATACGCCGTTTCAGGTATTGTCCCGTTTGACCCACATATGTGGAACCACATTCACACTTCACTTGGTATACTATATTGCTTCTTAGTTGTTCTTCCAAACTAACCTTCCCGTATGTGAAAAGTGTGCCCACTTTTTTGGTACTATAGCAAACCGTTTTTTGCTCATCGGTGTTCAATAACTTTACCAACCGGTTTGACAGGCCTGGAATAAATGGAATTTTACCATATGTCAATTTTTGCTTCTGTTCAGATTCCGCTGGCACTAATTGCTTTTTCTTGTTTGTTCCTTTAAAGATGTTATTAATGAACTTTCTAGGGTATCCATTTTTTATCAAAATGTTTGTTGCGATTTCATAGTTTTTTTCCTTAAGGTGGTTACTGCAGAACATTTCTATTTTGTCTTTGAACATTTTGACAATGTTAATTTTGAACGAAATCGCATTGGCCGATTCAAAATTCAATATTCGTCCTGAACTACCTTCTTTTCTAAACCAATCTGTAGTAATAGTACCAACATCCGATCTCAACAGTCGCAACTCCAAGTATGAAATCGATCCATCAGTTTCCTTTTCCATTGTGAATGACAATTCTTTTCCATTATGATTGAGTATACTCAACATTTCACATTCTTGGTTTTGGGGAACCGCTGTGAAGATATCGTCCACGTACAAATACAAAAACGGCAGGTCAAACGGTACCTTTCTTACACAATCCGTCAACAAGTCTTCTATGACCAATTTTGCTAACGCTGGTGATACAGGACTACCCATTGCACACCCTGAGGTCTGTCTATAATATTTTCCATCAAACATAAAGAAATTCTTTTCATACAACAATTTAATTATTCTAACAAAATATTCCCTCTCAATGCATGTCCATTTCTTTATTTCGTTCCAATGCTTATTAATAGATGTTAATATGGCGTCTAAGGTAATATTAGTAAATAATGATGTAACATCATATGATACCAATCTATAACCCATTGGTAGATTTAATTCCCTTATCCCATTCACGATGCTTTTCGAATTTTCAATACTGAACTGATTTTCAATTGCAACATTTCTCAGGATAGCACTTACATATTTGGCCAATTTATATAATGGACCTCCTATTGCGCTAATAATAGGACGTAGAGGGATACCCGGTTTATGAATTTTAGGTAAACCATATGCTCTTGGTAACGTGGCATTGTTAATTTTCAAATTTTGTTTAGTATGTTCATCGATAAAACCCTCCTCATATAGTTCCTCTATCAGTTTGTTATTGATCTCCTGTACCCTATTTATTGGGTTAGTCTCGATCCTAGTGTATGTTGCCTCATCATTCAGTAACTCCAGCATTTTTCTCTTGTAGTTTTCATCATTCATAATTACCGTTTTATTACCCTTATCTGACCTTGTGATAATTAAATTTTCATTTTTCTTTAGGAATTCTTTAGCTTTCCGTAAACTAACATCCAATGGGTCTACTTTTTTATTTTGTTTCATTTTATTCATATGATTGGTAATTATATTGACCGCCTCTGATCTTAATGTGTTACCATCCTTACCTTCTACACCCCCTCTTCTTTTTATGCAAGCTTCAACATCCGTTATCAATCTGTATAACGGAAAATCCTTTTTATTATGTTGCACTGAAAACCCTGGTCCTAGTGCGAGAACACTTCTAACTGTGGCAGGGATTCTTACTGGTGTCAAATTTACAATCCAATCCTCATTGTCGATTTTCTCCCCCATTATGGTATGATTCTTCTTTCTCAACCATTCCAACTTTCCAATTTGCTTATGCTTAATTCTGTTAAAATGACATTCGTTTCTACGATTTTCAAACTCTAAAAATCTTCGTAGCACTCTCATACTAACCATAGTCCGAGCCTCGACTTTCAAATTCGACACCACCGTCTCCATCTCACGTAACTCCCATATCACTACTCTAATTTCCAAGTTGAGTATCGATCTTTTCAAATTTTCGATTATTCCATCTATTGCAAACTGAAATGGATGGTCTCTAGGAATAATAGGCCATACACATTTAAGATTTTGGGTTATGTGTTTAGGATAAATACCCTCTTGCCTACATTTCAGTAGAAATATTCTCTTATTCTTCAATGAACACACATGTTTCTGGTATTTCGACAATGCCTGCAAGGTAAGCTTAGCGTGTACCCCCTGGCTGAACTCGATATCTCGGTAAAACGTTCCCATAACTAATATATTCCAATTTCGTGACCCCCAATATAATAGATAGATTTTGGGATGTTCCTCGTGGGTTTTTTGGGTCAAATAAATAAAACACAATTATATCTTTACTGACTAGTTTCGATTTCTATGTAAATCCTCTTCAAAGTCTACAAAAAAAGTACTTCAAAAACCCTCGAATACCAGTATACATACATCGCATCAACCCCCCCATACATAACAGTCAAACTTACCAAAAAGAAAAATCAAACTTTACAATTTAAAAGACTGTTAGTCTTTAGTCAGTAAAGATATAATTGTGTTTTATTTATTTGACCCAAAAAACCCACGAGGAACATCCCAAAATCTATCTAATTTATAGCATAAGTATAAATAGAATTAATAGAAAATATTATACTATCTTATCTTAAATACAATAAAATGTATTTAGTTTATTTTTGGATAATATTTCGAAAGTTAACGATAAATAATATGAACAAATGCAAAAAAATCAATATGAACAATAAGTCAAATCTTATAATTTATTATTTTTTAAGTTGAATTATATTACTTATAATAAATTATTTAATTTAAATTATGAGTAAGAAATAGCTTAACTTTTTGTATTATTCAATAGAATTTTTTTAAATTAATTTTTAATTATAATTTTAATTATAAAATTTTTTTCAAAAATAACTGACAAATCTTTGTAAAAATTAAAAAATACCTGATGATGCTATAAAAGCGAAACCGGTAAAAAACATAAATAAAGCACTAACAAGCAAATTGTTAATTTAATTTATGAATTGAAAAATAATTATTAAAATATTGCTTTTGTTTAAACTTTATGACCTAAACCTTGAAAAAACAATTTTGTTTTTTGAAACACCGCTTTAAGTTTGGTACAGGGTCGTAGACTAGCAATTGAGTGTAGGACTACTATATGCTATAGTGGTAGGTACTTCGAATTTTCCTGGGGTCTCCCACAATCCGAAAAATTCTATTGCATTTTGTTTAAAAGTAATATGTGAGTCAATCGGAATCCAGCCGTAAGAATCAAGTCGAGCGCCCTATCATAAGAGCAATGTCCAGGTTCACTTATATAATTTTAGAAAATGAACTTAAAAAATACAAAAATTCAAATAGTTTTTGTGGTAGTTAGCAAGTATTCCTTGCCATGACGAGGTTTACGTAATAAAGCTTGTGAAAAGCTTACAGCAAGGCTTTCGGCAACAAGCTTATCATGAAATACTTGTCACAAGCTTGCCGCAAGGTTTTCGGCTACAGCCTTAAAATGAAACCCTTGTCAATAGCTTTTAATAAGGTTTACATCGGCAACCTTGTCACGTAAAGGGAAAAACAAGACAAATTTTAAAAAAACAAAATGTTTCTTTTTGCTTGTCGTTGGCTTGTCACGAAAAGGTTTACGCAATAACCTTAAGAAAAGCTTGCCGTAAGCATTTCAGCTACAAGCTTAACATGAAACCCTTGTCAATAGCTTTACATAGGGTTTACATCGACAAGCTTGTCACGTAAAGGGAAAAACAAGATATATCATAAAAAACAAAATGGCGTTATTTTGCTTGTCGTTGGTTTGTCACGAAAAGGTTTTCGCAATAAGCTTAAGAAAAGCTTGCTGCAAACATTTCAGCGATAGGGTTTTACATCGGCAAACTTGTCACATAGATGATGAAGGGTAGATGGTGCGAAGAATTTTGCAATGACTGAATTTTCGAGATGGCACGACACGTTTCGCGTGCTACCCAATGTTGTAGCAACCATATCGATAAACTGTCAAAATTCCACTTGCTCTTTGTACTATTGTAAATTTTGTAATTTTTGTAAGTTTTGTAATATTGTTAATTTTTAGTAAAAAAATTTTTATATGGTAAAAAAAAAAGAATTACAAACCAAAATTTTAAATTTATAATTTTTCTCTCAGATATATTTTTTAATATATGTATAATATACATCAGTGGCGCAGCCAGGATTTTGTCATGGGGGGCTAAAAGTTGCTAGCAAAGCGAGCAGCGCAGAAGCGCGCGCCGCAGGCAAAAGTTTTTCGAAAAAATGGGCGTGGTCATCTTATTTTCGAGTATAATTATTGTGTCTCAGGGAGGGGGGCTATAGCCCCCTAGCCCCTTTCCTTGGCTGCGCCACTGATATAAATGCTTGCACACGACAAGGTTGCGACATGCTTGCATATAACAAGGTTGCGACAAGCTTTTACATCACGATAAGGTTGCGACAAGCTTTCGCATGACAAGGTTGCGACAAGCTTGCACATGCAAGGTTGCGACAAGCTTTCACATGACAAGGTTACGACAATCTTCTTAAAAACTACTTGCATTGTCAGAACATGGTAGCGATAAGGTTGATGCAAGCTTGTCGAGCGTCCACTAGCATCCTTGCAATAAGCTTTTAGTAAGCTTACAGCTTGTCGATGACAAGCTTAAGCAACATTTAACGCTTGTCATCGACAAGGTTGCTGCAAGGTTATGCAAACCTTACATTGCTATCTGGGTAACAGAACTAAACAGAACGTTAAAATAATAGAATTTTAACAGAAAAATGAAGAAATACAATACGTGGAAAATCATTATTTAATAAATCCAAAAAATCCAGATCTAAAATTAATATATTTGAAATACTAGATAAATAAATTAAGAAAAACAAATTAAAATTAGAAATGCGATATAAGCTTCTATTTCAAGATTATTTGCGATCTTTAGTCACATATAATTAATAATATAAAAAAATATAAAAACAGGAAAAAATATTCTAACAAAGAATGTGACAAAAATAAAATGTTTAGATATCAAAATCCGGGGCAGTGCTCCTTCGATATAAAATCGACAGTGTTATTGTTCTTATTATTAAGTTTATTTTAACACGTAGCTTTGCCTAGCTTTGATATCTTTTGTAGGCTTCTGGTAAGCCATTTTTACCAAATTTTTAATATTTTCGTTATTATTTGTATATTTTTTTATTTAGTTCAAATATTTTTTTCTTTTTCTTAGTTAGGGCCTTAATCAGCATTATTAATTTTAATATTCTTTTTTTAATTTTAAAATAATGTTTTTCTTTATTTTACTGTTAAAATTCTATTATTTTAACATTTGGTTTTGTTTTGTTAAAAATTTAAAACAACGTTTTCTCTTTAATACTGAATACTGCGAAATTCATTGAAATCTAGCATTTATCATATTAAAATATCTTTGTAAACAGAAGTACCTAACAAAATTTTACTATCATATCTCTGTAAAAATGCAACCTTAAGTTATTCTTAGCAAAAGTTAAAGATCAATAAATAATGCACAAGTGCAGAGAAAGAGATATAATCATTGATGTTTTAATCCGAAAAGTGCAATCTTATAATTAATTGTATTGTAAGTTTAATTATATTATAAATTATTTAATTTTATTTATTAGTTTAAATTAAACGCTGATTTATTTTTGGGACAGAGTCGTAGACTAGCGGTTGAGTGTAGGACTGCTATGTTACAGTCGCAGTCGTAGGTACTCCGAATTTTTCTGAGGTTTACCACAAGGTGCTTTCGGTACTTTGGCTTATTAACTTAACTTAAAATAACTTCCAAAATTCATTGTCTATAGTACGAGTAGGCCCGAACTCCAAAACTCCATTTAAGAATCAGGTGTCAAAAGAAGAATTCCTTTTCCTTTTTAAATTAAATTTATTTGTGTCCAAACATTTTAGTAAGAAAAGCAATATAAGATGATTTGGTTATTGCTTGGAATAGGATTATCCATATTACTTATATATATTTACTTGGTAAAGCCTTTTCAACATTGGAATCGCATGGGAGTACCGCAATATAATATACTGACAATATATGTGGACCTTCTGCTAGGATTAATATCATATAGACCTGTAACAGTGTCAATACAAAATGCATACAACAACTTTTCGGACAAAAGGTAATAAGCAGGTTGTCAGACCTCATCCATGCACTATTGGCTTCCTTAGAAAACTTTCCCTTTCAGATGTGCTGGTTCCTATAATTTTGGAAAACTAGGATTATTCTTACGTGACCCAGAGCTTATCAAACAAGTTACCATAAAAGATTTTGAATATTTTACGGATCATCATAATCCATTGCCAAAAGACAGGGAGAAGATCTTACATAGAAATCTGGTTGGTTTGCAAGGTTATTTTAATTTTGGAGACTTCACTTTAACATTTGAATTTAAAGTGATATTTTTTAGGGGAAAAATGGAGAAACATGAGAATGATCTTAAGTCCTGCTTTCACTTCGCGTAAATTAAAAACCATTTATCCCCTAATAGCAGACTGCGCAAAACAATTTATAACTCATTTTGGTAAAATGGAAGAAAAACAGGTAACAGTGGAAATGAAAAGTATATTTACCAAATTTACTAATGATATGATTGCTACATCAGCTTTTGGAGTTTCGTGTAACTCCCTTGAAGATTCAAATAACGATTTTTATATTATGGGAAAAGAGCTTACAAATATTGATAATTTTTTTGCAAGTCTTAGAATAATGACTATCTTTATATTGCCAAAACTAGCAGGGGTAAGTATGCCGCACAATCGAAAAACCAGACTAAGTAAAAATATTGTTTATAGATCTTAGATCTACACATATTCAAAACAAAATTGATTGATTATTTTGATAATTTAATTACGCAAAATATACACACCCGAGAAAAACATGGAATTGTTAGGCCAGATATGATTCATTTACTTTTGGAAGCAAAAAGAAAAACTGACGGATTCGAAGAAATAGGTGAAGAAGAAAACGAGTTACATACAGTTATTAATAATAAAAACAAAACTAAGAAGATACCACTGACCGATGAGGATATCGTATCTCAGGCGTTAGTATTTTTCCTTGCTGGATTTGAAACCATTTCTACGACTTTGAGCTTCTTGGCCTACGAACTTGCTCTGGATCCGGTCATCCAAGAAACATTATATGAAGAAATACAAGAATATACTAGAGAATTTGGAGAAGATCCAACTTACGAAAACTTAATGAAAATGAAATATTTGGATATGGTTGTATCAGGTAAATTATTTTGATTTGGCTTTGAAGTAATCAAAAAAATTATATTTTAGAAACTTTGAGAAAACATGCACCTGGTTTAGTCGGTGATCGAATGTGTGTTAAACCCTACACAGTTCAACCGTTAACCAAAGACGAGAGTCCAATTCATTTGGAAGCAGGTAATTTAATCTGGATTCCGATTTACGCAATCCATAGAGATCCCAAATATTTTCCAAATCCCGATCGATTCGATCCTGAAAGATTCAGCGACGAAAATAAACCGAATATTATTCCTGGAACGTATCTTCCTTTTGGGATAGGACCTCGTCACTGCATTGGAAATCGCTTTGCACTGATGGAGATAAAGCTGGCTGTTTATTACATTTTATCTAATTTTAAATTTAATGTTGTTCCTCAAACCCAAATTCCACTTAAAATCGCTACAACTCAACTTGTTTTGAATTCGGAAAAAGGTATCTGGCTAGGATTAGAAAAAAGAAATTAGAAAACTCCGCGTTTCAGTTTCATAGTAACAGATTAATTATCCAATTATCCGTGTGCGGTTTCTGAAAAGTGTGATCAGAAATTATACCATTATAGGTTACGTAAATGTCAACGTTAATGTTTACATCTATAAACTTTTTAAATTACTGCGTACAAAATAAATATTTAAAATTTTTTTTAGAAAAAGTAGAAACCAAAATTTGTCAAATTTATTAAAACTTTCGTTTAGTTTGAAGAAACAATAATTAATATTAAGTCATCACTTAACTTATTAAGTATATGAGGTTAATTTCGGTTCGAAAATAATGCACAAAAGTTCCTATATCACTTTTTGTTACTTTTAAATTTACTAATGGTCCTCGCGCAAAGTAATACGTAGTTTTGTTACTGGTTGCTGATAATAATCTAATTTCGTGTTGGAACAAACCTATTATTTAATAACAGAATGCTTTTGTATTTATTCGGTCTAGTTGAAATGATCACATTTTGCTCTGTAATCGGAAACGGTAATTAATGCACTGCAATATAAAAAAATCGAATAATAAATTAATAAAAAATATTTTACAAACTTGTCTCTATTAAAACGTAATTTTAAGTTTATTTTTGATTAGTATTACAAAAGTCAAGGATAAATAATTTGAACAAGTGAAAAATAGAAATATTAAACAATGATGTTGTAATCCGCAAAGTGGGATCTTCTAATTTATTATATTATGTAAGTTTAACTACATCATATTAACCATTTAATTTTAATTCTTATTCAATTGATTAAGAAAATATATTCGAACTAAATTATTATAATATATCCTGTATATTGTAATAACCTGTAGCTACAAATTTTTCATTTAAAATTCAAATAAAAAGTTTCACAATCAGTCATTTATTTTTTACGAGCATGAAGCTCTTTTTTTTGAAAACCTACTTAATACTTAGAATTTTTGGTATGCTGGATGTAATAATTTTTTCCTTCAATAATGAACACTGCTGGGACCGCGGAAAAGTATAATAAAGTATAAAAAAATAAAAAAAAAATAAAAAAGTATAATAAAAATAAATAAATATATATACATAATAAAATAACACAAATAAATATATAATAAAATAAAAACCATAAGTATATAAGTATGGAAGCGGATAACCGTGGTTCAAGCCCTGAGCATTGAACCTGTAGGTTGTGGGAAAGGCAAAGGGGAAACCACCCCAGTAATTAAGATTCCCTAGTACGTCACCTTGGCTTCAGCCAAGTGGTTGCCTACGCACTGATAGCGTATGGCACTTGAAGAAGAAAGATTATACAATAAAAGTAATAAAAAAATTATTTATAAGAATACCTTATCTCTATTCAAAGGTAATCATAAGTTTATTTTTGATTAGAATTACAAAAGTCAAGGATAAAAATAATATGAACCAGTGCAAAAATTAATTAATATAAACATTGGTGTTTTAATCCGCAAAGTGAAATCTTATAATTAATTATATTAAGTAAGTTTAATTACCTATATTATAAATCATTTAAGTAGTTAATAATTATAGTTATTAGTTTAAAGTGACAACAACATTTAAAAATTACTTCAAATTTTAAAAGGGGCTGGCAACATCTTGAAAATAAAATATTTTGCTTGTTACAAGATGGCGAAAAGCTTAAGACAAGCTTGTCGAACGTCAACGGCAAGGTCGTGCAAGCTTATGACAAACCTGAAACTGCTATTTTTATTTTTATTTATTTATTTATTTGTTTCCAAACATTTTAGTAAGAAAACCAATAAAATATGATTTTGTTACTATTTGGAATTGGACTATTTATATTCCTTTTGTATATTTACATGGTAAAACCTTACCAACATTGGAAACGTTTGGGAGTACCACAACTTAGTGTTATTAAAATATACCAGGATTTTCTACAAGGATTCATTCCAACTAGACACTTAACAGATTCAATACAAATTGCATACAACCATTTTTCGGACAAAAGGTAATAAGCTTCGTCTGACGGATAGTTTTAAACATCACACAATGACATCACTGATGTCATTTTGAGATTAACTTGATCATTAGAAGTCTAGATGGCTGTTAAGCGCTGTTTGGTATCTTGGTGACAACATTTGTTCGACTAACAGTTATTCGACTGCTTTTGTTCGACTTAACATTTATGCGATTGACAATTTCTTCGACTTGGAATGTAAAAAGTCCATCGCTAGAGTACTGGCTTCTATTGAGAATTACAGATAATTTTTTTTAGATGTTTTGGTTCGTATAATTTTGGAAAACCAGGTCTATTTTTACGTGACCCGGAGCTTATAAAGATGGTTACCATAAAAGATTTTGAATTCTTTATGGATCATCATAACCCATTGTCGAAAACCAAAGATAAAATCATACATAGAAATCTACTTATATTGCAAGGTTCGTTTATATAGTAGACTTTCGTGTCAAATCGAAACTTATACAAATATGTTTTAGGCGAAAGATGGAAAAACATGAGAATGATCTTAAGTCCTTCGTTCACGGCGAGCAAACTGAAAATAATTTATCCTTTAATAGCCGATTGTGCAAAACAATTTATAAATCATTTTGATAAAATGGAGGATAAGGTAGTAACACTGGAAATGAAAAGCACATTTTCCAAATTTACCAATGATGTGATTGCTACATCAGCTTTTGGAGTTTCATGTAACTCTTTCGAAGATTCGAATAACGATTTTTATGTTATGGGAAAAGAAATTACAAACTTTAATAATATTCTTACAAATCTTAGAATAATGACTATCTTCTTATTACCAAAAGTTGCAAATGTAAGTCTACCCTACAATCGAAAAACCTAGTTAGTTGAGTTACTAAAAATACACAAATAGATGAATGATTCTGTATTCATCAAAATAATGGCAATAAGCTAATAAGCTTCAAAAAACTCCATTTTTAGTAACTCCACATATTAGGTTTCCTGTTTGTAAGCTATAATATATTAAACAGCTAAAAAAAATTTAAAAAACAATAAAAAAAAAATTTTTTTAATTAAAAAAATAAAAGCAAAATAAATAAAACCTTTTCTTTGCTCATCTCTCACGTAAACAGAATCAAAAATAATGTTAATTTTAACTATTTATTTTTGAAAATTTTATTTTGTTTATAGATTTTTGGACTTCAGGTTTTTAAACAGAAATTGATAAATTTTTTTGAAAACTTAATTAAACAAAACATAGAAACTCGAGAAAAACATGAAATTGTTAGGCCAGATATGATTCAATTACTTTTGGAAGCAAGAAAAAAAGCAGGCGGTATGGAAGAAATAGTTGAAGAAGAAAGCGAAATATATGCTGTTATTAAAGATAACAAAAGTAAAAAGATAAAGCTTACCGACGAAGACATCATGTCTCAGGCGTTTATATTTTTCCTTGCTGGATTTGAAACTATTTCTACGGCTTTGAGCTTCGTGGCATACGAACTTGCTGTTAATCCCGACGTCCAAGAAAAATTATACGAAGAAATAGAAGAAAATATCAGAAATTCTGGAAACGAACCTACTTACGAAAGCTTAATGAAAATGAAATATTTAGATATGGTTATATCAGGTAAATATTTTGAATTGGGTTACAAGTAATGTAATCAAATATGTTTGTAGAATCTCTCAGAAAATATCCTCCTGCTGTACTTAGTGATCGAATGTGTGTTAAACCCTATACGATTCAACCATTAGCCAAAGACGAAAGCCCAATTTATGTGGAAGTAGGTAATTTAATCTGGATTCCAACTTATGCAATTCACAGAGATCCAAAATATTTTCCAAATCCCGATCGTTTCGATCCTGAAAGATTCAGCGAAGAAAATAAATCGAACATTATTCCTGGAACTTATCTTCCTTTTGGGATAGGACCTCGTCATTGCATTGGAAATCGTTTTGCACTGATGGAAATAAAAGTGGTTCTTTATTATATTTTATCTAAATATAAACTTGTGGTGGTTCCTAAAACTCCAATTCCACTTAAAATCGCTCCAGGTCAACTTTCCTTTAATGCCGAAAAAGGTTTCTGGCTGGGATTAGAAAAAAGAAATTAGAAAAATCTGTGTATTTGTTTCACCATAAATTTTTAAAATAAAAAAAAGAATTTAGGTTTAAAAAATATAGAAGAGATGTATTAATAAATTTTTTTTGGAAAATTTGGTAAACTTTTATTTATTAAGAAATAACAATTATTGTTGAAATCTAAAAATGTCCTTTGAAATGATTTGGAAAAATGGCTTTATGATGACGTACTAGAGAATTTAATTTCAGAGATGATTTCCTGTTGCCTTCTCTACAAATATATCTTGGGATTTTGAAAACAGCAGTGTTATCTAGTGAAAGGATAATCTGCCCATATCTAACGGTATCAAATTATACTCCATGATACCTTTAAATTTTAATATTATTATTATTTTCACCATTCGAATTAACTATAATTCATAGTTCAAATTCAAATTTTATATTCTTTCCAATCTCAAGTGACTTTTTACAGCCACTGTATATGAGTTAATCGGAAGCCAGCCGTAAGAATTAAGTCGAGCGCTTTAAGATCAATGTCCTGTCCAATAGTGAACACTTTTGGGACCGCTATAAACTAGTCTTATTATTATTAAAGCATCCCAAAATTAAATTAATAGAAAATATATTAGTATCTTATCTCTATTAAAAGATAATCTTATGTTTATTTTTGATTAGTATTACTAAAGTCAAGGATAAAAAGTAATATGAACCAGTGCAAAAAAATAATATAAACATTGATATTTTAATCCACAAAGTGAAATCTTATAATTTTTATTAAGTAAGTTTAAGTATAATATTATAAACCATTGAATTTCAATTATTAGTTTAAAATGAAAGCAACGTTTAAAAGTATTTAAATCACAACAATATTGTATAGTATTTTGAATTTTTCTGAGTGTGTCTTATCTCAAAAGGGGCTAGCGACATCTTGCAACTATTAAATTCCAATCACCTTTCTTTTCTAAATAATAATTAAATTGTATACAACGTACGCTACTCACGGTTTAGATTCCATCTTATCCAGACTAGAGGTCTTCTATATCAGGGGAGAACCTTTGAGGTGGTGATAAAGGACACTTTTCTAAAACAAATTTTCAAATAAAATTTTTGTCCAAATCCAAACCCTTGGGGGGTACCTCTCGTTATTACAATTTTTTGAAATTCTGATTTTAAACGGCCATAATATCGGAATATTATTGATTTGCCAAGCTTTATGAATTAGAACTTTTTAAAGATCACTCACTTAGGTATCTACTAATTAGGTTATAACCTCTTATCGTTTAGAATCAACGAATTTCGAGTTATCCATTAAATTAAGGGAAAAAATGTAAAAAATTCAGGTTTTATTTCTGTTTACTTTTCTTGCAAACCCCGTATCTCTTAAATAAAACGTCTTAGGAAAAAACTGACAGCCCTAATCGGATAGGGAATTTAACGCTCTACAACTTTGTTCAAATAAATTTTTTTGAGAAACCAACCGTTCTTACAAAAATTCTGAAAATAATGAGGTAAAAAAATATAAATTCACAAAATTGATTTTAATAAATTTTTTTTATTAAGGGCGAGGGGCAAAGGGCGAAGGACGAAAAGCGACGGGTGAATAATATTAATATTATATTGAAATATAAATAATACTCAGGGACGTAGCAAGTCAAAGCCTGGTGCAAGTGGGCCACAGCAGGCCCCCTTCATCATTTAAAACGATAATTTTAAAATTTAAAATATCAATTTTATTGCACAAAAAATATAAACTATGAATGATAAGAGCATTAGATTTCGGCTCGAATTGTTACTTAAAGGGTCAAAAAATGTTTTTGAAATTCCTTAAAATTTTCATTTATCAGACTGGAGCTGTAATAAATTCAATAATTATTACTTTAGAAACTTACCTGGCCAGTCTGGCCATTTTTATCAATTTCAAAGGCATTGTTTTGACCTTTAAGTATACGCTAGATAAAATCTAATACTTTTTTTATTTGTAGTTTATATTTCTACATTATTTTTGTGTCTTTCATTTTTTCTCTAAAATAATTAGGAAAGCAGGAATTTGCATAAATAAGTTTTTACATGTTAATTTCATATGTTCGGCTAATTCTGTCAGCGCCCGGTATAGTAAATGGTAACAAACGTATAATAACACAAAACAAAACTAATCCTAATTTATTTATACAGAAAAATCTACTTTTCTTGCCTTTTGATTGGCAAACAACGTAATTGTTTTATTAAGATCTAAAGTTTTGGCTGTCTCATTTTCAGTCTTAATTGCCTAGCTAAAAGGTCTGCTTTATGACATTTTATTTTTCAAATTTCGCAAACATAATTTTTTTACCTTGGAATTTTTGTGTTCCTGTTTTTCTCTTTTTTTTTAATTTCTACTCTATATAGATTGCATAAACTTTAAATGGTGTTAGAAAGGGCCACCGGCCTTTTGGGCCCGGGCCCTGGTGCGCGGCACCACTAGCACTACCTGTTGCTACGTCCCTGATAATACTCAAATAGTAAGTTTTTATTAAAGTAAAAGTAACCAAAAAGAAAAACCATATTTTGTTAGCTTATTATGAAGATCGAGGAGGAAACCACAGATCCAATTTTTGTACACCAGATTTCCTTTAATGACATTTTCTTGGATTTCTCTAGATTTTCCCGAATTTCCTAAAATTTTTTCAGATTTCCTAAAATTTCCTTGGATTTTCTTTGGATTGTCTCATGATTTGCTTTCAAAAAAGTTGAAAAAGCAATTAAAATCCTTGGATTTTCTTAGATTTCCTAGATTTCCTTAGTTTTTCTCAGATTTCTCTTCACTTGTACTTCAAATTTCCCCAACAATTTTCTCCTCAGCTTTTTATCAATCATGATTAGTATGGCGTAAAGCCTATATGGTATTTGGTCATTATTCGCTTGCGGAGGGCCGGGGTTAAACTTCATCTTAGCGGTTTTCATGGCAGTAGGGTTTTTTGGAGATTGATTATCTCTTGTGTTGCTGATGCATAATCGTATTGGGCGGATGTCCTGGTTGAGCCTATATGGTCGCGTCGGATAGACTGCTTCCCTCGGAAGGCAATGGCAAACCACCAGGTACTTTGCCAAGAGAACCTATAATAGATCACGACGCTTCTGTCAAGAAGTAACGGAGTAATCGTAATCACACCACAAAGTTTGATTGGGTTTATCAAATCCATTCAGTATTTTTGGGAAAAATTTAGAATAACCTTAAAAGTATATTGCCTAGAAGAGCATGGCTAAAATAAGCTAGAATAAAGCATGAAAAAGTATCGAAATGAATTTGTTTTAAATTTATTTATTTGTTTCCAAAATTTTAGTAAGAAAAACAATAAAAGATGATTTGGTTACTTGGAATTGGACTATTTATATTACTTTTGTATATTTACATGGTAAAACCTTACCAACACTGGAAACGTATGGGAGTACCACAATATACTGTTATTAAAATACTGAAGGATCTTCTACATGCATTTTTCCCAACTAGACCGCCAACAGAAACAATACAAATTGCATACAACCATTTTTCGAACAAAAGGTAATAAGCTTTGTTTGGCAGACAAAGCTTCTTGTTGGCCTTGAATTTTGACTGATTTGAGATCAAATCAAGTCTAGTATTACCATAATTAACAAAATCATGTCACGTATTTGTTGTCAGATGGCTCTTAAGTTCAATTTGGTATCTTGGTGACAACATTTGTTCGACTAACAGTTATTCGACCGCTTTTGTTCGACGGAACATTAAGGCGACTAACAATTTGTTCGACTTGCAATTTAAAAATTCCATTGAGAATTATAGATAATTTTTTTTAGATGTTTTGGTACGTATACTTTTGGTAAACCAGGTATATTTTTACGCGACCCAGAGCTTATAAAACAAGTTACCATAAAAGATTTTGAATTTTTTATGGATCACAATAACCCATTTGCAAAAACGAATGATAAGATCATGCAAAGAAATCTACTCATCCTGCAAGGTTCTTTTAATTCTGTAGACTTTCGTTTAACATCAAAACTTAAACGAATATCTTTTAGGTGAAGCATGGAAAAACATGAGAATGATCTTAAGTCCTTCGTTTACTTCGAGTAAATTGAAAACTATTTATCCCTTAATAGCCGATTGTGCAAAACAATTTATAAATCATTTTGATAAAATGGAGGATAAGGTAGTAACACTGGAAATGAAAAGCACATTTTCCAAATTTACCAATGATGTGATTGCTACATCAGCTTTTGGAGTTTCATGTAACTCTTTCGAAGATTCGAATAACAATTTTTATGTTATGGGAAAAGAACTTACAAACTTTAATAATATTCTTACAAATCTTAGAATGATGACCATCTTCATATTACCAAAAATAGCAGAGGTAAATCAACCGTACAATCGAAAAACCTAGTAAGATGAGTTAGTAAAAATTCATCAAAAGCATTAGTAATAAGCCGTTAACTAAAATTTTAGTAACTCAACATATTAGGTTCCTTGATTGTACGCCAGAGTGTGAAAGAAAAAAATATTAAATAAAATCAGTTTTAACTAATTTTTTTTGGAAATTTTATTTTGTTTCTAGATTTTCCGAATTCAGATCTTCAAACAAAGTTTGGTTAACTTTTTTGAAAATTTAATTATACAAAACATAGAAACTCGAGAAAAGCATGCAATTGTTAGGCCAGATATGATTCAATTACTTTTGGAAGCAAGAAGAAAAGCTGATGGATTGGAAGAAATAATTGAAGAAGATAACGAAATATATGCTGTTATTAAAGATACCAAAAACAAAAGTAAAAAGATGAAACTTACCGACGAAGATATAATGTCTCAGGCGTTTGTATTTTTCCTTGCTGGATTTGAAACCGTTTCCACGAGTTTGAGCTTCGTGGCACACGAACTTGCTATTAATCCGGACGTCCAAGAAAGATTATATGAAGAAATAGAAGAAAATACTAGAAATTTTGGAAAGGAACCAACTTATGAAAACTTAATTAAAATGAAATATTTGGATATGGTTATATCAGGTAAATTAAAATAGTAAAATATTTTGAATTAGGTTTCACATTAGAAATATGTTTGTAGAATCGCTCAGAAAATATCCTCCTGCTGTAGTTGGTGATCGAGTATGTGTTAAACCCTATACTATTCAACCATCAACCGAAGACGAGAATCCAGTTAATTTGGAAGTGGGTAATTTAATCTGGATTCCAACTTACGCACTCCACAGGGATCCAAACAATTTTCCTAATCCCGATCGCTTCGATCCTGAACGATTCAGCGAAGAAAATAAATCGAACATTATTCCTGGAACGTATCTTCCTTTTGGAATAGGACCTCGTCACTGCATTGGAAGTCGTTTTGCACTGATGGAAATAAAAGTGGCTCTTTATTACATTTTATTTAAATTTAAAATTGTGGTGGTTCCTGAAACTCAAATTCCACTTAAAATCGCTTTAAGTCAACTTTCCTTCAATGCTGAAAAAGGTTTCTGGTTGGGATTAGAAAAAAGAGATTAGAAAAATCTGTGTAGGCCCTCGATTCACAACAGATTTTTAAAAATTTTGTTTTAAAAATTCAGTTTTAAAAAAGTATAGCTTGTTATAGTATAATGTAGTATAATGAAGTGAATAGAAGTATTAATAAAATTTCTTTGGAAAATTTGAGAAACTTTTATTTATTAATAAATGGGCGTGTACTTTATCTAACCTAATTTGTTGTAATAAATTTTAATATTTTTATTTTCATCTTTCGAATTAACTATAACACTGGTCGACAGTGGTTTTGTTGCCCTGGATTTTTGATTAATTTTTGAAAAATTTTATGTAAAAAAACACTAAGGGTAGCAATATTTTTTCAAAATTGACTCTAGTTATTTATTTTTTAGATATTTTTCTATTTGACAGAAAATGCATTATTTCAATGAAAAATTCGATTTACTTTTGTAATATGAAAAGTGTATCGATAAAACACTATAATGGCTTTGGTTATACTCAATTTATTCAAAAAAAAAAAAATTTTAAATATAAAAAATTTAGAAATAATATTTTTGAAGAACCTGACTATTTTGGGTTTAAAAATTTCAGATTTCCTGAAATTTATATACAAACACTTGAGTTTTTAATATTAGACGAACACCAGTGCGCAGTGGCGGATCCAGAATTTTTTTGTGGGGGGGCCAAGGATTAGACGGGCAAAAAGTGTTCTCAAATGTGGGATTGTCTCCTCGTTATCTTGTCTATTTTTAAGCATCTGGGTGGTGCACGGGAGCACATGCCCCCTCTCTTAGAATAATAAAAAAACTAACAGAATTTAACAATATAATATATTAATTTATTCATATAATTTTAATATTATAAAATATAATTTTTATTTTTTCATATTTCGTTCAATTGTGTTCAATATAGAATGTATACAAAAACAAACTTCCATGGCCGCAATAACAATTTTTTGTGAGATTATCAATTAGTACAGTATAATTAGATGTGAACCCCGAAATCCAAAAAATAAGAGGTTGGATTGTCACAAAATGTTTATTATCAGTTGCTCTATAAGTACTAAAAAGTCTCCCGCTTTAGAGCAACGGGTTTGGGTGGGGCGAGGGGGGCAAAAAGTTAAAACCATACATTTCCACAGTTTTTGTCAAATATCTCGAAAATGACGTTAGATAGAGCAAATCCCGCCCTGTACAAAATTAAAGGCCGTTAAATTTTCTAGAAAAATTGTCTTAAACATGTTTTTGGTAAACCTCGCACAGATTAAAAGATATGGAGGAGGAAAGTTTTAATGAATTTTTGCCTTTCTTGAATACTTTTCTCCAGGATTAATATATTTATATGAAAAAAAATCAATGTAAGTTATAGAGTGGCATTTGTAAAAAGCATTTTAATACATTTAATTAAAATTACATATGGACTTACAAATCTATATATACAGGGTGCTGAATGACTTAGCCGAACATAGGAAATTAACACGTATAAACTTATTTATGCAAATTCCTGCTTCCCTAATTAGTTTAGAGAAAAAATGAAAGACACAAAAATAATGCAAAAATATAAACTACGAATGATAAGAACTTTAGATTTCATTTAGCTATGACTTAAAAAGTCGAAAAATGCTTTTGAAATTCTTGAAAGTTTCATTTATCAGACTGGCCGTGTAAGTTTCCAGGGTAATTACTTTTGAAAACATAAATTAAATTGAATTTATTACATGGCCAGTGCGATAAATGAAAATTCTAACAATTTCGAAAGCGTTTTTTGACCTTTTAAGTAAAAGTTAGAAAAAATCATTCGTAGTTTATATTTCTGCATAATTTTTGTATCTTTCAATTTTTCTCTTAAATAATTAGGGAAGCAGGAATTTACATAAATAAGTTTTTACATGTTAATTTCCTATGTTCGGCTAACGCATTCAGCACCCGGTATATAAAAATGAAACGTAAAAAATGTATGTACGCTCATCACTTGAGAATGACTTTACCGATTTGGCTGATCTTTTTTTCGTTGTGTTCGTAATTGTCAGGAGAAAGTTTCTATGTAATAATATCTAGGAAAATTCTATTCGAAACAGATTTTAGTACAGATTTTGGTCATAGTTTGTGACGCGCATGAATAGGTTAACGAGATTCCATTTGAAATGTGCATTACAGGGTTAATATCACTTCTCTTCTCCATCACTTCCATCAGTAATTACAAAATTCTAAAATTATTAAAAACTTACAGTGAAAACAAAAAGTAAGTAAGAAAATTATTAAAACTGTCCTCCCCCCCATATCTCCTAATCTATAGAGTTTACCAAAAAAATTTATAGAACCATTTTTGTAGAAAATTTCACGGTCTTTAATTTTGTGTACAATGATATTTTTTGTATCTTCCCTCATTTTCGAGATATTTGACATAAACTGTAGAAACGTGTGGTTTTTACTCCTTACCCCCATCGCCCCACCCAAACCCGTTGCTCTAGAACGGGAGACTTTTAGTACTTATAGAGGAGCGAGTAATGAACATTTCGTGGCAATTAAACCGTTAATTTTTTGGATTTCCCGGTTTGGGTGTTTTTTAGTCTAATTATACTGTACTAAATGGCCGAAATAACTAAGCCGAAGCTGGCTCACTGTTTTCAAAAATTTGTCTCTAAATTGTTTATATAATTTTAATCAAAGATTTAATTTATTAATTTAAATGAATACTTAATTAAACTTCCGCCTCTCGGTTTTGTTATTATAATGAAATTTGAATAGTATATTGTTTTATTAGGATGGAAAGATTAACTTTTCCTGCCCAGCGAGTTTTTTCATTTGGGTGGTGAGTGGAACGAGCCGAGCGAATGGAAAACTTGCGTGGCAGGAAAAGTTACCTTTCCATCCGAATAAAACATGTTACTTTTTCTCCAAACGAACAAAATTCAAAAATAAATTTTAAAATTAGCAATAACTCGGGAACGGCGGTAGATATCAAAAAACTGAGCAAAAAATTCTCCCCCCTCACATAGTGCACACCCCCGTAAATTATCGGTAGGAAGGCATATGCAAAAATTCAGATTGATCGCGCGCAAAAAAATTCTATCTTTAATTTAATTTAACCGTACAAAAGTACGGTGACATGATTTAATCTGTCAACCATTTTCAATTTGTGTTGGTAATTTTTAAATTGAATTCGAACTGTCAACTTCAATTGTGACATTTATTAAAATTTTTAGGTTAAAAGATCAAAATTTGTATTTATTTGGTTAAAAATAAAATTTTAAGTTGGTATATTTAAGGATTTAAATGTCAAAGTCAAAGTTTACATCTATTTATTTTTAAATTACGCTCTAAAATTTTATATTTGAAATGGTAAATAAACTTAAAATAATTTTTAGAAAAGGTAGATACCAAAATTACTCAATTTTATTAAAATAATGTCACATTTCTAGTTATTTTTTTAACCGCCTAGGCAGTTTTACTTTCGAAAAAACTCAACCCCACGTGGTTTTATGTATGTTGCTATGGAAAAGTTTGACTTTCGTGTTTAAAATCGATAATGAAACAGCTGATTTTCGTGTCGTTTGGAGAAAAAATATTTTACTGAACTCCAACCAGAAGTGGCGGATGCGAAAATTAAATCCTTCTGGATTTTGGTCTTTGAAACCCTAAAGAACATTTCCGCAAAGTTTAAGCAAAATCTAAAATGGTGCAGCTACAAGGATTTGATGATTTCATATAGAATGACTCAAATGACAATCAAAAAATCGCGAGACGGAAATTTAATTAAGTATTCAATTAAATTAATAAATTGAATTATCTATTAAAATTTATAAACAATTTAGGAACTTTTTTAAATATATAAGTCAGCTTCGGCTTAGTTATATTACTTATTTTTATGTTACGCAACAGTTACTATTACTTAATTTGAAAATTATTATTAACTAATAATAAAGCGTCGTTCTCAGCCAATTAACGTGACACAACATAGCATAGCATAACTTAACACAACAGTTAAAATACATTGAAGCATATGTGTGTGTTCAAAATGCAAAATGACAAATGACAAATGTCATTTTGAATACACACATATGTTTCAATGTATTTTAACTGTTGTGTTAAGTTATGCTATGCTATGTTGTGTCACGTTAATTGGCTGAGAACGACGCTTTATTATTAGTTAATAATAATTTTCAAATTAAGTAATAGTAACATAGCAACAACATAGCAATAACATATCAATAATATAGCAATAGATACAAGCATCGGTACATTTCGTTCAAATTTTTATTCTTTTTTCTAATCCTACCCAATAACCATCTTCAGCAACCATACTAAGATTACTTTTGGCCATCTTTAAAGGTATTTGTGTTTTATCAACCACTACAAGTTTAAACTTAGATATCAGATAATACATTACTATCTTTATCTCCATAAGTGCAAATCGATTTCCAACACAAAATCGTGGTCCACTTCCAAAAGGGAGATACGTTCCAGAAACAATGTTAGATTTGTTTTCATCGCTGAATCTTTCGGGATCGAAACGATCAGGATTTGGATAGAATTGAGGATCTCGATGTAATCCAATAGTAGGAATCCAAATTATATCACCTATTTCCAAAGTTACTGGGCTTTCCTCATCTGATGTAGATTGGATTGTGTATCGTTTATTGCAGTTTCTATCTATCGCTGAAGTTACGGGATATTTACGTAAACTTTCTAAAATAAAATATTCAATATAATTTTAAAAATTTTAGGGCAAAAAATTAAAGATTTGGACTTGCCTGAGATGACCATGTCTAAATACTTCATTTTCAATAAGCTCTCATAGGTTGGACGTTCTCCATAATCATTTTGATGTTTTAATATATCTGCATACAATTTTTCTTGAATGTCAGGATTAACTGCAAGTTCATAAGCTGTAAAACTCATTGTGTTAGCAACTGAGTCAAATCCAGCCAAGAAAAATAAGAACGCTTGTCCCATTATGTCTTCTTTGCTTATGTTAAAGCTAGTGGGTGACTTTTCAGCTGATGTATTCTCGTTTAAAACTGCAAAACCTTCGTCATCGATCTGTTCCATTACTGGATTAGCTTCAATTTTTCTTCTGGCTTCCAAAAGTAACTGAATCATATCGGGTCTTACGATTCCATGTTCTTCTCTGGATGTAATGTTTTGATCGATAATATCTTTGAAGAAATTGACGTGTTTTTCATTAAAAAATTTCACGTTCATAGCCTATAACAGTAAAAATCAAATATGGGAATTATATTTAAAATTGTTTACCTTGGCAACTTTTGGTACGGCTAGCAAAAGCAGTAGTCTTATATTTGTCATAAAATCTTGAAAGTTGGTCAGTGCTTTGCCAGCTATAAAGAAGTCGTTCTGGGGATTTTCCAAGGAATTACAAGTAATTCCGTACGCTGCTGTTGCAATTATGTCCATACTAACTTTAGAAAAAATCTCTTTCATTTCCACCGTTTTCCCTTTTTTTATATTTTGATCAAAATAATTTATAAACTGTTCAGAGCATTCGGTGATGAGAGGAAGAATAGTTTTTAATTTGCTACCCGTAAATGAAGGAGATAACGTTGCTCTCATCTTTCGCCATTTTTCATCTGAAATGGTTAATATTCAAATAAATTTTGAAGAATGTTTTACTTTACCTTTTAAACTGAATAATGTGGTGCTAAAAATATCACCGATGTCGTCTGGTATAAAGGTGGGATGATTGGTAAAGTGATCAAAATCCTTGATAGTTATTTGTTGAATTAGTGCTGGATCCCGCAATAATAGAGCTGGTGTAGTAAATTGATACATTCCAGCGTATCTGTTCGACATAAAATTATATTATTATAATAATTTTTGCATAATTAAGCGATACACACTATGGTGTGGTTTCAACTTTTTAACCATCCTCAGTACCGCATACACGTTATTAATAGTCGACAATATGCCTATGTGCTATCGAGTTATCCGCTCTATCGAGGTATCATATTTGATTAATGCCAAATCATTAATATAAATTCGAGAACTTCTTCAAAAGAATTGATATTTTTAATACCAGAAGAAATAATTTTTCTAATTTGAAAAATGCCCACTAATCTGCTCTTCTACCGGCAATGTTAGTGCATTTGTCTTATTATATTGGTTAATATTATTATTATTTTATATTTATTTATATATAATTTTTAAAAATTTTAAATATATTACCGTTTGCCAGGAAAATCATTATAGGCGTTTTGCATTAGCTCTGAAACTCCATGGCTTGGGATGATGAAACTCAAAATTACATCCCACCATATTTTTAAGGCGCTGTGTTGTGATACATGATGGTTTTTCCAATATTGCACAGGTTTAATAAAATATATATAAATAATTGCAATTAATCCAACTCCTAATAATAACCAAAGCATCTCTTCGGTGGTATTTGGAAATTACTAAAATAATCTCACTTGACTGTTTACTCTGTATAAATGCATATTTAATGTAGAATTAAATTATACTTCAGCATCATAAGGGTTTAAATTAAATAAGTGTCGGTTATATTAAAAAGGATATTGGTATTTATTTTCGACGTAAACATCAGTGCCTAAACTAGCGTGCGCTGAACCCCGAATTGCGGAGGTGCTCCCAGCTCCTAGCCTTAAAACCGCCGAAGGAACTTAGGGTGAAAAATTAATTTTACGAGGACTTTGAAGGACTATTGCGGTCCTGGTCCTGGTAATTGTGGATTAGTCGGTAAGTCACTGAAATCATTGAATTTTTATTTATATAAATTTAAAAATTTAGTCTAAATATGAAACTCATTTTTCTCAAAACTAAATTTTTGAATATTCAACAAAACCCCTTGAGGCAATATATAAGTAAATGGATTTCTGGATTTTAGGTAGGAGGGTAGGGAGGTATCCCCACACGCACTTAGGCCACTAAAACGGGCCCATTGTATCCGAATGCAGCGGCCCCCCGTCCTGTCAGTCCTCAAGCCATCCTGTCTCCAGGATAAATTCGAGTATCTTGGCAGGCGGAGTGTCGCTGATTCTGGCCATGTTAGGCCAGAAGTCCCCTAGCATGGCACCTCTAATTGACGCTAGCGACGGACAGTGACAGAGCACATGTTCCGCGGTTTCGTCTGCTGTATTGCATTCCCGACATCTGGGGTTATCTACAAGTCCCATTGTGTTGAGATGTTTGTTCAGTTTGCAGTGTCCAGTTAAAATCCCTGCAATTGTCCGTAGATTGACTCTGGACAGCTTCAAGTAATATTTCGAATGCCTACTAGAGGGTGCTTTGATCGCTGCCCTTGCTTGTCTGCATTCAGTTTCTTTTGCCCATCTGCAAGAGTGCAGTTTTAGGATGTGTTGTTTTAGGAGGGTATCGATAGTTTTGACAGCTGGTACAATCATCGGCTCCGGACCGCAGGGAAGGCTGTTGGAACCGTTTCTTGCCAGCTCGTCCGCTTTTACGTTACCTTCGTTGCCTTGATGACCTTTCACCCACAGGAGTGAAATGGTGTTTAAGTTAGATATCTCATTTAGCGTCTGAATGCATTCTAGCAACAGACCTGATGTGACCTTGTGACTCCTCAGTGCCACAAGTGCCGCTCTACTATCTGTAGATATCTGAATGTTTTTGTCGTAGATAAGTTTATCTTGGACTGTTTTTGCGCAGTGCAGTATACCCATAAGTTCCGCTTGGAAAACCGATGTGTGCCTGCCCAGCGGTATGCTTTTGTTTAGGTCAAGTTCAGCAGAGAAAATTCCTGCTCCTGAGCCAACATTGGTTTTGGAACCATCCGAGAATAGACATATGTCATAGTCGTTGGTTTCTGTTGGATTCAACAGGATATTGTATTTCCTGTCAAATATATATATAGGGGAGATTCTGTCAGGTTCAAGGTGCAGCAGAGGTACTCCAATTGAGTAGTCCTCTAAGATCCGCATATGACCCACAGCTTCTTGCCTATGGTTCCATAGTCCCCAACTACGCAGCCTAAGAGCAGCCTTAACCGCCATCTCCTGCACATGAAGATCAAGTGGTGGGAGGCAGAGAAGGGTTTCCAATGCCGTAGTGGGTGCAGTGCGCATCACTCCCGTTACGGCCAGACAGATTAGTCTCTGAATCCGGTGTAGGGAGGACGCTGCTGTTACTTGTTTGGTTCTGGGCCACCAGACAAGTGCACCGTAACAAAGCATAGGTCTGACAACCGCAGTGTAAAGCCAGAGGGTGATCTTAGGGGAAAGGCCCCATGACCGTCCCATCGCCCTTCGGCACTGCCAGAAAGCCATTCTTGCTTTGCTAATTTTGGTTTTCAAGTGTTTTCCCCAGTTTAGCTTCTTGTCAAGTATTATTCCCAGATACTTGACTTCGTTCGCCAGTTTTAGAGGAGTCCCCATTAAGTTAGGCATTGTTATGCCAGGTAACTTTCTTTTATTGGTGAACAGAACGAGCTCCGTCTTTGTCGGATTGACCGAGAGAGAGTGCTCAATGCACCATTCTTCCAATATTTTGAAAGCTGTCTGCATCAGCCTGCAGAGCATGTTTTCAAATTTGCCAGTAAGCAGTATGGTCATATCATCTGCGTATCCTATGTTATAGAAGCCTTTTTCGTTAAGGCGTCGTATAAGGCTGTCCACTACCATAATCCACAGTAGCGGGGAGAGTACTCCCCCCTGAGGACAGCCTCTAGTCACAACACCTTTGATCTTTATGTCACCGACACATACCTCCACGGCTCGCCACTTCAGTATAAAACTGATCCAGTTGGCAATGGTCGTGGGAACACCGTATTGGCATAGCGCTGCATTTATACTTTCAAAGGTGGTTTTGTATATAAGTAAATATAAATAAAACACTTTTCTCAAGTTAAATCTCTATTGTGTACTAGTTTCGGCTCAAGCCTACTTCAGCACATTCGTCAAATTTACAGTTTACAGTCAAATCCTGACAAATTGGTTCTAGACAATTTTTTTAAATGTTTTGTTGTCAACTGTAAATTTGACGAATGTGCTGAAGAAGGCTTGAGCCGACACTAGTACACAATAGAAATTTAACTTGAGGAAAGTGTTTTATTTATCTTTACTTATTAATTTTTGAAATTAGTAAAGCGCCAACTCAAAAAATTTTGCACACATTTTAATAAAACTAAAAAAAAAAAATTTTGTATTGACAAAATTACTGAAAATTTTGGTGTAAAATTTAAGTTATAGTATTTGTATTTGATTCATCCGCATTATATAAATGTTAATAATAATAAAAAAATGTCTGCTTGTTTCAGATCAATACAACAGCAGCTAGAACTTATGCCGTTTTGCAACTCACGCCACAGTTTCCTAAGAAGAGAGACTAAAATAATTTTTCAATAAGAATAAAAATTTTGTAAATTTAATTTTTTGTTTTTTTGTTGTAGTCAAGTTCTTTGTAAAGTGTTTCGTTTAGAACAGAGGTCTCCAAACTACGGCCCGCGGGCCAAATTCGGTCCGCAAGCACCATCAATCCGTCCCGCGTGAGAGGGCCTGATGTGTCTGATATCCGGCCCGCCCTTTAATTCATTTTGATAAAACAAATCAAACAAAATAATAGTAAGATATTTTATTTACAGACTAAAACTAGTTGTCAAAATACAACAAAAAATTGTCAAAAAACAATTAATCTGATGGGCTACAGTGACTAACGAAAATATTCGAACTCTCCTATGTTAACAATGTAAATTGCACATTTTGAAATTGTTTTTCGACATACAAAAAATCGCATTTACAACAAAACTTTTTAGACATTTTATGTTAAAAATTTCATTGTTTTCAATTTTGTATCTATACATTTTTCAATTTTGTCGCCCCGTTTTTGACTAACAGCGACTTAAACAAGACTGTAAAACACAAAAAATATTGTCGGCTATATCTCGGAAACGATGAGACGAAATTAACAAATTAATAGGCATTTTTTCTTGACAACGCGATTCTCTACATTTTTGTTCATAAACATTTTTCTATTTTGTCGCACCGTTTCCGAGATATACATAGATGACGATATGTTTTGTGTTTTACAGCAGCGCTGTTTTACAGAGTCTTGTTTAACCCTTCCAGTCACTCTTTAATTCTACCGAAGGAAAAATTTTGCTATTTGCACCATTGCTTAATTGAATTTTTTGAAAATGTTTGATGATAATTGCAATGCCCTAGCTACCTTCCCGGTGGAGGGTGGAGTTATGGTAAGTGGTCAAATAACTACACTTTTTTTGAAAATTAAAAACAAACTAATAAACTTACAAAAACATATTTTTTTATTACTACATTCGAACAATTTAACATTTCTCTTTATGTTTTTGAAGTTTCCAAACTGATATCGCAATAGTAGCAGTTTTTATAAATGTTTTTACAGCGCTACTGTAATGCAGTATAGCAGTATAATGTATAAATGCACAGTGTGATGTACATTTATTTTTGGAAAATATTCTGCAGCTTCAACATTTAAACACCAAATGCTACGATTATCACTAATCTTTTAAGACAGATGTGTAAACAATTGATTAAAGTTTGAACCAACTGATTCTAGCTTCTAGTTCTCTTGCAAAAAAATATTAATTTTAATGTAGCCAATTGACTACAAGGTGACTGAAAGGGTTAAGTCGCTGCCAGTCAAAAACGGGGCAACAAAATTGAAAAATGTATAGGTACAAAATTGAAGACAATAAAATTTTTAACAAAAAATATTTAAAAAGTTTTGCTGTAAAAACGATTTTATATGCCAAAAACGGTTTCAAAATGTGCAATTTACATTGTTAACATAGGAGGGTTCGAATATTTTTGTTAGCCACTGTAGCTAGATCATGGCCCTCGGGGCTTTGTGGAGCAATCAGTCTGGCCCTTAGGCTAAAAAGTTTGGAGACCCCTGGTTTAGAAGATACAGGATTTTCAAAAAATCAAAAAAAGAAGCCCGAACTAATTTAAATACTAATTTAAATATATTACTTACTTATGCTATAATTTGATTTCCTGCTAATCCTGCCAATTGTAATCAACACAACTTTTTTTTATTTTTGCTTAATAAATAAAATAATTAAAACCCAATTAAAAGCTCAAAAATATAATTTCCATTATATTATTCAATTTAACTTGTAACAAAGAATTAGTTTATGCATACAACGAGGTAATTCCGCATCGGTGGTCGGTACGATACCCTCAGTAGCGGTTATGGACGAATTCTTTCATCTTCGCAATCACAAAAATCAGTTTTTGACAGTTATAGTTAAACTTTTTTTTTTATTATCAGAAATAAGTACAAAATAAAGGTTGAACAAACAAAAATGTGCATCAACAATGTGTTCCTAGCACTAATTAAACTTATTGTATTGAAATTGTTGTTGTATTTCTCGTTAGTATGGACGCGACTCAAGAAGTTGTATTGAAGTTTTAATGTATTTTTTTATTATAAGTGAGAGACCTTGTTTTGATTTGATATTCCGCAATCGAGCTTTTCCACGTTTACCACTAGTTTTGCTAACTTCTTCTTAATAAAAAAGTGACTAGTAGCATATCTTGAATTTTGACTGTTTAATCTTTAGCCTCCAACCTCCAACCTCCAACCTCCAACCTCCAACCTCCAACCTCCAACCTCCAACCTCCAACCTCCAACCTCCAACCTCCAACCTCCAACCTCCAACCTCCAACCTCCAACCTCCAACCTCCAACCTCCAACCTCCAACCTCCAACCTCCAACCTCCAACCTCCAACCTCCAACCTCCAACCTCCAACATCCAGCCTCCAAAATCCAGCCTCCAACCTCCAACCTCCAGCCTTCAACCGCCAATCTCCAGCATCCAACCTCCAACCTCTAACTTCTATTCTCAAACCTCAAACCTCCAACTCTATTCTCCACCCTCCAGTCTCTAACCTCTAGCCTCCAATTTCCAACCTCTAACTTATAAATCTTCAATCTTCAATCTTAAATCTTTATTTTTTAAAAGAACTTTTTTTAATTAATCGGCTAAATAAAATGCAAGTTTAATATGTGTGTCAAATATTTATTTCGTAATAGTTATATGATTATACAAAGGTGTATGCAACTACTAGGTCTTAGATTTTTAAGAAAACAACGAGTTTTTGTTCCTTTTTTCAAAGGATTTTTACCTGCCACCAACACTGGCTTCAGTCAATTAATATCAAATACTTTTAAGATTTGGAATTTTTTATCTGTGCTTCAGCCGTTAGGCAATAAATTAATTTATTGTCACTGGGAGAAAAAACTTTATGTGTTAATCTATAATAACAATTGTCGAGTTTGAGAAACATAAATGGAGAAAGATTCATTGTGGCATTATATGATCTGTAGATCCCCTGAAAAAATCAATTAGCAAAGTAATTATAAATTAATTAAAATTATTAGCTCTTGAAAATAATATAAATTAGAATTATCAATGTTGAGCTACAGGACACAAATAAAACACATTTTTAAACAAGCTTTAGAAAAATGACTTTTTCTTTTTCAAGTTTAATATGAATTATTTGTGTCTTGTAGCTCAACATTGATAATTCTAATTTATATACAAAGTAATTATATTATAAACTGTTATTTTGTCTATTTTTTGTAATAAATATATAGATTGGTTTTTAAAATTATAAATCCGGAATTTAAATAATATTTAATCCTGAAGAGGCTCACAATAAAGTTAGGAGAAACGTCGATCATTTAAGCAAATTGTTTTATTTGAATCCCTGGTCCAATAATCTCAAAAAGCAATCTATTTAAATAAATTATAAAGGAGTAGAATATGAAGAAAGACTACTGCATGTCTACAGTAGTTTTCCTTAGAAACAGTATAATTATGTTTAAATAATAGAATTTCATTTTAATACCTTTTTACCTTTTTAGTTGGACATTTAAACTTAGGTTCATAATGCATTGCAAATGGACTTTGACTTGTTAGTAAATTATCTGGATTAATTGATTGACAATAATCCATATTGGTATATTTACCAATTTCTTCGCATGAATCTAAGTTTTCTTGAGATTGACATTTTTGTATTGTAAGATTCATCTAAAAAAATATTTTAATTTTACTATTTATTATTTTTTTTAAAAACCACCCAATCTGGTCAGGTATCCTTGAACTATCAGGTGCCCTCCATCAGATGGAATCATAAGTTGGGTAGTTGGCTTACATTTTTTTAAAAAAGAGAATCAAAAACAAATTTCTTTCCGTAAGCTAGAACTAATTTTAGAAAAGAAACTTATAAAAAATTTGAAATAAGATCTTATTACCTTTAGGATAGTAGGCAAATCTCGTTTTACCATTACGGTAGTATTGGCTATGAAAATTCCCCAAGTGTCACATTTAATACCTTGATGAAATGACTGCTGTAAAACGTTTTTAGAACGACATTCACCATCAATTCTTATTACTTGGAGTATTTTGGAATTTAACTGAAAATTTTAAAACTATAGTTTTATTGGATTTTAAAGAATGAGCAACTAATTAAATTATATATTGTTACAAAACAATAACGATTAATTATACATGATGACGCATACATGATGACTCATATATATAACTTTCGTACTTGTTACAATTATGCTGACTGTACTTCTGAATTGCAGACTGGAACTTTCTAGATGCTTATAGAAGTTTCTGGGAAGTTTCAGAAAGATACATATTTAGATATAAAGGATATTAATTATAATTATTAGCTCTTGAAAATACAATAAATATGAATATCAATTACGAGCTAAAGGGTACTAATAATTCTTATTATATGGATTTCGCAATCCTATATAATTAAATATTGTAAAAAAATTATTAATGATTGAATTATTATATTTTTTTCTATCATATTGAATTGAATACTGTGCGCGTTAGTAATTTTTTCCAGGTTTGCCTGATGAGAATCCGAAATTCGAAACACCTATGCATACGTGTCGCAAACTAATTCACTTAATTTGCATATTTTTCGGATTAATGAACAGTAAGCATTTTCAATCATTAATAATTTTTTTACAATATTTAATTATATAGAATTGCGAAATCCATATAATAAGAATTATTAGTACCCTTTAGCTCGTAATTGATATTCATATTTATTATGATATAAAGGATAGAAGACAGTTCCAGTTCTGGCTTGCAATTGTTAACATAAATACCGTGTGAATAAATATTAGTGTAAATCTTGGGAATTAATAATTAAATAAACGTTTTAATTTTCGTTACATAGCATAGGTGGTACATAAGTAAGTTTACAAAGCAGTTTATATACATAAGTGTAATATGGAAAGAAATATTTACCAATTTATCCTGTATGTATCCAGCAGATATCAAAATTGGGATGTGATAGAAAACAATAAATTTTAAACAGAACATTTTACACGACATTTTAGGATCAGAATCAAACCAAAATTGAATTATTAGCAACATAATTACTATTTAATGAACAAATACAATTTAAATAAAAATATATAATATATTAACAAAAAACTCGAGGACATCACCGAAACAAAAATAGGTAAATCTCATTTGTACATACGAATAATAATTTTTATTAAAACGTAATATTAAGGTAGTAGTCTGGTAACTTGCACGTTTTTCTACGTCTTGATTTGAAATTTTTATTTTTATGGGAAAATAAAATTGAATGGATTTGGTTTTTTAGTATGTTATTATTGACATCTAAAGGATACAAAAACTTCTTTTTTTACTTAATTTTACAACATTTAATTATTATTATTATTATAGGTCAAAGTAGGCGTCTCAAAAAAAGGTAGGTAACTGGCCCGGGCGATTTCGGCTCTTCAGGACATCGGAAATAAAAAAATTAAAGAGATTATTAATCTATAGACTTGTCGTTATCGCTGGAACTAGGATTATTAAATTTTATCAGGAAATAACAAACTGGCCAACTTATAAAATAAAATTGATTATTTTCAGGTACAACCCTAATAGCACGCTTCGTACTCAGTACGTACAAATTTCGTTCATTTTATGTACATTCGTCCATGTACAAAACTCGGACGTACATATAACGTTTTTCAAAGTACGTACCTGTACGTAAAAGTAAGTACGTACATATTTCATACGTTTTTCGTCCTTCTTATGTACATCCGTTTACGTACCTCGCGTGGACGTACGTAGCTGGTACTTTGAAGTACGTATATCGTATGTACGAGTATGTACCGTAAGGGAACGTACATATTCGGTACTTTGAAATACGTACATCGTTATACAATTATGTACCTTAAGTGGACGTACAAATCTGGTATTTTCAAGCACGTACCTGGTATGTCCGTCACGTGGACGTACGTGTGTTGTACTTCGAAGTACGTACATCGAGGTACGAATATGTACCTTAAGTGGACGTACAACTTTGGTATTTTCAAGTACGTACCTGGATTGTATTACATGTGGACGTACGTATATTGTACTTCGAAGTACGTGGACGTACAAATCCGGTATTTTACATAGTTAGTACATACCTGGTATGTACTCCACGTGGACATACGTGTGTTGTACTTGAAGTATGCACATCGATGTACCTACTTTACGTGGACATACGAATGTTGTCATTTGAAGTACATACAGGGTGATCCAAATTTGAATGTTCTTATGGGGAATTTGGTAACTATGTATATTATATAAGAGGTCTTGAAAAATAGCGCATACTTCTAATATCGACTTTTTTTTAGAGAAGCTCAATATGGCGAAAAGATTTTCAAACTTTATCAAAATATTTTATTTGTAAATTATTATCATGTAGTTTTAGGATTCTATACAAAGTATAGCAAGAAGCCCTATATTCTGGTCAAGTGCCCGTTTACATGTTTCAATGTTTAGGGGGGAGGGGGTCAAGCCGAATCTCACCAAATCTCACGTGGGGGTGAGGGGGGTTTCGGCAAATATCACGTAATTTTTTTGTTTTACCTAGTCCTAAAATAAATATAAAATATAAATATAAATAAAAGCACAAATTAATTAATTTACACTAAAAATGCGCATTTAAAAAAATCTCACGCGAGATTAGGAGCGGGGAAGGGGTCGAGCTATATCTCACGACATCTCACCAAGGGGGAGGGGTTGCCTAAAAATTGCTAAAATTACCTCACGTAATTTATAATAGACGCCCCCTTATATGTTTTTTTATACTATTTGAATGTTTTCTGTGTTGTTTGTGTTTGTGTGTTTGAATGGAAGCTTTATTTGAAATTTTTCTGTATTTATATTCTATCCCCCCCCCCCAGAAAAATTTCTGGATCCGCCGCTGTATTAACGTAAACATATTTTTTGATAAAACTGTTTAAATTATGTTTATTGGTATAAGTATAATACTATTTATTAATAATAATTGATGTATTTACTTTATATTTTTTTTGTAACTCTCCCCCCCCCCCATGAAGAAATCCTGTACACGGGCCTGATATGAATCCATCTAGGAATCCTATTCATTATGAATCACTCTTCTCTTTTCTCTTATAATTTTCATATTATTATGCATTTCGGTTATGTTAAGAAATAAACACTAGACATTTTATTACAATTATATCAAGGGGGGCGATTAACCCCTCCCCCCTTAGAGCTTAAAAAAATATCAATTTTTGCACCAAAACAATTTTAATTAATTAAAAAACAAAATATAAATTTATTTTTGAATTACTACTACTTTTTATTTTTCATATTTTATAAATTTTTATTTTGTCGCTCTCTCCTTATGGTAATTGTCTGGATCCGCTAGTGACTAAGTGACGAAAGTTCAAAATGAAAAAAATAATGGAAGAAAATTACAATTAAACAGATTGATATATTAGTAATTAGGTATAACAATTTTCTGGGGGTGAAAAATGGAAAGTTAGGAATGGAAAAAAAAGATCCTAGTTCCAGCAATAAAGACCAGTCTATAGATTAATCCTTTTTCTGATTAATTTATTTCCGATGTCCTCAAGAGCCGAAATCACCCGGGCTAGTTACGTACCTTATTTTTACTTTGACCAATAATAATAATAATAATAAAACATTGTAAAATTAAGTAAAAAAAAAAATTTTTTGTATCCTTTAGATGTCAATACTAAAAAACCAAAACCTTTGAATTTTATTTTCCCATAGAAAAAAAATTAATGTAAATGCTGGTAAATGGTTAATATTTTATTGAACGATAAAGTTACATTTATATTAAATGTCATAAACTTCATAAAAAACAGAAACTACTAGATTAAACTTGACTCTTCAAGTCTTCATTCCAACACCCCCACTAGAGTTGAAGTCCTTTAATCCTAGTTTCTCTCTGCAATCGACAAACTTCTTTCTTGATAGAGGTTTAGTTAAAGCATCTGCCACCATCTCAGTTGTACCAACATGCTTGATTTTCATACAGTTTTCTTGAACCAGATCCCTGATGAAATGATGTCTGATGTCTATATGTTTAGACCGTCCATGGTACATACTATTATGAGCCAGATCTATTGCACTCCTGTTATCGGAAAACAATGCTATTGGCTCCCCATTTTCACGAAGAAGCTCAGAGTACAATCCTTTTAACCAAATGATTTCTTGGCAGGCCGCCGACATCGCCATGTATTCAGCCTCCGTAGTTGAGAGTGCTACAGTTGCTTGTCGCTTTGAACTCCAAGTAACACATCCACCTTGAAACATAAAGGCGTATCCAGTCGTAGAACGCCGTTTGTCCAGGTCATTTGCCCAGTCTGCATCAGTGAAACCAGTTATACCACCCTTTTGATTTGTGAACTCTAGTTTGTAGTTCAGAGTTCCTTTTAGGTACCTCATAACTCGTTTGACTGCAGTCCAGTGCACTCGTCCAGGATTGTTATTAAACTTTGATAAAGCCCCCACTGCATACGCAATATCTGGTCTGCTTATTTGGACAGCGTAGAGTAAGCTACCTATGGCTTCTTGATAGGGTATGTCTTTCATTTCAACTTTTTCATCGGCCGTAGTAGGAGAAAATGCATTCGAAAGCTTTTGATTGACGTCAACTGGTACATCCACGCGGTTACAATCTTCCAAGTTAAACCTTTTTAGAATGTCTTGCAAATACCTCTCTTGATCAATCCACAACTTTCCATTCGTCCTATCTCTTGTGATTTTCATTCCCAAAATGAAAGCAGCTTCCCCTAAGTCTTTCATCTTGAACGTCTTATTCAAATGAACTTTCAGCTTTTCCGTGAATTTACCATCATTTGAAAAAATCAAAATGTCATCTACGTATATTGCGATGTATGTTCTTCTTTCCCCTTCTACATTGTAATATATGCACGGATCAATTTTTGATTGTTGAAGTCCAAAATTCACCAAAGTGTTGCTTAACTTCTGATTCCAACAACGGCTGGCTTGCTTTAAGCCGTACAATGACTTTTTTAACTTGCATACCTTATTTGGATCACCACCAAAACCCTCAGGATATTCCATGTAGATATCTTCTTTCAACTCACTTTGAAGGAACGCCGTAACCACGTCCATTTGGTCAATATCCAAATCGTACTTTACTGCCGTAGCCAAAAGTAAGCGAATTGACGAATATCGCACCACCGGCGAAAACGTTTCTTCATAGTCGATACCCTTCCTTTGCGAATAACCTTTGATGACAAGACGTGCTTTGAATCGTTCGATGTCACCCTTCGAATCTCTTTTCAACTTGAAACACCATTTATTTTTTATGGCCTTTTTCCCTTTAGGTAAAACACGATCAACCCAAGTTTCATTCTCAACCAACGAATCAAACTCTTCTTGCATCGCTTTCTTCCAAAGATGAGATTGTTCTGAGTTTAGGGCTTCATGGACAGTATCTGGTTCTGACAACTCTAAAGGATTACAAATTTCATAACTAATCGCAGCATATTTTTCTACAGCTCTCTTAGTTCTTGATGATCTTCGTAGGCCTGTACTATCAGAATCTTCAACTTTCACCGAAACTGTACCGGGATCCCCTTCTATTTCTTCATCAGGTGTAGCGCAATCTTCTTCAGATAGAACCCTATCATCAGCTAGTTCAACTACATCTTCATCAATAGAAGCATTCAAAGGCAAAGGGTTCTCATTCAGTAACTCAACTTGTGGTTCAGGGAAGACATAAAACATATTTTCATTCACTTCGTCTCCAATGCTACCAAACTGGGTTTCAAGAAATACTACATCTCTACTAGCAGTTACCTTCTTAGTTTTGTGGTCGATGAATCTATATGCTTTCGTTTTCACACAATACCCAATAAAAATGACTTCCTTACCTTTCGGATCGAGTTTCAACCTCTTCTGTTTTGGCACATGAATTACAGCCCTACATCCAAAAACTTTTAGATGCTTCAACGAAGGTTTACGACTTGACCAAACTTGTTCCGGAGTACTTTTCTTCAAGCCTTTGCACGGTAATCTGTTGATAAGATATATGGCCGTGTTAACCGCTTCTGCCCAGTACTGCTTTTCCAAGTTTGAACCAATTAGTAAACATCTGGCTTTCTCGATGATCGTTCTATTCATCCTTTCCACTAAACCATTTTGTTCGGGCGTATATGGAGTTGTGGTCTGATGAATAATGCCGTTGGACTTTGTGAACTGTTCTACTTTTTGATTACAAAATTCTGTTCCGTTGTCTGTTCTTAAGACCTTGATAGTTTTGCCTGTTTGATTTTCTGCAAGCTTCCTGAACTCTTCCAACTTGTCAACAACTAAATTCTTTGTTTTCAAAAAGTAACCAAAGACTTTCCTGGAAAAATCATCAACAATAACCAAAACATACCTGGAACCACTAATCGATGACACTTCCATAGGTCCACACACGCCAGCATGTATGATTTCTAGTAAGTCCTTAGCTCTCCATCCGATGTTTTTGAAAGTCAATCGAGGAATCTTAGCCATCAAACAAACTTCACAATCACTTTTCTTGATGTCAACCTTTTCCAATCCTTTAGTGATGTATTTCAATTTCTTGAAGTTTTCAAAACAAGGATGCCCAAGCCGTTTGTGCCACAAGTAGTCCGAATTTTCCTCCGCTTTAGCAACACCAACAAAATTTGAACTCTTCGGTACCCTAGGACTTGATTTTTCTGGCTGATTCATCACAAACAACCCATCAACTAAACTACCAGTTGCAACAACATCTTCTTCTGGATTAACCACTTTGCACCCCGACGAAGTAAATGTGATAGTGTGACCATACTTGACAATGCTCGGAACCGACAAAAGGTTAATGTGTACTTCAGGTAGATACAAGACGTCCTTCAATTCAATGTCCTGAGTTTTATCCTCGTTGAACTTGACTGTCATTTCAATATCACCTTGGCAATCACCCTTCATCACCGAATTGTTGGCAGCACCAATGGAAAATTCAGGAACTTTCTTTAAGCAATTGAACATGGATTTGTCCTTACACAAATGTGACGTAGCTCCTGAATCAAATATCCATTCATTCCCTGACTGTACCTTCGCCGACAATGCCGCCGAATACATGGTCATCTGTTTCATCTTTTCACTGGCTGGTTTATGTCTGTTGTTTTCTTTCTTCTCATTGCGATTCTTCTTCTTAGGGCAATTACTTTTGATGTGTAATTAGCTCCTACATCTTGCAACAACATAGTCTTCACGTAGTCGCCACTGATAGCCACACCTGAGTTCTCGATTCCCATTATCATTGGCAAAAATCTATCAGGTAATCCTGCTAACATAAGAGTTCCAATCCAAACATCCGAAACCTCCATTCCCACAGAAGTCAATTTGTTTGCTGTCACCATGATGATATTTACAAATTCTTCCATTGAAGCACAATCATCCAAGCGTGTTGATATCAGCTTCCGCAGCAAATTAACCCTTCTCGTCAAACCTGAATCTTGAAATGCCTTTTCTAGATTACTCCACATATCTTTCGCAGTCTTTGAAGTCTGGATATGTACGTACAGCATTGGTTCCACGAGCAATATCAACTTAGATCTCGCCTTCACAAGTTTCTTTTCATCCTTTTCTGTACCATCAATACATGACCATAAACCTTCCATCTGTAGATATGCTTCAACGACAAATTTCCACTGATCCCAATTTTCACGTCCCTTGAGACGTTCAATTTGTGGTATATTTGAAGACGACATTTTTAGTGTTCAACAAATTACTTGTAATTACTCAGCGATAGAGGCACAAGGGCCCATAACCTAATGTAAATGCTGGTAAATAGTTAATATTTTATTGAACGATAAAGTTACATTTATATTAAATGTCATAAACTTCATAAAAAACAGAAACTACTAGATTAAACTTGACTCTTCAAGTCTTCATTCCAACAAAAATTCGCAGTAAAGATGTAGAAAAATGTGCAAGTTACCAGACTACTACCTTAATAAATAAGGCCCGGATTTCTAGGCATTTGCCTTTTTTGATTCCGTATAGGCTTTAAAATTCTTATTGCAGCAAAATGTATTTTGCGACTTTGCGATCATTTTAAACCGCTCTTTAAAATGCCTAAAATGCCTATTTTCTACATTTATTGCCTTTTTTCGTAAATTGCGCCTAAATGGCTTTTTTCAATTGATTTTATCCTATAAACTTGCCTAAATGAACATTTATTTCAATTATTTTTTAATTTTAACCATGGAATATAATTTAGAAACGGAAATATATTTTGTATTTTACAGAATCTTGCTTAAGTAGCTGTCAGTTAAGAACGGGGCGACAAAATAAAAAAATGTATAGGTACAAAATTGAAGACAATGAAATTTTTAACAAAAAATGTCCAAAATGTTTTGCTGTAAAGGCGATTTTTATAGGTCAAAATACGGTTTCAAAATGTGCAATTTACATTGTTAACATAGGAGTAAACGGATATGTTCGTTACTTACTGTATTCCATTGACTCTAAAGCTTGTGCAACGAGATGGGGACATGGATCGGGGCTGCAGTGTTTTACCATAAAAATTTTAAAAATGTAAGAAGAGTCATTGGTAGTTTTATTGATTTTAATACTGCAGACTGCATAGAGAAAGCACAAGAGGCGTTTAAAACTTCTAATCTTGAGAATAATTTAGTAAAGATTATCTTCCTAGAGCTAAGAAACTAAGAGAGACGCATTGCATACCAATATTAGCAAATTTGAAAATTTGCAACAACAATTGAAAGAAGCTCCGGGTAAGATTGTATAACTTATTTCTGCACGATTGGATGCTCTTTTGGTGAAAAACCTGGGCTACTCGGATTTAATTAGCAAAGTATTATCTGGAGATTCAAATAGTCTCCCATAAAAAGAATTGGAAGCTTAGAAGGCTCCAGATTTTAAATATGCTCCTGTTACTTCTTGTGACGTAAAGCGGTCATTTTCTGCGTACAAACAAATTTTAACGGACAACATAAGAAGTTTTACTCCAGAATATTTGGAAAATGCTTTAATTTCTTATGTAAATGTTGAAAGTTAATATTATTGTTAAATTAAAAGTTAAATTGAATAAATTAAATTTTTTGTACAAATTTCATATTTATTTTATATTCTTTATTTTAATAATTTAATTTTTTATTTTGAACTGCCTATTAGTGCCTATAATCTAATTTTGTGATGCGTATTTGCCTACCTATTTTAAAAGTTTTCAGTGCCTAAAAATCCGGGCCTTATTAATAAAGCATAATCTATTATCATTATTAATGATTATTATTAAAATCATTTTATTTTCATTGTGTCAACAATTTATTTAGATGCACAATCAATTATTCTTTCACTGTCCTCAAACATTTTCTTTGTTACAAATAATCTTTAATCGTTCATCTTTCATCTTTCATCTGTCATCTTTCATCTTTCATCTTTCATCTTTCATCTTTCATCTTTCATCTTTCATCTTTCATCTTTCATCTTTCATCTTTCATCTTTCATCTTTCATCTTTCATCTTTCATCTTTCATCTTTCATCTTTCATCTTTCATCTTTCATCTTTCATCTTTCATCTTTCATCTTTCATCTTTCATCTTTCATCTATCATCTTTCATATTTTATCTTTTATTTTTTATCTTAAATCTTTATTCTGTAATCTTTAATTCCTCAATTATTTAATTTTTTATTATTTATTAATCTTTTATTTTAAATTAAAATTAAAATCAATATTAAAATAAAATTAAAAATTAAAAGGCTAAATAAATAAAATTCAAGTTTAATGTGTCAAATATTTATTTCATAATAGTTATGTAATTTACGAGGGTACAACCAATTTTATTTATTTGCAGTCTGACATTTTATTTTTAATACAATTAATATTCGTATTAATTATTTCCTTGATTTGGAATTTTTTAGCTGTGCTTCAGCCACTAGGCAATAAATTAATTTATTGTCACTTGGAGAAAAAATATTGTTCGTTAATTTATAATAATAATTGTCGACTTTGAGAAACATAAATGGAGAAAGAGTCAATGTAGCATTATATGATCTATAGGTTCCCTAAAAAAATAAATTAGCAAAGTAAATAAATTATAAATATTTTATAATTTCGTCATTTATGTTTCTATGTTTAAATAACAGAATTACATTTTAATACCTTTTTAATTGGACATTTAAACTTAGGCTCATAACGCATTGCAAAAGGACTTTGACTTGTAATTAAATTATCTGGATTAATTGATTGACAATAATCCATATTATTATATTTACCAACTTCTTCGCAGGAATCTAAATTTTCTCGAGAGTGACATTTATATATTGTAAGATTCATCTAAAACAATATTTTAATTTTACAATTTATTATATTAATCAACAGTAACAAATTTATAAATCCGTTTTCAAATACCACCCAATCTGCTCAGATATCTTTGAACCATCAGGTGCCCTCACCAAATAGGTGATGGTGGACGCATGCCAGTCGACAATTTAATGTAAAATCGGGTAGCATTTAGAAAACTGGCTTGCATTTTTCAAAAAAGAGTAAGTGGTGGCAGCCAAAACAAACATAATTTTAAGTAATAAAATATTAAAAGGAAGCTCTTGTTACCTTTAGGGTAGTAGGCAAATCTTCTTTAGTTATTATGGTACTATTGGCTATGAAAATCCCCCAAGTGTCACTTTTAATGCCTTGATGAAATGTTTGCTGTAAAACGTTTTTACCACGACAGCCACCATCAATTCTTGTTACTTGGAGAATTTTAGAATTTATCTGAAAATTTTAAAACTATATTTTTTATTCGAAACGATAACGGTTTATGGTGATTAAACTGCTGATGCTGACTTGCAGGTTGGATCTTTCTAGAAGCATATAGAAGTTTCTGGAAGTTTCTTGAAAGATTTATTGGGGTATAAATAGTAAAGTGATTTGCTGTGAGGATAGCTCCAGTTCTTAGCGTGTGAATAAATATTTGTGTAATAAATAAATATACAGAATGTTACATAAATAAATACTGACTTATTGGAGAGTGATTGTTATTAATTGTAGTGTGATTTAGTATTAGTGTAAATATTATTATTAACTTTTTTTATAAATATTATGTTTTAGCCTTTAATAATTTTTGTTAAAAAATCTAATGTTAATCTCTGTTTTTCCGTTAATCTCTGGATCTTGTGTTTAAAGCATAGGTTGTACATACATAAGTTTACATGCCGGTTTATGTAAGTACTAGCTGGAAAGCCCGTCCACGGATGGGCAGCAAAATTCCTAAAACTAATCTAAAATCTCTATTTTAACGATCTATGTAAATAAAAACAACTAAACAAATAATAGTACTTATTATTTTTAATTCTTTTTATTTTTTAATTTATTAAAAATAAATTATTGTAGTTAATAAAATCTTTAGCACTGCATAGGGCGTTAGTACTTCCGTGACCACAATATATTTTGTGTACACTGCTAGAGAACCTTGAATTAATTTCCCTTGTTCTTTTCCATTGACTATTTTTACCTTCAGATAAATTTTATTACCCAGAAATTTTATCCGTTTATCCGCTTATACATTTATCCGGTTAAACATTAAGACGTTGATACATCTTTAATTTTGTATGGTACATTTTATTCGTCTTCGGCTTTTTTAGCCAAAAAATGACTCGCTGTAGGAGAAACAGCTTCCCGGGTTTTTAATTTATATATATATAGTTCGACCGGTGGATCTCTCTTTTAACGATCTCAATTAAAAAATGAACTGTTTATCCTGGTTGGATTCATTCACTGAATATCCATCTATCATCCAAATATATACCCAAAAAAACGAAAATAGTCATAATAAAATAAAAAAATAAATTATATTGCAATGACCCGCGGCTCATTAATTAATTAATTAATTAATTGGATTGTGATAATTATTGGTTTATGATTTTAAAATTGGATTTGGATAAATATTAATAAAAGGAGTCTCAAGCTATTAAAAATGAATGGTTGGAGAATTAAGTTTTATCTAACATAAAAATTAATTAAGTTAAAACTTAATGAGCCACGGATTACTTCAATATTTTTTATGATAATCTATTAATATTGTTTAATTATGAATTATTATTATTATTTGAAAATAACATGACTATTTCGATTTTTTTTTAATATATTTGGATGATAGATGGTTTCAGTGGATGAATAGTCCGAGGATGAATCGTCCGGCATGAATAGTCCGTTGAAAACGTTCTCCGTATTTCAACATACCAGCAGTATGGCGTAGACCCTACATTGACCAACTGTGAAGCGAGTAACCGCGGTTCAAATCCTGGTCGCACCGAATACACTGCTGTGATCTAAGAAGTCCAAAATTGATCTGTGGGCTTTACACTACATGTAATTAGTTTTCACTGTTTGTAGTGTGTAAGCCAACTAATTATTAATATTATTATTATTATTATCTTATTTAATTTTTTTGCTTTGTTCTCTTCTTTTTTTACTATCTTCTTAAATCTTTGACGGGCGGTATCTATATCTTCACAAATTGCCCTTACTTCATTTTTCTCTTTTTATATTTCTCTTCGTCGTTTCTCTTTTCATCTATTGTTTCTTCATCTTGATCTTGTGTCTTTGACTGGCGATGTATCTTCACCAACTGCTATTACTTTCTTTGTTTTTCTATTTATCCTCTTTGTTTTGCTTCTCATTAATCAAGTCTCCGTCTTCAAGTTTTCCAAACCAAAAATATGACACGCTATAGCAGCAGAGTTCTGGGTTTTTACCCGACTGCCGAAGGAGGGTTATTATAACACTAGCTGGAAAGCCCGTCCGCGGACGGGAAGCTAGACGGTGGATCTCTTTTTAGCGATATAATATTTAAACATTTAATTTCGTTTTCCTCTACTGGATTCCCCGTTTTTCCATATATTTGGTGTTTTGAAGTAAATTTTACTAAATTTGAAGTAAATTTTACTAAATTTGATATATAATTTACTATAATTGATATAATAATTACTTCAAAATTATTGTGAGGATTGCTTTTTCTCTGTTTTAATTTTCTCTAACCGAAGGTTAAATTTCCCTTGCTTTCGCTTAAAACTTCAAATTTCGCGGTTTTGATTAATATAATAATGTAATAAAAAATTCGACCAATCAGAGTGTTTCTTTTTCACTAAAAATTGACACGCTGGAGCAGCAGAGCAGCATGCTGGGATTTTATAAATTAGGATATGATTACTAAATTTTAATTGTTTTTTTTTTCTAGTTTTAATCTTAGTTTAATATATTTTTCGGTTGGTAAAAAAAATCGACCAATCAGAGTGTTTTTTTTTCACCAAAAAATAACCCGCAAGAGCAGCAGCAGCAGCTTGCTGAGATTTTATATATTTGGATATTATGGGAAAAAATATTTACCAATTTATCCTGTATGTATCCAGCAGATATCAAAATTGGGACGTGATAGAAAACAATAAATTTTAAACAGAACATTTTACACGTCATTTTAGGATCTGAATCAAACCAAAATTGAATTATTATCAACATAATTACTATTTAATGACCAGATACAATTTAAATACTAATATAATATATTAAAAAAAAACTCGGGGACATCGCCGAAACAAAACATAGATATAAATCTATTTTCTCGATGCTAATCGCAATCAAATACGAATAATATTTTTTTATTATTTTGATTATTTATTTTATTATAACTACGAGTATTATATTTCTTCAATTTAATTTTTTTGTGGTTTAACCGGAAATCTCTCTTAAGGGGGTTTCCTTCCTAATTAGAAGAAAAATATTTTTGTAAAGATAATATAGGTATAAAGAAGCAGAAAAGTAACGTTATAATGCAAATAAATTTTCTTTTATTTTTCTTTTCTTCTTTGTAACTTCATCCAATAACCATTCTTAGCAACCATGGAAATTTGACTACTGGCCATCTTTAGAGGTATTTGAGTTTTATCAATAACCACAAGGTTGAACTTGGATAACAAATAATAAAACACAAGTTTCACTTCTATCAGTGCGAAACGATTACCAATGCAATGTCTTGGTCCACTTCCAAATGGTATATATGTTCCAGAAATGATCTTATATTTATTTTCATCGCTAAACCTTTCGGGGTCAAAACGATCTGGATCTGGATAAAATTGCAGATCTCTATGGATCCCAATAATGGGAATCCTCACCACATCGCCCGCTTTTATTTGGATTGGTCTTTCATCTTTTGTTTCAGGTTGGATAGTATATGGTTTAGTACACGCTCTACCCAGTATGGTAGTAGTCGGATATTTTCTTAAAGTTTCTAAAAATTTAAACATCAAATTTCTCAATGTGAAAACCATTCAAACTTACCCGACACTACCATATCTAAATATTTTAATTTAGACAAATTATCGTATTCCGGGTATTCCCCGAAATTATTGGCTTCGTGGTTTAGTATTTCCTGATACAACTTTTCTTGAATATCAGGATTCACGGCAAGTTCGTATGCCATAAAACTGGTTATGTTAGATATTGTTTCAAACCCAGCAAAGAAAAATATAAAACTTTGGGCTATTATATCTTCTTCACTTATCTCACATTTACTGCAATTTTTTTCTTCGGTTGATTTGTCACTAATAACTGCAAATCCTTCATTTTCAACTTCATCCATCATGTCGTCAGTGGCAATTTTTCTTTTTGCTTCTAAAAGCAAATGAAGCATGTCGGGCCTAACTATTCCATGTTTTCTTCTCGACTTAATGTTTTCCGAAATAATATTTTTGAAGAAACTGACGTATTTTGGGTTTGAAAATTTCAGATTGATCAGCTTAAATGTAAAAATTCCTCAGTTCTTGGTATTGTACCTAAACCTATTTGGTACTTACTTTTGCAAATTTAGGAAAAGCAAACAGAAGCATTACTCTAATATTCGAGAAGAAACTTTGAAAATTTGTAATTGCTCTTCCGGTGAGAAAAAATTCATTTTTAGAATTTTCGAAAGAATTGCAAGGGATGCCAAAAGCAGATGAAGCGATTACGTCGGTGGTGAGCTTACTGAAGATTTCTTTCATTTCTACCGTTTTTTCATCTTCTATTTCAGTTTCCAAATAAATTACCAGTTGTTTAGCGCATTCAATTATTAGCGGATATATTATCTTCATTTTGCTTTTGGTATACGAAGGGCTCAGAGTTGCTCTCATGTTTCGCCATTTATCTCCTAAAAATAATTTATTTTTCATTAACCAGATTGAAGATTAAATTTGATCACCTTTTAAAACAAATAAATTCTTTTGCCAAATATCTTCATTATTTTGAGGAAAATCAGTATTATCGGTGAAATGTTCAAAGTTCTTGATTGTGATTTGCTGTATCAGAGCCGGATCGCGCAACAATAGAACTGGTGTGTAGAACTGATATATTCCACCGAATCTACAAATTTGCAAATTCAAATCTACATATTATACATTAAAATCAAATTGGTGTTTTTACCTTTTTCCAGCAAAATAGTTATAGGCATTTTGCGCTTGTTCTGCAACTCCCCTGTTTGAAATCGCAATCAAAAAAAACTCTTTCCATATTTCTGCTACACTATTTTGTGTTACACCATTGTGGTTCCAGTACTGAAGTGGTTTAATAATACATAAATAAATAAATGCGATTAAACTGCCACCAAATAAGAACCAATACATAATGAGTTTTCTAAAAGTGAGGTTAATGCACCAAAAAACATTTGAAACTTTTAATGATTAATATAATTTTAATTAATATACTTAATTGATAAGAGATAACAAAACCTTTGGTCTTGACATTATAAATACCAATATGCTTATCTTTTTTGATAATTTGAATTTTTAAGCAAAAATGAGGGAAGAAAAAATTAAAACTTGGAAAGCAAATTTAAGTTTAGCAGCAACTTTCTGTGTTACTTTGAAAGTTAATTATAAAAATAATATAAAATAAAATAAAATAAAAGAAAAATATAAAATCAGAATTGTAAACCGGGGGGTCTGGGGGGGTCGCAGAATTTCCACTCCTTTAGAATATTTGGATAAGATGGGGAATTTATAATTTTAGAAATTTCGTCAGAAAACAACGGTAAATTTGAATTTTTAAGCAAGAGTGAGGAAAATTTAAACCTTTGGATAGATAATACTTACTTACGGCTTACTGCTCAGAGTTTAGCAGCAAGTTTTGCGTTACTTTGAAAGTTGAACTGTCGAAATTATAGTAAAAAGTGTAAACCGGGGGGTCTGGGGGGGGCTGGAACACCCTCCAGTACATAATAAAATTAGAAAACCTACAGAAGACATAATAATTATACAAATTTTGTCAGAAAAAGCTGGGAAATTTTTTATTTTTGAGTTAAAGTGAAAGAAATTAAAACGTTTGGCTAAAGAAAATTAAAATTTAAGAAGCTTATTAAAAAGAATTTTTAATTACCCGACGGCACATCAAGGTAAGCAGCAACTTTTTGCGTTACTTTAAAAATACTTATAGAAAAACGGGGAATCCCCCATGAGCGGAAAACAAAAAATATAATACCGCCAAAAAAAGAAAAAAAAATGTCGGGCTTTCCAGCTAGTACTTCTATAATAATCCAGTTTTAGACAAAAAAACAATAAATTTAAAATTTTGAGTATGGCGCCTTCATTGTAACCTGTGTTACCCACAACAACATCATTGTCAGCTAAAACAGCTAAAGAACACTAAAACAACGGTTTCTTCTTCTTTTTCCGGTCTTACATTCCCAGGGGAATTTCGCCACATTTTTCAATGTTTTTAAATCCTATTTGTTGGGGTGGACATGTCCCAGCCATCCCAATCTTAGAGCTTTATAATGTCGGACTATATCAGCTTCTTGTATTTCACTTGTTAGCTCTGCATTTGTTTTTCTTCTATATTGTTCTTCTCTTAGTTTCACGGAACTTATTATTTTTCTCAAAATCTTTCTTCCTCTTCAAGTTGACATGGTTACATCAGAATTCGTCAAAATCACGTTACTTGGCGTGTTTTTGACGTCAAATCATGTGATTTTTACGTGATCTTACGTAACCGTGTCAACGGGGGAATAGTTGTTCTAGTCCATACGTCGTTGCAGGTCTAATCGGTGTTCTATAAATCTTGATCTTTGTGTTTCTTCTTAAGTTTTTGTCCTTCAATAGATTTCGGTTGCTGTAATAATCTCTATTGCCTGCTTTCACTAGTAGATCGGAATCAGACCCGCTTCTCTACATTGGTCTGGCATTTTCTCATCTCTCCATACTTTTACTATCAGGTCGGATATCTTTCTCATTATAACTTCGCCTCCTTCCTTTATCAGTTCCGTGTTTATATTATGGGTTCCTGGGGCTTTGTTATTTTTTATTTTCATTACTGTTTCATGGAATTCTTGGTAGTCTGGTTTATTTTCCATATCCACTTCCTCTCGTTCTTCTGTTATCCCATATTAGACTTCTTCTCTTTCTTCTGAGTTGGAGTAGATGTTCAGTAATTCTTTGATGTGTTCTTTTTATTTATTTCATGTTCTTCTTATCTTACTTCTCCATTGTTTTTCTCAATCCTCTTACTTCAATTTGTATTTTTATCCTTTGGTTTTTATTTTTCTGTATAGTTCTCTTGGTGATTCTCTTCAATCAGTCTCATCTCGTTTTCCAACCATTGTCTCTTCTTTTTTTTGCATAGTTTTATTTACTGTGCTTTTTGCTTCTCTCTTCCTTTCTATTTCTTTACTGCACTTTTCATCATTCATTCAAGCATTCTTCGTTTACTTCCTCTCTTCGCTCTTTGTTATCCATTTGCTTTTGCAATTCTTCTATATACTTGCGTTGGCATTGTTCGTCTTTCAGTTTTTCAATTGCCGGTCTTTCATTTCTTTTTTCTCTTTTTGTTCAAATTTTTTTCGTTTTGGTATTGTTTATTTCCATTATCACCAAGTTGTGATCTGTTTCGGTGCTTGTCGCATACCATCATTGTCAGCTAAAACAGCTACAGAACACTAAAACAACGCTTTATCTTAGAATAATAAAAACACTAAGAGAATTTAACAATATATATATTTATTCTTCTAAATTTAATATTATAAAATATAACTTTCATGTTAAATTGAGTAACAGTATTACCATTTTATATAAAGCTTTTTGAATTGACTTCAATTACAGAATGTATACCAAACCAAACTTCCATGGAAGAAAAGCTAATTTTATGTTATGTAGATTATTACTAGTTAATAGGATTTTAAAATTAAGTATAATAATTATAAAATATTATTAAAACTGCCATAGTTCTATAATATAATAGTCATCAAAAAATAACATAGCAAGAGCATAGCAATAGATACAATCACTGGTACGTATCATTTAAATTTTTATTCTTTTTTCTAATCCAACCCAATAGCCATCTTCGGCAACCATGGAAATTTGACTTTTGGCCATCTTTAAAGGTATTTGTGTTTTATCGACCACTACAAGTTTAAATTTAGATAACAGATAATAAATCACTATCTTTATCTCTGTAAGTGCAAATCGATTTCCCATACAATGCCGTGGTCCACTTCCAAAAGGTAAGTACGTTCCAGGAGCAATGCTAGATTTATTTTCATCGCTGAATCGTTCGGGATCGAAACGGTCAGGATTTGGATATAATTCAGGATCTCGATGTAATCCAATGATTGGAATCCAAATTATACCATCGGTTTCTAAAGTTACTGGAAGCTCTTCATCCGCTGTAGGTTGGATTGTGTAAGGTTTATTGCAGACTCTATCTATCATTACACTTGCTGGATATTTACGTAAACTTTCTAAAATAAAATATACAAAATAATTTTATACAAAAGTGAATTATGAAAGTTAAAACTTGCCTGAAATGACCATATCTAAATATTTCATTTTCAATAAGCTCTCAAAAGTTGGATGTTCTCCATAATCATTTTGATGTTTTAATATATCTGCATATAATTTTTCCTGAACGTCAGGATTAACCGCAAGTTCATAAGCTAAGAAACTCATGGTATTGGAAACTGTGTCAAATCCAGCCAAGAAAAATAAGAAAGCTTGGGCTACTATGTCTTCATTGCTTATGTTAAAGTTGGTGGATGCCTTTCCAGCTGATATATTGTCGTTTAAAACTGCAAAACCTTCGTCATCGACCTGCTCTATTACTGCATTAGCTTCAATTTTTCTTCGTGCTTCCAAAAGTAACTGAATCATATCGGGTCTCACGATTCCATGTTCTTCTCTGGATTTAATGTTTTGATCGATGATGCCTTTGAAGAAATTGACGTGTTGTGCATTAAAAAATTTCACATTCAGGGCCTAAAATAGTCAAAATCAAATTTTTGGATTTCATTTAAAACTGTTTACCTTGGCAACTTTTGGTAAGAAAAACAAAAGCAATAGTCTAAGATTTGCCATCAAATCCTGAAAGTTGGTCAATGCTCTTCCAGTTAGATAGAAGTCGTTCTGGGGATTTTCCAATGAATTACAAGTAATTCCGTACGCTGCTGTGGCAATTATGTCCATACTAACTTTCGAAAAGATTTCTTTCATTTCCACCGCTTTCACTTCTTTTATATTTTGATCCAAATAATTTACAAACTGTACAGAGCATTCGGTGATGAGAGGAAAAATTGTTTTCAATTTGCTACTCGTAAATGAAGGAGATAACGTTGATCTCATCTTTCGCCATTTTTCGTCTGAAATGGATAATATTCAAATAAATTTTTAAGAAAGTTTTTTCCCAAATTAAGTGCATTCCATGTTGTATTTTACCTTTTAAACCGAATAATGTGTTGTTAAAAATATCACCGATGTCTTCTGGTAAAAATGAAGTATGATTGGTAAAGAAATCAAAATCCTTGATAGTTATTTGTTGAATGAGTGCTGGATCCCGCAATAGTATAGTTGGTGTAGTAAATTGATACATTCCTGCGTATCTGTTCGACAATTATTAAAATAATTTTTGTATAATTAGGTGATTAGGACACTGCGTTTCCAGTTATTAGCCATCCTCGGTACCGCATCCACGTTATTAACTTGTTATTTACAGTCGACAATGCCTATGTGCTTCATTGAAAAACGACTAGAATGTGCTAGAATGATAGCATATTCTACTGAGGACAACTAATAAGCCAGAAACACTGCCTAGGAAGACATATGAAATTAAAAAAGTCTACACTTACATAATTTTAATTTTAAAAATTTTTAAATATATTACCGTTTGCCAGGAAAATCATTATAGACAATTTGCATTTGCTCTCCAATTCCTTTGCTTGGGATGAAACTTGAAAACACATCGCACCATATTTTTGAGGCGGTGTATTGAGGTACTTGATGGTTTTTCCAATATTTCACAGGTTTAATAAAATATAAATAAATAATTGCAATTAATCCAACTCCAAATAATAACCAGAACATCTCATCGGTGATTTTTGGTAATTACTAAAATAACTTATACTGTACTGCTTACTGTAAGGTTTCATTAAATTTAAAAAAATATTTTGATATTTGAGAAGAACTCGAAATTAAGCATCCTAAGTGTTCAAATTAAGTAATTGTGTCATTGTGTGTTATATTAAAGGGATAATGATGCTTATTTTCGTAACGACTATTAGTTGCTGAACTCCACATTGCGGAGGAGCTCTTAACTTTAAAGGGGGAAATACATTTAAAACCGCCGACGGTAACTTATAGAAATAAATTAATTTTAAAAAACTTTTAAAATTTCTTAACATTTATTTATTTTTTTTTATTTTTTTTTTTTTTATTTAAAATTTATTTATTTTTGCTTTATTTAATTCCTTTACCTTAATTTATTTTTTTTATTCACGACCATCATGTGAAAGTTAATAATTTAAAAGTTCTGTTTGTTTCGGATCAATACAGAAGAGACTAAGTAGAGCTCACGCCGCGCTGTTTTGCAACTCACGCCACAACCTACTAAGAAAACGGTGCCGTAACAATAAAATTTAAAAGTAGTAATAAACAATAACTAAGGTTTTTCATAAAAATTAACTGATATTCCTCGGTTTAAATGTATTTCCCTCTTAAAAGTTGCCAAAAGTATTTTTTCGCATAATATTTTTTTATATTGATTATAATATACCTAATCAACAAAAAAAATTTTTTTTCTAACAAATTTTAGCATTCTACGTTGAAATTATTAAATTAAACGGAACTTACCTTAAGTGAACTTCCTGACCGTAATTGTATGATAACTTTCTTCCTGATATTTTAATTTGTAGTATTTTGATATTAAGCGAAGATGACTACACTTTAAATTTAAATCAATAAGGAAAATCTCCTCGATAGCTCTATCTTTGTCGGTAGTTAATAGTAGCCAAATAGTTTTTCAGTCTTGTTTTTGTGCGTGATCTTCACTACACACAATCCGCGCAAGTGTGTAACAATCCGCCCTCCAAATTTTTGTGTGTTTTTTTTATTTGCACTTTACGTCCCGACGGATAGACGAGAAAAGTGTTTTTGTTAATCTAATCAATAAGTTTGTACATCAACAAAGAAATTCCTCGTTGGTGTTATAGAAGAAATTGTAATCGAAGTTTTCCATTATTGGAATAGTTTGATGTTTATTATTATGAATCAATAGTCATGCTAATGCTATTAATTTATAATTTATTGTAAAACTAGCTGGAAAGCCTGTCCGTGGACGGGCAGCTAGACGGTGGATCGCTTTCAAACGGTATAATATTTAAACAGTTAATTTTGTTTTCCGCTACTGGGGGATTCCCCTTTTTCTATATTTTCAACGTAACGCAAAGCCTTTTTTCTTCGCAAAATTTGTAAAATTATAAATTCTCTATCTTCTCCAAGTATTCTAAAAGAGTGGAAATCCTACGGTATATACTGGAAGGTGTTCCACACCCCCCAGACCCCCCGGTTTACAATTTCGACTTTATATTTTTATATTTAACTTTCAAAGTAACACAGAAAGTTGCTGCTAAACTGCATAAGCAGTAATGTAATTAAATAAATATGCTTTCCTAGTTTTAATTTCTTCCATCCAAAGTTTAAATTTCCTTCATTTTTACTTAAAAATTCAAATTTCCCGGTAAGGCCTAATCTTAGTTAGTTTAATATAATTTTCGGTTGGAAAAATTGTAAACCGGGGGATCTGGGGGGTGTGGAACACCCTCCAGTACATATCGCAGGATTTCCACTTTTTTAGAATACTTGGAGAGATAGGGAATTTATAATTTTACAAATTTCGCCAGGAAAAATCGGGAAATTTGAATTTTCAAGCTAAAGTGAGGGAAATCAGAGTGTAGAGATTTTATATATCAGAATATTTTTTCAGATAAATAAACTGGGTTAGATAAACCCGCGAAGTAAACTTAGAATAAAATGGGATCAAACCTTTTTAGTTTATCTACTAATTTAACAATAAATTAAAGTATAAATATTTTTTATTGGAATTTTTGAAATAAAGTACTACTTTTGTTTCTCGCTAGTCAATAAATATGAAAGTTCTTTGCTTTTGTAGAAATTATTACCAACTCTGAGAAGATTCATACAGCAAAAGTAGATAAACAAAGTAGATTCTAATCCAATTTTAATTTTCTTTACTTTTAGGTTTAATTTAAATTAGTAATAATTTATTATCGTTGACCTTTTTTTTAAATTTAAATAATAAAAATTGTTGAGTTTTAGGTCTTTTTATCAATTTAATTTTGTTTTTTAGTACAACATCATTATTATGACATTATTTTGTCAAGTAATTTGTTATTTTACATCCTTGAAAATGGGTCATAAATAAAAGGACTCGAAACGTCGGTCAATTAAATTGATAAAAATACCTAAAACTCAACAATTTTTATTATTTAATTTAAATTACTTTATTTGTTAATTTCTCGGTTTTTCCTGGCGAAGCTTGTAAAATTATAAATTCCCTATCTTCTCCAAGTATTCTAAAAGAATGGAAATCCTGCAATATGTGCTGGAGGGTGTTCTACACCCCCAAGACCCCCCGGTTTACAAATTTTCCAACCGAAAAATATATTAAACTAACTAAGATTAGGACTAACCGAGAAATTTGGATTTTTAGGTAAAAGTAATTTTTTTTAAGTAATTTTTTTAATTTCGCCAAGAAAAATCTGAAAATTTAAATATTTAAGCAAAAGTGAAGGAAATCAGAGGGTTTTTTTCACCAAATAATGACACGCTGTAGCAGGAGCAGCGTTTTGGGATTTTATATATCAGGATTTAAAATGAAAATTTGTCATAAAATTAAATTATACATGTCCACGAAATAAATTTCAGTTAGAAAAGTTTGTTTAATATTAGTAATATTCGGATATCACATGATTGTGATCAGAAAGTAAAGTTGTTAAATGTGTAATCTTAAATTAAAATGTGTTTTTTTATCTTTAGTCTTTAATCTATAATCTATAATATTTAATCTTTAATTTTTAATCGTTAATCTTTAATCTATAATATTTAATCTTTAATTTTTAATCGTTAATCTTTAATCTTTAATCTTTAATCTTTAATCTTTAATCTTTAATCTTTAATCTTTAATCTTTAATCTTTAATCTTTAATCTTTAATCTTTAATCTTTAATCTTTAATCTTTAATCTTTAATCTTTAATCTTTAATCTTTAATCTTTAATCTTTAATCTTTAATCTTTAATCTTTAATCTTTAATCTTTAATCTTTAATCTTTAATCTTTAATCTTTAATCTTTAATCTTTAATCTTTAATCTTTAATCTTTAATCTTTAATCTTTAATCTTTAATCTTTAATCTTTAATCTTTAATCTTTAATCTTTAATCTTTAATCTTTAATCTTTAATCTTTAATCTTTAATATGCAATCTTTAATTCCTTAATTCTTTATTTTTTAATCTTCATTATATATTTAAATTTATTATATAACATAGCAATAAGTACAAGCATTGTTACAATTTATTTATAACTTTACTCGTTTTTCTAATCCCACCCAATAGCCGTCTTCAGCAACCATGCTAAGTTGACTCTTAGCTATCTTTAAAGGTATTTGTGTTTTATCGACCACTACAAGTTTAAATTTAGATATCAGATAATACATCACTATCTTTATCTCCATAAGTGCAAATCGATTGCCCATACAATGTCGTGGTCCACTTCCAAAAGGTAGATATGTTCCAGAAGCGATGCTGGATTTATTTTCATCGCTGAATCGTTCGGGATCGAAACGGTCAGGATTTGGATATAATTGGGGATCCCGATGTAATCCAATAATTGGAATCCACATTATAGTACCTTTTTCTAAATGTACTGTTGTTTCTTGATCGGATGTCGGTTGGATTGTGTAACTTCTATTGCAGACTCTGTCTGTCACTACAGCTGCAGGATATTTACGTAAATTTTCTAAAACAGAAGAAATAGCAAAAGTAACTCAAGTGAAATGAATTGTAAAGATTGAAACTTACCTGAGATGACCATGTCTAAATACTTGATTTTCATTAAATTATCATAAGTTGGGCGTTCCCCAAAATCATTTTGATGTTTTAATATTTCTTGATACAATGTTTCTTGAACGTCCGGATTAAGTGCAAGTTCATAAGCTAAGAAACTCATTGTGTTAGCAACAGTGTCAAATCCAGCCAAGAAAAATAAGAAAGCTTGAGCCATTATGTCTTCATTGCTTATGCTAATCTTCGTGGATGGCTTTCCAGCTGATATATTGTCGTTTAAAACTGCAAAACCTTCGTCATCGACCTGATCTATTACTGAATTAGCGTCACTTTTCCTTCTTGCTTCCAAAAGTAACTGAATCATATCGGGTCTCACGATTCCATGTTCTTCTCTGGATTTAATGTTTTGATCGATGATGCCTTTGAAGAAATTAACGTATTTTGGATTGGAAAATTTCACATCCAGAGCCTAAAATACTCAAAATCAAATTTCTGAATTTTATTTAAAACTGTTTACCTTGGCAACGTTTGGTAAAAGAAACAAAAGCATTACTCTAACGTTTGTCATAAAATCTTGGAAGTTGGTCACGGCTTTTCCAGTTAGATAGAAGTCGTTTTCGGGATTTTCCAAAGAATTGCAAGTGATTCCGTACGCTGATGTGGCGATTATGTCCATACTCACTTTAGAAAAGATTTCTTTCATTTCCACCGTTTTCACGTCTTTTATATTTTTTTCAAAATAATTTACAAACTGTGCAGAGCATTCTGTTATGAGAGGAAAAATTGTTTTTAGTTTACTACTTGTGAATGAGGGCGATAGCGTTGATCTCATATTTCGCCATTTTTCATCTGGAATTGGTTAATATTAAAATAAATGCGTAGGAATATTTTTCCCAAATTATGTACCATACCTTCTAAATTGAATAAGGTGCTACTCAAAATATCACCATTATCGTTTGGTAAAAAAGTGGAATGATTGGTAAAGGAATCAAAATCCTTGATAGTTATTTGTTGAATGAGAGCAGGATCTCGCAGCAATATAGCTGGTGTACGTAACTGGTACATTCCAGCGTATCTGTTCGAAATTATATTTTATTTAACACATTGGGTGAATCGATAGTATCGAAGACTCCCAGTAAAATAAAAATTCTCCTGCTTTATCATTTTTTTTTATTATTATTATTCCTTATTACTTTTTATTTTTTCTTTTAATTCTAGATCACCTATGGGGGTGAAAGTCTATACTACCAATTTACCTAATATAATTTAATTTTAAAAGTTAAAGGTATGTTACCGTTTGCCAGGAAAATCATTATAGGCATTTTGCATTTGCTCTGCAACTCCTCTGTATGGGATGAAAGCCAAAAGGAGTTCCCACCATATTTCTGACGGGGAGTGTTGTGGTACTTGACGATTTTTCCAATATTGCACAGGTTTAACAAAATATAAATAAATGATTGCAATAAATCCAACTCCGAATAATAAGTAAAGCATTTTCACAGTGATTTTTGGCAAAGTGTACTCCGTACTATGCGTATTTCGTGCGTATGTTTTGCGGTTTTATCAAATTAAACGAATTATTTTGATAAACTGATAAAACTATCAAATTATATTCATCCTAAGTGCTCAAATTATCTAAGTGTGTTCGACAATATTAAAAGGATGATAGGCTTATCTTCATGGTGACTATTTAAAGTAATAAAACTATTGATTATAAAAATATAAGGTGTGTAACACATTAGAAAAACAAATTTTGTCCAAGTCACAAGATTAGTCTTATTAGACTTAATTGGTAAAGTGATAATCGAAATAAAGTCTTAATCGAAAATATTTGTTCTTTATAAAAGTTGCGTATATATGTATTGTCATATTCCAAAATCCCAAATTTATTTTGATCATGTCATTCGTAATTAAATTGAATATTTATTAATTTTGTAAATATTTTGTAATTTTTTGATTAATTGGCATTGTGATAGCTAGGGCCTATTCTATCGCAAGGCGTATCAAGCACGTGCCTAGGGCCCAATGACTGGAGGGGCCCCATAAAGGGAGAGTATAAAATCATAAAATAAAAATCAAATACTGATAAAATAACCCAAAAATTGGGCCTTCGATGCTATTAGTTACCCTTGAATATAAGAGACCCGAAAATTTTCAAAAGCCTAGGGCCCAACTCAGTTAAAAATAGACTCTGGGAATAGATTAAAATTCTGACCCTGTTTTATTCAATGCCTGGTGGGGATGGCCTGAGCGCAACCCATACTATTCGTTAGGATCAGGGCCAGCGCTAGGCACTAGGGCGCAAACCAGATGCTATTACAAAACTGGTTTAGACACAAAATGTAAGTGGCAATCCGGGGGGTCTGGTGGGTGTGGAACACCTCCCAGTGCATCTTTTGTTTTTTACTCGCGCATCCGAATTAAGGTATTATTTTTAGTAACAAATAAACCCAAAAATTGCGCCTTCGATGCTATTAGTTACACTTGAATATAAGAGGCCCGAAAAGTTGCTAAAGCCTAGGGCCCAACTCAGTTAAAAATGGGCCCTGATGATAGCGGGTGGGAAAGTAAGTCTTCTTGCCGATAATGGCCGCCTTATGCGGTGCAGAAGAAAATCTTCTCCCGTAATTTTGCGATTATTATTGAGAATTTGTGATTAATTATTAATTATTGAAATTTATTTGTTCCAAAAATGGACAACTTAAATTTATTTAGATGATATATTATTTGGAGGAAATTTATATTTTGGATGATTTGGAAACTGATTGAAAATTATTGTTAATTAAATGGTTTATTTAAAATTAAAAATATTTGCTGTTCCCAGTTTAATCTTGGAAATTTGTAATAATTTAATTTTAAAATTGTGGGGAGTGGGAAGAAAATATATTTTTTGTTCCCCCCCCCCCAATTAAACGGCAATATGATGTCTAGAATCGATTAGTTCAAAGGTCATAATTTTTATTTAATATTAAACAATGCTTATATGAAATTATTTGTAAAAACTAAAATAAAATGAGTAATAAGTAAACAAATGCATTAGGTACATCACAGAACCGTACTACAAATCAAAAGCCTGTAATCCCAAGATTAGGTCGATTGGATGGCCTTCTTCCAGATTTTTCCCTAGGCTTTTTTTCCTAGGGCAAGAGTCAGCCCAATCAAAGTGGTATAAACCAAAATTTTTACAATTGGCCCTTGATCTATTTTGAATATACTAACATAAAAATACAGCTGAGTTAGTCGATATCATTAAGTTCTTTTTGTTAATCCCACGCAAGATCCAGCTTTAATAGACATTGAAAACTGACTTATAGAATACTTTATCGGAATCGGTGTTTCTTTTACCACTACAATTTCAAATTGTGATAGAAGATAGTAGAACAGCACTTTGATTTCCATGAGTGCAAATCTGTTTCCAATACAAGCTCGAGGTCCATATCCAAAAGGTACGTATGATCCAGCTATTATACTGGATTTATTTTCGGCACTAAATCTCTCGGGATCAAAACGATCAGGATTGGGAAATAGTAGTGGATCTCGATGTAATCCAACAGTTGCATAAACTATCGACTGGCCAGCCTTAATATGAACTGGCGTTTCGTCTTCTCTTTTGGGTTGAATTGTATAAGATTTTGTACATAATCGATCGATTGCTGGCGCTCCAGGATATTTCCGAAGAGTTTCTGTAAAATAGTTTCATAAAAATTATTCAACAATTTACTCAAAAACTGAAACTCACCTGATATTACCATATCCAGATACTTTAACGACAGCAAATTTTCATATGTCGGAGGCTTTCCATGTTCGTCTAGATTATTTTGAATTTCTTGGTACAACCTTTGTTGGATATCTGGATTTAAAGCGAGTTCGTACGCCATGAAAGTCATTGCAGATGAAACTGATTCAAATCCAGCAAAGAAAAACAAAAATGCCTGGGCCACAATATCTTCATCGGTTAGTTTCGCTTTTTTTACTTTTCCACTTTGTGTGTTAGTTGCCGAAAGTTCATCCGCATCTTCGTTATCAGCCCTGTCGTGTTTTGCTTGCAAAAGCAATTGTATCATATCGGATCTTACAATTCCTTCGTTTTCTCGAGATCTAATGTTTTCCTTAATAATTTTTCGAAAGAACTCCACAATCTTTGGATCAAAAAATGTAAGTCTGAAAAACTGAAAAACAAACATTAAACAAAATTTTTTAAACGGCACTAAATACGCACCAAGGCAATTCTATGCATAAAAATCAAAATCATCATTTTGAAATTTTTTAAAATGCCGCTGAAGTTCGTTGCCTCTTTTCCCATTAGATAAAACTCGTTGGTGGGATCTTCTAGAGAATTAACGGTAATCCCAAAGGCCGATGTTGCTATTATGTCGTTCGTGAACATCGCAAAAACTTCTTTAAGATCAATTGATACTACATTTTCTTTTTGTTTCTCAAAATACTTTACAAATTGTTCGGCGCACTCGATCATCAGAGGGTAGATTGTTTTCAATTTACTGGTGGTAAATGCAGGACTTAACGTTGCTCTCATATCTCGCCATTTATTTCCTGAAAACACATAAAGTAGCGTTTCATGAATTTAACAAAAAATCTCGCTCACCTTTTAAGTTAAACAAATTTTTGTGCCACATCTCATCGACGCTATCCGGAAAAAGACTGGTATGGTCGGCGAAATGTTCAAAGTCTTTCGCGATTACTTGCTTGATTAATTCGGGATCCTTCAATAATATAAATGGATTGTACATTTGGTACATCCCAGTGTATCTAAAAAATGTATTTAAAAAGTAATAAAAATTAAGCTACCACAGACAAAGCGCCTTCGGCACAGAAATTTATAAATTCTTGTTATTAATTACCTTCTGCCAGGAAATTGTTGATGAAGTCCTTCGAATAGGTCGCTTACTGATTTCCGTATAAACATGCTAGAAAATGTTTGTATTAAGATGTTTGTCGTGGTATCTTGTGGTACTCCAAGGCGTTCCCAGTGTTTCAATGGCCTTACGACGACCAGATAGACAATAGTGGCTATCAAAATCGCAATTAAAAGCCAAAACATTTTGGAAGTTAATTAGTTCACTGAAAATAAAAATTCATAATTAATATAAACACTAAAGATTTATATTTTAAATATTCCTATCGGTAATTGTTCCAGATGGCGCTGTATCTATTTACAATTTTCTCTAAAAATTAAATAAAAATTGGGTCTTTGAAATGGCATATCTCGAAAAGTATTTAACTTTCAATATCTTAATTTTTTTTATTCTTGTGTAGAATTTTGTTCTCCATAATTTTAATTGTGTTCATTTTCCACCTCAAATGCACTAAAATTGAGTTATTCGCAAAAATGTAAAAATGTAAAGAGTGGCTATTTATGAAAAAAATGTGAAAAAATAATCAAATTTTGTTTTAAAATTTCAGATGTTTTAAATTTCAAGAGCAAATTTATTCCAAAATAACTCGTCAAGGTTTTACAACAGAAATAGCATCATAAATTGCAGTTGCGAAGAGTTTTTCTCCGGTCGAATCCAACCGATCTGATTGGATCTTATCTATGTATATAATTAATGTAGATAATTACGCATCCGATTATACAATCACATTGGTATGGTTTTATTATTAAACATTCCACGTTAACAATAAAAATTTAATTTTTTGAACTCACCAAAGCTGTTCCAGTAGTCTACACAAATTATTTTATCATCAAATTAGTATGTAATGTTTATAGAATAAGTGAAAAATCAATAACAAGGTCATGAACAAGATTGCAATAATTATTGATGAGATAATCGAAGTTATCGAAAAAATTTAAACTATAACTTGAAAGCTTTTGATAAATTAGCAAATTTAAAACGCAACACAGACGCCTACATACGCTGGCCTTTTAATAAATATTTGGTCTTGAACTTCATGAACGGAAATCATCGAATGAGTTAGCTCACTTAAATTTTAGTTTCGTAATATGTATGTGCATCGCACAATTTTTTTAAATTTATTTAAGAATTTAATTACCAGATCATATTTCATAGCACAGACTCTTAACATTTGTTTTTGTTATTCTTTAATTGGCTTGCGAATCAAAGGTAAAGGTCTATTTGGAATGCAAATCTACAGGATGTCGATGTTCACCGTGACTTGAATCTGAAATATCTGCTTGGCAGCTTAACAATGAGTCCCAAAAAAATTGCCTGGTATGTCCAAAACCTAAAGAATTTTCTAGGTTTACCTTTGCTTTGTGAACGAAGATACTTACAGCAGTTTTGCAATTTTCAAAATTGAATAACTCCTGCAATCTGGCAGAGGAAAAGTTATTTCACTCGTAATGCAAGCATGGGTAATGAATTTGATTTAATTACAAGCTTTCTGTTTTGCTTTTTAACCGACACTCAATTTAAATGTTAGGCCAAAATAAAAACCAAATTTTCTAAATTAAAGCAGATTTTATTACAGATCCTCAGCACTGGTTGCTTATTGGATAATTTATTCCAAATTAGTAAATATTAATTAAAATCTTCGTAGTCCGGCAGTTTAAAAAATACTAACCTATTAGTAGGTAAATATCCTTTCTATTTAAATTCTTTTTTTCAATCCCAAACAAGAGCCACATTCGATAGTCATTGTAACCTGACTGTTGGAATATCTTATCGGAATCGGCGTTTTCTCTACCACCACAAGTTCAAACTTAGACAGAAGAAAGTAAAACAGCACTTTTATTTCCATTAGTGCAAATCTGCTTGCAATACAAGCTCGAGGTCCAAGTCCAAAAGGCGTATATGATCCAGGAATAATATTGGATTTATTTTCTTCGCTAAACCTTTCGGGATCAAAGCGATCAGGATTGGGAAACAGTTTTGGATCTCTGTGTAAACCAACGGTGGCAAAAACTATTGATTCGCCAACCTTAAAGTGAACTGCCGTCTCGTCTTCCGCTTCAGGTTGGATCGTGTAGGGTCTAACACATTGCCTATCGATTGCTGGGGCTCCAGGATATTTCCGAAGAGTTTCTATAAAATACTTTTATAAAACTTACTCTATTCAATCAGAAATTGATAACGCACCTGATATCACCATATCTAAATACTTTAACGACAGCAAATTTTCATACGCCGGTGGCATTCCATGTTTTTCTAAATCAGTCTGAATTTCCTGATACAATCTTTCTTGAACGTCTGGATTAACGGCAAGTTCGTACGCCATAAAAGTCATTGCAGATGAGACTGATTCAAATCCAGCAAAGAAAAACAAAAATGCCTGTGCCACAATATCTTCATCAGTTAATTTTACTTTTTTTATTTTCCCATGTGCTGGTTTCTCGTTCATGTCTTCATCCTCATTTTTGTCGACTTCATCTGCTTCGTCGTTGTCAGCCCTATCGTGTTTTGCTTGCAAAAGCAATTGAATCATGTCGGTTCTTATAATCCCATCATCTTCTCGAGATTTAATATTCTCCTTAATTATTCTTCGGAAGAAATCGACAGCCTTAGTATTAAAAAACGTAAATCCTAAAAGCTGAAACCTTAGCTGTAGACATTTTTTGCCTAGCAGTGAAATACTTACTTTGGCAATTTTTGGCATAAAAATTACAACAACCATTTTCAAACTTTTTAAAATTCCGGTAAAGTTGGTTGCCTCTTTTCCCATTAGATAAAACTCATTGGTGGGATTTTCCAGAGAATTAACGGTAATCCCAAAGGCTGCTGTAGCTATTATATCGTTGGTGAATTTTGCAAAAACTTCTTTGATTTCGATAGTTATTACGTTTTTCTCCTTTTGTTGCTCAAAATACTTCACAAATTGTTTAGCACTTTCGATCATCAGAGGATAGATTGTCTTCAATTTTCTGCTGGTAAATGAAGGACTCAAGGTTGCTCTCATATCTCGCCATGTATTTCCTGAAATTTTAGATATTTGGAATCATAGGAGGTACATGAAAATTTGGTGCACCTTTTAAGCTAAACACATTTTTATGCCAAATTTCATCTGAGGTTTTCGGTATAAAACTTGTACGATCGGTAAAAAAATCAAAATCTTTCACAACTATTTGCTTGATCAGTTTTGGATCCTTCAATAATATAAATGGCGTATACATTTGATACGACCCTATGTATCTAAAAAACGATTGTAGTATTAACAACCAATCATTTTGGAGTTTCCAAAATTCCAGCTGTCGTATTGATTACCTTCTGTCGGGAGATTTGTTATAAAGCATTTCGAATAATTTGCTTACTGGTTTCCGTGCCAGAGCACCTGAAATTGTTCCCATCAACAGATTTCCTACGCTGTCTTGGCTTACTCCAAGGCGTTTCCAATGTTGCAATGGTCTTAAGATGAACAGATAAATCAACGAAACAACCAAAATTGTAATTAGTAACCAAAACATTTTGCAGGTTGTGTTTGTTCACTAAAAATAATTTATTGTTATTTATTTTAAAATTAAAATTATTAAATTAAGCTTTTTGGGGTTTCTGTTGCATAAACTAGCTGAAGTATTGCATTTGAAGAACTTTAAACTTTATTTCATGAGAAACGGTACATCATAGCACTTGAAAAAACTAAGTGTTGTAATTTTAGTACTCTTTCAACCGACCAAGCTTGTCCCGATCCTAGAGTTAGTTCAGGGGTTCCCCTCGTAAGCCGTACACTTGAACGAACGTAAGTAATATTATAATTTATAAACATTTATTATCTTCTTTATTTTACTCTTCCACGTTGTAAAGCAAATGTTTGTGTTTTGGAGTGATTGGGGGGGGGGGGGGGCTATGGCTAATAAATAATTTCAATTTCAATTTTCTAGCTACATGGAGATGTAAAATAATTAATGATGAGCAGGTAAAGGTCTTTTATTATTTTTATTAATTTTAATTTTATATTACCTAATCAATAAATAAATAATTTAATAGATTACTTGTATTACCTATTAATATTAAATAAAAAAAATGTAAACTCACCAAAGTTATATTCCAATGATCAACACTAAATTTTTTATCAAAAAAATATTTTGTAATTACTAAAATTAAAAAACAAGGAGCGCAAAATTAATAAGGAAAAAGATAGTAACTAATCAAGTACTTGACGGTATCAAAAACCTTTTAATCTGTAACTCTAAAATTATTAATACATAGTTTAATTTAAAACGCAATAACAAATTAAACACTACATACGTACGACTTTTATTAAATATTAATTGGTCTTGAATTTCATGGACGGAACAACGGAAATTCTCGAATGAGTTAGCCCATTACGAATATCGTTGAATTTTAAATAACTAGAAAAAGTTCTCGTTAGGTAAACTGTACAGTTATTGGCCAGTTAAGTAAAACTTTGCAAAAATTAATTTATAACTTACACATATTTTATTATATCTATATAAATTAACAATAAAAATATATTATAATACACAAATTCAATTTTATTTGGTAAAATAAAAAATATATATTCATAAAAGTACAGTTAGTGGCCAATAACTGTACCGTTTACCACCTACCTGCAAAATTATAAGGCCAATAAATAAAACTTCAAGTATTTAGAAAAATTTTAAATTATTACCTTATACCTAATACATAATAATTAGCCGAGTCAGCTTTTTACTTCACCGAAGAAATTAAAGCCACGACGTTTTGGGCTTGCTTCATGGTAGGCATGTCAATCATACTTCCTTTATAAGTAAAAGCTCCCTGCAAGTAATTTTATGAATTTGTGAATTATTCAATAACATCTAAAGGTTGATTTATGCAGAAAGCCGACAACTCGTACGACGCATCTTCTTGACTTTCATAGTGCTGGGTCCGTGACCCATACTTCCAAAATCGCAATAAATCCGTTTGTAGAAAAGTCAACTACTGCATTTCCATACTAAAGTTTGTCTAAGCGGAAGTATTTACCTAGTCACATTCCCATATCTCGACGTCGTTGAGAGCATGTTGGCGTTCTGCATAAACCATCCTTACGTTATTCGTTGATACATACAAAAAGTAAGCATTAATGATATTCAATATTTCTTTAACTTTAAAGGAAAAACCTCAAGAAGAACAAACAGAATCGTAAGCTTTCAAATTTACATTTTTCAAAATTTCCCCTTTGAATACATGATGCGAGGGATGACTATCCTTCGTTTAGCGACAAAAACCAATTTTCTTAGAAATTCCTTTATTATTCTCTGAAATTTCATTATTCTTCTCCTAATAGCTATTTCAAAAGTTTTTAGACGGAAGAACAGAGATTGGTCTTTAATTGCACTTGAATCCTTATTACTATTTCCCTTTATCCAATGACCCCTAATTTTTTAAGTCCAACAAATCCCAAGATACAGAACTTCAAAAATTGAATTTTTTTCCAAACAGTTTAAAATTTAAGTCTTTGTCGTGTGTCGGGCTAAATATTGGCTGTAATACTCATTCTACAAGAAAATTCATTAAATTTGAAGTTTTAGAGAGAGCAGTTATTTAGCTTTAATTTAAGCCCTGAACAAAATCTGTAGGCCCAACAGCTACTACCTCGTTATCGTTAAAAAACAAAAGTTGGGAAATACATTATCTACACATTTAACCACCATGGGAGGAATGTGGCAGTTGTTTTTGACGGGTATCCAGAAGATGAGGCTGCGCACAGCAACAAAACTGCTGAAACACTGAGTCGTTATGCAGCTTCTTCTCGCAGTGATATCATTTTCGAAGAGTCTACACTCATCAAAGTGACTGAAGAAAAACTCCTCCCCAATGTAAAAAGGTTCCTCCGCAGCGGAATGGAAATCCAGAGGATTGCCATCAAACAAGCAGCAGAGGATGCTGTCTGCTTAATTGTGCAGACCAGCTCAACAGTTGTCAACAGTTCACTTCTGCGAGTTTCAATCGAGAAGGCTTGTCACTCTGCCCTGGATTTGAAATGTTCATCCACGTATTTACCGGCTGTTCAAAAATGAACACCTTGTGGAAGAGGCCAAGAAATTCCTGCAGCCTGAAGATGACCTCCACACCCTCCGATGCGATTTATTCGTAAGAAGTGCAGCCAACGCAAAGGTCCATCTGACTCGTCTACCCCCAACCAAAAAAGCTGATGCTCAGTACAGCTATCGCACGTATCACCAGGTACAGAAGTGATTGCGGATGGATAGGGACCCATCCAACTGGGGCTGAGTATCTGCTTTTTGCAAGTTCTGTCGTAGCAGACTTGTATGAACGTCGTCCCCGTTAAAATCGACAACACTGACAACAAGGAGGACCTCGAAAACTTATCACCTTTTCATCTGTAGGATCAACAGCACACTATGACCAACCTCGGTCTTCCAAGAGATTCCAGTTTTGATGGAGATGAAGTTGGAACTCTGAAGTCTTCAACACGTACATTTTGAAATTACCATTTTGTGGTATTTTCGATTTAATTAAACCTTCCTCCTTGTTAACAAAAGCAACTATAGGTTTCTCATATCGTCAGGCTCCAATAATTCTTGTCCCTACCCCAATTTCCCCAATTTTTACTTTTCTAAGATAACGAGGTACCTGTTAGGCCTACAGACTTCGTTCAGGGCTTAAATTAAAGCTAAATAACTGCTCTAAAACTGCATATTCGATGAATTTTCTCGTAGAATAACTGAAACTACTAAAATCGGGTCTTGTATTTTAGGATTTATTGAAGTTAAAAAATTGGGATTAAGCTGAAATTGTAGGAAATGTAGGAAAGGGTGGAATGAATTTTTCCGTAGGAAGCATCCTTTTAGGAGTTTTGGGCCAAAAACTAGAATTAGGTTTTTCGATCACCACGAAGTTAGCACAGGTCTTTCGAAGCTGCAAACTTAGTTTTACCCCACTGATAGGTACCAAGTAATAATAATTCTACAAGAAAAACCGTTGGAAGAAGAGGTCCAGGACGAAGAAGAATATATTTCTGATTATTCTTAAAATTATTAGAAGATAGTAATTAAAGATATATGGACCGCCCCTGGCTACCGCAAGACCGGCCTGATGTGTTTCTTTTTTTGTACCTAATCAGCAATAACAAGCTAAACTTACTTTTCCACTTTTTTGATGCTCTTCAAAAGCAGACAACAATCCGGTAGCCCATTCTACCTGCTTTTCGTTTGGTAAAAACGCGCTTTGCACGATCGGTACCTGATCGGGATGTATCACTTGCTTACCCGTGTAACCCATTCTAGCCCCTTCTTCACTATTTTTTCTTAACCCCTCCAAATCTGATAAAATACAAATAATAGTGAATTAAAAAAAAATCAGTTTTAATAAAAAGACCTTTGTATTGAATGTGGACCATATCTATTGCTTGCAAATTAAATGCTTTCGCCACCATGACCAGTTTTTGTCGGGCATATAAGATTTCGATTGAATTTTCAGTTCTCGTTGCACCTTAAAATTTAAAACCCTAAGCTCAAACCAAAATACTTTTTTAACCTACCAATATTTGCGCAAAAATCATCACTCCCAAATACCAGCGAGCAAGGAACAAATTTACTGCTCCGAGATAATTCCACAGCGGTTTTGCAAATATCAATCAAATTAATCATCGCAATAGCCGATTCTATGAATACAATTAAACCGATCTTATTATTGCTTTCAATAATGCAGTTTACTTTCTCTGAAAACTAAAGTTACAAAATAAATTTAAATTTTATAAGTTAGACGAAACTTGCCCATTTGATGTGTTCTTTATTTTCGACTTTTGGTAATAAAACAGTGTCGGGTAAATTTTTTGCAGTTAAAACTTCTGCTAAATCTTTATCGCATAAACCACTATCCACCGAATTAACCCGAACGGCCCAATCAAAATTTCTTTTCTTTTTCGGCTTTCCCTCGCTTAATAAAGCCTTAATTGTTTCTCTAGCAGCTTCCTATAATAATGAATTTATTTATAAAGTAATCGTTTAAGCTAACGACAACCTTCTTGTTAATCGCAACCCCATCCTCGCAATCCATTGCAACGCAGTCGACATCTAAGCCAACAGATTTATTTAATTTTCGAATGTCGTTTCCGGGAACATACAATAAGGCTCTTCTGGGAGTAAAATCTGTAATCTTCAGTATAATAATTAAAATAATTAAATAAATTTTTGCCATTTGAAATTACCTTTCGAGAAAAACTTGAAAACTTAGATGGAGCAGTAAGAAAGCTAGTACAGTGTTTGAACATTTTTCACAAAATAATCCTTTTTTTCTACAAAAACGTTTTCAGGAAAAGAACACGAAGTGCTAAATGCGGTCCTGTGTAACCATACGGCGCTAACGAAGCTGCAAAAATACCCTACGAGTGTTACGCCACTGCTTTATTAATAATAAATCGTGTGATTAATTTGCATTGTGATTATTAAAACTGTATCGTAATTACGTAGAAAATCTTCCACCAAAGAATTAAACTCAACGTAAACAGTGACCCATAAAAGTCGTTAATGCTGTTTATTTACGAATTGCAACGCCATTTTGTTCGTTACCGTCAAAAATCAGAAAAGTTGGTACTGATTGTCAGTTTTATGCATACAAGAAAAAGTAATTAAACGAAGGATGGTGTTTTAAGAAAAAGTCGAATCTATCGAACAGGTAAGCTATTATTCGTATTACGTTTTTTGTTGACATTTAGTCATCGGCGCAAAAGTCATCTGCCAAGTGATTTCACGTTGATGTCATTCGTAGTTCGATATTTGCATTTTAAATTTTTCGTGCAATTTTTTAGACATAAAATTTTTGTTTACTTCCATTGGTGGTGATACGAAATTGGAGTGTCAAAATGGCTCAGACGTTTAATTCCGTCGAGGAAGAATTGAATTATTGGAAGAGTTACGCTCAACGCGTTACGGAAGAGTAATTTGAATTAGATTGATATGCGACCGCAGTCGAGCTGTAATTCTTGTATTTTTAGGAAAGATAGCATACAACGTGAATACGAAGACTACACAGCTGACTCACAACAATTGGAAAAGGAATACGAAATTACAATCGATCAACACGAACGAACTATTAGAGAAATCAAATCGTTAAATAATTCTTTGCAAAATAAAGTGGAAAGTTTACAGGTGCGTTTTTTTAAGTGGTAACTCGGGTGTTAATTAATGGCATTGTGATCTTGAAATTTTCTAGGTCAAGTTAGATCAAAGCAACAAGGATAACGACGTGCTACAAAGTGATATTAGTAGTTTACAAGAAGGTAGAGAAACTTTAAGGCAGTACATTCGGGAATTGGAACAGAAAAATGACGATTTGGAACGGGCACAAAGGGTGGTGACGGAAACTGTCGCAGCAATAGAAACCTCTCTTAATAGTGCATTGGAACGTAACGCAATTTTGGAATCGGAAATTGACGAAAAGGAAGGTTTAAAGGAGAGATTACAACGACTTGCTGACGAAACAAGAGGTGAGTTAATTATTTGAGAATTTATTAAATTATAAGAGATGTGTTGGTCATGTAGTTGGGAGGATTTTAATTTTTTAAACATATTTGTACTCCATATGCACCTTTTTATTTAAAATTAGAAACGAAGAGCGAGATTGAAAAAATGCAAGTTCAATGTACTCGAGGAGTGGAAGAAATTGCGTTTTGGGCAGATTTAGATTTAAAAGTTGCAAAGGTGTTGGCCGGGAACAATGACAAGCAAAAGAAGAAGATTATGAAAAATTTACAAACCTGGTTGCACGAGCGTTCCCTACAAATGCCCCTAACAGACCACGAACTTGCACGAGTTTGGAAGACTTTGTTGTACGCCGTTTGGACGTTGGAAGATTATGTAAATCAAAAACAGCACATTGAAAAAATTGCCGAAGTGTTGCACTTTTCGACGCCCGAAACATGTCTACATTTTTTAAAATTCGGATTTTTTGTTTTAAGCATCAAATGGAGCCGAATAACCCAATCGCATTTAGATGCCTTTTTAATATTTACGAGACAAATTTTAAGGCAATCTTTTATATTGATTAAGGATTATAACTGGAACGTTGAAGTAATTCAAAACTTCAACTATGTTCTGTTAGAAACTGTCTTTAGCAGTGATAATACCGCCCACTTAGGGTTGGCTCAGCACTTGAGCGAAATTTTCTTGGAAGAATTATCAAGTGTTTCAAAATACAATTTAGAAGAAAAGGTTTTTCTTGAATTTGTAAAATTATTTATTAAATTTATATCCGTTTCTACCGATGAACTTCTTAAAAATCATATTTGTAAATATATGTTTAATCCCCTACTGAATCAAGGTGAAGTAGAATCAAAGAAATTTAAATTTAATCCTGCACAAATAATCAAGCTACTGAAGGAAGTAAAAGGTTCTTCGAATTTGAATACAAAAAAATTGATGAAAAAGCTTATTTTAAATTTTAAACGATTCAGGAGTGGTGTTTCTGTTGAAAATTTACATTGTACTTCAGATGATGAGTGCAAGACCTCAATTATCGAGTCGCAAGTAGAGGAGTTAAACGATAACAAAGAGAATCGAAAAGAAAAAAGGAAACAAAAATCCGTTTCTTCCGATTGTGAGCCGAAGACAAAAGCAAAAAAGAAAAACGAAGTGGTTGCAACGAACTCAGAAAGGGGTAAAGTCATAAAGAGTAGTAGAAGGTCATTTTCCAATTGTAAGATTTTACAAAATATTCTTTTAAAACGTGGGGAATAGGATTGTTGAAAATAATTTTCTTATTGTTTTTAGGGAAATTACATTTGACTAACTTTTTTGTAAAATGATATTTTACGTTATTTACTAAATATTTTATACCTTTTTTAATAAAATCAAGTTATTAAAATGTTGGAGAGTAATTTTTTGAGTTAAATTTGAACCTGGAAATATAATCAATGATAACCTTAGCAAAAAGATATTATAAATTTCTTCTCGAGTGTTATATCAGCATCAAGTTTTGATAAATATGTTTATTTGACTCAAAATTATTATTCCCTTAACAGTAGATTCACCATAAAGCTTGATATATTTAGTAGAGAAGAATTCGGCCTTTGCAAAACTCCGTCCCATCCTCCACAAAGTTATCCATCTCACGGGATGGAATATCAATATAGTCCTGTGCTAGATGAGTATAAGTAATATTGGTTCTGTATTTTTTGTTTGTCGTATGACTTATCGAAGTTGTTTTCAAAACTACCCAAAATTTTCAAAAACAAGAAATCACAAGTTTCAGTTTTATTCTACTAAGGGTAGGGGAATGGATTGGAAGTCGTTTAACGTAAACTTAAATTATTATGCTATACTAAAATTTGTCGGAAGAAAGGTCTTCCAGCCCCCTGAAAATTGTTGAGTAAGAAATAAATAAGATTCAATTAAGCGTGAGAAATATAGTAATTAGTGCAGAGAGAATTCTGGAAAAAAGGTGAGATTAAAAGGAACAGATAAAAGACAATATGGATAAAAGTGCAATAGAATTAGCATCAAAAACTTCTCTGTCGATCTCTGTATAGACTTAGAAGGTAGAACTTGCACGGGATTCGAAAATCCAATTTTAGATTCTTCTCTAATACCAACAGGACATCCAAATCTCACCATTTCAAGATGCAAATTCATCTAAAAACAAGGACATTTGGAGGTAGGTAGGTAATGTTAAATTTTGAGTTAAAACAATTCAAATTTAACACTTCAGAAATAACCACGACACTCGTCTCATCAGGCCTATAACGGTGAACAATATCATATTCTGAGAGCATCATCAACAATTTGTTCGAGTACACTTAATACAGACAGATTATGTACATAATTTCAATATTATTGTGAAGAAAGAAGAAATATCTTAAGCAGATGTCACGACTAGAGAAAACGAACAACTTTTGTAGATGAAAACATTTTGAAAGCTATTACGGTTAAACAAATGAAATTCAAAAAAGTACATAGTTCTCTTCAAATAGAACAAGACTTAACAAAAGTAAAACAAGTATGGAGGAATTATTTTCAAAAGTTACTAAACAAGAACAAACGAAGAAATAACAATAGTAGGTAATACAGAAAATGAAAAATGGTAAAGCTCCTGGAAGAGATGATATAAACATGGAATTCATAAAATATGGAGGAAGCGGGGTATACAACAGTCTGAGTCAACTAATATCACAAGTCTGGAACGAAGAGAGAATGCCCAAGCGGTGGAGTGAAGGCGTAATAATCCCACTAAAAGAGAAAGACTCTGACGTCATCTGTAAAAACTATCGAGGTATAATACATTTTAACTCAATCTACAAAGTACTCTCTACGATAATCTTTCGAAGACTGAAAGAACACATGAAAAAAATAATAGACCCATACCAGTTTGGTTTCACAGAAGGAAAATCTACGGTGGATGCAATACATATTGTGAAACAGACAGGAAAAAATGAATGAATAAAACATTGAACTCTACATGCTGTTCATAGATTTTGAGTAGGTATTAGATATAGTAAAGAGAGAAAAGTTGTACAAGGCAATAGAAAGAATAAAAATATCCCACAAGTTACGGTACCACAGCTTACATCAGAACAGAGAGTTTTGAAATAAACAGTGGCATGAGACAAGGAGATGTCCTATCGGTAGCCCTGTTCCATATAGCTATGGAAGAAGCCTTAAATGAGCTAGATAGTAAGAAATCACTAATTACGAAAGGACAGACAATCTCATATGCTGACGACATCGTAATCCTGGCAAGAACGCGAAGGAGATTAACTAAGATATTTAAGAAAACAAGAGAAGCCATAAAAAGGATGGGTTTACTGGTCAACAAGGGAAAAACAAAATACATGAAATGCAACAACTACAACAAAAAGATGCAAACGATGTCCCCAGGCCTTGAATGAATCACGAGTTTGTTAAAGATAATAATGGCGAGGATATAGTGAAATACATTAAATCTCGGAGGATTAGATGGCTTGGCCACATCATGATGAAAAGCGAAAACGACATAATAAAGAAGATAACACTGTGGAAACCGGCAGAAGAGAGAAAGAAGAGACCGAAGATCAAATGGAGAGATCAAGTGATATACAACATAACATCGATGGGAATATATGAATGGAAAAGAGAGACGGAGAACAGGCAAAGATGGAGGGAAGTTGTCAGGACAGCCGCGACTCGTGCAAAACTATGAAAAAGGAAAAGTGTAATGTAGAATTCATAAGCAAACATGTATTAATGAGGACTGATCCACCTCTTAATTTCGGATATATAAATCCCAAAAGGATAGCGATATTCTACCTGAATGTAAAGCTGAATAATAACATAGTTTCCTAAACTTTTAGTGTTATTTTGGTTGCTAGATCACAGTAATGTCATATGTTTAAGAGTTACATGAAGAACACAATGAAGCGGTGGGGGTTTCCTTACAGATTTTTATTTTTAAAATTATAATTTTAAGCCCCAACTGATTATTACCTTAAGTTTTCACTTTGTTTTAGATTTGAAGCAAGAATTGTTGGTTCGTGAGAAGGAACACATTCCTGATAACGAACGTGCAATGAATGGTCACGTTACAACTCCACTGTTAGATTTAAATCGTCTCAGAATTGAAAATGAAACTCAAACGCCAATAAAAAGTAAGCTACAAAAAGTTTTAGATTGCTTTTGCATGCTGTAAACCTTGGTAGTAGTATTTCCTCTATTCTAAATTTTGTATTAAAACTTTAAAGCATTCTCCATTGCTTATTGAGTAACTTATGTTTTATATCAAGAAATTAGAAGAAATTTTCAATTTTAAATTAAATGTTATAAGTTATAACGAAACATAATGTTGATTCGAGAATTCCCAAACTTAAATTTTGTTACGGTTATGGAAGTAAATGATATCAAACATAAGTTAACTCACACTACCTGTGTATATTGCTGATAAATACCATTTGTATTACTTCCGTTGTGATCTACCCCAAGCATATTATATTATTTATTAATTAAAATTTAAGATATAAGTTTTTTTGAATTTAAAGTTTTGTTAACAAGACTCAAGGAACCTATGACTACGTTTCCGATGTAAATACCATAGTTTTAGTTTCAAATAAAAGGTTTTGATTTATTATTTTTTTATTTTTTTTATGTTTTGTTTTGATTTTTGATGTTTTTAATTGGCTTTAAACTATAACAATATGTAAAGTTTGTGATTTGCTGATGGCTTTTCCTGTTACTGGAATGCAAACTAACATCTAATTAAAAGCCATTGTTGCAGCAAATTGCAAACCAAACGAAAATCCTGCTTTGTTGTTTTGATTCTCTTGTTTTCCTACCTGTGATTGTAATCTTTTACTAATCGTAGATTTAATTTATTTGGAAGCTCTGCATGTTTAAAAATTAACATCTTTCAATTTTCTCTGAAAGAAGTGTGAATTTATATGAAACAAAAAATTTGTTTTCAGCCGATCCACATATAAGCTTAAAAAATGTAGACATAAATGCATTAAATGCGCCACTTTCGCCTGCATCTCGCCTTTTAGCAATGAACATAGTCGGCGATATTATGAGAAAAGTTGGGGTAAGTTTTTTTATACATTGTTCCCTTATCGAATTAGATTGCACCAATTGATTATTATTTTTGAAGTACTTATTAGCTCCTTTATTTTTGGTGTCGGTTCATTTATTTATTGTTCTAGATGTGGTAAATGCTTATTGAAGATTTTTGGTGATGGCACTGTTTATCAGTAGTTCCATTTGCAAATTTTATTTTAAACTCTTATTAGATTACTTTTTTGTTATCACTACCTGTATCAACCATCATATTGGTGTATAATATTTGGTGCCACTAAAATTAGTCACAATCAAACTTTTCTAATCTGCGTACTTTGTTTCATTGGGATTTCCATTTCTTTTGAAGTGGCATTTTCTCTAAAGCTGCGTCTTCATTAAGACGGCACGGCAAGCGGCACTTTGATCTTGCAACAAAGATCAATAGTACCGCAACTAACATCAATAGCGCCGCTTGCTGTGCCGTCTTAGTGAGAATGCAGCTTAAGCTGCACAAAATGGACTAGTTTCAAAGCAGCAATTCAAAAACTGCATTATCGAGCATGGGGTTCATTTTACATTCTTGTTATCTTAATTTAAGGTGATCTGTCGCTACAGTCGAATGAAAAAGTATTTATCTCATTTTTGAAGCAATCAAAACTTCACTTTAAATACTTTTTTAATAAAATGGGAGGTACAGTGACAGAACAACCTTAGAGTAAATATCATAATTTTCATTTTTATGTAGGACGACTGAGAAAAAGCTAGTTAGGCATTTATATAGTATTGTTACAAAATGCATCTAAATAGGGGGTTCCCATAACATATTCAGCTTTGGATCTCAGAATACTAAATCCGCCACCACTGGTAATGCGTTTTTCCTGCTAAATCCCATAATAGATATATATGCTTTTTTGCTTAACTAAAGTGGAAATTGTTTCATTAGCTGGGTGTGCCAATGTTAGAAAAGTTTGATTGTGTTTTATGCAACTTAGTGTAGTAAACTGCAACAGTATTGCGTATTTGCTATTATTTTTTGGCATGTGCATGGGTGTTGCTTTCAGTTATCTCGATTCCTATGTGATCAATGTGGACGCGTCAAATGTACTGTCTGTTCGCCCAACAACGCTTCCAATAATATACTTAATAACGACAGTAAAATGTCAAGGTGCGTTGTAATTTACTTACATGTATGAGAAATTCCTTACACAGACTATACACAAAAATGTTTTTCTTGATCGTGATTCAACAGATAATCACACAAAAGTGAAAAGAATTTCTCGTGGATGTTGTAAATATTTGTATATTATATTATTTACATTTTTATCATGAATCACAAGCATTAGCGTAAATATGGCACCATTTTAATTTTGTTTAGTAATGAAAATATTTGTACCAATGTAATTAATTACAAAAACTTTTGTTGTGGATGTAGAAAGTTAGATACAAATATTTGCATTGCAAAATGTTGAAAGTCACTGAAATATTAAATTATAAACTTAAAATATTTGCAGAGCTTGGAAACCAAGTTAGGACGTTGTCGAAATTGTGGTTTCAACAACTACAAGCCTGAAAACAACATCAGGTAATCTTTTCTTCTAAAAGTTGTAAGTTAAAGATCGGGCAAAATTAAACTTCAAAATGTCCCTCCCTACCCCAACGCTATGAGAATATTTTAAAATTAGTTTTTGTAGTAAAGATTATGAGAAATGTAGAGTAGAAATTACGGAAATTTTGAAGTAGATTTATATTACCTCCACTTGTAGCATTTGTCACCTTTGTATGATTGCTATAAACGGTTAAAGAAATTAGAATAGTTCGGTAAAGTATCTTGGTCTGCATATTTTTACAATTACTCTGTTGTAAAATGCAGTTGGTGAGGTAAAGACTTCTAAATTAATTAGAAAAGCAAAGACTTTCACCTTTAGTGAGTTAGTCAAACCTCCCTTGCAAGCAAAGGACATCGGAGGATAAGCATGGGGATATGTAAGTACTGATGAAATACTAATATCGTGAAAGTTTTAGATCTCGAACTTGGGGGGGGGGGGGTTTCGAGAATATCAAAAAGACTAAAAATTAGAAAAATATTTAAAAAATTTCAATTGATTCGAAGTGGTACGTAATACTAAAAAAGTAAAAACTGTTTTTTGCTATGAAATTTAATATTTTTTATTGATATTAATAATATTGATTGTTATAAAATAATCATTAATAATTACCAAAAAGGGTCATTCCCTGTCAAACCAACAAGTTACTCAACCTGACTATCGCAGATTTCTTTGAAACTTTGGTTAATTATAGCTCTTATAGTTCTTTAGTTATTTAATTTTAAAAATCGCAAAAACGACATTTTTTTTGGCTATTTTTGATTTTCTTATTTTCTCAAAACCCTCTCGAGTTCGAGATCTAAAACTTTGATGATCTTAGTATTTCTCAGTACTTACATATTCCCAAAGTGGCAATTAAATTTTCGCTGGGGGAAATTTCACCATGCTTATCCTCCTATGGCGTTTAGTTAATATTATCCTAATAGAAATTGTGTTCCAGAAACCACCGAAGCACTCGAGGATCTTCACCATCGATACAGGGATTCGCTAAGTAGAAAATTTACACATTTTTATTGACTTTTTAATATTAAAATTTATTATTTCTCGTGCTTTATTTTTTTAACTGAATATAACACAATTTCTTCCCCGTTCAAGCAGGAACGAATTTAAAAATGATCTTCGATGTGAATTAAACTTATTAAATTAATTTATTATTTAATAGATTAAAAAAATCAAAAAACTTAACTCGATTACAACAAAAAAATTATTGTAAATAATCAACAATTTGTTTTTAATTTGTTGAACCACTGTAACCAAAAATTTTTGTGTGTTGAATTATAACCACGTTTTGTTTAAGGTTGTCTCTCTATACTAAAGGCCCAGTAATGCATTCGCATTATTTAAGTATGTAGTTAGTAATTCCATAATTATTGTAGGGAATTTTTTTAAAGTGTTCAGAAAAAAGAGGGATGGAAAATCGGTTTTTTTAGTTGTTTTTATGTTACTTTTAATTATTATGTTATTCCTTATTATATTTGCAAAAATATATGATGAGAATAACGATGTGAAAGACTGGTTTGATTAAAAGAATTTTTCATGTCGTAAAATGTGATACTGAAAAAATTATAGCGTATATTTTTGTCTTGAATGGGCAGTGTGTTAAAATAATTATTTTCTAATTTTGCGTGCGATAATTATTTTGGCTACGCTTTCCATTGTAAAAGTACCTATTTTTTTATATTTTGTTTATTTATGTACGTTTTTCTCAATAATCTGTAACTTATTCTAAAGAAAAAAGAGAAAAATTTAAAGTGGCACATAGAATGTTTTGTTTATTTTTTGTAAAATGAAATAATTTATTATAGAACAATTTAATTGATTGTACATAACTTTTTCATAGTTGCCTAATTAAAATGCAAAAGACAACGTGGAGTATTTTTTTACTTCCCATCCGATATGGTGATATTTGTTAAAGTAACAGTCCGTTGGCGACATTTGTAAAAAGTAAACCCCACGAAATGATGGGTAATTCGTTTGCAGAACCGTGGGGTATGCTACTGACGATGCACTTCCAAAATGGCAACGTTTGCATAGTTGCGTGAATCCCCTTGCATAAATTCGAACATTTTGGTTTTCCAATTGATAATTTTATTGCACCTGAAACGAAAACAACGTCCTTAACTGGTCAAAAATTAAACCATAATTTACCTCTCACACTGAATGAATTGATAGCCCATAACGTTCCAACATAAAATGGTAAACATTGCAAAATGTAAACCATTCGCATCAGAACTCCATCCAATCCTATCAGAGCAACCCGAAACTAAAAACAAAATTATCCTTGGGCATCGATCGATTTTTATAAGCCACTTACCACAGTAAATACTCCATAATATAAAAATGTGGTGGGTAATAAAAATAACAGCACTGTGAATCCCAGCGTTCCAATAAATAATTGGTGATGAGTGTACTGATGTGAATCCACTCTTTCCCGAAGTGGATTGTATTTATGTCCAATAAATAATCTCCACAACGAAACCAGGCTTCTAATTTGGACAGCATACAATCTAAAAATACAATTGAAAAGTGAAGTGGTTTCCGTTGTGTTCAATATGTGTTAGGTAAAACAGTTCTTACCTTGCAGCATAGACATAAATGCAATAGACATGAAAAGTACTGAAAGCTACCATATCTGATAAAAGTGCAGCATGGTAAGAAAGCCCAAACGCCCCAGGAATGATCAACAAATGTAATGCCAATGTCAGTAACGGACTAGCAGCTTGCAGGAAAGCTCTCCACAATGAAATGTGGTACAGAAAAAATGTACCCAATGTCTTATTGAAAGCATAATTTAATTTCAATCCGACGGGAGAACCCATAAGAAAATGTAACAGGTTCTCCAATCCATGAATGATACTCTGAAAAATATATTTATTACAGTTACCGAATAATAGAAAATTTTCAAAATAGTTACCTCGGTCATATTTTGTACAAATTCAATAAACTCCGCTTCATACTGGACAATAAAATATAATAGCATAAAACCCAATAAAAAATCTACAATTTTGGAAACAATAACATTGCCGACACTTAAAGACACTTTTCGTTCAGACTTAATTTTCATATGGACCCATTTAAATGTGACTGCGTTTTTCTTCAACAATTTTGCTGTTGCCGAATAATCTCCCACTGCTTTTATTTTGTCGTAAAACTGAAAAAAAAATTTAAAGTGGGAACCTTGCACATTTTGAAATATATTATGAATTGGCAACATTAAAATAAAACTTACTATTAAAAATATATCCACAAACATTAAAATTAACTGCAGGATATTTAAAACAAAACTGGTTGATCTTTCCACGCATCTTATTTTCTCGTCTTGGATGGTTTCGACCAGCACTTGAAAATGTTCATTATAATTTTGTAATCTAAACGTAGCTAAATCAGCATTTTTAAAAACTTGATAATCGTAACAAATCACATTAATTTCATTATTCACTGATTCCTCACAACCGTAAACCTTTACTTTGCCTGTTTTGTTATTAATATGTATCCATTTGTTATTGTCTTTTCGTAACACCTTAATCGTGGGTGTATTGCAACTGCAGTAACCGATTATATCCTGAGTTTTGCTAGAGAAATTGTCGTGGGTAATATAAAACGAAACACTGTCTTCGGCTGCTTCCACAAAACCATTCAGAGTACCGATACCATCTTTTGGTAACGAATTTGGGATGAAAACGAAAACTGTTTCGGGTTTCTTATTATTTACATTTTGACCAAATACCGATGACAAATATGACTTCCCCATTTAAAAATTAAAAGTTAACCTCACTTTAAATTTGGGTTACTGGGTCGCTTGACGTTTATGTCAGTGGCGGAACTTTATTTATAATCAACTTTATATAATTTATTCTTTTATTTTAATTTACGAAAATTAAATTAGACGATCATGTGTTGTTGATTGAAATCTAATCTCTTTACGTGCAAGTAAATAATAAATTAAAAAGAAATAGATATCGTAAAATTGTAGAGAAAATGTTGCTCACGCCCATGGCGCAAAGTGCAACTCATTTGTAAACAAAGTAATAAAACAAAACAAAGAAAGGGCCATCAGCTGTTCAATGAATCATGTAAACCACGTGTAACGTAAAAAATTGATAATAATAGCATTTTACTAGAAATTATCGTATTAGCACCATTACATATCATTGTATGTTGAACTTCCTCGTTGGATACGGTTGCAAACATCGTGCGTACTTGACTTATGCGTTTATATTCATAGAAGCAATTATGAAACATAGATAATATTAATTATTACGCGTAATTTATTAAATTAATTGTTACTTGATTATGTCTGTGTCTGATTTAGAGTTTAGTGTCGATTCCACCTCTGGTCGTATTAAAGTAAATCGTTTTCGAGTGAGTATGCAAAATTTGGTTGACAACCACTTGTAGTGTTATTAATTTCAATTTATTTAGAACAATGTATCAATTAATGCTGACGAAGACGAAGCAGTTTGCATAAGCGATAATCTTAGTTTATTGGCTTCGGCACGAAGAAGAGTGGATGTAATAGACGAGAATGTTAAACCTGGAACTTTGAACGTTTTGTCTGCAAAATTTGAGGTGCTGTTACTTTTCTTGTTTTTTATGTGTTTCTATGGAATTTTTGTAGAGTACAGATTATGATCAGTGTGAAAATTACCTTTTATTGAATGAAGAACGAAAGAAGGGATATAAATTTATTATTAGAAAGGATTTGGCACGATGGTTTGTGTTTTTATTAATTGGAGTTGTAACTGGATTAATAGCATGTGCGGTTGATATTTCGATAGAACAGTTGTCTCAACTCAAGTATGCATCTCTGAGTAATTGTAAGAGTTTAACTTTTAAATTTTATTGTGAATAATTTTTAATATTCTTATTTGTAGATGTGGACGAGTATATTGTACAGGGTAAACTCTATATACCTTATTTTGTGTGGATTGCATATAACATAGTTCCGGTATTCATAGGTGCTACCCTGGTTGCTTTTGTGGAAGTAAGTATTTTTTTATTTTGCACCTATTGATTTTTGGAAAATTTGCTGCTCCCAGAATAGGCTAGACCTTTTTAACTTTATTTCGATTTAGGAACAATCAATTCTACCTATATACTGCTTTAGATGTATTTTTTCTGAAAGGGTGAAAGATTCACAATTATAAACACTGAAACACCGAAGGGTCTGTCACTTAGAGCAATGTGACAATGTAGGTGTAGTACATCAGTACTATTTTTCTTGAATAAATTCTGTGGCTACAGTCTGAGTGCTATCTTCAATGTTTCCTCTTGATTCATAGCCATGTAAATTACATTCCAGTAATTTTATAATCTTTATAGGTAATTTTTAAAAATAGCCAAAGCAAAAATTATTTACTATTTATAATGGCTAAAATGATAAATTACTTCATAATCATTGTTTTTAAATATTTATATTTAACGCATTTTAAGGAAAATAATACCTTTTATTATAAGGAAAATATGTGTTATCATAAATAAATGTTTAGTTAGGAAGTTTCGAATTATACAATATCCTTTATGTATTGGAAGTCATTTTTACTCTCTTATCAATTATCTTCCAAAATATTTCCTGTTGCACTATTAATTTTTTTTTTTATCAGAAAATAAGTATCTATTTATAATATTTATTCATTGCTTTTCAAGATTCTTTTGGAAAATTGAATGTTTTATTCAGAACAAACGTACTTTTTGAGTCTTCTCTGTATTTATCAGATTTCCTTCGCTTCACTCGTCCGTCGGTCCTACAAACTTGCCACGGGAAGCTCTGCTTTAATCTCAATAAAGCAATGCAGTAGAACTCCTCTATAACGAGAACTGAATGGACCTCGTTATAATAGATTTTCGCTATAAACAGTCAGTTTAGCATGTATACAAAAGTCTAGGGTCCAAACTTTTACTCATTATAACCGGGACTCATTATAAAGGGGTTTTACTGTATATGATAATAATGTTTGAGTTTTCCAAAAATACTTTTTTTTATAAACAAATCTATTTCTAGCTAATGATTATTTTATGCATATTGATAAGTTATCTAATTATAGATACCTATATGTAATAATTAGTGTATAATTAAGCTTCTACTATTTTATTTAAGGAAAACATTCAAGGTTTTTAATGTGATTGAATTTACAAATAACTAATATTTATATTTGCTGTTTATCTAGTAGTTACGCAAATGAGATAACTTTAAAATTCATTAAAATGTTCGTTATCCTCTTGACATAATTCGCGATAATTTATTTCACGAATCACTTGAATGTTATTTAAAATTTTAGGATAATTGATAACTCTCAAGCGAATTAATTATTTAATATACAAAAATTCTCTACGATTTCGTCTCAATGCATTTTGGAGTTATAGTTAGAGCACGTGATTGTGGGTTCCAGATGTATAATTAAATTTTAAATTATAAAAAAATTTTATTAATTATAAATTAATTATAAAAAAATTTTAGGAGGAATTTATCCTCGTCCATGGCAGTCTTGAATGGATTAATGAAATTCCCAAAATTTAATCTTACAATTCTTTTGATACCAAAATCAATTTCAAACCAAGGAAGTTTCAGATGTAAATAAATTATTATCAATTTACAAATATTTTTTGGAAAGAATGTGAATTATATTATGCATGAAATGATTAAATCACACATTTAGGTACATATACCAGTAGATAAACAATGCGGGAACTGGAATAGAATATATAATTTTTCTATAAGATTATCATGGTAGATTTTATTCAAAACAAAACTGCAAAATGAATATATAATGAGGTAATAAATCCTTTCTAATAAACTTGAGTTCAAGTTATGGTTCATAGATTTAAAATTAGTATAGTGATGTATTATATGAATTCATTAACGCAAGATTTAAAACTTTCTATAATTTTTCATATAATATGGAGTTGTAATGAACTTGAATATGAGTTCAATTATCCTTTTATTTTTTATGAATCCAATTATCATTTGTTTCATGATCTAACTAAAGACCACAGTGGTGGCTTGATGTGATCACTAGTTGAGTTATGAGCGGAAATTCTGGGTTCAAATGCCGGACTCGTCAGAATTTCTTAGCTCAGCCCTCTGGTGAACATCAAACTGTGGATCGAAATACTAATAACTTTCCTTAACATCTTAATGGAAAACGGGGTACAATAAGCCAAGAGCTTCAGTACAAAGTGGGCATTGAACCACTACCCGTGCAGCTAATACGAATGATCTAACTATCTGATAAATGGGTTCAGTTTATGGTTCGTAGATTTAAAATTCATCCGCCAGCATGAACAAATTGTATATAAACAATTATATATTTATATAGGGGTAAAAGCCCTCTTAAAATGTTAGTAATCAACAAGCAGTGCTCCTTTTAAAAATAAATAAAACACCACACGAAACAAGTAAGTTTTTTATTTTTTATTTATATTTTTTATTTTAATTTTTTTTAATTCTTAGTGACATCTCAAACTAATGTACAGCCATCATGCAGTTTAAGTGATGCTAAGTTCCTGGATGAGTATCATCAAGAAGTCTTGGTATACCAAACAATACATTGGTTAAATAAATCAAAATCCAAGTATCTGACAGTGGGACTTGGTGTTGATAATTGGAAACCTGCAATAAAAATAGGTAGTTCTAAGAATACTGAAATAACTTTTCAGGAAGATGAATGGTTGACTATGGCGGGCTATAAGGAATCATTGATGGTAATTTTTGGAGGAGTTCAACTGAATTCGATCGTAATATCTCCAAATATTACAATCAATAGTGAGAAATTTAAAGACCATCTTTTTTTATTAAAAATAAGTAAGAAACAATTGGAAAGAAACAATCATCACGTTGATGAATATAATACATATTGTAAAAAACCGACTTAAAAATCTAAAAAATCTCGACTCTTTCCCCAAAATCTAAAAATTAGATTTTTAATTCGGTTTTTTACAATATGTATTATATTCATATCAATGTGATGATTGTCTCTTTCCCCAAATACAAGTAATTTGGAGATATTACGATAGAATTCAGTTGAACTCCTTCAAAAATTGCCATCAATGTATCCTTATAGCCCACCAATCTAAAAATTAGATGACGCCAGGGCTACTCAAAGGATATAGCTCCCGGAAAGGCAGAGTGTTTGCACACCCCGTCCTTACCCAAGAACTCGTCCTGCTAATCCTCTGATAGAAAATGGCGCAGCCCATTGATCTGGGTGGACTAGTCCAGACCGCCCGTTTAAGTAGAAATCTAGGAACTCAGAGGAACTACATCCGCCTCCGAGCCGGCTCAGCCACCAGGATCCTTTCATCCCACCTTACGGGTTTCCACGCACGGCAAAAACACGCGGGTACCTGTAATTAGTCTGGTTTCTCCACGACATCCGTCATCCCGATTTAATGGTCCATGAAAGTCTGAACACAGAGGGTTTTAGACCTCGGCCCAAACCCACAGAGCCAAAGCAGACCGAGCAGAAGAGAGTTTTACGTCCCTGGCCCGAGTCCTAGCAGGTACACGCATGCCGCTTCTTTAAAACACTCAAGCCCCCTCACCACGACAAGGTTCAGGAAAGAGACAAGATTTTTTTGATTTTTAATTTGGTTTTTTACAATATGTATTATATTTATCAATGTGATGGTTGTCTCTTTCCCCATATACAAGTAATTTGTAGAATTACTAATTTTGAATAAAAAAAGATTGTCTTTAAATTTCTCACTATTAATTGTAATATTTGGAGATATTACGATCAAATTCAGTTGAACTCCTCCAAAAATTGTCATCAATGGTCCTAATAGCCCGCTATAGTCTACCATTCATCTTCCTGAAAAATTATTTAAGTATTCTTGGAACTACCTATTTTTATTGCTGGTTTCCAATTATCAACACCAAGTCCCACTGTCAGATACTTAGATTTTGATTTATTTAACCAATGTATCGTTTGGTATACCAAGACTTCTTGATGATACTCGTCCTGGAACTTAGCATCATCTAAACTGCATGATGGCTGTACATTAGTTTGAGATGTCACTAAGAATTAAAAAAAATTAAAATAAAAAATAAAAAACTTGTTTTGTGTGGTGTTTTATATATTTTTAAAAGGAGCACTAGTTGTTTAAGAGGGCTTTTACCTGTTTATATACAATTTGTTCATGCTGGTGTGTGAATTTGAAATCTACGAAACATAAACTGAACCCATTTATCAGATAGTTAAATCATGAAACAAATGATAATTGGATTCATAAAAACTAAAAGGATAATTAAACTCATATTCAAGTTCATTAGAACTCCATATTATACGGAAAATTATAAAAAGTTTTAAATCGTGCGTTAATATATGTACAAAAAAAATAATACAATAAAATATAATACATAATGCTTAAATCTTATGCTAATTTTAAATCGTTGAACCCTAAATGAACTCAAGTTTATAACAAACACTTTACTTCATTATAATATATTCATTTTGCAGTTTTTTTTTGAATAAAATCTACCAAGCTAATCTTATGGAAAAATTATTTCTAACGCTGTCACTGTTTAGTTGATAATTAATAACAAAATATGCAAATAAATTATTTAACTCGTAATTTAGTAGACATTCGTTTGTTTAATGATAACTTATCACATTATTAAATACAATGCAGAGCAATAAACTTCTTTTTTCTAAAGTCTAAAGTCATTTGCGCACTTAAATTATTAATTTTTAAATCTAAACATTTTTTTTTTTTTTATTAATTTTTAGCCAGTAGCAGCTGGAAGTGGAATACCTCAAGTCAAGTGTTACTTAAATGGGGTTAAAATTCCTCGAGTGGTTCGTTTCAAGACCTTGTTAGTAAAAAGCGTTGGTGTAGTATGTTCTGTAGTAGGAGGACTTGCAGGAGGGAAAGTAAGTTAAACTATGATTTAAAAATCAAACACTAATACTAAAATTTAGGAAGGTCCCATGATACATTCGGGAGCTGTTGTAGCCGCCGGAATCTCGCAAGGAAAAAGTTCAACTTTTAACATAGATTTTAAAATATTTCGATATTTTCGGGAAGATCATGAAAAGCGAGATTTTGTGTCGGGAGGAGCTGCAGCCGGAGTGTCTGCAGCTTTCGGGGCTCCAGTGGGTGAGTAACTTAATATTTTGGTGTTATAAATTTATTTAACATAAAATTTTAGGCGGTGTTTTGTTTAGTTTAGAAGAAGGTACCAGTTTTTGGAATCAAAGGTTAACTTGGAAAACCTTTTTTGCTTCGGTTATGAGCACGTTTACATTAAACGTTGTTCTTTCGGCGTATTATGGTGTTCCTGGAATTATCAGCTATCCTGGTTTGTTAAATTTGGGACAGTTTGAAAAATTTCCTTATCAGTTATACGAAATTCCTATTTTTATTTTAATGGGTTCGTTTGGTGGACTCTCGGGTGCCTTATGGAATCATTTGAATTACAAACTGTCAGTTTGGCGTCTTAAGTGGGTGGTAATACTATTTCTATATTTCTTTATTAAATTTAAATTTGCAGGTACATAAACAATCGTAGTTTAAAAGTAGTTGAGGCTTGTTTAATATCTGTGTTTACTGCAACCATTGGTTTTTTAATGATGTATTTGATTGACGATTGCAAACCTTTGGGTCAGGATCCTACCAAATTTCCAACCCAGGCAAGAACAACTTACTTTGTTTTAACACAAAATCTCAAATTGAATCAAGATTAACCAAAGTATTTTAGATGTACTGCGGGGACGGTGAATATAGCGTCGTTGCTAGCCTTTGGTTTCAAACACCCGAAGCATCTGTACGGTCTTTATTTCACGATCCTCCCGATACTCACAATTCCTTATCTTTAGGTGTATTTGTCCTTTTCTATCATTTAATATCGTGGCTAACTTTTGGATTGGCTTCATCCAATGGACTTTTCATTCCCTGCTTGCTGACAGGTGCAGCATGGGGTCGGCTGTTGTCTATTGGTTTAGTTCACGTTCTTCCCGATGTCGTAAGTTTCTTTCATAAATAATTTTAAATATAAACGAAAAGTTTACTTGCAGAGCTTGGCACATCCTGGAAAATATGCACTTATTGGTGCCGCCGCTCAGTTGGGCGGTGTAGTGAGGATGACCATCAGTTTAACTGTTATTATTATAGAAACCACCGGTAACATTGCTTTTGCATTACCACTTATTGTTACTTTAATTGCAGCGAAGTGGACGGGAGATTTCTTCAATGAGGTAAGAATAATTTGATCTTTTAAAACAAATTTAAAAATTATTCTATTAGGGCATTTATGACACACACATACAATTAGCTGGTGTACCACTATTACCATGGGAACCTCCACCATTGGTGTCGAATATTTACGCTAGCGAAGTTATGTCGCATCCTGTGGTCACTTTAAAAACAGTGGAAAACGTTGGTCATATCATCGAATTATTGAAGCTTACCACTTACAATGGTTTTCCTGTTGTCGATCCACCTACGTCCGATCAGGTAAATGCTATTTTATCTTCAAAGAAAACAAGTTTTAAATATATTTTTAGATCGAGGTTACGACATATGGAAAACTTCGGGGTTTAATTTTACGATCTCAGCTGTTGATAATTTTGCAATTGAAATTATTTAATGAGACAGCCGATGAATGGGAAGACATTAGCGCTTCAGTCTTTAGAAGAAAATATCCAAATTATCCTAATGTTGAGGTGGGTTTGTTGTTATTAAATTGTCTGTTTTTAAAATTTTTAAGTTACAGGATGTTCATATTTCCGAAGAAACGAAAACTTACTCTGTGGATTTGCGTCCATTTATGAATCCTTCGCCTTATACGGTATTGCATGTAAGTTTTTCAAATTTATTTTTGATTTTAAAATAATTTGAGATAGGTACAGAGAAGTCTTTTTTGACTAATTTTAAATAACCACAGATTCTTCTTTGCTTAAATAAGCTCTATTTAGATTTAATAAAACCAGAAAAACTCTTGAGTTTATTTATGTTTATCAAATTCGGTGCCATAATTTCCTCGTTTGAAACAACCAAGTAATTCCGGAACATATTAAAGTTGCTTAGAGATTTGAAGGACCTACAGATTAATGTGGGCTCTAACCTCAGGAATTGTATCAGGTTTTTATTTAAAATTATACAAATTTCTGAGTGAATTTTTTTGAGTATTTGAGTATTAAAGATCATTTTCGTTAAAATTTTAACTAAAAATTATGCATATAGTCAGAGAACTGCTTGTTGGAACAAACCTAATCAATTACTCCCAATAGAATTAGACGAATAATTTAAATTTTTCTAATATGATTAAACAATTCTACTGCATCAGCCCAAAACAGACTCAATATGATAATAATAATGTTTATAAAACCTGGTTTTCGAGATTTTACCTTATTTAAAATTTATTTCTTTGACTTCTACTCTCGGGTATGTAAAAAATAAATATAATACCTTGCTTGAGAAAACTGCTTTAAATTGTCATTTAAAAGATGACCTGCTTTACTCTCCCTTCTTTTTCCTTTCCCTTTCCTTTTACATTTTGTCCCTTTTAACTTCTACAATAGTTATTTCAGATGAGATACTACAAAGGGTAAATATCTCAAAATAATTTTGTACACAGGACTCGGAATTCCAAAGATTTTCAGAGTATTTCAATGATTTCGAATAAGAGGGAGGTAACTGTCCCCCATGACCCATCAAAACTAATAAAATTACTAAATTTTGTTAAAATTTGAAAATTATACCTAAATTCTTATCCAAAAATGTACCCTCCCCAAGCCTCATTTATCTCCATAAATTTTTCCTGAATCTGCTCTTGTGTACAAGTGAAGGGATATTTGAGGAAATCTTAAGAATACTACAGATGAGTTTTTTTCAATTTTTTGAGATTTCTTTAGCTTAAGATTTTTAAAGATTTCTTAAGATATACTAGAATTCAAAATATGAGTACTCAAAATTTTCGAGATTATTTACCCCTTGAGAATTGAGATAATATAGTACAAACCAAATAAATTTGCCGGTGCGTCATTGTTTAAAATGGTTTTCATTTTTGTTTATAACCTGCAACACTTTGACAGTGACATTTATATTGTTTCAAATTGTGGTGAAAAGAGAAAGCTATATTAAAATAAGAAGAAAAATGCATTTCCAGCTTGATTCATACCATTTTAAACAATGACGCACCGGCAAATTTATTTGGTTTGTACTATAGATTATGTAATTGTGAAATACAATTCCGAGACTTATAAGCCGGTTTTAATATTAACTGTTTTAGTCTATGTCCTTACCGAGAATGTTCAGACTATTTAGAGCCTTAGGATTAAGGCATATACCCATCGTGAATGACTTACATGAGGTAAGAACATGTAAATTCAGTAATAACTTAATTATTACTTTTGATATTTTTCAAGGTCATTGGAATGGTGACAAGGAAAGATTTGGCCAGGTATCGAGTCTGGCACCATAATGGTCGTATGGGAGTGGAAGAATTACTAGTTTCCAAAGAATTGTGATAATATAGCTAAATGAAATTATTTATTTTAGAAACAGTACCAGTGATTGTGTATATTTTAGCAAAGTAACAATGTTTGCAAATTTTTTAATGTTGATTTTAATATTTTAACAAATTTTATTACTAGACTATTCAAGATTTCTGCATTACTTGATTACTGTTATACATAAGTGGCCTGTAGTTGCTCATTTTTGTTATATTATTAATATAAGTTATTAAAAATTTTATATTACATTCTTCTTTATTTCAGTTCTCATTATAAGCAAACCAGGTTTTTTCAGTCTTCCGGAATTCAAAACAGTAATCTGATGTAATTTACGTATATTTTATATAAATATAATATTGGGAAACATTTTTTTTTACATAAACTATCAATTACTTAACAATTATAAATTTCAGCGTGTTTGTACAACAAAACACAGTAACAGTTTCCAAAAATATTGTGTTTGTTCATCGCATCCTCGACTCTTATTTATTACAATATAAAAATAACTTAAGCACATAAGATCATTAAATACTAATGGTAAAGCACTTTTCAAGGAATAATCCATCACAAATTAACCCATAATTTGGCATCCGGCATGCACGTGATCCATAACTTCCACTTTTAAAAGACCCACATGCTCTTTAAGTTGATTGACCAGGGTAGCCAATTCAACGTTTTCGCTTTTTAAATGTTTCACTTTATCTTCTAATCTGGAAATTCGTTCTAGTTTGCGCGTGCGACACTTGGATGCAGCAAGACGATTGCGTTGCCTTTTACGTTCCAATTTTATGCGCTCCTGTGCTTCCATATCGACCGGCGACATCGGAGGCGAATTACTGTGGATGTTTGGGACTGTTTGTGGTTCTTCCTTTACAATTGGCGGAAGGTAACCGAGACCGGGTCCATCCAGTTCCGTATAAACTGTTCCTCCAGATGAACTATCTGATGCTGAAAAGATAAAAAAAAGTTATTCTTGCAGTTCAACGCAAGGTCATTGGTATGTTCCATTAAAAACGCTGCCAATTAAACTTTGATTTTATGTAAAAAATAAAGAAGCAATTACGATTAGCAAATCATTCAAGTCAAGGTCATTCTGTTAAATATTTACATCATCCCGAGATTTCTGAACAATCCAAGGTCGTCTGCGAACAAGAATGATCAGAAAGTGTTCCAATGCCATTTCATATCAATATTTTAGAAAAAATAAATTACCTTGTGAGGTGTTGGCGTTGTTGTGAAGATCGTTGAGTGCATTGACGAAACCACTGGCAAATGTTTCTGGATCTTCGGCTACGTTTCTGGTAAAAAGCGAACTCGGGGTTGGTGTGTTGGCCATGCCGTTGTCGAGAATCATTTTTTCCAATTCCGGTGTGCCTACTTTTAACATATTCAAATCTGGCGAGGAAAGCACCGAATTACCAGGAGGTACCGTCAAGTTAGCTTTCTTAGCTTGATTGAAGTCCAAAGTTAAGCTTCTCTTCATACTGTTGATTTTGTGATTGTCACTCATGTTTTATCAGCAAAGCTTATCAGTTGTTCTTAAATAACTCCCAACCTAACCAGGCCCACAGTCCGAAGAACAGTTTCACTGGTAGAAGCACAACTAGCAACAACACGTAGTAAAGTGGATCCGAAATTTCCATAAAACGGAACGAAAATTTACAAAATTACGTAGGCGTGTCTGTCTTCTTTGTCGTATCTTGGTTTGTTATTAAATAATAACCTCGTTTGTAAATTTACGCTCAAGACCGTCGACGTAATGGATGTTACTACAACACTAGGATGAATCACGAAGCAACTAAAAAGTGTTAAGATTCTGAGATTGTGCCGAGATTTTTACGTAAAAACCGTACCCAATATTTCTCGGAATAACAACATGCGCGACGTAATAAAACAAGCGATGACTCATGCGATACTTTCACGCAAGTTCGGTTGAAAAATGTAGTAGTGGTTCCTGTAACATTCAAATGTACAGGGTGCGGATGATGTTATTGGATCTTAAAATGTCAGCTGTTCTCCGATTTTCTTAACAACGCGAAACTAAAAGGTAAAATTAATTACCTCAGACGGTGATTGGTTCAAATGTAAGCATGATTACCTGACGAGATTATTTGTTTTGCGACAAATTTTTAAATATCCGATGTCAGTGACGTCATAATGTGGTTTTTCCATTTATATTTAAAATTCGTTGGTGCTTTTTACGTTTCCATTTACGTAGAAAGAACTGCTGATTTCGCCTCAAGCCACACAGTCATATTATTATGGGATGGACCATCTAGTGATATTTCTAAGATTTTCTTGAATTTCCTAGAATTTTCTTGGATTTCTACACTTCGTCGGATTTCCTATTTCTTCAAATTTCTCTCAAAGAAAAAACAACTTCTACTATAGAGTAATAGCCAGTGGCGGCTCGTGGATTTTCATTTAAGAAGGCTAAACATCAAGTATAGTGTAAATGTGTAACCCAGCCCTCTACTAGGGGCTTCCCATGTGTGGTAGATGTGATAATTATACACCTGTTGAACTATGAAGCTGCATCTAAAACTATATCCCTTGTCTGATGGTTGAAGGTTGATGGTTTGTGATCATCACAAAGAACATAAATGTAATTTTGCACATCTGTTGGTAGCTACGTCATCTGCAAGTAGACCTGGACTGAGGATGCTGCTTCCGCGCTAGCCTCGCGTTACTTTTCTGCTTTTTAAAAAATTTTAATAGTATAGAATTTCTGAGAAGGTTGAGCCTTCCTTGCCTCCTATGACGAGTCGCCGCTGCTAATTACCAAAATTGATTGAAAGAAAGTTACTTTTACTTTTTAGGAATTTTGGGTACAGAATCTAGGAACCGGTAAGAATTTGCATAGGAAAGTATTATAACCAGGGAGGAATCGCTGTAAAAATCTGGTGTACAAGTGAAAGGAATCTTGGGAAATTTGAGAAAATCCCAGGATTTTGAAGCTTGACAGGGTTCCCACTCGCCTGGAAAAGTCTGGGAATTTAAGATTTTGTAAATTTTGTCAGAGGAAAGTCAGGGAATTTTTTCATTTTTACTGCCAAATCAGGGAAATTAAATTTTCAGTCAGGGAAAACAATTGAATTTAAAATTTTTTTCAATTTTAAAATAAATTTGTTTTTAAATTTTAAAATTAATTTTTTTTTATTTAACTTTTGATTTATCGAAATGTCAGGGAAAATTTTTATTCTTTGTCAGGGAAACCTGGAAAAGTCCGTGAATTTGATTTGGAAAATTCAATGGAAACCCTGCCTGAGGTCGAGAGACCTAAAAGCAGACCAAAATCGAGATGGCAGGATGAAGATACATATACTGAACCTCAATTGTCCATATAATGGAAGAAAACAACTATGGAAGAAAAGGACTTTAGATAGGATTAAATGGAGAACGGTTTCAAAAGAGTTGAGGTTTAATGTAAATTTATGACAACAAAGGAAAAAGGGGGGATGATTCACCCCAGAGATTGGATCTATATTGCAATAGGATTGCGGCTAAATTCTGTAGGGAATTTTGTACCAAAGAGGAAGAAGAAGCAGGAATGACGGATGAAGGTATAATTTTAGTGTACAATTTTATGAGTCAGATCTGCAGGTCTTTACCGATGTTATCTGTTTAACACTGACGCGCATGAATGGATTAATGAGATTCCGACAACCATAATCCATGGTTTTCGCTAACAATTCTTTTAAAGCGCAAACAGCACAAAACATTGTATGAATTTATTATATTATCTGAATTTCTGAATTTAAGATTTCAAAACTTCCTCAGACCACCAAAATTTTCTTGCGGGATCGTAGATATAAACAGTTGATTGTTACATCTGCATTGACAAAATGACTTTATAAGCCGGTAAAACTGATACAATGTTTATCTACATCATGAATTTTAAGCTTTTTTCTGATTTTTTTTCAGGGAGTTTGGAAGGTATGAAATAGTTCAAGCATTAGCTACTAGTCACTCAATAGTGCACTGGGGGTATTCCATACCCCCCAAACCCCCCGGTTTGCCAATAGCTACATTGAAGCTTTGCCAATATTTGAGATTATAATAATAAATACGTTGAACTCTAAGCGTCAAAAAAAAGGTCTTCGGAGCATGAAGCTAAACATAAACTAACCATAACGAAGCTAGCTTCTTCTATTGCGATTGTATATTCAGCAGCAGAAGCAGCTTTTTCGTGGTTTAAAACTGTAAACATATGGAGAGGGTTCTATAGACCTTCTTGCATTTTGAAGTTCAAGTTGTAAAGACACAAAATAATAGCTCTAATCCGGGAGGTCTGGGGGGGGGGGGTATGGAATACCTCCCTAGCAGAGCTCCCGTAAGGGTTACTGGCGCCTGTGTGCAAAAAAGGATTTTGGCGCCTCTTAAGGCCCCTTCGTGTGTATTTATACCTAATCCTATGTAATTTCTCAACTTTTATTTCAAAATTAATTTTTGTTTTTTGTTTTTTTGCAGATTTTTATGCAATTTTTTTTTGGACCCTAGGTTTTGGCCTCCCTAAACGATGGCGCCCGTGTGCATTGCACACTATGCACCTATGGTAGCGGGGGCCCTACCCCCCAGTGCATCTTATCTTTTTATTCGTGAATTACTCATTACCCAATGCTGAAAGCCATTTTATTTCTTATTAATCCTCTTATTGTGTGCCATGGGCGTCCATAGTATCTTTTTCAGGAAGGGGCAAAATTAAAAAAAAAGAAAATGGCATTTCAGGTATTTGTAATTATTTAGAAAATTTTAAAAATTTACGTCGAGTCGCCAAAATATTTAATGTTTAAGAAAAATTTGAAGCAAGAGCCAGGGGGGCAGCCGCCCCCTTCCCCCAATGGAAGCCCATGTTGTGTGCTCAGCAGCAGAAGCAGCTTGTTCACATATTGTAAGGCTCCTAGACCTTTTTGATTTTGAAGTTAAAGATACCCCCCAGTGCACCTTTTCTTTTTATTCGTGACTTACTCAGTACCCAATGCCGAAAGACATTTTATATCTCATCCCAATCCCCCTATTGTGTGCTCAGCAGCAGAAGCAGTTTTTTCACATATTGTGAGGCTGCTAGACCTTCTTGATTTTGAAGTTAAAGTTGCAAAGATACAAATCATGGATGTAAACCGGGGGGTCTGGGGGGTATGGAATACCCCCCAGTGCACCTTTATTAAAATTTCTGAGTTACTCAGTATCCAATGCTGATAGACATTTTATATCTTATCCTATTCCTCTTATGGCTGTTCTTGTACATTGTTAGGAAAATCTGACGTAGAAGTGATGTGAAAACTGAGGAAAGCTTAGAATACTAGATTAGCCTTTTTTACTTTTGCAGCTATTTGAAAAGGAAATCTTGAGGTAAACCAGTTGGGTTTTAGACTTTCTTGGATTTTGAAGTTAAAGTTGAAAAGACGCAAAATAATGAATGTAAACCGGGGGGTCTGGGGGGTATGGAATACCCCCCAGTGCACCTTTATTTTAATTTCCGAGTTACTCAGTATTCAATGCTGAAAGACATTTCATATCTCATCCATTTCCTCTTAGTGCCGTTCTTGTACATTGGTAGGAAAATCTGATGTACAAGTGATGTGAAAATTGAAGAAATCTTTGGAAATCTTTGAATACTAGATTAGCTCTTTTGCATTTGCAACTATTTTGAAAGGAGATCTTGAGGTAAACCTGGAGAAAATTAGAAAATGTCATTTATTTGGACACATAGGCGGATTTAGGGGGGGGGGGGCACCGTGCCCTCCTCCCAAGACGCTTAAAATTAACATGGAAATACGGAGACAATCCCAAATTTGAGAACACTTTTTGCCCGGCTCGACCCATTGTGCCCCCCAGAAAAAGATTCTGGATCCGCCCCTGCACCTCTAGTTTGTTTTGCCATAGCCATCTTTATTTTACAAAAATAAATAAAGATGGCTATGGTTTTGCTCATTTTTTCAAAATCGGTAGATTTCAAAAACTGTTTAAAAAGCCCCCGGCACATTCCGCCACTGCCACCGTTAAACTAATTTGAAAATTTGCGTTTGGTTTAGTTTTGAATTATTCTTGACCAACAGGCAGGAAGTCTGAAAATTAATTTTCCGTGTTATTTACGGCCTGTTTGATTTTTAAAAAGCTAACAGTAGTTGTCGAAGTCAAAAAATATTTTATTTTATATTTTTGTAAAATAATTTTTATTTTATTTAAATTAAAAAACCAAAGTGGTTTAATTTTAGTGGCCGAAAAACGGTTATTTATTACTGCGTAGTATTTGAAGAAGTAGTTGATTTGGAAATAAAGGAATTAATTTAAAAGAATAAAAGTGAGGGATTAGGTGGCGCCATCTAGTGAAGAATAGGAAAAGCAATTGATAAGAAAGAATAAGAGCCATCGCGCGCTAATCATTTTACCTTTTAATCAAGGTGGCCATGGCAGTGCCTTAATTTATATACGAGCTCTGACACATACGAAATGAGTCGTTGTGCGCGTGTGAATCTTTCGAAAATTTCACGAAAACAATAAACAAGGCTGTGCAAATTTAATTTTTTTATGTTAAATGTAACGTTAAGCTTAATGTGTGGCTTTGTTTTTGTGTTTTTAAGTATTTAAATATGTGTAATGTACCGCCAAAGTTTTATCAAGTGTGTCGTCTTTGTTTATCGTGTCCGGAAAGCAATGATAGGGATGTCAACTTATCTATTTTTGAAAATGATAACCCCGATAGGAACATCCCGACCAAGATAATGACGTGTCTATCTATACTGGTAGGTGATTCATTTGTTTCAATTTCGTCATTATTAAAGATTAACCTCTTTCGTATGTATACACGGTAGTGCACTTTTCATTATTTAAATAAATAATATCTACTGATCTCATTTAATGGCCAAATTAGATGCTTAATAATAAAGCAGCTGCATTGGTTTGGGTTATTTTTGTTCCGTTTTGAAGACTGCACCGAAATAAATAAAATTTTCTTTTTGTTTTTCGTAACATCTGCGATGCGTGGGCTTACTTGAGTTTGCTGCCTAGATGCATTGTGTATGATTTACAACTGTCCAGTTAGGTTATGTGTCTGCTCTACCGTAAACACCTGGTTAATTTACCTGACTCTCTGTTCTTAGAGAAAGTTTGGCAAGGAGCGGCAAGATGTTTAGCAATGATAAGACGAGCCTTCGATGATAACGACTTCTTTGTGCTGTCAGCCGCTCGTTCGTTCGGTTCTTTCCATCCACATGCCCGTATTTAACATCTTCCATACTTACCATCAAAACCTCGGCCCCCTCGCTTATTTTCTCAATTTCAATTTCTTGCCTCCTCTTCCTCTTCCAAACCTCTCCGGATGTGCAGGTGTTATCATACCTTTATTATTTCAAAACTACCTACCTTTGTAAATTTCCACGCTCCACGCGATTACCATCGCCAATTTAATTAAGATGTACTTAATATATAAAGAGAATTCTCATTACATCATCGGTTATTACATTCGTTCGATTTACTGTATATTTCTCTTTCGCAATCCTTTATCCCAAATCGATCGTAGATTATTGAGCAATCTTTTTGTTTTCCTTCTTAAAAGTGTCGGTATCGTCTAAAACTTTTGTTTATTCAACACAATGCCACATACGGGGGCCCGTCCCTAAGCTTCACGACATTACTGACGAAGCTGTTGCGTTTTTTTTTAAAATTATTTTCAAAGTATGGATCTTTCGTTCATTGTGTAACTTTCCGATTATTACAACATGAGGAAATCGAAGCCTACATACAATAAATTCACGCACCATTGAGGATTAGCCTTTTAGAAGTGTTGAGCTTTATTTGAGATTTACTTTTCGATATAATATTTATTAGCAAATTAGGACCCGTCAATCCCGCATCCTGGGTTTCCCTTAAACGTTCGGTTTGGTATGTTATCGCTACGCCATCAAATAAATGTTACCTATTTGTAATTTGACATTTTGCTGTGGTAACCTAATGCATGACAATGGAATTCCTTTCGGAATAGTTTCCAGTTTCTCAACTATTGGCAGATTTAAGGCTGATTTCTCTGTGCCCAGACTGTTAAATTGCAAAGTTCCCCATTTCCACTGAATTACATTTAAATATGATTTTTAATTTCCCCAAAAGTCGGGAAAACCTGAAAAGTCAAAGAATTTAAGATTTCCCTAATTTTGTCAGCGAAAAGTCGGAGAATTTCTCATTTTTAGTGCCAAGTCAGGGAAATTACATTTTCTGTAAGGGAAGAATAAAATTTTTTAATCAAAATATAATTTTTTTTTAAATTTAAAATTAAGATTTTATTTACCTTCTTATCTTTCGACTAGCTGGAAAGCCCGTCCGCGGAGGGCAGCTAGACGTTGGATTTAAACATTAAATTTCGTTTCCCGCTACTGGGTTATTCCCCCATTTTGCTATATTTTCAAAGTAACGCAAAAAGTTGCTGCTAAACTTGATGTGCCATCAGGGCTTATTTTTAACTGAGTTGGGCCCTAGGCTTTAGCAAATCTTCGGGAAAGTAATATTAATAATTGAGCTTCAATGCAGCTATTGGTAAACCGGGGGTCTGGGGGGTATGGAATACCCCTCAGTGCACAGTTTACTGTTTAGAATCTAAAGTCTTGCATATTTTTTACTATTTTGGTTATTTTTTTATAAATAACCCTCCATAGTCTGGGAATTTGCTTTGAAAAATTTAGTGGGAACCCTGGATGGTTGTACGGCCTTCTAGCATTGAAGACATTTATTTCATTACTATGGAGTCAGTACCTTTTAATATTTGTTACTAAAAATAATACCTTAATTCGGATACGCGAATAAAAAATAAAAGATGCACTGGGGGGTGTTCCACACCCCCCCAGACCCCCCGGATTGCCACTTACATTTTGTGTCTAAACCAGTTTTGTAATAGCTTCAGCTAACTGAAGCCTATCGAATTTTTAAAACAGATTTTAGAAATTTCTATAGCAAACTAGGTAATTAATTGTTAAAACTTCTAAATTTGGTTGTAAAGCTTTGTTGAGATTTAGTTCAGCTGCTACTATAAAACTGTTTTCTGGCAATCTGGGGGGTATGGAATACCCTTTTGCTCTTTGTTTGCGCAACAAAATTAATGCTAGGGGTATTTTACGACCTCTAGGCCCCAGAAAATTGGCAGTTTTGCGTCAAAAGTTGCTATAAGTTTTTTTTAAATTTTTGCACCTTGATATGGCTTGCGCCCTAGGCAGTAGCCTAACGAATAGTATGGTTTTCCCACAGGACATCCCACAATCAAAAATATCAGGCATAACAGGGTCAGAATTTCAATCTATTCCCAGGGCCTATTTTTAACTGAGTTGGGCCCTAAGCTTTAGAAAATTTTCGGGCTCCTTATGTTCGATTTTATAGATTAGGATTTATCGAATTGTCAGGGAAAATCTGGAAAAGTCTGAGAATTTCATTTATAAAATTCAGTGAGAATACCCTGACAGTCCAATGTTAGCAATGTAAATTATACCTTTCGAAGACTTTTTCTCACATAAAAATCGCTTTTACAGCAATACTTTATTAGACATTTTTTGTTGAAAATTTCATTCCCTTCAGTTTTGTTTATAAGCATTTTTCTATTTTGTCGCACCGTTTCCGAGTTACGGTGACTTATATTATAAGACTTGAAAATTTTTAATAAAAATCCCATAAAAGCAATGTTTATTTTAAGTCGCTGTAACTCGAAAACGGCGCGACGAAATAGAAAAATGTATTTAAACAAAAATGAAGCAAATAAAATTTGTAACAAAAAATGTCTGATAAGTTTTGCTGTAAAAGCGATTGTTATGCGGTAAAACGTCTTCAAAAGGTACAATTTACATTGTTAACATGGGATAGTTCTGTGATCCTGCAAGATTGTTCGGCTTTACAGCAAAACTTCTCAGACCATTTTTGTTGCAAATTGCATTGTCTTCAATTTTGTTCATATGCATTTTTTCATTTTGTCGTACCATTTTTAACTGATAGCGACTTAAACAAGACTGTAAAATACAAAAAATAATATCAGCTGTATCTCGAAACCGGTGCAACGAAATAGAAAAATATACAGGGTGTCCCCCTGACCGTGGAGAACCTTTGAGGTGGTGATCAAGGACACTTTTCTAGGACAAAATTTTTGTCCAAGTCCAAACCCTTGGGGGGTACCGCCCTTTAAAGCAATTTTTTAAATTTCTGATTTCAAACAGCCATAGCTCCGATATTATCGATATTTTAAGCTTAATGGGTTAGAACTTTTTTATCGACAATTCGCTTATCTACAAATTAACTTATAACCCCTTAGCGTCTAGAATCAACGGATTTCAAGTTATAAATTAAATTAAGGAAAAAGATGTTTAAAAATTCAGGTTTTGAATTTTTTACTTTTCCTGCAAACTCCATATCTTTTAAACGAAACATTTTAGAAAAAAACTGACGACCCAAACCAGATAAGGAATTTAACGGGCTACAACTTTGGTCAAAAAATTTTTTTTGGGAAACCAACGGTTTTCTCGGAAATTCTGAAAATAATAAACAAGGTGTAGGTAAAATAAATAAATTTACAAAATTGCTAAAAATCTCAATTTGATTTAGGTATAGCATTTGTTTTAATGTTTAATTCTATTATAAAGCGCATTGGTTTATCGTTAATTACTTTATCAATTTATGAGGGAGGCCATTTTGAAAATTGTAAATTTATTATTTTTACCTACACTTTGTTCATTATTTTCAGAATTTCTGTGAAAACGGTTGGTTTCCCAAAAAAATGTATTTAACCAAAGTTGTAGCCCGTTAAATTCCCTATCCGGCTTATGCCGTGAGTTTTTTTCTAAGAGGTTTTGTTTAAGAGGTACGGGGTTCGCAAGAAAATTAAAAGAATTAAAACCCGAATTTTTGTAACATTTTTTCACTTAATTTAATTTATAACTCGAAATCGGGTGATTCTAGACGATAAGGGGTTATAACCTAATTTGTAGATAAGCGAATTATCTTTAAAAAAGTTCTAATCCATTAAGCCTAAAAAATCAATAATATCGGAGCTATGGCCGTTTGAAATCAGAAATTTAAAAAATTGCTTTAAAGGGAGGTACTCCCCCCCCAACGGTTTGGACTTCGACAAACATTTTATTTGAAAATTTGTCTTTAGAAAAGAGTCCTTTATCACCACCTCGAAGGTTCTCCATGGTCACGGGGAACTCTGTATATAAAATTTGCTACAAAAAATGGGTAAATGTGTAGTGTATAAGAGAAAATAAGTCTTTTAACAGGTGCAATTTACATTACTAACATCTAACATGGGACTGTAAGCCCATTTTTTCCAAGATCCCGAACCCACTTATTAGTGGCGCGGCGTAGCGTTACGGTGCCGAAGGGAGGGCATTCCCTCCCTCCATTCCTTAAGCATCAAATCACTTCCTAATAGGTTAGCCTTGTGCTATTCGGCGTTGTTGAAGATCTGATGAGGACAGACGGGCAGAAAAAGGACTCGAGGATTTAATAGTCTTACTTCAATACTTCAGTTAGTTCATGCAACAAAAATTCAAATTTCAATAAAATTCAAACCAAAAAAGTTCTAGATCTTACAGTCTCGAACTTTTAAGGTGAGTAATTAGGTAATTTCTGAACATTTTCTTTTGGTAATTTTTTTTTATGCATAGTTCTCGGGAAATAATTTATGAGTAAATTTTGCGTCTTTTTAAATCTGGCGCCGACTTGGTCAATCAATGTTTTTTAATTGGCATTTATTTCGATTTTTAGTTCCGCCTGTAAGATCTTAATGAAAGGAAAGCTTTTACCTGTCCACATATCGAAAATTCATACACCGAATCTTTCGTGGGCGAATGCATCTATCCTCTATCGCATATTTACGATATTATAAATTTGAATTTGGCATAATCATTTCAAATTAATTAAAATTTTCCAGTATACTCGTACTGCGATTACTGCGATTATAGTTAATTCAGTTGAGCTCTGCTTATTAATTTACATACTGAAAATTCATTGCATTACAGAAGTTTATATTTTTATATCAGCACTTGACCACTTTTTTATCGTTTGCACCTGTTAAATTAGGGGAGTCTGAAAATAATTAAAATAATAATAATGCAATCATAATTAGGTAAAGTTAGATTGCTTATCTCATGGGGTATACGCACAAAAAATTGTATGCGAAAATTCGACCTTTATTGTCCTTTCTTATGTGATATGGTCTGATTTCTTTGATGTACTCTCAGCTCTCATAATAACACGGTCTCGCTTTAGCACGGTTCGAGAAGACAAAAAAGTGGACACATCAGGTTGTGAATGCGACGAAAGCCAGATGACTGCAAGATGGGAAGAGAAGTGAAGATCAAGTAGCGAGATACATTTCTCTTTTGAAAGAGAAACACACGATTATACACGAGAACTTTTTAAAACTGGAATTACCTTGGTGGTTTTCCATTTTCCTCCGAGGGAAAACGGTCAGAATAATGGAAATAATGGTGCATGATGATGGAAAATCTCTTTGGAATACTGCTTCTGCAGTATCTACCCGTCATGATTTGGATGTATATTGTAGAAGGAGTATCTATCTTCAACGATAGATCACACGGCCGAAGATCCACTTTTTTATTTTAATTTTTGATGAAAACAATGTCTGCTCCGCCATGAAACTGGACATTTCGATTTAGCATTCGATGCTAAAGACTATTGTACTTTTTAGAGAGATTTCTGAGATTGAAATTTTGACTTCTACTCCCGGAAGTGTAAATACATATTTTTCGTGAACTTAGAATGGTAATAAATCGCACTTTGAAAAAGGTTTTCCGAGGGGGAAAACCTGGGTGGTTTGCCATTGGCTTACGAGGGAAGATGCTCCGGTATCAAATTCTTACATTACCCGGACTCGAATCGAGTATTTCCGCTTAGCAGTCAACGCGATTAAACGGGATCAGGTACTCTTCGGCACAGGACTTTTCGGCGCAGAGCTGATTCGGTGCAAAATCTGTTATTCATATAATCACTCCGGTTGTTGCTGCCGAAAGTATAATTTCCTTATAATTATTTTAACTGGAGATTGATAAATTTTGTATTTTTGTATTTTTTATTCCAATTCGTTAAATGTATCATATCTGGAATATTTTATTCATTTAGAACTGCTATAGTTTTTTTTAAATGATATTTTCGTATGTGAGATATTTGATAACATCTATGTTTTTTCTCACGGTTTTTCTATGACGTTTTCGATTCTTGAACCATTATTACAACAACAAACTTCAAGTTAAAGCAAAATAATTTTAGCAAGTTTATTTTTATTTCTAAAAGCATTCCGGAAATTTTCAAGATTTTACCTCATTTTGACTAACAAGGAAACTGAACTCACCAACGGTTTCATCGTCATATTCTCACAAATTTTCATAAACTTGTTTTCTTTTCTTCTACATTTGTTCCGGAAGTAAAGGTCCGATGTAGGGAAGTTTTGAAGCCACGGGGTCTAAATGCTGAAAAAGGGAGAAATCTGGTCTACAAATGAAGGGAAATCAACTTTTTCCAAAGTAGTCCAGTAACCAGGTAGTTTTACCTGACAATCTGTGGCAAAGGATTGAAAACTGATTCCTATGTAATTTTGGTCGTAGAATCCGAATTTGAGGTTTGCGAACAAAATTTCCTTGTGCCAAAGCGGCCATATTGAAAAAACGTTGCCAAATCACGTTTTTTTGCAAAAAACTCATAATTTTAGGCAACCTATTGATTTTTCGAAAAAATGCAATGTATCATCAAAAAAAGTAGATAAAACTTCCTAAAAAATGACTTTTTGGTTGATTTCCTAGGACAAAAATTAAAGCCGCAGGCGCCATTCGCGTTTCTGCTGGTTTTTCGAAAAATTCAAATTTTATGATTTCTTGAGTAAAATAAAGGTTTCCATGTCGACGGCAACGAGTTTTCGTCCTAGGAAATGAACCAAAAAGTCATTTTGTAGGAAATTTTATCTGCTTTTTGTTCATTTGATTCATTTTTTCGAAAAATATGCCCATGTTTTGCAAAAACATGAGATTTCGTGTGTTTTTTGAAAAAATTAAAATTTAGGGCATCCTGTTGATTTTTCGAAAAAATGAATCAAATGAATAAAAAAGTAGATCAAATTTCGTACAAAATGACTTTTTGGTTAATTTCCTAGGACGAAAATTAACGTCGCAGGCGCCATTCGCGTTTTGGTCGGTTTTTCGAAAAATTCAAATTTTCAAAAAAAATTTTTTAAAAAAATTCAAACTCCATGCTGACCAGCGGTTATATTGTTACCCGTTACCGTCGGCATGGAAACCTTTATTTCACTCGAGAAATCATAAAATTTGAATTTTTCAAAAAACCAGCAGAAACGCGAATGGCGCCTGCGGCTTTAATTTTCGTGCTAGGAAATGAACCAAAAAGTCATTTTGTAGGAAATTTTATATACTTTTTTTGATCATACTTTTGATTTTTCCGTAAAATCAATAGTTTGCCCAAAATTTTGAGTTTTTTGCAAAAAAACGTGATTTGGCAACGTTTTTTCAATATGGCCGCTTTGGCACAAGGAATTTTTGTTCGCAAACCTCAAGTTCGGATTCTACGACCAAAATTACATAGGAATCAGTTTTCAATCCTTTGCCACAGAAATTTGTCAGCTAGACCCCCGTTTTTCGACGTGGTTACTGGACTAAAAGGAAATCTTTCCGAAATTATTCCGGTCTTGATTGAGAATCCGTAGATACCAAATTCTAAAGTGTCTTATACTGGATTGACATTGAAGGATTACGAGTGAAAATAATCAGATAAATTAGTTTGTTATGTCATCGTGTGTGACTGTGGGTGTTGACTGTTGAGGAACCAAAAAAGTCCGCTTATACACCTTTGTTGATTTTCGTCTTGGGGGTTTTGCATTTTTGGTTTCCATTGATATAGAAAGGAGGGATTTCAGCGTTTTGGATTTTTTGTTCGTGGTTGTCGGTGGCTTCCGATAAATTATTCCAATTTGCAGTAAGCCGGAGGCGGTTTTTTTTCGCATTATATATGCATTGGATAAACTTTCGCTTTTTTCCCATCAAGGATGTTTTACTTTCTATACGCACTGGATCAATATTTTTAACTATAAAGAAGAGACAAGAGGCAAATTTCACTGTTGATGGTAAAATTTTGTTTTTTTAGAAAACTGATTATGCTGTTTGGTATTTTGTAATCATTTGGTAAGTTGGTACGTATGCCTACGGGGTGGTTCGTCAGATGATAGCAAGGTGTGGAATTACATTAGGCAACAATACTTTCCCAAAATTATGGTATTAATAAAAAAGTGATTACTACATAGTAGATTGGATGATAATTTTTGTTTACTACAAAATAATAACATGGGGAATTATTTTTAGAAGCTTAGGAAGTAAGACGAACTTTGTATGTCTGTAAGGTGTCCCACATGCTCCATCTTATTTCGCTTCCATTCAAATTTTATTTTTAGTCCCAGTGCTTGGAGAACTAGTTTGTTGAATTTAATGATTGCTAATTAAATAATTGTATAATACTGGCGTCTTTCTAGGTACTACCTCTGTGTAGTCGTGCATCGGTGCGAGATGTTGAAAAATGACCATTGTGCAATTGTGAACATTTTTTTGGTGTTTACTCTAATGACGAGAGTAGAATTTACTGCGGGGCAACGATCTTATTTAAATCGACGCTCATTATAGTAGAATTCTAATAGATCGCGTATATTAAAAAAAGTAAATGTGATTAAGTGGTTTTTCCTTCGTTTGTGATCGTTTTTCATACGAACTCAGATAACAAACGAACAGGAAATACTTTCTAAGGTTATTTCTACGCTCTCTGCTTTTTTATCACGTCGTTATTGTTTCTAAAGAATTAAAATCATTATAAATTCCGTATAATAATACAAATTGAATTTTTATTTGATGAGTTCCACTCGTTGGGTTATATAAGGTTTTTCTTTTTAATCAATGGAATTTTATTCTGTCACTCACTGTGTATAATTCAATTTATGCGCTGGAAGTGTAATTGGACTATATCGCAATATCATGTTTTCCTAATGGTCGAATAGGTACATTTATGATGTAATTGCAATATTGATATCAATAAACGAGCAATCTTGTCATTCAAGTTTAATCGATATTGGACAGTTCCTATCCTGTAGCTATACCTACTAACTTGCTATACTATAAATTTTTATCAACAACAACATAATATTATTCTCTACCTCTATCAAGGTTACCAGGTAATTCACGTTACCTTTGTTATACATAGTAAAGAAATAACACCGAATCAAGCAGGTTTCAATAATGAGATTGAGTCACTTTGATAATATGGTTAGGTAAACGCTTTAATTTGGAAGCTTTTAAAGAAGATTGCAAGACGCCAGTGGCGTAGGTTTCTACCTATCAATGTAGGTGTCGACTAAGGCCATCTTCTATAATTAACTTCATTAAGCCACTCCAGATATGCATATTTGTACATGCATAAATGTTTATCAATTCTCTATGCTCAAATCGCTGCAGTTAGCGTGCTGTCACCCACTTACCACAACACGAGCATCCAAAAATAGCGTACAAACTCGCGTTTTCTCAAAAATATCAAAAACCAGTTCAGATTTTAGAACTCCATACTTTCGATCTATTAGCACTTCAGTTAACATACAAATAATTTTGACACAAAACTTTTCAGACATTTTTTGTTGCAAATTTCATTGTCTTCAATTTTGTTCATATACATTTTTCTATTTCGTCGCACCATTTCTGACTTACAGCGACTTAGACAAAACCCTGAAAAATGCAAAAAATTATTTCAGCTGTAATATCTCAAAAACGGTGCGACTAATTAGAAAACTGAATAGGAATTTTTTCTTGTAAATTTCATTCCCTACACTTTTATTTATATACATTTTTCTGTTTGGTCGCACCGTTTTTGAGATACAGCTGAAATTATGTTTTGCATTTTAGATTTTATAAAGTTTTGTTTAATTCGCTGTCGGGTAGAAATGGTGCGACAAAATAGAAAAATGCATATAAACAAAATTGAAGGCAATGAAATTTGCAACAAAAATTGTCTGAGAAGTTTTGCTGTAAAACCAACCGAACAATCTTGCAGGATCACAGAACTATCCCAAGTTAACAATGTAAATTGTACCCTTTTGTCGCATAACAATCGCTTTTACAGTGACTTCAAAAATTATCTGTACAATTTAGCTTTTTATAATAGGTCTGTTCCAAGAAGCAGTTCTCCAGTTCTCGGACTATACACATGCTCTTTAATTAAAATTTTAACGAAAATGTTCTTTAATACACAAAAATTTAGTTAAAGAGCATGCGTATATAGTCCTAGAACTGGAGAGAATTGCTTGTTGGAACAGACATATAGAATATTCAGTCTCGGCTATCTCAATCAATTTCACTCTGAGGTAGTTACCTCATTTAGACGATCTGGACGTTCTTTGTCAAAAACACTCGCTTGACAAAATTTAAATTCATTAAATCAATATTGAATTATCATCGAAGGTGAAAGATTCCTGTGAACAGCATCTAACTTTTCTTGGAATTGCTCACAGGTTTTCCCATTTAGAAACAAAAATGTAATTTAAAGAGTTGATTCAAAATTTGATATCGAATCTCGATAATTCAAAAACTATCGATAACTTCGATTAATCGATATTTGTCGATAATTATCGGAGTATCGAACTATCGATAATTATCGAAATAATAAACCCCAACTTTTTTTCTCGAATAAAGAAACCGGTCGAACCCAAAATTGACCAGTGAGAAGCCCAGAAACATAAGACCATAACCTAAATATATAATATTGTTCTTCGATTAATCGATAAATATCGATCATAAAAAGTCCCAACTTCCCAACCCTAGTCTGGACGTTATAATCCAGTAACCAGGTAGTTTTACCTGACAAATTTCTTGAAATTGAAAACTGATTCCTATGTAATTTTGGTCGTAGAATCCGAATTTGAGGTTCGCGAACAAAATTTCCTTGTGCCAAAGCCGCCAAAAAACGGTGCCAAATCACGTTTTTTGCTAAAATACTCAAAATTATGGGCAACCTATTGATTTTTCGAAAAAATGAAATGTATCATCAAAAATAGTAAATAAAATTTCCTACAAAATGACTTTTTGGTTCAGTTACTAAGACGAAAATTAACGCCACAGGCGCCATTCGCGGTTTTGCCGATTTTCCGAAAAATTAAAATTTCATGATTTTTCGAGTGAAATAAAGGTTGCCATGTCGACGGCTACGGGTAAAAATATAACCTCTGGTCGGCATGGAATTTGAATTTTTTTAAATTTTCAAAAAAAATGATTTTTTCGAAAAATCAGGAAAAACGCGAATGGCACCTGCGGCGTTAATTTTCGTCCTAGGAAATGAACCAAAAAATCATTTTGTAGGAAATTTTATCTACTTTTTTATTCATTTGATTCATTTTTTCGAAAAATCAATAGGGTGTCCAAAATTTTGATTTTTGTGCAAAAAACGAGATTTGGCAACGTTTTTTCAATATGGCGGCTTTGGCACAAGGAAATTTTGTTTGCAAATCTCAAATTCGAATTATACGATCTAATCTCACGTGGGATTTTTTAAATGCGTATTTTTGGTGTAAATACGTTAATCTGTGCTTGATTGCGTTGGATTTATTTAGACAAACATAATTTGCTTAATATTTTTATTTAGGACTAGTTAGGACAAAAAAATTACGTGATATTTTCCGAGACCCCCTTCTCTCCCACGTGAGATTCGGCTCGACCCCCTCCCCCCCTAAACTCCTCACGTAATTAATGGACGCCCCCAATGAAAAAAAGGAGATACTGCTCACTTTTCCGTCCTAGGATAGAAAAGGAGGTAATCCAATACGAACCTACTTCTTCCTTAACTTCTTTTAAATTAATTATATTTATAATTTCAAACGAATATTGGTGCACTGATATCATGAAGTTAATTTATATACTATGTTTTTCAGGTATCGGAAGAGGACCAACTTCCACACGTGGTTTGTTTTCGATGTGCAAATCAGCTCGATGTTCTTAACGAATTTAAAGAAACCGCTAGAAAATCACAAACTTTACTTGTTCAATTTTTGTCATATACGAGACAAATTACAGGTTCAACTCAGGTAAGTTCTTTAAAGCATTTTCATGTTTTCAGATTAAAGCGTCTGGTACACGGAAGCACATAAACTCGACTACACCGATTTTTATTTCATTTTGTATTATTTGCATACTGCGGTATTTTATCAAGGGTCAGATTAATTGTTGAACTGAAGTGAATCAAAAATAATTCATTTTTGTTGATTATCTTTAATAAATAACGGAGACCCACTCTTATTTGCCAAAAATAACTCCCGCCCCCCAACCAAATGAAAAACAGTTTTTAAATGTAGTTACATCGCTTTGTTATGGCCCAGGGAAAACCTGAGAGAAATTAGACTAACAGATGTTCCAAAGGCAACCCTTGAATATTTATCACAATATTAAGAGAGCTGTTTTGGATTATATCCAGAGAACACTGCAGCATATTGACATAGCCACCTTTAGCCATAATTATACAGGTTTCCCACTCGACTGGAAAATCTAGAAAAGTCAGAGAATTGAAGATTTCCTTAATTTTGTCAGGGAAATTAAATTTTCAGCCAGGGAAAACAATTATTTAATTAAAATTTTTTTTTAATTTTGAGATTTTGTTTTTAAATTTTAATTTAATTTTTTAAATTAAGATTTTTTTTACCTTTTTATCTTCCGATTTATCGAAATGTCAGGGAAAACCTGGAAAAGTCAGGGAATTTGATTTTGAAAATTCAGTGGGAACCCTAGTTTTTTTCAGAAATAATGAATATTTGTTATACTTTCTTGTATATTTCGAGGTAAAATGGCCAGACAAAGAAATGTAAGGTTGATGTGAATTCTTAGATTTCAAATTTTAATAGTATGGAACAAAAAGAGCACCGCGAGCTTACTGCGAGTTCTGGCTGAAAACACGCCAACGAATGCTGAAACCAGAAAAATTACTCATGGGCAGCGACCCCGGGGGGTCTGTCTCCGACAAATAAAGCTCACACAAAATGATTTCCTGCAATTACTGCCACGATTATAGAAAACCAGAAACCAATGACTTGATAATGACACCTAAGCAAAACTGGGCTAAAACCAAAAAGCTGCTATCAACAGGGTCGGCGCGTAGGGTTTTTTCCGCATCGGTACTGCCGGAAGTAATTATTGAATTCCGTATCAAATTTCGAAAATTGTGTAACAAAATCTAATTTCATTTTTTCTCAATTACAGTCTCTGTTAGAAGAAGAACATTTCTCAAACCGCGTTTTCTAATTTATTTATCATTTACAAGTCAATTTGTTGTGAAATTGCCTTTATGACAACTAATTATACTCGGAATTAACGGTTTCTTAATTTATTTTCTCGAATCGTACATTTAAAAATAATACAAATTTGCTTTATTGAAAATTTTATTGGTTTCATTTACAATTAATTAATATTTTATTTTTGCAAAATACATAATATAAACTTTATTATTACAAAATTGTGTCATCATATTAATTTTCCTTGCTTGATTTTTGAATTTATCTGCTTTTTTCCTCTTAAAATGAGGTAATTAACTTGTTAATTAATGGAGCCTTTTTAAAATACCAGATCAGTGGTATCTGGAAACTATTTTTATGGCCGCAATTAAAATTTAAATTTTCATAAAATAGTAGTAAGAAATGTCAAAAAAACGATTCCACATTTATTTTTGTCTTTTAAAATATACATATTACTCTGATGAATCAGTTTTTGCATTTCCTATTAAATTTAAAAACTGTTTTGATTCCTATAAATATGTTTTATTAGCTAATTTTATCACAGAATAAATCTTAATTAATTAAACTTGTTTTTTTAGAAAATCGTTTTTAAATTATAATACTAAATACAGTCGACTCTCGCTTACGCGAACCATTCGAGTCTGGTTCGCATAAATTAAAGTCGTCTGTATATAAACACAATTTATGAATGGCATACATTGACTTTTACGATTGTACATATTTAGGTAAACGATTGTATGGGACTGTACATGACTTGACTGGGAAAAGTGTAGCGTAAATTCCGCTTATATAATTTCCATTTTGCATAACCCAGCCACATAGCTCCCGATACCATAACAAGGAGCACTATTATTAGTACAGTCAGTGTTATTCTTAAAGCCTTATAACCGCTTGGCACGTAAGCTCGTTTTTGGTTCCATTTCAAAGCCTGAAAATATGAAAATAACAATCCGCACTATGGACTTATGGGTTCCTAATCTACGTACCCTTTTGGAGCACCATTCTTCCGTTAGGGAAAAAATATCTTCGCTGGTAAACGATCGGGAATTCACACACAATGGTACGTCAAGTCCGTATTTTGTTATATCGACCGACAACTGTCTGGAAATGTTGTACAGGTCGCAATCGCACAACAAATTATTATCTCGTATATCCAATACTTCCAGTTGATTCCATGGAAGTAATTTGAAAGACAGTTTTTCCAATCCATTATTATTGAAGTATGCTTCTTTCAAGACACTTTCTTTTCCAAACGCATCTTCATCGATCTCCAGCAAATTTTCGCTATGACACAATTCGATGATTTGCAGGCGTTTTAACCACGCAAAGGATTTTGCGTGCACCACCGTCAATTCCTGCAAATGACTGGCCGACAAGTGAAGAATTTTTTCAAACCCTAAAAATGTAATTTAAAATGAAAAATTACAATTGGCCGAATTGTTACCTTCGAAAGTGTTATGATTTATTTCTATAATTGGATTAGAGCTGATGTTAAGTTTTTCGAGCGAAGCTGCGACAAACCCCAACGAATCCGGGACGAAATCCAGTCTATTTTGGGATAGATCAATTTCTGTTAAATTAGGAAAATGCTTGATTGCGTCGCTCGGCAATTCGGTTAATCTGTTATTTGCCAAATTTAATACCTTAAAGAGAAACGGAATTAATAAGGGAAATCCCCCAAAGATACCCAATTTTGCAGCTACGAAGGATATGCTAATCGTCACACGTACCTGCATTTGGTTTACAGTCGATAACGCAAAACAAGTTACATGATCAATAATTCGCATGGAATTTCCTTCCAAATTTAAATGTTTCAGATTTGGAGTGTGGACGAACAGCTTTTTCTGTAAACTGTGAATTAAATTGTAGCTCAAATCGAGATGTTCCAGTGCTATCGGTTCAAATACGGAATTATTATAGGGACCTTTAAAAACATCTGGACTAAGTTGTTCGGCTGAAAGTTACAAAATTATTATGTACCAGCCTTTCGATTGAGTGAGTTGTGAGGAAAACTTACATTTAATGAGATTGTGGCTTAAATCGATTACCCTCACGTTTACTGTACTTTCAAACAATCCAGTGTTCAAATATGTAATTCCACAATTCGAAAAGATCAATTGGATATTTTCGGCACCACTTCCTGGCATTTGCTCGAGCGTCGTTATATTATTATTACTGAACGAAGCTATCAAATTTTTTGGATGATCTGGCCAATTGGCAATGGTATCTTTCATATTTTTATTGGCACAATTTATATGCAGAGTTAAATTCTGATTCGATAGCATGCAGGAACACGTTTCCGTGCATAAATTTTTGGAATTTTCAAAATTTCCGCTTGTATTGATAATCGGCGTGAGGAGTGCCAATAGGAAAATCACCTGAACGGAAAATCGGTTTAGAGAAATTTTATTGGTTCAGAATTTGACTAACCTTTGTAACCATCCTTAATTTTGCGGCTGACCAGGGTAGGATAATTAAATGACCATTCCTGCGTTGCGTAAAATGGGATTCATATAAAATTCTCGTGATTCACTTTCACTCACTAAGCTTTTTCACTATTTGGTTTGTTAACTTTAATCTTGTTGATAAGTGATAAGATTATTTTTATATCAAGCAGGCGTTACAATTTATTGCGACTTTTGAATCGCTAGTAACTCACATTTTCAAGCATTTAGTTGAATGACTTGGAAACTGACTCACCTCAGCTACCAACAATGTTATGACTACCACAGGAACAATAAGAAAAACATTTTTTTGTTCCGTTTACATAGATTCATTTAACAATTATCTGGCCTTCTAAGATCCGAATTAAGTAGATAATCCATTCATAAAGTTACGCTTGAATCATAATGTTTAAAAATTATTTACTTTCATTTTGAAAATTATCTTTGGTATGTCGATTAAGCCTAATATTTGTGTGGCACTTAATCAATAGTTTATTAGTGATAATTATGTTAGCAAGAGTAATAAACATCAGCAAAACAGGTACCTAAATCAATTAAAATGACGTGTCATTGTTACCATCAAAAAACAGGTTTCTTGTACTGACGCTCTTTACCCATGATCTAGCTCTCGCTCATTATTTTTTTTTTCGATAGGAAAAATTACAACAATCAACCACAATGCTGGATTCCCTCTTAACGTCGTCATTTTTGGCAAAATTACCATACGAAAAAAACGACGAATGGCGACGACCGTTGGTTACTCCACCTCGATTAACCGAAAATCAGCAAGATTCTTTCTCCATTAAAAGCGAACCCATAGATCCCAATCAATCTCCATCGGAATCTTCTAAAATTACAATAAAACTCGACATGGATTACGATCAGCAACGATCAGTTGATTCGCTATTGAGACTAAAAAACGATACTTCAATCCAAATCACTCCCATACATTCTTCCAATTCAGATACTAGGGAAAATTCGCCACAATTACCACCTACCAGAGAATTAGAGAATTCTTGCAATAACAACGAACAAAATCATAAAAAGGAAAATTCGAATCACATAGCTTTCCTTGATTCACTCAACACCCCCGTCTCGCTCGTCCGGCCTTTACCGCAACCAAGTCCTACCGAACCTGCAGACTTGTCTAGCAAGAAACCAGAAAATGTTACATGTGTGCCTGAAATCGACTTCATCAAAGAGGAAGTCAACGATGCCGCTTCTGAATACAGCAATAGTTCCGATCCTGATCGACTGGAAGTCGACATGTCACACGTAAGTATATACTACTGCATCTCGTGGTTTTCGTTTAAATAAATTATTTTATTTTATCAGGGTATAGACGATCGTTCCAATTCAACAACCGCTAGTGCATCATCTCCTTCTCCAGATAACCAAAACGACGAAGAAAAGCAACTGTGGAGAGCGCTTTCACAAAACGGACATACTCAGGGACCTCCATTTATGGGCGAAGCCAGTCAGTTACTTCGAAAATTAATAACTTGCCGAAAATTAGGGATGAGTATAACTCCAACGCCTTCTAATCTCAGTTATACTCAAAACGACCATAGATCCAATCACGCTAAGGAAATGGCACTGGTAAGTAAATTGACAATCATTTTGACGTGCTAATGAAACATTTCACCAATAGGCTGAAATTGGTTTGACCAAATCGTCTGGAAGACGAAAACAAAACTTTCCTACTAAAGCACCATTGGAAGAACCAAACGTTAGGGAGGGAAGTCCTTGTCGCGAAACTGACGTAGACATGGATTACTTGCCTGATTTTACCGGAAACAATCCTTGGTGCAATTTACAAATTGTTAAAACGAAGGTAGGTTTAAGTGAAACGTTTAACTTGTAAACTAAATACTTATGCCTGGTTACCAATTGATTGTAAAATTATGGGCATCAATAGGATTGTTCCCGAGAGGGGTTTTTGGTAATTTAATTAACTGTCTGTGCTTATTTCTAACAAATTTGTTTAAATCTTCAAAGCAATCTTCAAGCAATATGGGTAGACCACTGACGATAGACAAAAACAAGGGCAATCATCGGAAAAATTCACATGTTTCTGATTTTGTGGTGTGTAGTTGGTACCTACCAGTAGTGTAAAACTAAGTTTGCAGCTTCGAAAGACCTGTGCTAACTCGACATTTTTTGACGGATTTCAGTTTTTGGCTCGAAACTCCTAAAGGGATGCTTCTTAAGGAAAAAGTTATTCAATCCTGTTTTGAAGCTGTGAAATATTTCCTAAAATTCTTGAACCATGTGATCTTAGGGCCTCCAACAATTCCACTGCTGATGGATACGACTTTTTTGCAGTGTGGAAATTGTGAATGTACATCGAACCAGGTTTTCAATTTCTCCACATTAGCATTATCTCGTTCAATACGACCTGCTCTCATGTCAATATGTTGCTGTATGTACACCACTCCTCCAGTCCAACCGACAAGAACACTGCTAGAGAAGCCTTGTCCATGCGTCAAGGCCCCAGGGTCTTCATTGATCTCAAAAGCACCTGTTCAATTGTTAAATCTGTCCATATGACCTGACCAGAATTTGTGTAATTGGCGAATTGTGAACTCTCCTCACTGGGTAAATAATTGAAACTCTTTTAAACCCATCCTTTGCATTCATTCAGGTTCCGATCTGTTCCTTCCCGATTTATCCAATTTTCGGTTTTCTAAAATAACGAGGTACGTGTTGGGCCTACAGACTTCGTTCAGGGCTTAAATTATAGCTATATAAATGCTCTAACCTCCATATTCAATCAATTTTCTCGTAAAGTAAGTTTTACTACCTACTAAATTATAGGAAATATTCACAGCTTCAAAAAAGGATAGAATGACTTTTTCCGTAGGAAGCACCCTTTTAGGAGTTTTGGGTCAAAAACTGAAATCAACTGAAAAATTGCTGCAAACTTGGTTTTTCACTACTGGTAGGTACCCTAACAATATGTGATTTTTTCTGCTGGTGGATGTCTAAAGTCAGTGGTCTAGGGGCGATTCTGGTCATTCCATTATATCCAGAAATAAAAGTTTAGTAGTTTGAAGTAACCAATGAAATGCAACAGTTTTATTTTAGCTCTACCTTGACATTGTTTAATTTAAAGCTTAATATTGTAGATTTAATGCTCGTTTGCATCACTTATACTAAGGGGGAATCACAACGCAAATTTTTGAAAACTAGATTTCCTTTTACATGATTTTTGAAAGATTTCCTTCTGGGTAACCTCTAGATTTCCTTTTGAAAAAGTATAATAAAAGTTGTCGATGGTATTCCTAAGATTGCCTAGAAACAAAAGTTTCTCTTGTAGAATTCACTTTTTGTGGCAGGATGATTCTGCATCCACCTAGCGAAATGCACCTTGGATCGGTTGCACAATGATTAATGATTAATAATTTACAAATTATAGCTAATTGAAAGATTATGATTAGCTTTAAGTATTAATTTGAATAAAATGCTTAATATGAGCTTTCAATTAAAACAAGTTAAATTAACATGAAATTATTTTCAACTTGCGTATTTGTATGTTAATTTAACTTGTTTTATTTTAAAAGTTCATATTGACATTGAGTGATTTAAAATAGTCGCAAAGTAATTATTATTAGCTTTATTCGTTGATTGCATAGTTTTGTAGCGATCAATACGGCTGCTTACAACTTATAAATTTGGCTTTCGATGCCAAATTTTTATTGAAAAAAATACTAAATGAAGTTGATTTTAATTTAAAAAACTAGGAATTTTGGTTCAAGTCAATTCAACAAAAAATTATAAAATATTCTTTTTAGGGTGGACCCGGTATGGCCAGAAGGGTGGACTTATCATGCACAAATTGCGGTACTCAAACGACTACAATTTGGAGACGGAACGTGAAAGGGGAAATGGTATGCAACGCTTGTGGCTTGTACTTTAAATTGCACGGCGTGGATCGTCCTCATACAATGAGAAGAGATACCATACACACCAGACGTCGTAGGCCTAAAGCTGCAGAGTCTGGAATTGAAAAGGAGAAAGGTAAGTTTTATTTTTGGTTTAGGATTTCAATCTCATCGAGAGAACTTATTTTACAGCATCCTTATCTGGAAAGAAATCAAACAACACAAACGAGATGATGGATTTCGAAAGTGCCTACGATTCGGTTAGGAAAAATATAAATTTAGCTTCTCGAAAAAGTAACAACATTACTAAAGTAGACACCGAAAAAATGTTAACAGTTTTGAGAAGACAAATCCCAATTGCTCCTAAAGTCTTGGGCAGTAACCACGAAGCCGATACCGAAGACATGTTAGCCGCACTTCGTAGACAAATACAGCCTCACTTAGTTATGGCATTGCAGGGTCACCCCAATTCAAATTATGCATCTTTGCCGGTAAGTTTTTCAAATTTTTAGTGTAATTGTCGAGTAAATAATTTCTGTTTAAATTTAGTCGGCCAAGTTTCCTCCCAATTTGCCAAAACACGAATCTCGGGTAGGTTCAGCGGCAGACATGGAATCGGATGAAGAAAGCATAGCAGATTTACCTCTAAATTTGGTAGCAACTCAAATGACAGAAACGGAAACGCATTAGTATTATAGAGAAACATACGTATGGTAAATTTAAAGAAAGTGCTCTCTTAATTTTTCTTCTTGACGTACTTATGAAAAAATAACTAACAATACTCACACGGCGTAACTCAATTACTTAAATGTTGGTTAAATAAAATAACCAATGGTGATATTTTGAGCTATAAATTTTTACTGTTTTTTTTACCAGTTACATAATCGTAAGAATTGTAGTTAAATGTTTTGTTAATATGCCAGTACCTTAACTGTGTCGTATTTATCACTTAGTATTATTTTTTTTTACATTTTATTGGCAATACTCACTAATTTTTAAGTATTAACTCGCTCATTGTTTCTAAAAGAAAATTTGTTTTGAACAATTTACCCTGGTGGCGATACCGTACCTTCTGGTGGAATTTTATTATTTATTTGTTAATTTTTGTGTGTTGATATTTTCCGATGTTGCCGTCTCTCATGTACATCACTTTTTTAAAACTTTGTTATGTTTAACACCAAAATGTTGAATTGAAATATGGGTTTATTTTTCTCAAATCAATACCAAAGGTTGGAAGTTGAATCGGTGCTCGTGGCGAGAAGGAAAAAGCATGGTGCAAATTTGTAAATATTTAGAGTACGAAACAAAACACAATCACGTTTCTTATTTTCTTCGCCTTGCTACCAGCACCGAATGGAATTATAACAGCGATTAAATCGTAAGTCAGTATTACATTGAAACCGTCATGAAGCGAAACCATTTGGAATCTCAATGCTTTTTAGTTTTTTACCAATAAGTGGTCTCATTTTGATAAACCTGTGATCTGTGCGGTTTTTAAACTCCACAATAAATTTATAGTTTTTAATTTACACTTTTTATCTCTATATTTGTTAAATCTGGACTATCAGCTCCTCTGGGGTTGATACAATTTTATGCTTCCCAACCTATTCAATGAATAAACTGAAGCTAAACATTTTTTGTGCTTCCATTAAAAATTAAAAGAATTTTACTTATTTCCGATAGGAGAAGTAAAGCTGAAATGCAATCATTTTACTGTAGGTTACTATGACACGCAGGTGGGGGGAGGGGCATTTTTGAAAAATAACTAAACAAAACCTCCTTTGGATTTGAGGGTATAAAGTCGTCAGGAAATCGTGTGTCATAATCTAAATTTTTCTTCCAATATTTTTTGAGCTTTCCTTCCGCTATTTATTATTTTTGAGCTTACGGGATCATCGGTCTTCGATAATTCAATCTTCCCGAATGGTACTTATTCTTCAGACTCCACAAAGTGTTTTGAACCTAATACCGGAATGATTTTCTTCATATTTGAAATTTATGAATTGAGATTTTGATTACAAAATCTTAGTGATATTTTCTTTAACAAGTGTGATATATTTTTTGAAAAAATTAAATTTTTGACAATTGACGGACAGTTTCGAAAGCGAGAAAACCCATATTTTAATTTGTGTACCTACTGTTATTATAAATAAGTTGTAAAGTTGAACATAAAAATATTTTACAAATATTTTAATTTATAACATTTAATGTGTAGTTGAAAAGAAAGCCCAGTTGATATTGATAATTTGTATTTTATTTAATAATGTTAACAACCTTAGTAATTAGCGATGAGTCCACAGTTTGTAGTGTTAGTGTGACTTTTGTATTATTTTTTACTTAGGCTTTCTCGAGAGCAACAATTTTTGCAACTTTTTTCAAGCAGTCACTCTAGCCTTATCGTTTCGATATATAATTATTTAAACGACAAGTCGACAACGAAAATGATCCTGTTTAGGACTGTAAAACAGAAAATTTATTGTCTCTTTGAAATGCAAAAATTTTAAATAATTATACATCGAATTTTTAGTGTAGTTGTAACATTGTAGTATTAACAAAAGAGTGATATTTCTAACGTATTTAACCTTTAAGTTTTTATTTTGATATTAACTTATTACGATCCCAAAATCAGTATTGTATACCCTTTTTTATACACTGTTAAGTCCAGCTCCGTAGAAAGTAGTTTTAACTTAATTTTTTTTTGGCAGCTTGAATAATATTAAAAGTGAGCTTATTTATTTTGTGCTTAACGTTTTGTACTTTGTAAACTTTAATTTTCTCAAACGAGTGACTGACCTTTTTTTAAAAAATATTTATAACTTACTACGTACCAATACTCAATGTAAAATTGGCATTAATAGTTTTTAATGTAACATAGGCATTTTATAAAATGTTACGAGATGAACGGTTGTGAATTTATTAAAAAATAAGAGAAATGATCCGAATTTTATCCGATTATTTCTCTTTGCATGTATGATTGGGTGACGCTCGACCATCTTTTCTCGAGAAGAAAGATGCTCGAGCTTTGAAGTGATCTGTTTTCGTAAAAACTTAACAAATTGGCTATTAGTGTTAGATTATTTTTTTACAAATAAAAATGGCTGCTAATCTGTTTTCATTTTTTACCATTTCAATTCCTATCGATCGCAACAGGTACAAATAAAACTCAAATTACATTTTAAAATGGTTTAATTTGATTTATTACCAACAAAGACAATTTATCTTTTATTCTACTACACGGCTATATCGACGGACTGTTAGTGGTACTTGTAATTTTTGTGGGAACCTGAAAAGAACAACCAACGTTTAGTAAAGTGCATGAGGATGTTCGAACGAACTTACTTAATCGTGGGTAATTGAGCATGTAAAACAATGCCATATTGGCGACTATGAACTGAAAGATTGGAGCCACACCGCAACGTTTCGGTTGCACGTATTTGTGTTGCCAACGCCAGTATCCTATAAAATTGAAACAATTATTTTTTAATTCGATTCAACGTAGAGCAAAATTACCTCGACTGATACATTGTACCATCGCCCGTGGCGATTTGTTACGACGAGATAACCAAGAACCAATTTCGCCCAACTTTACTTGGCTCAAAGGAGCGTCGGCTGTAAAAAAAATTGAACATGAAAAATTTGTATATTATGTAACTGCAATCGTTGCGTGAATATTTTTGGTTACCTTTCCCGTAGTAACGAGCTGGATCGTAAGGTCCGTGCTTTTTTGCATTGTACTCCAGAGGATAATCACCGATAGCCATGATTTTTCAATTTATTTCTTAATTTCTAAAAAAAATGAATACCTATCGACCCTTCACTCTAACTGTCAAATTCTACGTCAGCTGTCATTTGAGCTGTATTTTCGCGAGGTACCAAAAGTAACCGGTTGCAACCGCTGCTATTTTGGCGACAAAACGGTTGTAGGGGAGGTAGTTTACGTTCAAATATTTACCTAACCGAAGCAACCGCTGTCAGGCAGTGGTTACATATAGCGGTTGTAGTGAAGTGCCCGCCACATTTAAAATTTGAATATTTCTTGAGTACTTTAACTACGATAAAAACATTATTGAGCACATTTCTTTGTATTTATGTTATACTTATTCCATTTATCTAGATTGTGAATTCAAAAATTGTAGGTACAATAATAGCTTTTCAAATAAAGTATCTAACTCTTCAAAAATATATTAAATTCCTAAAGATATTCACGTGGTAGTAATCACAAATAGCATAAAATAGTTCCGACAAGGAACTGTAAAATTATTTATTAATAATTACCACTATTTTTTTTAAATTAAAAATTCTAAGGTAAAGGTAAAATGCAAAATTAATAATTAAATATCGGCAAAGATAAAAATAAAATTAAACAAATCCAGGAAAGCTACTGCTTCGGTTAAATTGTTTTAATCGTATTAAAATCCAATTCTCTTTAAAATCTTAATTAGAATGAAGTTTTTGGGAATTCTGATACATAATTTACATTTCATACTCACAAAAAAGTAAATTATATTACTTGTTTCATTTTTAAAAAAGTATGGTTAGTTTTCATTTTCGCGGTCATTTAAAATTAGTAGTGGGAGAAGTACCAGTCGTAACCGCAAACAACCAACCGGTCCCTCGCGAAAATACAGCTTTGCTCGTTCGAGTAGGGGCAGTTGGGGATTTTGCGTTTACGGTTTTTTCCATTATTTTTAAAATTCAAACGATATTTTCTTTTTATAACAGCATTATGGAAATTATTATTCAATTTCCATTTCTCCTCCACCTTACAGAGCAATTTTTAAGTAAAATTCTGCTAGAAAATAAAACATTAGATTATTTTATATTATTATGTACATGGCCACAAGGGCGCCGACTTTCTAAAATTTTGAGAGGTGCCGAAAAAATTTCCAAAAATGGGATGGGGAAAATTTGTGGAAAATGTCAGTTTTAACACGTTTTTATTTTTTATTAATTTCCATTTTATTTTGTGTTTTAAAGTATTTTTTTGGTTGTAAGTTTATGATGGTGTCTATTAAGGGGGTATTCTAGTCTAGAGGCATGAATTTTCATGTACATGTACATGTACAAACTCTGTACAACAAGTTGTTGTACCTTCTTAGAATCTATAATCAGGGCCTATTTTACCACTAGCCGTATTAGGCACGTGCCTGGCCCAATGGCCAGAAGGGCCCCAAAAGAGAAAACATAAAATCGTAAAATAAAAATGAAATACTGATAAAATAACCCAAAAATTGGGCCTTCGATGCTATTAGTTACACTCGAATATAAGCGGCCCGAAAATCCGAAAATTTTCTAAAGCCTAAGGCCGAACTCAGTTAAAAATAGGTACTGGGAATAGATTAAAATTCTTAGCCTGTTATGTACAATGCCTGGTATTTTTGATTGTGGGGTGCCCTGAGCGAAAACCATACTATTGGTTAGGATCAGGACCAGCGCTAAGCACTAGGGAAACAACTGCCTAGGGTGCAAACCAGATCAAGGTGCAAAAATTAAAAAAAAAAACTTAAAGCACCTTTTGCCGCAAAAAGGCCAGATTTTTTTATCTGCAATTTTATAAGGCCTGGAGATCGTAGAATACCCCTAGCATTAATATTGCTGCGCGAACAAATAGCGAAACGTGCCTCCCGGTTTACCAATAACTACATTGAAGCTCAATTATTAATATTTTAAGTTAAACTAACTTCAAATGTTCAATAACAGCTTGAAATTAAACATAAACTAACTATACTAAAGGTAGCTATACTTCTGAGACATGCAAGTATAGAATTACTTGTGGGCTTGGCAGCGAAATCAGTTTTTTTATGGCTTAAAATTAAATTTAAGTTTTAAAATCACAAAACAATGTATACCGGGGGGTCCATTTGTGATTTATTCCAAAATTTTTAAATTGGACATTCCCTGTCTTAGATCCGAGCTATTTTTACCAAGTACGTGGACTAAGAAACTTACTCACTTGAAAGCTTTACAACCAAATTTAGAAGTTTTAACAATTAATCGCCTAGTTTGTTATAGAAATTTCTAAAATCTGTTTTAAAAATTCGATAAGCTTAAGCACCTATTGCAAATCTGGTTTGGACACAAAATATAAGTGGCAATCCGGGGGTCTGGGAGGTGTGGAACACTCCCCAGTGCATCTTTTGTTTTTTAATTTTAGTATCAAATATTAAAAGGTACCGACTCCATGCTAATGAAATAAATATCCTCAATGCTAGAAGGCCGCCGTACAACCATCCAGGGTTCCCACTAAATTTTTCAAAGCGAATTCCCTGACTATGTGGGGATTACGTTTTTTCTCAAAAGTCTTAAAAAACTTAGGTGGCCTTTTTATTACTTAAATCGACATACTTAGATGCTTACTGCTGGTTACAGCCTTCAGAACTTCGCGGAATCAATCAAAACTGTGTAAAATCGCGAAACAAATTTAGGTGAAATTGACCCCGAATGTGTTACGTTTAAAGCCAAATAAAATAAAAAATATCATACTTACGAGAAATCTGACTGCGCCATTCGAATTTTCTGATCAAAATACGTAAAAACAGAGAAAGAAGCTGCCGAATTCCACATTTTATTTTTTGGGGCAAAAAACACCTTACGTTTTTTTCAAAAATCTTAAAAAATTTAGGTGGCCTTTTTATTACTTAAATCGACGTACTTAGATGCCTACTGCTGGATAGACCCTACAGAACCTCGCGGAATCAATCAAAACTGTGTAAAATCGCGAAACAAATTTAGGTCAAATTGACCCCGAATGTGTTACTTTTACAGCCAAATAAAGTAAAAAATATCATACTTACGAGAAATCTGACTGCGCCATTCGAATTTTCTGATCAAAATACGTAAGAATCAGTGAAAGAAGCTGCCGAATTCCAATTTTCATTTTTTGGTGTCAAAAAACACCAAAGGGGTTAACCTTACGTTTTTTTCAAAAATTTTAAAAAATTTAGGTGGCCTTTTTATTACCTAAATCGACGTACTTAGATGCCTACTGCTGGATAGACCCTTCAGAACCTCGCGGAATCAATCAAAACTGTGTAAAATCGCGAAACAAATTTAGGTCAAATTGACCCCGAATGTGTTACGTTTAAAGCCAAATAAAATAAAAAATATCATACTTACGAGAAATCTGACTGCGCCATTCTAATTTTCTGATCAAAATACGTAAGAAACAGTGAAAGAAGCCGACGAATTCCACTTTTCATTTTTTGGGGTCCAAAAACACCAAAGGGGTTAACCTTACGTTCTTTTCAAAAATCTTAAAAAATTTAGGTGGCCTTTTTATTACTTAAATCGACGTACTTAGATACCTACTGCTGGATACAGCTCTCAGAACCACGCGGAATCAATCAAAACGGTGTAAAATCGCGAAACAAATTTAGGTCAAATTGACCCCGAATGTGTTACGTTTAAAGCCAAATAAAATAAAAAATATCATACTTACGAGAAATCTGACTGCGGGGTTCTAATTTTCTGATCAAAATACGTAAGAAACAGTGAAAGAAGCTGCCGAATTCCACATTTCATTTTTTGGGGCAAAAAACACCAAAGGGGTTAACCTTACGTTTTTTTCAAAAATCATAAAAAATTTAGGTGGCCTATTTATTACTAAAATCGACGTACTTAGTTGCCTACTGCTGGATAGACCCTTCAGAACCTCGCGGAATCAATCAAAACTGTGTAAAATCGCGAAACAAATTTAGGTCAAATTGACCCCGAATGTGTTACTTTTACAGCCAAATAAAGTAAAAAATATCATACTTACGAGAAATCTGACTGCGCCATTCGAATTTTCTGATCAAAATACGTAAGAATCAGTGAAAGAAGCTGCCGAATTCCAATTTTCATTTTTTGGGGTCAAAAAACACCAAAGGGGTTAACCTTACGTTTTTTTCAAAAATCTTAAAAAATTTAGGTGGCCTTTTTATTACTAAAATCGACGTACTTAGTTGCCTACTGCTGGATAGACCCTTCAGAACCTCGCGGAATCAATCAAAACTGTGTAAAATCGCGAAACAAATTTAGGTCAAATTGACCCCGAATGTGTTACTTTTACAGCCAAATAAAGTAAAAAATATCATACTTACGAGAAATCTGACTGCGCCATTCGAATTTTCTGATCAAAATACGTAAGAATCAGTGAAAGAAGCTGCCGAATTCCAATTTTCCAATTTTTTTCCAACCTTACGTTTTTTTCAAAAATCTTAAAAAATTTAGGTGGCCTTTTTATTACTTAAATCGACGTACTTAGATGCCTACTGCTGGATAGACCCTACAGAACCTCGCGGAATCAATCAAAACGGTGTAAAATCGCGAAACAAATTTAGGTCAAATTGACCCCGAATGTGTTACGTTTAAAGCCAAATAAAATAAAAAATATCATACTTACGAGAAATCTGTCTGCGCCATTCGAATTTTCTGATCAAAATACGTAAAAACAGAGAAAGAAGCTGCCGAATTCCACATTTTATTTTTTGGGGCAAAAAACACCTTACGTTTTTTTCAAAAATCTTAAAAAATTTAGGTGGCCTTTTTATTACTTAAATCGACGTACTTAGATGCCTACTGCTGGATAGACCCTACAGAACCTCGCGGAATCAATCAAAACTGTGTAAAATCGCGAAACAAATTTAGGTCAAATTGACCCCGAATGTGTTACTTTTACAGCCAAATAAAGTAAAAAATATCATACTTACGAGAAATCTGACTGCGCCATTCGAATTTTCTGATCAAAATACGTAAGAATCAGTGAAAGAAGCTGCCGAATTCCAATTTTCATTTTTTGGGGTCAAAAAACACCAAAGGGGTTAACCTTACGTTTTTTTCAAAAATCATAAAAAATTTAGGTGGCCTATTTATTACTAAAATCGACGTACTTAGTTGCCTACTGCTGGATAGACCCTTCAGAACCTCGCGGAATCAATCAAAACTGTGTAAAATCGCGAAACAAATTTAGGTCAAATTGACCCCGAATGTGTTACTTTTACAGCCAAATAAAGTAAAAAATATCATACTTACGAGAAATCTGACTGCGCCATTCGAATTTTCTGATCAAAATACGTAAGAATCAGTGAAAGAAGCTGCCGAATTCCAATTTTCATTTTTTGGGGTCAAAAAACACCAAAGGGGTTAACCTTACGTTTTTTTTCAAAAATCTTAAAAAATTTAGGTGGCCTTTTTATTACTTAAATCGACGTACTTAGATGCCTACTACTGGATAGACCCTTCAGAACCTCGCGGAATCAATCAAAACGGTGTAAAATCGCGAAACAAATTTAGGTTAAATTGACCCCGAATGTGTTACGTTTAAAGCCAAATAAAATAAAAAATATCATACTTACGAGAAATCTGACCGCGCCATTCTAATTTTCTGCTCAAAATACGTAAGAATCAGTGAAAGAAGCTGCCCAATTCCAATTTTCCAATTTTTTTCCAACCTTACGTTTTTTTCAAAAATCTTAAAAAATTTAGGTGGCCTTTTTATTACTTAAATCGACGTACTTAGATGCCTACTGCTGGATAGACCCTACAGAACCTCGCGGAATCAATCAAAACGGTGTAAAATCGCGAAACAAATTTAGGTCAAATTGACCCCGAATGTGTTACGTTTAAAGCCAAATAAAATAAAAAATATCATACTTACGAGAAATCTGACTGCGCCATTCTAATTTTCTGCTCAAAATACGTAAGAATCAGTGAAAGAAGCTGCCGAATTCCAATTTTCATTTTTTGGGGTCAAAAAACACCAAAGGGGTTAACCTTACGTTTTTTTCAAAAATCTTAAAAAATTTAGGTGGCCTTTTTATTACTAAAATCGACGTACTTAGTTGCCTACTGCTGGATAGACCCTTCAGAACCTCGCGGAATCAATCAAAACTGTGTAAAATCGCGAAACAAATTTAGGTCAAATTGACCCCGAATGTGTTACTTTTACAGCCAAATAAAGTAAAAAATATCATACTTACGAGAAATCTGACTGCGCCATTCGAATTTTCTGATCAAAATACGTAAGAATCAGTGAAAGAAGCTGCCGAATTCCAATTTTCCAATTTTTTTCCAACCTTACGTTTTTTTCAAAAATCTTAAAAAATTTAGGTGGCCTTTTTATTACTTAAATCGACGTACTTAGATGCCTACTGCTGGATAGACCCTACAGAACCTCGCGGAATCAATCAAAACGGTGTAAAATCGCGAAACAAATTTAGGTCAAATTGACCCCGAATGTGTTACGTTTAAAGCCAAATAAAATAAAAAATATCATACTTACGAGAAATCTGACTGCGCCATTCTAATTTTCTGATCAAAATACGTAAGAATCAGTGAAAGAAGCTGCCGAATTCTAATTTTAATTTTTTGGGGTCAAAAACCACCAAAGGGGTTAACCTTACGTTTTTTTCAAAAATGTTAAACAATTTAGGTGGCCTTTTGATTACTTAAATCAACATACTTAGATGCCTACTGCTGGATAGACCCTTCAGAACCTCGCGGAATCAATCAAAACTGTGTAAAATCGCGAAACAAATTTAGGTCAAATTGACCCCGAATGTGTTACGTTTAAAGCCAAATAAAATAAAAAATATCATACTTACGAGAAATCTGTCTGCGCCATTCGAATTTTCTGATCAAAATACGTAAAAACAGAGAAAGAAGCTGCCGAATTCCACATTTTATTTTTTGGGGCAAAAAACACCTTACGTTTTTTTCAAAAATCTTAAAAAATTTAGGTGGCCTTTTTATTACTTAAATCGACGTACTTAGATGCCTACTGCTGGATAGACCCTACAGAACCTCGCGGAATCAATCAAAACTGTGTAAAATCGCGAAACAAATTTAGGTCAAATTGACCCCGAATGTGTTACTTTTACAGCCAAATAAAGTAAAAAATATCATACTTACGAGAAATCTGACTGCGCCATTCGAATTTTCTGATCAAAATACGTAAGAATCAGTGAAAGAAGCTGCCGAATTCCAATTTTCATTTTTTGGTGTCAAAAAACACCAAAGGGGTTAACCTTACGTTTTTTTCAAAAATTTTAAAAAATTTAGGTGGCCTTTTTATTACCTAAATCGACGTACTTAGATGCCTACTGCTGGATAGACCCTTCAGAACCTCGCGGAATCAATCAAAACTGTGTAAAATCGCGAAACAAATTTAGGTCAAATTGACCCCGAATGTGTTACGTTTAAAGCCAAATAAAATAAAAAATATCATACTTACGAGAAATCTGACTGCGCCATTCTAATTTTCTGATCAAAATACGTAAGAAACAGTGAAAGAAGCCGACGAATTCCACTTTTCATTTTTTGGGGTCCAAAAACACCAAAGGGGTTAACCTTACGTTCTTTTCAAAAATATTAAAAAATTTAGGTGGCCTTTTTATTACTTAAATCGACGTACTTAGATACCTACTGCTGGATACAGCTCTCAGAACCACGCGGAATCAATCAAAACGGTGTAAAATCGCGAAACAAATTTAGGTCAAATTGACCCCGAATGTGTTACGTTTAAAGCCAAATAAAATAAAAAATATCATACTTACGAGAAATCTGACTGCGGGGTTCTAATTTTCTGATCAAAATACGTAAGAAACAGTGAAAGAAGCTGCCGAATTCCACATTTCATTTTTTGGGGCAAAAAACACCAAAGGGGTTAACCTTACGTTTTTTTCAAAAATCATAAAAAATTTAGGTGGCCTATTTATTACTAAAATCGACGTACTTAGTTGCCTACTGCTGGATAGACCCTTCAGAACCTCGCGGAATCAATCAAAACTGTGTAAAATCGCGAAACAAATTTAGGTCAAATTGACCCCGAATGTGTTACTTTTACAGCCAAATAAAGTAAAAAATATCATACTTACGAGAAATCTGACTGCGCCATTCGAATTTTCTGATCAAAATACGTAAGAATCAGTGAAAGAAGCTGCCGAATTCCAATTTTCATTTTTTGGGGTCAAAAAACACCAAAGGGGTTAACCTTACGTTTTTTTTCAAAAATCTTAAAAAATTTAGGTGGCCTTTTTATTACTTAAATCGACGTACTTAGATGCCTACTACTGGATAGACCCTTCAGAACCTCGCGGAATCAATCAAAACGGTGTAAAATCGCGAAACAAATTTAGGTTAAATTGACCCCGAATGTGTTACGTTTAAAGCCAAATAAAATAAAAAATATCATACTTACGAGAAATCTGACCGCGCCATTCTAATTTTCTGCTCAAAATACGTAAGAATCAGTGAAAGAAGCTGCCCAATTCCAATTTTCCAATTTTTTTCCAACCTTACGTTTTTTTCAAAAATCTTAAAAAATTTAGGTGGCCTTTTTATTACTTAAATCGACGTACTTAGATGCCTACTGCTGGATAGACCCTACAGAACCTCGCGGAATCAATCAAAACGGTGTAAAATCGCGAAACAAATTTAGGTCAAATTGACCCCGAATGTGTTACGTTTAAAGCCAAATAAAATAAAAAATATCATACTTACGAGAAATCTGACTGCGGGGTTCTAATTTTCTGATCAAAATACGTAAGAAACAGTGAAAGAAGCTGCCGAATTCCACATTTCATTGTTTGGGGCAAAAAACACCAAAGGGGTTAACCTTACGTTTTTTTCAAAAATCATAAAAAATTTAGGTGGCCTATTTATTACTAAAATCGACGTACTTAGTTGCCTACTGCTGGATAGACCCTTCAGAACCTCGCGGAATCAATCAAAACTGTGTAAAATCGCGAAACAAATTTAGGTCAAATTGACCCCGAATGTGTTACTTTTACAGCCAAATAAAGTAAAAAATATCATACTTACGAGAAATCTGACTGCGCCATTCGAATTTTCTGATCAAAATACGTAAGAATCAGTGAAAGAAGCTGCCGAATTCCAATTTTCATTTTTTGGGGTCAAAAAACACCAAAGGGGTTAACCTTACGTTTTTTTTCAAAAATCTTAAAAAATTTAGGTGGCCTTTTTATTACTTAAATCGACGTACTTAGATGCCTACTACTGGATAGACCCTTCAGAACCTCGCGGAATCAATCAAAACGGTGTAAAATCGCGAAACAAATTTAGGTTAAATTGACCCCGAATGTGTTACGTTTAAAGCCAAATAAAATAAAAAATATCATACTTACGAGAAATCTGACCGCGCCATTCTAATTTTCTGCTCAAAATACGTAAGAATCAGTGAAAGAAGCTGCCCAATTCCAATTTTCCAATTTTTTTCCAACCTTACGTTTTTTTCAAAAATCTTAAAAAATTTAGGTGGCCTTTTTATTACTTAAATCGACGTACTTAGATGCCTACTGCTGGATAGACCCTACAGAACCTCGCGGAATCAATCAAAACGGTGTAAAATCGCGAAACAAATTTAGGTCAAATTGACCCCGAATGTGTTACGTTTAAAGCCAAATAAAATAAAAAATATCATACTTACGAGAAATCTGACTGCGCCATTCTAATTTTCTGCTCAAAATACGTAAGAATCAGTGAAAGAAGCTGCCGAATTCCAATTTTCATTTTTTGGGGTCAAAAAACACCAAAGGGGTTAACCTTACGTTTTTTTCAAAAATCTTAAAAAATTTAGGTGGCCTTTTTATTACTAAAATCGACGTACTTAGTTGCCTACTGCTGGATAGACCCTTCAGAACCTCGCGGAATCAATCAAAACTGTGTAAAATCGCGAAACAAATTTAGGTCAAATTGACCCCGAATGTGTTACTTTTACAGCCAAATAAAGTAAAAAATATCATACTTACGAGAAATCTGACCGCGCCATTCTAATTTTCTGCTCAAAATACGTAAGAATCAGTGAAAGAAGCTGCCGAATTCCAATTTTCCAATTTTTTTCCAACCTTACGTTTTTTTCAAAAATCTTAAAAAATTTAGGTGGCCTTTTTATTACTTAAATCGACGTACTTAGATGCCTACTGCTGGATAGACCCTACAGAACCTCGCGGAATCAATCAAAACGGTGTAAAATCGCGAAACAAATTTAGGTCAAATTGACCCCGAATGTGTTACGTTTAAAGCCAAATAAAATAAAAAATATCATACTTACGAGAAATCTGACTGCGCCATTCTAATTTTCTGCTCAAAATACGTAAGAATCAGTGAAAGAAGCTGCCGAATTCCAATTTTCATTTTTTGGGGTCAAAAAACACCAAAGGGGTTAACCTTACGTTTTTTTCAAAAATCTTAAAAAATTTAGGTGGCCTTTTTATTACTAAAATCGACGTACTTAGTTGCCTACTGCTGGATAGACCCTTCAGAACCTCGCGGAATCAATCAAAACTGTGTAAAATCGCGAAACAAATTTAGGTCAAATTGACCCCGAATGTGTTACTTTTACAGCCAAATAAAGTAAAAAATATCATACTTACGAGAAATCTGACTGCGCCATTCGAATTTTCTGATCAAAATACGTAAGAATCAGTGAAAGAAGCTGCCGAATTCCAATTTTCCAATTTTTTTCCAACCTTACGTTTTTTTCAAAAATCTTAAAAAATTTAGGTGGCCTTTTTATTACTTAAATCGACGTACTTAGATGCCTACTGCTGGATAGACCCTACAGAACCTCGCGGAATCAATCAAAACGGTGTAAAATCGCGAAACAAATTTAGGTCAAATTGACCCCGAATGTGTTACGTTTAAAGCCAAATAAAATAAAAAATATCATACTTACGAGAAATCTGACTGCGCCATTCTAATTTTCTGATCAAAATACGTAAGAATCAGTGAAAGAAGCTGCCGAATTCTAATTTTAATTTTTTGGGGTCAAAAAACACCAAAGGGGTTAACCTTACGTTTTTTTCAAAAATCTTAAAAAATTTAGGTGGCCTATTTATTACTTAAATCGACGTACTTAGATGCCTACTGCTGGATAGACCCTTCAGAACCTCGCGGAATCAATCAAAACGGTGTAAAATCGCGAAACAAATTTAGGTTAAATTGACCCCGAATGTGTTACGTTTAAAGCCAAATAAAATAAAAAATATCATACTTACGAGAAATCTGACTGCGCCATTCTAATTTTCTGATCAAAATACGTAAGAATCAGTGAAAGAAGCTGCCGAATTCTAATTTTAATTTTTTGGGGTCAAAAACCACCAAAGGGGTTAACCTTACGTTTTTTTCAAAAATGTTAAACAATTTAGGTGGCCTTTTGATTACTTAAATCAACATACTTAGATGCCTACTGCTGGATAGACCCTTCAGAACCTCGCGGAATCAATCAAAACTGTGTAAAATCGCGAAACAAATTTAGGTCAAATTGACCCCGAATGTGTTACGTTTAAAGCCAAATAAAATAAAAAATATCATACTTACGAGAAATCTGTCTGCGCCATTCGAATTTTCTGATCAAAATACGTAAAAACAGAGAAAGAAGCTGCCGAATTCCACTTTACATTTTATGGGGTCAAAAAACACCAAAGGGGTTAACCTTACGTTTTTTTCAAAAATCTTAAAAAATTTAGGTGGCCTTTTTATCACTTAAATGGACGTACTTAGATGCCTACTGCTGGATACACCCTTCAGAACCTCGCGGAACCAATCAAAACTGTGTAAAATTGCAAAACAAATTATGGGCAAATTGACCTCCATACCCCCCGGTATAGCAATAACTACATTGAAGCTCAATTATTAATAATGCTTGTGTGGCCTGGTAGTGGAATCAATTTTTATTGCTTAAATTAAACTCAAGGCCTATTTAACCATTAGGCGCATTAGGCACGTGCATAGTGCCCAATGGGCAAATGGGCTCAAAAAGAAAGAACATAAAATCGCATAATAAAAATTAAATACTGATAAAATAACCGAAAAATTGGGCCTTCGATGCTATTAGTTATACTTGAATATAAGGGGCCCGAAAATTTGCTAAAGCATAGAGCGCAACTCGGCTAAAATTGGCCCTGTCTATAATACCTTACTTTGGACTCCAAAAATGTAATTTGTATAGAAAATGCTACAGCGCAAAAATAATTCAACAACTATTTTCATTGCGCCATGATTAAATGTTTGATACAGAATACGAAAAATAACTGAGAAGCATTCCATCAAATATATTTACCTTTTTTTAATATCCACTTCAAATTCAAAATTAGATCAAAATGAACTAAAAAGCATTTCTTTCCACCTGTATTTCATTCTAAGACACGCTGCACACATACTTAGGTCCGGCTTTTCAATTGTGAGTTAACCCAAGTTCTAGAGTTAACCTACGTTTATGACTACCCTGATTGGTCAGAATTCATAGTAAACCATCGGATTTAAGTTAACTTACGATTGAAAAACTGAGCCTTAGTAACGTAACCTAGGTTGTATAACATATACAAAAAATGTCACGACAGGCAACCTAAAAATATTGAAAATGTCAAAGTGTCCCAAGTAAGGGTAGCGTCCCAAGTATGGGGACTTGACTGTACCCATAAACTTGAAACGCAAGGTATATAATGCATGCGTACTACCAGTAACCACTTATGGAATAGATACAATGACAATAACGAAACAAGCAGCAAATCATTTCAGGATAGCACAAAGTGCAATGGAACGAGCTATGTTAGGGATTTCCTTGAGATATAAAATAAGAAATGGGGAGATTAGGCGGAGAACAGGAGTGATGGATGTAGTAGAGAGAATGGCAATACTGAAGTGTCGCTGGGTTGGCCACGTGGCTCGCCAAGGCAAAGATAGGTGGTCAACCAAAATTATACAATGGAGACCAAGAACAACAAAGAGAAGCGTAGGAAGGCCACAGACGGCGGGTAGAGAGTGGCTACAGGCGGCTCAAGATAGAGAAAAATGGAAAAACTTAGGAGAGGCCTACGTCCAGGAGTGTATAAATACAGGCTGATAAAGAATGAAGAAGAAGATTTAGTATGTACAATGCGAAAGATATTGATTTCGGTGGTACAAGTGGATCATTGGCGGCGAAAGTGTCAACGGATGGTACCTGAATGTTTAACAATTTCGAGGGGTGCTCTGGCTTCCAGGCACGCCTGTGGTCGGCGCCCCTGCATGGCCAACTAAATATTAGTGATTGATCCAAACGCTGCAAAATTTTGAACCAAATCAAATGATGAAGCAATGCACAGTAGAAACGTTTTCTTTGAATCAAAAAAACTATTTTGTTTAATTTAAATAAAATATTTTTGGCCCAACAAAAATTTATTTAAAACAAAAAAAAATTTATTGGGGGAAACGAAAAATTTTAGTAGAAAATATTTAGTCTAACAAAAATTTTTTGGTTCAAAAAAATTTATTTAAATCAAAAAAATTTTTTTGTTATATATACCTACGCAACTAAAATTTTTCGTTTCCTCCAATAAATCTTTTTTTGTTTTAAATACATTTTTGTAGGGCCAAAAATATTTTATTTAAATTAAACAAAATTTATTTGCTTCAAAAAAATAATTCAAATAAAATAGTTTTTTTGATTCAAAGAAAACGTTTTTACTGTGTGAAACAAAAGCAAAAAATGTTTTTGTTATGTCTGACATTGTTTTGTTTTTTGTTAAAAATTATAAAACTGCCATATGAATGAGGCTTTATAACTCTTCAAGAGAAGGTCGAGTTTTATGGGAGTTTTTGGACGGTAAAATAATTTATTTAGTTTATGGTTTCGAAGGGTAAACTGCCTGTCGCCTACATAGAAGATATTATGTTTTGAAAAACGCAGCTTTTAAAAATGTAAATGTAAACCCAGTTCCATTTTCAAGTTTCGAAAAGAGAAGTTGATTTTGTCTTTGTGTCCGCGAATCTTGCCAATTGCGAAGAAAGTTCAAGTGCGATAAGAGTGGAAACCCTTGGTGAATAAGCTACCTGGTAAGGTGACCTACATTATATTTTTGGGTAAATTAAAATTTTTCTATCATAATTTTTATAATTTTTTGTTCTTTTAATTTATTAATTTTGTTTCATAAACAATTTTTTGATTAAATTTATTTTAAAATTAAGACAAAAACTGCTGAGGAGGCTGTTGTTCGTTGTTCCTTAGCAAACTTGATGACTGATTAGTGATGGGTACTGATAAAAAATAACGTTCTGAAGTTTAACACTCCGTTGGACGTCACGGGTGACGCCCGGCACAGAAAAATTGTTTTCTTTGAATCAAAACAATGATTTTGTTTCAATAATTTTTTTTTAAATAAATAAATTTAATTTCATTTAAATAAAATATTTTTGGTCAAACAAAAGGAATGTTTTTGCTGTGCAGACATCATCCGTCGACGGAGGGTTAACTAACTGGATTTTGGTAATTAAAATGTGTAAAAACCATAAAATTTAACAGAGATTTGACAAATAAATTGATTTATGAGGTTAGATGTTACCCAAGAGCAATAAATATCATGGACGAACTCACTTTGAAACGGAGTGTATTACCGGTGATTGGGTTGATTACATTCTTACATTATTCAACAGCTTTAAAATTTTGCATTTTCAGTTCAACTTAATCTAAAAACAGATAAAAACGTCAACATATCCCCCTAATGGAGCTTAAACTATTGGACTTGAGACTTTTCAGGTCAGGTAGCTGACCCCAGACCCATCAAATTTCAAAAAATAAACAATCCAAAAATAATATAAATTCATCCCCTTTATACCTGACACAATTAGTCGTGTTTCAGTTTTTGGTTCGAGTCGAATAGCTATGCCCAAAAATTCGCCGAAATAAATTTGTTTTCCGAATCATTTTGATAAATTAACCGGGTGAGTGCTTAAATTTTCTGAACGACCGAAGGCATCCAAAAGGTAAAATTTTTATTAACCCTCCGGTACTAACATATTTTTTTATAACACGAGTACTAACGTCGGTATGTGAGACCGTTTCTACTTTTTAATTTTTTTAACGCAGTGTTTATATTTTTTTTTACAACAAATGGAATAATATCAAATGTTTAGGTATTTTTCATTATAATAATGTTAATTCGGGTAGAAAACTTTCCGAACTCTTTAGTTAATATCATTATGGAGCAGAATATAATAAAAAAATTAAATTTAAAAAATAAGTTAAAATTTTTTTTTTAATTTGTAAAAACAATTATTTAAAAAAATACGATATTTACACGATTATTGATTAATACTTTTTTAATATTATTATAGAGCAGAATATAATAAAAAAAATAATAAGAAAATTATTTTTTTACTCTACAAAATATTATTTTTTTTGCGTTTCCGGGTACCGATTTTAACCAAAATCTTATCAGCTCTAAGTCTCAATATTTATGTACTAAATACGAAATTTTGTTAAAAATTTTCTACTACTTTTTGATATAGAGCACACACAAAATTTAACCCCATACAGACATATTTTGGAAATGATCCGCTTTTGGGACCCAAAATGTCTAAATTCATCAAAATCTCATTTTTTCTGCACGGGGAAAAGGGGAATAATAATAAATTGTATTGTTAAAAAAACAGTCAAAATACATTTTTCGAATGGACACAATAATAATTAAATCAGACTTGATGGATTTATTTTTAACCTTTGCAGTTTGTTGTCGTTGGAAAATTCTTTGAAACCACGGATTATGAATAAAATATTATTCATAATCCGTGTTTTGAAACGGAAGCAAGAAAAGGAACGTATGCAAAGTTTATAAATATTCGCCAACTCAGATAAATTCAATTGTTTGAAACTATTGTATAATATAATCCAATCAGTTTATGGTGAACGAATATTCAGAAAAGACTCTTACTCCTTTAGTAAATAAACAAAACAATTTTAATGGATTTTTACAAGACCGATACTAAGTTTTAGGGTTTTAGGTAAGAAATTTAATTTTTGTCTATCCATTGGGGGGTCGCGGTCGGGGTGGTTCCTTTTTTAGTGCAAAATATTTTATTATTTAGATTTTATAATATCTACCGATAAGTATGGTTTACTCAATCGAAATAAGTTAAAACCTCAATTTCGCAAAATACCGACTTAAGCATGTTTTCGCAATCAATACTTTTTTTTTAACCCTGCGTGTGACCTGTGGCTTTTTAAAAAAACCTCCCCGATGGAAGAGTGAAAGGTTCCAATCTAATAAAATTAATCATAGAACATACAATCAGACTGCTTATTTTTGAAATCCAGGGGAGTACCCAGATAAGGAATACCCCCAGTACTATAACGAATTATTTTAATTTATCTATAATATTTTTCTTATAAATATTAACCAAGCACTGTTGGTAACAATTTAGCAAACTTCAAGTGCGATATAAACATAAAATAAAAAGAAAACTGTTATAAACATAAACATTTATTTATTATTTCTTCCTCAGAATTGTGATTAGGACCTCCTCCGGGTTGATTGTTTAGCAACATTAGAGAACAACATGGCAGATTTCATGGATTTAGGAATAGAAGAAATTTCGAATACAGTAAGTTTTTGTCTAAATTCAATTTACTTGTTAGTTATCCATATACTATTTTGACAATTTATTTTTTTAGGAAAAATTAGAACAAGAAAAAAATAAAAACAAGAAAAGAGTAAAAAAACTAGAAGTTGTTAACGTAGAAGGTGATTCTTCTGAGGAAGAAGAAGGTGAGGCAATGTTCCGCTTATCTTGAAACTTAATAACTAATTTGTTTTAATGTCAGATAACGAAGTAAGGGAGATAATGATAAACTTAATTGATGACGAAGAAAGCGACAGTGATGGCTCAAAAAAACGAAAAATATCAGATGATGAAAAGGATAATGATTCATTGGAAGATGACGACTATGATCTACTCGAAGAAAATGTAGGAATTAAATTTAAAAAAAATGTAAGTTCTTAAAAAACCAAACAAGAGTTTACCCCCTCCCCTCTCCACTCTTTCAATATAATTTTATTTATTTTGCAATACAATTTTCTAATATTCTAAGCTCCACAATAGTTTTCCTATTCAATAAAAAAAGAAAATTATATTTTTTTGTATTGTAGAAACGTAAACGTCTGAAGAGAATTGAGAGTAGTGACGAAGAAGATGAAGAAAATAGGAAAAAAACTGACGTGGAAATTTGTACAGCAGATAAAAAGGATGAAGAACAAAAGTTACGGAATGAAGATGACGGCTATTCAGACACCAAAAATTTCATAGTAGATTGTTTTGACACATCCACGACTGAAGAAGCGAACACGGGGAAACCAATTTTTCACGATGCGTAGGTTCAGCTTTAACTTAATTAATCGTTGGTTTGGCTAATAAATGAATTAAATTTTAGAGCTCTCCAAGAGGCTAAAGAGATGTTTGGAGTTGATTTCAATTTATCAAATAACGGAGATGATGAACAGGATGAAATGAATGAATACGAACCTAGTGAACTCAGACGTAATTTTCTTACCGACGTAGATAAGCGAATACGTCGGGCCGATATTCCAGAACGTATCCAATTGAGAAAGATACCTATTACTACGGTTCCAAAGGAGTCTAACGAATTAAACGAGGAAGCCGATTGGATTTATCAACAGGCATTTGCCAAACAAACCATATCAATACAGGATGTACATCTCAGCGGGGAAGGTAAGGAAAATCTTCCAAAAGGTCTTGAAACTATTCCGAAAATTCGTAAAACTTTGGATTTTTTGCGCAACCAACACTTGGAGGTTCCATTTATTGCATTTTATCGCAAAGAATACATCCAACCGGAACTAAATATAAACGATTTGTGGAGAATTTACAAATTTGACGAACAGTGGTGTGACTTGAAAGAAGTTAAGGAAAATCTATTGTCGCGAATTCAAAATTTACGTAAAGAGCAAGATTTACAAATTCCGAAAACGGAATACGTGGACGCTATAAAAGATTCGGATATTGAATTTCTTAAAAGCGTTCAAACTTTCGACGAACTTCAAGACGTTAACACACATCTAAACTTGTACTACCGGAAAGACATAAGAAATCTGCAAGCAAAAGAAAATCGCCAATATCCCAGTTCATACGATACTTACGGTATGATCAAAAAAACTGGTTTGGATGGTCTAGTAAACAAATTTGGACTGACTCCTCGAAAATTTGCCGAAAACTTACGCGACAATTACCAACGTCACGAAGTGGAGCAAGAAGCTTGCAGTGTAGAAGAAATTGTTCGACGGTACGTCTGTTCCAAATTTCCAACCGAATCTGATGTTTTAGAGGCTGCGGAATCCATGGTGGCTTTACAAATTTCAAGAGAACCATTAGTTAAAAGATGTGTCCGAGAGGTGTTTTTTAAAAGGGCAACGATTACGGTCAAACCGACCCAATATGGAGTTACAGCAATCGATGAAAATCACAATTGTTATAGCATGAAACGCCTTAGAAATAAGCCAGTTAGAAATTTAACCGGAGATCAGTTTCTTAAGTTGAATTTAGCGCAAGAAGAAAAACTCCTCACTGTAACCATTAATGACACAATCAAAGGAAATACCGGTAATTGGTTCATAGGAGAAGTCAAGCAATTATACGTTCGAGATGAATTCAGCAAAAATGTGCAGGACTGGAATACTTTAAGGGGAAAATGCATAGAAAGAGCTTTCACGAAACATATTTTTCCCAATTTAAAGAAGGAATTGGAGAAGATTTTACTTAAAGAAGCGAAGGAGTCCGTTGTGAAATCTTGCTGCAAGAAAATGTACGATTGGCTTAAAGTGGCTCCTTATCGAGCGAAATTTTCCAACGAAGACCACGGATGGGAGACCTCAAAGGGATTGCGGGTTATGGCGATAGCGTACGAACTCGATTACAAAGTATCACCATTTACTTGCATTGCGGGTCCTCACGGAGTCATCACCGAATATTTGAGTTTACCTCATCTCTTAAAACGTAAAAATAACTGTAGCAGGCCTATAGAGCAGCAACAGAAGGAAGCCGTAATTATTGCTGTACGTAATTTTATTTATATGCACAAACCGCATTTGATTGTTATTGGAGGGGAATCCAGAGATGCGTTAATGATAATGTACGACATTAAAAATGTGATATCAGATTTGGTCCAATCGAAAGGATTTCCATCAATAGAAGTCGAAATTATTGACAACGAATTTGCCAAAGTTTACGCAAATAGTAAGCAAGGGAAGAGCGATTTTCCCAGACTTCCCGGGTTGCTACGTCAGGCCGTTTCCCTGGCCAGAAGAATGCAAGATCCTCTCATCGAGTATGCACAGTTGTGTAACTATGATGACGAAATTTTAAGTTTGCAATATCATCCCTTGCAGAAAGAAATTACTCAAAAAGAACTTTTGGTAAATTTACATTTGGAATTCATTAACAGAACAAACGAAGTTGGTGTGGATATCAACCAAGCGATCAAATATCCAAACGCGTCGAAACTTCTACAATTTGTTGGTGGCTTGGGACCGCGTAAGGCTCAAGCTTTATTGAAAGTCATGAAGCAGACTAATAAAAAATTTAAAACTCGAACCGAACTTATAACGTTGTGTCATATTGGTCCTACAATTTTCATAAATTGCTCGGGTTTTATTAAAATCGTCACAGACTATACCGAAACTGGTGCCGATCCTTTGGAATGCTCTCGAATCCACCCAGAAAGTTACAATTGGGCTAAAAAAATGGCCGTAGATGCTTTGGAAAATGACAACGATGAAGGTCTCAATCCCAACGATGCCGTAGTAGAAATTTTTAATTCTCCCGAACAGCTCGACGAACTGGATCTCGATCTGTATGCAGAAGAACTAGAACGGAATGGTTTTGGATGTAAAAATGTAACGGTGTACGATATTCGAGCAGAATTCCATTCGCCATACAAAGATTCACGTTTTCCCTACGTCTCTCCAAATTCCGAAGAGCTGTTTGTCATGTTAACCAAACTACCATTGTACGTTGGGAAATCGATTACCGGAAAAGTAAGTGAAGTGCTGTTTGTAAAACCAAAGGAAGATTCAATAAAAATATTTGTTCCAAGAAGAAACGGAAGGAACAATTGTTGGACTTGTGGATATTGTAAGAACGATACGTTTGTAGAACGTGAAGATGTTTGGAAACACTTTGGAAAATGTCCAGGCAAAGCCAAAATAGTTAAACTACATTTTAATTGTGGAATTTCTGGTTTCATTTTCATCAAGAACTTTAGCGATTTTTTCGTCAACAATCTAGAAGATTGCGTTTCAATTGGAGAATTTTTAAACTGTCGCATACTTTCGATAAACACGAAAAATTTTTCTATTAATTGCACGTCGAAACCTAGCGATTTGATCGACGAAGACAACAAATTTAAACCAAAAAAAGATTCTTACTACGATTACGGTGACCATCGCGACGAAAAAGACAAAAATAAAAGAGAAGTTTATAACAATAATAAACATAAGATCCCGTATACCCGTAGATGTATTCATCCCAATTTCAAAAATATATCATTTAGTGAAGCCGAACAATATTTAGCAGGTAAATCTCTTGGTGAGATAATTATCAGACCATCGAGTAGAAGACCTAACTTCATCATTTTCACCTGGAAAGTAGCTGATAATATTTATCAGCATATTGACGTTCTCGAGGAAGACAAAATCAACAATTATACGATTGGGTCTACATTGCGAATCGATGACCAACAGTTTGAAGAATTAGATGAAATTATCGAGAAGCATGTCGATCCAATGGTGATATTTTCTCGCGATTTGTTATACTTTAAGTATTACAGGGATACAAATGGCGGAATGAAAGATAAAATGGAAGAATTTTTGATAAATGAAAAAAGAAAAAATTCTTCGAAAATTCACTATTTCGTCAGTGCATCCAAAATTTACCCAGGAAATTTTTTGTTATCTTATTTACCCAAAGACAAATGTAAACACGAGTATATTACGATAACACCTAAAGGTTACCAGTTTCGACAGCAGTTGTTTTATTCTATCGATCTGCTATTTAACTGGTTTAAGGCTCACTTGAACGATACCACCCCAATTGTCACTTCACCGACTGCTCCATGTGTTCCCCATGCATCTTTCCAAAATGCTAACGAAGAATTGTCGGGTACCAGGAGAGAAATATTATCGACGATCACCAATCAAGCACAGTCTTATTCCTCTATGGCCAGTAGTTCACACAACACTCCAAGTGCAAAAACGCCTTATAGGACTCCAGTCGAATTACCAACTCTAAATTATGGGCAAACGCCAGAAACCGTGGCAATCCAATTCAGCCGTAGAACATCACCAGCTCACTCTTCTCCGACCCTTCCCAATCCGTCGCAATCTTCTGAAAGTTTTTGGTATTCAGCAGAAACGAATAGAGAGTATAAAATTGAAAAATGGTGGTAAGAAGAGAAACCGTTGATTTTGTGAACATAAAATTAAAATCGAATTTTTTAGATACTACACAAAGCACAAGCAGTATTGATGCTTCACATTCCGGAGACCTGAAAAGCCAAATAATAGTAAATTCAAGAGCTTATGTTGTACAACCATAGAAGATTTTATTCTCCATTTGACAAAATGTTAAAATATATATTATTTATAGATTTAAAAATTATTTTGTATGTTTAAAAAAAAATAAAACTATTTAACGTTAAAATATTTAAATTGCATTACCCAACCGTCGAGTGTTGGAGAAGAAACAAGCATTATTATTTCAAAAATTCGTAGTCCGCTGTCAGCCCGGTGGGGAGGTTAAAATAATTTACGCCACTGACTTTTACCATCTTCTTATTAAAACTGTCAATAAACTACCAATAAAATGTCGCGAAAAGAATTTAAATTTTAAACAAAGGATAAAATTGATAAGTCAAATAGATGTCACCATATATCGGAAGATTTACAATAAACAAACATACTTCATTGAACGCTGCCATATCAGCTGTTTGGGTACGTAGATCGTGGTAGATCGAGTTTGTGAGCACTGCAGGGGACTTGTGAGTTTACGTGACCATTTTGGTGCTATTTAAATAAATAATTTTTTAATTTAACAAGAAGCGAATCTTGTGGTTGTGTTGGATAATTAAAGATCGAAATTTAAGTTGTAGTTGGGGTGAAAAGTTAATGGTATTAGTTGGTTACGTCAAGTGTCAAAATGTATTTATTACTACACATATCAAAGAGCTGAAATTGTTTACGTTATAATAAATAGTAACATAGTGCAAAAACCAATTCGTTTTGTTAGATGCCTTTCGGTAAACGTGAGTTGGACTGTCCAATTATTTAATTTACTTGTTTTCTCATAATTTATCGTAAATCTTGTAGGTGTATAAATTAGGAAAGGAATAAAAGACAAAAACGGGCAATGCCAATGCGTCTTTCACTTACTGATCTCCGCTTTTGGCTGTGTCTGAAGCCCTCAAATGGGCAATTGCCTTACTTGCTTCAAGGAGCCTCCACCCGTGGCCCAAGAAAACACCACGTTAAACTCACATAAAGAAGGTAAAATTAATTTACAAATTTAAAAAAGTTTCTCGGAGAGTGTCTGAAAGACTTCCACATCGATTTTTAGCTCTTACACTGATTTCAAGTTGACGCTTTCACTTGATTGTTAAAATAGTGAGTGAATTTTGTGTTTTCAATTTTTGTAATTTTACTCTTATTATTGTTTATCTTAATTTTTTTGTATTTTTTCGCAGAAATGTTCGAGAGAAGTTTGAACTCACCTACAAGTCACATTACGATAAGTGCACCAATAGAAACGAGTCTGTTGAGTAACGGAAACCACATCACCACATTAAGCGATCAATCAATTCCTACCCCCATAAGCAGGTTTTACTCGTATCAACGTAAGGTACAACCAAAATTGGCGGCCAACATGGGCGGCACCAACAGTCAACCATCCGATCTCAAAATAAGCAACTTGTTTGAAATGTACAAAGATGAAAACGAAGACTTGATTCTGGAAGACGGGATCGAACGTTTATGTAAAGATTTACAAGTTCCTCCAGACGATTTTAAAGTTTTAGTGTTTGCTTGGAAGTTAAAAGCAAAACAAATGTGTAGATTTACTAAATCGGAGTTTGTTAAAGGTTTGCAATGTCTTAATGCAGATTCGATTAAAAGCATACAGAATTGTTTGCCCGAATTGGTTACTCAGGTGGAAAGCGATCCCGTGTTATTTAAAGACTTGTACAGGTTTACATTTAAGTTTGGTTTGGATAAAGACGTTGGACAAAGGATTCTCGAATCCGATGTGGCCATTCCGCTGTGGCGACTCGTTTTCACCGTTCGAGAACCTACAATTCTTCAAAGGTGGCTCAATTTCCTGGAAAAACACCCAATGATTCGTGGAATACCTCGCGACACCTGGAATATGTTCCTTAATTTCTCCGAAGCTGTGGGCGATGATCTCAGTTCGTACGACGACAACGAGGCTTGGCCTTGTTTATTTGATGACTTTGTCGAATACGAAAACGACCATACAAATCAAAATATATCAAAAGATAAAGAACATGATCAATTTATTATTAAAAACGATTAATGACTCACCAAGTTTTGAGTTTTTTATTCAAAGATATCAACTCCTTGGCTAGGTACAAATTTGGGCCTGTAAATTATAGTTTTGTTCAATAATAAAAAAATATTTAACTATTTTTAATATAACAGTGTATTTTTATGAAATTATTGGTGTGCTTTGAGTGTATCTATCCGTAAGTGAGATAAAACGGTGTTTATCGTCATCTTCAAGGTATGCTATTTGTAGTTATTTGAATTTATCAAGTCGTTTCCACACCAAGCCCCAATTTCAAGAATTAAAAATTTATTGTTAAATGCCTGTAAATTCTGTAAGATTTCTTGTCTAGTTTGAGGTGTTTAAATTTTTATCGAGACATTATGGGACCTCCCGAGGTGATTTCTATATAAAAATGTTTATTTGTTTTTTTAACTACGACAGCACTGTTTCTTTTCAATCGTAACCTTTTTTATTAATTATTGAACTGCCTGTTTCTTGCATTTAGCAATTTTTTTTACAAATTGTGTTGTCTTCCTCTAACTAACATTTTAACAAAAGTACAAAAATTTCTAGCATAGATTTTATTTTCCTAGTTTTGGAAATTCACAAAAATTGGGGTTCGGGTGTTGACGGTGATGGTTGCAATTAACGAAGTCGAGTCCAATTTGCAAGTTGAATTTAAATGTGATCTTTATTTATTTTAATTGTATAATAACCTTGTGTCATACTTATTTTGTTTAATTGATTTATAATAAATTATAAGGAAGCATTATGTGTAGTCGTATGCTTTAAGTGATATGGGTTTTTGCTAAGTGCCCACATAATTATTTTTGTAAAAAAATAATTTTGCAATTTTTATATTACCTAATAAGTTATGTGTATTAGAATTTTTGAAATTAGGGAAGCTAGGACTTTTTTTTTTGTTTATTTCCAATTGATTTGTAATTTAGTTCATCACTCCTTTTGATTTTGCGTTCAATACAACCTCGATTGAATTGTACAAATTATGAATGTGGTGGCAATTTTGATTATTAACTATTTGCTTTGCCAAATTATTTAAATTAAGAATCTTTAAGACGAAACTTAGTTTTACGGATTCTTAGTTTGGGTGTTGTGTCTTGAAAATTAAGACTGATATTATCATTAAGTGATGGACAATTTCAGTATAAGTTTAAATTACGTGTTACATACTGATAACTTTATTACTTTGTTTGCTTTATTTATTTTTTAATTCACCATTTGTAGATAATTGTACAGATAGGTGTGAATAAAAGGAAAAATTTATTACACAACTCATCCGCTCTCTGTTTTTGAGTTATTTCAACCTCACACAAAGCCCACCGTAAATTACAACTAACAAAAATAGCAAATAAATTTTATTTTAATAAGCATAAATTATGAAATCATTTTGTTAAAGGGTCAAATATTTAGTATTTTCAGAAGAGCAGTCCAAAGGAATCCAAATGTCGTTTGGCTTTATTTTATTAAATTTGATTGTAATGTAACATTCGGAACGAACATTGTTAATGAAATGAGAAGGACGCGTGACTTTGTAATGATTCTTGTAACATTTTGACGCATAATACAGAACATTATACCTGTCTTTGATTTCATATTTGAAATGAGTCGCCAAACTTGGAGGACCATAGTAGGTGATGAAAACGGTTTGAGTGTTTGATACATCAGCCGTTATGACAACTTTAAAAAATTCCTTGTGCACGTAAACGTAGGCCAACATAGATTTAGACAAAAATTTTGCCTTCTGCGATTTTGCTATTATAAAGCCCATATCTTTATGATGGTTTTTGAAGTGATTGGAGAGTTTGAATAAGGCTCCTACGTGATTTTGGCATTCCGGACATTTGTAATCGCGCAATAAACACTCTTGTTCGTGTAGTCGAATTTTAGTGCAGTCGAAGGTCTTCTGGCAGCCCTTCCAACGGCACGGAAATAGAGTCGCATATGCTATGTTTTCCATATCTATCGCTCGGGAAAATTTATTATTTTGATTCGTGCACATACCACAGATGTTGTTATAACATTTGCAATCCAAACAGGTGACGTGCCCCAAAGAACATATGTATATCGGTGGTACCATTTGAATGTTGCAGTTGGGACACTGTAAAGCTAAACGTGCTCCGTTGTCACAATTCGACTCGGGACTGATGATTTCAACATGGCAAGTAATAAACTCAGAATATTGTAAGAGCATAATTAAAGACTTCACGTCAACTGCAAGTGATTTTTCGTACGACATCTTCAATTTGTAAAACGGGCTAGTACTTTCGTACTCCAATTCCATTGAACGTTGGCTAAATTCGTTTGTTAATTTTATTTTATAAGCCAATGAGGATTGTTTTCCCATTTTGTCGACATCAATGATATTAAACCAAGTCATCTTCTTTGATTTGCTGTAATGGATTTGAAGTAAATGTATTCCTCCATCAACTTGAAGTAAATAATGTGATTCGTGTTCCTTTTGCATGATAAGTTTAAAGTGTGGAACTGTTAAATAAAAATCACGGTGATGGGCTTTATAATGGCTAACCAGTTGCAAAGTGGTGCCACTCCAAGGGCATCTTGATATTGGACAAGAGTAAGTGCGGTACCTACAGGATTGTTCGTGGTCGAAGCTTCTGTTGAATGGAAGTAACGTGGAACACCCATCGCTCTCATATTTACATGGGAAAACGTACGCCGATGCCAGGTCTTCCAATAATTTGCATCTCACTACCGGCTGTTTTATAGTTTTTTTACAAACAAAACAAACAGGCTGTCCATCACCTTTAATGCTAATCGGAGATGTGGATAAGATTGTATTGCATATGCTGCACAAAAATTTTGTCATCAACGATTTTGGCATCTCCTGTAGTTCAGACATTTTTCCCTCTCTAAAACAGAAGATTCCAATTGCATCGACAATAAAATAAAATGTAGCTACCTACTTTAAAATAACAGCACAAAAATTTTAAATTACTTTTATCATTTATGGTTAAGTATATTTTCGATTTTAAAGAAGATAAATTTGACCACATGCGCGAATAAACCATACCTTTGCCTTACATTTTCGTAGTAAAGGAAAATATTTGTTCTTATTCTAACAAACCAAATTTTGTTTTTTTGAAAAATTAAAAATTGGTTTTCACCACGGGGGAAACCTGCTGTACAAGTGAAGGGAAAATTGAGAAATTCTGCTTTTTCTGATGGAAGACAGCTGACGAAGATAATAACGGACGAAACATCCTATATATAAAATTAAAAAACAGCATTTTTTCCTGTTGCAAATTATTTTTAAACTGCAAAAGTCGAGAAAAGTAAATTTTTGCTAAGTTTTTAACGCAATTATTTGTTCAAATAGACGAAACTTCAAAAAGTTCAAAAAATGTCACGTGACGTACTCGGAATTCAAATGTTTATTTGTTGAAGTAAACACCGTACGCTTCTGACTGCTGCGCTAAATTCATTTTAGTAAGAAAAACTAAAGGCAGGCTTTGCTTCTCTGCTTAGTTTAATTTATTTTAGAATTCGGACATTTGTACTAACTTGTGTTGCTAACCTTACAAGCTGTGGGATTTACAGAAATCAATCCAACCACTGTTATGTATGTCAATTGTCATTTTCTAACGTCAACCCAGTGTGCTTTGAATCAACTCATCTTATATTATGCAAAATTGTTTTTAGTTTTTAATAATTTATAATAGAAGTGAGTATCTCCACCATAAATTATTAAAGATGAACATGCTCGGGAGCGCCGCACGTGGAAGAGGTAGAGGCAGGGGGCGACAGTTGAAAGGTGATAAAATTTTTTATTAGTGTGCAGGGGTTAAATTGTAATCTTAATGCTTTTAGTGGTTTCGTTACAAAACAATGTCATGGGTCCTCCCACCCGCCCCGTTTTAAAACGAAAAGGAAGTAGCGCTTCGGCAATAAGTTCTCGGATTAATTGGAAAGTTTGTCACGCAAGGTTGGTGGTAATATTTTAATATTCATTTTAACTTATTCAAACTTATTGCAGTAAGACTCGTACTGGCACCTTCTCGGCAACAAATTCAACAGTTGATGTGGAATCTACTGTAATCTTAGGTAAATTAAATTAATCTTGTTGACGAGTACCACTTTAACACATTTCTTTAAGCCTTAACGGAAGGTAGAGGTGAAGCTGCAGGAGAGGTTGGAATCGCAGCCATAGCTGTAAAACACCCTTCTTTAATTTTATGTCAACTCTCCGATTCTCAAAGTTACATGAACACGTTAACAAAAATCAATATTTTGAACCCAACCGAGGTTAGTTAATTACGCACTTTATTAAAAATTTACCTAATTTCTACTGTTATATAGATTTTAATTCCTTTAACATTTGCCCATTCGTTTTCGACAAACCGATTAGTGGACAAATTGAAGGAACAATTCCCAGATATTAAAATAACCGGCGTGTCGCGTTCCACTTTTAACAGTAACGCCGGATTGGAATATTTGAAACAATTATGTGTGCCGACGATGACTTCGATTTTGTTAGTTTTGCAACACAAGTACGTTTGTTTCCTTTACCATCGTACAAATTTAATACATAGTTTTAGGTATTATGCGTTATCGGCCGCCGCCGCTCTGTTAACTTATTCAGAATCAACTCTGTATGTATTTTATTGCAAAGAGTCTATTAATATAGATTATCAAGAATCGGAAGACTCCACCATAATTGGTGAGTTTCACACACAAGTTCTTCTTAATTTTATAACTTGATTGACCATTTAGATGTGGCTACTGCCGACAGACTGGAATTAGTTGCAAGTGCACGTCCAACAATAAAAAAACGTTATTCGTGCCTACTTGACGTTTTAAATTATTGTTGCACTAAAATTGGTATTCGCACTTTAAGGGCTAACATTTTACAGCCGCCTTGTTCTATATCCGAAATCGAAGCACGTCTCGATTGCGTCACCGAACTTATGGAACATTCGGATATGCTCTCATCGCTGCAGGTAAACTAAATTTAATAATTTAACTCTCCGAGGTAAAACGTTGTTGTAGGAAATTTTAACAAAAATCAGCAACATCGATCAGTTGTTGATTTTACCAACCATATTGCCCGATCACGCTGAAAGCTGTTCCGAGCGTCAGTTAAATTATCTGCTCACCTTAAATACGGTATTAGAAAAAATCGAACCCCTGTATTGCATTTTCGAAAATTCCCAGCAACCGTTTTTCGTCGAGCTATACGCAATTTTAAGTGACCCGGAATTTGTGGTTATTAAAAACACTGTGCGAACTATGATCCATCAAAATTCATATCTGGCTAAGGGAGAGCAAGGAGCTATACAGCGTTGTTTTGCTATCAAATCGGGACTGAATAGTGTATTGGATCTAATGCGGAAATCTTATTCAGAAAGACTCGAAGATATGAGAAGTGAGTAACAGTTGTTATTAAGGGATAAATATCTTGAACAATTTTGTTTTCGTGTTTGTAGAATATGTAAAAGATTTGAGCGACAAATATGGTCTGGCATTTACACTTCATAACACCAATAAAAAAGGATATCACATTGTTTTGAACTTAAATGTGTACCAAAAGAGGACGTTTAGGCGCTCCGATGTTCCAGAGGAGTTTATCCAGGTAATTATATTTTTCATTAAATAATAGTTGATTAAATTTTTTGGTTTTTAAGAAGCTTAAATTAATACTACTCAGCTCCGAAGCCATAAGGCCCAAAGCACTCTTCTAATATTTAATTATTTAGCAGGTAAATATCTCAAAAATTTTGTGTGCACTTGTATGGAAATAATTGGAATTTGTTAAAAATTCTTTGGAAATCCCTTGAATCCTGAGAAATCTCTGGAATTCCCAGTACCGTGCACAAAAATTTTTAAAGATATTTACTGCTTGTAATTATTAGTATGTACCTGTGGTGACAAAGGTTTACACAGTAAGATAAAACCAGAAAACGTAAAATGCTTCTGCCCAAATTTTGTCCCAATTTCTCAGTGCAACCATTTCCCCATTTTGCTGCTAATTTCAGTGACATAATTATATTTAGTAGTCTGAATGTAATTGCAATTCTTGCAATAATTATGTTTGGTTTTACAAGTAGGATTACTATCAACCGAACTTCAGTTGGGACCTCAGCTGAACAGGAACATTCTCTAGTTATAATAATATCTAATCAATATTTGCATAAGTCTGGTCAATTAGCGACAAGTTTGCTTTATACTAAATACGAGACTAATATTAGGAAGATTTACTTTCGACACAAAGTGAGTAAAATACTCGAAATTTAAATAACCTGCATCTTTATTTAGTTTCTTCATAGTTCGCACGTAAGCTTTGGTAATCTCCATTTATGTTCTTAAAGTGCTTTTTGAATTAATGTATTGTATACCTGTTTGCTTGTTTATTTAGTGGTTTTTATTTTGTTTGTAAAATTGTTTTTCTTTATTTTTTGGGAAATTCTTACTCGGTGTTGGATGTTACCTATATCTTAAAATTCTAATTTAAGCAGGACGGACATAGTTGGCTAAGCTAAAATTTAGTTTTTAACGGGTTTATAGCTTAGCAATCTGTGTCTTTAAAAAGTTATACTAATTTCTTGAATTGCTTGTTTGAACAGGTGGAGCAATTTACCAACAGTTTCACAATGAAGACTCAGTTGTTAATTAATTTATCGCATCGCTTGGAAGACATCATGTCGGAAATCTTAACAATGAGCAACATGTGAGTAATCAAGTAGTATATCCCAATTTCACGATTTAATGATTTTGTTTCTAGCATGATACATAAGCTCTTAATAAAAACTCATCAACGTATGGCGATTTTCTACAAACTGTGTGAAGCGATTGCAAAGTTGGATATGTTACAATCGTTGGCCCACGCTAGTAACACTATGCACTACACCAGACCTAAATTTGGAGAGTATTTAGAGCTTCAAGAGTCCTACCACCCTTTACTTTATTATTTGTGTTCCAATCCTGTTCCAAATTCGATCGTAATTAAAAAATTTACATACATAGGTATAGTGCACACAATTAAAACATTTTTACTTTAAGTATGCATCACCTGACTACAATATGAATATTATAACCGGTCCAAACGGTTCTGGAAAAAGCATTTACATCCGTCAAGTGGTTTTGCTTCAAGTTATGGCACAAGTAGGATGCTACGTACCTGCTCACTCTGCCACCTTTAAATTATGTGACCGTATTTTGGCCCGAGTTTATTTAGAAGATAATATTCACTACGGAGCGTCGGCTTTTGTTTTAGAGGTTTTATATTCTTTTACGTTTTCTAACATACTTAAACATTTTTTAATTTAGATGACGGAAATTAAATATTTTTTTACTGTTTTGACCAATAAGACCTTGATTATTATTGACGAAATGTGTCGTTCCACGTCCGTTGAGGAAGGTACTGCGTTGGCGATGGCAATATGTGAGAGGCTTTTGAAAACAGACGCTTTTGTGTTCTTCACGACTCATTACAAACATTTGGCCAATTTAAGCGGCTTGTATTACAACATTAAAACGTAAGTTTGTCTATTTAGTTGCTTTCAAATTAAATGTGTGATTTAGGTGGCAGTTGGAAACGTGTTCGGAGGTGAAAAATGAAAATATGTTGTTGAATTTTACTTACAACACTATACCAGGAGTTGTTTCATTGGAACATTATGGTATATTTCTGGCAAAAGCAACTTGGCCCGAATCTATCATGAAATATGTCTACGATGTGATCGCTGTTCTGATGAAATCCCAAAAGGTCTAATTTATTATTTATTTCTTTGTTTTGAGAATTTTTTAGAAAAATGTGTTTTTTACAGAATACAACTATTCAACACCAAAAAATTAACAAAGCTGCTCGTCTAAAATACGATTTGGAAGCTGAATTTAAATTACTGAAATGGAAGAAGCAATTGACACGTTCGATAATAGACGGAAAATTATTGAACTTTCAAAGAGATTTGCAAGGAATGGGACACACTGGACAGATTTGTGTGGACAATAAAATAGATGATTCAAGTATCCGAGATCATTTCGTAGATGCAAGTGAATTTTTGCAAATTGAAGTGTTGGCCGAAGTACACGACGCTCCAAAAGATTCGACTACGTTGGAAGTTTCTCAGTACACTTTGTGCACACCATTTTCAAACTCTCATGACATGCTTCGCACTTTCGACGAAGCTGCATCTTTTAAATCAAATAAAAACGAAGATGAAATCAACTCTCCCGAGTTATCATTCGATAATGTTCAATTAAGCCAAATTCCATCACAAAGTATGATGAATTTGTCACCAAACGAAAATGGTCAAGTAAATATTTCTCGCGCAATTTCTCAAAAAATAACGCCCAAGCATAGTTTAGAATATTCACCTCAATATTTTGCAAACAAAGCACCGCCTCTTTTTTATACTACAAGTTACTCGTTAGCATCGAACCAAAACAATTCTGAACTGGATAGAACAAGTCAACGGGAAGGAACAATTTACAAAGTTTCTCAGAATTCTTCCTTACAAGATTATCTGACAATTAGTTCGTCGAGGAGCGATTCTATAAAAGTAGACAAATTTAATGAAAGTATGGCTTCTTTAACCGAAAATGACTTTTTCATGAAATTGAAACGTAATCCCGAAAGGGCTTCCACGCCAATACCTACAGAATTACTTAAACAATCTGACCAGATAATTGAACAGCAGTCAGACTCGTCGAGACCACAAACAAGTTCAAACAGTATCAAATGGACCGAGAAGAAAAAAGAAGACACCAAGATAAAAACAGGTTCATCTCTAACCGACTTACAGGAAATATTAAATGATGTCGAAAGTTGTAGCGAATATTTTTCTGAATTGGAATGGGATCACATTGACAATGACGTTTATTTGAAAATGCAAAACCAAAATCAGTTAGAAGAACAAAGAAGCAACATAATGATCTCTGAGTTTGGTGCAGATGATGAATTTCAGGAAATTGAAAAAAATCTTGCTCGTTTAGTCGATGAAGTCGAGAGTACCCTAGGTGGGACGTCCAACTACAACAATAGCAGCCTTAAAAGTAGCATTTACTTCTCAAAAGATGAAAGCTTGGAAAAGAGAACTAATGGTAAATCGAGTAACTACGGTCAGTTGGACCGGGAAAGCACCAACGATATTTTAAGTTCAGGTTGTGACGAAAATATTGACGACGTATTTGAGGAAGACTTTTTAAGACAAATCGGTTTACTAAACAAAGTAACATCTAATTCTACTAAAAGTAACAGTGATGATATAAAATGGGGAAGTACAGAGAATCCTTTAATACCTACCGTTACTGCTTCAAAGGAAAATATGGTAAACGTTCCGGCAACTTCTAGTAGTTATTCTGGATGGAGTAATCCTCGAAAAGGTGTATTGAACAAAAATGACCCTAGATTGAAAACGCATCAAAGATTTCAATCCAACACTGACATTACTGAGCCCGAACGAAACTTTTGTAATGAACCCAGATACCAAGATACTGAAATTCTTCTTCCGCCAAATTCCATTCAATATTCTAATAGTCATTCTGGATGTAGTAATCAACAAAAAGACGTAAGTCATCAAGCAGAACTTCTTTTATCCGATAGTACTAAGTCTGGAGAGTGCATTCTCCAAAGAAGAAATAGTGAAGAAATTGCGAAGAATAAACCAGTACAAAATATTTTAATATACGAACCACCCAAAATGGAGTTACCATTGAATAGTAGCCATTTCTCTAGATTATCAAATGACGTTCATCGTAAAATTACGTCTGGCACTTTAACATCAAGAGCGAACGAAAATATAAATTCTAATTATCAATCTGAAATCAGTAATTTCCAAAGCAGTGAATTGAACATAACAGAAAGTAGCCTTCATCGGAGGAGTATAATCGATTTTACCTCGACAAGTAATAAAACTACCGGTAATGGGTCAGAGAAAAAACATTTGAAGTTTTCATCGAATTATGATAATCGTTCCGAGCGGGCTAACTTGAAGAGATCAAGTGAAGGGATATCGAAACTGAGAGAAATTTATCAGCCATCCAATTCCACTCCAAATTCTATTAACATTTCCAATGTGAGCAATTCTCAAATTAGCAAGTGGTCTTATACTTCCAAAAAGCAGGTTCGACATGAAAGTACATCAAACAGTTTGACGCCAAATAGAAATGACAGCAAAGAATTAGAAGGAAGACAGAATAACGATGATGTTATCGTTAAGGACAATAAGGATTCTGAATATAAAGAAAGTAATGATTTGACTACATTGGCAAAACCACAGGATATAAGTCACCAAATGAAAAAAATTCGCTTCAACGATGTTGAATTGATTAGTAATGCTCATCATGAGTTAGAGCAGAAAAACAAAATTAAAATTCTATCAAACATTCTTATAAAATCGGGAGGTGTTTGCCCCGATGAAAATAATTGTATTATTAGAGCAGAAAATCAAATTATTCAAGAAGTGAATTCTACTAAAAGCAGTAATGTGGAACCGGATATTTTCCCAAAAGATAAGTCGAATGATCTTAATAAAGAAAATAACAGTAACAATAATTTTCCAAAAAATATTGATCATCAAACAAGCCAAGTTCACGTTCCTTTAATTTTGGATGGTAGCCATTCCAAATGGAGCAACTCTCCCAGAAGCAATATTTTAGAATATCGTCAAAACAGTCATGTTTCACCAAAATCCATTTCTAAATCAAGTAAGTCTGCCAAAAATGAATCGACAATTAATAATGGTGATCAAAACATGTACGTATCTGAAGCAAATTACGATCCAAGGAAAACTGTAAGTATTTCTATATCAAACCAAGTACGGGAATCATCCATTTTGAAAAATAATTCCCAAGTCGAGATTAACAAGGCACTCAAATCGTTTAATGAAACTCTTGAATCGTTAGGCGACATTCATTTAGAATTATTCACGACTAACAATACTAGCGATTCGAGTGAGGAGAATAAACGTGGCTCAGATGATGCTGATGATGAAAACGAGAAACCTGTCGAAAATCAAACAAGTAGAAAACGAAAACGGTTAGGCTATACGAGGTTTGGTACCAAACAATTGGAAAAAAAGCGGAAGTTCTCCCCACCGTTCAAGGCGGAAAATTCAAATAAAATAACCTCTACTTCGACAGTTTCTACTTTGAGTAAAAGAGAAATGGAACAGATTTATTTGGAAAAAAATCGGGAAGTACTGGAAAGTAACAACGTCTCCTTATACATAACAGAAATAATGAACAGGCCAAGCATTCGGCAACTTAAGGAAGCCGAACACATTGTAACAGCCTATAAAACAAGCGAAGGAGTGCTTGTAGTTCCCGCTAAGAAGAAAACCTCGAGGAAGAAAAAGTTTGTTGCGCCTCTTAAGCAAAGTTGCGGAAACTTTGACGCCACAATTTTTAGCGATAAAAATTCGAATAAGTATCGAGAAATCATGAACTTGAGTAAAAATAGTAATGTGAGAACAGTAAGTGCGCCTTTCGAAATTGTTTCAAGTGGAGTCGTTAGTAAACCAAGTAGGAGAAGCGTGTTCGATAAGAGTAACGAATCGTTCGCTTTCAGTGACACTTCATTTTTTAAGAGTTTAAATACGAATATTCGGTACGATAAACCGAACCAAGAAATCGGGTGCTTCAACAATTCTCAACATCAACAACGTATTGATTCACTTGTTCACAAGTATTTAGATACAAAATCCATGGACCAATCAAACAAAGGGTCTGTAATTGAAATCTCTAGTTCGCCTGGAAATGATAACAAAGCAGATTTCAATAGTTCGTTCTTTAGCCATTCTACTTTTAATTTTGATTAAATTGCGTAATATGTAATTTAGATATTTTGTTGTATACGTTCATTTTAGTTCATATTAGCCCATTCAATCTAAGTTTCGTTTTTAATTAAAAATTCTTTTTTTAACAAATTTATTTATTTACATGCTTATAAATTCAAAGTCTTGTCCAATTCCAACTGATATTGAAATAAATAGAAAACTAAAATTCATGTTTTAATCGATAAGTAAATCGCTATTTCCGGAAGGAAAAATATGATTTTTCTTCCATTGGCCGATTCCATGGTTTATTAACGTTTCGCCAATATCTATGCTATATTCGTCCTGTAGTTGTACAACTACATGTCCGGGCACAGCTTGAACCACTACTAGCAATTCAGCATTGCGGTACATCTCTAAAAATTCCTTCTCCATTTTATAATTTGCACCTATTTTATGCTTAATATTGTACATTTTAAATTCTATTGCCTAAAATTAAAAAATCATTTAGAAATTGTACAAAATTTAAAGCAACTTATTTTACCAAACACGGGAACTCGAGCAGAACTTTTACTATATGTCTCACGGACGACAAAGGTACCCATTCAATACATCCATAATCAATATAGAATAACTAAAATAGAACAAGTTAGCTTAAAAAATAACAACATAAAATAAAAATACTTCAGCATAAACTTCGTCATTTTCGTCAGGTACTCCAATTTGTCGTACTTGGGCCCTACTCCATAAATAAGTAGGATGAGGAGCAATCACCAATTGATTAATTCTAGGTGTGTAAGTTAAAGATCTGTACGTTTTAGTCATGGTGTATCTGTTCATAAATTCATGTAAATTACTTAGGGATTCACCTATAACCAACAGCATTAGATTATACTACAAAGCACAAACTATGTGGATTACCTGGATGAACATTATAACCGTTGTCGATATGTGCGTAGAATGTTTCTATGTCAACTACATGTGTTATCATAATTCTTCTTTTCTCACCTATCAACGGTAGATCTTGTTTACTGTACGGTTCCGTAAAGGCGTCTTCGCTGTTCTCTATATTTTTGTTGCCTAAAAATTTTAGAATTGGTAAAGAACTTAAAGCATGCAAATTCAAGCAATACCTTTTTGGGAAGTAGGGTGATAAGGTAATTTTTGAGAGTGATCTTTTGATGCTTTTATAATAGTAATTTCGTTATACCAGTAAGCGTTCCACATTTGTTCCATTGGCCTTTGAAGTGAATCTGCACCTATACAAAAATCATAAAAGCGATGAACTTGACAATGTAAAAAAATTCACATACCAAAATGGTTTGTATTTGTCAAACCAAGACTTTCAAAAAAGTCGGTTTTCTTGTTTTTAATACGAATAGCTAATCGGTGTTTTACTAAAATGTTGGCAATACTTTCACCGTTAGAGAGCTTAAAATCTATTCCATAGGATTTTCTAAAAATATAATTCAATTTTTTTCTAATGCTGTTAATGGATTGTCACCTTATGTTACAGTAGTGGCCGGTGATGAACTTATAAGATGTGTTCAGGATGTCTCCGCAAAGTTGAATAAAGACAGAGTTACTGCCGTGTTCCCAGTATCTGCCAGGGGTGTTTTGATTGGTATTTATGGGATACAGCTAGAAATTTTAAATTGAAATGTAAATAATTTGTGGATCATCCTAGATGGGGTCCTAGTCTATTTAACCAGGTAGCTCTATAGATAAAATAATACTTGAACTTACATCTGTTAGATGGCAACGTTGAGCTATCTTTGGAAAGTTGTATAATTCATGTGGTAACGGTCTCAGTGAATAATAGTCAGTTTCATAATTTGCACCATAATCAATAAATTGAACATCTACCTTGGCTTTATCGTCCGTCTACAAGATTATAAAATTTTAAATATCTAACTCGACACAGGATCATTGATTTCATATACTTATAAATGTAGTACCCAATGCTAAATTGAGTTATAATTACAGCTTATTTCTTAATTAGAGCAAATTTAGCATTAATTAGATTGGATTGTACAGATGTAAAAGAATAACAAAATTTTGTGTACACTGTCCTGTGTACAAAACTTCTTCGAAATAATTACCCCTTGATAAATAGTGTACATCCCTTGTAAATGTCGAGAAAGTGCGACAAAGGTCTGTACAAATTTTCCTGCATATCTGTATATAGTGGCTAAATATTGATAAAAAATTAAACTTACAATTCGCCAATTTATTACTTCCACACGTAGCCAAAATCCATTAACATTTATACAAAAGAAATTGCCCATTTCCCGTTTCGCTTCAAATTTAGAAGAAAATGCTTCGAAATTGTCATTCTTATAAACTAATTCCATTTGATTTGCTAAGCTGTAAAATTTAAAAAATTAAAAATAAAAAATTATTTCTTTACTGTAATTATTACTCTTCAAGACACACAGATAAATCATTTACAACATGAATATAAAATAATCCCGGACTTGTAATATTACTGATCATAAAGATTTTTTCGTAATCTGGTTCAGGTGCGTACGGAACAACTGGAAAAAGATTAAAACTTTCTTATTATTGCCTGTACAACAATCTTCTTTTCTTACCCCGGATGACACCTTCTCTTTCATCTTCCTCTACCATTGTGTAATTGTCATCTTCATTGAAAAGCTTTTCAATATCTTCTTCGCTGTCCGTCTTGAGAATACTTTTCAGTTTTTGAGAAAGTTTAATGGTAGAAGGCTTCATGGAAATGTCGGGCATGCGAGCCCGTGGAATGCTCTGCCTATGTCGTTCTTCTATAGACAAAATTTTGTTTTGTTTTAATTCCTGAGTAACGCTTTTGCCCCTTTTTATAGTTTTTGTACAAGTCTCTGATTCCCACAAAGAAGGTTTATTTGTCGGCATAAAAAATTTTTCGTCCTCTTCACCTTCCATAAAGTCAGGAACAGCAGCTGGTGGTTTCTTTAACCGATCGTTAGAATGACACACTGATTCAGGCTGTTGTTTTGTACTGTAATAAGTTCTCGAATTTGATGATTTTCTTTGCGAACGCGGCGATTTCAAAGGCGACCTTTTGGATGTTCCAGCATGTTGACTTCGATTTGGTGATTTCTTTCCTGATTTAGACTGCTGCTTTGGACTGGAATAAATGTAAGAACTTGATGATTTTGTTTGTGGAGATGGAGATCTTAAAGCTGACGACGCACTTTTGTATGTTTCAACACTTGAATTTTCCAGGTATTGCTTCCAAGTCTCTGGAACCTCCTTATCATTTTCAAGAGGGTCAAAAGTGGAGGCCGATTGAAGAGATGGTGAAGCACTTTTCGAGTGTCGTGTCCAAATTTGTGAATTATCTTGATGGTCAGTTTGTATAAAATTAGATTCTATACATGGCGAAACACTTCCAGATGTTTCAAAATTTGGACTTTCAGAGTGTTGCGTACAAAGTTCGGGTATCTGTTCAGTATTTTGAGAATCCGTCAATTCTGTTTCTATAAGTGTTTCTAAATTTGTACTTTCCGGAAGTTTTAATATTTCTACATTTTCTTGAATTTCTCGAGAGCAAATTTGAGGTTCAGGTGATTTTGTTTCTTTTGGTGAGAAGTCCAAAAGAGGTAATCCACACTTGGAGTAGTTTGGCTTGGCACTTTGATTTGGTAATGATTTATAGGAAAACTTATTTGAATTATTATTTGAGGAAGACAATTTCGATGATGTCCACGATGCTTCTAAACCTTTAGATTTATTTTTAGTTGAAAAATCGGGGAAAAATATATTTGTCGATTTAGTTTCATTTTTATTGCACTTTCCTTTTAAAATATCGGCATAATTTGTGGTTGGCTTTTGTAGCTCGGTAACGTTTTGGTCTGGTATGGCATCTTCCTCTTCTACTACATTCTTGAAATCAGACTCGATTGAAGTTTGTGGGCTTTCAGTCTTAAACGGAATTTGTGAAAAATCATATGATGTTTTGATGGAATCTTTTGCTGGCGAATTTAAAGGCACTTCAACTGACTCTGTTCTTGAAGTAGAAGATAAAGGAGTGTTCTCTCTTTCTTCTTTCTCGATTTCTTGACTTTCTTCTTCTAACGAATTTGAAGGCACTTGAACTGACGTGGATCCATTGTTCAAATAATTAGAAGACAAAGTATTGGTTTCTCTTATTTCTTTCTCTATTTCATTAATAGACCCATCGTCACCGCAATTAACATTATCTGACATTTGTAACATGGGCAAATGAGGATTATGAATAATTTGTGTTGATTGAGATAAAATGGAATTGCTTTCATAATTTGATTCTTCAAAAACGACCATGCTTTTATCGTTGGAAATAGGCAAGGGATTTTTGAGAAATTTTTGAAGTAGTAAATTCAATTCCATAATTGTAATTTGACTTCGGTGGAGATATTCGCACCCTTGATCAATGTAATTTGGATCATTTTTTACCGCTCTGAGTCCTTCCAAAACTCGAAAATTCTATAAATAATAAAGGGGGCAAATACAATAACGCAAACCAAAACGGTGTACCACTTACATTTTTCATTACTTCCTTGATAAGTTTTATTGTTGTCTGGCATTCAATTTCAACAGAAATTCGCCTATGATCGGCTATTTCTGTTACGGTCTCCATTTTCGTATAATTCTTTATAAATATAATAGTTATTAAATTTCACAAAAACATAACCTAACATTTATTAAAAAAAAAACGAAACCATGCAACAAGATAAACAAAATGCAAACTTGCAAAAAGATTTGCGCATGTGTCAACTATAAAATGTTTGGTTGGTTGTACTTTCACTTTTTGTTATACAGGGTTAAATAAAAGAATAAGAACTCAAGGTCGTTTCTAGGACCTAGGGGTAATTATGCACCTTCTGTTTGTTTCATTTCACCCCTAAATAGCGGGGCGTAAAGTGTTACGATTTGACCCGTCTATTTTTTTGAATTTTTCCCTGAATCCGTAAGGTTAGCACTAATATAAAACATCCAAACAAATTTATTTTATTTTCAGTTTATTGTGTAAAAAATTATATACACAAAATTAGGATAAATAAAAGAAAAGATAAAATCCAAAATGTAAAAATTACATCTGCACACAATATTTTAATTATTGAACAAATAATCACAAATCATTACAAACGGTTTGCTTGCATAATAAAATTACAAAAACAATTGATTATAAAAGTTCATCTTGAATCCAACTATTTAATTAATAATTTATTTTATTTCAATTAATAAAATAAAATTCAATCTTCAAATAATAAAAACATAAATTTCGATTAGTATTTACAATAATTAATTGCGAGATATAAGCAAAAGTTTCACTTTTTATCAATTTTTCACTTTAAAACGATTTCGTTATATCTCATTTCATAATTTTATAGCTATTTACATTTTAAGCATTTCAATTTCTTTTTGTTTCGATAATTTCGACTTGGGACGCATTTTAACAGTGGCGGCGGTGATGATGATGATGGTGGTGATGTCCTCCATGAACAGCATTGTGAACTACTCTACCTAAAAGACTTCGCCTAGGAGGTTCACATACTGACACCACTGTAAAAAAAGTTTTATATTAATATTACAGTCTTTCAATTTAAATAGTATTAAAAAGGATGTAGAACTAATAAGACGTGAAAAATAAATTCAAGAAAGTAAAGGATCAACATTATTAAAAGTATTCTGAAGATTCGAAATTTTCCGTTCCAGTGAAAGTAGGATTATTGTAGAAACGAAAAATAAAAAATTTACAGAAAAAAATTGTGCCAGGGAAATTCCTCGCCCAGTTCAACCAATAAATAAGAATAAAAGTATTTATTATTTGATTGTTCATGCATTTAGTTAAAATAGTGAAGAATAAAAAGAATTCTCTAACTTGTACAGGTGCAGGTTACTTTCATGCAAAAAATCATGACAAATTTACCTGTAGAAGATACTAAATTCTAAGGTCTTCCGGAAATTCTTCAATATTACAAACGATGACCTAAAATGTATTTGTTTAATAATTACAATCGTGCAAACAGACCGTAGGTTTGGCAGAATGCCGTTATTAAATGATAAGATAAAAAAAATTAATCATAAAAAAATCCATTATGGAGTGGTCTATTGAAAATGTTATCAAGTGCAAACATGATAACGAATCCTATTTGGATTGTTTAATCAGAACAAATACAACAACCCAGGTAAAATTGAGTAGCCTAATTGAAAATAATATTTTCGTACTTGGAATTTTTTACAACATAACATCAATTTTAAAAATAAATTAACATGATAAGTTTGAAGTATCTCAATTTAACGACGCATTTGATTGAATACTAAATTATGAGTTTTATTTTCAAAATATTAAGTAAAAAAAATTTAAGCTTTGGGAATACCCTAATTCCTAATCCTTTTTTTTTCCAATATTGCTAAGAGTAAATTAATAAGAGGATTCATTTCACGTTGTACTTTTGTCGTAGATCCTGTTTTTTGTACATTTTGTAGAATTTTCGTACAGTCGTACTTGATGTAGATGTCGTAGTTTCGTTGCATCTTATACGTTGGCGATACATAGTAACCAAGAAAAATTTGAACAATATATAATGTCAGTAAATGTGAATTACAATTAATTAGTTAAATAATCTACCTCAAAACATCAAAATAATCAACAAACACAAGTACGAAGACATTTACGAAACATTGAACGGTGAGTGTGTTCATGTCACATAAGTCTACAAAAATTAAAAGTACGACAATTACAAAATTACGAAGTGAAATGAATCCTCTTAATTTTATTTTTCATATTTCCATTTTTAATATTCTGAAAATAAACTACATAAAATTTAATATTTTTATATTCACAAAAAATTATTTTAAAAATTCAATTTTTCCATATTTATATGATGGTAGCTACTTTTATACTAAAAAAATATTACAAATTTAATTACTTACCAGGTGGAATTACTACCACTGGTGGTGGATGGTATGGTGGACATACTGCTACATGAGGCGGAGGACATGACGGAGGTGAATAAACAGGTAGATGGTGATGATGACCATGATGGTGGGGTGGTGGTCCATAATTTGGCATCATATGATGATGATGTCCATGATGCGACATTATTAAAGGTGTTGGCTGTGGCGGAGGTCGATAGATCGGTTGATAATTTGGCGGTGGATTTGTAATTGTACTAATAGTTTTTGGATGAATGTTGTTTATATGCTGTTTTATTCTGACAGGAAATATGTATGGTGGGGGTGAACCAGGTGGTGGGGGCGGAGGCGGCAAGTCATCCTCCTCCTCGTCATCGTCTTCCAATAACTGTTGCCTTATCACCTTTACCTAAAAAAAAAACATAATCTCAGCACTCGAAACTAATTGAAAAACTGTAATCTTATCAGTTCTGTTTACTAATAATAAAATGTGACTCAGAAAATAACTCACCTTCACTTTCTTTTTCTTGAGAACCTTAACGGGTTTGGGTGGTTTAGTCTTTTTGAATCTCTTCTCCTTGGGCAGTTTGTTAGGAGGTGGAGACGACAATTCCTCCCCACCCGATGGCGAAGTACCTTCCCCAGGCATAATTCCATCAGAAAATGTAACATACTTAAACTTCCGTTCTGCAACTTCCAAAGAAGCACCTTCCTCTTTATTGCTAAAACACACGGCATTAAATTTTAGATCTCTTGGGTAAATCATGCAAAAACTCTTACATGCGATTTAAAATCCCTTTCCCAGGTGGTTTTTGCAAACCACTAAACACAACTTGAGGTAACGGAGGCCATCGATTTTGTGCTTGAGATTCGTTTTCGAGTTCATCGTTCAATATGTCTTCGGAAAGTGCTTGCTAAAAATATGAGTAAAAGAAATTGCTTCATTTGTTCTGAATTCTTACCTTAATCATTGCTTCCGTTTGAAGTTTCACTTTCAGCTGTTTACGCTTTTCTCTTTCTTTTCGTTTCCTTTCTTTTTCTTTACGTTTCTTTTCCCTCTCCTGTTTTCGTTTAAGTTTTTCTGCCCTCCGTTCTGCTTTTTGCTTGATCAAAACTTCGGCATTTAAAGGCGAAACACCTAGAGAATTTGGAGAAAGCAAGTGAGCTGCTAATGGTGCAGATTTTGCCGCAATCAAAGCTGCTTTTGCTGGAAGTAAAACAGGAGAAGATTTCTCTTCAGGTAAAGTGGGGATCGGAACAATTTGTAACATATTTCCGACCTGTACGATTTTTTGAGTGCTATTGGTAATTTTATTTTGTTGCACAGGTGGAGAAGGTTTTTCCGATGTGTCGTCAATGGGAACCACTTGAAGATTATTTCCGATTTGTAAAACTTTTAAATTCGAACTGTCTCGTTGGTTGGGTTGGCAGTTCTTTGCGGAATACTCCATTTGGTAGTTTTCATAATACTGATTGCATTCGTTGTAGTAACGAGAATCGTATTCGCTGCTCGGTTGGGAATATGTTGTAGTGATCGGTTTCGGCTCCTCTGCAATTCCTAAAACTTGGTTAATACGTTCGTCCAGAGATACTCTCTTAGGAGAAGATATACTTTTGGTAAAATTAACTTTTAAGCAAGGAGATTGTGTATATTCTTCAGAATTACATTGCAGAAGTTGGTCGTCGCTTATGGTTGAATCTGCAACACTACGCTTAAAACCGTGTAAGGGTGAACTTATTGGAGATTGCTTTAGCAACTTATTGTATTTATCTACACCAGCAATTCTTGCCAAAGTTTCTTGAATGGATTCCTTTTTACGTTCTTTATTAGTTGACCTATCCAGACTAGAACGCCTTCTAGGTGAAGAATCTCGAGAAATGCTCCGCCTTCTTGGTGATCTTGAAGAGTAATCCTTTCTTCTGGGTGAAATACTGTACTTTCTGGGTGAATTATCAAACCTACTTGTATAAAAAAAAATGAGAACTAACGCAAAGCTTTATAATTTCTATTTACTTGAAGAAAGAGACTCTACAGGTTCTAAAACAAGCCAAATTTGCCAATTTCACAGGTCCACACTTTGTCTGCTTTTGCAGTAGTTTAAAATTGTCAGATGCAGGCTAATTTATCGCTGCATCTGACACCTTTAAACAATTTCGAACTGCTACAAAAACAAAGTTAGTTTATACATTCGCAATGGAATAAACCGGTGACATGGACCTCAAATTCACATATTTGTTCACTTTGTAGAGTTTCGTAGAAAGCAGGGTCACTTTTGTCAAGTACTAAGCTTAAAAAAGAAATTAACCTTTTAGAATTTGTGTAACTCCTCCTAGGAGAACGACTGTATCTTCGTCTGGGTGATAAACTCCTACTTCGTTCTCGTCTTCTAGGCGAAACATCCTTGTATCTCTTGGAATTATACCTCCGTGGTGACCTACTCATTCTTCGATCCCTTCTAGGCGAAATGCTTCCCCGCCTCCTTGGTGACACGCTTCTAGAAACAGTTTTATCAGCTTCAATTTCCACTTTACAGTCCATTTCTTTCTTCTCAACAACCACTTCAACCTTCTTTGTTGGCTCGTTCACCAGGTTATGATTCGCAGGTTTGAGAACTTCTCCTTCTGGTAGGTCATCACTCTTATTTTCAATTTTAATTTCTACAGGTTTTGGTAACACTTTAATTTTTGGAGGTTCCTTTCTTACAGTATTTGTTAAAAACTGAACCGGAATTAAATTATTTTCTGAACAAATCAGTTTAGCTTTCTTCTCTGTAGGTTCAACCTTTATTTCGGGCAATTCTATGGAAGCCTTAGAATCCAAAACTTCGCCTAAACTCGCGCAAGCTTTTAAAGAATCTACTGAATTTTCTTTTGAAACTAAAGGTGAAGATGGTAAGGCAATGGGAGAATTAATTGCCTCGAAATTAGTTATAATTGTTTGAAGATTGCTCAAGGTTTCCTTCATGTTAGGTGAAGGAACGGGTAAAGGCGTTTTCGAATCCTCCATTAGTTGGGGCAAAGAAAGATTGCTAATGTTTAAGTTTGCGCTCTTTTTAGGTTTACTTAGTTCTTGGAATTCTTCCGCATGACTTTCTTTGTTGAGTTTTTTGGTTTTACGTTTAACTTTACGACGACTCGTTTTCTTCTTCTTCTTTAAGTCTAAGCTGCTTAAACTATAACTAGATGAAGATGAAGAAGAAGAAGAGTTAGACGAAGTCCAACCTGAGGACGTTGAAGAGGAACTACTGGAACTACTACTACTACTGCTGCTACTATCCCTCTTTCTTTTCCTCTTTCTACTTTCTCTTTTATCCTTGTTTTTTAATTCTTCCTTCTGTAAATTAATTTTTGTTTCTTTTTCCAACGCCTTCATAAATTTTTCGTATTCGGTTTCCAGTAATTCCGGTTTTTGCGCTTTTAATGTTTTTTGAGACACATCTAAATTGTCGGTGAGGGAAAGGGATTCGGTGGCTTCACCTTGAACCTTTGTACTAGGGATTTCTTTACTGAAACGCGATTTTTTGCGTTCCTTTCTTTGCTTTTTCACGAACCTCTTCTTTTCCCTCAAGGAAACTTCATCTTCAGAACTTTCCCACTTATCTTTTTCTTTGCTTGATCTACTTTCAATTTTTGTGGTATAAGATTGTGGGCGAACGTCATCTTCAGCGTCAGAACTGTTCCAACGCGACTTATTCCAAGATGCTTTAACCTTGGCTCGTTCTGGCAGTTTATCAGTTGTCTGGCTGTCAGAGTTAAAACGCAATTTTTCTTGAGATCTCTCTCGAGACTTTTCGGAACTGTACTTTCTTCTCGTTCGTAAATCTTCGTTTGAAACATCAAATTCTCTATAATTAAGAACATTCCTGTGCCTACTTCTTGCTTCTTCCGAGAAATCATACTGATTTTGAATTCTCAGATCGTCAAATTTTTGTTTTTCAATTTCCAAGTATCTTTGGCGTTCTAGTTCCCCCAATTGACGTTTTTCAATTTCCAATTGACGTCTTTCTTCGGCCAAAGTTCGTCGCTCCTCCGCCAGCCGTAATTCTTCCGTTTTTATTGTCAAATAATCATCTCGTTCCCAGGAATCTTCGGTAAATAAAGAAAACGAGTTCGTTTTGGAAGTGTTATATGCGTTTCTATCAAAGCGGTCCTCCTCCCAATCGATTCGAGCATACCTATTATTGTAAGTATTTCTGATATTCAATGGTATTTCAAGAAGGGCCGGTATTGGAGTGGATTGTTGTGGTACCATTTTATCCATGGAGTGACGCGATTTTCTTCGATCGTTGTTCTGACATCCAAACGAAGAATATTCATCATGTGGGAAGTAATCGTCTGTGGGTAGCATGGGAGAAATTGGTGATAAATTACCATCTAGACAAACATCACGACTTTTATCGTGATTTATGCCTTTATCACCTTTATGCCTGCTATGTGTTCGCATTGATCGTACAGGAGATTCCCGATGTGAGTTTTCGTGATGGGATTTACTCCCTAAAGGTTCCTCCATCGAAATATTTTGTAAGCAATCGTCCCCTTCCCACAACATCTGTGTTGTGGAATCCACTATCGATTTTGTATTGCAATCATGATCCTCATCACTTTCCCAATTTGAATAATACTCGTCGGTGTCGGGAGTGCCAAATTCAATCGCAGCTACACACTTAACTTTAGAAATTGGCTTGTCTCTCTTACTCTTTTTCAGTTTTGACTTTTCTTTTATTGTTAACGATTCCATTTCAGGTTTGTCCTCGTTTAGTTCAGATTTTATCTTTTCACATTCTATTTCATCTTTCTTTTCACAATCTATTTCATCTTTCTTGTCAACCTTCTCTTTCTCTTCGTTAAGCTTTGTTTCTTCTTCTTTACATTCCACTTCAATTTTATCGGGTATGCTGTCCTTTTCAACTGGCTTTATTACCTCGACTTTCTCCTCACATTTAATCTCCTTTTCGGCAGATTTTTGTTCTTTCGGTTTTTGCTCTTTTGATTTGTGAGATTCATCATTACAATTTTCACGAGATTTTGATCTCGTTTTTGTCACTTCTTTCTTTGACTTTTCAGATTCACGATTTTCACGCGAATTAGATCTGTGTTTTGCCACTTCTTTCTTCGGTTTGTGAGATTCTTCACGATTTTCGCGCGAATTTGATCTCTGCTTTGACGAATCTTTCTTTGCTTTGCGCGATTCTTCATGATTTTCCCGTGAACGTGATCTCTGCTTTACTACATCAGCTTTATGCTCTTTTGGTTTTTCCTTTTTCACTTTCCGAGACTTCTCGTGAGACTGTGACCTTGTTTTGGTAACTTCCTTTTGTTCCGTCTCAACCTCCTCGCCATCGGAATAGGCTTGGAGGAGAGACAAACTTAAAGTGTGCTCCAATACTTGACAATCGGCTCCGTTGGAGTTACTCGAATCCGCGAAGCTTTTCAAATACCACGGTCGACTCTTAATTTTTACAGATGAAGCTGGTTCTCTGAAAATTGTTAACATTAGATACTTTTAGTTGTGGGATTAAAAGAAGTACTTGAAACTGGATTCGCCTTCGATTATTTTGAATAAATGTTTACGAAACCTCTTTGGTATGTATTGAAGTACATTTTTTCTCGAATAACAATCGCTTGGGACCCTTTGAGTCGCACTGTACGATATACTGGGTAACTGTTTAGTAAACCTAGAAATTAAATAATTATTGAGTACAACAAAGCATCCGATTAGAAATGTCACCTTAGGTACTCAGTAGGAACTTTCTTATTGTTACCATTTACGGTTTCAAATGTTACCAAACTGAGTGGAAGAGGTACATCTTCAAAAAGTAACTGTTTTCTGAAACTACACAACGCTGTATTGCTTAATCACTACGGGTCATTATAACTTACTCGCTTAAACTATTCGGTTGGCTTCTATCACCGCTCTCTTTAGATTCTTTCCAATTTGTTGAGGAGGTTTTATGCCTAGTCAAGTTTTTCTTCTTGCTTTTATGGTTGGAGTCACTCCGCTTACGATCTTTTTTGTGACGTTTTTTGTCGTCATCTAAATTTATAAAACAAATATTATCTAAATATATAATAAACATTTCATGGGAAGAAATGTAAAAAGTAAAAAAGTTGTAAATAATAATTACAAATCTACCTCTTCTCGATTTCGATCCTTTCTTGTGCTCCATATTTTCTATGTAAGCGTTTTCACGCTTCTTTATCTCTTCGATCTCCTCGACCACCGCCTTAGCCTTATCGTTGTGATTTAGTACTGAAACATTAAATTAAAGTAAATTGATTTAAATGAGATTTGTGTAGAAACAAAATTTGTACTCACACTTTTTGGACTTTTTAATCTTTTTTTCTTCTCTTTCATTTTCATTTGGCTTCCTTTCAACTTCCGACGCCTCTTTACGTTTAACATCTTTTCTGGGCGAAGGAGAACCACCTAAATAATTCGATTTAAACGCGAGAAGACGTCGCTTCGCTTGCTCCTTGCCAAGAATTTTTGTTGGACTAATATCTAACAAGTTATCTGTGTTGGGAGATTCACACGAAGACAAATTGACATCTTTCTCGAAACTGGAACTCACAGTTTCCAATTTGATCTCTTTTTCGACGGGTTCCATTTGAACCTTAGCTTAATTATTACGATTATTATTATTATATAATTAATGCCTATGTCTGTAAAATCAAAAAAATAACAAGAAGGGAATTTTGATATAAACAAACGCCAATTTTACCATGAGTTTTTCATAATTCCAATTCGTTTAAAATTATCATTTTCCACCCAATTTTTTAAGTTTAATTAATCTGTACGAATTTACATTTTCGGCTCAAGTTTCACATATACCAATTAAATTATTATACATTTTTATCCACAATTTAATTGACAACACAAATTACTTGATCGATATTGGTTATTTTTTAGTGCTTTTTGCGTTAGCGCCAAATTTTGACAAGTGTGCACACAGAAGCGACAAGCGTGTAAATTTGAAAAACCAAAAAGGCGTTTTTTAACGGAAGTACGGTTTTAACACGCGAAGCAAGGAATCTTTCTGATTTCGATTAAAATTGCACGAAAGAAAGATTGAGAAAGTTCAATTAATTGCAGAAATAGAATATTCGTCGCGTGTGGTAACTTGCCTTTATGCGTCTCGTAGTTGGTAAGCCTGATTTCGCAAAATGACTTCAGCTTGATGCTCAACAGCGAAATTTTTATGATTCGTAATCAAAATACAAATTCAGTGTTTATGTATTGAACAAAAATTATATAAAAGCCAGTGTTTTAGTATTTATTCGATTGATTAATCGAATATGGAAATTAACACAATCGTAAGTATTTTTGTGCAGCTGTTATTTCAACATAAAAATAATAAAAATCGAAAGTCCTCTAATTTGGGTTACTAATGAAAGTTTCTTACTGTTCTCTGTAGATCTCTAACGGATCTGACGATGAAGATTTGGATTTTTTACGATTGAACGCATTGAACACTTTGAAGAGACCACCGATTGCAGTTGTGCCGACTAAACCTACAGTCGTACAGAATTCGATTTCTCAAACACAACATCATTTTAACAAGTCACACAAGTTGAAAAAATTTAACAAAGGCTTTGGAGGAGGTATTAGAGGAGCTAGAAATGTAAGTGATGTTTTTTTGTGTTTTTCTAACATTCTAGGTGGTTGGAAGGTTTAAGTAGAAATTACTTAAATTTGACAAAAGTGTCAATTGGTCGATTTTATCTTATACGAAAGTATACATCGATAAGTTAAGGCTGACGCAGACACTGCGTCTTATTAATTTTTTTACCATCTAACCCATACCACATTAATGCTCTGTAACCTTTAACTTAAATAGATATTCTTGATTTATTTTAAAAAATGAGTTGGAACCCTGAAGGAATTCCAGAGATTTCCGAACAAGTGTACACAAAATTTCGTCCGTATCTGTAGTTATAAACTAAACTTGCAACTTCTGTCTGGGTCAGCCCTTTTATCAAGCAACCAATAAAATTTGCTTATGCTTAAATATTCTTGAGGTTACTCATGCAGTTTAATTTTATTTCAGTCTCCTTACAACAGAGTGCGAAATTCTAATTTGATTTCGGTACAAACCGTAGAAACAGATCAACCTGATGATTTTGCAACAAATATTAAAATTTCACCCAAATTAATAAATCAACCTGCAAAGTTAGTGTTGCCTCAGGATCGCTACTGTAATAATACTTCATCAAATGTTGAAGACAAAAATGATTCGACCAGTAAATTTGATAGATACAATAATTCAGACGACTCCGAGTCTGATTCAGACGAAGAGAAAGTTGTTTCCTCAAGTGATAAAGAATTAAAACGCTCCGATAGTCTGGAAGCTTTGATGCAAGAATTGGAAAATGAGATTCAAGGTGGGGATAAACCAAACGAGGCAAATATAGAATCTGTGATCAAAGTAAAACCCAAAAAGTTAGAAACATTTGAAAGTAAGAGTTCTAACGAAGAGGAGGAAGATAAAGTTGAAAAACCACCGGTGGTAACTAAGATAGTTGCGGAAGTGGAAAAGAAACCTTTCATTAAAAATAATAATTTTGTATCTTCTTATAAAAACAGTCCAAGTCGAGGATTATCACAAAATATGCATTCAGACCGCATCCTTCATCAAATTCCTTATACAGAACCAAGTGTTCCTCACATTACAACTTTTCCTCCTGCAGTTCCGTATACCAACATGAATGTTTCGTATGACCAGTACGGATATCCTATAACGCATCGCCCCATGGATATTTTACAAAACGTTCAGTCGCCTCAAAATGTTCGACTGTCACCACTGCACATTAAGACAGATATTTTGAACACAATCACTGCTCCGTTGTCACCACGAAGTGCTGCATTTGTTTTACAAAATCGTGAAATTATTGAACGCCGAAAGAAGTCGCCACGTCGTTCTTATTCTAGGAGTCCCACACCTGAATTTCGTAGATCTCTCTCACCAAGGTAAGTTAATTAATTAATTTCGTTTTGTAATCGTAAATGTTTTAAAACATTTTTAGATATCGTAGGCTATCAAAATCTCCCTCTCCGTTGCGGAATAACCGTCGCTCTCCGCCAATCAAAAAACCTAATACCAGGCGATTATCTCCAAATATGCGTCGTTTATCACCAAATACATCCGTACCTTTGAGAAGATCGCCAAAGCAAATCAGAAAGTCGAGTGAACGATCGTCTCCGATTCGGTCCCATCGGTCTCCTCTTTCTCAGAACAACATACGCAATCGGTTAGGCGTTCCTTCGAATAAATTTGAAGATAAAAGATTTCGTAACAGAAGTTCCAGTATTAGCTTAAGTCCTAGTCCCGAAAGAAATACAGAAGTCAAACCTGAAAGTCAAAGTAATTCTTTGACAGATCCGGTTTTAGAAGCCAGGCGTAGGAAGTTTGAAGAAAAAAATAGTCCAATAACTGCAGGCATTATCAGACTTAAACCACCCAAACCGGATGAAAGTGATTTATCTAATAGTGGAAATGGTAAGAATTTCTTTAGGGTTTACTTAGGCCAAATCTAATTTTGTTTTTTAAAGATGACGAAAAAGCCGATGTAAATATGGAAGAAGAAAAAGAAGTGGAAGGAACTGAAGATGTGGGTGTCGACGATAGCTACATAGACTTTGACCTTAAAGTTGATCTCTTTTCCGACGAGGAGTCTGACGATGAAAACGAAGGAAGATTTAAGTTGAATAGTGAGCAAAAGAATAAAGTTGCGGTTTTACCATTTTCACAGCTGATGAATGGGACAAGTAAAAATATCGAGAAAGGTTCTCTGTTGGGTAGTTCGAAAAGGTTCCACGATAGGGAAAGGGAACACAGAGAGAGAAAAAATAGGTTAGGCAGAAATGACAGGTACAGATCTGAAAAGGATAGGAGCAAAAGAAGTCCTGAGAAAAGCGTTCGTCATAAAGAAGAGAGAAGTGAGGTGAAATCAAAAAGTGAACGACAGAAGAGTAGGTCGCCACTTCGTGCTCATGTTTCTAATTCCAATGAAGAAAAGCGGGCTGGTGCAAACGAAGCTTCAACTAAAACTATCGGTTCCGAGAAACGATCGCCTAAAGGTTCGGAAGTTTCGAGACCTGTGAAATTTGAACGTAGAAAGTCGCCCATCGTTTCTCCGATAGAAAGTCGGAAAATAGAAATTAAAATTCGGCATCCTTCAAAGTACGAAGAACCAAAGAAAAATAAAGAAGTTAGTAAAAGTAGCGTCGTCGGCGAAAGTGTGAAGAGTAAAAAAATTACCGATAGGAAGGTGGAGGTTGCTCGACACTTGGCAGTAGATAACGAAGACGGTGAAATTGTCGAAGACGAATTGGAGGTAATCGAGCACAACGATCAGGAAGATGATGTTTTGATGAAGACTGATGGTAAGATTTTGTAACTTGACATTTTAATTTATTTAAATTTATTGAAGTTTCAGGCGATCTCAGGGCCCAATTGAGTAGAAAGCGAGCCGAAAGACAGAACAAAGTAACCAAAGTGGAGATTTTACCTTCTAGATTGCTGCAAAATGCTTTACAAGGTGCTGTTTTTAAAAAGAAATCAAAGAAATCTAAATCTAAAAAGAGTGACAAAGAAGCAGCACCTTTAGGTAAGTCGTAATAGGTTTTTAGTTTTGTGCATGATTTTTATTAAACTTAGCTTAGAACTTCATTTGCTAACTCATGATAAAGTAATAATTTTTCACATTTACACAAATCTATTGTTTTCAATTTGTATAATCGTTGATTGCATTAATTTGCATGTGCTTGTGCTTAGATGATGTGGAAGCTAGTGTTTTTGCTGGTGTTGGTCGTACTGCTGCTAAAGTTCGTGAATATGTTGTTTCTGCTGATATTAACTGTAATGCTGTTAAAAACGATAGAAAAGTGAGAGTTATGCACAAAATTACAGAATTGGTTCCCACTTCAACAGGTATTTTGATTTTTAGACTGTTTGTATATTTTTGTTCATGGTTGTCGCTTAGGTTTAGAATAAAACGGGCTAGATGCCACAAAATGAATGTGCATCTTTTCGTGGCACCTGCCCTGGTGTTTATTAATGTGGTGATGGTTGATAGTATGTTGTACTTTTTTTTTTTAATTAAATAACTAACGCAATTTGTAATGCAGATGGAAAATTGCCTATTCACTTAAGATTGGGAGTTCCGGGAGGAAATGTGGATTTATTTAGTGACGCAAAAAGTCACTCAAACAAAAGAATTAAAAATAGAGGGAGCTTGGAGCAGGTATTGTACTTAGCAAGTTTATTACAAACGTATTTTTTAATTTTAACTAAATTGTGTCTTATATGCAATTTTTCATTATTGTTCAAAATAGCGGTGCAATAGCTTTAACTATTTGCGATAAAATTTGCATGATCTGTGATATAACTGTGATATTTTTTAAATTTTGCGAAAACTGTTATCGAAAATCTACTTTTCTGTACACTTTTAACGACTTAGTACCAAGCATGACAATTTTAAGTACTCAAAATACTCGAATTGATTAGTTTTTTTATAAAATAATTAAAAGGAATTTATTATTGTTCTGTAGAATATAATAATTGTGAGAAAATAAGAAATATTGAGCGTAGCGCCGTTTTAAATTCCATCAAAAATTCTACCACAAACATGGAAACTGATTTGTGTCAATACTGGAAATTTGTTTATTCATATAATTCATTTAAGCTTTCTTTTAATTTTCATTTTCCTGAAAATTTGATAACTCTATCACAGTTTTTGTACCTACTAAATTTGAATGCTAAGTTTTGAAAAACTACGATAAGTAACAGACTGAAGATCTTATTTCCTAAAGAACAGGAATTGTAAATTTAAATATTCATAAAATGCCTAAGCTGCACATCCTGCACATTTTTCAGTAATTGCTCTCAAACAATTTTATAGCAAATTTGAATGTTTCGTTTTAATTAGGGCGAAAAAAACATTTTGGCTAGTTTGATAACTAGATTTTATAATAGATTGCCGATCTGCACAAATTAAATACAAGATAATAAAACTATTAGCAATGGAATGACAATAGAGAATGCAGAGATTCTCGATTACAATGAAAACCAAAGTTTGCAATAATGGCACATTAAATTGGATTCTTAAAAAATTGAAAGAAAATTTAACTTCAGTTAACAATGATCGTTAATTTTGAAATTTCCGAAAAGTAATTCCCAATCATACTAATTTTTGATCCCGACTAATCGAAATACTTTTTGGTATTGGCATGAATCACAAAATATTCCAAGATTTTTATCAAATTTTAGCTAAAGAAACGAAAATTTGATTGTATAAAAATGATTATAAATTGTGATAACATTTTATTTATTTATCTTATGTTTTGCTTCATTGAATTGATGCCTAATGTACGAATGAATTGAAAGATTTTATCAAGATAATTCAACAATAAACTTTTATTTCCTTCATGCAGCCGAACTTTTCACCTTTTGTGTCCGTCATTTAAGTTCACCTCTTTAAGAATCATTGTCCCTAGTCTTATATTATTGGTCAAATATCACATAATTTTCTTTTTATTTTTGAATCATCTTGTAAAGCTGTACGATTTGATGTATGAATATGAATTCCAAAATTGTTTTTTTTTTGTGTTTGTACACTCATAGTTTATTTCGCCTCTTGCTTAACCGTAAGACAATACATTAATGAATATTAAAAATTAGTTATAACTTTTCTTGTAAAAATTAAAAATCCGAGTAAACTTATTTTCAAACTAATGCAGGTTTTTAAAATTTTTATCAAGAAAAATGATAAACTATTTTTCATATGTGTTAATTTATTTTAGCCCATTTGAAATGTTGTTAAATTTTTATTTGTGTAGACTTTTTGCCAAATTAATGATCACCTACTTTAATTAAGAAAATTGTACGGTGTGTATTTTCTACATTCAAATTAGAAAATTGTAAAAACTACATACTTATAAGAAAATTGTACAATTTTAAAAACCTAGTCCTGCCTTGATCCTGTAAATTTATGTTCACACATTGAAGCCTCTATTACGACACAAATGTGTGGATATAAATAATCCTGTAGTAAATTTGTTCCTTTCGTTTTAATTTTTATAATGTAAAAATTACGCATTTTAATGTTTTGTTTTTTTTATATATGAATTTGTGTAGTAATTTTATGTACCAAAAATGTGTAATTTTTAAAAACGCAATCTTGAATGTATTTGTAAAAAAAATTATACAAGAAACGACGAATTACAAAACAAAAAGAGAAAAAGAAAAGAATTATCGAAATAATAATTTACAAACAATTTAGGTCTAATTCTTCAACCATCAACAACAACTTCAACATAACCATCCCAATCTGGAAGTTAGCTAGGAAAGCATTCCGTTACATTCAAAATAATTGACAATAGTCGAATCGAACAAGCCAACTGTAACTGCAGTATCTTGCGCAACAATTTTCTTGCCCAAGGATTGGATTCTCGATAGTGCTACCGCATTAGATTTAAGATAATTGAATGTATAAGTTTAACTGTAATGTAATAATCATTTTTTGTTGTAAACAAAGTTAAAGTTGGGATGTGTTATGTATTAACTAATATTTTTTGTATTTTCGAATTAAGTTTTGTACATATTAATTTATTTTCTGCAATCATTTATTGTGAAATGTTTTTAGTCTTGTTTTATTTAAGTAGATGTAATTAATAAAAGTAGTTTTAACTATAATTTGTATATAAATAATTGATCTGTATATGTGTATATAAAAATAGAATTTGAAAAAAGATTTACTAAATAAATTATTTTATCCTATGCCAAAATTATAGTTTTATTTTCAAGTTAAAACGGACTTTAAAAAATCGATTGAGGGGGGCTGGCTTAAAGGAGGTAATAAATCGACAAAAATAGAATTTTATATGTATAATTATTATTTTTATATTCTGTATTATATTCAGGGCTTGTTTATTTAGGCATTTAATACAACAAAGATGTTGCCAGCATCTTGTGAGGGAGACACGGTCGAAACAGCCAGATGTTGCTAGTTGTGGATCGAACCCACGTCTGCGACGTAGCAATCTAGCATTTTATCATTAGCCTACGACCACACTCCTTTTTTTTATTTATTATAATTCATATAATTAATAATTTAAGTACATGCCAATCAAGTAAAAAATTTGAAAACAATAATTATTAAAATCGATAATCTGCTTTAGTTGAATGAATAGCCCAAAGGAATTTGTTGCATTGACTTTTAGTAAAAATCCTTTTGATATCTATACCAACCTTTTGGCACCAGCGAACAGTAATACGAGGATCCAAATAATTTTCTTTAGAAGAATTAGGGGCGTAATTTTTATTACAATGTAGCTCTGACTTTTGCATTTTGAATGAACGTTGATGGTTACATAGCTTCGCAACTTGTAGATTTGCATTTTCGTAAAATAATTTTTTATCCAAATCTTTGGTCTCATCGTATTTATCTAATTCTTTTTGTAAAGTAGAGGATGCATTGCAAGTTCGAAAAGTTTTGGCGGTTAATTCGTCCATCTCAGATATATTTTTGATATATTCATTTATCTGTATGGCGTCAACGAGATGGAATAAATCCTTTTCTGCTGTTTTATCTTCCATAAATTCTTTAAGGTTGCGATAAACGAGTTCTTTGACTGAAACTTCATTATTATACAGGACGGAACTTTTTCCTACAAAATTTAAATGAACGACATATTGTTTGCCGTCTTTTTCATCGTACAATTTAATGTGTTTGATGAGTAACGTACAGCATGCAGTAGTGTCTGGTTCATCTTCATCTATTTCTACTCCCACTCTCAAAGCTAATTTGTCGATAAAATATAACGCCACAGCACATTGTTTAATTATATTGTCATTAGACTCCCAATCCTCAGTATACTTATTGCGAATTGTATCAATCTTTGTATGTAATTGACGTGCGGTCTGATACTTTTTAAAATCTGCTAAGCCTCTTACTTTTGAACTTGGATGAAAGTTCATATATGTTGTACGACTACTTTCTTCATTTCCAATCCACCATTTCCATGAAGCTAACCAAGTAACATTTGGCTTATCGACCACTTTCTTCCATTTACATCCATGTGGTGCTAATGGAACTACCGAATCTTGACTACAGTTTATTGTGACATGTTCAGGCAAAACACGTTTTACTTGACCCATTTTTGGATTTTTCCCGCGGCCTGTAAGTAAACCAGGTACAATCTTAAAGTCAGCAATTTTCTGCTTATGTCCATCCATCGTACAAAAACCATACTTTTTTTCTAAATCTTCTTTTTGTTTTTTAGTTTTACTTTGATTTTCTTCGGTTTGTTCCAAAAAGTATTCGTGCATATCTTGAAAATTGCATTTAGAAAATTCTTTAATTTTGTTTTTCTCATCTTCAGTCATTACGTTACGCCAATCGTCAAAGAAGTTCTTATTGAACTTATCTATTTTTGTAAAATCATTATTCAACATTTTAGCATAAAAACTAGCAACTTCTTCCGCTTCCTCTGATAAGCTCATTGGCTCACCATCGTACAAAAATAATTTCTTTTCTTCAGGAATTTTTTCGTAAGGACAAAAAACTGGCCCATTGTGTTGTAAAAATGTCCAATTTACACCTGGCTTGTTTTTTGCAAGTTCGTCACTTTCCCACCATTTCCAAACATCCTGCGAAGAATTATGATCTACCATAACTTCTCACGTAATATAAGCTAAAATATTATAAGAATAATATTTCCATTCAGTTTTTAATTTACTAATGTTCTTACTCGATTGATACGAATTTATTCTAATTTTCACAGTAGAACTGACTAAAAGATAAGGTAAAAAATATTTTCCTTGCAAGAATCGACATCGATAAAATAGTGATGGAAAATGTTATCTAGTTGACGCCACTTAAAATATATAAAAACGATTAATTAAAAAAAAATGAGTTATCAGGATATCATTGTTAGGAAATTTATATGATACTACCAAGCATACCCAAGTTTCGCAAGCGATTTGCCGCCTTTTGGCAATCGACAGGTAAATCGATCTATAATAAAAAAAAATTTAATTGCAGTTTGATTAAACTTTACTTATATTACTCATTCGTATTCTCGGTCATCCAAGCCCATGGTTTTCTATTGTATTGGATTTTCACTTTCAATTTTCACCTAATTAATAATTTTCATGTTTCCAATTATATCTTTTCATATATTTTTAGAATACCGAAATGCTCCATGATAAACAAAGTACCTACTTTTAATCCAGATTTTTTGACTCCCCATTTTTTATCAAATTTTTATCTTTTGATATTCCCTTAAATCATTTCTATTATTTTTGAAAAATGTCTGTATGAGTGTGCGTATGTATGTCTGTGAACAGGATATAGCATCCAAACGAAGTAACGAAATTATCCAAAATTTTAAATTTAAGTTTTGATCTGTTGTGGCACGAAGCCTATTCAAGATGAATGAAATCGTATGGGGGAAATAGGGAGTTTACTTGAAGCGATAAAACACAATCCGATAAAACTGCAAAACGCAATGAAATAGGTAAAAGTTTATGACAAAAATATCAGTATCAAATTACCTATAACTATAAATTTCTAAAAAAAGCTAAATTGCCTATAGATAGGAAATTTTTTTTGGTTTTTGCTTATTATTAAATTACTGATGAGATTTTGTATTTTAGTTTTTCCTATCTGAAGTAAAATTGAGATTTACTTTTCAAAATTCAGAAAGTTATGCGATGACCACATCAGATTTTTTAATAAATTAATATTGATGATACTGGAATAGAAAAATCGGCAACAAAAATTTATTTTCCCGATCTTATTATGATGCATGAATTTTTTTCTTATTGAGTTATTAATAATAATTAATTATCTGCCCTGCAAATATAGAAAACTTCGAAATATTTCAGGCATCCAATTATCCATAAAGAAATTGTCGTCTAGGGTTCGATTACCAATTATCATTTTAATTGGTGTGGAGAGATAATATTCGGGTATTCACATTATAGATAAAGATGATAATGCAACAAAGCCAGTGTACACTATAAATTTCATTTGTATTAGTTGCTACACCAGTGTGCATTTTGCTTAAGGGAAACTAGTTTGTGAGACTATTTAATAAAAAAGACGGCAGGTAAATTAACTATAATTTCTCCAGAAATGTAATTGTTTTAATTAATAAATATTAGAAAATATGACACACATCCATTCAGGCCGAATACAATTATCTCATTTTTTTTTCGGTCGAGGATTAAGAAGTAGGCTAAACAATAAATCATTAAACTTGTTTAGGGGAATACCCGCAATCTCATAAAATGAATTTATGTGTTGCCCCATCCTCATCTAAATACAGAAAATATAGATCTGTGTTCTTAGATGAAATTTTTGTAAATATTGTAACCTAATAGTAGTTTACGACACTAGAAGGTAAAGTATCTGTTTATTAAACGAGAAGTTCATTAATTATTTCCCAATTTGTTGCTTTTTACTTAATTTCGCATGGGAAAGAAGTCATTAGGGCAATCAAGAAGTTATTAATCAGTTTACATAAGTTGCATTTTATTTATATAGTTATGAATTATGATCCTCATTTTTCAAGGAAAAACTAAGTAAATTTCCAAATCATGTGAATGTTCTGAGAAGCGTTTATCTACTTTTTTATTTTTATCAGTAGGTAATAGATATTAATTAAAAACATAGATATTATTTATTTTCTTTATCAAAAGCTTTTAATGCAATTTTATTTATAGAATAACTATTTATTTCAATTTTTTTAATAAGATTATATTTTATCCTGTTTTTCCATATTTTTACAATCTAAGTTTTTTTACCTATCATGAATTCATCAATCTGTCTCGGTCTAATTGCACTAAAATTAAACTTTAGTTTAAGAATGTCTGCAAGAGAATCGTTAAGCGATGAATCGGATATGAATAATCTCGAAGAAGAAATGATTGCTATGGATATTTGCAGTAAAAAAGTAATCAACATTTTGCTTTTTGGCGAAACTGGAGCGGGAAAGTCAACTTTCATAAATGCATTTGCCAATTATTTACAATATTCAGACTTAAAAACCGCAATGCAAAACGATTTGATAACAATAATACCGACTAAATTCACCACCATGGATGATAACTTCGAAGAAAAGATTATCGAACTTGAAGGCGACGATCAGGGGAAAGCTTTAGAAATTCCAACAATAATTTCGAGTCCCATGGATAATAACTCTGAAGAAAAGAAAAGAGGAAAAGAAAAGAAATGCTGCAAATCGTACTTGTTTCCGATTCGACAAGGAGATTTAAAAATTCGTTTCATTTACACGCCAGGAATTACCGACACCAGAGGCATTAATTATGTTACCAATTTCGAAAATATTTTATCCTTCATTAGCGACAAACATTTAAATGCCATATGTGTTTTGCTTAAGCCAAACGTTTCGAGATTAACGGTCGAATTGGAATATTGCATTAGTCAACTTTTATCTAGATTGGACAAAAATGCCTATAATAACTTGGTGTTTGTTTTCACCAATACCAGAAGTACTTTTTATCGACCCGGAGAAACATTACCAACGGTGAGAAAACTTTTTGAAAAGATAAGCGACGTTACAATACCCTTGTCAAAAGACAATACGTTTTGTATGGATAACGAGTGTTTTCGCTTTTTGGCTGAATCTAAAAATGACATACAATTCGATTCTAAGAGCATCGACGGTTTCTCTAAGAGCTGGAAGAAGTCGTCCAGAGAATTTTGTAGGTACGTAATTCTTTTCGTTAAAGTATACAAAAGTTTGTAATCTTTTATTTCATAGAATGATTCAATACATTGTCGGAGGAGGACCCAACAACAACACTCCATTAGAACCTTATTTGTGCGACAATATAATGTCCATAGGCAAAGCTCAGCACCTCGTTCTACAATTATCGAAGCCTTTAACCGATATTACCCAATTAATTCAAGATAATATGTTGCTATTGCAAAAGCATGTTGATTCTTTGATCAGCAGCTCTAATAATCTGACAGAATTAAAAAGTAAACTTAATATGCCAGTTATTGATTTGACAGTAACTACGTTGGATCGACCCACCACCGTATGTACTTCTCCTTCTTGCTGTTTAGCATATGTAGTAAGTTTGACCTTCCCTCCGGTTTCAATACTTCTTTGTATTGTTACTTTTTCAGGTCAACAACGAGACGAAATGGCACTATAAACAAAGATGTCACGAACCCTGTTCTTTAGTGAATGTACCCAAGGAAATAGTTGGTACTGAGGAATTAAAATGTTGTGCTGCAATGGGCGCCGAACATATTTGTAATCATTGCAATTGCTCGTATAAAAACCACATGCACATTTATTACGACACAAATACTTTTCAAGATGAAATAGTAGATTCAGATATACAAAAGAAAATTGAGAAAGAACAAACGGCAACTTTGATTGCTCAAGATCTTATCGATAAAACCACGTGCCGCCTGGAGGAGTATGGAAAGGAGAGGAGTATTATCCTGAAAACGGCGGCAATATTTGCATATTTCTTACAAGAAAATGCTGGAACGACCAATAATGACGCATATCGCGACTACTTATTATTTTTGATTGATAGGTGATTTCTTCTAATATTTTCGATTTATATATTCGAAATGTTTGTTTTTAGGGAAAAAGGTATGGACGATCTGGCAAATCCAGACATAATATTGCAATATACCAAAATACTGGAACAGTATGAAGAAGAAAAGCAAATTCTCAGCAATGCTTTGAAACAATCGGAACATAACACACACACAATCACTGCCAACGACATTATGGACGAAGTTAGCGTTTTGTATAATTTGAAACACACTGGCGATAAAATTCAACAGCTGATTGCTTATAAAAACAAAATGCCAAACAAAGAATCTAAATGTGAAAATAATGAATACATTTACGAACCACGTAGAAATGTAAAAAGTATCTCGATAAGTAGTGGCGGTACAAGCATTGCTGAAAGCAATTCAAGCGATGACCAAAACGTAGACAATGCTGATCAAAATCAAACCAAAAGTGAAAATTGCGATCAACATTGCAACAATCATAAAACTACTAATACTGTTCCTAATTTCGGTTTCCAACATTCAAGCTTCTGTATTCCCAATAATTGCCAACATGCCCAACATCAGGGTTGTTCAATGGGGGGAATGAACGAGAATGCCTTTCCCATTGGTAAAAACATTTGTTTTCATTTTAATTTTTATAATAATGTTCCCCAATGTTGTACTTCAGAAAAAAAGTCTTGTCCATAATTTCATAATAACTATCATTTAATAAATTCCAATATCCTATCGATTTCAAAATTTTTATAAATTGAAACTTTAGAAACCAGTTTGGTTATTCCTACAATGCAATAAAACTGTTTGAAATTGTAACTTTAATTTTTGCATTAATTATAATATCGAATTTATAGTCTTCGAGTAATAAATAAATTTCATTATGTAATTTAGTAAGCCCGGAGTCTTACTAAACATAAAGTAAAATAATAAATCCATGGTTTAAGTGATCATCTTGCAGCAAATTTTTAGAGTAGAATTAATTATAAATATAGTATATATTATTATTATAATACAGCTAATTAATCTGTGCTGTATTCGATTAGTGGTTCACCTGTTGAAGATAATTTCATGCGATCGCTTTCTCCTCTCAAATTAAAAAAGATATTTTTGAACTAAAACTTAACCCGAGTCCTACAGAATAAGTGCACATAATTTGGTTCAAATCAGTCAAAAGGTATAGGAGCGTATAGCAAACAAACACACAAACAAACATTCGCTTTTACATAATAAGATTTTTACTGTAAATTTTAAAATAATAAAGGCCTTTAAAAACATTTTAATCCTATAAAGCTTTAATAAAACCGTATAACTTGAATCAAAATATGATAATCCAAATTTGTTGGTTGAGTAATTAATTTATGAACCAACAAAAACAAGCCTTCGTTTTTACAATAAAAACTAACGTAACAGTTTCGGCTTATTATTATTATGTCGATGTAAAACATTAATTAAAATGAAAGTAAATTATTTATTTACAAAACAAATACCTACATACTATTTAAAAATCGGACAGATCGAGATCTTCAACTACATCCTGCTGTCCATCATCATCAACAGGTTCATCGAAAGCCACATCATTTGAAATTTCTTTGTCCTCTTTTTCCAATTCTTGCTCTTGGACTATCTTATTTTTCCTCTTTCTCTTCCTGCTTTGTGCTTCTTCAATTTCTGCTTTTCCTTTCCTTTCGAAATCAAGTTCATCTTCTGAGTCGGTATCCGGGAATGGATTTGCCGGTTCATTTGCACTTTCCGGGTCAACAGTTTTCTTGAATTTCTTCAATACGGGAAGGTTATAGTTGCCCAACTCTTCGTTGTTTGTAAGTTGTTTCTTTTTCTTGAGAGTTCTCAATTTGTTCCAACTTGCATAGAACGCGTTCAGAGGAGTACCTTTATTTAAAACCTGCATTTCCCAAATTTTAATTTTGTCTTGTTGGGTTAAATTGAAATTGATATTCTTCCGCTCGGCCTCTATGAAACGGCTGTTTTCGTATATTTTGTCCAAAATTTGTTTCATTTTTTTCGTATAATTTGCTACCGTACATGTTTTGTTGAATTGTTTAATCTGCAAAAATCAAAGTCAAATTATGGCCGACAATTTGTGGAACACATCTTACCTGGTAGATACAGAAAAGTGTCAAGTCTGGAAACGCAATCGAGTGCGATTTTGATGCTAAATATTCGATCAAAAGACCGTACACTGCATCTATCGTCGAGTCTTTAAAACCATTCTCCAATTTTTGGGATGCCGATAACCGTAGCAAAAACGTAAAATTTATAGGCTTCATAGTCACCTTCTTATGTTTCTTATTGAAGTCAAAGTCGTTTAATACCTTAAAAAATTAGGAAAATAGAAGAGTTCTGTGGTTCACAATGTAGTACTTACCTCCAAAATGAAGGGTAAAATCGGAATGAATACACCAGTTTGTTTCGAAAAATCAATTAAGATTTGAACGATATGGAATCGTAAAGGAAAATACTCGGCAATGGGATGAAGTTTAATGGTTCCAAGACACACTTGTACAAATGGATATATAAGAGGTTGTAACGGCGACTTTTCGTCTCCTACCGATAACAAGTGACCGGTAAGTTTCAAGGAATTCACAAATTGCCAATTGTAAACGGCTTGCGTATTTCTCTTCTCTTTAGATACAATAGCTTTGCGTAAATGGATTGCCAACTGTCTAATGTACAAAAACAAGTGCCGGTAGGAGAGAGCCGGGTCGATAGAGAACATCTCCACCAAGGAGCGTCTCATAAAGTTAATTGACGACAAAGTGTGCGGACTCACAAATTTGGAATTTATCACGTACGTCATATACATGGATTTTAAAACCGTGTCTAGCAGAACTAACTGATTGTTTGTAATGCGGAATATGCAGAAAAATGCCAACACTTTTACGGCTTCTTCGCCCGTTCCCCATATACGAATCAATTTTTTTACAATTACTTTCGAAATGCTAGGAAACGAAACCAATAAAACTGACATGTGATGCATATGTTTTAGGAGGACCGTGTAGATTGTCGTGGAGGCAACCCCACCTAACAGCTGAAATAAAAGGATACATTTACCAAATCTGACTTATTACATAATTGAAAAGCTATTTAAGAACCTTACCTTTAGTAAATCTTGGAAGTAGCCTTGCAAGTGCGACTTCAATTTTGGAAACTTCTTGCACTTATGAGGTTTAACCTTGCTGTTTTTGATCGCCAGATATTTTCGTATTGCAGGACTCAGCTCCAACACACACAATTGAATAATTCCATTAAAAATAGATGAACCGTCAACTTTATAATGAAAATCTTGATCCTCACTATTCGAAACCCTTAACATAGCAGCATGGAAAGCATCGATCACACAATGAATTGTTTTATTTGTTTTGTCAGTATGTAAATCGGTTTGCCACTTTTTTAACATCTTAAGTGTTACCACATTCTGTCCAGAACTCTTTTTGTCCGCTACATTTTCATCTTCGTAATCACTTTCATCACTTGCAACGCCTAAATCGTCGGTAGCTACGTGAACTTTTTCTTCGTCTTCGCTGTCAGACACATTAAATTCTAACAACTTTTTGTCATTTTCCTGCAAATACTTGTAAAACTCAGGATCAGAATCTTTTAATTTCTGCAAAGATTCCTTGTGACCCTTGATTTCGTTTTCGTATTCGTCACTAGATTCTTCCTCGTCTAATTTAGCGTCTTTATCCCACAACTGTAAGTCATCTTTGTTTGTCTCAATTTCATTTTCCTCGTCTTCGCTCTCCAAAGGTTCTTCCTCGTCATCGGTACCAAGTGACTCCAGTTCATCTTCATCACCATTTTGGGGCTCATCGTCAACCTCATTTTCATCACTTTCTTGTGAAGATTTATTTTTATTTTGTTTGCTTACGCCATTTGATTTAACGTTTTCCATTTCTTCACTTGAAGATTCGCCTGAATTGGCATCGTATCCAGTGGTCATAAAGTCATCTATGGACATGGCCCCATATTCGATTTCTTTCTTAGTTTTCGTTATTTCTGGTTTCTTGCCTTTATTTTTAATTGCTGCCTGCTTCTGAGCAGAAGCCTTTTTATTAAATTTTCCCATTTCTAAATCTGCACACGTCGTCGTATTAACAATTTTAAATAAAATAAGAAATAAATAAATTACCTCGAAGTGTTTTGTGGTTATGGTACTTCTACATGTGAACAATTTGAGGTTAGGGATACAAAATGGCCAGTTGTCAAATGGAAAATCAAGGTCATTGGTTAAACTTTAGCGCCGTTTAAAGTTTAAAATTAAAATCCGTGCAGTAAGGATAAAAATCGAAAAATTTACAAGTTCAAACCAAATATTTCAAACTGTATTCGATTTAAAAACAGGCAGTGTAGTCAACATTTATTGCATTAAAATAAGTGAGGTTATAGGATAAACCATAGGATAAACTTTTATTTTGCTGTTGTTGTTTGGATCTTGACTTTTCCTTATTAAAAATGGCATTGCAAGCAAACAGATACAAAAATTTAGCAGAGTTGAGTGTAAAGGAACTGCACAGTTGTGTGGATTACGTGCAACATTATTCGGACAACAGAGAAGAGTGCCTTTTTAATTTACTTGAAATTGCCAAAGAACATTGCAAAATCGATATTAATCACAAGAAAGCACAACAAGCATCCAAAGCCACAGAAGAGTACTTTGATAATCACGAAAATGACTGCACCGAAAATGTGCAAGAAAAATACAACGAAATTTTTAATAGTCTACCTGACGAAGAGACGTACGAAGATCATTCAATTTGGAAGAGCACCAAGCGATTGATTAACAAAGAGAGTACTGCGAGTGAAGAATCGGACAACGAAGAGGATATGGAATGCGAAGAAAGTTTGTCGGAGGGAATTCTTCCAACGCAATTTGAACCTCCCGTTGACCCGATAACTAAAAAAGTTATCAACGATCCTTGTCGTAACAGAAAGTGTGGTCACATTTATGAGTATTCCACAGTTATGGATCATTTGCAAAATATGAAAAATAAGAAAAAAATCCAGTGTCCATACATCGGATGTCCTAATGACAAAATGCGGGCAAATTTTATAGTTCGAGACAAAAATATGAAGAAGCAAATTGAGCAATACTTAGCTAATAAATCTTACGGTTCGGGCACATCTAGGGCTGGCGATCGGTCTACCACCAATATCGATTAAGATGTAAGTTCTTCATTGTATTTTTGAATCTTTTTATAAAACCAACATAATTTAAACATTTTATTTTATAAATTTTACAATTGTACATAAATTTGTAACAGTTAATAAAGTACAACAATTTTTCTAATAAAGTATTTCTAATTCTACACGATAAATCGACATTTTAAAGTTTTGTGTATTTGATTCGGTTAATGTCGGAGTCGAGTACAATAAACTTAGCAATGTAAAATTTATCATTCGATATAATATTTGAACAACTCTGTAAATAAAATAAAATTAAGTCTTTTGGCACTTTGTGTTGCCCCTATGAGTAATTAAGACCAGAATAATTATAAGGTAAAATTATAAATAAAATCATCATTTTCGCAATATTTACAAATCATTCATTCGTGTTTTGTTCTTAACTAAGTTAGTTAGGTAAAAAAATAGGTACAACCTTTTTATTTGTATTATGTACATTAATATAATAAAAAAATATGGCCAAAAATTTTTACAAAACGTAAAACGTTCATTTAACATTTATATAAAATCGACTTTCTACACAAAATTGTAGTACATTAGTTTGATTAGGCACAATAAATAATCAATAAGGCACATGACGAGATAAATAACTTACGCTAGACTCAAATTTTCTTACTAAAGGGAATCAAAACCCGATATATCACTTCCCTGAAAAAAGAAAAAAATTCCATTAGAAATTATCCAATGCAGGGTGCCCCAATAAGTAGATAGTTTAAACTTAAAATAAAATTGAATTTCATTTAAATATCTAATTTGGATTATGCTTACTGGAATACCCTGTATAATCTGATCGAATATGATAATATTATACATTTTTTCAGAAATGAGGTTGTCAAATTTAGAGCTAATTTTTTTAACTGATGGTTCCGGGGCCAGAGAGGACTCAAGCGACTGGGCTCGATAAGATGTCGAAACGTTAGGTGGTATGAATAAAATACAAGCAAATGCCTCGAATTTTCAATGTGGAAAACAATATAAAAGCTATAAAAAAGTATTCAGTAATTTTATACTCGAAGTGATGGAAAACCTATAACTCCAGTTCTCCGATCCAGTAGGAAAACTTTCTTATACGAAGAACTAATTTCTTATCATCGTGAGGAATTAACTAAATATTATTGAAACCAAGGACGGAAAATTAAAAGCTTACCCTGTCGGGTTTATAAAGATGTGTATGAGGTAATAAGAACGTTGAGCCCAAGTCTCGTTCTGCCATTGTATTGGCTTCCTAAAATTAAAATTGCTCTTGAATTAAACCGAGCCAAAATATTGCTCATGCACTTACATCATTTTGATGTTGGGAAGAAGGTTTGGAATCGTAACAATTCCTGTAAGGTTTTGTTGGCGGTTGAATCGTCGTTTCGTCATACGATCTCGCTTCTGATACAGTTCTAAAAAGTACGGAATGACAAGGTTGGACGACGAAGCAAAACTTTTAACTTACTTGGTCACTTTTGGAGGTATATCAAGCCAATTTGAAAGTGGATCATTTAAATCATCACCCCTAAAAGTAAAAGGTTGATTCCAATCTTGCACACCAAATCCTATTACTTACACTAATGACTTCCTAAAAGTCGTAAATTGGGATCTCGTTCCCGTGCTCGATAACAAATCGGCACTAATTTTTTGTATTAGAGTTCCATTTTCACTCCGATCTGCTTCCGTCCCATAATTCGTTCCTAACGTACCCATGTGAACCACCGAGCTTCCGCCTACCGTAGCAGATACTTCGAAGCCGGCAGACACTAATGCACCTAAACAAAATATAAAATTACTTAAAAGATCTGAACAAATAGAGTTTCGTACCTCCCGAAATTTTTCTGACGATTTGGTTTTCGTAACGCGAATCGTTCGATTGTTTGCTATATTTTCTTTTCTGATCCGATTTACTCGGACAAGGTCCGGCATCTAGATAACTTAAAAGTTTTGCTTCGTTGCTACTAGCGGCCGACGATTTTCGTTTATCGAACGTTTCCATATTTAGAATTGGAGCTGTCGGATTAGCTGGGTGATATTTTGCTCGAGGAATCATTACGGGTAGCGATCGATCTTTTTGTTCTGCAAATGACATTGTCGTACCAGTGTCGGTGTTGTGAACGTTTGTGTTGACTTTTTTTATTGCACCTTTGGACTGCTTTCGAGTTCTCTGCAAAAATACAGTTACGATTTGATCGGGCACGAGAGATCAGACTTACGTTTGCCACGTATGGTAACGTGTTGGTGTCGGATTGACTACTTTCTGAACTTGTGTCTTGAATCATGGCCCTTCTATCGGAAGCATTTCTTGGTCCTCCGTGACCTGACATACGTTGAGGCATGAAACTCATACCATCGGCAAGTCCAGAATTGCGTGGTTTCTTTCGGGCGCAGGTTATGACGATGCAAATAAATAGCACCACGAACAAAAGTATTCCCAGGGTAATCAAAGCAATTAGAAGAACTAAAAAAATATTGTAATTTAAGAAAAGAAAAGGAATAACGCGGATGAAGTACCTTTTAAATTAATGTGACAATGTTCACCGGCGTACCACTGAAAGCATTCGCATATAACTTGTTCTTCACCTTTCGAATAGCAAGTTCCATGATAGTGACACTTTTCGCAACCGATAAGCTCGGCAGAACAGATCCTTCCAGGATACAAGGAATTTTCGGACAGATCGGAATAGCCTTCCTTGCAGCTGCAGGTGTAAGTTCCTGGCAAATTGAAACATTGCGCGTGTTCCGAACAATCGTGGAACTGCGAGTTTCCACATTCGTCAAAATCTTCCGCCGCCAAACTGGTCAAGTAGTCTTTGGAAGCGAATAACTCGGTTCCTCCTAAACTGTAGTTGTTGCTTCTCAAGTATCTCTTGAATATCTCATTTAATCTTTGATCGTCGGTGTTGTCAGAAAGCTGAAACAAAAAAAAATTGTTGAGTTATTTTATTTTATTTATAAGCATGCACTTACTTGGAGGTAAAAGTTATTCAGGACGCCTCCTTCTTCTTTACCCATGGGCTCGTAGCTATGAACATAAACTCCATGATAGATATCTCTAAGGTCTGATTGCATGACCATTCTATCCAATGCTTCGTGGGTGATTCCTGCCAATTGTACGAACTCGGTCGAATTAGAATCCTTCAAAGGTTCCTTGAACTGCAACTTTTCTTGTCGGTACCGATCCAATCCTAACTTGATGCTGTACGTGTACGTTGCTAGAAAATAATCAATTCAAATTTATATTATTCCAAAACTGGATTACTTACGTCTGCACGGTCTATCTGGGAACATTCTGGCGAAGCCAGGCCTACAAACGCATCGCATTATTCCTTCCGCTTTCTGACAGAGTTCGTTCTTCGATGCTTTACATTCGGGATTACATTTGTCTTGTTTGGTTAATGCAACCACGTCGGAATTTTCTAAACTTGGAGGAGAAGCAATCAGAATTCCTCCTAGTAAAACGTGATTGACTTTATTACTTGGAGGAACGTCGTCTCTATTATCCGTTTCGTAACCTTCATTCTTATTGGGAACGTTTAAGATCTGATCCTGCTTTTTATCGGTCATCACTACGAAAATCGAATCGTTGTCGCTGGGAACGTGAATGCTTATGTTGGGTTTTGATTGCGGAGGAGGATCGGTTTCGTGGATGATAAATTCGTCTAAGCTACCTTCAGTTACTATCGGTATAGCTGGGGTTACAGTAGTTTCTAAATTTGGGGTAACAACTTGGCTAGGTTCGATGGGATACGAAAATACGCTTCCGTATTGCACGTCCGATCGATATAAAGTCGTCGGTATATGGTTTACTGTTGTCGTAATTGTTTCTATTATACTGGTTGGTTTCACCAAGGTGTGGAATTCTGTAACGGTATCGATCAGCGTCGATTTTTCTGTTTTCGTGACCAAGATGGTCATCGTCGATGGAGGACCACCTAAAGTTTTTATAACGGTGGTTTTGGTTATGGTTACAGTCGATGTTTTCGTATGAGTGATATATTTGGTTGGAATAATTGGTTTGGGCGTTAATGCCTTAGTTGGTGAGATACTGCTGATACTTGTGGTGGTGGTATCATCAACAATTTTTATTTCGTTTCCTCCGTGGTGTATTCCAGTCGTGAAATTTTGAGTCGAACTTGGAGTTATTGACATTGGAGTGGTGCTTACCGACGAGGCTTCCGAACTTTGTATATCAAATATTGGTATGTAGTTACTCGAAGATTGGTTCAGTTTTTGCTCTAAATTTCCGTTTGGTTTTCCGATTATGACTTCCATGGTTGGCATGTTGTCGGAGTGCATGGTCAAAGTTTTGTTAACTGGCAAAGGCGATTCCGTAGTTTTTCTAAATTCTGTCATATCTATTGGGGTTATAGGTCTTTGCCAAGAAAGTGTTGGTCTTTTTCGTGTTATGGAATTGTACATTGTTGTTTTACGTGTAAACGGTCGCCTGGTAAATGGTCTTCCGCTGGTAGTTTCGACGGTTGGGGAGTACGGTGTTTCAAATGGATACGGATGATCCGGATGGTTTGATTTAGTGGTCGTTGGTTTTTGAGTTGTCGTGGTTAAAACGTGACGAGGTGGAGGACTCATTCCAAGTACTTCTTCGTTTACAGTTATTTTTGGGGGAAGACCGCTGGTTATTATAATGGGTTTGGAGCTACTGGCGTGACCTTCTTGATCGTAAGGTGATTGATCGAAGTCTAAATTTGGAACTCGGTGAATTCCTTCACTAGGAGAATGTATTTCAATTTTTGGCGGTTGCATGTTAGTTGCCGGTTGCGGAAGTGGTGGAGGTTTCATAATCTCCATGCCGTATGGGTAAGTATTTACGATTTGGGAACTGGTTTGCGTTTCCAACACCGAATCGACCACGTTTTGGTTTGGCGCCTTCGTTGTACCTTCAATTTTGTAGATCGGAATAACATCTTTATTGTTAAAACTGTAGGTAGTATTTGCGGACTGCGTTGGAAGTTTGGAAATTGAAGAATTAAACGGTTCTTCCGTTTGGGATCCGTAATTGTTAACTTTCTCGGCTATCGGTTTATGAGTGACGTCTGGAGAATTAACGGGCATAGACGTAACATGTGGACGTTTAATGTTGGGCAAAACGTTTTGGGATCTTTTGGTGTATAAATACATATTTTTGGTAAATACTGGAGCGGTTGTCGTATAATGACTGATCTTGTTATTCCATAACAGATTTTCGCTTGCGAAATTATCTTTAATCGGAATGGTTGGAATCCTTTGCCCAAACGTTATATTATGTTTTGAAAATGGACGAACGTGTTTGTGACCAACGTGAATTAAAAACGGATTATCCTTTCGAATAGCCGGAGTCGTAGGTGGGTTGTCGCTCTTGTCGGTCGAGATGGCCTCGAAAGGTCTTGGTTTTTGTATGCTCTTTTTGGGATAATTATCGTACTCGGCTACTTTAATTCCAAAATTGACGTTGTGGACCATCAAAGGATTGTTAGTATCGTTCTTGGTGGATATTCGAGACGTCAAGTTATTTTTCCATAGTTCTAGAGGTAATTCTCCCGAAAGCAACGGCCTTGAATTGGATTCTTGGGTCAACTCTCCAGCTTCACTAAGTAAATCGTCGTTTTTCGAATTCAAATCAACTTCCTGTTGATTCATCGGATAAATTATACTGGGCGGATTAACATCGTAGCTTTGCAAGTTGAAGGGAATTGGAATAGGCTTTTTGTTGAAATTATTTGTGCTAGGTTGGGCGAGGATGTTCTCTTCGTTTGTAATTGGAGGATGAACCAGATTAACTTGAAGAGGTGGAGGAGGAGGAGGCTTATGAATTATTGGGAACTTGGAGTTATAATGCGAGTTTTTAGTTAATTTCGGGGGAGTTAAGTATTCTTGTAATTCTCCGTTTTCGTTTTGATGAAGCTTGGTTACGTGACTTGCTTGATGAAATTGCTGATTTTCCCGAAATATGTTGGGTCTATTAAAGTTATTTTGGAAGTTTACGTTCTCGGACTGGGGTTTAACATGAGGGTATATTATTTGCTCTTTGAATGATGTCGACGGAAATTCGGCGGGCGAATTTGTTATCACCTCTGGAGTATCCTTAAAATATGGTATCGAATTTAAGCGATTGTTGTGGTTAATAACGTGAGCGTTGAAGTTGTCTCCAAATTGCACCAATTCAAACGAAATCGGTGGAACGTTCAGGTCGATATCTTTATGAAGAATTTCGTTTGTTGTTCTGCTCGGATGTATCTGCGCGAAAGATTCTAAGGAGGTGTCCGACGGTTGGTTGTTGATTACGTCGTTTGTCACTTTTATGACGCTCTTCAACTGTTTTTGATTTGGTAATTCGTTGGAATCGAACACTGCACCATACTGAGGTTTTACGCTGTCATAATTTTGGACGACCGAAAATTCCAAGTCGGGATAAGGCGATGGATCGTCAAAATATTGACCGTTTTTGTGGAGTTCGGTGGATCCCCCGTAAATTAAAGCGGTCGTTCGGTTGTGCGGAATATTAACGAACGCAACTTGTGACGGTTGCAAATTTACTAGAAGCGGTTGTCCGGTAGATCTTTCGATCACTTCCGGCAAAGCATTCGGTTCGTTTAAGATGGAAGGTTGAACGTTGAAATCATGAATGGGATAAGTTACAACCTCTATAGGTTGTGGCGGAATGTGAGGTATCGCAATGTTAGGAACCGGGTAATCGTTATTATTATTTTGGTAATTTACTTCGATAGGTACCGGATTAGGATTTGGGAAAGGAATTCGTTTGGTTTCGTAGATTTTATGCTTTTCTCCTCGAACAAAGTTTTGGGATCTCAGAGGAATTTTCAATTGTTGATTTGGCGGCGGAGGAGGTCCAACGTAATCGTCTCTTTTTCCGTTTCCATTTTGAATCGGAGGACTAATATTGTTGTTGTTGTTGTCTCGATTAAACCAGACATTTTGAGGTTCTGGAGGAGGTTTCATATCGATCGGCGTTTCTGCCTGGTTATCTTTAATTAACGGTATAATTGGAATTCTTGGTCCGATACGACCTGGTCTTCCAACGATCACGTCCGAATTGGTTGTTATAATCTCTCCCGGAGAAATCGGGATTCCACCACTGAGGAGTGGAGAACCGTGAATTGGTTGGCCCGAAACGACCTTATCCTTTTCGAAGTCATTTAATAAGTAAACCGAATCAACATTTTGACTTTCGGATGGTTCTTGGTCTGCACCAATTGGAATGTAAATTGGAGATCGATTTTGATTGTCGTTTACGTACGGAACTTGGGTTGTGATTTTATTTTCATTGTTAACAAGTTTCAATTTGGGAGCCGGAATGTACGTAACGTTTTCGTCCTTGTTGATGTTGTTTAAATTGGTTTTAATTAAACCTCCAATTGCATTGAAAACTGGTTCCAAAACCGAAAACGTGGGCATATTGATGGAGCCAAGCCCCAACAAGGCGGGTATTTCTTCGGATTCCTTAATTTTAAGATTCGTTTTCTTTTTTATCGGACTGTTCGCAACGGTGTTGAGTTGGTTGGTTGTTTTGGAGGTCGAAATTGGATGGCGCGTTGGCTTGGTGGTTTGCTTTTTGATGTGACTCTTGCTCGCTTGCTTTCGGATGGAAGTAATCTTTGGATCCTTTACAATTTCAGAACTCAATAAGTTTCCTAAACCAATTTTTGTTGCCGTTGCGGTCTTAACCTTGGTTGTTAGAGAAGGGGTTGCTAATTTAAACGGATCTTCGTCGTCAAAGAATATGATTGTGGAACCGGTTATCACGTTGGGATCAGACGACTCTAGGATGGGTGGATTTATTTTTGTCGTCACTAGTTGGGTTTTCTCGATGGGCAATACTTTAGTAGGAGTGATGTTTTCTTTATTAACAATTGTAACGTCGACTCGTTGGCCGTTGGTCAGTGTTGCCGGTTGCGTGATAGTTTGTTTTCCTTCTGCTATTAGATTTCTGATCGATTTGAGGAAATTCGGATGCAAGTCGTTCAACCTGACAGATTCCGTGACGACATTTTCTTCCGTTCGCGTTTGAGAGCTTACAACAGTAGAAACATCGTCGTTGTTGTTTTCTTGTAGGAGCGTCGTGTAATACGTAAACGTGGTCACGTACGTCTTGGTGGTGTGAATTTCAAACTTTTCCGGATTAATTTCCATTTGATTTTTCACGTCGCTAGTGATCGGAGCGGTGTTGATCACCGAGTTGGTTTGAGTCCGTTTTGGATACAAAAAGAGTTTTTCGGTTATAACATCGCTCGAAGTCGAAATATTAGTTTCAACAACCGTTCGGTCGTTTTCCAACAGAGTATTGTAGTAGGTGTAGGTCACGAAGTAAGTTTTGACTACATCGGTAGTCATGAGTCCTTCGAGGGAATTGTCCTCGAAGTCCAAAGCAATGTACGATGTCATAACCGAAGTTGATTTTTGGGGAACGGATTCCGTTATAACGATTTGGGTGAGCACTTCGTTCGTGGAGACTATTTTGGATTGGGAGCCTTGCATCACAGTTTGGGCGACCGGAACAGTGCTATAGTACGTGTTTGTATCTCTCACTGCGGATGCTTTGTGTAGAGGTTTCAAAAACGCAAGCAAATCGTCGGGAGCCGTAACCGTATTGGTTACGGTATGTCTGGATGTTACTACCATGGACTTTCCTCCTTCAAAGATCGTATTGAAATATGTGTAAGTTGTCATGAACGTACCTGCTGCTAGATTTGGATGCTGAAACGAAAAATACTATATTAATTTTTTTCCAAATGTTTATCTAAATTTTCGTACCTGAGTTAAAAGGATCCCAGTGTTGGAAGGTGCCAGTGTATTGATTGGATTACGTTCTTCCGTTGCGACATTTGATACGACTTGCTCGTGACTTGAAATGGTGGTGGAACCGTTTTGCAAATATGTGGTTAAATACGTAAAGGTAGTCAAACACGTTTTGGTTACGAATTGGTTATGGTACATGGAAGAAGACAACAATTTCATCTAAAAAAGAAGATTTACTTTGGGGCAGTGGGAAAATTGAAGAACTTACGCTGGAACCATCTTTGGGCAAGACTTTTATGACGTCGCTGATAATACTGGGTCTCAGTGTTATGGGTTTGTAGATTGTCGTCGGTAGGATCCTCTTGATATCCGGCTCTCCTGGAAGGGTGCTTTTGTCGCTGGCCACGATAACTTCGACTCCGTTCGACATTATCCTCGTTGCCAAGTTATTATTAAATCGAGCCTCTTCCATCAGCTGTCCATTTGAAACTTCTTATATTTGCACCAAAGCAAAAGTGTTAGTTTTTTGAGCAATAAAATTCCTTCGATATATTTACAGTATTTAACAACATTTCTTTAAAAGCTTAATTTATTTACAAAAGAAAAAAGTGTATTTTGATTTGTGTAAATTTTGGAAAAAATTACATTTACATAATAGGGCGGAACTCACCTTGTGTGTTTGTATAGTGTGATGTTATGCCCAAAGAAGAAGAGTCAACGGTTAATGGTACAAAGGGTAAAGTTTCTGTGGCATCCAAGTCGAGAAGAGTCAGAGTCGTATAAGTGGTCGAAGGTTCTGTTAGTGTCAACGTCTTGGTTTGTGGTTTAACTTCCGTGGTGGATGTTATAACTTTGTCGTTTCCATTAAAACGAGTTATTATCGAGGTGTAAGTCCTAAGTCTACTTTGTACAACTGTCTTCGTTTCAAACGTCACCGAAGAAAGAACTGTGGTTTTAAGAGATAGGACTGGAGAGTTTATATTGTCTAAGAGTTCTGGGAAGGAAAGCTCATAATTGGGAATTTCTTGCGTACTTAATTCGTTTTCTTCTTCTTCTTCTTCTTCAAGTTGTGTTGTAGTTTCTTCATCTTCTTCGAGAAAACCAGTAGTAGTTTCTATATCATCATATTCGTCAAACTCGTATTCTTCGCCACTTCCATCTATATCTTCTACGCTTTCGTCTTCTTCTTCGGTAACGTTATTGTCCGTCAATCTAAAAGTATGCTCGACCGAAGGCAAAGCAGTTTTGAATGTTAATTCTTCTCTTGTAGGAGTTACATCCATTTGGATACTTGGAGGTTTAACAATTAAACGTTTTTTCGTAACGACAATCCTTCTGCGTGGTTGCACCGTAGAAGGAAAGCGATTTATGGGTCTTTTTTTGATCACCAGTCTTCTCCTATAATTTCTTTTTAAATCGTCTTCTTTGTTTACTTTCAAAGTTTTATTATAAATAGGTTGTACCCTGATTAATTTTTTTACTATTCTATATTTTGGTAACGATTCATCTATATATAAGTTATCTACTTGTCGTTTAATCCTAGTTTTATTTATATTAAAATTTAAAATTTTTGAATTATTACACTTGCCAAAAAAACTCGAAACGCAGGTATTGTTAGTTGTAGGTATTACAGAGCGGTATTCGTCGCCCCTTTTTAGTGGCATCGACGTTTCGACCTTTGGCGTGAGAAGGGATAACTCAGAAAGGTCCGTTAGGCTAAAAAAGGATTTGATTTGTCTTTCTTATCGTATTCGGAAGTGTACTTTTTGGGTTTGGACGCTTTAGTTGGTTTAATTTCGAATAATTCTGGAGTATTAGTTACGATATGTTTTCGGACATCTCCCAAAACGCTCTCCAAACTTTCAGTTTCTCCAGATAACTCCATACTTTCCATATCATCTTCGCTTTGCGCGGAAGACACGTACGAATCCATGTAACTGTACGAACTGGCTTCCTTATTAACTATTTTGGAAGGTGCAACTTGCACGCCTCTTTTACGTCTTTGGTTTTCCTCTCCCACGATGACGGTGGATAAAACCGTCGAAAATTCACCTGGTGTCTTACCAGAAACGTAAAGAGTAATTATGCTGGTTTCTTTAGGCGGCGCAGCTGGAGTAATATTTTTAGATTTTGATTTCTTTCTTGAACTCTTTCGTCTTGGTGGGCGAGTCACATCGTCCGAGAGATTTTGCTCGGTGTACTCTTCCGACTCGTTCGAATTATCATCAAAATTGAGAAAATCGTATTTAGCTGGCGGTTCTTGGAACAAGCCTTGTTGCAAGCCAATCGGTTGTTGTAAAACCGGTTGTTGCTGTTGTTGAAGTAATAATGGCAAGAGTAAACTGTTGAGCCCTCCACCTCCCAAACCAACGGTCGGTGTTACGACCACCGTATCCGTAACGAATTCGGTAGCCGTTATAACGTTAACGCTACTATCTATTATGGTCGTTAAAATTTCTTTTCCTCTGAAAGTTATGGGAATAACGGTGGATGTAGCACTGGTAACTGTTGTAACATAAGTTGTCGTTCTCGTTTTGAACTCCGTAGTTGGTGTTGCACTGGCAGGAGGATTTTGGAAACCCAAAAGTGCGTTTTGTTGAATTCCTGGATTACCCAACAATAATTGAGACAGAAGAATGTTTGCCAAAGGCGCTTGAGCAGCCAGTGGAGGTTTGATTGTACTGACGACTTGTTCGACTCCATAAACCGTGCTTGGAAGAACGTGGGACCAGGAAGTTTTATGACCACGTATGTAAGTAGGAGTAAAAATTACTGTGGTGGTGGGTGTTTCGTTTAAGACGTATCTGGTAATTTCGGTGGCACCATTTGGCGATACGTTAGTGGAGTCGCTACGAAGCACCGTAAAAACCTTTCCCACCGAATTAACTGCAGTGGAATATTGTTTCGGAATCAAAGTTTCCATACTGTACTTTGCGGTTACTACATTTCTATATTCCGTCACTTGACCATTCACTATAGGAATTGTAATCTCAGTTGGTATGGAATGGGTAATGGTAATCGTTCCGTCATTAAAATTTGGCAAAACAAAATTGTCCAGCTGTTCTGCAGACGTTCTCGTGCGTAAATTATTAGTTGGACGCTTCGTATTTCTATTGGGACTGGAACGGTTATTTACCTCAGCACTAGAAGGCTTTCTTCTTGAAGGTGCTTCTGTCACATGCTGATTTCTCAGTTTTGGCGCCTTTGGACGTGAAGAAACCGTAGTACTCTTTCTGGTGTTCTGTTGAGCACCGGTTCGCTTAAAAGTTGACCTCGTACTTGGCTTATCTCGTTCTCGTAGAGTAAATTGTGCTCTTCCTTGATTTGAAGATGGTCTGGAGGGAGACAATCGATTCGACGTTGCTGGTTTTTGGGTTGTACTGGAAGGTGAACTTCTGGAACGTGGTTTAAATCTACCATTTTTTGAAGTTTTTGGTGCGTCGGTTACAATTTCTTCTTCCTTAGGGGCAGCAGTGGATCGACCTCCCTTTCGAAAACGGGAAAAAGTAGTCTCTCTTTTCGATCTCGGTCGGAATTTGAAAGGTTTCAGCGAAACCACGTTGTTTGCTCTGCCTCTTCGGGTGGATGCGGCAGGAGTAGTTGGAGCTTTCTCAGTTTGAGTGTTCGTATTGGATCCTTCGTAATCGGTGTCGTCGCTTTCATCTTCTCCTTCAAATTCGTCTTCTTCTTCTTCCTCCTCTGGTGCTTGCGTTGTTGAAGTGGTGAAGAGGTTTCTACGTGGTAACAAACCGTTTGCAGGACGTCTACCTTGCAGCGATACGGGAGGTCTGGTGGTTTTAGGTTTAGGAGTTGTGGCTGTAGCTTTATTATTAATTTTATTATTATTTATTTTGCCAGTGCTTTTAGCAATCGGGGTTCTAGGCGGTGGAGGAGATGCTCTAGTTAATGGGGGTCTTCGTAATTTTAATAATGGATTTTGGTTACGTCGGACCGTTTCGGTAGTTTGAGCTAAAGAGAGAGTGGTGTCAAATTCATTGTCTGTAATGTAAGTCGGATTTTCTGTTATTTGTGTGGTTAAACCGTTTTCGTCATTTTCGATTTCGTTGGAAGGAGGGGTTACGGCTTTGGAATTGAAAGTACGAGGTAAAGCGGAAGTAGGTGTTGGACGAACTCGAGCAAACCTCGAATTACCAGCAAATGCTGAACTGGGTCTAACTTGACTCGAAGTTTTGCCAATGGATTTTCTCGAACCCGTTGCAGCAGTTGGAGATATTTTTGAAGAGCTTTTTCCTCGTGGAATAAAGGACGAACTTGGTACTCCGTTCTGTGTCGCTTGATTACTACTCGATTTAGGTCGTGCGAATCTTCTACTGCTGGACGCGGTAGGTTGAATCGAAGACGGGGTGGAAGAACTCTTTTTGCCTCCGAAGCGATTTCCTTTTGATGCCGGTACTGCAGTGACCGTAGGTGTGAAATCACTTCTGGTAATCGTTAGAGCACCACTCGTGCCTAAGCCTTTACGTTTTGGAACAAACGTCGGGCGGCCTCGCGAAGCAAAAGGTCTAATTGCTGGAGTGAATGTTGGTTTGCGAGATTGGAAAGTTAATCTAGATTTCTTTCTACCGGTGGTTGTGTTATCGTCGTCTTCCGAATCATCTTCGTCTTCTTCTTCGGAATCACCTTCGGTGGTGTTTTCGTCTTCAGATTTTGTGGAGTCGTTTAGAGAACCTTCGATGACAACAGGCGAAGGCGAAATAGGAATGTTGGATGGCGAAATGTTTTGATTGGGATTTTGGGTTGCAGTAGGCGAAATGCTAGACACAGAGCTCGGGAATATGGAAGGTTTTTCCGTTTTTTCAATTATAAAACTGGAAGTGCTTTCGATAATTTGCGCGTAACGTCCGTCTATGAGTGTTCCGATAACTTTAGATTCGTATAGGGTTGTGGTATGGTTTTGAACGATGGATCCTTCGATTAAACGAACCAAACCGGTTCTATGAACAACCGGTTCGTCCATTACCAAAGCAGATTTTCTTTCTTCATTAACGACAAGCGAACTTGTGCTTTCTATCACTTGGGCGTAAAGATTATCGATTAAAGTACCGATGGCTTGGGTTGTGTAGTACAAAGTGCTTATGCCTTCGGCGTCGACTATTTTTCCTTGGTTAATACTGACCACCCCAGTTGGTGGTAGTTGTTCTTTAACTTTTGTAGGAGTTATTGCTTCAGTATATAAGGAAGAAGTGCTCTCCAATACTTTGGCGTATAAACCGTCAATGTAGGTTCCGTAAATGTCGGTGGAGAAGACAGTTTTCAAACCGGAGTTCTCTACGGTGGAAACGATTGTGGAAAGTAGACCAGTGGGTAATGGAACTACGTTATTTTGGGCCGTGGGTTTACCTTCGTCAAAACTCAATTGATTATTGTTCGCCGTGCCAATGGCTCTGCCAATTTGATTTGCGTCTATTGCTGCGGTTTCGTTGGCAATATTGGTGAGAGTTTCAAGTCGGCTGTTCAAAACGGTACTGTTTCCGATGTAAGATGTGGTGTAATAAGTGTAAGTTGTGAAATAAGTGGTTAACTCATCGTCGTCAACTTTGGTAGGCTGGATTTGGATTTCTGAATCGACCGATGAAATTGTAAAATCGATAGCAGGTGTCGATAATACAGGAGTAATGTTTATCGTCGGTTGAACGGTAGCCGTTAAGGTTGGCGTTATAACGTTCGATACGGTTTCTTCCCTGCTGGTAACTTTGGTGATGCCTTCTTTGTACAGCGTCGTCCAATAAGTGAAAGTGGTGAAGTATGTAATGGGTAAGCTGAGATCTTCTGCCGAGAGTGTATGGGTTGGAGTTAGGGTCTCCGTAACCACGTTGGTTACCGTTTCCAAGCGACTCGCCACGTTACTCGAGGTGGTTCCTTGATACATGGTAGTGAAGTAGGTGAAGGTCGTGTAACTTGTTTGCAATAACAGTGTTGGCGATGGAATAATATCCGAGTCGTTATTGGATTCGGCCACAATTTGATCGTCCAACACATTTCGTTTTTCACCATTCTCGATAATTTGACTTTCGCCAGTTGACGTACTGCTACGAACATCGGTCACCATGGTAGAGTAATTGTCGTAGTCGTTCAAGTTGATCAAAAAGTTGTCGATTATTTTTGAACTTTCGGTATTTCCCCGACTTAAAGTACTGTAAGATAATTTATTTTTAGTTGTTGCTATCTCATTGTTTGCATTCACGTTGGACGATTTACCAGTTTTGTCTCTGGAAATTGTCGAATTGTAATAATTTATTGGTTTGACATTAAAATTGACGTATTGGTCTTCGACATTTGGCGATTCGACCTGATCTTTGGAAATTATAAAATCAGACAGAGATGTCTTCATTGGAAGCCTTTCCGAAGTTTCGGTTGGCTTAATAGAGGGAGTAAGATAATTTGTGTAAACTTCGGTTCTGCTTGAGATTTCTGTTTCTCCATCCACGAATACCGTGGTCAAGTATGTATAGGTCGTATAGTACGTCTTGATACTGTTTGATTGCAAAACCGTTTCATCGTCAAGCGCTGGTGTTGCTTTTACCCGATCGTGGTCTAAAATATTTTCTCCGATGTCTTCCTCCGATGCAGAATAGGTCCGAGTAGGATTATTATTTATTGCACTCGTGGGCTTAATATTTGGAATGTCATCAAAGGAAGGAGGTTTTGAATTGGAATTTCCGAAAAGACCTCCTGCTGGTTGATCGGTAAATTCACTTCCGGGTTCCAAAGTTGAAGTAATAACGTTTGTTATCACCACTTTTCTGCTTTCGATGGAAGATGTCGATTCTTGGAAGAAAGTCGTTAAATACGTGTACGTTGTGTACAAAGTCTTAAACAACACTTCGATTTCTTCACCATTTTCGGTCGTCATCTCCGTCGTTTCCGGAATCGATTCTGTTACTTCACCTTTTTCTGTTGTGATTTCTAAAGGTGTGGTTTCGACAGGTTTCGTCCATAAAGTTGTATCCCAAGTACTTACGTGATCTGTGGTTGGTTCAAGATCTACCGTAGTTTCGGAAAGCGATTCGGTAGTTTCTTCATTTTCTAATTTGTTTGTGGTTAATTGCAATTTAACATCGGTGACTTTAGGTGATGTCTGCTCAAAAACTGCTGTTGGTGCTATTTGTTCTGTTCCAGTGCAAGACAAGGTTTGATAACTCACCACGGTCGAAACAACTTCGTTACTTTTAACCGAGGTCGTTGTGGTATCGTCGACAGGAATGAAGAAAGTTGTCAAGTAAGTAAGAGTGTTGAAAGCTGTGGTAGGAATAATTTTTGATCCTTGAATGCATTCTTCTTCTTCTTTTTCTTCTTCTTTTTGTATTTTGGGTGTCGTTTCTTGAATTTGTAAATAGGTAACTGCCTTATCGCTGGTACTTAATATTTCGTTGGTAGTTTCTAACTCATCTTCAATTGTGGTTAACTGTTTTGGAGTTGTTTTCTCTTCGGCAGTGGTGGTTTCTTCCTTGGGAGTTGTGGTAATTACCAATTTTGGCTGCGCAACGGTAACTTCCTCCTCTTCCTCTTCTTCTACTTCTTCTTCTTCCGTAGTTATATCTATGCTTGGAGTTGTCGTGTCTACGTACTTTGTGGTTGCGATACTTTGGCTGGTATCTTCCACAACAGAAGTATTCTCGATTGCTTCTTCGTCAAAGAAGATGGTCGTTGCACCTCCCGAACTAGTGGAATACGATTCTGTACTCGCAGTATTTATTACACTTGTTGAAGACGACGACGGTGTGGTGGAGGTGGTTTTTAACGGTTCCGTTGCTTTATTATTTTGAGCTTGTAGGAGGGCAAAAATTTTGGCGATGTCTTCTTCGGAAGGCGTCGACAACATTGGAATTTCGCTTTTGGAGCTTTTTATTATTTCTGGAGTGAAGACGATTGTTGACGTGTCGTCTTTCGTGTTGCTTGGTATATCAAGTTTTGGCGTGGAAGACTGATCAAACTCGGAAAACTTTTGTTCGTTGGCTAGAACGGACGATTTAGCGTCGACATCTTCGTGTTCTATGTTGGTGATGGTCATACCATCCTTTTGTCTGTCGCTTGCATCGATTACCACGGTTTGCATTCCGTTAATATCTTCGTCAAAATCTTGCGATGTATAGCTTTTGCTGGGTTTTGGCCTTCTAACAGTAAACGACGGTTTTATTGCTAGTTGCGGAAGCCTTATGGTGGGACGTATCGAAGGAGTAGAAATTTTATATGTCGACGATGGTTTTAAAGTTGGAATTGGAATTTTGTTGGTATTGGTGGGGATTGGAATTCTGTGCGTATTGCTTGGAACTGGAATTTTGCGAGTATCGGTAGAAATTGGAATTTTACTGGTACTTGTGGTTAACAAGGTGGCTTCGCCTCTGATCGAAGTGGTTTTTCCGTATTCGTGACGATTTGCTTCGGAAGTGTAAGGAGCAAATACGATTACCGTGTCGCCAACCACGGTGGTAAAATCCGCGAATCCCGAATACGTAACGGTAGGCAATTTACGTAAATCCTGATTGGATGGTTTTCTGAAGAGGAACTTTGCCTTTCTTTCGGCTGCCGTGGTGGCTTTGCTTCGTTCGGTATTGATGTCGAAGTCGGGAAAATCTCCCAAATACGAAAGACCACTTGGCATAAATTCATTTCGAACGGTGAATGTTGGCAAGGAATCGGTTGCGCGCACCTTGCTTGGTATGAAATCATCGTAGTCTCCACTTTTGATCTTCTCTGATTCGGATAACACGACATTTTCGTTTTCTTTATAATTAATTAAATTGTCCTGATGGCGAGGATGTATTTGAAAGACTTTAATGTTGTTTTGATTGTTTCTGTTGTTACTAAAAGCACTGAAGGATTGCGAAACGCTTTGCTTCACCACGGAATCTTCGTTTGGTACTCTGGCGTTGTTCGACGGCGACGATTTGAGTAATTCGTAATCGTTAGGTTCGTCGTTGTTTGCTTCTATTTTCTCTAATGTGCTTTCTTCCTCTGCCTTTTTGATTTTTTCGGTGAAGCGGTATTCTTTTGGCTTGGAAGTGGGAAAAACGAGGTAAGGGTCTGGTTTATTGGGAGAAACGTAGTCGGTATTTTTAATAAAGTGTTCGCTATTGCCGACTAAGTTATTGTTGATGTTCCATTTTTTATGGTCGATTTCGTTGTGGGATCGTGTGGGTAAGTCATTGTCGTAAAGAACTCGAGAGCTCTTAGTCAGGAGATGTGCGTATAAACGTCCATTGTCGAGAGTCGTACCGAGTACTTGGGTTGCGTACTGGGTGGTTACACCTTCTTGGATGAAGGTACGAGCGGTAGAGGTTAATAGGCCTAGATCCGGTTTAACGCTCAGGAAGCGACCAAAAGTAGAACGTCCTTGATTGTCCACCAGCAAAACTGTGGTGACATCTAGCCCAGTATCAAAGATAGAAGTCAGTTTATACATTAGAAAAGAAACAGATTAAAAAGTGTAACTTGAAAATCGCATGGTCAAAAGTGTCTTCTTTTGAAAAAAAAAATTGTCAGATGCGATTTTCAAGTCATCCAGAAATAGGCGTTTATATTAGGATCGTTTCTGCAGCAGTTTAAACGGTTTTGAGATTATCAGACGCATGCGCAAATCCTTCGTTTAAGTTGCGAATATCGAAACGGTTTTGGACTGCTGCAGAAACACAGCTATTATACTCTTAGAAAAAATACTTTTAATTACGAAAACAAATTCTACGTATTAACTACATACAGGATGTTGACCGAAATCTTGCACTCTATACAAAGCGTTTTACCTACACCTGACATTATAATTAATTTTACATTAAACTAATATTAATTAATTTTAATTGAGGTTTGTGTATTATATACCGAGTGTTTTATCCTGGGTATTTTATTGTCTTTTTAACCGAAATGCATCGCACGATTGAAATTTAAATAAAAGATCCGCGAAGTTATTTTAAAGTTATTAATGTATTTATAAATATTCTGCCAATCTCATCCTTGACATTTCGATTGAAATGTTTAGATTATTCATTGCTAATTAAAAAATATGTGCATTCATTGGGATAAGTTACTCATGGTTTCTTTATATCTCAATAGTTTAAATTAATATTTGTTAAAATTATTTTTTATATACAGGGTGTTCCCGTGACCGTGAAGAACCTTTGAGGTGGTAATAAAGGACACTTTTCTAAAACAAATTTTTAAATAAAATTTTTGTCCAAGTCCAAATCCCTGGGGGTACCTCCCTTTAAAGCAATTTTTTTGAATTTATGCTTTCAAACGGCCATAGCTCCGATGTTATTGATTTTTTAGGCTTAATGGATTACAACTTTTTTAAAGATAATTCGCTTATCTACAAATTAGGTTATAAGACCTTATCGTTTAGAATCAACGGATTTTGAGTTATACATTAAATTAAGTGAAAAAATGTTTAAAAAATTTAGGTTTTATTATTTTTACTTTTCTTGCGAACCCCGTATCTCTTAAACAAAACGTTTTAAAAAAAACTAATGTTCTAAAGCAGATGGAGAATTTAACGGGCTACAACTTTGGTTAAATAAATTTTTTTGGAAAACCAACCGTTTTCACAGAAATCTTGAAAATAATGAACAAGGTGTAGGTAATAAAAATAAATTTATAAAATTTATTTTAATAAATAAAAAATAAATGAATAAAAAATGATACAATACGTTTTGACATTAAAACAAATGCTATATCTAAATCAAATTGAAATTTTTAGCAATTTTGTAAATTTATATTGTTTTTACCTACACCTTGTTCATTATTCTCAGAATTTCTGTGAAAACGGTTGATTTTCCAAAAAAATTTATTTGACCAAAGTTGTAGCCCGTTAAATTTCCTATCCGGTTTGAGCTATCCGTTTTTTTTCTAAAACGTTTAGTTTAAGAGATATGGGGTTTGCAAGAACAATAAAAAAAATAAAACTTGAATTTTTTAAACATTTTTTCCTTTAATTTAATTTATAACTCGACATCCGTTGATTCTAGACAATAAGAGGTTATAAGCTAATTTGTAGATAAGCGAATGATCTTTAAAAAAGTTCTCATCTCTTAAGCTGGAAAAATTAATAATATCGGAGCTATGGCCGTTTGAAATCATAAATTCAAAAAATTGCTTTAAAGGGAGGACAAAAATTTTATAGAAAAGGTCCTTTATTACCACCTCAAAGGTTCTCCACGGTCACGGGGACACCTATAAAAAATATTACATTCGCACATGTTAAGCCTGCTGCACACTCAAGCAAGTCGGCAGACTTGGCCCACGTACAGTAGGCAGACTGTACGTAACAGGCTTTATTATTTTAAAATTTATTTACAAAAGTTACAAAAACTTAAAAGCTAACAATTTCATTCTTTGTACAGAAGCGTACGTTTTTAAAAACGAAGGCATTCACATCGAACATGTAATATCGGTAAACCAATCTACTTGACATTTATTATATACCGCGTGTTGCATAATTACGCCAATAATTATACGCCACGCTACTACGAAATTAAACCTTTACTTGAAAAAGTTATCAAACAACTTGTTATTTGTACAGTTTTATATTTAAAAAAATTTTCAAAGGGAATTATTAACATACCATCGCCATCTCCTCTTCGTACTCGGGCTGGAGTTTCTAAGGTCTCATCTGCAAGGAAAAAAAGAAGTTAATAACAGTGCAGTAAAAATGATTTCAATTGACTTCTTTACCTTAAAAGGAAGTAAATGTCACATGCAAGATTGCGTATATCATAGAATAAATATAAAAACTAGAAAAATGAAGAGTAGGTAATCTAGGCGCAGTTTTTTGAAAATTACGAGTAGGTAAAATTAATGAAAACATTTCGACTTGTTAAGTATAACCACCTTCTTTGACCCACTTTCGCACTTGGTAGCATTCTTTCTACATCCGCACCTGTTTCATCTTTCGAATCCAAAATTTTAAGTAACCCACTCAATTTTAAAATAATTCCATGCCAGTTTGCATTAGACGTGTCTATAGAGAAAACCCCTATGGGAGGGTGGGGGGTCTGCTGAAAAACCCAGTAATTTGGACATTGCTCGCTTAATTAATCACAAAAACTAGAGCACAGCAGGAGACTCATCTGAGAAAAAGTGTACTGATAATTAATATGGCAATTTAACAATCGGAACAAAAATTTAAATAATTGGGCGGTCGTGTCTCGTATAAACCTTTAATCACCTTTAATGGTTATATAAGAAAAAGTGTAAATTTTTTTTTTTTTATAAATTCAGATGTCGATGCGATCAATTGCGATGGGTAATCATTTAATCGATGATTTGCTCAAGGCATCGTGGTCGCTTGACCGACTCTCGAGTGGCCCACATTCGTCACATCGATTCCCATGGTATAATGAATACTCAATTCTTTCTCCATCAGATAAATTTCGTCCAAGTTTTTATTCGCCTGTGTATTAGATTTAATTTCTAGAGATAAGTAAGTCTATGAGGTGAGAAAATTTAGTTCCGGAACAGAGAGCATTCGTTCCTCAGATATTTTTCACGATGACGACGGATTTTTAACTGGAAGGTTTAATTTCACCGTAGAACTGGACCCCAAATGCCCTTTTTGTTCCGAGCTGGGCCCAGGGTTACGCCACTGCTATCAATCTATATAGTTTATAGTTTCGAAACCGTATAAAATAAATACGGTTCGGTCGTGATCAGACGGTTTCGTAATTTGACTTTTTAAAAAAACGATAAACTCACTTTTTGCAATTGAACGTGAATTTGAAAATGTCAATAATTTTAATTAAATTACAACATTAAAGTGAAAACTGGAAGTAAAACGTTAAACGGAAGTTTAGAGCTTTTTAAATAATATTTAATGCTTACATTGAACTCTATTTTGAAGATTCACAAACCACAGCACAATTAATTTGCAATCCCCTGTGCATTAAATCAACCATCTGCAGCGATAAACTCACAGCCAGATATTATGTTTTCAAAACTACGAATTTGCCGCGCAAATCTGGCTTCTCCACTCGACCTGGACGAAAAAGTTGGCTTCGCCAGTCGACATGGACGTAAACGGATTTCGCGTTTGTTTACTAAGCCGCCGATAAAATTTGTTTTAATTTGTGCAGACGAAGAAAAATTTTGGTGAAAATTTGTTTAATTATTGAGTCAAAAAGTGATTGGATTGTATAGGTTTGTGTAAGAACAATAAAAAAAGTTATCTTTTAATGGTTTAAAAGTGCCGCTGAAATGTATAAGAAATTATTAAAAACATATCAATGCCTACTACGATGAAACATCAAACAGAGGTGAAAAAATGGTTAACTGTGCAATCAAGTTTGGTAAGTATTTGTGAATTATCCACTGGAATTTATCCATTTATCCAGTGAAAATTTTCAATTTTGTTCGCGAATTCTCGCAATTTTCTTGTAAATTTCGGGAAAGTTTCAATATTTTTGTTGTTATTTTGATTAGTTTATAAGAGTCATTTGTAGATACTTAATTTTTTTTAGTTGGCCGTTTTGCCATCTGACGTCAGCAATGTACTACGCGTTCGTGTTTTGACAAGTCTCGACTAGTCGAAGAAGAATTTGTGTTTTAATAGTAAATTATGCAAGTATCGAAGAGAAGACAGAAAAATATTCAATAAAAACGTAAGTTCTTTAGTTTGTTGTTGGTGTAAAATCAACCAAAAATGATATTTTTGTGTTGCAGTTGGTGGATGACGTGGATTGAAGCTTTTGAGAAATAATGCGCGTTGCTTGAGCTGATCAGGAAAATTCCAGAGTTTTCAGCAATTGAAACGTAAGTTTTTGAATTTTGGCTTTATATTTTTCCATGTGTTGTGTTTTACTTATAAAAGTGTAAAGTAAATAGGAATCTAAGCAGCCTTATTCCCTTATTGTTTGTGGATGTTTCTACAGAATTTACTTTTTGTTTTAAATTTTAGAAAATCCATAGCGCTCGCCGCCTTAGATGCTTTTTTGAATAATTCAATGTAATTTATTAGATTGAGCTTATTTGATCCCAAAATTCAAAATGTTATGATTCGTGACGTATATTAACTCGCGTATGACTCATCAAAACAAGTGAAAATTTCAAAGTATTTTTATTTTCTGTCACTTTTCTAATAGTTACTGTTTGTATGCGCCTGACAAAGATAACTAAATTTTATGCGTTGGATCACATTGTATCAAACGATTAGTCATAATTCGGCTATATTTTATAATCTCCCGCTAAATAATGACTAACGTCTTTTTGCTTCACTAAAGTAAATAAAATTTAAAAATTTCGAAGTTCTTCCTCTTTTCAATAATTTCTGTTTAAGTTTTAATATAAATTTTTACCACAATAATTCTCATATTGAAACAACTGTTTACCAATCAACATTTTGAAAATAGTTCATGCTAACCAATCATATATTTTTAAAATTTCAATTCAAAAATATTCAAAAATCAAAAATTTCCAAATTTAATGCTTCAAAAATCGGAACAAAATTTTTTTAAGAAGATCGGAGCGGTTATAAGGAGATGGATTTGAAATCCATTGGGTTTAACCCGCACAGATTCGAATCCTCCCCGCAGTGTTTCTCTTGTTTAAGGGTCATTCTACCAAATAAAATCATTTTTACGGAGCGACCCCAGCCGATTTTGTTCAAACTTTGCGAATATGTTCTCTACATTATAATAAACATTTCCTGAAAATTTTAGCCCTTAATATGCAGCCCTTTTGATGTTATGATTTTTTGAATTTTTGAAAATTTTTTTTTTAACTTTTTCATTAAGTTTTTTGACGTAGAAAGCTTTTTTAGAAAATTTTGAAAATTATAGTTTTTTCTAGGAAAACTTCTCAGCTTTTCAATGAAAATATTATTTTTTTGTCATACGTAACAGAAGACCCTTTAAAATTCAATTAAACTGGAAAAACCGATTTTTCTCACTGTGCAGCGCATGTTACTACAAATTTGATATTTTTTTCTGAAAGCTGAGAGTTTTTACCATAAAATTTGTCATTTTCACGATGTGAATATTTTTTGTTTAAATAAAATTAAATAAAATGTAAACTTTCTACAATTTATTAAAATACTGTTATTTTTCATCTTCTAATCATCTAATCGATGACAAGTATTTAAGCAATAATTAATATTCGAATTCAAAAATATGTACATTTTAAAAATGACATAATTTGTGGGAAAAACTCTCAGCTTTCAGAAAAATATATCAAATTTGAAGTAACACGCGCCGCACAGTGAGAAAAATCGGTTTTTCCAGTTTAATTGAATTTTAAAGGGTCTTCTGTTACGTATGACAAAAAATGAATATTTTCATTGAAAAGCTGAGAATTTTTCCTAGAACCCGTTTTTTTCCAATTTTTCTAAAGAAGTTTCCTACATCTAAAAAATTAATGAAAAAGATTTAATAAATTTTTTTTAAAAATTCAAAAAATTATAACTTCAAAATGGCTGCAAAAATTTTCAGGAAATGTTTTTCGTCCCGTAAAAGTGATTTTATTTGGTGGAATGACACATAAGCAATAAACCATTTTATTATTATTTATAATCCCGATTATAGAATATACAATCACAATAAGAATTAACATTTTTTTTTTAATTTTCAGGTAAGATTGACATTGGTGCGTGAACGCGAAATTCGTATTACGCGAACGGGAGTGTGATGTGTCGAGTACGAATCTTTGTGGAAAAGCTTGATAGTAGCTTATCAGTTAATAATCGCGAATCATTTTTTTTAATATTTGAGTGAAAAATTTGTGCTTACAAGTGTTTTTTAATAAAAATTTTGATTCGAAATCGTTAAAAACATGTGCAAGTGTTCGGGTTGGTGAGTTATGGACGATGGAGAAGCTGATGTTATGGTCAACAGGAATAAGGAGAAAGGACTTCAGTGTAAAAGGTAATTTGAAGTAAACCATTCTCATCCGAAATGATAACTAACAAAGAATTTTCTTTATTTTTGCAGATAGGGTCCACTTCGTGGGTTTAGCAGCAATTCAGGTTAGTAAACTTTTATCTCCAGTGATGTAGCCAGTGAATTGTGTAAAATTGTGAAAAAATGCATTTTTCTTTAAGTGCACGACCTGCAGTTTGGTAAGAAAACGTTTTTTTAGGTACTGAAGTAATAAAGTACTACAGATAACTAATTCTTTTCTCCGTAGATTAATTTGCTCTTATTATACAGCATAAATAAACTTATTCTAAATGTAACTGTAAAAATAATTTGAATGATATGGTTTAATTAATTTTTTAGTCTTTAAATTTGTTAATCTGGGGGGTGGAAAATAAAATAAAAAATTGTTTTAACCTCCGGACCAGTTTACTGTACGGTGATTATGAGATTCATAAATTATGCATGAAATTCAACCAATGTAAAATCAAGTAAAATCGAATTCTAAATAATATTAATATCCAGATCAATTCAAAACTAATTAATTTTAAAATAAACTTTTAAAATTCCAATTTTATCAAAATTCAAATTTATTTTTGCTGCTTTGAATTTTTGATTTCAAAATTCAATTGTACGAAATTTTTACCATCAAAACCAATATTTTTCCAGATTTCTAATATGATTCTAATCATTCAAGAATTTATCACTCTCGAGAAACAATCCCATCTCATCTAATCATGAAAACTTTGTCCAATTTGGGGCAAATAAAATTCGGAAAATAATTAATTGAAAGCAACCCTCACAATAAATAAAAATATTCAAAATTAAGACCGCTTCTGCGGCCATCTCAGGGGCAATAGACCCGGTTCTCCCACCTAGCTGATTCAAACTCAGTTATTGGCGGAATAATATATTTACAAATTCAAATAAAATAGAAAATTATAAAATTGAAAAAATTTAAGGGGATTTAGATATTAAAAACATGTATAGTTTGTTTCCCAACTCTCAATAAAAATACTCTGGGTATATTTTGACGTCCTTCTACCTCTCTTCTTCCAGTAGAAATTTTCTTCCAATCAGGATGCGCCTAGTTTGCGCAACAAAGAAAAATGTTTCTATTTCAACGAACAAAAATAAATTTAATAACTTTAAATATCTTCTTAAAATTTGTTTGAATTAAAATAAATTAAAGTCGTTGGGGGGAAATATCTGTTATAAATAAAACATATTTCTTCTGCTTCAGAAAATCAAAAAAAAATCTCAACATGATTTGAGATGATAGTTTAGCATTTGAATTAAGGAAAAAAATATTCTAGAAAAATTAATTTATTATTCAAATTACAAAACCAAATAATTACGAATGCGAATTTAATTGGTTAAATAATAAACTTAAATTAAGGTGACAACTTTCGTTTCGATATGTAAAAAAATAAAATACTTTCACAGTTTTTTTATGAAGCAAATTTTAAAAATGCGTGATTAACTTAATAATATTTTACGATGATGTGCTGAAAACCCACAATTACTTTCATGCCTAACGACCGCTCTGAGCTTTTTATTCTGCACCTTGTGCCTGCTATACTTTCAATTGCTGGGCCATAATTTATCAATCCACTAATTAAAACAAAATTATTAGGTCAAAATTTTCAAACACATGTGATGTGAAAGAAGAGTAATTGATGATTAAGTATCCCAACGGTTGGTCAATTGTTTGATCAAAATGTGATGCTTGACGGTTAATTTAATCGTTGCATTTTGTTGTGGCAGTCACGCTTTTGTAATTAATTCCTTTAAATAGCATTTATGTTCGTAATTTCTTGCATAACTAAATTAAGTGTCTTTGCTCTTCAATTCTTCCCGAGAATCTTTTTTGGACGCCAAATAATCGGGAAGTTTGGGCAAATTTTGATCGGCCATTTTTTTTCTGGCATGAGGTGCTGGGTTTTAAATGTAAACAATTTTTAAATTTACCAGTCACCGTAGTAATATTAACTAACCGCACACTTAATTTTGTCGGTTAACCACATGGTCACTTTTTGTTTGACTAAACGAACTCGAATATTTCATTATGACCTATAATTTATTTGCTTTTTGATTTGTCGACCCCTAGGCTGAAACAGCTTAGGTAAATTAGGCCCATAGGCTGCAGTCTGCGCGTAAATAAGGCCCGGGTCCCACGGGGACGGAGATGGTTGTCAATGGTTGCTTCATATAATTGTTTATTTTTTGATTACCACTATTAACTTTCTATGAACGCATATAAATAGAAGTCAAAAAAGTATATTAGGAGTATAAACGAAAGTAAATAGAAATTTAAAAATTATTTTATAAGCTTCTAATGTTATAAGAAGGACGTTGAAAGTGAAAATTTCACGTACCATTAGGTTTAAATATAAGAAACGATATAAGTGTATGTCCTCGATAAACTTTTCCAAGATAACCTTGAACTTTTTTTTTACTTGGATTGAATTAATCTTACTATAAGATTATACGTTTTATAAGTATTAGCAATGCTAATTAGAAAGCTTATCAAAGAGACAAGGCGTTAGAAATTGAAACTTGCAGTTCATTGAGTTTGAAAAACAAGAAGAAGTTACTGAGCCAAATTACGTGGAGTATCATTAACATCATAATTGTTGGATTTAAGTTCAGCAAATTATAGTGTGAGAAAATTCATCATAGAACTCTTAATTTTGCTCCATAGAGAGTTTAGAAATCTGCAAATGATTGGGTGGTTCTTCCGTTATCAATAAAATCTAAATATAGCAACCTTGAGATGAGAGCAATGCGGTAGTTTTACTGGTTTACATTAATTTCTTACTTCCTTGATAAACAGTAAACTTGTTGGTATCCAAACCACCTCCACCACATATCCACTTCCCAATTATTGGCATGGATATTGAATTGCTACTAGTTTCGATCATTTATCGATCATCATCAGGATATAAATTTAAATTGTTACTTGGTTAATTCATAACAAACCATATTTTGTTTTCCTGAAGTTCGGGGTCAAATATTCAAATTTTTTACATTTAAAATTTTTACATACAATAATCAATTTAAATGCTAAAACGGAACAAAAAACAACGTCCATTAAAAAATTTTACGTTATGGAACATTAAATTTGTTGTAACTTTATTTAATTAGCATTTCGTTACTGCCGAGGATAATTAAACAAAATATAGAATTAGCATTGGAAGACTGCATAAGAAATCACAGTCCTTTTTATGGAGTAACTGTTTTCCAATACAGAGAAATTAATTTACGATATCAACCAGCCTCATTATTTCTCCATCAATTTTAATTGGGACTTTCAAAATAATGATTTTGTAGAAACTTTAATAAATTGCTGAATTGTTTTCTTATTTTCCTACTTATTAATTCCCCAAACCAAAACCCAGAAAATAAAATGGTAGAACTTCACTTCTGGTTATTCTACTCATTGTAGACACCTGAATTTTTTTTGTAATAAAATCAAAATAAAATAATTTTATTTTGATTTCTGTTGTGCATAAATTTATAAATTGTTCAGCAAATGTTTTTAATGCAGCTAAATGATTATCAAACATGCAAATCATGTAATCGGGCAATTTTCTAAAAAAATCTGCGGTAGTTAGAAAAACATAGGAAATATTAAGAAATCCAATGAAATTTTAGGAAATTCTAGGAATCCGAGGAAATAAAAAATCTGAAGTAGTTCGAAAATCCTAGGGAGTTTTAGGAAATCTAGGAATACCTACTACAGGAAACTTCTCCTTTTTTTGTTTTTTTTACTTTGATAGATATTTTTTTGTAGATAATTTGAACTTTCGCGTAGATCTTCAATCGGATTAAGGTCTGAACTGATTCATTGTAGTCAAGGGTGGTCTTAAGAAAAGGACATAGGGACCCATCGTCAAATTATAGCTACTTAAACTAATGTCGTTATCGAGAAATATATTAATTAAAAAATTACTAAGTAACATGTTACCTAAAAGCCTCACAAGATTTGAAGCGGGAAGTTTTCAGAATGAGTAGGTACCTGAAACATCACTGAAAGCCGCTCGAACTTGTAAATAATGCCATCATCTGGGGAATCTGAAATATTTTACAGCATTGGCTACTAAGTATAGTGCGCGAATAAAAGGAAATAGTGCCGGTAAACTCCCGGTTTACATCCAATTTTTTGTATCTGTAGCCAGCTTCGTTTTTCTTACAACTTCAAATATTGATTGAGCTTCAGTGCTTATTAAACCAAACCAGGGGTCCGGGGGGGGTTATAGAATACACTCCAGCGCACCGTTTACTTTTCTCCCAGATTTTCAGGATGTCAGGCAAATACCTTATCAGATTTATAGTCGGGAATTTCTTACATCCAGATGCAGTGGAGGTGTTTTATTTTATTAGATTTCTGTCTATCTCTGTCTATTTATAAGTTTTTACTTAGTATCTTGCTCAAACCGTCAGCCTTATTTAGATCTTCCTAATTATCCGCACTACTGCAACGCAAGCCCGATATTTTAAGATTTCAACCTATCTTCGTCTTGTAATATATCTTACAAGAATCTCGCTAATCCATTTGTGCGCGTCACAAGTGAATGCCCTTTCTTCTTCAATGCTATTTGAAGTCTGGGCGATATGAAATACCCCCGGTCACCAGCAATTATGTTCAAATGATTGCTATGCTATTAAACTTGTGACTTCCGTACAAGTAATTTTATTATATTCTGTGGGGTGTTCCACACCCCCCAGACTCCCGGTGAGAGTTTTCACGACACATAGATCTTTTCACTAAAAAACACTAAAACTTTTTGTTTATGGAACCGGGGGGGGGGGGATATGAATTGTATACAAACGATGCGTAGATGTATTTGTCTTGAGAGAATAAAAAGTTTTCATTATAAAGGTAAACTACACAACGTACACACACATCTTTGGGCTTTCAAACCGGGGGGTCTGGGGGGTATGGAATACCCTCCAGTGCACCAGCAATTGTATCGAAAAAATGTCCGTGTTAAATTCATGCCGGGGGATATGAATTGCATACAAACAGAGCCGGATAAACCATGGGTGCAATGAAGTTACCGCACCCAGCGGCAAAATTGTGCGTTTTTAATTTAATAATCTGTAAAAAATTGTAACAAATTTTGAATAAAAGAAAGATCTGAACGGCAGGATCCATATCAAATCAATAACCCACAAAACCCTAAGCGCGAAGTCACGAATTGTGATTTAATTAATATTTTTTTGATTATTATGTAAAATGACTTCCTGAATCCGAATATGACCACGTTTTCCCCCAGCATCCACCGTTTTCAGGGAATGCCTACCTTCCCGTCTATTTTTATCACTTTTCGATAATTTGGAAGGACGAATACAATTATTTTAGCTTTTACATTTCTTCTGGTAAGCTAGAGAGGTGCAAAGTTAACATTTGTAACAAGAAAGTTGATTTGGGAAAGGATTTGTCCTTAAATTGTAAAGAAAATCATTAAAAATGATTGAATTTTCCGTTTTTTTGCTCAATTTTTTCACTTATTTTCTACATATTCGAGCTTCTAGCTTCCCTTATTCTCCTCCACATACCACCAAATAATAAAGAGTTTGGTTTTCTTTCATTATTCGCGATTTACATTAAGAGAACGCCACCACGCGGAAAAATATTGAGTTAATCAAATACGTACGAGTATATAGTTGGTATAGAAAGTTTTGTTTAAAACCAAACGTTTTCATTCTTTTCGTATTTTATTTTGTAAATTTTTTTGTCACCGCGGGAAACTCAAAACAACATCACTTGAACGTAATAGAGACGCCATGTTGATCATATTTGGTAGCGTCATGAGCGCCACCAACGCTAAGGTTAAATCGCGATTATTCTTATATTTAACTTGTATATCAAGCAAATAGCTTGATACGGCACTGCATACAAAAAACGTTTTAATTATAAACGTAAACCACACAACGTACACACACACCTTTGGGTTTTCAAACCGGGGGGTCTGGGGGGTATGGAATACCCTCCAGTGCACCAGCAATTGTATTGAACAGATTTCCGTGTTAATGAAGTTATGACTTCCGTACCAGGAATTTAACTATCTAAAAGGTCTTAAAATTACTATGTTCTGAGGGGTGTTCCACACCCCCCAGACCCCCCCGGTGGGAATTTTATTTTGTTTTCAAAATGCAGTTTTGGCTGCACTTTATGAGTAGCTTGAGAATTTCCGACGCTTTAGAACCTAAAAGACAGAACCATGGGTAGCAGGTCCACACGAGATAATCAAGTTTCACATTCTCGGGAGTAGAAATCAGTTTTTCCCTAGGGAGTTAATGTAAACAAAATCCCTCTAGAGAGGTTTCTTATATTATAGTCTACCGTCTGACCATACATTGATTGGTTTATTTAAATTCAACCAATCAGGAGTGAACTCTGAAGCAAAAAATTGCCTACTTATGGATTACCTAGATAGGATTTATTAATTTAAATTAACTTAACGACCTTTTATATTTACGACCGTCATGTTTAAGTTCAGTAATATATTTAATTACTGGCATTCTTAATTGCAGATTTCTAATTTTAGATCTTTGTTTGATCGGTATTCATACTCGATACAGGTATCGGACGCCAATCACCTATGTAATCGACTAGGAAAACGTATTACTTGTATATCAATTCATAAAATTAAAATAAGTAAATGTCACTTGGTGTAACGCTTTATGTAAATTACAGGACTTTTAATTAAATGGAAAGTGCCTGGTATGAAACGTTACCGAGGAAAATTTGCAAATACATAATGTATTGAATAATTCAAATTCAAATTTTTTTAACATTTAGTAACAAGGTCAAATGTGTGTGGTTTTTCAAATATTCATTAATTTTATATTATTACAAAATTTGCAATTTGTTTTGCCCCAATGATGATACGGTGCAGTGACAAAAATATAATTTGAAATTTAACGAAGGATGAAATTTAATTGGCCTAATATAGTTTTCCATTACCAAAATCAGATCTACTTATCCAAGCAAGTCCGAAAAAAAGTTCTTCGCTCACTGAAGAAGAGTTGGTTGACCCAGAATTTCATGTGCAATGCAATTATTTCGTTTGTACCATACCGAGACATAATTTAATGCTTGAAGTGTCGAAGATAGGGACATCTCGTAGTCAAATGTAGGCATCGAGTCAGAAAGTGCGAAAATATTTCCGGGTTTATAAATTACATCATGCAGCCTTCACCCACAGATCAAACGTTACATCACTAATGAGAAAGTTACCTTAAATAAATTTATTAATATTTGTGCCGTTAGATAATTTTTTAAAATAAACAATCAAGTGACCTGCTTTATTAATTTGTCAATACTTTTTTTCCATACTGAGTCCGATTCAAATTATGAGCTCGATACTTTTTTGAAATCTTGTAAAGAATGTGTGCCAGTTTTCCAAGTGGACAAGAAATCCATAAATTTGTCAAAGCTCGAGATGGAAGAGTTGCGCCATTGAGTATCATCAAGTTTTGTTATTACTCAATGAAATTATATTCACATTCAGATGAAGGTAGGTAGGTATGTATTTCAAATTTCTACTGTCCGCATTTCTTAGGCATATAATAATAAATGTTTTTATTTGGAATGTACGAGATTTAAGAATCTCAATGAAGAAATATTGCTCCAAGATATTTGAAAGAGCTGCAACTTTTCTATTTATTAGAAATAGTGAAATTGAAACTATGTTAATTGCATCCATTTAGAGATAACATTAAAGTAATACTGATCAAATGATTTAATTTATTTAGATTTCTACCTTACCAAAATTATCTCACAAAATTTGTAAACATTTAAAATAATTAAATATATTCGAAAGCACCTAAATGCTAATTCGGATAAAGTAATTATAACGGAATTCTAGTATTACGAAATTATTTAATACTAAAGAGATTAAATTTATAGCGACAATTAGAATAATTTTGAAGTTTAAAATAAAATAATTGATGTTAAAAACAGGTGAGCGTTTAAAAATTAAGCTGCCGTTGTCAACAATTTCTGTAGGTCAAACTGGTCGAATGTTTAGGGGGAGCCAATAATGAAACATGGCGCGTGCGACAATTCTACGTTCGGGAATGCCCCCGAAAAAACAATTGAGGAAGAAAAGAGCGGGAAATTGAACAAGCGAGCGCGCACGCTGTTTTTAGGGAGTTTTAGTATTTTTCTTCCGCGTAAACAATTATTCAACTGTTAAATAAATTAAGCAAATATAGCAATTTAAAGTTTTCAAGTCATTGACACGGGAGCATTTATTCATGCTAGGATGAGCGTAAAATAGCTATAAAAGATTATTGTAATGCATATTTTTCTGGTGTTGGTTTGTTAACTCAATTTCTTTGATTGTATAAGTAACCTATTACATAATTAAATTAATGTAAAAGTAATAGTCCGCGTTAATTTCATTTACACGGCCCGGGCGGTTCCTATTCAATTATTTACTGGGTGTAAAAATTACCCCCCCCCCCCCAATTTTTGTTTTTAGTGATTATCGTTTCACCACAAATGATATAAGTTAATTTATTTTTGTCGAATGCTTCAATTGCTTCCTATAGAAATCAATTCAATTGAAATTTATTCAATTAAAATATAATTTTCGGTGTAAAATCATATAATTATATTACTTATTTGTTTGTAACAAAGTACAATAATATTGGCAAGTGCAAAATCGATTAAATACCGTAAACAGGTTTTTTTACAAGAAGTAAGTTTACCAACGACCTTGCTTTCCATAAAGTAAGCAGAGCAAGGACATCATAATCGCTACTTGTATTTACTTAAATATGCGTTTAATTTTTTAAAGCAGTACTTTTATCACTATTTACATAAATATCTTCACAATTTTCTAAATATGCAGTCTCAACCTTGCCGTACTCTTAAAAAAATTTGATCAATCAATTTAATCAATCTCAATCAAAAACACTAAGGAAACAAATCCTGTCTCGATCGCTCGGTGTAATGTCAACTAGTTGGCGAGAAAACCAAAAATTTCAAAAATTTACAAAATACTTTTCAAATTATTAATAGTTACAAATTTTGAAACACGACAATAAAACCTAACTATATCCTTCTTCTGCGTAGTCTCAAATTAAGCTTTGGAAATGTATTGTAACAGAAGTATTCCACGTTGATTTACTTCTTTGATTTAAAAAACCTAAGGCTCAATTGAGCCAACCTTTACCATTTAACAGACACTTTACCGGTTAAATTTACCGGATTTAAAAGTCCAGATTTTGAATTTCAGTAACTATTTTTTAAATTTTTTCTAGTATTTTGGCGTTTTTGTTAAGGCCATTACTCCCTCTAAAACTGTTTATTAGCAGCTAAAAATAGGATTTTTTTTTGATATTCAAAATTTATCCAAGTCAGTAAAGGACATCAGGGATTCCTTTCTTGTTAGTAGTCTGGTTCGAAGATACAGATTATATAGAATATTTCGCGAAATTGGGTTCGCCTCTTGAAAATCAAATTGATTATTGATAACCAATCAATCAAATTAATTATTATTGAAATTAAATGGAAATTTTTAATTAGCATTCGAAAGGTCAGTGCAATAAATTTATGAATTTTGCAGAATTTTAAATTAAAATTAAACATATTGGATCAATGATATCATTAGTAAAAAAGCCAACCACAACAGTGGATTGGTGTGATATCTGGTTGAGTTACAGAACGGAAATTCTGGGTTCAAATCTCGGACTTGACAGAATTTCTTAGTTCGGCTAAGAATTGGTTTTATATTTCCCCAATTGTGGTCAATTGACAGACCGTCAAGGTCAAAAAAAGTAAAAAAATTAATTTTTTTTTATTTGCCTGAGATACAGGTGTTTTTTCAAAACAACATTTTTCAAAGTCGTTGACATAATATCTCATAATATCAAATTTGGTGTGCGTTTTCAGTAAATGTTGCTTTGTAGTCTCTGAAAAACTGAAAAAAATACAAAAAATTAATTTTTTTCTGATAGCTGTCTTTTATTGAATTTGAAATTTAAAATGAATCTGGAAGATTCAAAATCTTTGAGTTTGCACAATTGCTGAAAGCCAGAGGCGGAACTACCGGGTTGCGGTGGGTGCAACGCACGCGGGCCCTCTGCTAAAAGGGCCCCCAGTTATACTGTGACCTTTTCAATCTTAAAAAAATTATCAAAAGTAGGAGATGCACAACTAGATGCTATTTGAAGTCTGGGGAGGTATTAGCCCCAGCTCACCAGGAATTTTACTATAATATACTGTGGGGTGTTCCACACCCCCAGACCCCCCGGTGAGAGATATAATATGCTGTATAAATATGCACTGAAACATTTTGTTTGTATAAAAATGATATGTAGAAGTATTTGTTTTAAGAGAATATCAAGTTTTCATATGAAGGTAAATCACACAACGTATACACACACACCTTTGGGTTTTCAAACCGGGGGGTCTGGGGGTATAGAATACCCTCCAGTGCACCAGAAATTATAGTTAAATTATTTTCCGTTCCAGGAATTTAACTTTCTAAAAGGTCTTACAATTACAATGTTCTGAGGGGTGTTCCACATCCCCCAGACCCCCGGTGCGAATTTTAAATTTGAATATTCACTAAGACCTTTTGTTTATAAAACTGGGGGTTTGAATTGTATACAAATGACGTATAGTAAATATATTTGTTCTGACAGAGTGAAAAATTTTTATTACAAAAAATAAATCACAAAACGTATAAACACCCCTTTGGGCTTTTAAACCGGGGGGTCTGGGGGGTATGGAATACCCTCCAGTGCACCAGCAATTATATTTGTTGAAAACACAAATTAAAGTTAAAACTCCCCAGGTGTTTTATTTATTTTGATTGTTATTTTACTAGACAATTTCGCACACAATTTTTTAAAAAAATCTCAAAATTATGAAGTCATTGCAGTCTAATACAGCCTTGAAATCTAAAACCAAGGGCGGATCTAGGCAAAGTTCATGGATGAATATTTTAATAAGAATATTTTATTTTAATATTTTTAAAATTTCAACAAAACAAAACGTAGTCAATTTTGTTGTTTTTTTAAGGCTCGTGAGTGGGGGTTGATATTCTGTTGTATCTGCCTTCGCCAGGCAATCTTAGAAAATTAAAAAAGGAAATAAAAGAATTAATCTATGGTATTCTAAAGATTTCCTAAATTTCCCAAGAGATCCTTGGGAAGAAAATAGCATTTTCAAAATCGACGGAAAAATTGTATATACTAATGAATGGAAATCTGAAAAACTTTCAAGGCATCTCAAGAAACAGATGCTTAGAAAATTTGTAGAAATATAGAAAATCTCTAGAAATCCATAGAAATTTCAAGAAAAACTCGAGAAAATTTTAAAGTCAATAAAATCTGAGAAAATGGAAAAAGCAAAAAAAGATAGTCTGTGATATTCTAGATTTCCTCAAATTTCCCTTTAGTTTTGCATATGACAATTTCTCCATCATTTTTCCACTTATTAGTAAAAAACGAGCGGGAAATTTTAAGAAATCCCAAAAAATTTTAGAAAATCTTAGAAAAAATATCCAAAACATCTTGTGAAGCGGGGAATCGCAGAAAATTCTAGAATATTTTAGGAAATTTACAGACAATCTGAGAAAATTGAAAAATAAAAAAAAAAAGTTGGGCCCCGTTAGCAACTTTGCAAACGGAATCCTCACATGCTTGTTACGCCACTGCTAAAAGCATTCCTGAAGCCGACCAAATTCAAAAACTATGGCACCAAAATTGGGTTACTATCAGGGAATATACCATTGGAAAGAGGACAATTTCTTAAGTATATTAAAAAATTATTTCCTGGATTATCCATCAGTTTTCGAGAAAACGGCATTTGAAAATTGAACTTTTTCATATGAAATAGCAAGTAACGGGTTTTCTGTTGACGGTACGTGTACTCTGAACTATTCTTATGTTATGTTAGTGTATAGTCAATTCCCTGACAGTCCCCCAAAATTGCAAGCATTTGTTTCTATGTTAAATTCGGCTATGATTAATTAAATTAAATTTTAAATAAGTATGATGTTGACAGTTGCACGACTAGAAGACAACTGAGGGCTGCTTTGCGCACTAAAACGCATTGCTGCACGTGCAGGCCAATAATTGGGTTTTGAATTACTACTACTACTAAAATTAAAAATTTGGCCTAATAGAAAGAAACTCAGGCCGGATAAAAACATTGGGAAAAAATAGTTTTTTCATCAAACGCTTCAAACTCTTCTCGTATGGCCAAAAGTGTGTCACGTTTCCCTTACGGCTTTAGATTTCTTAAATAACTTTGGGAATCTCATTTGCATATGACATAAATTAGGTATAATATTTACACAACCGTGCAAATGGGAAACAGCAAAACTTAATATTTTTACAAGAGAAATATTCAAATGATTCAGAGTCCCCAAATCGCGTGGGAGCGTAGGTAAGTAGACCAAGTCTACAAAGTTTTAAATAACTCATAACTTTTAATTATAAAATAATTAGTAACTTTTTGTTTAATTTTAACAAGTTTTCACATCCTAATCACTATTAAATGCCGAAAATGTTAGATATTACTTTTAATGATCACGAATTTAACACGAGCATTATTATAAAATTTAAACAATGAAAAATTATTTTGGTTCACCTACTTACATAATCAAGTCACTTGATCGTAAGTGTGTTAAAGCAATTTTGGATTTGAAGGTCATCGGGATGGGATCCAAAAAAATGGGCAAAAAAGGGTGCGAGTGAAACCAACGCAGGTGGAAGCAGGTAGGGCAAGGACCAAAGCGACTGCTCTCAAGTTTGTAAAAATTAAATTTCAAGGCGAAATACCTAAGGACATCGAGCGGGCCATCGATACGTGAATGCTATACAAGAAGTTCAAGAAGACTGGAAGTGTCCTTCGACAAACAGGACCAGTGAAGCGAAAGGATCCGATGGCCATCTTATCCCATTTCCTCGTGATCTAGTTAGCCAAAAAATGGGCTAAATGATGACCAAAATAAGAATATAATAATTAATGATGCCATTAAAATAATGAGGTATGTCGAAAACAAAGGTGTAAACTAGAAACCGACGGAAGATTCTTGTTCCATTCTTATCTAGGTACACATCGCAGCAATAGTCGGCGCGCAAAGATGAATAGAGCAGCAGCAGTAGTAAAGATAGTTCAGTGGGGCCTTGCGACCGTTATCCGAGTGTGGGTCAGCAAGTTAGCGGTAGTCTGTAGGTCGGTCTGTGCCTTAGGCTTAGAGCAGGATGTACTGTAGGTGTCTCACGGACCCTACTGACACACTAATCAACGATAAGAAGGTCCACCGTCTGAGAATCGCGGTATAATTACCCAAATAAGTGCAATCTAAACATTGTCATCGATAAACTTGATTCGATTCAACTTTTGCTTAATTACCCTCCAATTAATAGCTTATTAATAATAGAGTTACGGAACAACTTTTGCTTCTTTTTTATTCGCTTAATTTATTCTAATTTATGTGCCACTGTGAATTACAAGTTCGGTTCAAACCACAATATCTCCATACTCCCTTTCACTTCTGCATTGAAGATGGATGCAACACCTATAAATGCTTCTTATAGATCACGATTAACGTAATTCACCGTGCGACCGAATGATATTTTTTAAATATTACATGAATTCATATTTTATAATTATTAAAACTGTTGTGGAACCAATTCGTGGCATTTTGGTGAAACTTTTACTTTTTACCTAACTCAAAATTTCCAAAAAACATTAAAAATATCTGGAATAAACAAGAGAGATCTTTGGATTATAAGGAAGGCAACAGGAAAATACCACAAGAAAAATGGAAGCAAAATTTTCCATTTTTCGTAATATCATGAACTTGACCCTCTGTAACTGGATTTTAAAACCACTGGTTGCACAGGCATGCAATTAAAGAAACCAAATAAAATTTTATGTTAAGTTTTGCTTGAGTTGTATGTTAGTAGATTTACACCACTTTTACTTTCATTGTTCACTTATTATGCATTTAAAGAGTGGAGTAGATTTTCATGACTGATGCAGCTCCTAGTAGTAAGGCTAAAGCAAATTTTATATTTTTATAGGCAATGGAAACTGTTTAACATGAAAAATCGTAAAAATGCATACAGGCACGCGAGGCTGCTGCGCGCGGCAGCCTCGGGATACAGGCCTCGCGAAGCACGCCTCGCAGTGTCTATACGCACCTAACGTAATATAAAAAGTAAATTTATAATTTTTGTATTAACATAAGGCAGGAACCCGACACTGAACAGTAAGAAAGAGAAACAAAAAGAGTAAGAGATTAATGGCGTATCAGGACAGTTGGCTCTACGACAACTGGCCCTGACGACAATTGGCTTCACGGCAATTATCCTCCATGACAATTGATCTTTGTAGTCAATAGTTGCAAAGATCAAATTGTCGCGAAGATTAATTGTTGCCAGGGCCAATAATCGCAAGGCTAACTGTCCGAATTCGAATGCTGCTGATGTTCCAGGAGTGGATCGAAGGGTTGATGATTATTAAATTCATTAATATTTAGCCAGGGGCCATTGTTTCGAATCTCATAAAAAATATTCCGAAAATACTCTCAATATCAATAATTTTTTTAGTTTTTCTGAGATTAGGGTGTTTACATTAAAATAGAAGATTAAAATTTTCACTATATTTTGTTGATTATTTGAGACAGATCTCGTTGCTATAGGAACTACTGGAATCGATATAGTAAAGCTTAAGCTTTCTGTAAAACCTCAGCAATTAACACATCTTCTAGATAATTCGACTTTACGACGACTCCGTTTGGTCTCAAAAATGCATCAGTGCAGACTTTCCAAAAATTAATAAACGAAGTTTTAAAGATTTTGATTTGTTATAGATGATGACGGTGCCATGCCCTTCTGCAGCAGCCCCAGAGCAATCAGTTATCAGTCTATCAGTGACCCGCATGAATGGAATAACGAGAAATGGATCATGGTAGCGGAATTCTCATTAATCCATTTATGCACGTCAGTGATAGACAACTGACGGATAATTTGATTCATTTCATTATTTTACTTATTTTTCAGAAATTACTACTTTTACCTAAGGGAAATGAAATACCCTACAGCATTGGCCACTGGGTAATTAATAATAAAATAAACTGAGTAATAACCTCCGGTTTACATCCACTGTTTTGTATCTTTAAAACTTAAATTCAAAATTCAAAAAGATTAAGAGACCCAACAATATGTTTAGAGCTTTTGGGCCCCGAAAAAGCAACTGGTTCGACTGCTGAACATACAAGTAATTTTATTTTTACATTCCGAGAAGTATAAGTTCGTTAATCGGTCGCAAAAATCGTAATAGAAGTAGATAATCTTTTTTGTGTTTATTCCATTTTTAGATTCAAGCTCCTTCAGACTTCATTTTTTGTTTGTGGTCTGATGTTAATCGTATTTATTTATTGTTACAATTTCAAATTTCTGTAGAATTTCAATGTAGCTATTGCCAAACCGGGGGGTCTGGGGGGCCAGTGCAGCGTTTAATCTTTGTTTTCCATAGTATTCCATACCCCAAACTCGTCTACCATGCGGTAATCCGCGGAAAAACAGGTCGTCTGGATGACATCCGCAGCTGTTGCTGACGTTAGTGACAATTATAGATAATGGTAACGGGAATATCACTAATCCATTCGTGCGCGTCAGTGGTAGACTATTTAACTGTTAACCCTACATATGCGGCAAAAGTGAAGTAGATAGATAAAAAATGTATATCTAACGCTAATTTTACTTCTCTTTGACTAAAGTCAACATTAGTAAAAGTCTAACAAAGTCTTTCACTAAGTTATTAATCAACCGTAAAAAGAGAGTGCCTGCACTACAACCCTTCACTATCTAATTGTTATTATTAAATTATGCAAACTTATGGTTTAAAATTTTTTTATGTAATTTTAATGTTAACAATCTATTACTTCCTCATTAGCAGAATTTACATTATTTATGTATTGTACCCACCTCTAATATGTTAATTGAAATGCATAATCTCGTAATCCATTTATTTTTTTGTCAAAGAAGTTAACCTTAAAGTTTTCCGATTACAAACTCAAAACACTTTTAAAATTTCCTTGCAAAGAGAATGGACCAATCAAATTAAGGCGTAATGCTCCCTCTCTCTCTAATGCTTTAATTTGATTGGTTCTTGCGTTTTTGTTAATAATGCAGCATTTGATACGCGATGGAATGAATCTTCCCAATCATCATTATGGCGCTCATCTTAATGATGTTTATTTTATTGCAATTACATTTAATTTCAATCAATTAACTGTTACGCATTTGACCCAAATAAGCTCAATTAGCAAATGATTTAAAAAATTTGAAATAAATTTAATGAATCGTCATAATTAAAAAGCAAAAACGGGTCGCTACTCGTGCAAATGATCTTCTCCTTTTTTGTGTAAACAATGTAGTAGTGTAACCGTACATTTTGTTATTATAACGCGACCACTTCATATTTATCTAATGTTATTTAAACAACAAATTATGCAAACATGCTGCTATTACTGTTTGATATTTAAAGATGTGTACTTGTTGTTGGAACGTTGGAAGAGAATTAAGTTGCACAAAACTTCATGATCCTATCTGAGTTCCGGAGATTCATTTTCAGAAAACAATACCAAACCCTCAAATGGTTTCAATCTTGTAATCAGGAGAAAGGATATTTGCCAAGTAATTACCTAACCTTCACATTTTGTGAAGTGTAATGCTGGTATTGTAAGAGGATGGATGAGTCAGTTGTTCAAGATTATTATGTTGATAGAGCATTGTTTGCAGTTGTCTCAAAAATTGTGGTGGAAAAAGGTTGAGAACCGAACCATCGATAAGGGGAAGCACCTATGTAGATATTTGATTTATGAGAAGATGAAGAGATATGCTTACCAATATAGATAATTCACAAATTAACGGTCTTACCTGTAACAAAAAAAGTAATTAATATTTTATTCCATCATAATAATGTTGTTTTACCCCGGGGAACCCCAAGTTTAAAACAAAATCAGTTGTAATTATATTGTAGGTTAGTTTTCTACATCAACTGTTTGACATTTCCTTTAATGTCAAATCAATTTGTCAAATGTTTGTTATGGAACGTCAGATGCCATTATAGTTCAGGTCAGCATGAAGACAATTTAACACGTAATAAGTGTTAAATAATATCAAATATTTAAGTGACACTCACGTAATTAACTGTTATAATTTGTATAACACGAAATTATACAAAACAAACAAGGCTACAACTTACTAAATATGTATAGTTAACCTAAAATCACACATTTTTAATCTATTTCTACTTTAGACGATTAATATTCACAAACAAATACACTTAATAAATCGACGAACTGGTTACGTAATGAGGTTCATTCAATAAATTTTAAATTAAATGGAATTAGGAAGCATTTTTAGTTTACTAGGCAAATTGAGTCTGTGCTCCTTTCAATAAATTTATTGTAATGAAAAATTTTGAATATTTGATCGATAAATTAAAAATTAATTTTTCCATTATTCCAAAACAAAATGGCACAGTTGAATATTTCTTAGATGTCGCCTCTAACGGTAACTTATGGATTTAAATGACTCATTTAATTGCTAGCTATCTCATCTCGATCTTGATCAACATGTTGTTGACGCGTCACACTATACGACTTCTGTCGTAATTATATAACAATGCCAAGAAATCAACAAACCAACCACTCCCAAAAGCTCCTTCCGTACTATAATTACCAATCTTGTGTGAACTTTTTTCCAAGTTAGGTAATGACTTGTCACCACGCCAATTTTTCTCCAGGTGCAACACTGTGAAATTGCTTCTTCTTCTTTTAGCCAAAATTCGCTTAGGAATTGTTTTGATTAAAATATGCAAAATGAATCAACCTTCGAATGCAAACTTGTTGTTCACCCGAACAGTTAACTTTTTCGCCTTTGTAATAGATAAATAATTGTACGCCTTGTACTTTCACTTACTAACAAACAATACCGGTACTTTATTAATATTCAATGAATACAAAGCGGTTTTTTTGGGACCCGAAGAAAAATTTTGAACATCTTCAAATTTTATTAATAATTAATCAAAATAATCGATTCGGCTACACCTTAATTGTGACAAATTTCAGTACTTTAAATGCCATACTGTAAACCAGTTCTTTAGTTTTAAATACTCGAGGTTTCCTTATTTTTCTGCATCGTAGGTGGCCTTGGGTTTAATAAACGTATTACGATCAAGCAGGCTCGCAAATTGCCTTTTCGAGTCTTCTACGTTAGGCAACACTATCTAATATAAATATGATCTTAAGTTTAGCTTCCAAAGGGAAGGCATCTATAAGGTTAACTGGGGCCAGCAGGTAGATAAATTCCTAAATGAAACTTTAGAAATATTAATTTCTTATCTCACTACTTCTTCTTCTTCTTTTGGAAGACGAGTATCGTTATGAAATAACTTTCTACGAATCCAATAGACCATACCTTTCCAATCTTTAGCTTAAAAGAGTCCAATGGAGCATTGATCGCAAATCTTCCCAAAAACCCATGTGGGTTTTTCGAACAATTCATTCATAAATTTAGAGAGATACGCAATTGAAAGTTCCTCAAGTTCCCATTGTTCTTTTGTCGTAAATTTACGTGAGTAAAAATGGCGCCATAAATCTTGAGTTACGTGCTTTTCCTGAAAGGAGAGCCAAACCATAATTTTGCAAAAGAAATGGGAGAATGGAATAATTGTGTCGATCAATCAGAAACGTTAGGGTTTTATAAACGAGTTATGTGGTCTAGTTATCTACTTTGACGGACCAACGTCGATAAAAACACGGATTGTTTTTCAATTGAATCGATAAAACAGTAGCTCCTTAGATGACAGAAGTACTGTTAGAGGAACCCATAACCTTGAACGACATACCTTACCAACTTGTGCTTATGGGTGTGGAAATAATGAAACCGGCAATGTCACGTTGGTGTTCTTCTGACTTAAATGCATAAACTCGCTAAATTTAGCAGGCAAAGTGTGTAGGAGACCTAAAATAACAATAGACGAAAGTAAATCGCTCGATCCGTTTTGCATTTCATCGAAGAAATCCTATTCATCGTGCCAGGAGGTATTTGACCGTAACTTTGTTTTCGAAAAAACATCGCCGACTTACGCAACGCCCGTAATTGTTATTCAAAAAACTAACCAAGGGAATCTTTAGGTTCACTACACAAAGAAAAAATATTAACTTTCAAATTGTATGCATCGATCGAAACGATGGTTAATTATGCATTTGGAAAAAATTCTTCAAGTACGACACTACGACTATCCTATGTATTACTAACGCATTTTCGCAATGTGTATGGTCATTAATATGCAAGGATTGAAATGGAGGCTATCATTATAACTTCAGTTTTTATTTCTTCAAGGCCTTTCTTCTTTTCGAAGACCCAACACATAGGTAATTATTATTGTCCAATAAACGAAAACGAAAGTTTTAAGTGGAATTTATTTGAATTTAAATATTACGCAGCGGCGTAGCGCAAGCCGATAGCGGGGGAATCACCGAGGGTGCTTACGGGATTTGCTCTTTTCAGATTCGTCATCTCGTTTAATTAGATAAACACGAAGATACCGCAGATACTTTTACTTGTAGATCCGCATTTTCAAAACAATAGATAATTGGAAGATAGCGGTATCGGACAAATTGTCGAATTATCGATAAATTTACGACCGGGACAATCGGAAAATATTTATTACCTGACATTAAGGAAACTTAATTTTAATTTTTTAAATTACTATAATTTTTAACGCTTCGTTACCTCATCATAATTTCATGACAATGACATAAAAAATGATTGTGTCGGCTTCACCTTAACATTTCTTGAATTAATATTCTCGAAATATTTCAAGTTTGAAACCAAACTTGATAGTTTTTTTAGAAAGTTTTTTTTTGGGAAGTACGAAAAACGCTATTTTGCGTAGCGGGTTTTGTTATTAAGTTACATTCCACGTTAGATTAAATTCGATAAGATGTAAACTGGCTTTTATAGAATTTACGCGCACCAACGCGTCGAATGAACTAACCCTTTTTGAGGTTAGGGTTAACCCTTTTTGAGGTTATGGTTAACCCAGGTGCTTCCCACATTTTTTTGGGCGGCAACGCAGCCGTTTATTTCTGAGAAAATAGAGGCGGATGAAAAACAACAAAGTGCATCTTAGTTTATGCGGATTTTAACTATAACCGTATTCTTTTGATTAAGGTCAAAAGAACTACGTTCCGCATTCAATAATTCTTGATTTGAAATACCATTTAAGTGCAAACGATTACTAAACTGCACCGTTAATTCGCATAAAATTGTATGTAACTCGCTTATTGTTATCCAATTGTAAAATTACGTGTCAACAGTTAATGCACTAATGAGGTAATTTCCTTGCAGCTCGAATTATTTTGGTAAAATCAATTGATTTAAATTTATGCAAGCTCTTTGTAATTGAAGCAAACCGAATGAAATTGATTAAAGTTAATTAATTTTAAGTAATTCGAATCACTGCGAAACAATGCAATGGCAATGCTGGGAAAGTGCAACTTCCAAAAACCTAGCTGTAATACCAAAGTTGGGAAGATGGGAAATTTTATGGCCAAAAAGATGAGGATGTGGGGCAAAAAATATTGGCAGAAGAAAAGCAAAAATATGTAAACTAGCTGGAATGTAATGCAATGTTGCGTTATCAATGTACATAGCATAAGGATGTGTTCACACGTAAGGAGGAAGTTACAGTTTGAAAAATTGTAACATTAAAATTAGCCAATTGAGCGATATTAACTAACTTTTGAATTGGGCATACTTTCAAAATATAATATTTAAAAATATTACATAAATTTGATGCAATTGAATAAGAAAGTATTTTACTGAATTACCGTAATTCTCACGATCTTATTAATCTTCGCAGGAATCATCAAAATACAATAAAATAAATTGTGTCATTCTCTTACTTAATTAATTTATAATAATTACAACACCAAAAAATGTACGTAGACTTTTATTTGCAAATGATTGTTCTCAAATATAATTTGACTTTAACTTAAAACAATGAACAAATTTTATATAATCTGGTGCATGAGTAGCTCTTCGTTTACACTATCTCAGATATATGTTAAGCAATTTTTCATGTATGTATGAGAAATAAATTTTTAATGTAGGTAGTCTAGTTAATTAAACAAAGTAAACTTATGCTAAGTTGAGAAAACCGTAATTTTATCTTGAACAATAAAAGTAAGCGTATATGAAACTGTAAATGTGTACAATTAATGAAATTATCTTTTATTTGCTTGAAAATTGTATTTTTTTTTATTTATTTATATATAACAACTTATTACGTCCATAACGGAAATTTTGTCCCCGACGCCATTTTTCTTTTGTTGCATAATTGGAAACTTTCTTCGATCGATTTTTACGGTAGAAATGTAAAAATTATACAACTAAACAAATTGACATCGTAACTCGACCTTGTGGTGGGCTCAATCAGCGTTGTTTGACCAACTGAAGCCAAAAGATTGAGCGCTTGAAGGGACCAAAAGTTGATTGTGCAAGTCAAAATGTAACGTTCAGTTCAATAAGTTACAAGTCCGTACGTATTGAGAGCAATAAACCGGCAAACGTGTCTTGTCTTTCTGGTTGTTTAATTTAAATTATCATTATCGAGTTTTTTCACTTCCGTTTACTTTTGATTGCAATTACTTCAATCATCAAAGCCACGCTTCATTGCTTTCCGAAAGCAAACACCAAGTCTGAATTACACAGGAACCACGATAATAACCCAGTATTAAATGCATCGAACTAAATGAAGTCACTTAGCTGGAAGGTATTAATAATTTGATTTAATTAACGATAAATGCCATTAACCCAAATAAAATACGAAATTGACTTTTTGGGAACACTTTTGAACACAGGTTTTTATGTTGTTATATTACATAAGTTGTATGTTGTGCGTATTTTGAAAAATGCCTGGGAGCGTATTCCTGCAAAACCTGCTGCTTTATGACCTGCTCTTACAGGAAATTATAAGTTTCTTAAGATGTTGTCGTGTCTAAGACTTTCTTTTCACGTACCCAATAACTTAAAGTACTCGCAAACAAACGGTAGGTACTTTACTTTCACTTGCACTATCGTATATAAGGTACTTTTCTCCATAGTTGTTTCGTATGTTCGTTTATGCATGATCTCAAAAAACCTAAAAAAATGAACCCCAAACGGAAAAGATCACAATTCCTTCGTCTACAATTTAGATAGTACTCCATCAAACCGTTTTAACGACAATGTATCGATAAACAAATAAAAAAATGTTTGCAACCACTGGATTTTCTGGTTATAAACTCATTTGTAAAATGGCTGTATATAACGAGTTGCTCCTGACACATGACAATTTCAGTTACGGTTTCCAAAAAAACTTCAGTCAGAATATGGTTTCCAAATAATTCCTCGAAATAAAAGGCCATCCACTTCTTGATTACACCTTTTGCAACTGTAATTCAGAAAAGATCAACTGCAATTCAGAAAAAGTCAATTGTAATTCAGATTTGTCAACTGACGGTTTCTGAACTACAATTGGCGATTTCTGAATAACAACTGACGATTTCTGAATTACAGTTGACGGTTTCTGAATATCATTTGAAAAATCTGAATTACAATTAACGATTTCTGAATATCAGTTGACAAATCTGACTTATAATTGACGATTTCTGAATTACTGGTGGAAAAGGTGTAGATGGGCTTCAGCTTTTAGATTTCTTTTATTGATGATCGACAATTTTTAAGATACTTGAATTTTTTTATAACTCACACAACTTCCTCACATGCGTTCAACTGAAGATTTTTGCCTGTACCTATACATTATGCTAGTAAAGTACTCTATTTCGATAAATTATTTCTAGGTTGAATTATTGAAACGCATAACTACGACCAACTTAGTTTGTCAAAAGTTATCAGTATAATTGCTATTGTCAACAACCCTAATCGATCCTGCGTCAATTGTCGTCTATTCTTAGAACAGCTATGAATTTCAATTCAACCTATGTAAGCTATATTAAGGGGGTATTCTAGTCTAGAGGAAAGAATTTTCGGGCGGATATTTGAAGCTCTGTACAAACGAAACAAAAAATATTTCTACTATCCATTTTTTCATCATTTGTTTATTAATATTTTAAGATTACATAAAAAATTAACCAAAAAAAAATCTCAAAATTCACAAAGTTATCAGCTGGCAAAGCGGGGGAGGTCCAAAAAACGGGCGTGCACGATATCTCAAGTTCTAATGAACCGATTTATTTGAAATTTGGTGTGAATGTCCTTTATACATTCCTCTATCGCCTGAACCAAGCTCAGATCATAATTTTTAAATTTACTATTTTTAAAAAATTTGGAACTGTTAATTAAAACAAGCCTAAAGAAATAATTTTATTTAAACGGCCGCCATGTTGTGAAAAAAAATTTTTTTACTTTTCCAAGGTTCATGTTATAGCGGCATCTATTAAGAGCATTCACACCAAATTTCAAATAAATCGGTTCATTGGAACTTGAGATATCGTGCACGCCAGTACATCTTGTTTTTTTTAGACCTCTTACTTTGCCAGCTCGTTATGTTATGAATTTTGAGTTTTGCTTTTCGGCTAATTTTTTATGTAATCTTAAAATATCAATAAACAAATGATAAAAAAATTGATAGTAAAAATATTTTTTGTTTAGCCAGTACACAGCTTCAAAACCACCCGAAATTCATGCCTCTAGACTAGAATACTCCCTTAAGCTGTAAAATAGACGGTCGTCAGCTTAGTGGTTAGCCGAACAACTGCTGACTTTAAGGTACTCGGTTCGAATCCGAAGATAATCTAAAACTTCCATATGACCGTCTCCGTGCTTCGGGGGGCACGTAAAACCGGCGATCCCCCTGGGTTGACTATTAAAAACAGGGTTGCAGGTATTCCCCAATCTTGCTTAAACCTTTCTCTTGAAGAGACAATGGATTTAATAGCTGAGGATGATGATGAAGCTGTATTATCAGCACCATAGTGTTTGGTTCATACAATTATTAGAAACGGAATATAATAACCATTGTATAAGGTTTAAACTTGTAAACTTAAGAAATTACTTCGGTAAAGGATTTTTTCTTATTATATATCTGCCTTATCATTCAAGTAGGAAAAATCCATAAAAAATAAGTTTTTTTAATTTTAGAATAATTAATTTAAAAAATTAAAAACTTATAGATGGGAAAACAAAAGAAGGAATTGCTGAAAGGCAACAATCGAAATGTATTGAAAATGAAAAGTGGATGAACCAACCACAAAGCCGGAATATGCATTGAGAATTGTAATCATTATAATGGAATTTTCTAACCGCGAAGGGGGGGGAGCTTTGTACCAATAACGCTTTCGGTTAATTACATTTTAATAAGGATTACATAACAATTAAATTTTCGTTTGAAGTAGCAATCATTGTCCATTAGAAAATGTTTGAATTTACGATTTCTTTAACAAATTACAGAGTATAAGTTTATAGTAAATCCTCTTTTTATATATAGTAATAACTTGATTCAGTAAACCGGAAGGTTTCCGTACAGTAGCCGTTAATGGTCAGCTTGGTTAAATTAGCGGTATAATAAAGTAAAGCAATAGTTTTACTCTATTCCATTGCAGTAACACTCGTTTTTAAATTGAGTGATCTCAGTTTACCGCAAACACACTGATTTCCTTATTCCGCGTGAGCTTACATTTTATTAATTTTCAAACTTTTTGGATTTTTGAATTTTGCCCATTTAATGTCCGTTTTGAAAATAGGGTGAAAATTCAAAAATTTATTAAATATAACAAGACTGCCGTAATTTGCATAAGTGAAGCATAATTGAAGCAGTTAACTTCCTTAACATCATAATAATTAAGTAATTAATTAGTGATGTTCCGCAATTTTAACGTAACATCAATGCAGAACATATAATTCATTATGAGTACATATTGAAGAACAACAAATTATATGCTGTTAAATTTACAAGCATTTAATTTTAATTTTAATTTGAAGCAATAAATTATACACGTTGGAAAGAAATACTACAAGGTGCAAAGGCACATCGCCGAAATTAATAAATTTTTGAGCAACCAGCCCCCCCGATATGCAATAAAATAATTTAAACGTGAAGTAATTACAGGAAAAAAAATAAAATTTGATAATAATTAATTAGTAAATCACGATAATTTTGCAGAAATTTAATTAAACACACGTAAAATAATTCAAGGCAAAATCAACGGTGCAATAAAATTCCTAACTAAAAATAATAAAAATAATTGCGAAAAAGTTCAAGGATGCAATATTAATGGAATTTGCATTGCAAATTGATAAAATTTAAATGAAAATTTAAGAGAAAACAATTCAAGTCAAGAGAATATTAAATTAGGGAGATTGTATTGACACAATTTTATTGTTAAAAGTATTTTTTAAATTGCAATTTATTCTTGACCACAGAAAAAACCTTGTTTTCCATCTTTAAAAATAAACTGGGCCGATTTTATTGCAATAAAAATTGGGATTTGAAGTTTTATAAGGCAGACCGCGTCCAGTCAATTTAGATCAATTTTCGGCAAATAAAAACATTAATCGGTAAAGATCTGAATTTTGGTATACATATTTATTACGGCTTCCTGTTAAATATACTAAAAGTCCCCATTGAAATATGTCGCGCTCGAGCCGCCATCTTGGAAATAAGGTACACTACTTCAGTTTTTTGGCTGTATCTCGGCAACTTGTGCTGATACAAAAAAAAAGTTTAAGTAAAAATTGTAGTTTATTGAATATCCTTCAAAATAGTTTATATACTTTTATTTGTATCTCTAATACTTTAGCTGTAATCCGACGTTGCTACTGAAGGTGTTTTTGCAGCTTTGTCGTTTCAATGTAGTCAATTTATTTTTTCAAGGTGGTAAATCCTTTACCTTTAACACTGACTATTTCTCCAGTACAAAGACGTATAAGGAAGATATGCGTCGCATAAAGTTTCGTCACTATAGTAAGCATGAACATCGTGCATAAGTCAAATCCCTTCTGAAGTGTCTAAAGCTAAAGTATTAGAGATACAAAAAATGTATATTAACTATTTTGAAGAAAATTTAATAAACTACAATTTTCATCTGAACTTTTTTTTTCTATCAGCACAAATTGCCGAGATATAGACAAAAAACTGAAAAAGTGTACTGTTTTTCCAAGATGACGGCTCGAGCGCAACACATTTCGACGGGGACTTTTAGTATGTTTAAAAGAAAGCCGTAATAAACATGTGTACTAAAATTAAGATCTTTACCGATTAATGTTTTATTTTTATCTAATTTTACTGGGCATTAGCAGAATTTGTAAATAAGCTTAATGGGGTGGATTATTTAAGTTTACTGCATTACTGGGAGCCATTGAACCTACGAATAATTCTGGTAACTTGGTGAATACTAATAACCTATTCAAAATTAACTGAAACTAATTGAAAGTGTATCCGTTGCCTGTGCATTCTCACAGTCTTTGACCTTTTACACAAAAGATAAACTTTTCTTTTTGTCAAGAAATACACTTAAGAAATGAGTTTGTAATCCATCATTGAAGATAATCATTGTCGATGGATTGTCGCCGCTTCCTGCATTTCTTGGCGCCCAACGTGGGACTTCGCCAAAATAAGCAATATATAATTCTCTCAAATGGATTTCGTTATCCATGATTAGTCGTCTAGCAGCACCTCGTTAGTAAATTTCCTTTAACGTGCAATTTGCAGCTGAATTATGTTCCAACTTTATGACTTTATTATATAGCGAGTATTGAGGAAATCTTAATATAGCAACAGGTTAATAAAAATCAAACTTTCTAAATAGCTCCATCGGAATGTATAGACCTTGAATACAATTTGTGCTCCTTTTTAACAACAATCAAAAAATTGTTTTAAATAACTCAAGACGTAGGCATAATTTCTATTTTTCTTAATTAAAACGCAGCATCGCTTAGCAATTACTGAAAATTGCGTTGAAGTGTACGGAGTTCAATTTGGAGAGAAAGTTTATTCCCAATCCTGTATGTATGAAATGCAATTATTTTCTCAGATTTCTAATTTTCTTATACAAAAACAATACTATTTATGTAATTGTTCAATTAATTACACTTGTACAAAATAAGTAATATGCGAGTACATACAAACTTCCGTTACATTATATAAAACATCGGCTTGGTCATTACATATCTCGTCTCTTATTTAATCAATCAAAAATCGCCAAGTTGAAAGGTCGTGAGTGTTATTAATGTACAAGTAACCTTTGCCAAAAAAAACCGTTGGAATACACGCTCGTCACTTATGCGGAAAATGTTGGTAACCCTTAACCTGATTGGAATTGGCGCGAAATTTGAATTCTGCGTGAGTCTAAAAAAATATTTAGGCTTTTGAAAGAAATTATATTTATCAAAACCTTCGTGATCGTTAAGCTTCACGTGCAAGCTTACCAACTTAATTTTTCGGTAAAATTCAAACACGATAACTTCGAGAGGGATTTTTTGCAATTTATATTAAGAGGAAGTTTTTTGCACTAATTGATAGCTTACATAAATAGTGTGGTACCAAATAAGTGGCACTTAATTTTAGAAAGTATAAAAATACATAAATCAAATATTTTGCTTATTAACTGACCTTTTGTATTGATTGTAACTGTTTCGGTTATTAACAAATATAAGCAGGCAAAATTGATTTTAAATTAACTGGCATGGGTCTTCTTTGAAGCCCGGTGCTTAAAATTGATGCAATGATTTTTCAAATAAAGTGTGAACGGTTTTTATTCTCTAACCATAATAGAGTAGGTTCGTTTATAATTAAAGGCCGTCCAAAACTGGAAGTACACAATGGAGATGGAATAAGTCCAGTCCGTGAACTTGAATATTTTCGACCAAATGGGTGTCAAAGTAATGAACTTGCGTCCTGTTCGCTACTTTAACAATTGTTAATCAATATTGGCACGCACTTAAGACTGCGAGAAAAAAAATGATGCAAACCTGAAAGCATTAACAAACAACTTAAATTCTGTTTACTTCTTCATGCTGAGAAGTTGAATTCTTTAGGAGTGGCAAATACGTGGGAATAATGGCAAAGTAGTGAATTTTTTGAAAGCACTTTTCAAGTGGAAACGTCATGTTTTGACAAACTTTCAAAAGTAAATTAAGAAGACAATAATATATATACTTCACAACTAAAAAAATGTTATTTTAGAAAGGAACAAATGCAGCAGCCAGAAGAAGTCATCTTACACCTCTGACATTCTAAACAAGTATTTTTAACATGTAAACCAAGATGTAACCTACAAAACTAAACATTTATGCAATATTAAACTATTCTAATTTTTTGAAATAATGTCAATATTTAAATTTGCAGACTAAAATTAAATTTACTGTTAATTCCTATTGAGAAACATCCAAAAGTAAGCCTCGCACCTTTTAATTGTTTCGATCATTCAATTACGCCATAATTAATATCATTATGGTTCCTTTAAATTGCAAATTTGGGCAACAATCAACCAACACCTTCCCTGATATTTTGCATACCGTGGGTACAACGCCCCGAAGATATTGCAATGCCAAAATAGTTTCGCGTTACAATTTTTAAATTTGAATTACAAAAATCTCCGACGAGGTTTAAGATTACAGAGCTATTTCGCGGGGGCCACCGGCCAATTCAAAAATTCAAGTTGGAAATTTTACAAAATAAAATAAAACCGACCGACTGCGCCATAAAATGCACACAATCAAAGTTTTTGGCATTTAAATAACATTTAAAGTATAGAAAGTTTTTGTGTTCTCTTTTTGAATTTTACATAAATATAATTAAAAATATTTGCAAATATGTATCTGATTTGTTAATAAGTTTTAGAAAAAAATTTAAATTTTGCGTAATTTTTTAACATTCACATGAAACATCTCCAAATTTGATTATAAAATGTTCTTGGAGAATTTGCATTTTTGCAGACATACCAAAATGTTGGTCATTTGATGAGCCTCAAGCTGAACTTTCATGCAGTTTATTGTATGCAATTACTTTAATGTAAAACTTTCATGTACGTTACTTGCTTAAGAAATTTGTAAGTACAAGAAAGTTTAATAAACGATAAAATAAACGAAGTTAAATTCATTTATATGTATTTGTGCCATCCTTAAATTTTGCAAACCATCCTGCTCAGTTTCAAAATTTATTATCGGCGGCGAGTGCTCTGTACAGTGCCTTCTCCTGCTCTATCATGTAAAGAAAACCGCATCAAAATTCAACCTTCTGTTGCTGAGTTCTGGATATTAAAAATTTGCGTTTTCGGCTTTACAATCATCTTGAAAATAGCCGATTTGCTTTTCTTTATTAGATATTTAAATTTATATAAAACAAATAATTTTGCTGAAAAACAAACCATAATAGTGCAATTAAAATAAATTATATTTAATTAAAATTTTTGTATTAAACAAACATAAATAATCTAGAAATAAATCCGTGCAATGTTGCACAAGAAAAGTTGTTGTTTTTCATCAGAAGATTTATTGTTTTTCTACCAAATTAACAATTTGAAATATTTAGTCAATTAATAAGCATTAATTTGTTTACCCAAATAGTTGCGGTTGATTGGAAAATTCAAATTTTATTTTTATCAATATATGATTTGTTTTAGTGGGTGGAGCTAGCTGCAGTTCACTTCTAGTGGCGTTACTGTTAAGGTCATTTAAGGGAGGCAGATCAGACGAAATTTAGCTGGGTTTTCTTTGGTTTGGTCAGATCTGTTTAGAGCGGATTTGTCACTTTCCACCAACACTAAGGATGTCGGCGAATCCGCTGTGTAGATACGCATCCTGACGTTTAGATGGCAAGTCATGCCAGTCAGATGACGTAAAGCGGTAAATCCCGTCTTCATAGAAACAGTCATAGTTGTCGTATTCCAAAATCCTTTATTGGGTTTATGTAAATTTAATATTTTAAGTTTGTAAAGATTTTCAATTTTCTCGTTTTCCCGCCGAATACTTGACGTTGCAATAGCTAGGTGGGGAAACAAGGCTTTATGCCAATATGACCACTGTAAACGGTTGAAGCAGAATTTTGTCTCTGAATTTTAATTGCGCAGTTTTGTTTAGCCAAAATTTTGATAATTAATTTGGACGATGATTAATTAAGTTTATTTGATTATTGAAGAATAAAAGATAGTAATTAATTTTATTAAATTTAAAATTATAATTAATTGGTAAAATTCGTAAAATTAAAATTTTAAAGGCAAATTTGATATAGCTTCGATACGGGTGCATATTGGAATGCTTAACTTCTGATTTTACTTTCCCATTTTATGTTGGAGATTTATTTATAAATTCATTGAATTGGTTTTTTGAATGGAATATGAATGTAAACATGATTTTGAATGTTGGCTTTCCCAATACTATTTATTTGTAGTGAGAATGTAATTTTGAAATCTGAATTTAAAAAAAATACAATTTAATTAAAATTAAAACTTTGGGTTAGCGAACTTGGGGTTTTCTCTGGAGAAATTAGGTTTTTCTTTAATAAATTTTAAAAATTCACAATTTCTAAAACATATCAAAGTGCGAAAGGTCAGTGAAAATCTTCAATTTTAAACAGCGAAAACCTGGAAAAATCAGGGAATTGATTTTGAAAAATGAGGGGGAACCCCGTAGGAATAATTTATAGTTTAGTTTATTTTTTGCCCATGTGACACGCCAATACACAATGAAAATTCAATGAAAACTGTATTAAACCAATGAAATTTCAACCAATAAACTAACATTCACTTTATTCATGAAAATTTCGTAGTAGTAATGACAAAAATGAATTGTTCACAGAATTTAGGAATTTCTTTATTATTTATCATTTGGGAAATTAAATTAAATTGAACATTTTCTTCAATCAAAAAAAATACAATTGAGGAAAATATACAATTTAATTTAATTTTGATTAGTTCTCAATGGAGCGTGGTATTTAGGGAAATTCCATAAATAAGTTCAAGGGTTGAAAATTTTTTTCGGAAAAGTAATAAGACATAAGTATTTCAAACGATGTATTATTTAATAAACACTGGATTTCGTTAATTATTATATGCGAATTTAATTTTATAAACAAATATCCCATTTTTCTAAATCCGTAATTTTTGAGTTGGAGCCGCTCCAGGGATGTTTTTAATGAGTGGAGAAAATCGGAAAAACAGAATTTTTGGATAGTCTATACATTAACTAAGGCTAAGACTAAATAATTCCATTAAATATATAAAAAAATATTATTGATTTTTTGGTATAAATCGTTAGAGGCTCTTTTAAAGAGCTTTAAATTATCTACAAATTGAAATCAAAGCTATTTCGAGTCCACGGTGGTTGTTTTTTTTTCAAAAATATGTTGAAAACTTTCAAGTTTTACTTTTTCTGTTCTTCATGTAAACACGCGGAGTCTTTTAAAGGAAATATTCTACAAAAAATAGTAGATCGGTTTTTCCAAATGGTCTAATTTGCTATTCGGAATCTCTTTGCAATTGTTTAAAGGGCACCTCGTGTCCTGGGCTTTTGAAGACGAAATGGAACGAAAATGGAACTTTAAGCCAAAAATACTCCGGGGCAATAGCGCAATTTCGAGGTGGACAGCTGGTCGGCAATGATGCAAGTAAAAATTGTTGGCGAAAATGTTAAGGAATTGTAATAAGATTGAAAAAAGCAAAATCAGTAAGGTTACAAAATGACGTTTATTTAAAATATCCTGTTATAAAACTTTCTAGTTTTTCTGGTTTTTGCTCGACGAATCTAAATGTTTTTGAATTCGCGTGGTTGTAAGTGCTTGATATTTTTAAAATGTAACGCGACATGCAGTTCCTATATAATTTATCGAAAAAAAAAGGCCACACGTTCAATTATTTGAGAGAGAACTTTCACGTTTTTATAAAATTTGCGAAGGATAAATTTTTAAATTTTCGAACCACATTTAGTTATGAAATTGGAGGAAAGGGTGAATAAAAAGTCTCCTTACCTGCGTTACAATTAACAACAATAAATATTGTTAAATAAAATAAACCGCAAATTTTCCTTGGTTGTAACATTTTCCAAAAAATCAATTAATCCACCACACTTAAAATCCACAATTTCGTATTCACTAAAATGCACTTAATAATTAAATTTGTTCCAATTTAACACGCACATTTTTTATTTCGAGTCGATTTGTTTCAGAACGCGTAAATTTGCGGTACTCGCTAATTAATTATTGCAGACCTCTCTCTTGCTGGACGAAGACCTAACGAAGACTGAATAGGTAACTGTCTTAAGCTCTAAGACTCACCTGTGCTTACAGAAGAACACGCCAGTGACTTTAGAAAGCGGACCGTACCTCCATATGTTGCCCAAGGAAAAATTCTTAATCTAGAATTGATCGCTCAAAAAAGCAAGTGTGAAAATAAGTCAATAAATCACAACTACATTTTTTAAATAATATATTCATTCGGAATTTTTAAAATAATGAAAAGGTCGGTACCTACATCGAGCTGCTTTATTTGGGTCGACCAATTTTGGTGCCCATCACAATGCAAAATTAAACTTTGTTCGATATGATGTGTGTAATGGTGACATCCTAACCTTTGCCTCCAGCCTTTTTCCTACTTACTGCAACTGTAAAATATTTTCACTCTTTATTGGAACTTAAATGTGGGTACCTACTTGGCTTCTTATATTATAATTCATGACACACTCGGCATTGTTTTGCATCAGAAGCATTTTTCTTTCTTCCAAGGGTGCGGTATAACCTCTGTACACAGACATTTTTCTGCAATAGAGTAACTTTGCTCTAAAGTACCTAGGACGCAGGAAAAGTTTTAAATTATCATTTCCAATTTCCAAATGAATGAATCAGCCTTTATTCATAGAAATCCTGCTAGAACACAAAATGCTGAAACTGACTGTCAAGATAAGTCCTCCGCAGAGTAATTAAGTAATTTCATAATTAAATAATTAATTAATATAAATTAATTTGTAAAAACTTATCTAAAGAGGTTAAAAAATAAAATAATTATGAGCCACTTTTGCTTAAAGAAGAAAAATTAAAGAAAATAATTTTTAATTAACAATAAATTACGTAAAAGTAATAAGATTCAAGTTAATACATAAACTGCGTTCCCGCCTTTTAATCGCATTTCCACTCGATTACGTAATGATTCATCAGCTGACTTCGTCAATTCGAATACTTTCTCCACCCTGAATTTTGAGGAAGATAATCTAAATCCAGCATAAACAAACTTTACCATACTTGGTAAATATTAACAAACCAATTTACCGGATAAAAGTCTAAAACAGAAGACGCACAACATACCTATTTACAAATTAAATTATCCTGAGCTGGTACGACTGTAAAATGTTGCGGTTTATAAGGGCGAAAATTTAAATTGATAAATTATTATTAATCTTCAATTCCAAAATTTTTCAAATTCACAGATTTTCAAAAATTAATTTAATTATTTATTTTTTCTCTTCTTAAAATTTGAATCGGGAGAAATTTAATTATCAACGGCAACCGATTCGGGGCAAAACCAAAAATTACAAATTTTATAAAATTTACAAGATTAGAGAAAAACTTGAGAGGAAATAGAAAAAACGTTTTAATCTTTAATAGAATATCTTTGAAGAATCAAAGAAGGAAATTTAGAAAAACAAATTAGTTTGTAAAAATTGATATGTTAAGGGGTTAGGCCACTCTATAGGGCGAAAAATAGGCTTTTTGGGGATTTTTTTCAGAAAAACTACAAAATAAATCAAAATAAATAAAATCAAATGCAAAAATGGGTATTTGCAGCTATGCAGCGTTTTTGCGATGACGTCTCCGTTTTTGCAAGGTCCACGGCCGGACAAACAGCTTCTGTAATTTTTGAATTATGATGAGCCAATAAGTTTTTTTCGATTAGGTATATAATATAACAACAGCTATAGAAGTACATATGATTTTTTCGATATGTTAAATTATGGCCAAATGGTGCACTTCTAAAGTGAAAAGTGAAAAATTTGAGCAAAAAATCGTGAGAACTATGAACTATGCAATATAAAAAAAAAATCCTACGTAAATCCTACCGTGGGAACCTTTGAGGTGGTTATAAAAATCACTTTTTTAAGACAAAATATCAAATAAAATTTTTGTCCAAGTTCAAACCCTTGGGAGGTACCTCCTTTTAAAACAATTTTTTGAATTTTTGATTTCAAACAACCATACCTCCGATATTATTGATTTTTTAGGCATAATGAATTAAAAACTTTTTAAAGATCATTCGCTTATCTACAAATCAGATTATAACTTCTTATCCTTTAGAATCAACGGATTTCGAGTTATAAATTAAATTAAGTGAAAAAATGCTAAAGAAATTTCGGTTATATTTTTTTTACTTTTCTTGCAAACCCTGTATCTCTTAAAGGAAACGTCTTAGAAAAACCTGATAGCCCAAACCGCATACGGAATTTAACGCGCTACAACTTTGGTTAAATAAAATTTTTTGGGAAACCAACCGTTTTTACAGAAATTCTGAAAATAATGAACAAGGTGTAAGTAAAAAAAAATAAATTTACAAAATTGCTAAAAATCTCAATTTGTAGCGTGCGACATTGTTATAAAGCGCATTAGTTTATCGTTAATTACTATGTCAAGTTATGATAATAATTTATGAGGGAGGCCATTTTGAAAATTTATTAAAATAAAATTTATAAATTTATTTCTTTTTACTTACACCTTGTTCATTATTTTCAGAATTTCTGTGAAAACAGTTGGTTTTTCAAAAAAAATTATTTGACCAAAGTTGTAGCCCATTAAATTCTCTATCAGGTTTAGGCTATTAGTTTTTTTCCAAGAAACTTAGTTTAAGAGATACGGGGTTTGCAAGAAAAGTAAAAAAGATAAAACCTGAATTTCTTTAACATTTTTTTACTTAATTTAATTTATAACTCGAAATCCGTTGATTCTAGATGATTAGATGTTATAACCTAATTTGTAGATAAGCAAATTATCTTTAAAAAAGTTCTAATATATCAAGCCTAAAAAATCAATAATATCGGAGCTAGAGTCGTTTGAAATCAGAAATTCAAAAAATTGCTTTAAACGGAGGTACTCTCCAAGGGTTTGGACTTGGACAAAAATTTTATTTGAAAACTTGTCTTAGAACAGTGCCCTTTATCGCCACCACAAAGGTTCTCCTCGGTCACGGGGACACCCTGTATATAATCAAAAATAATCGAAAAAATCCCCAAGAGAGCATATTTTTTTCGACCTCTAGAGTGGCCTAACCCCTTAATACGGATTAATAATTACGAAAGAATAATAATTGCCCACGGAGGTTGTCATGGAGATTTTAAAATAACCAATGGCAGTTAAAAATGTAGAGAGTGCTTTGCCCGCAGTCTCACTACAGCCACCATTGACCATCAACCAAAAACTCAACTAATGAAAGTTTATTATTTGTATCAATTGAATTTGATGAATTTTAGTAGATGTTAGTTGTAGGTGACGGTAATGAGATTGCGGCTTGATTTCTGTTTCCTCTTGTGAGGGTCTAGCTTCTAGCAAATTCTGAAAAAAAAATTTGTAGAATTTGTTAGATGAAATTAAACCGAAAATCATCTTTAAATGCCGATCAATATAGAAAATAATCAATATTAAAGTTACTTTTTCATGCAAGGAACTCCTACTACGTCAAAGTGGGCGCGGCTTAACTCCATTCTATGAACGGTACGTAACCTACGTACCTACGTAAATACTTACAGCACAGTTGCTGTAAAGTCACACCCCAAGGACAAGGCTTAAGTACTACAGAGAACATCATACAATTATATTATTTTAAAATGGGTTTCGTTAGTTATTGTCAAAATTTACTTAAAAATCTATACCTCTGTTCGACATCCTCTTTTTTCCTACTTAAAATTTTAATAATCTTCAAAATGTTATGTTTATACTTGCAGTTTACACCCTGGGCTACTATAATGTTATTAGAAAATTTTTAAATTTGTGAGCGCATTTAACGTGCGCCCCCCTTGTGATGTTGAATGAAAACTAAACAAAGCATGTCGGTTAGAAGCTGTTGATTTTTTTTCATTTCAAAATCCCAGATATGTGTGTCTTGCACAATTTCTAGTATTGATGCTGTGATATACCTGTTGAAACATAATCTGGAATCTGCCCGCTTCTGCTGTGAAATCCCGTGAACTCTGAGCACAATCATGGGTTCGATTCTAGACCAAGTTCTCAAGATAGTTGACAATGAGTCATGGTTCAAGTTTGGGTAAAGTATAAACTTTCTTATGACCATTTTTGTGCTTCGGAAGACACGTAAAGCTGTCGGTTCTTCTGGGTTTTCTTTCTTCTTATAATATATTCCTCTATTTTGTATACTTTGCAGACTTGGGGCCAAGTTGATTTATTTTCTTGACTTTTTCATTTGAGGAGGTTCATGATAAAGTATAGTGTAAAAGTGTAATCCATTTCACTGGCGGCTTTCCATATGTGGTAGATGTAGTAATTGCGTACCTGTTAAAATATGCGATTGTTTTACCATGACTAAGTTCGTGATTATCCAAAATGTAATTTTTCACCTCTGTTTTTGAGGATGAAAGCTTCTTCTTTTCTCGATTTCAAGAGAAGGGAAACTTGAGAAAATTTCACAAGAGATAATGAAACTGCGGTGTACAAAAATTTATGTTTTCATTCAAGTGAAAGGTTCGTACTACTTAATAATATTTATCACAGAGAGCATGGATAAAAATTCATAATGTTTGAAATCGGGGGGTCTGGGGGGTATGGAATACCCCCCAGTGCTTCTTAATCTTTTGTTGCATACTTACCTACGGTTTAATCTGTGTAATTGGAGTTATCGTGAAATCATCAGTGGTACAGTAAATCTTTGCGGTCCAGTAATGACTACATTATTTGCATGTAGGTACTAGGCTGAGGATTCTGCTTTTGCGGTAGCCTCGCGTTACTTCTTGGATAAGTGAAGACCTGAAGTAAATAACGGGCTAAGTGCCAAACATTTTTAAATTGGTTTTATGCCTATAAAGTGTGCTGTATGTCAACGCCTTTAACTTAACTTAATTTAACACAAAATTATTTTTTTGGCACTTAGCCTCTTCAAGTTTTCAAGTGTTGTGTTTAATCGAAAATATACAATTTTACTTTTTTGAAAATTTTAATAGTTTAATTTACTACAGAATTTCTTGGGAGGCTAAGCCTCTTGGCTCCTCTGACGAGCCGCCGCTGCTTACCTGTAATCAATAATAATTTGATATGGTATGGGAAATTGGTATATAGGGTAGATCTTCCGACTATATAATACTTTTTCCTGATAGCTGAGTTCCCAAGTAAATATACATAAAATTTTTAATATAAAATAGATTAGTTGGAAAAATTTCGAAAACCCAAATTTTACTAATGCAACAATCCTCGTTAAAAATGTAGAATTAAATACAATAATAAACATAGTCTACTTTTTTTTTCATTCATGCGTTAAAAATGCGTTTTTGGCTAAAACATGATCTTACAATTCAAGCTGTGCCAATACTATTTATTTTTAGTTTCGTTTTTGCAAATTGTAATATTTTAGATTTACAGCACATAGATATAATACTTTTTGGGTTTCTTCAATATTTTTAATAAATAACTATAATACGGGCTATGCTGCAACAGGCTCTCAAGCCTATTGTTGATTTTATTCATTACGAGCCTGATAAAAACAATTTAAACAATTAACCGATTAATTGCAATACTTCAGCTAGTTTACGCAACAATAATCCAAAGCTGATGTGGATTGGAAGGTCCTAAGTTCAATTCTCCACAGGAATACCTTGTTTTCTGTTTTTACGAATATCTTTTTTTTAATTTCACAATAACAAAAAGTTGGAATATGCAATTATAAAGCTAAAATTAACAGAAAACAAAAGCTAGGTACATTGTCAGTGATTAAAGGAAAAAATAAAAATAGCTCAGTCTACGTTTAAACCTAGAAGAGAGAAGACATACAAATTCGACAAGAATAAAATAAACATAAATCAATACAGTGACGAACAATTACCTCATTTGGTAAAGGAGTCATCGAGTGTACATCATCAATGGTGCGGTAAATCTTCGGTGATTCTGAAGAAAATTCTTGTAGTGCTATACGTCTCTAGTTAGTGCAACTAATCCTTGGGGGTTTTCAAGCGTTACTATTCAAAAACAGCTAATTAACTAAAAAGCGAAATCATTGGAAATTATCTAAATGATTTTTATAACATCTAATGGAGTCAACATCTCTAAAAAAAAGTAAGATAGAATAAGTATTGTAAAGGGTAAAAGGTTAGTCAAGTTTGAATTTTAGTAAATCTCGTTAATCCATTCGTGACCGGCGCGGAGCTAATCTATTCGACTAGAGCTATAGTGACCAGTGTAGGACAAATATGTTAAAGATTTTGGGGAGGGGAGGTAAAATTGTTAGCTAATGTCTTGTTAATTCAAACTTTCATGTTTTATTTATTTTATATACTAAATAAAAAAAAATTTATTTTGATATTAGCCCCCTTTAGAATAGAAGCCAAATCTTGCACACTTCTAACTTGGTTGACGAAAAACTAAACTCTCACATCTCATAATTTTATACATACGAGTACATTAATTAATAATTGGTGAGCTGAGCCTAAAAAAACATAAAATAAAAAAGTGACTTGAGAAATAAATTTAATAAATAGCTTCTAAAATGCAGGTCAAATCCGTAATGGTAACCGCAAACTTGCCGGGCCTCATTTAAACTACCAAACAAGCTTGTTACGATTACCGAGTCATTGTGAAATTTAAGGCGTCTTCTTAAAAGTGAAACAAATTCTTGATAATTAATTACTTTCCAATTAATCTCTTATCGTTATCGCTTGCATGTACGGATTTACAGATAACCAAATTCGGCATCGCTTACTTTTTAAAATTCCCACTTTAAATGCGAGGTCTACTTTGTTTCGATGCGGGACGTTTTGACGACAGTTTTACTAAAAAAACTATCGCCCAGACCTCTCATATTTACGGAAAATTTTGCTAAAGTAATTTCGCTACCTCTTCTACTTTCTTACTAAACTTACATAATTTACTTACATAATTCATTCATTTTACGGTGATTCCGTGGTTTGCCCTGGTTGCGCCAACCAAAATGGCCCGGAGCGTAGCGAAGGGTTACGTAGGGTAGCTTAACTGCTACCTACACGACTGGGTAGTCAGCAATATTCCATAAAATAAAATTGATTTTTTTAAATTCAGCTTACCTAAAAAATTCTGCCTTTGGCCCAGTTGACCATTTTCAAAATTTTAATATAAAATTTGGTTTTGGCTCAGTTTACCATTTTTAAAATTTCCTTTGGCCTAGTTTACCACTTTCTGGTAGTTTTTTGGCCCAGTTTACATTACTCCAAACTAACACTAACCTACATAACCGATGCATATCTGCGCGATGATATGTGCACTTTTTCAAGTTTCGAAAATGTCGAATCGTGCCGGCGCCGGCGTCGAAACGAAGGGCTCCGTTAAACGAGACTTCTCTAAGTGGTTTGGTGCGACCGCTCTTTGGGCTAGTGAGAAAATTTCTACAATCCCATATCCTAATAAATATATTTATCAGAATAAAAAATAAATTCAGTTTCTCAATTATTGAGAATTTCAATTATTCCGACAGACAAACGGGCACGGATTCAGGTCATAAAGCTTTTCGTTATAGAGCAAATATTTTTAAAAAAGTTCAAGAGTGATTTTGACGTGTTGGTAGATCAAATTGTTGAAGAATTTGTGTGGGTTTGTGATATTTATAAAAAAGAATGTAGATAATAAATTATTATTTTGATATAAGCAAATCTGGAAGTATGACATTGCATTCCATGTAAAACTTCCTGTTTTTATTAAACAGTTTATACCTAAACGAGAAATTAATCAGATTTGGGAAATAATCGTCAGTAAGTAAAGCGCAATCGCCATCTACCATTTATATCTAGAACTACTTTGAAATCTGTTGAAGTTCGTTATAATTGATAAAATTATTTGTAGATGGCGGTTAGTTACTGACTCAAAAACAATCGAATTTGAATTTTAATTTTAATAATAATTATTATGGCCTGATCATACGGTCAATATTTTTATCGATTTTTTGATAAAAACCCGTATCGATGATCTGTCAAAAAGATTTTATTATATTTCTATTGTTGACGTTACATCAAAATTTTGACCGTGGGAACAGGCCATTAGAAGCTTTATCAATATTTGACATTATTTACATCCGGAACTATTAATTGTTTCCAAAACAATCGCAAGTCCGAAGTTTAAAGATTACACCTACTGAAATTATGAACAAAGATGAAAAGATAAATTATTTAAAAATGCAGTGTACTTTTGCACACATTTTTTTTAAATTTAAGCAGTCAGTAATTTATCTTTGTCCCATTAGATAAATTAAATCTTCACGCACTGCCATCGGCAACCGCAAAAATCCATAATTCAAATTTCGCGCTGGTGACCTTCAGCGTTTAAATGTACGCAACTTTCTAGGATCGGTTGCATTTGTTCTGCTTCAATTCGTCGTTAAAATTCAGGTAAGATTTATTTAAGTAATTAGTTGCATGCGGTGTGTTTTTGGCAAATTTTCGCCTCGTTTACGGAACGGAAAAATTTTTACTGAAAAAATATTAGGTTATGTTTTCTGGTAAAAAAACCCTACCACCGAATACGTATTTTATTTTTGTGTGAACCTAGCTATCACGTGCTACCGTCGCTCTTCCTCCGTTTAGTTGCGGTTTAATATTATACAAGGTGCAACGACGTGCGTCTGTGTTTAGTTTTCTCCATATGATTTTAGATTTTCACTCAATCTTGTCGCGGTGTTCGTTTAATTAAGTGAAATTTTTAATCACTTACGAGTGGAGTTAATTAATGTTTAGAGTTTTAAGTAGTGTTGATGTTAGTTTCTGTTACTGCAAAAAGTTTGTTTGATTTTCGATTATGTCGTTTTCGAGATCAGCTTTTGTAAGTGTAAACTGCTGCAACTCTAGTTGATGTGCTAATTTTCATTTATTTTGTTTTTTAAATTTAAAATAAATTAGTGCAACTTAGCCCAACTTAAAAAGGAGATTTCTTGCAAAAAATTTATTTTGGTTTTTGATATCTATTTTTTCCTCATTTTTATTGCCTCTCCTGGTATTAATTACTAATTTATTTTAAAATTTTAAATTCGGCGTAGAGTTTACCATTTTTTGTTGTTTAATTTTGCATGAGTAATGTCAACGGAATGCGTCATTTTTTTAACTGCCAGTTGGGTAGTTTTGTTTTTGGTTTAGTCACTAGGGAGCAAGTAATTGCGATTTTGATGAAGAAATTGTAATATCATGGTTTTGGCATTGAGCCAATTGTACAAAAATATAATCTCGCTGTTGAGTGTTAAAAGCATGTTAGGGTATGGAAATAGAACCGAAATTATTTCCTCTCCACACCACTTTTATTGTTGCATTCAGGAAGTGACACCTTTTTTTGCATCCAATTTCTATGAATGATATTTTTTATATAACACAAATAAATGTCAAATTTCAAGTCTGATGTATTGATTTTTATAAATCTTGACCGATTCCACCGCGTACGGAGTGTTGAAAATATTTCATAACTGTTACCCACAATCTGCACTTATCAGACTCTGAGTTTGTTTTCATTGTTCTAATTTGACCTTAGCTAGAATTCATGGACCATAGCTTACGTTAAGTTACATAACGATTGTGATATCACTTGAGAAAAAGTCACTGTACATTATTTCACACAAAGTAAATGCTCGATTCAAGGCCGACTTTAAGTTTTATTTAATCAATAACTTTCTCGCCCATTAACTCTCATGCTCATGGATGATAATCAAACCCGTTCCCTATACCTAGTTTTCTTAATATCTGCACGAAGAGGTTGACGCTTTTACCTTCTAAAAATCTCCCTCCTGGTTTATACAAATATAGGTAATTCTCATAAAATCGTCTTGTTTCAGACGGGATTCCCCTTTGACGATTCGGATTTTGGAGATCGTGACCGTGATCAATCGTTTCGTTCCCACATAGACGATATCGTTAATCGCCATCCAGAATTGGCCGATCACTTATCTTTTGACAATAATACCTTTCCGTTTGGATCAAACACTTGGGGCTCCAAACGGCGTGGTTCCACAGAAAGAGACACCGGAGAGCGTCCAGAAACTCGACGGTTTGGTCGACCGTTAAGATCCAGATTTGAAGAAAGGTTCGATTTTCCCTTCTCTAGTTCGTTTGACGATCCTTACCACCACCAAACACAACAGTCAAAACCCCCAGCGCCCCAAACACAAGAAGAACCCGCACCAAAACAACAAGAAACTCAACCACAAAAAGAAGAAAAACCTCCCCAAGCACCGCCAACCAAAGAACGTAACAGAAAACAAAACTCTAACATTCAACAGAGCAATACAGTCGATTTAGGACAAAAACAAGAACCGGTAACCGATTCAAGAGGTCAAAGATCTATGTCAGCGCCGCCAGAAAACCGTTCCGGGCAACAACGCTTCGTTTCCAGCATTAACATCCCAATGTTTGGTCAAAATGAAACGGATACTCATCAGCAACCGCCACCGCAACCTCAACCGTCTCAACAGCAAGGTGCTCAAGGGAAAGGAACCGAAAGAGTAATTCCAATACACGTGGAAGGCCGAGACGTTCCTGTCGTGCCTCGACACGACAACGCATCGTTTACTCCACCACCGCCACAACAGCAGCAACAACCGCCCAGGAATAATTTTGGTCAAAGACCTTTCGGACATTGGAATAGAGGTAATTCGCCATATTATACCGGCGATCCACACTTTTACCCCGAAGATGGACAATCTTTTGGTAAAGGTCCTTACAAATCCCAAAAACCTCAACAACAACAACAACAACCACCGCCGCCGCCACAGCAGCAGAAACAACGGGCCACGCCATCTCCTCAACCCCAACCAAACGAAACCCAACTCCCCACGCCGCCGCCACCACAACAACAACCTTCTCAAAAACTGGGTCCAATAGACCAAATTAAGTGTATCCAAAAGAACGTATTAGAACTGATGAGTGAAGTTGAGCGTTTTAATGGAAAGCCCAAAGACAAACAGTATATGTACTTAGACGAAATGTTAACAAGAAACTTGCTCAAACTTGACGACGTTGAAACTGAAGGAAAAGATAGCATTAGACAAGCGCGAAAGGAAGCCATAAATTGCATTCAACGGTGCATCAGCATTTTAGAAGCCAAAGCGGCAGCTAACGAACAACTTCGCAATCAACTAATGCAAATTGACAAAGTTATAGAAGAAAGTCCTACCGATACCTTGGAAGTGTCGGGAATATCGCGATCTGGAAGTGCAGCTAAAACAAACGACGAAAAATCCACTCCTATGGAGGTGGATAACGAAAAAACCGAAGCACCAAAGGAAACCAACGCGGAAACCGAAACTAACACCCCCGAAACTACTAACGAAAACGAACCAAAGAATACTAGCGCAGAAGAAGCAAAAATTAACGAAGACAATACGAAAGTTGTAGGTGATAGTGTAGCGGAGAAAAAGAAAGATGATGCGTCGGGAAGTGGTTAATAATTGTGTTGATTTCGTGTTTTGTAACTTGATGTGTTTTTTACGAATCAAAAACTTTTAGTTTTAGCTTCTAATGCAGTTATAAAAATTGTGAAGTTTTTAGTTTTCCAAGTTTTGTTTAATCGTTCATATACCAAAGCATTTAGAAATAGCAGTTCTAACAGTTCAAAATTTGTAAATATGTTTCCGAGAAATGTGAACTGGACTGGTGGGTCTTCTTGCGGCTTGGAAGTATTAAATTTATTTGTCATTAAAATAACCCACCAGAAGCTCTCAATTATAAGTAAATTGTTAATCCATTCTATTATATTAGCTTGTGCTGATAAGGCTAATGTAATCGACCTTAACGTAATAGCAGCTTAGAGGGAATGTCGGTTGCATTCCAATGTTTTGTAAGAAGTCGGAATACTATTTTTGTAGATCCAAATTGTAAAACAAACACCAATTTTACTTTGGTTTGCCGTCCGCTATTTATTGCATAAAAGGAGTATTTCGCAAGTCTTGAGAACCCAATCTCGAGTGATTTCTTGTCTTTTTGTTAACTGCACCACAAAGAATTCTACCGTATTTTTAAGAAGTCTGAAATTTTGCTTCATCACATTGCAGGGTTGACGGTCGTCCTGATTTCGGCGGGAAACTTTTTTGAGGTTAGGTATTTTTTCGTTGTTTTGACGATCTGGCAACCCTGCATTACATCACAGATCATCCCGCCCCTTTACTTACAATAACTAAAAACATGATCAGTTGTTACTGTACCTTTTAGAAGAATTTTTGATTGATTAATAATGTTGTGCCATGAATTTGTTGTTATAGCCCATAGATTAATTGAACTCAAAAAATTGAAATTTTGAAAGAATGGCCTTCACTTCGACACTATTAAGGAACGCACGATGTGCTTTGTAAATATGTTGTTATCATGTAAAATGTAGATTGGCATTTCGTTTCAATATAATGTAAAAGTTGTTTGTGTTAGTAATAAATTATTTTCTACAAGCCGATTTAATTTTATTTTGAAAATCCTAACCTAAAACATGTCAATGCGGCTGGGGATTCCCAATTTTCAGACGTCATTGGCTAAAATTACACATAATTTTCGATTCAGCCCTCGTATGAGCTCGGAAAAATGCACATACCATCTAATTTTGAATCGCAACCTGGCTTTTCTAGATTTTTTCAACTTGCAGATGTGTAGAATATTCATGCTGAAATGGGTTTTCGGGTCATTAAAAATTGAATTTTTTCGGATGCTATTTTTAGAAATTACTTGCAAAATCAAAACACGAAAACAAACTAGTGGTTTCATTTTTTTTATATTAGGTCATTTTTGTTTTGACGTTACAGGTTTGCTATTTTTAAAGCGGTTTGGCAAATGTTGGCAAATTAATTAGATTTTTAAGTCATGAGAGCGTTCGCCTTAAATTTGTTGTTTTATTTATTGATAACGAATATATCGTGGAAATTAGGTTGAGAGAGAATTTCGTTAAAGCATTCCAGGACTTTTTCGCCTAATATAAAGAGATAAGCAAGCTACTATTCTTGGAACAAATCTAATACCAACTGTTTGTGATCAGATTGGTACCATTGCTCCCTACGCAACGGATTTTAATTTGCCACAACTATATATTGCTATGACTTGATTATTTCAAAAATATTTGGGATTGCCTGGGTGAAAAAATGTGGAGTCGGTCCTGACTGGACAGTTTTCTCTTAATATAAACGACAAACCAAATAAATTTCTATTATACAATTTTCTTGTGCTGATCCCACATCCATGCCTTATCCGTTTTATTAGCCTTTCGTTTTGTTGAAAATCAATAAGGACATAATTAAAAATTTCTAATTTTGAAAGTAAGTAATCGCTTTTTCTATAAATTAATTAGAAATGCGTTCCAACGAACTTTTTGCATACAAAAACGTAAAAAACCTGTTTCGCCATATTTGGAGCGACTAAACACGATTAGATACAATCGTCGGCTTATCCCACATTTTATTAATTGATGACGTTGAATAATATGAGCAATGTTCATGATGACCAACCTTTATTTACCTTATTTTCTTGTTTACTACAGAATTCGTTGCTTGGCCTTTAATGTCATAATTGGTCATTGAAGCACCGTATCTTAATCTTGATGAGGCCTTCGCAGTTCTCAATCCAGCTAAGATTGTCAAGATCGTATGACCGACATTGACTTTTTAGTTTGTTTTTTATTTCTCAAATTTAATTGGCTCAATAATCTTAAATCCATTCTAATTACTCTTAATTTGTCTTTTACGATGTTGCTAAGCATGCCACCCCTCGTATCATGACTGCTTTTTGGCCAAACTTTTCCACTATTACTTGGACGATTATTGACGATCTGTTCGTTATCGGTATCCTATTTTCGTCAATTTGGGTGAGGTTATCGACCGCTTTTCCTCGCAGTATAACAGACATTGACATTATTCCATTAAAAGACTTCTAAGTAAAATTAAACCGTCTAATCGCGTTAGTCTCACAATTGAGTTAATTAATCGTGAACATTGCTAAATTTAGTTCAAGCGAAATATGAATTACTTAATTTTTGGATTCTTGCGTGACCAAGAAAATTTGTCGTCTTGACCTTGTCCCAAGCATGAACTTTTCGTTATCGGTGATCACGATTCTCTACACACTGGAATGATTAATAAGTTTAATTCAGGATACCTACTTTATTTATCGTACACGGAATACGTGCCAAAATTACGAAAAGAATCTCTTAGTCATTTCTATAAGTGCAGCTATAATGGTAAACTTTGAAGTTCTGATAAGGATTTGGATTCGTTAAAAGCTTCAGCTGAGCAATCAGAAGAATTCACTTTTCTGCATTTTTTGAATCCTGGCCGAAGGTCAGCTTTAACACTTGACCATTTAAGAAAGAAATTTCTAGGATCTTCTAGAAGAAAATGGAATTTTTATAGGAAGACCTAATCAGACTTTGATTCGTCGACTCATTTCGAACATTTTTCTATTCTCAACTCCAAATTGGGAAAATTCAGGAATGTGAAAAATCTCCGAAGACCAAGCAGGCGAAACTTTTTAATGCTCCCTCGTATTTTTTGAATTGGATTTCCAATTTGGATGAATTTACGTAATCATTGACTGGTTTCTTTTGTGTAAATTTACAATACAACATCCATATTTGGCAAAAATAAAAACGTCATCGCCTGTTTTATTATTGTTTGGTAGTCAATTAACAGCGAAATGTAAATATTCGAGCTGAGCAAATCTACATAAAAAACTTTGTTTATGTTATTATCGATCTTGGATAATTATTCTTCGTGAGAAATAGCAAGCAAAATTGATAAACATTTTTGTAGAAGAACTGAATTTATCGTAATTATTTTTAAATCCAACCCTGACCCACTTTAATTTAATTATTATAATACCATAAGAAGACATGTATAGTTGAAAAAAGGAGCATTCAAATCAAACAAACCTGTTACCGGTTATTACTTAAGCAATTGCATAATTTCCACCCTCCATCTCCAGTTTGCAAAGAAAATTTTAATTTTCAAATCTGGATATATCCATTAATTATCTTTAACTTTCGAATATTCTCGAATAATAATTATCATTCGCCCACTTGTAGTATTTCTAATAAATTGTATAATATGGAAATTGCTGGAAAAATCTAGAACCGGCGCGAAGTTTCTCCCCACCCGTCTCGCCGATATAAAGGCGCCGGACGTATCGACGCGCGTCATTTAAACCTGTATCAGTGATCGTGAAAGTACTTCTTTGTAAAATTTTGAGTTCCTACTCAGTCAGTGAAAAGTTTTCGTGAATTGAAATTTCTTGTGAAAAATGGATGCCCCTGTTGTCATAGAAACTTTTTCCAATCCCTTCGATATGGAAAGTATGTGTGGTGAAAACGGCCGTTGCGGCAAACCTGTAAGTTTTTTTCTTTTTCAATTTATTATTATTTAATTTTTTCAAAATTGTTCTTGCCGAAATCGGGCTTAAATTTGAATTACCCTACCAGGTGTAGCCTGTAACCCACGCACACATTATTTCTCGTTTTCCATAATAAAGCATAAAAAATGTGTGTGGTTAGAATGTGATTTTTGTAGCCTTGCCTCGTTTTCAAAATACTTATCCTTTTTTATTGTTTCAGGCTGGTTTTCCGGATCACCCCTTTTTTGGAAAAGACTTTCCGTTAGGATCCCACTCCTGGCGTTCTGGGTCACCTGCGAGAGATTTTAATACAACCACCAATAGCGAGGTTCCGCAAAACCATAACCACGGACCCAGCGAAACGACCCAAGAATCCAGAACGCCCCAACAGCAAAACCCTGAAATGGCAAACAACGTACGAATAATTCCAATACATGTTGAAGGTTACGATGAACCTGTTATGCCAAGCAATGAAAATATTTCCGCCACGAAAAATGTTCGTCATCCTAACAAAGAGGAAAAACAAGACGTACCACAAAAACAACACCAGACAACTCAGCAATCGCAACCTAGAAGTATGCCGGTTCCTCCAACTCAACCTCAACCGCCCAGTGAAACTCAGCAGCCTGCACCGCCGCCCCAAAAGCTGGGTCCGATAGAACAAATTAAAAGTATTCAAACGTCAGTATTAGAATTGATGGGTGAGGTGGAACGATTTAATGGGAAGCCCAAAGACAAGCAATATTCATATCTGGACGAAATGTTAACAAGAAACTTACTCAAACTTGATAACGTAGAAACGGAAGGCAAAGACACAATCAGACAGGCACGAAAAGAAGCAGTAAAATGCATTCAGCAGTGTCTTGGTATATTGGAAGCTAAAGCAAAGGCTAACAAGGAGTTGGAAGACCAACTGTTGGAAATAGATAGGCTGGTAGGAAAAATCAGCGAACCTGAAATTACACCAGAACAAAGCAGGCAGGAAGAGTCCAGTCTAAAGGAAGCTTCTATGGAAGTGGATACTGAGAATCTCAAGAAAACATCCGATGATGGCAAAACAGAGACTGAAAAAGATGAAAGTGTTAAAGAAACGGAATCAAATAAATGTGAAGAAGGCATGGATACGACGTCAGAAGTTAGCAATAATTTAGAAACTATTTCAAAAGAAGATAAAGAAGCTTCCAAAGTCTAGAAGTTCAGCTATCAGCTTTTGTTATTTTAAGTAATTTTAGTTTTCTATTTCGATTATTCTTACAAGAGTGACTGATTTTGTTTTTATTTCTTAATGATTGTGATAGATAGACATGTAGTTGTTGAATTTTCTAATAAAATAATTATGAATAATTAATCTTGATAATTTTTTCAAAGATTATTCCTTTTGGGCAAACTAGCTCAGCTTTTCCCTATCCATTACTTCATTGGGAATGTGCCTGTGACCCTGTTTTTTATTCTTGATGGCAATAGGAACCAACGGTTTTATGTTTATGGCAAAACATGTGGCCCACTCCGCTCCTTAAATCACACTACGCCACTGGCGATGACCTTCGTTTAAAAAAACTATCACGGTTTTGATAAAGAATTTTAGTCAGATTAACATACAATTGCCGAAAAGTTGACAAATTTTGTGATCGAATTTTTGAGCAGGTAAGATTTTTTCAATTTACGTAATCGAGACTTGTTTGAACTTTGAGCCGAAGCAAACTATACCCTACAGCTACAGTGTCATCTCCTGATATAATAATAGTATTGCAATTAAATGTAATATGTTACAATAATTATAATTATCTCTTATCAGTTTTGTTTTTATCTAAACAAACTAAGGTTTCAGGCAAAAATTGGTAAAATGCTCCACATTGCCCGATTGTCCTCACCTTTAGCCAAATTAAACCCTCTGGCACAAATAAGAACATTTGCTGTTAAATTCCAACAGGAAAATGAGGTAATTTTGGAAAACTTACAAGGAGGGGACCAGAATATTTCGGTCATAAGTTTAAATCGGGTAAAACAGAAAAATGCCTTAAGCAGAAGTTTGGTGGAAAATTTCAACAATGCCCTAAACGACGTTGATAGCTCCAATGCAAGAGTTTTGGTTATAAGAAGCAACGCTCCTGGTTCCTTCTGCGTTGGTAAGTTACACAATTTCACTTTTGCGCTTTCCAAACACCGACACCATAAAGCATTCTGGATTTCTTTTAGGTGCCGATTTAAAGGAGAGGCTACAAATGCCCACCAAAGAAGTCTCTCAATTCACAAACAGCTTGAGAGCCTTGATGACCAGAATATTTTACTTGAAAGTTCCTGTGATTGCTGCGATTGACGGATGGGCTTTAGGTAAAGTAATCTTTTTCAATCTAAAGAAAATCTGACGATTTCTTTGATGTTTGAAGGTGGAGGACTCGAATTAGCCTTATCGTGCGATATTAGGGTGGCGGCGCTGAATGCTAAAATGGGATTGGTGGAAACCAAACTGGCTATTATTCCTGGAGCTGGCGGTACTATCCGATTACCAAGGCTAATCAATCCGGCTATTGCCAAGGAATTAATCTTTACCGCAAAAGTTTTGGACGGAAACCAAGCAAGGGAGTTGGGTAAATATTCTTCCAATATTCAAACATTGTTTCATCTGCATTTTCAGGCTTGGTAAATCATGCGATCAAGCAAAACGATAATGGCGATGCCGCGTATCAAAAATCCCTCGATGTTGCAAGAGAGATATTGCCAAATGGACCGGTGGCAATTCGGATGGCTAAATTGGCCATCAACCGCGGTTACGAAATGGACATAAATAACGCACTGGCAATGGAAGAAGCGTGTTACGCCCAAATAATCCCAACGAAAGACCGAACAGAAGGATTGAAGGCTTTCAACGAAAAGAGAAGTCCAAGTTATCTCGGCGAATAATACCAATTGAAATGTGTTTCATTTATTTATTACTTGAAATTTACAAAGAAAATAGTGATTCCAGTTGTGTTTTTGTATCATCCGGATTACAAACTTTATGTCCAATAACTCGGGAGTCCTTGAAAATCTCATAATCGTTTCCTCCGGGATCGGTTTTGTCGCCAAAGAAGTGGATCTCTTCAAAACCTTCCGATTTTAAGTGATTCAGACAAAAGGTTTTGTCCCATCCGGTAGGAAAAACGTCAAAACTAATCTGCCCTCCTATGCTGTAGGTCAGGCCAAAATTGGGAAACTCTTTCTGAATTGCGTGAATCATAGTTTTTCTAATATGGTGAATATTATCGTACTTTTCGAATTCGTCTCTTTCTTTCTGCGAACAGGACCTTCCGATAGGACTCACGTTGATCATTCCGGACCGGAATTCAACAAAGGTTCCTCTCTTGACTGGTAGAGTTATCCCCGACAAATATTTCAGAACGAAATTAATAAACGTCTGCAGCTTTTCTTCGCCGATAAAATTCTGAATATTTTGCCGCTCCAACATATTACCGAATTTGTACGACACCAGACCATTTTCGGAAAATACGTAATCGTACTTTTTTATAAAGTCGCCTCCGCTCATTTGTTCAGCTATTTTAATCATATCTGAACCACCGACTAAACCAATGGCAACTTTGGGTTTCAATTTTTCCAAGAGAAAGTGTTCCAAAGTTGGTTCAATTTTTTGTCTCGATTTTGTCAGCGTTCCATCCACGTCGAACAGGCACAAAATTTTTTTTTCTGTCATTTTTAAATCCTAAAAGTAAAAACCAATAAAAATTAATTGATGATGTGGACTAAGACGAAACGTTTGTGCCAGAACTAATAAATTTCAATAATGCAATTGGTGTTCGAAGTGGCCTTATTGGGTGAATGAATTTATTTAAAATTACATCACTAATTCGTGCAAGTATGACATCGTCAGATAAGAATAATAAAAACACAAGTAATTTTTTAAATTATACCAAATTTGAAAATTGCATAACATTAACCGGCACAATTATTTAATTTGAAAAAAAATTTCAAATTGGCGCGACTTATTTATAAACATTACAGTGAGGTTTGAAAATGCGCTACGTTACCGTTATTTGTGTTTTGTTGTTGTTTAAACAGGAACTATGCAGTTGCAAACAAAGTAAAAAAGTCAACGTGTTACTAATTCTAGGTAAACAATCCTCGCTGCTTTTATACAATTAAAAGCCACGTAGAATTTGTATTTTTATGTCAACAAAGGAAGGTTATAGTTTTGACATCATTATTGTTTACTTAAAATTTCCCCGAGAGATGGCGCGTAATTTTTTGTATATTTTCAGCTGATGATGGAGGATTTGAAATTGGCGCTTATCGAAATAGAATATCGCAAACTCCAAATTTAAACAAACTTGCCAAAAAGAGCTTAATATTTAATAATGCATATACTTCCGTCAGTAGTTGTTCACCTAGGTAAATATTTGAAAAATTTAAGATTGGTAGAATCTAATCGTTGAACATTTTCAGTCGTTCGGCACTTTTGACGGGACTTCCATCCCATCAAAATGGAATGTATGGTTTGCATCAAGGAGTGCACCATTTCGATTCGTTTGATCATGTTACAAGTTTACCTAAAATTCTGAATAAAAATGGCATACGAACTGGTAAAATATCTCAACACTTTTAATTATTTAAAAAAATTATTTATTCAGGTATAATTGGAAAAAAGCATGTAGGACCAAATTCTGTATATCCGTTCGATTATGCACAAACCGAAGAAAATAATTCGATTTTGCAAGTTGGACGAAATATTACCCACATAAAACTCTTGGCTAGAGAATTTTTGAACGATAACAGCACGGAGTAAGGAAACGTGATTAGAAATATATGCAAATTATATTGTAATTTATAAACTTTGTAGCCCATTTTTCTTATATGTGGCTTTCCACGATCCTCATCGTTGCGGTCATACAAATCCCGAATATGGTCAATTTTGCGAAAAATTTGGAAACGGCGACGAAGGAATGGGATTGATTCCCGACTGGCAGCCAATATATTATCAACCAGATGAAATTGACTTGCCATACTTTATGCCAGATACCATTATAACTCGGCAAGATGTGGCCGCTCAGTACACCACCATAACTCGATTGGATCAAGGTAAATGAGTGTAGGCTTGTACTTTGATTTCAATTATTTTATTGTAGGAGTAGGATTACTACTTGAAGAATTGAAAACTTCTGGACATTTCGAAGACACTTTAATTATATATACGTCCGATAACGGCATTCCGTTTCCAAATGGAAGAACGAACTTGTACGATTCTGGAATAGCCGAACCTATGTTCATCTCATCCCCTTATTCTACAGATAGACACAACGAAGTTACTTATTCTCTCACCAGTTTATTGGATGTTGTGCCTACAGTACTCGACTGGTACGGCATCGGCATGCCAAACGTCAAAGAAGATAACAATGTTGAAATGCAACCTGTCCTAACTGGAAAGAGTTTACTTCCTTTGCTAAAGAGGGGTAAGTTTCGGAATTCCAAAGAATTTTCTTTAATCTCTAACCTCAACACTTTTTAGAACCTGTAAATAAAACAACTGAAGCTATTTTTGCAAGTCACAACCTTCATGAAATTACCATGTACTATCCGATGAGAGCAATACGCACCCACCGATACAAACTTATCCACAACATTAACTATAACTCCCCGTTTCCAATCGATCAAGACTTTTACTTATCGCCAACATTTCAAGTAGATAACTATAAATTTGAGGTCTAATAATTTGCAAAATTATTTTTATAGGAAATTCTCACGAGAACGCACCAACATCAACCACTAAATTGGTATAAAAATTTGCAAGAATATTACGATCGCCCCGAGTGGGAATTGTATGATTTGAAACTTGATTCAATAGAAATCAAGAATTTGGCTGGGAAGAGTTCCTACAAAGCTGTGTTTGAGGAATTGGAAAACAGGTTAAGCGATTGGCAAAAGCTTACCAATGATCCGTGGTTATGTGCTCCTCACGGAGTGTACGAAAATCAAGGTGCATTTAAGAATAACCCTACTTGCATGCCTTTGTATAATGAGAAGTATTAATTTTTAAATTAGTTTAGCCTACTCGTAGGTAAAGGTATGGATTAATTTAACAAAATGTATTTTATATATGGAATCGCTTTATTTTAAATAAATTGATTGCATAATGACTAACACCTATAAATTCTTGCAAAATATAAAATTTCATTACTAACAGGAATAAAATTTTTGACAATGAAAAAAAACGAATGCAATATTTGTATCATCACAGCATAACTTTATAGTATGGTAACAGCCTTATAAATAATTTGTGCCACCAATTCAAACAAAACACATAAAATAACAAAACGTACAGACCCATTTAAAAACTTAACCCAAATGAACATCAGCTATTTTTGCGTAACAATTTTATGCGACGGTTTCTCGATTCCACCATCTTTTTCAGCCTATTGAGCAAAACGTTGGTAACATTAGTCACTCGCACCACAGTGTTGATGGTTTCGCTTAACTCGTTCATCTGAAATTACAAAAATGAATAAGCTGGATGAGCAATTATATTTCAAAGTTTACTTCGGCTTTGTATTCCTCAAATCGGGCATTCCTTTGGTGAATAACATACAAAATTCTGAACTGGATTATAAAACCTATCGAAAGTATCAAACTACATAATATAAAAATTGGCCCCGATTGGCATAATCGATGTCGAATACACAACATCACACATCATTTCTAAAAGAGTAACAATTAGAAAATCGAAATTTATCTATGAATTAGAAATAGTATATTACCGTTCTAGTATTAAATTTTATTATTTATGCGACCTTCGACATAAAATAAGACGTAATTACAATTCGATTATTTAAAATATCGGGGACACGCATAGTTTTACATCTTCCTCCACTTGAGATGTTCTAATTTATCACTTCTGTATCTAGTAATTCCATTTTTAGATGATAATGCTTATCAGTCATATGATAAATTCTCATGTAAACTTTCATATAAAAATGATCACTCAAATCACTTTAATGTTTATTGCACAACTTGCACAAGAATGCTCGGTATGCAACACTGCTGTATTAATACCGAGTGGAGAAGAATATTTTGCTGATAATTCGGGATACTTTTCGAGTGTCTTCCTGTTCCCATACAGATCGCGTTCGGTCTCACGCCTTAATCGCTCTCAGCCGCTGGCTTTTAGCAAAATTACATTATTTATTTAAAAAACGACATTACACGCAGATATTTGCGTCTTCCTTTTCAAAATCTCAATAGGAATTTTGCGAGTTCAGACCCACCAGACCGAATGGGGCCTCAATAATCGAATGCAACTCCATCTACTGCATTTGACATTTTCGGAATTCTAACCCTACTTTCAGTTTTGATTTGTGGTTTTGGGTTAACAAAGTAAAATGAGCAGATACGCCAGATACTTAGATCTTAAAAATGTACCATCGGAATATGCGAAGAGAATGAACCGGCTAAGTAATCGAATATTCGGTGAAGTTGTGCGGAACACAAATTCAAAATCTATGCGAGTGGTAAAATTGTTTACCGAACAACCCATGAACCTTAACAGAAATATTTACGCTTATTATCCACGGTTACCAGAAACGGATAAGCTGATGAAAAGTTTACGAAGTTATGGGTTGTTTCGAGATGAACATGCAGATTTCAATGAAGAAATGGAACGGATGAGAACGCTACGTGGAAAAGCCAAGAAACCCTATAAGGGATGGATCAAGAAAGAAGAATCAAAGTAATTTTGTTTGTAAATAAATTTATTTAACGTAGTTTTAATAATAAAGTAAAAAAGTTTACAGTTCCGTATTTTTATTCACCACTTTTTTCGATTTCTTTTTGTCTTTTTTGGCAGTACTCTTACCGGTGTCGCCTTTTAACGTTTCGTCTAAACACGAACTATTCTCACCTTGCAGAAATCTGTCTCGACATAAGTAAAATTTAAGAGGAACATCTTGGTGATTCCAATACCATTCTTCAATGTCAGATTCGTTTTGCTCCAAAACGGTTTCACACTAAATAATAAAAAATGTTTAGCTATAAATTAATATTTAAAACATTGCGTACCTGGGTTTTCATATTTGTAACCTCAACGCTGGGCTTATCCCATAATTCGTAGGGAATGCCAAGTTCAACCTTAACACCTTTATCTACCAAGCCGTGTAAGGTTTGGAATGTCTGGCTCATACCCTTAGCAAACCGGGTACTATCTTCACGTTCCTTGTGAATGTTATATTCTAAAATTCTGTTGCATACTCCTTCCAATGATTCGATCAACCGCAACTCCGACTTGTTGTATTCTTTTTTCTTCTTTGGTTTGACATCATCCACGGCGTAACCGGTTTCTATTACATCGTGACTTTTCCCAGTTTCTTGTAACCTTTGTTCTAATTCTAACGCCAGAACTTTGCATACTAAAAGAAACAAATAAATTAGTAACATAACCTAACTTTGTGTTTTGTTTTTCCAAACCTTCACATTTGTCTGCATATTTTACACCCTCATCTTCTTCGGTGACCGATAGTACAACAACGCAGAAATAAAAAAATATTATAATCTTACTTTTGAAATACATGACTAAAAAATGGTACTTGGTAGGCTTCTATTGGTTTGGTTTATCACTTGAACACGGAAACAGATTGGTAAGTTGAAACTGTGGGTTATACGTCTTAAATTATCAATCTTTGCATCGGAAAATATTGCGAAAGTGGCGTTTTATTAAAAACGCACATCATAATCCAACTTGAACGAACGCTAATGAGAAAATAGCTTCGGCGTTAACAGAGCCGCATCCAGAGCATTTTCTTGCGCTGGGCATAGTATTCAGTTTATTTTTCTGAAGAAGGTAGCCTGTAATTTTTACAATTACCTTAAAAAGGACGGGGCTTACTTCACTAGGGAAGAATGTCATCACCAGGTAGCGCGACAATTCAAAACAAACTTGCTTAATTTTCACAAATAAATAAATAAAGTATTTTTGACTATTTATTAAGAGAACAATCTAAAGATACACAAATTAAAAATTTAATATTAAAGGTTGGTAAGCCTTTACTAGCTATGCTTATACTACTGCACGATCACATCTCAAGTCGAATCTTCTCTAGGAATTGTGAACAGCAATATAGTACTGCTGTGTGCACTTACAATATTATGATTATTTAAAACTGAACCATAATTCAGTTGAACAAAAAATTACTTCTAACAAAATCAAGTTATTTAACCCAATGGGGTGCACTTTCACTCGCCAGAGCTCCACAAATAACTAAAAATAAAATATTACCAAACTAACTTACCGGCACCTGTCACCGCATGTTATCAAATGGAAGCTTTCACACTCAGCCTAACTTGATAACATTGCATTCAATACAGCTGTGCTGGCACTACATGTATAAAATCTAAACTAAATAATATAGGTACTATTTTCTAAATATAGAATTAATACTTTCGGTATGGCCTAGAAGTAGCAGTGTGGTACGATTCAGTCGAAGAACTTGATGAACTATCAGAATCGTCATCATCATCACCAAGATTATAATATTTACCTTGCTGTGCTTTGTTCCAAAACACCTTTCCCTTACTACTGGACTCGCATCCCGAATCCGTATGTTTTCCACCTCGGCTTTTATTACGATTTTGATCAGATATATCGTTACGAAACTTTTGATAATCTTGAACGATCATGGGGTTGGTTAAGGGCTTTTGTAATAAGCTTGGAAGTGCTCGAGGTTGCACCGGGTAATTTTCGGTGAAGTTTGCTGGTGGATTTTTAAAATTTTTGTTAGTGTTATTTTGAGCTGTTTTGGAAAAATCGGTATTTGTAGGCGTATACTGACGTCCACGAGATCTTCGTGGATTTATATCGGAATCAGATTGACAAATACGTATATCCACACCTCCTTGAGGTCCCTGAACTTTTACATGCTGAACTCCTTTGGGATCCTGCTTGTGAGTTTGGATTTGTATGAAATTTCCTTTATTAGGATTATTGGGACGATTTTGAAAGTTTCTGGGGTTTTGGAAATTGTTGCGATTGGGAAAATTGTTGTGATTTTGAAAATTGTTGGGATTTTGATAATTGTTGGGATTTTGAAAATTGTTGGGATTTTGAAAATTATTGGGATTTTGAAAATTGTTGGGATTTTGAAAGTTATTGGGGTTTTGAAAATTATTGGGATTTAGAAAATTATTGGGGTTTTGAAAATTATTGGGATTTTGAAAATTATTGGGGTTTTGAAAATTATTGGGGTTTTGGAAGTTAGCATTCGGAAAATTATTGCGATTTTGATTATTGTTAGGGTTCGGAAAATTGTTGTAGTTTTGAAAATTATTTGGATTTTGGAAATCATTAGGTCTCTGATTATTGGAACGTTGATTTGTGCGTGCTCTAGAATTCCTACTCTTGCTTCGACGTCGATCGGTATCAGTTGTGCATTCAGAATCGCTAGTTTGATTTTTAGAAGCCTTTTTTACTTTTCTAGCAGGTTTCCTTCGTGGAGTATGAACATACTCATTGGTTTCGCTCTTTAACTCTTCTTTTCGCATCGAGTTTTGCGTAGCAATCAGCTCCTTAATTTTTTGTCCATTGTGTTTCAAGCTGTACAAAACGCTAATGCTGTGGATAACGTTATTTGCAGTGATCGTTTCCAATCCGTCACTAGATTGCTGCAAAGCGTCATTTAAAATTCGCTTTTCTTCTTCATACTGTTGCAACATTTTAGTATATTCCCTTATTATTTTGTGATCTGCATGAACACCCATGGACTTTTCCCTAAAAACAAAAATTTGGTATCCAAAGATGTGCAATATTGGAGTTAATTACCTGTCGATCAAATATAACAAATAACCGTGATAAGCGTCATTATACGGAGTTATAGCATTTTCTTGCAAGAAATATGCAAATTTTGCTGTAGTCTTCAGGATAGTATCTCTTTCGCCTTCATACTCCTTCACCCGACGCCCGATTTTGTCGACAAGATTATTAGCAACCATGGTTCCCATTTCTCCATCTTCGATTCTCTTTTGCACATCTCTATCTTGCATCTTATCTTCCACAGTTTTAGTTTCGTAATAAATATGCATGTGCTTTTGATAAGAACACTTGCATCTTGTACAATTACTTCCTGCACCCATTGCCGCACAATGTAATAATTCCGGAGATCCAATTAGTTCTTTCGGTACATTGGTTAAATAACATGGGTCATGGCATCTTTGTTTGTAATGCCATTTTCTCACGTTATTCACCTGAAAAAGTAGATTTATTATATGCGAATTATTTTCACTTATTTATAAACTTACTTCATACACTTCGCTGCAACCAGGAGAAGTACAAACGGTTGTGGGTTGATTCAATTGAGTTACAACCAAATTTATAAATGGAATGTAAAGTTTCTTTTTCAATTCCGTAAGATTATTAGTCTTACTAAGTAATTCATTGGTATGCCTCTGCAATAACGAAATATTGTCTTGGATTAATTGGGCAATTTCGGCCAAAGGCTGAGATAACTGAATAATGAGCCGTCGAGCTTCGTTGATGGAAATTATGTTCTTGACCATATGCGGCTCCAAAGCATCGTTGTTCTCCGGTCCTCCTCCGGCTATATAATGTATCATCCTAGAAAATTTTACAATTCAAAACTTGATCATGATGGTAAAATTAATGAATTACATACCTCCAAAACTCTTTCGAGGAATTCTTCCAGCTATCAGAAAAATCATCAACGTCTTTGCGATCAAATTTTACTCCATCTTTGTATGCAGCCAAAAACCGAAAACCTTCGTTATCCATACAAAATATATTTGTTTTTGACAAAGGTATCTCGACGCTACGTATACCTTGAAAAAGCTTTTTTAAAGCCGGCAGAGTTTCTCCGGGGCGATAAAAAGTGCTTCTGGTGTTGGTAAAAACAAACACCAAGTTACTACTGGCACTTTTGTCCAATCTAGTCAGAAGTTGCTTAATGCAATATTCAAATTCGACCGTTAATCTCGAAGTGTTCGGTTTCAGCAAAACACATATAGCATTTAATTGTTTCAATCCGCTAATGAACGAAAGAATGTTTTCAAAATTGCTGTTATCTTTATCGACGCCTCTGGTGTCGGCAATTCCTGGCGTGTCGATAAGCCGAATTTTTAATTTTCCTTGTCGAATTGGAAACAGGTACGATTTGCAGTATTGGGTTGCCGAAGCACCTACATCTGTACATTCGTTATCGTCTCCTCCAATTTGGACGACTCTTTCTTTGTAGTTCTCATCCATGATGGTAAATTTTGACGGTATTACAGTTTTCAATTCATTTTTCATGCCGGTTCGTAAATGCGAATAATTTAAATAATTGGTAAATGCGTTTATAAAAGTCGATTTACCAACTCCAGTTTCGCCAAAGAGCAAAATGTTGATGACTCTCTTGCTGTCGATATCTATGTTTTTCATTTCTTCTTCTAAATTGTTGAAATCCGACTCATCGGTCATTGTATTTCTTCGAGCCATGATTGTTTGGTTTAAAATGCACTGAAAAATATAATTTTTAGTGAAATTAATAAAATATTATTTTCATCATATTTATAGCCATTTATGTAACAAGTGGCGAAAGGGGTATTTTTGGTGAAAGCGACTGAAAGGATTTTATATCTAAGAAAATATATAAATTAAAATTAAATGGGGGAATCACGCATAAAAAAGGAGATTCAAAGCATTGTTAGAATTTTTTTTATAAACCAGGCGAAATTTATTTTCGTAGTTAAAATTACATGAACTTGAAAAATATAGATAAGGGGCAACATAAACTTGAAAACATTTAGTTACAAAGATATCCAACTGCATTATCAGTAGATTAAGCAACACGTAGAATGAATGAACAACATGAAAAAATTAAGAATTAAACATATTTAAAATATTGTAATAATATTCGTTTCAAGAAGAATGTATTAAATTATGTAGACATCAGCTATTGATAATATAATCAGTCCTGATAAACATAAATAGCAAATGGGAGTGGAATAAAATAGATTACAACAGTTTATGAATAATTGAGCCATTGCTTTGTTATGTAAAGTGGGCTTTATTTTGTACCTGTTTGAATATTAATGAAAAAATTTTGGTTGCGCAGGCAGTTCCCCCCAGATAGATACCCGTGATTTTTCTATTACTGAAATTTTTTTTTATTTGAATGATAAAATAAATTTAGAATAAAAATAAGTTGGAGTTATTTTCATTATAATTTAATTAGAAATTGTTAAGAAATGAAATTTTTATTTATGTTGGCAAATTTTAAATCTAAGCGAATTTTGTTTTTTCTTTGTTTTTAGTTTTCAAAAATAAATTGCTTTATCTAACCAATCTAGGCTAAAAAGCTTTACCAAAATAATAATAATAATAAAATAAATTTAGACTTAAATTTACAGTAATTCGAATTAGGTGTTAATCGGGCAACATTTGTTAAAAATACATGGGACTAGCAATAAGACTAATTACAACTACAGACAAACAAAAATAATTTTCCAACTTAATTTTTCTTCAATTAAAAATGAACAGTTTTTTGACTTCAATTATGTCACATAATTTATTATTCTATTTAAAAATTTAAATTACAAAGCTGTGTACATCTGGTAGATTTTGCAGCATCAACGAAAACCAAATTTTCATATTACATGATATTACCACTTTTAATTCCCTTTCCTTCAATGAGGATGGTCATTTTGAATACTTAAATAATGGACAAATTCTCACCCAGTAAGCATGATAAATTAAAAAAGGATCTCAGGTTGAATGGGAATGCAAATCAAACACTATTATAATGTATGTCAATGTTTCGGAGTAATCTCTATTACTCCATCTTCAGGACTAGATGGAAAAGGGCAAACAATTAGTTCCGAAAGTTCATTCAATAAATTACAAACACTCACCAACAAAAAAAAAGTTGCCCTTTTCCATCTAGTCCTGAAGATGGAGTAATAGATAACTCCGAAACGTTGACGTACATTATATTATAGTGATTGATTTGCATTCCCTTTTAACCTGAGATACCTTTTCAATTTGTAATAAATAATTTTTTTGTAGCTGCTTTGTTTATTACTTTGAAATTTTCTGTGAAATGGATTGTTGTAGTCAGTTAAATTTCCTATTCGGAATGGGCGGGCGTCAGAACCAAAAAAGTTCAAATTTTTCAACATGTTTTTTACATACTTTAATTCATTCGGTGACTCGCAAAAGTTCTCGGACACTCCTATGTTACCAATGTAAATTGAAGATTTTGAAGCCGGTTTCTTCATATAAAAATCGATTTTGCATCAAAACTTTTAAGACATTTTTTGTTGCAAATTTCATTGCCTTCAAGTTTGTCCATATAAATTTTTTGATTTTGTCGCGCCGTTTTTGACTGACAGCGACTTAAACAAGACTCGGCAAAATGCAAAAAATATTGTCATGTATATCTTGGAAACGGTGCAAGAAAATTAAAATATTAATTATCATTTTTTCTTGTATATTTTATTCTCTACAATTTTGTTCCTATACATTTTTCTATTTTATCGCACCGTTTCTGAGATATAGATGACAATATTTTTTGTGTTTTACAGAGTCTTATTTAAATCGCTGTCAGTCAAAAACGGTGCGACAAAATAAAAAAATTTATATAAACAAAATTGAAGGTAATAAAATTTGCAACACAAAATGTCTAAAAAGTTTTGCTGTAAAATCGATTTTTATATGACAAAAACCGGCTTCAAAATGTTCAATTTACATTGGTAGCATAGGAGTGTCCGAGAACTTCTTCGAGTAACTGTAACTCGAAAGCTGTTGATTTTAGACAACTAAAGGTTTGAATCTAGTTTGTAGATAATTTCACGCTCTTAAAAGCATTAAACCATTTTTACCGAAAAATCAATATTTTCGGGGCTATGGTCATGCAAAGGTGGAAATTTAAACAAATGCAAAAGAAAGATGATTTACGAATTACGAAGCGCCGCGCCGCTCGAACTGAAATAACATCGTATGAAGAAAATTTGGAAAAATGTTAACTGTGCAATCCTCTTTGGTAACTATTTGTGATTTATCCACTTAGGTGGAAATTTGAGTAAAATTTTGGTGCGGATAACATTTTCCAACAGTGGAAATTTTGAATTTTATTCGCAAATTTTCGTAATTTTTTGAAAATTTCGGGAAAGTGCTCGATCGGTTTCATTGTTTTCGTTCTGCGATTTTGATTAGTTTTCAACGGTGATTTTTAGACACTTAATTGTTTTTAGTTTGCCGTTTTGCCACTTCCTTAGAAATGTACTTCGCGTTCGAGTTCTGACAAGTCTCTACTTGTCTAAAACTATTGTGTTTTAATGGTGAATTACGCAAATATCAAGGTTCTAGAACAGTTATTCAATAAAAACGTAAGTTCTTTAGTTTCTTGTTGGTGTAAAACCAACCAAAAATTAAATTTTTGTTTTAGTCGGTGGATGACGTGATGACGTTGTTGTGAAATAATACGCAGTTGTTTTAGCTGATCAGGAAAACTCCAGTTTTCAACAATTGAAACGTAAGTCTTAAAATGTTTACTTGAACACAAAAGAAAATTCATGAATGACACATATCCAAAAGGAAACCTACTTTCTCAAGAGTTTTGCTTTGTGTTTTAGTCTGACTTAATATTTTTCCATGCAAATACTACAAGAAAGTGTTTGGTTTTAATTGTACACATAGCGCCCGCCGCCTTAGATGATTTTATGAATAATTTAAAGTAAAATAAATTAGATCGTATTGCTTCGATTGAGCTTATTGAATCCCAAAATTCAAAATGTGACGTATTCGTGACGTACATTAACTCACGTATGACTCATAGAAATAAGTGAAAATTTCAAAGTATTTTTATTTTCTGTCACTTTTCTAATAGTTACTGCTTGTTTGCACATGACAAAGATAACCAAATTTTCTGCATTGGATCTCATTGCATCAAACAATTAGTCATAGGCGACTTAAAATGAATTTGACTAATCCCCCCCCTTTGCGTCACTTAAGTGACAAAACTGTAAAATTTGAAAGTTCTTGTTCTTTTCAATAATATCTGTTTAAGTTTTAATGTAAATTTTTACAAGAATAATTCTCATATTGGCAACTTTTCACCAATCAACATTTAGAAAGTAGTTCATGTCAACCAATCACATATTTTTAAAATTTCAATTCAAAAATATTCAAAAATCGAAAATTTTTTCGAACCTTCGAATCTTCTCCGCAGCATTTCTTTTGTTAAAGGGTCATTCCACCAAATAAAATTATTTTGACGTGGCAACCCCCGCCGATTTTGTTCAAACTTTGTGAATATGTTTTCTACATTATAAAACACATTTCATAAAACTTTTAGCCCATAATATGCAGCCATTTCGAAGTTAAGATTTTTTTAATTTTTGAAAAAAATTTTTTTTTAATCTTTCATTAATTTTTTTGACAGAAAACTTTTTTAGAAAAAAGACTTTTTCTAGGAAAAATTCTCAGCTTTTCAATGAAAATATTCATTTTTTGTCATACGTAACAGAAGACCATTTAAAATGCAATTAAAGTGGAAAAACCGATTTTTCTCACTGTGCGGCGCGGGTTCCTTCAAATTTGATATTTTTTTCTAAAAGCTGAGAATTTTTCCTACAAAATATGTCATTTTCACGATGTGCATATTTTTTGTTTAAATAAAATTAAATAAAATGTAAACTTTCTACAATTAAAATACTGTTATTTTTCATCTAATGGTCTAATCGATGACAAGCATTTAAACCATAATTAATAATTGAATTAAAAAATATGCACATCGTGAAAATGACATATTTTGTGGGAAAAACTTTATGGGAATGAATGAGGGATTTATAATCCCGATTACAGAATTTGTTTTTTAATTTACAGTTAAGATCGACATTGGTGCGTGAACGGGAAATTCGTATTACGCGAACGGGAGTGTGATGTGTCGAGTACGAATCTTTGTGGAAAAGCTTTATGCTAGCTTTTTAATTAATAATCGCGAATCATTTTTTTTTAAATACATGAGTGAAAATTGTGTGCTTCCAAGTAGTGGTTTTTAATCAAAATTTTGATTCGAAATCGTTAAAAAAATGTGCAATTGTCCGGGTTGGTGAGTTATGGATGATGGAGAAGCCGTTATGGTCAACAGGAATAAGGCAAAAGGACTACAGTGTAAAAGGTAATTTGACAAAAACCATTCTCATCTGAAATGATAACTAACAAAGAATTTTCTTTATTATTGCAGGTAGGGTCCACTTCGTGGGTTTAGCAGCTATTCAGGTTAGTAAACTTTTCTCTCCAGTGATGTAGCCAGTGAATTGTTTAAAATTGTGAAAAAGTGCATTTTTCTTTAAATGCACAAACTGTAGTTTGGTAAGAAAAATTTTTTTTTACGTACTGAAGTAATAAATTACAAATACCCAACTATAATGTATTTTACCGTAGATTTTCATTGCTCAACAGTTGGTTAATTCGTCAAGAAAAAATAGGATTTCAAGACGATCAATGATCAGTGAAGTGATTACAGTATCGGTGGCTCAGGCTATGACTAGAAATGGATTTTCTATTTTAATATTCACTCGAAAAAATATTTCATGCAATTATTCGAGTATTGGGGGGGGGGGGGGGTGACCCCCCAGTGTGGTGGCTCAAGAAATTATTCGTACACTCCTATGTTAACAATGCAAATGTTACTTTTTGAAGCCGTTTTTCGACACATAAAAATCGCTTTATAGAAAAACTTATTCAAGATTTTTTGTTGAAAATTTCATTCCCTTCATTTTTGTTTCTATACATTTTTCTATTTTGTCGCACCGTTTCTGAGTAACAGCGACTTAAAGTAACACTCGGTAAAAATTTTAATAAAACTTTTTTACCGAGTGGGGCCCGCACGATAGATTCACCTAGGGGTCTACAGATTTTAAATACGGGCCTGCTTTGTTATCATTATCAATTACTTATCATAATTATTGGATTACAAATTTAATATGTTTACAGTATGATATAATAGCGGATGATTTAATATTATAATTTTCAACTAAAATGGCATAAATATGAGAAGGAGCACTTAGAACATTAATAAACAAAGTTCTTAAACATCTAACAAAAATAAACTATACAAAATATGATGAAAATGCAGTCCATATCAGGTTTAATAGCAATCACTTATTACGTGCTTTCGGGACTCCCCGAAAATAACTTTATGCTGAAAGTTTGTTGACCTTATCTTATGTTTTAAGATTGAAATTTCGTATTCGCAAATAACAGTAACCAAAATAGAATTAAATTATCTACTTTCTTCAAAATAAATAAATTAATATTTTCAATATTAGAACTGTGGGTGGAATCAGGCGGATTTATTCATAGGGGCACGGGAGTACGTGCCCCCCCCCCCCCCCCCCGACGGTTTTTAAAGTGATTGTATTTTCTGTAATTTAAGACTTTCGAATATTTCCACTACTGAATTTGCAAATTAGGGAAAAATAAACAGATTTGCAACGTGATAACGACATGGTAACGAAAAATTCGAAAGTTTTAAATTGCCGTATGCTATCAGAATAATTTGTCAGTACTTATGGGTTAATAAATTTCAAAGTATAATTTAAAATTACCTGCAGTAAAAACCACACCTAAACACTCCACGATTGTATCACTACTGCAATAAAATGTGCAATGGTTGTTTATCTAATAATGGCTGGAATTTATCCGGAACGGTAGCAATGTTGCACTATCGCTGGAACTGAAATGATAGGAGTAAAATCACAAGCACTGAAATTATTTACATTAAAAGAGTATGCATATTATGTACGTGACACTTTAGAAAAATAAACATTTGCAGTTAATTACGTTGCAAAGACTTTTTTGAAAAAACCTCTCAACAAAAATCATAAATAGTTACAATTTTTATCAATGTGGCACCGTTGCAATCCACTTAAAAGTCGGGGATTCACCGGTGTCCATTTTAAACGGGTAAGCACGTACAAAAAATTACAAAGGCTCTGTTAATTAATTTAATTAAATTAGTCAATTAAAATATTTTTAGTTTCGTCCAGTGGCGTAGCGCCACAAAGGTTAGGCAAAGCGTTCGTCCTCTCCATCATTATAAAACTTAGTTTACTTCTGCGCTTTTTCCTGCCTTATTAGGACAAAATTTACATTACAGGTTTAAGTAATTTGAAAATTAAAATTCAATGGGGCATTTATTTCATATTACAAATTACATTTTTAATAAATCATGTTAAAATTAATAAAATTCTCTGGTCACATTAAGTATATTCTGAAAAATCTTCCATTTGGGATCGCTTTGACTTGGAAGTGCTCTCTTCAGCACCTCGAGGTTCGTTGGCACATTCTTGAACAACCTTTGCTTGAATATTTTTAATTTTACGTAAACGTTCCAACCAATTGGACGCATATGGATCTTGAGATTGACTCTTTAACGATCTTGACACTAGAGAAGCCAGCTAAAATAATATTTTGTTAAATTTCACAAATATTAAAAAAAAAGAATAATTACATCTGCGTGAAGTGCCAATTGTCTTACGAGAATAGCCACATTTTGATCGGAAACAATTTTTGGTTCACTATTACCCATTAATTCAATTAATTCATCTTTCGCCTTAATCGTTACCTTATTTGTGTTATAATCCAATGGTTGAACAATAACACAGGCAAAATTAAATTGGCCCTTGAAGAAAAAGAAACTTTAGATGTTTGGATCAAACGATAATTTATAAGTTATTACCTTTATAGTGTTAATGTTGTAATCCTCTCCACTTTCGTTATACACGATTGTGACATTATTGTTCCCTATGTGCAATTTCTTGTTTGTACAATTCGGATCAGACTCTTTATTGGGCATCAACGTAGCAATATGGAAAGTAACTCGAATAACATCATCTTGCCATATGTAGGTGAATTTACCGTCGTTTCCATCTTGTTCCAAACCCCCCAAGAACACAACTTGAGAATCCACGTCACGCAGCTTAATTAAGCTACCCAAATTTTGTAAAAATTGTGTGTACCTCATAGAACCAAAACAATTACGTAATATCTCCACTTCACTGGTACACTGTCCTTTTCTCACACATATTACACCAATTCTGTGCGTCTCATATGGAGGAATGCAATCCAAAACTTTAAGAGCTCTTTGTATTACAGGACTGGTACTCACCAACAAAGGCTTTTCATACGTATCTCCGAACTGTGCAGAATGATACAGTTGTAAGAATACAAAACTAGGGCTGATACCACTACGTGGGGAGTCACGTCCACGCGAAGAAATCGCCCGCCGTAAATTTTCGAGTTTTGGTTTACGAATTGTGCTCATTACAGAAATCGTATGACCACGATCGCGTTTCTGAGTTTGGCTTAAATCAACTTGACTTTGTTTGTCCTTGTTGTCATTCTTTTTCTCTTTGGATTTAGAAGAGGGGCCATATTCGAGGTTTAACGAGGAACTTTTTTGTATTTCGTGACCTACAACATCAAAAATCTAAAATTTCGGTAATTTAAAATTCAAAAAATACCTTCTTTGGTTTGAATGTGGCGCGACAATCGCGGTGATGTTTGAGTGGGACTTTGTGGTGGCTTGGAAATTAAAGGTGGAAGATTTGATAGGCTGATTCGTTCGGTTCCTTTCTCAGAGCCGCTACTCTCTGTAGATTCGCTTTTTGGTGTTATTAGTAAAATTGGATTTTTTGTGTGAACAGTTTGTGCGAGAGGTAATGTTAGCGGTGGAGCAGTAGTTTGTAGTATGTTAGGAGATGGAGGAACTGTGTGCGATGGTTTCTTTGGAACCACTTGTTGATCAGCAGGTGGTGCAGAACCTGGATAACTGTAACAACTCCACAAAGTTGGGTGTTGTGCTGGTGCAGTTTCATTGGAAGGTGGCGTCGTTCCTAAATTAAAAAATAAAGTGTAAGCACACGTGGGCAGGCTAGGGAGCGGGAAACCGCAGTTCTATCCTATTCCCATTCATGACGAAACTCACCCATTCCAGATATTTCTTCAGGGATTGCCTCACAACTGACTCTCATATCCTTTGTAAACGTTTTAGTTTTCTTAGATCCCTCTTCTTCTTGGGTTCTCGATTCATCTTTTTCTTGCTTTTGAAGGAAAGGATTTTTCCAACTGGCTGACATTTCTGGACTAGAATTTGAACGCCTCACCGGATTTCTAGATTTGCTGCTATCCTCGCTTAAACCCTCTTCTGCATCCTCTTCGATGCTATCTCTTGAGTTTTGTCTAGATGGCGATTGTTTATTGGGTGAACCTAAGAACCAAAATAAGATATCTAATTCTAGATTATTTTAACATGTCTTACATGGAATGCTAATTGGAACGCTGGCTGTCGAACTAATTTCTTCTTCTAGGTTACCAATTTCGTCAGATTGGCGACGAGTACTATTGGTAAATTCTGTAGTTTCGCCACGTTGAGACAAAGAACTCATAAATAGAGTCGAGAGATCACTAAAGGGGTAATCATACATAGACAGTTGATGAGACAGTTGATTCTGCATCTTTATTATCCAAGATATGTCACCTAAAACGACCTTCGTTATTATTCCATAAAAAGAAATCTTATAAATTACCTGTAGCTCTTCTGATATAAATTTCGGCCCATCCCTGACACCAACAAATGCAGAGCTGTTTCTCGCCATTTCTGTCGGCATCTTTTGACATGAACTGGTACAGTTTCGAAGGCAAATCCTCCAATTTGTCGCTAAGCCTTTTGTTTTCGTCGATGGGGGAGCTGGCACTCGTGTTATTTTCGGCAGAATTTTGACGCGAAATGTGGGTGCTGTCTTCTTTTTCTCTATCACTGCTGGAGCTAGTTTTAAACTCTTTTGGATTTGAGTCGTTCAACTTTAAACTGTCAAATCTGCAAGTTGTCCAACATTTATCGCAAAGGCCATGCTTTAGAGCTTTCTGCGAACAACCCGTCGTGGTGATGGTTATTAATTTATTTCCTAAGAACCAAGTCATCGAGTGGCCATTGTTCAACAAATACTCGGTCGATGAAGATCTAAATGGAAAAGTTAAAATGTTTTTCAAAGACTAAAAATCAAATTACCTTCTTGGTAAAGCGCTGGATGATGAAAAAGTGTAGCGTGCCATTAAATCTATACAAGTTTCTGTGAGTTCTTCGTAAAAAGCCAACAGTGTTCTGTCCATAATAGGTCTCTTAAAATCAGGACGTGTGGTGGTTGAACTTCTATCCCTGCGTCTTGAACTTTGCTCCGTTAAGCTAGAACTGCGTTTACGATTCGAACTATCTTCATTCAGTTTACTTAGGTCTGTTCTTAAAGCATTTGTTTCTTCAAAAGGAACTAGAACATTTGTTTGTAAACCCTAAAATGTGTAATCAAATAAGTACTTGTATAGACTCGATTCACACTTACCTTGGTAATATATTTTATGAAATCTCGACGAAAAGGTAAACGGCATTTTAAAAACCATACTGCAATAACGTGATGAGCTAACGAGACAATGTAGTGATTGAATTTGAACGGATTAGTGTAAGGCAGAGAAATGGCAAACACTGCCATGTATTGGTCACCGACAAAACTGGCATATACAGTTGGTAGCTTAGTTAAGGCTGAAATTATTTGTACCTATGTTAAAAATGTGAAAAGATCATTAAATTTACTCACTAGATAAGAACTCCAAAACAGGTACCGCTATGTGCACGGTTGCAGATATTTTAGACAAATCTAAAAGGACTTCTGGTAGCAATTTGACCATAGCTTCTCTCATCTCCAACGTGCAAATAGTGAGCGCCATGATGCACTGTTTGGAGCACTTATGAACCAGACCATATTTGACTAAACAACGAATAATTTTTTGTTGATGGATGTTATCTATGGTGGTGTGGTAAGAGGCTAAATTAGCCATCACCATCAACACTGAAGCGTGAAAATCTGAACGACTTGGCCGTAATGGATGCTTCAGCGATTCCGGCAGGCCCAAACTTTTATCTATGAGCTAAAATAGCCAATAAGAGAGCGAAATTGACGAAAACTGAAAACTTACCATCGAAGCCAGCGTTTTTACCAAGAGATCTAATTCGTCATTTCCATTTTTTGATAAAATCAGCGATTTATTCTGTAGTACTTGCGTGATTCCATGTAAAACCAAGTTTAGCACCTCCCAGTCTAAACAACACATTTTTAATTAAAGAGATTTTAGTTACCGAAATTACTTACCTTTTTCTTGTTTAAGGCAAAGAATAAAAATTTTAAAAACTCTCTGCAGTGGAACGTTGGTGATTATACCCAAGGACTGCTGTTGTTGCATTCCACCGGGTGATGCTGGGGGTGGCGATGTTAAACTCCTTTCGCTTCCTCTATACACTACGCATAAGTAAGGACTATAGTGTAACTTTCCAGTCAAATCACGGCAACCTATGTGGCATAAAGAGTCGGCTCTCATTTTCAAAAAACAATCTAGAATCTGAAACAAAAGTGTAACAAATATTACAACAAACTTGATGCGAACTTACCCGGCATCTTATTAGATTGCAGTCCTCAAAAATTTTAGGTTTTGCATAATGTCGCTCCAGAAAAGTTACCAGCATCAAATAAATTTTAGTAGCATGATTAGAAGGTAAACGATGTATTTTGTGCAAAAACAAATTAATTAATCCTATTACGGCACTTTTGACGTCAGTTATTTCTAGTTCGCCAACAGGTGCCTCACAGGAGAAAACTTCAAAGGGTCGCAAAAGAATCTAAAACTTAAAAACTAGAGAAACATAAGACAAAATACTTGCTCACCTTTTCCAAAATATCCAACATATCTTGGCATTTTTTTGTTTCGCAATCCATACACAATCCTACCAACAAATCAGCTGCTTCTCTTCTCACCAACGAATCCGAGTCGTTCACAGCATGAGCCAGATGAGGCACAACTATGCGATCAATTAATTCATCTTCGTACTCCGAACTAAGAAGAATTTGGTAATTACGTTGAGACTTGTACGTTTCAATCTTACCCGTTTAATTTCATAACTCTTTCCAAAACCCGTAACGCTTTAACTTTCACATTCGTTCTTGATTCTTGTCTATAAAATTTTTGTAACAAATTATACAAATTTGTCAACCACATATGCCTAATTGGGACGATATCTCTGGCTAAATAATCAATAAGTTTAAAAACTGACGATTCTGGTCGAGCGGATGAACATTCACTGATCACCTGATAGAACTGCTCTTCATCACCATAAAAGTCTCCACTGTCAATTAAACTCTCAATTATATTTAAAGTTTCGTGCAAATGTTGAACAGATATTTTATGGGATTCCAAATTTGGACTCTCATCTGAAATAAAATTCAAAAGCTTGATTACTGAAAAAAAATAAGAGGAGGAAGAACTTTTGCAACATTCAATTATAAGCCAAAATCTTAGAAAATGCAAGAGAATGTTGAAAATCCCAGAAAATCCTAGGAAATGTAGAAAATCCTAGTAAATTCTAGGTATACTATAGATGAGTTTTTTTTGCTTTTTCAATATTTTGGAAAAGAAATCTTAAGGCAATCCAGGGAAATCTTTCAAAAATCTCGTAAAAGAAAATCTAGTAACAAAAATTTGCCTTGTGACTGGCCTCTCGTAATCTTGCTTTGTTTGATGTTTTTATTTTTTTAAATTCAGCATTGAATATATTTATTGGTTTCACTTATTCCGATTTAAATTATAGAAATTTACATTTGTTTATAACGATTGTATTCACGTCTAATTTATGTGCTATTGTGATTAAAAAATGTTGTTTTTACGATCTCATCAAAAACTATTTTTTAATTTTAAACGTAAAATTTTTTCCTTTTTGATTTAAGCGTGCAACAACTTAAACCGTAAAATGATATAACATACCAATCTGATGTACAATGGTTGTCAAAATTTCTATTATTATCTCCCATTCGGGATCATGGAGTTGTGTCCCATTCCTTGAAATTAGCTGCTTCATACTCAGTACAACTTCAAATAAAATTTTAGGTTGCTTATTTTTAACGGCCTACAAAATCACAGATAAATTAAAAAGTCCTACCCGGCACCCATGCGACTCACAGTTAAAATCGAATTTAGAACCGAATTTGGTGGGCATTTCAATGTGACAACCAACTGATCACTCCACAACCCCATCTGAATAAAACAAATTGCGCCTTTAATCAAATCTGTATCGGTTTTTAACGTGGGATCTTGTAAAATCCGACACATCGTGAATAATGCCGCATGTCCCAGATGCGTGCCTAAGAGGTTACGAGTTACTTTCCAACTTGTTAGTGACTGTTTGTCCATATTTGCAGTTCGGCAAAGCGTTCCTATATAAATGCTGAGACATTCTGATGGCAAATTACTATAAGCTACTATTGTGTCCAAAACACGTAGGCAATTTGTAATGGATTGCCTGTCATAGGAGCATAGATTACAAATTTCCCTGAAAAATAATTTATTTATAAAATACAGGAAATTAATAAAAATCTGTTAACTTACTTGACAAGTTCCGATAAAACACTTTCATCCACGTACATGGCGTTAAATTTAATGAGAACAATTAACATTTCCAAATAATCACGAGTTTTTCCAGCTTTCTCAATATGAGGAAACCAGTTTAAGAGAAAAGGACCCATCTGTTAAACCGGACAATTAAAAATCAGTTTTGGAAATAAACCATACTTACTTCTTCCTCCAAGTAAAGAATATCCTTTCCGTTATTAGTTAAAGCTACCAATAAGTCGAATCTAAAAATGACATCTTCGGTTGGATCATACATTTTAATAAAACGAAAGAAATGTGCTCGCAATAAACCCAAGCGTTCGTATTGTCCTTTGATTAGGCATTGCAAAAAGTGAAAAAGAGCCGCTTTGACTTCCAAGTTTTGAGGCGTAGTAAACAAATCCTCTAACCAACTCCATAACTTTTCGACACTTCTCTAAAAGAACCAAATATTAATTAAAAAACAAAATTCGATCTTTCACTAACTTCTTCGAGTTTTTGAGAGATCACAATTTCGTTCAAGTCTTTCACGGCTTTAAGACGCTTTGCGATGGGAGCGTCGGAGCACAACTGTCTCCTTATATCCTCCGTTAAAGCCCAATCGGTCCTTTGCCTAGTTGCTCCTAAAATAAGTACAAGTCCGTGAATGTTGGCAGAGAAAAAGAAAAGAATAAATTACCGGAATTATTCTTGCTCATACGAAAGATTTGTTTCAGTTGATCCTGAAAGGATTTGTTGTCCTTGCCTGCCATTTTTCAGGGCCTAGTTTTACACATTAAAAAACAAATGAACAAAATTATAAGCGGTTCATTTTGTACTTAAAACTTGGAAATCTTCGAACCAAAGAAAATATCGAAGATATCAGCTGTCATCTGTTTGACGTTCGAACAAGTTGAAACAAACAACCTACACGGTGATTCGAAAATTATGCCTTTATAATATAAAAAATAATAATAAATTCGGTTAAAAATATATTTATATATTTTAGGGCCACCTCGCGTCGGTTCCTGGCGTGTTATCTCTTGGTTTAGTAGGTCAATCGCTCCGTAGCGCTATCACTTAGCAAAAAAAGTTTGAACATCGCTGAAGTGAACCCCCCAAGTCTAGACTAGACTGGTGTAGACCGCCGAGACAGACGAAGATGTGTATTCACGTAAAGTAGGAAGTGATTGGAGAAAAACATAACCTTTGTACGTTATGAATTATGATTAACCTTCGGTAACTTAATACAATATAATTTTAGATGATTTCCTAAAATTAAACGCTAAATGACTTTCAATTTTAAACTAAGTTTCAACGTGATCTGAACGGATATTGAAAAAAATGGACATCGACGATATAATTTATGTTGGTCTTCTTTTATTTTGCATTGGATTTGGTTATATTTATAGACAAATAAAAGACACCGAACAAAAGAAATGGGTTGGAACCGGTGTAGGTTTGGTTATAGTGTTCATAGTTTCAGGATTTCACGTTTGGCACTCATTTTTAACTGTCTTCGTTAATGCAGTTATAATTTTATTTTTACCAAAGAGGTAAGTTAGTCGAAGTGTTCACTCTAATTTGCTTTCTTTTTGTTTGGTTTTTGCAGACAATGCCATTTAGCGAGTTTTATATTTTCGTTCACCTATTTGCTGTTCTTCCGAACAACAATTTACTTTGGAATTCCTTATCCGCCAAGCCACACCAATTTGATACAAATGATGTTGACTTTGAAGTTGGTAGGATTAGCTTTCGAAGTTAATAGTGCCTATTTGTTAGCCAAGGATAAGAAAACCGATAAGGAATTAACTCTCGAAGAGAAATTAGAAAATGAGAGTAACGAAGTTCAACCTAATTTGATTGACATTTTTCATTATTCTTTTAACTACATTGGAGTTTTAACTGGTAACCTTTTGTTTATTTACTTTACTTATTTATTGTTTGGGTAATTCGCAGGACCATATTATCGTTACAAGACCTTTACCGACTTTTTCAATTTGCCTTATGCCAATTACACTTCCTGGAAGGACGAAACAATAAAGATGTTAACTTTTGTTCCACTTTATTGTGTTCTATTTTTATGGGCCACCTATAATTGGCCACTATCTGTAAGTATTTATTTAATATCAGCAGTCGTTAAATATTACATTATTTATTTTATCAATCAAGTTTTGAGGTCAAGTACCTTCTGTTCACTTGCTTCATAGATTACATTAATTTTATCTCAAAATTGTTCAACTTTAATCTTTGGTAGTTTTCACGATAGTGAAATCAATAGTCGATACACAGATTACAAAAATAATCTTCGGAATGTAATCAACAAAACAAGTTTTATTGGGTCGATGTAAACTCTGCTCCTAACAAAAATTTCCTCCTGGACTGCTTAGATTTCCTTGAATTTCCTTAGATTTCTCTTCACTTGTACACAAGATTTCCCCAGCGATTTCCCCCTCATGAATTTATTTACAACTTGTCGTGTTGATAATCTCCATGCTGATTTAGTATTTTAATTCAAATTATGAAAAACAGTTGAATTGAATTATTACAGCTTATCCTTGATTTAACTTTTACTCAAGTAAAAATGTTTTACAGTACGCAATGTCGGACGAATTTTACAACGACCGAAGTTGGCTGTATAGATTTTGGTATGTTTGGCCTATTTTCTTCATGTTCCGAATGCGTATCTACATAGGATTAGTTTTATCCGAATGTGTGTGCACTATGGTAGGTTTTGGAGCATATCCCGTTGTATCCGAACCTAAACCAGGACTAGGACCCTCTAAAAATTTCGAAATAATGAAAAAACTGTAAGAAAAATTTCAACTGTGGGAAGTGTGGGCTAAACTTATTCTTTCAGTATCAAGGACGAATCAAGGTTACCGAAAGAGAAATATAACTTTGCAACAATTCACAACATAAACCCATATGGTTCTGATTTTTGTACGACATTCAGAGAAGGCATGAAGCATTGGAATATATGTATTCAGTATTGGTTAGCAGTTAACGTTTACAAACGTTTTCCCAATAAAAAGTATCGGACAGCTGTTACCATGTTTGTTTCGGCATTTTGGCATGGCGTTTACGCCGGTCATTACATATGCTTAGTGGGTGCACCATTTTACTTAGCTGTCGAAGATCTGTATGTCAAATTGTTCCTTAAAGACAATAAAGGAAAGGTAAATTTGATTTTTTTTTATTAAAAAAAAATTAACTTTTATTTTTCAGAGTCTCAAAATGTGGGAATGGATAATATGGGTTTTCAAGATGCAAGCGTTTTCTTATTTAGGATTTCCCTTCCTATTACTAGTGCTTCCTGAAATTTTGCGTTACTATAACTCAATTTACTACTGCGGGTTTATTGGAGGTGGAATTTTATATGCCATTGGACTTAAGTTACTTAAAATGAAAAAAGCTCAATCAAAACAACGTGAGATTAGGAGTGATAGCGACAATACGGTTAGATCAAATTGAGAATAAAATTGAAGTTTTCATTGTTTGTAATATCGAATTATTAAATTTATTTGTAAATGTGTGAAATATATGTTATTGGTTGTTGAACAGTCAATATATCCGTGGTCCCGGGAAAAAAAAGGATAAGTTCATTTTAACAATTTCCAGTAGAATTCATAATATTTTTTTTATGAAGTACAGTGTTTAGTAGCTAATTGTCTCCACTAAATGTGCAAATTTTGAAAATTTGCGAAAATTAGAAGCCAGTTAACCACTTAAGTCATTTTACACAATTTTCGACTTATCCCCTTTTTCCCCAGGACCACAGATATTTATTATAAACCAATAATTTTGCTATTACACCTTAAAGACTATAGAGTTCCGAGTTACAGCTTCGATAATCGGCAAATCAATACAGGAAAACTGTCACCTATATTCCTAGGGTAGTCTTTTATAAATACAGTTTTGTTTGAGGGAAAATCAGGGTAAATTTGAAGCGATAAAACATAATCTATCATAACTTTGAAACTCAATGAAATAGGTAAAAGTTTATTATGACAAAAATTATCAGTATCAAATTACCTACAACTTTTGTTCTATATTTTTTCTAAAATAATTTTAAAAAATTTCAAAAAAAATATAAATTGTCTATAGATAGGGCAAATTTTTTTGTACATAGAATTTTAGTTATTTATGATATATATTTTCTTTATTTGTATTTTTGGTTTTTGCTTATTTCGATTTTCTGAATGTTTTTTACGATTATTGCTGATGCTCTGATAAGATTTAGTATTTTAGTTTTTTCTATCCGAGGTAAATTGAGAGTTAAGAACGATTCAGATATACCCGGCATGCACAGACCGGCAACGGCACGTACTGGACCGACAAAATATTAAGCAAGCATTTTAAATGGTTTAATTCACACTTAGTCGACCGACACCACACAAACACAACACGAGAACGGTGGACGTACTTTTGAAGAATGTTTTGCAGGTGCCGGTACGTGTGTGTATGTATTGTATGTGTATGACATAGTATGTGTAATATGTCGTGTACCCGCATATTCTCTTTCTTGTTTTCTGTTCATCATGTATAACAGTTACTATGGCGAAATCTTCCAAAAATAAATGTTTAAACATTTTCATCATCAGAATCTTTACGATACCTACACAGCTTTTACATGTACGTTTCAAAAACTGTCAGTGCTAATGTGAACACTCGGCAATTTGTTGGACCGGTACGTGCTGTTGCAGGTCTGTGCATGTCGGGTATATCTGAATCAACCTTTATGTACTTTTAATAATTCAGAAAGTTGTTCGATGGCCACATCAATTTTTTTTAAATTAAAACAGTTGGGGTAAGATTACACTCTAACACCATATACTGTATGATTAGCCTCCTCAAATTACTGAGGAGGTACAAAAGACCATCACATTTCTTCTATAGTAAATTTTGTAACAATTTGTTCACGTAGAATTGCGTTGTTCTATATCCATGTATAAGACATAGGACAAAGCAATTCTACGTGGACGAATTGAAAAATAATATTGTTCAAGCAATGAACAATTCTAAAATTTAATGACAATTTTTTGGTAATGCTATGATATTTTATTCTACCTATTTATGTATAATATAATACGACAATGTTGGTTCTATGTAGATAGCAAGGAGCGCTAAACGCGATAAGGGGAGCATAGACGAACTAAGTCCAATATTTTGGGAAACTACGAAAAATAACAATCATTTGTTTTTAGCTTCTAACGTCTTGTTTTCAAACCTCTCATTTTTGACCCTAGTTATGGAAAGGGAGCTAAAACTTGGAATCCTTGTTTATAACATTTTTATCTCATCTTTGGTCTATGATGGCCGCTTTTTGGGCTCCCATTGTTCTTCATAAATCAAGGAAATTCATTAGAAAGATTGATTTTTGACGGTATCGTAGAGAGATCTAAAGTTTAGGGAAAGGTTTAGAAACCCCCGAGAATCTCGTTAATCCGTTCATGCCGGGCTCATAAATTAGTAGGAAAGGTATCTTTACTCTCTAAAGGTACGTTTTGCTAGAAACTGTAGCAGCAGAACAGTTACGGCCGCGTCAACTGCGATTGCAATACCTAATGGGAAGTACTGCGCTGCAATTGTACCTTGGTCTTGCTAGAAACCGTAACAGCAGAGTAGTTACGGCCGGCGTCAACTGCAAGTGCAATACCTATTGGAAGGTGCAGCGCTTCAATTGTATCGTCTAGCAACACACGTAACAGATATTGCATAAGAGCAGTTAGTCAAGGTTATGCGGTGCTGCTTGTGCAGTTGCTAGCAAACTGTACCTTATAAGTATTTCAGTTTTCTTGGAAAATTGTCAGAGCAGTGGCGGCTTGTGGCTTTTTCATTTGAGGAGGCTAGTCATAAAGTATAATGTAAAAGTGTAATCCCATCCCACTGGAAGCTTTCCATATGTAGTAGATGTGATAATTGCACACCTGTTTAAATATGCTATTATTTTACATGATTAAGCTGGTTCGTAATCATGCAAAGGACATAGCTATAATGTCAATGTTGCAGGTAATAATGTTCCACTCAACGGGCGAGTCACAAGGCAAATTTTTGTACACTAGATTTTCTTTTACGAGATTTTTTAAAAATTGCTTTGGATTTTTTCCTGGATGACTCCAAGATTTTCTTGTGTTTCTAAAGATTTCCATAAATTTTCTACATTTACTCAAATTATCTATGATTTTCTACATTTCCTTGAATTTTCTATTTTCTTAGATTTTTCTTCATTTATATACTAGGTTTTCCTAGCGATTCTCTTCTCAGTTTTAAGAACCCCCGCAGACTGCAGACTTTCTATCGGCCGATAGTTTGGTCGAGTTGGGCTGCTAGTGCGCACACCGGGCCAACTAAACGGTCTGATTGGTGATGAGTGCACAAACTAACCAACAGTCGGTTGACTATTCTCTAACGATTTGCTAGTTAGTAACCCACTGCTGAAGAGAGCGGTCGCACCATGAAAATTAATACAATATTGTCCGGAATAAGCTATTTATGTCATGAGTGCATAATATAGGTCTTGATCGGACAAAGCCTATAGTTTTGGTAAATAGGCTGAATCCAAAAAGCCTAATTATGTGTATCCTTTGCACTAAGCTGATTCCAATCAGGAACAACTGCTTCATAAACTTCCCCCACAGTTTTTTCTTCACATTCATGTCCGAGTAGTCTTTTAAGTTTTTTTAATAAAGTGCAGGTCTGTTTTCGACTTTTTCAATCAAATTTGCGATCAATTCTTTCTTATCTATGCAGCGAACTGAACTATCGGCCTGGTAGCCAAAAAGCGTCATACTGATTTAGCAGTTGGCCGATAGTTCGCCGGCTGTTTAGTTTGAAGGCAATCGTATGGCAAATCGAACTTTTTTATCGGCCGATACTAAATCGTTATAATTTGCGCACTTGCATACAGTTTCATATTGATTAAGAAACCAACCAAACTATCGGCTGATAGAAAGTCTGCAGGCTGTGAAGGGCTATCTGAGAAAATTTCATAAGAGATAATGAAAATGCAGTGTACAAATATTTATGTTGTCATTCAAGCGAAAGATCATGAACAAAATTGTTTGTTCTTAAACCGGGGGGCCTGGGAAGGGTATGGTATCCCCCCAGTGTATCTTAATCTCTTGATGCATACTCGCCCACGGTTTAATCTGTGTAATCGGAGTTATCTCAAAATCATCGGTAGTATAAATAGTAAAACCTTGCGGTCCATATGACGACTGTATTGTTTGCATGTAGGTGATAGGCTGAGGATTTTGCTATTGTGGTAGCCTAGTGTTACTTTTTGGATAAGTGTTATGGAAAGAGTATCTATCTTTTGATAGTTTTCACAATAGAAAATTTTAGAAGAGGCTGAGCCACCCTTGTCTCCGCTGAGCTAAAAGGGTACGGGGGAATTTCTTGGAAATCTGATAATTACAGAACGCGCAAATGTTTAAACTGACGTTTGGGGATCCTCTCGGCAGATGACGCTAGTTGACACAAACAAGGGCGTATCGATAAACTTGTTTACAACGATAAAAGGGGCCACTACGCAATCAACATTTTATATCCGTAAAAGAGCGAGAGGTTGTGATATAAGATTTAAATCGACCAAACAACATTGTCAACATATTTCGCAGCATTGGTAAGTACCCACATGTACTCTAATCACACGTGTTTCACAATAAAAAGCGCGCTACAATTTAATGTTGCCAGTAGAACTGAAATTGAAAATTAAAACCGTATTATTCATATTGCATGCGTGGAACGAAATTTAAAAAATTCTTGGGATACTAAAAACTAACAACAATCAATGTTTAATAATTTCTAAGCTATATAATATTATGAAATTATGATTATTTGTAGATTTTTCAAAAAGTTTATTTTCGAAATTTATTAAATGATAAATTTTCGATTTTTCATTATTAATGATGGAAACCAAGTTAGCGTAGAAGGAATGCAATCTGTATTTCATCATTAAATATTAAAAAACTTTTTTTGTAAACCATCGTCGGAGAAAATGTTGTCGTTAATCGTATCAATTGATCAGTTCAATTAAAAATAGGGAACGGCGCTTTTCTTTGTATCATTTTTATCTTTTTCGTTGCGATAGCCTTGTCAAGTAGCAACAAGTGGTGATTATTGTGGTTTGAGGTACTAAAATAACGGGAATTTAGGAATTCGTCCTACTTCTGAGACAGGTCGACGCCAAAATCTCACATAAGAAATCACAACAATTAAACAAAAAAAAAAAATGGGCCGACGTACGTAACTTTCTAAACGTCACGTTTGCCAACATTTCGAGCAAGTAAAATTTCCGCAAGTTGTTTTCGCCGTAACCGCTTCTCATTGTTGATGATTCATCCGTCAACTGTTGGTTGCATGTGGAAATTTATTTATTCCTGGATAAGCAATTTGCAATCGAAAAGTAGCCGTTACGTAGTCGGTCAACAATGTTAACTTTAAACGTCACGCTGTCATGGCTAATGCAACAAAAATCATGTAGGAGGGGCCTAACGCGTGACGTCAATATGTCGCTGGTTTTTGAGCACAACGGGGTCAAATTTCCTTCGTTATTTTTTAACAAATAATTCGAGTACGCCCCTTAAAATTACCACCTCCGAACGTAATTATTGCGGTGCTACCTTAACGCAACAATTAGAAACAAAAGAACGAGCGCCGCAACAATTAAAAACAAAAGAGCGAGCGGACGCAACAATCGAAACGAGAGAAATTTTGAATTCATGCGAATCGTTGGTAATTTGGTATTTCCATTTTAGAGTGGGCCGATTTTGTTGTAGCCTGTTCACGTTTATAGGAAAACCGTCAAGTGTGCCATGACTTAATCCAAGGTTATGGTAGCAGAGGTAAACCCACTCTACCGTTACAGAGCCGTAAAACTAAAAAGTTCGCGTTTCTAAAATCGAAAAACAATTTTTACATTACAGCACTCGAATAAGTAACACAACTTGGTTTATAATTCAAGGAAACGTAAGTCGGTTTTGTGGCTTCTTGCGAGTTGCGACGTGAGCAGGTGGCCTTTAATGTTGTAAAAAGAACACGTGCACCTGCTTTAGTTTTATCCAAGTCTTTTCAAAACAATTTCGTTTGTTGTTTCGAATTTTGCCCCAACCTGTACATCATTATACTACTGCATTAGAATAAAAAAGAAATTAACGTTGGGATTTAAATAAAAATGTTGCGGCAAACTCATCCGGTTAGGTGAATTTTGATACGTACAGAGTTCTCTGGCCTGAAACCACAAAAAATTTTAGTGTAGATTCTCGGCATTCGTTCGTTGCTTCCAAAGTTGAGAGCATTTTTAGCTTATCCCACCACCTTTTAAAAATTTTAAAGAAACGTCGACGCCACTATTTCGTCAAAGCACGAGTATTCCATGCGGCAGAACGAGACAACACTACTTCCGACTCGCTCTTTTCCATTAGAAATTCGATAGAGCAGGCAAAAAAGTTGTGTTCAAGTATAGAATTTTGTTTAGATAGGCATCGGTGAAGGTGATATGGGATTTCAAAAACCTACCACCAACTTTTGTTGTTAAAAATGTTGGGTCAAAATACCTAGCACCTAGCGAAGGAAAAAATTATTTTTTCCAATCTTATTACAAAAAAGCTGTCTTACGTAGTATTATATTACACAAAAAGTTTTTCGAAATTTTATGCGCGAAATTAAGAAATATTTTACCGGATCTTTTCAAAATATCTACGGTGCGCTTCCAATTAAGCGAAATTCAGTTGCAACAGGTCCGGATTAGAACGTTTTCTATAGAAAACGTTATTATTTTAATCGCTCCCTTTTTAATAAGATCGTTTTTGATAATTTTCATAATGTAAATTGATTTGAATGGAGTACCCCTAGCGGATTTCTCCCCTTTGGATGTAACCCTTCGTAACTGCGTTTTTGTACCATTAGTACCCCTATAATAATCGCAGCCACGATTTGTGCGTTTGATAATTTTGAATTTAAAAAATTGTTAAATGAAATTTTATTCCTTAATTTTGTGAAATCTAAAGGTATTTAGCTTTTTAATTACTATTCACAAGGTGGGTTTTTTAATTACTACCGAACATGTAATTAAAGTTTTTTGGAATATTTCAACTTGAAATTAAAATATTTTTCTAAATGTCGGTTTAAATGTTTATTATGAAATCATTAGCCATCAGTAACGCAGCCAGAATGTTTCGGGCTTTCAACTTTTTAATTAAAATGTAAAAAATAAATTATTTTTCTTCCTTTTATAAAAAATATAATAGTACATTATTAACCAAGGACTAAAGTGTTACTTTTCGTCCCGATAATTTAGAATTTTTGCATTGGTAAAATACCTACAGGTCAATTTTGATTTAATTACTAGCTAAGAGTGAACATTATTGGATTCGATAGGCCCGGAGCGCAGCGGAGAGCTGCGTAGGGTCAGTTTTGGCTGTTTTTGGAATCACGGATTCACCGTAAAATGAATTAATTAAATTAAACTACTAGGGCTTCTCCCAGTATTTATGCATGGTATTTTATATGTAAAATTTTCGATTTTTAAATGCCGTTTTTTGGAAAACTAATGGATAATCCGCAAAAATAATGGTTCTCTTTCCAATGGTATATAGGAAAAAGTGAAATTCGGAGGGTTGATTCCCCGACCGTTCCCTAAACTCCTTTTTGCGCGATGACGATTGATTATTAGTTAAGCCTTTTATTTTATAAAATATATTTTGTATATTTAATAATATCTATAAATTGTTTTACAAAGCATAATTTTTAAATTATCGCGAGTGAGGGACTCTATATGTCATACTATATTAAAAAATTGCGTAACAGGAAAACTCTTAACGCTATGTTTAGGGCGAGGGTGAATCGCTGGGGAAATATGGTGTACAAGTGAAAGTAAATCTGAAGAAATCCCAGGAAATTCAAGGAAATCTTAGAAATACATACAGTGGCTCAAGAAATTATTCGTACACTCCTATTACTTCTTTACGCCATTTTTTATAGAAAAACTTATTAAAGATTTTCTGTTGAAAATTTAATTCTCTTCATTTTAGCATTTATAGATTTTTCCATTTCGTCGCACCGTTTTCGAGTTACAGTGACTTAAAGAGGATTCTGTAAAATTCAAAATAAATATTGTCATCTGTATCTTGGGAACGGTGCGAGAAAATAGAATAATGTATAGGAACAAAATTGTAGAGTATGAAATGTACAAGAAAAAATACCTATTAATTTTTCTATTTTGTCGCACCGTTTCCGAGATACAGATGAAACTAATTTCTGTATTTTTCAGAGTCTTGTTTAATAAGTCACTGAAACTCGAAAACGGTGCGACGAAATAGAAAAATCTATATAACATAAAATGACGAGATTGAAATTTTCAGCAAAATATCTTTAATGAGTTTTTCTATAAAAACGTTGTTTATGTGTCAAAAAGGGCTTTAAAAAAGGAGTTTACGAATACTTTCTTGAGCCACCGTAGATGACTTTTTTTATTTGTTTTTCAATTAAATCTGGGGAAACCTTTCAAAAATTCTTATAAAAGAAAATCTAGTCTACAAAAATTTGCTTTGTGACTCCGCCCTCCGTTTAGGGTATTCTCGGTTAGCTAGAAACCAGGTTGAAGTGCCAAAATATCGGGCCTGCCTTGTAATTGAGCGGAAAATTAAGAAAATCTAAAAAAATCCAACGGTTGGGACAAGAATCGCGTAATGGGCGTGGCTTAACACGTTGACCGCCACGTTTATGAAATAGTATACAGACTAGATAAGGTATGTATACTATTTCATCCATGTGGCAGTCTACGTCATAGGCGGATTTAGGGGACACGTGCCCCGCCAGACGCTTGAAATTAACAAGGAAACAGGGAGACAATCCCAACTCTGAGAACCCGTTTTGCCCTTCTCGACCCTTTGTGCCCCCCCCCCCCCAGAAAAAATTCTGGGTTCGATCTGGTCAACGTGTTAATATTATATAAAGAACTGATCTTTTCGTACGAAATGCATACCTATCTGTTCAACCTAAAATTAAATGGAAAGTTTAAGAGAGGGATCAGTGCGGCCTTCAGGCCGCACAACCTTGGCAATCTGCTTTAATCTAATTGTGATAATAAAAAATATATCGGGGGAACCTTTTTATTGAAATTCTAAGATCGGGGACAAGCTTTTGCAGGATGCAAGAGCACAAAAATTGAATAAATTTTTGTGTTTTCAAGTGCTATGAGCAGCCGTTTTTGATAAATAATTGAGGGTTTTTTGCGATTAGCTCATACCTCCCAAATTTGAACACAATAATATCAATTATAGTAGTCTATCAGATAGCATTTTATCCCATTCTTCCCGGATTCACTTTTTCTTCTTCCAAATAACATTTGATCTAAATTTCAAGCGATCAATATTTTTAAAACACAAAAACAGCGGCGGCATGACCTCACATTGGAAACGCTGCGCAGTAGTAAAGGGAATACGACGAAATTATTATTATAAAAATAATTTTAAACTTTTTATAAATACAAGTCCGGAGGGGGAAGCATATATTTTTCTTCAATAATTTAGGCGTGGAAGGCATTCAAGTGCGCTCTTAATAACTAAAGAACCAAAATGGGAGTTTTAAGAATAAATTATATTACACGAGTTTTTCTTCTAATCACAAATTTCTCGATGCCACTCTTTCAGAACACCGGGAGGTTTGGGGGTATGGAATACTCTCCAATATTTCTGTAATTTAAAATTTTTATTCTTAATTTTAAAGTGAAGTACTTAAAATGATGGAAACTCCGGATGAATTTCAAGTTTTTCTTTAATTACGGAAATATTTGATTTAAAGCGAGCTACATTCTGCTGACGGTACGTAAATAGTTGCGGGATGGTCCGTCTACAGTTATCTTCTGTTAACTAAAAAATCAACTTTTGTTCAACTGGAAAGAGCTGGGTCTCTTGTTTACGTGGAATCCAAACCACGGCACTGAAACTTTGGCTTTTTCTAATCTGATATTGAAACTCCGGGTTGCTAAACTTTCCTGCGTCCGGGAACTCCCAGCGGGCGCATAATTAATCGATTTAATTTCAACGGAATTTTTACGCCTTCCATCTGTTAACGCCATCTGTTCGTAATATTGCGAATCAAAAACGTTTGCGTATCTGCCCCCGTATTTAATACTTTCTATATAATCTAAATTAATAGACACAATTAATTCCAATTCTCGTTAGTTGTTACTGTAAAGTTCAGGGCCGTATTAATAGTTGGCTTGTCGATTTTCTCATAGTAAAAAATATTAATATACCCTGTATATCGTAACCGCACAGTTGGCGCATTAACATTTTGCCCTTGCAGAAGAGTGAGTTGCGTTATTTTCATTTTGAAAGCTACTATATTGAGCACGTGGAGTTGATAACCACACGATATTTTGTACCATACGTCCTTGTCTTTCATATTCCATGTTACAACATAATGCCGGTGCTATATCTAGCTTTACGAACTATACGATACAATCACCTATTATTAAATTACAGAATACTGGCAGTAAACGATTAATCAAACATTTGCATGATAAAAATTCTAATTTAAAAAATTCCCATCGAAATTAACGAATATTTTTCTTATAATTAAATTATATTATCAGGGCCGTAATAAAAAAATAGATAAAGAAGATAGCCGATATTCGTTAAGGGAATTTACACCTGCGCTGTTATAAATAAACAGGGGCTCAAAATTAACAGGTGATCGAATCGCACCTTGCATGTCGAGAAAATTTACCTTGATGAAATTATAGAAAATGTTTTTCTCGGGAATTCACTCTTTACTGTGATGCAGGAAGAGAAAGTGTTCAACCGCAGTTCTACGGTTTTACCACGCAATATGCGTTCATAATCGTCATCATTTTGATTTATTACGTACCGGGGCCGTTCAGAAATAAACCAGAATTTATTTAAATTTTCGAGTCATAACTAAAAAATATAAATTTATTAGTAGGAGCGTGCGAGGCTGCTGTATCCTCTTGAACAATAAACAAACGAAATTTTTCAATTAAAAGTTTTTTTTCAATTTTTCACAAAATTTGTTACTGGAAATAAACCGGCCGTAAGAATTAAGTCGAACGACTTAAGAACAGCTGCTCTAGCAAATTTTCGGGCCCCTGATATTCGAGTGTAACTAATAGCATCGAAAGCCTAATTTTTGAGTTATTTTATCAAAATTTGATTTTTATTTTACGATTTTATGTTCTCTCTTCTCGGGCCCCTCTGGCCATTGGGCTCTAGGCACGTGCCTAATGCATCTAATGGTAAAATAGGCCCTGTAGAGAGGTTGAGTAGATGATGTAGTATAGTTTGTTGTGTTGGGCTTAGCAATTTGGAAATATAATCAAAGCATGCACTGGGGGGTATTCCATACCCCCCAGACCCCCCGGTTTATCCTCTTTGTTTTGTGTTTCTTACACTTCAGTCTAAATTTAATAAGTTGTAGAGGTCCTACAATATATTTAAAGCTTTGGGCATCTAAAGAGATAGATAGCTGGGGCGCATATGCATACGAATGATTTTATTATTTCATACCCGGGATTTGAATATCGTCGATCGATAGTAGAAACTACAATATCGTCGATCGATAGTAGAAACTAGAAACCATAATAAATCGGGCCCGAGGTTAAACTTACTTGTTTATTATCAAAACTTCAAATATTGATTTGCCATCGGCAAACAGGGGGTCTGGGGGTATGGAATACCCCCCAGTGTACGGTTTACTCTTCATTTACGGACCAATAGTATTGGTTCTTCAGTACCGAAAAGTTACTTAGTAGGCAATGCTGGGATCCTTGATTGTGATCGCCATATTTGGAGTTCATAATTTTGAAAAAAAAGGAAAATAATTGAGAGGCAGGGCCTATTTTTAACTGAGTTGGGCCCTAGGCTCTAGCAAATTTTCGGGCCTCTGATATTCGAGTGTATAACTAATAGCATCGAAGCACCAATTTTTGGGTTATTTTATCAGAATTTAATCTTTATTTACGATTTTATGTTCTCTCTTCTTGAGCCCTAGGCACGCGCCTAATGCGTCTAATGGTAAAATAGGCCCTGTTAAGAGGTTGAGTAGATGATGTAGTCTGGTTTGTTCTGTTAGGCGTAGCGATTTGGGAATAAAATAAAAGAGTACCCCCTAGACCCCCCGGTTTATCCTCATTGTTTTGTGCTTCTTAAACTTAAATTCAAAATTTAAAGAGATAGATCCCCTGCTGGACGCATATGCATACGAGTAATTTTATTTTTTCATATCCGGGATTTGAATATTGTCGATCAATGGTAGAAACCATGATAAAACGGGAACTTCAAATATTAATTGGGCTTTAGTGTAACCATCGGCAAACCGGGGGGTCTGGGGGGTATGGAATACCCCCCAGTGTACGGTCAGTACACGGTAGTACAATAGTATTGGTTCTTCAGTACCGATTGAGAGGCAGTGCCTATTTTTAATTGGGTTAGGCCCTAGGCTTTAGCAAATTTCCGGGTGTAAGTAATAGCATCGAAGGCTCAATTTTTGGGTTATTTTATCAGAATTTGATTTTTATTTACGATTTTATGTTCTCTCTTCTCGGGCCCCTCTGGCCATTGGCCCCACGTCCACAGGGATGTGCCTAATGCGTCTAATGGTAAAATAGGCGCTGCGTACCAGATGAGAACCACCGGAGGAAACGTAATCGTGATTTTTAAATTTTCTAAAAAAATGAAATGTGCTCACGTTCCATCGAGCACAGATTGTCGCGTGTAGTTTTCCTTCACGCACTGTAAATAATATAAAATTATGTGGGTTTGATTGTATGTGTACTCATCGGGAGAATTCTTATTAGTTTTGAACCTAAACTGATAAATATTTAAATAAACATTGATAATCATTTTCCGAGCAAATTCATTCTGTAATCGAAAATTCTTTCCAATGTTCCGTAATGAACTAACCACACTGAACCATAAAAAATTTTTTTTAATAAAGCGAAGAAGAGAAAGTGAGCATATAAAATTTAATTTCTAAGCACAGAACCGGACTCAAGTGGATGCCGGGTCTAAGAAAACGGCAAACAAAAACAATTTTAAAAATTGTCAAGCCTTAGTTTATTGGTCAACAGTTTTGGAGAGGATGTAGAGTAAATATTTGAAAAGGAATGGGCGAAAATTGCTTCCTGTGTAAGCTGGAAATTTCCTTTTGGGTGTGAAAATAATTTTGGTGTTAAATGGGTTCGGCCTCTGGTTGGGGAGAGCGTGGAAATGCCGAAAAAAGGGAAATTAATTCTCGGATGGAGGAAATTTCTTGTGCAAGGTTGGTCGTAGAAAAAGAAACAAAAGTTTTAATGATTTCCTGTCGTTGCTCTTTTTGATAAGTGCAGGAAGAACGGCAAACTTTTTACCAGAAAAAGTTGACGGCTACAGCTTATCGGCCCAGTCGTTTGCACGTAAACAGGTATATGGACACGGATGATAATTTTGTTGATTATTAACCAACGAGCGCTTGGTATATAAACAGGGCACAGCAGAGGTAAGCACGGAGCAGGAAATGTTCGACTACGTTGCCAGACTGGGCATTCTCGTGGGAAACTCATTGAAGGGATTTCACCCGAATAATAAGATTATATCATTTTTCTTTAAACGTTCGACGATGAAAGTTTATTGAAAACTAATTAGCGAGCAAATTGGAAGGCGTAATTTTAAACTACACTTCAAATTTCACTACATTTTTGACGAGGGTTGAACGTACTTCCGCTTGCGTTTTAAACGGGGCGAAAATTATCGACGGCGAAGTGTTTACCGAAAAAAATTATTAAATGTAAAAAATTTTCGCGCACTCTAAAAATTTAATTTAATCGATCGGCGGTTGCACTGAAAAATGGAAAATTATTATTCTCCTGCCCGAGCTTATTAATCTAAAGACTCCTTCTAAACTTCGTAATTAAAAATAATTACTACTAACATTTTTTCTGCTAAATAAATTACCTAATACGAATTAATTATTATTAATAATTCAATTCTCTATCGATAATTAATTTCCTCGTAAATTGATATCCACTTTTTTAAATTATCACATGAATCATAAAAATCCATTGCAGAGCAAACTATGAAAGGAAAAATCCAAGTTTTCGACCTCGGAAGGGGGGGGGGGGTAATTAAAGATACCAAAACTTGGTTTTTTCAAAATAACTCTTCCACGGTTGATCTTTCGACAAAAATGTCTGATACAAATTTGAAGAAGACTAAATTCTCTACATTTTTTGTATAAACACTTTTGTTGTAAGTCTGATGTGTAACAAGTTACAGCGGCGGAAACGTTGCACCTTTTTCCCATTTTAAGTAATAGACCATTGAATCGGAAAAATTTACATGGTTCCGATTTTGTGGGTTTCCGAGTTTGCAGCTTCGAAAAACCTGTCCTCACTTTGTGGTGCTCGAAAAACCACGAAATTTTTCGACCGATTTCAGTTTTTGACCCGAAACTCCTAAAAGGATGCTTTCTATGGAATAAGCCTCTCCATCCTTTTTTGAAGCTGTGAACATTTCCTACAAATTGACCTTAACCCCAATTTTTTAGCCCCAATAGATCCTAAGATACAGGATTTCAAAAATTGGAACCTTACACTGGCCAACCTGATCTTGTTTCCACACTGCGAAAAAGTCGTATTCATCAGCAGTGGAATCGTTCGAACCCCTGGCTCAAAAATTGAGCACTGATGGGGTCAAAAAAATTGTTGGAAAGTCGTTTGGGAAGGTTGGATTCAAACGAAGAGACAAAGTCCATACCCTGTCGACACTCACCATCAAAGTGCAAAACAAGCAGGTTGAAATCGATCCTTTAACCATGTTCCAGAGGCTCTGCATCACAAAACAGTCGGATGATGAGTTGAAGAAGCATTTCAAGAAGGAGTTGGCTCCCTACTCAATGAGCTTGTTCTGCGAAGAGGGGAAGAGGGAAGACGGTCACGACCTGGCGCTTGTGTGCGTCGACTACTAAGCCGAAATCACCAGTTCGATCCCGGGCGGGTAAAACTTGATTTTGATCGTCTTCCCTTGGCAGGCAATGGCAAACCACCGAGGTATCTGCCTAGAAAAACCTTCTAAAGAAAGAGAAGTGATCACTATGCTCTTACATAGAGCGAAGGAACTTGTTTATACATGCGGTTAGCGGTTGTGATACATCATCTCTCTTCCTCGTCCGAAAAAATAAGGAACTCAATGAGAAAGATGAGAACGCCAAATCAGAAGACATTGCAGGCGCTGGAGCATGCTTTCTCGTTGCTTTGTATGGTGGTAACATGGAAGAGGAAACCTTGGAAGAAGTGCGCTACCAACTTTTCGTAAAATCGATAATTAACAAACAAGTTCAATCTAGCTTCTTCACCAACCGAGGACGCTGCACGATACCATGCGTTTAGAACCCAACACCAAGTCCAAAAACGGTATGGAATCCAAAATATTCCATCAAACTTGGTACCAACGGGCTCACTCCAGTACCAATGTCAGAAAAACCTAAAAAAAGGATGTGGCGAAGGTAGTGGTTGCAAAAAAGGGCTCTGACGTATGCGGCTTCTGCAATGGTGAATCATGCGAGAATGCACCAGAGGTCATCATTGTGAGCGACGACGAAGATGATGCAATGATATGGACAGAAGCCTACATTCTCAGTGCAGAAAATGAGTTGGAAGATAATACTGATGACGAAGATGATGAAGACATCAACCGACCCAGACCATCAAAACAAAGGAAATAACAGAAACAACTCGAGGATGTAGTAGTTTGTTGTGTTGGGCGTAGCGATTTGGGAATAAAATAAGAGAGTGCACTGGGGGGTATTCCATACCCTTTTGTTTTGTGTTTCTTACACTTTTTTATTTTTTCATACCCGGGAGTTGAATATCGTCGATCGATGGTAGAAACCATAATAAACTCATTTTTTTATTATTATAACTTAAAATATTGATTGAGCTTCAGTGTAGCCATTGGCAAACCGGGGGGTCTGGGGGGTATGGAATATCCCCCAGTGTACGGTTTACTGTTTATTTATGGACTTGGTTCAGTATTGGTTCTTCAGTACCGATTGAGAGGCAGGGCCTATTTTTAATTGGGTTGGACCCTAGGCTTTAGAAAATTTTCGGAAGTAACTAATAGCATCGAAGGCCCAATTTTTGGGTTATTTTATCAGAATTTGAATTTTATTTTACGATTTTATGTTCTCTCTTCTCGGGACTCTTTGGCCATTGGGCCCTAGTGCCTAATGGACTCGAGGACATAAATTACGGAATATGAACCGTACTCAATTGCAAAAAGAAAACTGTGGATTACGTCTTCTGGTAATCGCGCCGTTTGCTCTACCTCGTGGTGGTGTGGAATGTGTTAGCTTTGAAAAATAAGGTGTTCCACGATTTTTCGGAAGAATACTTACGTTTCTGCAGCTGTAACTTACTACACATCAGACTTACAAAAAAAGTGTTTATACAAAAAATGTAGAGAATTTAGTCTTCTTCAAATTTGTATAAGACATTTTTGTCGAAGGATCAACCGTTGAGGAATTATTTTGAAAAAACCAAGTTTTTGAACCTTTAATCACAGATGGCGGACCGCGCCGACCCCCTAAAGTAATCTATTATAGAATTCCACAAAAGTTTAAACAATTGCTATCGTAAAAATCTTTCGTAGATGTTGCAACGTGTATGGATCTCTTAACAAAATCTAAACTTGTAGGATTTAGTTTTAGAAGATTGACGGGTTTTAATTTTTCAAACAAGTTCGTTCAACTGTTATCCCGTTTCGAAAAATCAAACATGAAATAATTGCGTTGTCTAAATTTTCCTTTCCTAGAATTAGAAATCATTGAATCACGAAGTTTTACAAATTAATTTTGTAAAAAAACGTTATGTATAGACATTACAAGTTACAGGACGAGTTTCGAGATTTGCTAATTATAATAATTTTACTACATCCTGTATGTACAGGGTGTTGAAGAGCGGTAGGAGTTTAACACATTTATTTCTGAGTCATAAGATTAGTTGAATTGTAGCCAATCAAATTAAAGTAGTATCTGTAATTTCTTTGTTTGTTATAAGTACCTACTCTAATTTGATTGGTTCGTGCAAGCAAACGCAGTAGCGTATCCAAGCCCCCCCCCTTTTTTGCTTCATTTGTTTAAATGACTAACTTTTTAGTAGTAAAACAAATGAAATAAATTCATTTGTTCTTGAATTGCACACCGTCGTACCCGAAAAGATTGTCATAGCATTGTTTAGCTCCGAAGCGATAAAAACACTTGTTGACGCTGTTTTATTTTGTCGAAAAGTAGGTAGTTGATTTTTAAATAAATTCTAAAATAGAATATTTTTCGAACTCCCGCATAATTAAATGCAAGGCATATGAATGAGCTTCATCAAGTTCATTCATAAAATTGCAACTTAAATTTGTATTACAATAATTAGAGTTTTTTGTATTGATTATGAAGGAACTCGAAATTTATTTTTATATCAGTGTAGTAACTGCAATGACGCAAATGGCGGAGAATCTCCCGCGTGAGCTATTTCCGTCATAAAGAAAAAAAAAATTCCAAACAAAGTGTTACGCCGCTGGTTAGCAATCGGAGCAATCGTAAATATGTCTGTTCCCACTAATTCGTTAGTTTGCCCAACCCCGTATTGAAATTTTAAAATAAAATTTAATTAAAAAATTCTTTTAATGAAGGATAATTTTGCGCTTGGCGTAATTTAAAAAATCAAATTAAATTTTTTGCTGAAAAATTGTTACTACTAATTAACTTAGCCAGTTTATTTATTCAGTTTTTAATTTTTAATTTGAGTTTTTGGATATTCTTGCAGAGGTGTACCAAATCCGGCCCCTATCCTTATCGCCCTGCAGGGGTCTGCATATAAAGGGAAGTTTCGTTTCGGTAAATAACACTTGGGGAGGTTCGCTTTCAGTTTTTTGCGTTAGTGACAGATTTATCTCGAACTTGAAGTCTCTATTTAATAGGGTTTGCAATATTTAAATTTTAAAATTAATCGAATATTGCCACGCATGTTTAGCCCGTTTAGTTGGTACGCCTATGGTTAGGATTGCAACCTAGTTCGATTTTCTCGATTTGAATGTGGAATTTATAGAAACATTTAATTAATTAAAGGAATTAATTTGTTTTTTGAATATTTTGAGCGAATTCGAACGTTAAAATTTGGTAAAAAAGGGGTAGAGTAGAATTTAAATTTCGAATAAAAGGCGGCGATAGCGTATATGTGGGTTAATTCGAAAATTTTTGTGTTGTACGTGTAGTATTGTTAAGTTTTAAGAAAGTGTTTTATAGAACGAATGTATTGCAGTTGATCGTCCGTTGTGTTGGTTGAGAGAATATTAGAAGAGGACAAGTAAATCCGGTAGGCGTAGGTTTGGCAACATCGCAGGGGAATGTCAGACGTTCTCAGGCCAAGCTAGGGGAAACATCGAGGCCACACCAGTGCTGCCGCGCGGAGTAGAAACGGTAATCGGGCGCACTAGCTAACAGCACGCTAGCCGTGCAGTGCCAGTTTAGAACAGCGATGGCCTCCGCTAAAGATACGGCTACATTTTTTCAAAACGGAACGTCGTCACAATTCGAACAAGTATTGAAGTTATATCCACAAGCATTGAAATTAAAGGCCGAACAAAAGACGAAACGACCCCAGGAACTAATCAAATTAGACAATTGGTGAGTACTTGTGCATGTCATTGAACTCGCATTCATATGTGTCCGCTGTCGGCCGCAGAGTGAGTACACCCTCGCGATATCTTAGCGGGCGGTCATTAAAATCACGCTTGTCACGTGATAATCGATGACAACTGCACTCGCTCTGCGATTTTCGTTTGTTTACCGGTCTTTTTCAAACCACATTTCTGCCTATGCCTACATTCGCAATGGCTGTAATACTCTTTATAGCGGTGTCATGGCTACGTAACATATAAGTTCCCTTATTGTTCAGTATTTTCTCCTTCGTATTAATCCTTTTATCCGTCATTTCGAAATCTCAAAACCGTCCGTCCGTCCGTTGTATTTTTTCGATCCGGGTGTCGTCGTAATTTTTGAATTTATCCAGAAACATGTTCGAGTAAAACGGTGATATTCAAAATGGTGTCTCGTCAAACAAAGCCAACAGGCTACGTACAATTAAAATTTAATTCCAAATGCCAAATTTTTCCAAAGGCAGTTTCGATTTTTCCGATTGTCGAACAAACAACATAAACCCTGAAAACGTGCGTTAAATTAAAGCGCTCAAATTATCGCGCCTTTTACTGTAAATAATTAATTGTAATTTTACGTTGATGACGAACGGAGTGGGGATTTCTAGTTGTGCTTTTCTCACAATTATTATTTGTTTATAAACATTAATTTAATAATTCCGCCACTCGACGGGGATTAACTTGACCAAAATCCATTTTATTCAAAAGTTCCCCCCTTTTAAATTTCGCATTTCAAAAAATCGACTCGACGTAATGGAAAATTACCAAACGTCACGAACGGTTGTTCTTCTGTTTTAACAATTTTCACTTCTTTGGTTGAAAATTTTAAATTTAGAACTTTTTACCACGAAAATACATTTGGTATTTTTAGTTGGACCGCACGCTTTTTCGTTTAAACGGACCGCAAAATTCAAGAAAATTTATTTTTGAATTATTATTTCAAAGGAAACCCTAAATTTTAGATGCTTTTTTGAGATTACCGAAATTGGACAGCGGCGCAGACTAGGTCATTTAATTGGGGTTGCCATGTGACGGCATAATATCGGTTTAATTGGATTATATTGTAATTTTTTCGGGATATTCTGTTGTTTCTAGTTTTTGATTTTCAAATTCGTTTAAAATACCCCAGCAGCATATTTAATTTTTAATTGTCGCCACTCGAGTTTCCCATACAAAATAACGATTTTCTGTACACAATTAGGAAACACCCTGTAAATAAATTATTCCATAACTTAATGCAGCATTTCGTGCTTGAAAATGCTTTCCATGGATTCACTGGAAATTTCATTTAACATTTAAAATATAATCAATATCGGATTTGCCAGTACAGGGTGTTCCGTTTTTAATAACCAAAAATATAATTTTATTGTTTTATGCATTAAAATAACAGGTTCGGACCAGCCAACATATTTAACTAGGTCTTCTCTATTATTTCATCAATAAGCAGGAAAAATGGAACAATTTTTAATAAATTGGTTCCATGCTGTGTCTACCCGGGGATATTTCCGTGCCACCCCCTTGTATACTACGCCCTTGCGTGAAAGTTAAAATTAAAATCAAATCGCCGCAGTTAGTTAACCGAAAGGATGCTGCTTGTTTAAATTTTCTCGTTTTCCATTCAAATTTTTTACCCCAACCATTCGTAATCGACCTTTTTGTTCTTTTTTTTAAATTGGGGGTGGGGGGTTAATTTAATTTTTATTTCCTAAAAGACTTGTCTTTTGTAGCAGTTTCGAGAACTGTCTTGATGGGTTTTATTAAGATTTTTATGCTTTTGGCAGGTATCAAAATGAATTGCCAAAAAAGATCAAAAGTAGGGGAAAAGATGCTCATATGGTGCACGAAGAATTGGTTCAATGTATGAAATGGAAACAAATTAGGGGAAAATTCTACCCTCAGTTATCATATTTAATTAAAGTAAATACACCAAGAGCTGTTATGCAGGAAACCAAAAAGGCCTTCCGAAAATTACCAAATTTGGAGCAGGCCATTACGGCTTTATCGAATCTTAAAGGTGTAGGAATAACAATGGCGTCGGGTAAGTTTAACGATCTGTTTATGTTCGATTGAAAATTTAAATTTTTGTAATTTTAGCGCTGTTGGCGGCCGCCTCACCCGAATGTGCACCTTTCATGGCGGACGAGTGTTTAATGTCCATTCCAGAAATCGAAGGCATCGATTATACCATAAAGGAGTACATGAAATTTGTAAATCACGTTCAAGCCGTAGTAGATAGATTAAACAAAGAAGATAGTAAAAATTCCAGTAGTTGGTCACCTCATAAAGTCGAATTGACGATTTGGACTCATTATGTAGTTTCAAAATTGAATCCAGACTTGCTCTCACGTAAGTACCAAAATTTCCTCCCCGCAACTCGATGATTGACTTTTGTTTTAATTATTTAGCTGACGGAGTAGAAAACGGAAATTCCGTAGACGTTCACCAGAACGGTGACTCCTTGGACGCCACAACGTCTGACGAGAGTAATCAAGGTCCATTGAATGGGAAATCGGCTGTTTTAGACGAGGACACGACGACCTCGTTCACAGAGGACAGCATGGATAAGCCCGCAACGCCCATAATAGTAAACGAAGAAACAAACGATAGCATCGTATCCGATTCGACCAACGATTCGAACCTGGGCGAAAAGCGGTCCTTAGACGAAGACGATTCCAATTCAGATGATCAACCGACTTGTAAGAAAAGTAGGCAAGATATAGGAGATAAGTGACAAATGCGGGTACTACCTTAAGGTTTTAACATGTACGATTAAATAGGTATCGTCACGTTTAAAAAAAACATTGCATATTTATAATAGGATCCAAAAAATCATTTTTTGGGCGCTTTTAATTTTTTAACTTCATTTTGTTACGTAGGTACTTATAAATTTTACCAATTAAAACCCAAATCAAATGTTGCGTTTTGTTTTATTTAAAATAAAAGTAAAAAAACGCCCAAAGAGTGTCCAAATTATGCGCTTTAATTTCCAATTTATATTTTTGTACTTTGACAAACGGGTATTTGCTCCCATTTGTGTTCAAGTTGGTGGGCCCTTTACACCTACGCGAACAACATGTGTGTGTGTGCGCTCTAAATTTTCGCGACTGTAGGTAATTTTTGTAGTCAATTTTAAGGAGAATATTATACAAAGGGAAGCGAATACTGATTTGTTAAATTACGTCTGTCTGGTTACCATTTCAATGTCATTTGTGTGTCTGCAGGATTTATTTATTAAAGCAATCGAAAGTGATTTTTAAAGATCGTGTCGTCCGTGTTATTCATTTTAAAAAAACCCTAAATTATTTTCGTTACAATTTTCTAACTTTTAGTGTAATTGCAGTACTTTATAAGTAATTTATTTCTTTTTATTATCTCGTTTTATAAAAAAATATTCCTTATTATGTTGGACCGATGTTTGGTCGATTAAAAGCGTCGCGTGCATTTATTGTGACCAAACGCTGGTCCAGCATAAGGCATTCGTTTTAAAGTACATCTTCGTATGCCAATACATTCCATTACCACTTGTTTTATTTTCAAAGTGTAACTTGAAAGGCAAAATTTAAAATGAAATTGTTTGGTGTTTGTTTTGTTAGGAAAAATTATTTGCAAATCCGTGATTTGTTTTTTTTTAATAGTAAAAATTTGAAATTATAAAGTCGCGCGGTAGACGGAGTACAAAAGTTGAAAAAGCGATTTTGTAATTTTGAAGAAAAATAACAGATGCTCCATTAATATAAATTTAATATATTTATATATAATATAGAAATACAACAAATAACTGAATGCCTTTACGAATAATATTGGTAGTACGTATACACTTTTACAAAATAAAAAACAAAAATAGTTAGTCACTTTTTATTATAATTTAATAATAGCGAGGTGTTAATTTTAAAGTGATGCAAATGTGAATATCTTTGTATATTTAGCGCGTAATATAATTATAACATAAATAATTAAGTATATTTTTGATTTCTTTTTTTTAATTTAATTTTAATACCGGATACTTGTAACGTATCGAGATATTCATATTTGCTCATATGTATTGTAAAAAATATCAGTTGTAGAAATGAGTTTTGAGGTTTTTGTAGAATATTTTCATAAATATAAGTCTTTCATGGCTAAAACTATTCTTTTTATTTGGAAATTATATGTTACCTGTGAGCGAAGCAACTGTTCTACAGGTCAGTATATAAAATCTTGAAATTTTAAAACATCCCTTTTTCAAATTGTGACATTTTTAGGTACCCAAAATAGATCCCGATTCAAAAATTTAACTTTTGAAAATACGGCATCCCAAATTTTCTGCAATTTGCCAGGGTTTCCACTCGTCTGTTAAAGTCAGGGAATTTTTCATTTCTACCGCCAAGTCAGGGAAATAAAATTTTTTTTATTTTAAAATTAATAATTTTTAGTTTTAAAATTAAGTTTTTTTTTACCCTTTTATCTCCGATATATCGAAACATCAGGGAATTTGCTTTAGAAAAATCAGTGGGAACCCTGCTTGCACTATTCCTTGCCGACATAGAAGTCTTGCTGTGCTGCACAGTTTTTGAAGAAGAGAGAGTTTACTTACAGGATAGTAATGGTCGATTTAGCATTTAACACTTAATCAACCAACCATATTTCCAATAGGGACATAATCCCTATTGTTAATCTTCTTAAATGTTGAGTATAAATCAACCATAAGACGGGAATATCCTTTCCGATATTAAACTTAACTCAGTTTGATGTAGAATGTAGATGCAGTTCTCTACAAGTTTTTTGATTCTGGGTCATATCCTGTCAGTCGATCGTCTTTGGCCTATTGTATAAATTCTGCCCTGCTAAGCAAGAAGGTCGTATCTACATATTTCATGATTTTGAGTAATAGAAGGTTTTATATTTTCTAACACATTATTTTGCAGTTATGACAAATTTCACAACCACATAACATCTCCAAATTTGCAGATATGACCTTCTAACTAGGTGGAAAACATGGGAAAAAGTAATGTTTTATATGTAGATACTATAACTCGATTTTTCAAAAAATTTCAGATACGACCTTCTTGCTTAGCACGGCAGAATTATTTTCCTCGGTGCTTTGTGTTTGGACAGGTTCTATGTTTTCTGTAAGTTAACTCTCAATTGTATTTTCTCAGATTCTTCCTTTAATTCGTGAGATTTCTGTTATATTGTTTAGTTCACCATTAGTTTCAAGTAATTATTTTTGTTACAGTCAGTTAACCTGTACCACAAATTTCACTTTTTCCTATATATCATTGAAAAGAGGACAAGTTTTTAAGTATTTTTAAAAATTTTGGTGGAAACGGCATTTGATAATCAAAATTTTCCATATTTTTGTTTGACATGGGAGTACATAGAAATTGCAAGTCGCGGGGTTTTCTGTTGACGGTAAGTGTACTCTCATATAGTCACTACGCAACTATGTCTAATATGTTCTAACTAAGCTCACCCAGACCGACGTGGTAAAACCACACCAGCGTAATTCCAAACAATTTCAATGCCAACTTTCCATCACCAGACGAAGAAGATCAAAGTGCCGGAGGCACTATACGCTTCGCATACCATTCAGGTACGCTACGCTATGTTCTGTGATGTCACTCGTGTGTCGTACCTCACCGAGTGCGGGTTTCCCAGTCAAGGTGGATTGAGTTCAGGGATGTTTTTAGCGAATTAAGCGCCAGCTTAGGTCCGCTTTTACAATAGTCGGTTAAGTATGAGTATAACTAACCTATAGCTATGAACCAATCAACGATAAACACACTAAACAATAAACATCCGTATAACGTTACAACCCGGATAAATAAAACTTAACCGACTATTGTAAAAGCGAACCATAATTGGATAATGGATGACCCCTTTCCAATGGTATATAGGAAAAGTGAAATTCTTGGTACAGATTGACTGACAGACATTAATTTTAAGATAAGATTTTCACCATAACATATTGTGCTGATTAGGTCCTTCATTTGAGGTTGAGCGTTTATGGTTCTTGATTTGGGTGACATGTATATGTCCTGTACCTAGAATTTAATTGCAACGGCAGGAATAATATCTCGAAAATAATGTGTACACTTAGAAATCATTGAAATTCTTTAGATTGGAGTTTGCTGTGAGTCCTTTATTCAAATTTTTTTCGAGATTGGCAAAGAGCAAATAAAATTGATAAACTTTTGCTACAGTTTCCCAAACCGGTACGGACAAGCCTGACGTCTAAATAGTTAAATATCCTTCTCATAAGAATAGAGAAAGAATTGTAATTTGTGTTTGTAAAACATAAAAATTATCACGTTACCCTTTCAAATGTAGATGAGAATGTTACTCTCGGGGAGATTTTAAAATTTCCAATGCAGGTATTCCATTCTACAAAAGCCTGCAGGGAGTTTTTGCTTGCTTGCTACCATCGGCCAGGCCTGTTATATATAATTTCTGGAAAATTTCGAAAAGAGGTTATCGTTAAAATTCAAAGTTGAAAAAGTCTCCTTTCAAAGATTAAAAATGTTTGTACTAAACGACATCACATCATCAATTAATTGCATACATCTTGAGTTTATAAAAAAATTTAAAATTAATAATTTACATTTCAATCACTGTAATCCTAACTTAAAATATAAAAAGCCGTTATTCAACTTCCATCCCTTCCCCTTTTGGTCCACGATCATTTTCAGTTTTCAAGTTGGGATACAATTTTGCTATACTATTATCTGCGGTTCGTCCAGCAAAATCAGGTCTTTGTTTACTTTTATCTTGTGCTCTTAAAATATCGAGTAAGGTTTTTGGAGCAGAACTATTTGTGCTGCCATTCTTTGCAGAAGGTGGAGCAATTGTGGTTAAAGGTGGAGGCGACATTGGGGAGTCGGTGGTAGTGCGAATAACAGACGCTCTCTGTACCTCAAGTTCAGATTTACTCATTTGAACAAGTTTTTTAAACGCTTGATCAAGTTCTGTCTTTTCTATTTCTTCGGGACTAAATTTATGACACTCCACTAGACATCCATAAACAGATTTGTGATTTTCGGAATGGCAATTGTTTTTTAGAAACGTTTCCAATTCTCCCCACATAATTTTGTATTGATCTTCGCGTTTTTGACCCTTCGAACGGTGTCCAGTGTTTGGCAAATGTAAAGGTTCGTGCTTGGCTTCCATTGAAATTAAGCTAAAAATAACTTGTTTGCATTGAAGCACTTCTTCTTCCGAGATTTTCTCTTTCGTTATGATTGTAAATAAAGGATCTATGCACTGAAATAAAAACAACAAAATAAACAAAAAGAAATCACTTTACTATTAACAACTTACGTTTTTTAAATTAAAAATTAATGTGGAACTAATGGTGAGAGGCCAATATTTAGTGTGACGATTAAGCCTGGCTTTCATTTTTGATACGAAAGTTTGTTCGGGGAAATAATTTGATTTAACAGGCAGTAAACGATTTTGCTGAATTAGCAATCCAAAATCTGTTATTCTGTAATCGGTTACTCGGCCTCCACAACCTTCAGATATCGAAGGTGGATCTTCTAACACTGATCTAGATACCAAATCATTTTTATTTGAAAAAAACAAAAGAAAATCGTTTTTACCTTGCCGTACACAAAGTGTGGACAAAAATTTCTCCACCATGTGAAGCTAAAAGGTGACTGGTAATTTTACCTCCCGACTTCTTGGGCATTTCCAACATAACCGACCGACCATTCAACAGAAAGTTAATCAAACATAATGAAGGTCTGGAATTGACTTCGACTGGTGTTATCCTGTACATGCTGGTACAATTCTGCAGTTCCGAAGCAGTACACCCCCGAGGTGTGCACCATTTTAAAGTTACCTAAAATAAATCGGTAAGATGTGAAAAACCAAACATGAAAACAACATACAGTTTCGTATTCCATGCCTTCTTTTATTATTCTAATTCCTAACGCGTCAACAGAGTTTCCTTTAATTATCGCCGTGTGCGCCTCTCGGGAATGATAAATTTCGACATCATAGTTAGCAGAGGAGCTGGCATTCTGCTCTTCTTTCATAGGAATTCCCGTTACTATTGTGCTTGCCAAATCGTAATGCTGCAAAATTAGAGTTGATAATTTGTTCGAAATCAGCGGCGCCTTTATTGGGTGAACTTCAGTTGTCAGCAAATTAGATAACTAAAAACAGTAAAGTTATATTTTTGTTATAATTAATTATGAAGTAATTACGCTTTTAGGAGGCTGTTGCGTGACTTGCGATTCTATGTTGACGGGAAAGGTATGAATTATAACTAGGTGACAATGGTCGATGGTTAAAAGTCTGTAAAATAAATAATTACAATTTATAAGTTGTAAAATAAGCCAGTGTATTTCTAGGATGAGTCGTCTCCGTGCTTCGGAGGGCACGTAAAGCCGGCGGTCCCCCTGGGTTGATGACTGCCACCATCAACTATTAAAAACAGGGTTACAGGCATTCTCCAATCCGGATTGGAGTGGGCAGAAAAGGCTGAAGAGGAGAGAGGAAATGTATAGATCGGGAATGTAACAAACCTCAGTAAAATTAAAATTTCATTTAGAAGAATTTTGGTATATTCCCAATCTTTTGAAACTTTTTGATGATCAAAAGCACCTGTCAGATCCTAAAGCTCGTTTGTTGTGATCACGTAAGCAGTTGTTAAAGATTTCTTGTAAACGCTTCATACTGTCGTCGTCTCGAGCCGAGGTGATGCATATCACTCTACATTGATTAGCAAATTTTGACAGACAATCGCCACTCGCTGACATAGCATTCCGCTTTTCAAGTTGTAAGTCTGTGCATTCACCTAAAGCGTCAATTGCTGCACGCAAACCGTGAACCACGGAATAATCTTGTACCGGTTGTGATGAACGGAGTTGAGGAGGAGAAGGTGGAATTCCTATCAGGGCCATACCATTCATAACCTAAAGTTTGAAATTTAGAAAATAGGTAGTTTTAAATATTACAACATACGTGAGCCAGGTTTTGTTGACCGTGACTCCAAGTGTTCATTATGTGAGCTACCGTGTCGCTTGCGAAAAACCGAATCTGAAATATTTAAATTGTATATGAGTCGCCGACGGAGGGGTAAGACTTACCAGTTTTCCTTGAGGAAATAGATCCCACACAATTCTGCAATATTCGACAGCCGATTCCACACTGCATGTCCATAATGACTTGGATATGGGTTGCAAAGGAATAAAATTCGGTGTTCGACTCTTCAAAAAATCGAATTCGATAGGACTTTCGCACGATATACCGAAATATGGTGTATGGTCTAATACAAAAATTGTTTTGTGGTTGGCTGGATACATTTTTAAGTTCGTAAGAGGACAATTAATATGTTAATATTTTATTCTTTATTTATATTCAGCGAGAACTTGATACACATTTTTAGGTTATGTGGTTATGTTTTCAAAGTTGTTGTCATTTGCGCAGAATGACTCTAAACGTCAGTGGTGTATAATGTGGAAGTGCAATTGGGATTCGGTCTTTTTCGAATACTAATCGAAATAATAGTTTTGCTACGGTCATTAGCAAGGGGTAAATATCTCAATATAATTTTGTACATAGGACTCGAAATTCCAAAGAATTTCAGAGTTTTCCAAATCCCCCCCCCCTTTATCTGTCAAAAATTACTAAATATTTTTGTATTTTTAAAATATATCTAAATTCTTATCAAAAAATATATAGGTTCAATTTTTTATTTTTTTAATTTTCTGAAAGTTTCTGGGATTGTTTAGATTTCCTAGATCCTGAAGTTTTCTAGATTTTTCAGACACTTCTTTGAATATTTTGATTTTTTACATTTCCTTAAACTTCCTAAGATTTTCTTGAATTTAATATTTCTAAAGACTTTCTAAAATTTCTTAAAATTATTCCGGATTTCTTCAAATTTCCATCTCGATTTCTACCAAGTGGAAAATTGAGGAAAATTTGGGGAAATCTTTTTTTTGCTTATTCCATTTTGTGAGATTTCATTGGCTTTAAAATTTTCTGCATTTCCCAAGATTTCTTAAGATATCTTAGAAAACATTTAATGGCATTTCTTGAGATTTTCTACATTTCCACAGATTTCCTAAGAATCTAAAATGTGTTGAGATGTCTTGGAATTTGCTCAAATTTCGCCGAAATTTTTCAGATTTTTCTTCACTTGTAGACCAGATTTTCTTGACGATTTCATCCTAGTTTTTTACTAACTGGAAAATTGAAGAGAAAATCGTGATATACAAAAGTGAAAGAAATCTTAAGAAGGCAACCTTGGGAAATTAGGAAATCTTTAGAATAGGTACTATAGATGAGCTCTTTGCTTTGCTTTTTTAATTTTCTGAGATTTCTTTAGATATTGGCTTTCTTAAGATTTTCTAAATTACCTAAGGTATTCTCGAATTTCCTAAATTACCCTTTTTCCAAGATTGCTTAGCAAAGACCTCGGCAAAGACTCATCAAAAATCAACAAATCTACAAAATTTTATTAAAATTTGAAAAATATACCTAAATTCTTCATTTACCTCATTTTCCAAATAAGTTCAAATCTAAATAATTTTTAGGGATTTCCAAAAAATACAGCAATTTTCAAAGAATTTTAAGGGAATCCGGGAAGAGCCTGAAACGTTCATATGACCGTCTCCGTGCTTCGGAGGGCACGTAAAGCCGGCGGTCCCCCTGGGTTGATGATTGCCGCCATCAACTATTAAAACAGGGTTACGGGCATTCCCCAATTCGGATTAAGCAACTGTGGGGCCTAAATGCTGAAACCTTTCTCTCTGAGAGGAGGTTGATTCTCCTGCAGTGGACAGAAGAGGCTGAAGAGAGAGTTCTAAATTAAGAAGAAGTAAATTTTATAGAAATTGCATAGGAAGGAGCACCAAAAATGGTCAAAGTTTATTGGCTGGGGGGGGGGGGACGATGGTTCGCTAGTGCGTTTAGATTTAGGTAAACCAAAATTTGTATAGATACATCTGCTTCTAAATGATTCCATGACATTTTCGAATATTTTCATTTTTTTGTACTACGCGTATTTCCAGTCGCAAGTCATTCCTCAGATGGATCAACTTTTTAAATCGACAGTATGTGGATGGTCAGCGATACTGAATATTGTTAGGTTTTAATCGAGGGGTAAAGCACGGTCAAAAATGATGTACACCAGACTTCCTCCTACTTCGGACTTCCTCAGGCTTCTTCAGACTTCCTCGAACTTCCTACAAGTTTCCACCAGACTTCCTGGGAGATTTACCCCTCGGTTCTAATCTAAGTTCTGTTAATTTGCAAAATTTTCCGAGAAAATAAAAATGATGTAGGTATACTTTCTTTATTGGTGTTTTTTCTATTTTTATTGCTAAATATACCTACTTACCGAGCGATTTCAAATAAAATTAAGGTCGCAATAAAAAAATGCGACGAAAGGAAATCTGAAAATTAAAACACAAAATGGAAACTACTACCGAAGCAGTTTTCTAATTAGAATTTTGTCAATATTTGTCAACTTTCCAAAAATATATGATAATTTTTGTATAAACTTTATTATTTGGGCAACTTAAACAAGACATTGTTTTGGCCCGTTATCAATCAGATAACGCGAGTCAAGTCGAAACCAAATGAATGAAATCAAAAACTAGTTTAGAAATTGAAAAGTATGTGACCTACTGCTTAACTTAATGTATGACCCACAAATATACGGAAAGATGTAAGATCAAGGTCGAATTCTTCGAAAAAATTATTAGTAGTTAAAGCTCTCAGCATTTTTTCATTATTTTGAAAAAACGTAGTTTTAGACCAAATTAAATTGAGTTGGGAAAAAAATATTTACCTCCGAGCAAGTTGCAAATGGAATTTTGGAAAATTCACCCAATAACTTACTTGGTCGTTTTGGATGAACCAATATGGAACCCACATATCTCGAAGGAAGATAAGAAGTGAAATAAATTTTTTATTGCCTGCCGGTGTTATACTTTTGCGGCTCTAGTTTACCGACCCCTGAGTACCTATTACAATAATTATCGAACAGTAATGTAGTGGTCAAGGCGATTTACCCGTTATTCATCATATATTGAAAACTTTCTCCAAACTCTTTAAAAGTCGTTAACTGTACGTCGAAATGCTATATTAATATGCAATTTATTATACGGCCAGACAAGGGAAAAAATGGAATGCAAAAATCTAGGGAAAAATTATCGCTGCTACGTAAGGATGAGCTTTCAGCCTTGAGGAACTTTCTATTTCAAAACCAAAAAATGAATCCATTCACCGTCATTTTCCATTAAATGCCAAAGTAAAAATGTTCTTCTCAACTTAATTATTGGAACAATAAAACCCCAAGAATCCAACGACCAAAGAATACAGTTGTTGGCAAAATATTTTCTAGTTTTAATTAAAATAAGTAAAAATGTGTGTCAACGACAATCAATAAATTTGATCATTTGAGATATAACAAATATTTTAATAGTGACTGTAAATTCCATATCTGCATATGAGGTTATAGGTCTACCTATTTTCGACACAATTACCAAAAATTCTAACAGTAGGAAGGAAAAGATGAAAAATTTGAAAATTAAGAAATATATAAGTTTGCATAATTTTATTTCGGTTTTGGGCTAGATTAATGAACACATTCATATGCAGAATTGCGTGTCGCCAAAGTTCTACTGACCTTAAAAATGGTATTATGTGAGTATGTGCAGACTTCTGTGCTCTAGAACCATTGTGCACGGTTGTTATTCAGTAATTGTTTAGTACATTTCACTTTGGATGTCAAAATGCAAAAAAGAATTGGACCACTTACACAACTGAATGGATTTAGGTCCAAATACAGATGATTTTGCGGTTGTTCCGAAGGTGCTCGACCGGCAATTGGAAAGTGCGAGTTCGAAACAAGCTTCATCACGACTTATTTTCTAAAACTGCAATTAATTCTAAAGACGACAAAGTCTTTATTGGGTTAATAATACTAATTAATAATGTAATGACCACGTTTACTTAAATATGGTACTCATGGTCGTTGAAATCATCCAAACCATAATTTGCGGTTTCGTGCCCAACATGTAGAACGTTACAAATTGTTTTGTATTTTAATTGTAATATTTAATTTAGCTTTTCTTCTTCTTCTTCTCTTTCAATGTTGCACGCTAACAACTTTTATGGTTTCATACTTAAGCTTTATCGGGCATAAGTTCTCCTTTTATGACGCATAATTAGAGGAAGAATACCATACTTTTTTATGGTTTTTTGTCACCCAATTATTTCCAGTGCTTTGGAGCGGATCTCAAAAATCGAAAAACTTATATTTATCAAAATGATAAATCTAAAAGTTATAAGCATTGAGTCTCCGTGGAGGAAGTAATTTTCCAATTATTTCTTACAACAACCAATTACATAAATTACATGGAATTTGTATTTATCTGCTAAAGACAATCCAACAAGTCTGACTGTAAACAAACCCAAAAATCTGGGTTTACAGCCGTCGCAATTAACTTGGATTGCCCCAAATTCCAAAATAAATTGGTTACTTTATGACAAAAGGTGAATTTTCATGATGCAGTTAGGCAGAAGAAAGACATTTGGTTGAACAGGTAACCTTGGTAAACAAGGTTTATGTACTTTTGGCATTTTGCTGCGCTTTCTCCCTTCCACTCTCCGCTGCCGGCCCTTTGGCCTCTCGTTTAGAATTCCCCCTTTCAGTTTTCGACAAAATCCCCGGTCTGACTATTCCGGTCAGGAATCTATTTTTAAGTTATATTCAGCTATAATTGAAGAAATCCAATATCAGAAGCAAAAAACCACGGATCAAAGTTTGGTGGTGTCTACTACACTGCTATGATCTAAAGCCCAAGCTGGATCTTTTGGCTACGGGGAAGGCAACGAGAAATCGCCCCATTAATTAAACATTTCTTAGCCAACATCCGGAACAGATATTCACTTGAAGATGAAAATTTTAAAATTAATTTAAAATATGATCTTAACTGTTGTACTTCTATAAGGCAACTGAGACCGGTTCCGTCTTGAACTTAAAGATATGTGATCATCCAAGATACTCAATTGACAAAAATATCTCCCATGCATGGGAGAAAAACACTAATACATATTTTTCAAGTCAAAAAGACGACGTCGAAACAGCGGCTCCGGTATTTTGCAGTTATGCTGTAACTGACCAACTAAGTCTTAAATTAAAATTGCGGAACGAATTCTATGGCCTGTGAGTTTACGCCACATAAGAGCACAGGTTGGATCTTGTCAGGGGATTTTTAGAATTGGGCAGTTCTGTTGCAGGAGTTTTTTAGATTTGTAACCAGAAGATAGGCCGTCATAGAAACAGTTTGTACATAATCGTGAAGATGTTTATTACAATAGACCAGAAAGAGATAGAGACGGCATCTTCTTTCTTCTTCTTCGTCACTTCAAGGATTAGGTCTTACGACCTGTTCTGGTGTCCATCGTTTTCTCGGCTTCCCGACATTTCTTCTTCCTTTTTTTAATCAATCAATAAAATTTAGGCTTAAAAAATTTTGGTCAAAAGTATACTCGCATCCCCGGATGCCGGAAAAAGTCTAAAATTTTCATATGACCGTCTCCGTGCTTCGGAGGGCACGTAAAGCCGGCGGTCCCCCTGGGTTGATGATTGCCGCCATCAACTATTAAAACAGGGTTACAGGCATTCCCCAATCCGGATTAAGCAATTGCTTTACAGTAGTGGCGGTGACAAACGGCGTTAAAATACAGCTTCAGTGCCGCTTATCGCCGGCAGTAGAAGTAATGTTAATTAAATTAAATAATTTGTTTTTACGTTTTACGAGAAAATATAATATTTTTTACGTTTTTATGAACCTGATGCTTCGGGAAAGCCTATTTTTAACTGAGTTGGGCCCTAGGCTCTAGCAAATTTTCGGGTCCCTTATATTCGAGTGTAACTAATTGCATCGAAGACCCAATTTTTGGGTTATTTTATCAGTATTTGATTTTTATTTTACGATTTTGTTCTCTCTTTTCGGGCCCCTTTGGCCATTGAGCCCTAGACACGTGCCTAATGAGCCTAATGGTAAAATAAAAAAATAATAATGAAAATAAAAAAAGACTAGCAACTTTTCTTTCCGATATAGATAAATATTGGTTTCAGTCTGGAATAAATTTTCAAAACCAATAGGAAAAAATAAAATCATCACCAATACCTGAATTGGGTATTGGTTCTGGATACTGGAACTGCTATTTCATTAGTTTTCACCTGGAACCAAGGGAAAAATATCTCAAAATAATTTTGTATGCAAGACTCGGAATTCCAATGATTTCCATGGAATTCCAACGATTCTCGAAAAATTTCAATGATTTCCAACAAGGGGGGGGGGGGTAACGGGGTGTGGCGGCAGACCCGCACCAGATATTACAAACTAATATCAGTTCGACTAGTATAGCTCAATAGGTATCATCATTTACGTTACAGGGGTAACTGCCCCCCCCCACTACCCATCAAAACCAATAAAATAACTAAAATTTGAAAAATATACCTAAATTCTTATCAAAAAATATGTATTTACCCTCTCTTAGCCAGTCTCACTTACCTCCATGAAGTTTTCCTGGATCTGCTCTTGTGTACAAGTGAAGGGAAATTTGAGGAAATCCCACAAGGAAATCTTAAGAATACTATAGATGTTGTTTTTTAGATTTTCTTGACTTTATTAAGATTTTCGGAGATTTCTTAAGATATCTTAGAATTTTCTACATTTTTTCGGATTTCTCATTTCTTAGAATTTCTTAATATCCGGAAATTTTCTAGAATTTTCAGATATTTCGTTGGATTTTCTTGATTTTTTCTTTTTTCTAGATTTCTTAAGATATCTTAAAATTTTCTTCTTTCTCAAGAATTTCTGGAATTTCCCCAAATATCTTCAGATTTCTCTTCACTAGTACACCGGAGTTTTCTAACGATTTCTCCTTAGTTTGTGCTGGGAAACCGAGGAGAAATCGTGATACACAAGAGTGAAGGAAATTTTAAAAATACTCCAGATGAGCTTTTTTTATTAGCTTTCTAAATTTCCTTGGCCTTCTTAAAATATTCTGACTATTTTACATTTCCACGAATTTTCCATTTTCTCAATTTTCCTGGCAAGGGCGGCTGGAAGGAGGAAGGATAAAGGTGTATCTCACCCCCTTCTTTTTTAATTTTTAAATTTCAAAAAAATTCCTAAAACGTGAACTTTGCCTGGATCCACCCTTGATTTTCAAACTAGTAGTTTCAATCTAAAGAATTTCTATGATTTTCAAGGAATTCCAGAGATTTCCAAGAGAATTCCAAACAAGTGTACACAAAATTTTCGATATATTTACCCCTTGCATGGAACCTTATCCATGGTTCCCTATCAAAAATTAATAATTTTGAAGGCAGCTTTAGAAAAATCAGTTGAAGGGGAAGAAATTCAGTTTGAAAATCAATTATCAGTTTACTGTATTGAAAATTCTAGAACCAGTTAATTTACCGCAACCTGTATTTTCCATTGTTCCACCTTATTGTTGACTACTGAAACAATTAAAAATAAAAGAAAATACCTAACGAAAATGTTGAATTCCAAATTTCCAAAAAAATAAAAAAATATTCAGCATTTTGACTAGACCAGAATTGGGAAAAGTGTCCTGAGGAATTGATTCTTCTTCTGTGATCACCTAATAGTTGTTTAATTGTTGTAACTAACATCTTTTGAATTGCATCATGACGTCAACTGTGGTATAAGAACGGGGTTCATAAGAAGTGCGAGCTGTTAGTTGCCCGCTCCTGAGCGGTCAGGTCCGGTCATAGCTCTTCGTGTTTTTTGATTAGTGATAGTGTTAATTCAACTCGGTGACCTACACGGTGAGTACATATTTTTCATCTTCATTAAACATTATTAGTGTAAACATTTCACCTCGAAGCAAGTTTGAAAAAATTGTGCGATAACACCAATGCAATAATATATTTTTTAATTTAGTGCAAATTTGAATTTTTCAAAATTATTTTATTTTTTAAAAATTATTGGTAAGTAAATTTCTAATAAATTGTAATTCATTAGTAACCAAGATGTAGCGTTAGTTAACATCCTTACGGATGTACAGTTACATTTATGCAGATCGATAATTAATGGGAAAACTCACAATAAATTAATAATTTTAATTTTATGAGAACCAGGAATGAAAAAAATGTCTTCCGACTTGGAGGAATTCTTTCCCACGCTATTTTTCAAACAAAACAATAAGAATTAAATTAATTAATTTATTTATTTATTTAAATAGAAAACAATTTCGAATAAATGCGGCGTTTAAAACCTCATACTAGTGGAATTAATTGAGTTATCAAAATTTGTTAAATTAACCCATTAAGAAACCGTTTAACACTTTTTTTTCTTTTTCTATCCGAAGGCTATAAAATGAAGACACAATTATTTACGGCAGTTATATGCCTGTTTGTGTTGGGTTTAAAAGCGAGTCCTATCGTAATAACGGCAGAAAGTGAAGAGAGGTCGTTAAAAACATCGCCCGAAGTTATAGAACAGGGAAAAATACAGGAGGCAACCAACGGTGTTTTGGTTAGCGATGTTCCGCAAGCGGAACCATTGATATTGAACAAGGAAGAAGCTGAAGGTGTTCCTGCCAAAAGCGTTTCGGACGTGGAGACGCAGCCGATAGTTACACCTCCGGAAGGTCAGCAAAAACATAAAGAAACTGGAAGGCAGTCTAGCGACGATGACGACGACGATGATGACGACGACGATTTGGATTTGGGCGTCGACGATGACGACGATGATGATGACGACGACGACGATGATGATTACGGTTTGGACGGATTGTTCGATGACTTCTTAGGTGGTAAGTTAAGCAGGGGAAGGTGGAAATAGTGGTTAATTTTGTTTTTCTCTAAAGATGATGATGACGACGACGACGATGATGAAGATGAAATTTCGCCGCCACCTGCAAATAACCAACCCGCCGTGGAACCAGTCGATGTCAATCCTGACGACGTAAATGTAGCCGAACAACCTGACATTATTACAGATATAAACGCTGACGGTACGGGAATTGGTAGTGAAAATGGTATAGTGGTAAAGGATCCTTTAGATGTATCCGCTTCAAACGATGCACCGGAGTATTCTCCACCTGAACCTGCACCTGCACCAGTAGCAAATGACAGTGACAATGACGACGACGACGACGATGATGACGACGACGACGATGACGCTTTAGACGCATTAGATGTTGACGATGACGATGATGACGACGATGATGATGACGATGACGACGACGACGACGACGAAGCCGATTTAGACGATGTCATCGACGCCAGGAAAGCACGTGAGTCGAAAACACATAAGTCACACAACAAAAAATCGAAAAAATCTCGCAAACACCACCATCGTAAGTCACCTAAGGTGACCAAAGTAACATAGAGCTAGTGAGCGACTGTGCCGATTAGACATTTAATTTTAAAAGTGATCAGATTTAGGAAAAATTTAAAAAAAATCGTAAGAAGATCGCATTTTGAAAAAATTTTTTAAAATTCTCCTTGGATGTGTTATTTATTTAATTTATTTATTTATTTAATTTATTCATTCGATTAAATCAGTCTAGGTAAATGTCACAATGCAGTGGCGAATCAAAATTTTATAAATTATTTTTTTTGTTTGATTGTATTGTACAAAATATTGATGATTTATTGAATAGACAATATTTGTTTATTATAAAATGTGGTTTTATTTTTATTATTCTCTTCACGTTCATGTATATTACACCATTTTTGTGACATCTATCTAGATAAATGCACGATCATTAATCTTACTAACGTTTCGACCTGTTTAACAAATTAATTATTTTAACAAAATTAAAAATTAAGTCGTGAGGCTCGTTATTACTTTGCAACGAACATTTAAATAAATCTCTTCTGCTATCAAATTTCTCTAATTTTAATTATCTACATCACTAACGGCATGTTTCTTGTTGAGGTGACTCTTGGAGTTTGACAATAATTGGAAATTGGACTTTTCCAAAGGTAGGAATCGACACTTCTTGTTTACTCATGTGCATGACTTTCCAGACATTTTGACTTGACTTTTACTGTTTGGTGTGGAACAACTTGGACCATTTATTACTTAACATTTTAACTTTCCTTAAGTAGCTACTCGGGGATATCTCAGCTTCCGCGCTTCTCTTATGATATATCATATGATAAATCATAAGAGAAGTCCTATAGCGTAAAATGTCCTTTTGCAGCAGAAACCAAAAAATTCTTTCTTCTTTAAAAATAGTAGGTTAATAGTAAACGATAACGGTTAAATTTAAATTTTCCGATAACTCGAAAACTTTGCATAATTTTTGGGCAAATTTACAGTAAAACGACAAATTTAGCCTCTTTCTTGCGGTTTTGATTATTTATGCTCAGTCTGGAGAAATTGTGTTTCTCCAAGCCAGATTTTCCTTTTAACATTTTTGTAATTAAAGAAACTTGATTTCTAAACGCTCACATATTTGTGTATCATCGATTAAATTATAAACAACCGGATAATGGATTACATTTCAAGGTAACAATTAGCTATGTAAGTTGAAGAACCGCTTGATCCTGACAAGAAAGTCAAGAAACTAAGAGGGTCATTAGGTGACCCACATTTGGAGACCGTTTACGGGACGTGAATAGCCTACAACAATTTTAGATTAACATCCGATTTTCCGACATTCTTCGGCGTAGCATACTAGTAATTTTGTAATAATTGATTAATGCAGTTGCATGCTAATTACACCTGTGAACAGTTCGATTTTGCTTCCTGGTTCCGGTGCTTCCCAGCCCAAAAATTGATATTCCTGGATGTACAAGGCAGATGCCTTTTAGAAATATTTTAAACCTCCAACTTAATAAATTATGTAAAATTATTAAATTTAATGTCGAACAGGTTGATTGGGTTATTATAAAAACATAACGGAACTAGCAGGAACGATGCATGCCAGGTCAGTGGCCATTCTAGGTCAGGGTCGGACTGGTCTCGAAAATTTTCATAATAAATGTTAAAAAGTAGATTAACGATTAGAAAATAATCTAATCTGGGGAGACGCTATTTTCCATTTTTTTCTGTTTTTCTTTATTTTTTAATATTTTACTTTTTCAGTTGAGAAAATTAATTTCAACCAGTTTTTTTGAATCTTACGATTATTAATTTAATTTGTCACTGCTCAATAATTCACAAAATGCATCTGCTCTTAACTGTACAATGTAATACATGGAATTTTGCTTTTAATTTAAATTTCCATAATATTTAACCAAATTTATTTAAAATTTTTGAATTTTCGTTCTTCATAAATATTAATACTAAGAAAGTGGCTAAATAGATCTATATCCGGGTTGATTTGAGAAAAATACATAGGCAGGCAAAATTTTTTATTTATAATTAATTGAGCTACTTTGTATTGCCCAAGAGTTTTTTCATCAAAAAATTAAATTACTGCGGTCTGAAGAAAAATCTCTATGTAGATATCTCGAAAATTATTTTTTCCATTTTTGAAACCTACGGAAGGACTCTACTGTGTTCTTCATCAATTTTGATAATTTATAAAAATGCAGTTTAAATTTTATATTTTCAAAGTAATCCAACCTTTGTGGGCCTTGAAGTTATGAATTAAATCGTTTGGACCTCTAGACTACGGCCTTTTGGTGAATTTTATTTATACTTTATGGCACCGAGTACGATTAGACTTCACGAATTTACTAATTCCCAATTTAGGGCCACCGGGATGAAAATTTAACTGAAATTTTTCTATTTTTCACCGTTTACGGGGCGACCCCCGCCGATTTTGTTCAAACTTGGTGAATAGGTTTTCTACCTTATAAAAAACATTTCCTGAAAATTTTAGCTCTTAATATGCAGCCATTTTGAAGTTATGATTTTTTGAATTTTTGAAAAATTTTCTTTTTAATTTTTCATTAATTTTTTTTATGTAGAAAAATTCTTTAGAAAAATTGGAAAAAGACAGTTTCTGTAAGGAAAAATTCTCAGCTATTCAATGAAAATATTTATTTTTTGTCATACATAGCAGAAACCCCTTAAAATTCAATTGAAGTGAAAAAATCGATTTTTCTCACTGTGCGGCAAGTGCTACTTCAAATTTGATATTTTTCTCTGAAAGCTGAGAGTTTTTTGCTTAAATTCAATTAATTATTGCTTAAATACTTGTCATTGATTAGATTTTTCATTAATATTTTTGAAGTAGGAAACAAAAAATATGTACATCGTGAAAATGACAAATTTTGAGGGAAAAACTCTCAGCTTTCAGAACAAAATATCAAATTTGAAGTAACACGCGCCGCACAGTGAGAAAAATCGTCTTTTCCATTTTAATTGAATTTTAAAGAATCTTCTATTATGTATGACAAAAAACGAATATTTTCATTGAAAAGCTGAGAATTTTTCCTAAAACAAAACTCTCTTTTACAAAAATTCAAAAAATCATAACTTCAAAATGGCTGCGTAATGGTTAAAATTTTCAGAAAATTTTTTTTTATAATTCAAATTGAAAAACTTTTATTCGAAAATTAGTTTTTAGCCTAACTTCGGAGGATGATTATACTCACTAATAAATAATAAGGGTCTGTCTTTCGATGCTGTACCACATATCAAAAAAATTATCAAAATTGGTGAAAACACTGAGGACCCCGATCTTGCTAGAATCAGTCACATTGAAAATTGCTTACACAATAAAATCAAAACACTACTTATCAGATACTAGGCAAACTTTATGGGAAATTTTAAATACTAGGAATAATAATTTGTTGGGAATCTGGAATCTTTAGAATTCCCAGGTCACAACATTCTTGGAGATATTTACTCCTTGACAAAATTAATTTGTTTTGATGCTAAAACAATAAATTCTAAAACTCCCATAAGGTTAGCCTATCCGTTACTACATAAATCAACTCTGAATGTTCCCGGATCGACAACCTCTCTCCATAATAAACAAATTTTCTCTCAACGTTTAGGTAACTTACATAGAGTACCCGAAGTCTACATATCAAAGTACAACCGGTTTGCCGACAACATCATAGGACGCATCAATAAGATTTTGTCTTCATCTTACGATCCAGTTCGAGTTAAACTGCAGACAGATGATACAAAGAAAAACAAGAACAACTCCAAAACAGGAAAAAAAAAGAAGAAGAATTTGAGCAAAATTCCCAGTTCATTCTCGTTCCAATTTTTCGAAGACCGGCATAAAATGGGAGATTATCCAATTGCCAGAGCAACCGAAAGTGAAGTCAGGGAACCGGCATTCGTACTAGTCTCGAAAAATAATGCAAACAACGACGTGGTTAAACCTCAAAACACCGCCTCCGAATCCAAAACAACTCCAAGTAGCAGGAAAAATAACAAAAATAAAGGAAAACAAACGAAAAAAGCCCAAAAAGCCAGAGCAACTTTATTTGGACTTAGTTCTATCAGACGAGATGGAGATGTTACGGTTAACATGCAAGCAAACCACACAACTGTTAAAACAAACTTTATCCTGGGACCCTTAACATTACGAGTGGAGAAAGAGGTATCATTTTGTTGTTGTTATAAAAATCAATTTTTACCACAAATTATTTCAGTTTAAAAAAGGAGACAAACGGGAACTCAAGAGTGCAACAGCAACGACCACCGAAATGTACGGTAAATTGAATTTAAGAATCGTGCACGGTGGAGCTGCCACTCTTCACAGCATTCGAGTATTGCAACCTAAACAGGTGAGTGTTAATAATATTTAGCTCAAAATAGAGTTTATTGTTTTGTTTTAGGTGAGAGTCGAGAGCAAAGACGATCACGATAAAACGAGAGAATATGTGTGGAGACGAAGCTCGCATATCGCTCATGTGGTTTCCAATAAATTGGCAAAAGCTGCAAAATCAATGCTTCAGCCACCACCATCTTCTTAAAATTTATCAACAATCCTTTTAGATTTTAGTATTTTCGTGTTCCTGAATATCCTCAAACATCAGTTGACTTGGTTAAGGGGGGGGTTTTTGGCCCAAATTTAAAATTTGGTATTGGTTTTCTGATTGCTTGACTCGGTATTTCATAATGGGAATAAATTGCCATGTTGGTTCGATTTAAAATCTGAGTCAAGCGAAGGAATGTGATTTAGGCTTAAAAATTATTTGACTGTTTACCCCTTATTTAAATAGTATTTATTTATTTATTTGTGATTTTATTTATTGTGAGCGAAAGTTGGAGAAACTCTTTCTGCGAGTATTAAAATTAATATTGTAGAAATTCATTGTGCTTTTTATTAAATCCGTCTACCTTAAAGGAGACTTAGGCACAAAACGTATGAACCACTGCTATACCAAACAATAAAATTAAGTATTGTTTAGGTTTTATTTCCTATTAATACATACTATAAATATTTAACACTTTGTATATAAATTTCTTTGGAATTATATAATACTCTTGTGATACAGTTCTGTTAAAATTTTAAAAACATACTACTATTATTACTAATTGAATCTATTGCGTAATAAAATGATAAAAATTTCTGAGCAAATACATAAGTTCCATTTCATGTTAATCAATTTGGAATGTTTATTCGAAATTATCACTTTAAATAACCACAGTGAGTCGTAGAAGGTATACTCCAGTCAAATTAGGATTTCTCCTGGAAATAATTAGGGGAAGCGATCGTTTTGTTTTAAACTCAGGAGGGAGTGTTTCTTGTTATTCAAATAACTCGCTTACTTTCAACTTTAGTGTAAAAATGATAATAACCAAAGTTTGGTTCATATTACTTTTACCCTAGGATCGATATTTGTAGAGTTAAACTGCAAATAGGGGCGAAAAACGTTTTTCTCAATTATCTCGTTTATTATCATGTTTATCGTAAAAAGGATAATAAGTAATTAGGTAGGAAATTTTATTTCCTTCAACTTTGATAATTACAATTTTTACCCTAGGATCAATATTTTACGACTTACACTGAATTCAGGTGTGGATTTTTTTTTATTTTCAGTTGTCTCGGTTATTATCATGTTTATCATAAAAATGGTAATAAGTAATTACGTAGAGAATTTTATTTCCCTCAACTTTGGTCATTACCATATTTACCCTAGGACGAATATTTTCAACGCAATGGGGGGAATTTCCCGAAAATCGAGATTTACACTACCAAACATCCCTTCCTGAGTTTAAAACAAAAAATCGCTCCCCCTAATTATAGTCCTATCTGGACTGCGGACTGGACTATAATTAAAAAGCAAGTGCCACGCAGAGATACGCAAAGTATCGTAAATTGAATCAAATACATAAAAAATATTTGTTCCACTCTTTACATCAAATAAAAACCAAGAGGCACTAAAACTTACTATATGTTGAGTGCAGACTGTTACGCATAAATTAACTTAGGAAGCTCATCACTTAAAAAAATAACTGGTAACACTACTAGACAATACGGAATTATTAATCCTTACTTAATCTTATACTAAATAGGTACTGAAATAATTATTCACTCTTATACAAAATAAACGCTATCACAAAAATATAACTAGAAATGATTTGGTTATCGTAACTTTCTCCTATTTTCTAAAATAGTAACTATTGAGAAGATATTTTAGGCATTCTCAATTTTTAACATAACAAAGTAATATTACCGTTGTCTGCACCTAACAATAACAATCTATTCAAAGGCAAGATAGCCATGGACGTTAGTAAACCTTTAAAGGCATCCGATCGTAATTTTGTGCTCGAAAACGATGCATCATCACTTATGGTTGTGTGAACCCCAATTCTGTTTGCAGTTGTACCAGATATCAGTTCATTATTATAAATATTTAGGCAGTGGACGGGTTCTGTTGTTCCCCTAAGATTGTAAATACTGAAAGATTAGTGTTATTATAATTATATTTCGTCAACAAATATGGAGTGAATCTCCATCTGAATTGTGGACAAAGTATAAATATTTCCCGAACTAGGGGATTTCCCTCAGTCAAAAATTTAAAATTAAGAAAAAAAAACGACAAGACACTTACTTCATGTAAAACCTAGGTTTTCCATCTTGAATATTCCATGCAATTGTTAATTGATCTAAGCTACTGGATATCAACGTATTTTCCCCATAAGTAACCAATTGTAGGACTTCATTTTCATGTGCTCGCCAGGTTGAAATAACCATTCCGGTTCGAGTGTCCAAAACGGTGATGTGACCAGAAGATTGACCTGCTGCTATCCAATTGCCAGATTGAGAAATCACCAAACACCTAATAATCCCACTAGGATTTACTCCGCTCACCTTCAAAATAAACTAAAATCAGCATGTCGGCGAATAAAAAAATTCAAAACTTACCTTGAGATCATATACGTAATTACACAATCTCGCATCTATGACCCTAACAATTCCCTCCGTGGTAGCCGCAAAAAACAAACAACTCGGCGCAGGCATACATTTGAGAACATTAATCGGTGGAAATTTAGGAGATTCCAAATGGCCAACATTAGCTCCCAAAAACGGATCCCAAATGTGGACCACGCTGTCGCTAGATGCAACCAATCTCATGCTTTCCAAAAATGTTAAACTTAAAACCGACTTTCTATGTGCAGTGTATGTCCATTGGCAAGAGGACACACTTGAACCATCACCTTGACTACGCAATGACCACAACTTAACCGTCTTATCTCTACTACCACTCATGAAACTATTCTCGTTATCCAATACACTTAAACATTTCACGCTATTCAAATGTCCAGAGAAATTCTGTAGCCTAATTTGTTTGAAATTAAACGTCGTACTCGACCTTCCAATTTCGTGTTCCCAATAAGCAAGCCAATTGCCTCGCAAGTGCCGTGCCGTATTCTCCATCTTGTTACTGATAAGGTTTAAAACATCCACCTTCTGTGGATCTGAACTTTCGTTGGAAATTTGTACGTCAATTCTATTTCCAATTACGGCTACGTTACTCCCGATGCTGCTATTGTGCGCTCGCTTACTTTCAAAATCTTCCTGACAATCCGAAAGCTGATTTTTACGAATCACATCCGGATACGTTAATTTAATCTCTTGCTCGTATTCTTGACATAAATTTCTAATCAGAAAGTGATTTTTTAAGGATGTCTCCATTTCTTCAATCCCAATTTGCTTTAAAAACGGAAGGTAACAGGTGTGAGCAAGTTCGGATGTAAAAACGATCCGAATTTCGTCTAGTGCCTGCACAATAAAGAAAATGAATCAATTAAAAGAAGAAGTGGACAAAAAAGATTATACCTGAATGGCTATATCATCGTCGGATGTGGCTGACGCTTTCATAGGTGGAGGGGGTGATAAACTGTCAAGTGATTCGGTAACATGAACATGCGATATCTGTAATGGTCTTCCTCCCACGGCCCATTCCTTCGTGGTACCATCTCTGCGCACTTCGATATAATGCGTTTCATCAACCGACTTCGCAGGACTAGAATGACTTTGTATGTTGAACTAAAAATAAATTTTAAACTGCAATCATTGAAAACTTTTATGTCTAACCTTATTTAGTTCTTCGGTTTGACCATAACTGCCATTTGCTTTGTCAAAAATCAAAAAAAATCTCTGAAGAGCAGGGACCACTAAATGAGTCCGAGTCATGTGAGAACCCATCCTTAACGATAACAAATAAATAGTGTCCAAGTATTTACGGGCCAAAACATTTCGGGCCAGATAACCATTTGGGAAAACATATCTTGTCGTACCTAATAATTTCACTACTGGGTGCAGAATATTCTTTAAAATCACATCCTAAAATTTAATCGGTAATACAAATATTTTTATAATCAAATTTTACCAACTTGAAGATAATCCATACAGGTGGTATCGCACAGATACGGAACTATGTAATGCAACAATGCCAAACTTGAGATTAATCCGCCTTCCAAGTTAGGCGACAATCGTTTCTTCTTGCACAATGCAATTAATTCACTCATATGAGGGAAATATTGCACGAGAATGAGTTGCTCACCGTAGAGAGCTGCAAGATAAATAGATATTTTGAACTTGATCGTGGTACCGATGAAGAGATCAAAGCATACCTGCAATACTTGCCAAGCAATCCAATACCTTGGCAGCATTTTGATCACCAACAACTCGACTGGATGCAATGGTAACGAGATCCAAGTTATTACCACTTCCCGGACTACCAACGTCTTTTGGAAAGGCAGCAAGATTTTCTTTTCCCACGTAACACAAAGTCAGCATCCTCAATAAATTTCTAGCCAGATATTTTGCGGTCAATACGGGCCCAAGTCGATGAGACAACCAAGTTAAACTGTCGCGACTCATTTCAGAAATAGTAGTTTCATTTCTTTGCGATTTTGTAGTCGACTTGGATTGACTAATAACGGAACCACCTAAGTTTGATTGTTCATTATTTGTACTACTTACAGAATTGCATTTTATTTCGAATTGAGAAGTATTGGAATGTTTATCACTTATATAATCGTTATCACTATTTTTGCTGCCAATTTCGCAACTGATATTGTTTAGCTCGGTTTGCTTGAAACTAGGAGGAATCGGTATGGTAGGCGATGCTACACTTCTAGAGTTGGCCTCCTGATAATCATCACTAAGATTTAATTTTAACTCTTCTAAACTTCGTAGCTGTTCTATGCTTTCGGTCAAAGATGCATCTAAAGCCTCTTCTGCAGCAGAATGATTAAATGGTAAATCAGAGGCTACGTTTAATTCTAAGTGCTCTATCAAGGATTTTAACGATTGTTCCTCTTCGTTTTTGGACATTTCCGGTTCAAATACAAATATCTCGGGATCTGATAATGTTTTAGGATCGCTCTGTGATTTTAACGTGTGTTTATCCGAAGATGAACTTGAATCGTCGCTAGGCGACAGTTCAATCTGTTCCGAATCTATGGACCTAAGAAATATTTTTGGATTAAAAATTAATACCAAATATAAATAATCTCCTTACCTTAAGTTTGAGGGTTTTCTAAAAATTTTCTTGGAATGAGTGTGCAAAATACAATCAATTTTGTCGTAATCCTTGTATCCACCGACAGCTTCCACCAAAGCAGTAACAAAGTGTTCTAGAAAACACTTCAAACCAAGTCTGACCATAAGTCCAAGCAGAAAACTGTGATGATACAATTTCGCAATTTTACTATTGTAAGGAACCATAGCATCGCTTTCGTACAATTTTAAAAGCGAAGCCAGTAGAGCTTCTGATGTTTTCTGCGGTCCTAATACGGATGCAATGGGATCGAAAAGATACCAAGCCGCAAGGACGGATGTAGAGGGTTCTTCCAATAGAAATTTCACGTAAGGAAGTAAAACGTTCATTACCTCAAATTCGGACACCGTATTTATATTTGACAGAAAGTTTTCCAAACTGTAAGCGCATCTCTTGACCTTACATTCGCTTATGTTTTGGGTGAACAACACTTTGGTTCGTTCTAAATTCTCATATTCTTTGCACATCTGTCCGTTGCAATCAAAATGATACAAAATTTGAAGCTCCTGAGAAGCATTATCGAAGTCTTTCATGGAGGACACAATGGAATAAAGTTGGTAAAATGATTTTGGGAATGGAAGAACGCAGTGCAAAAGCGGCTCCAGAAATAAATGAGCTCGTGGCGGAGGTAAACCAAAATTGGTAACAATTGGATATTTAAAATTATCCAAGTGGCAACCTTCGGGTAAGAGTAACTCAATGATATATTTGACGCACAAAGGTATTTCGCTTTTGCATTTTTGAGCAACCGTAATACATGCTTTTAACCGTTCGGAGAAAGCCAAATTTAAATTATTGCTCCCGATCGCTCTGAGTTGCTTAGACATAAATATTTCAACGATTAAACAACCCAAAATTTGTAACTCTTTAATTCTTCTCGCCATTATAATTTCCGAATAATTGCAAGAAATTTGACTTTCGTTTCGCATTGCGTTACTTGTTGTACATTTACGTTTGGGCGAGTAATGCAAAACGCTGTGATTATCACACGGAAAGGTGTGGGATTTATTAAATTTAGCCTCAAAATTTTCGGTGAAAATCAAATTGGTGAAAGCGTTTTGGATTAAATCGTCGTCTTGAGCAATTTCCATAGCGAGGTTTGATGATGAAGATTCTTCAGCTTTTGAACTAAAATCTTGTACGGAATAAAAAGTTTTCGATAAAAAATTGTAAAAGTTTTCAAAATTTGATAAAGCATGAGCAGGATTGTACTCTTTAGGGAGATAGATAGTTCCAGTGCTGAGACTGGGTTTTTGTATTGATAAACGATTTGTATTGGGTTTTGTTACGTGTGAGGTGAAAGTAGGATTTTTTGGTCCTACACTTGTACTACGCTGACTGCTGGAACTTCTGGAATTTTTTTGTTCTTTAGGTTCTTCGCTTAACGACGACCTGCTACGCGATAAAAAACGACTTAATGCTAATGGGGAATTTCGCGTATGTTGAGCTGAATTACCATCTTCTTCAAACGAGAATTCCTCTTCTTCGCTTTTCGAAAAATCAACAGAAAATGACGAGGAAGCACTGTGCTCTCTTGCTCCTGTTTAAAATATTTGACCTTTAAAACATTTGAAAAACAATGTATTAAAAACTTACTGTGTTTATGCCTGTCAATGTGGATCTTAGGAGGTGATTTGCTCCAAAATATTGACTTAGTAGCTTTGGGAGGATGAGGATGAGTAAACAATTGAACAATACCAGATTTGGTGAGATGAGTATGGCCATCCACTAACGGTAGACAAACATTTTTTGCTTTAATAGCTGCACTTCCGGATAACCTAATAATGAAAACATGTTAAATCGGTAACCAAACGAAATACATCTAAACAATCGACGTACTTATATCCAAAAGTAAGATCGATCCAGTGGTGGAGTCTCTCCGAAACGTGAAAACTTTCCAAAATTTCGCGATGATGTTGTATGAAATCTTCTGGACTGGTGCTCCAATGAGGAATTTCTAGATCATCCAAATCGTCGTGTATGCTTTTAAAGACAGAAGGGTCGGTAAAAAATTCTGGAATACATTCGTCAGGTGTCCACGACTGAAGACGTTGAATTGAGTTGGGATATTCTGCAGGAACCCAAATAGTACGAACATTTTTGCACAAAATTGACTGCGAGGTTCGTCTCGACATGTAGACATAGTACGTTATCGATGACAAAACGTCAGAAACGTGGTGAGGTACTTGAGAGAGCGAATTTGCGTAAGTTAAGTCTAGCTGTGGATCGCCTTTGTTCAAACGGTATTTGGACTTCTTTAAATCTCTCCAATTTTTACCGCAACGTGATGAGAAGTCTGTAACCCAGGGAAAAACGTAATGGCAATGGGGATCACCGTATTTACGTCCGGATAATTTATTTAAAACAGTCAAATAGGTGAAATTTGAAATTTTACCATTGATCCATAAACGCGTTAGTTTTTCTAGAGGTTCTTTATTCGTGAGTCGAATTTTGTCATAGGTTTTATGTCCGCAAGCGCATTTTTGATTTGCATCAAAAGTGTGGCCGAACTTGCGGCAATCTGGTGAATTTTGTATATTTATTTTCGCATCATGTTTTAATGCAATTTGAACGTGAATGTTGGATAACATTTGCGGAAAAATTTGTATCCATAAATCTTCGTTTAAATAAATGTCATTTAAAGTGATTTCGCCTAAAGTTAAACTTCTGTCGTGCAAAGATTTTAAACACTGCAAAAGTTGGTAGATTATATAGAGAGGTTTTGTATAGCAATTTTGTAAAATATCGGGACTGAAGGTTACGCAATCGTATAAAGTGTGAGGTATAAAAGGGACATGTATCAAAAAAATTGCGTTCAAAGTCTCCACGGCACACACAGACGGTAGAAGATTCAGATGACATTCGTAGCGTTTCGAGGACAGCACAGAACAATTAGAAACGCAGGTATCGATGATTGAACATCCGTACGTTCTCACGATAATTTCTCTGAGCACTTCGTTATAATCGCTTAAAGTAATCGAAGCACTTTTAACATTTTCGGAACTGCTGTTGTATAATTTATAACATTGCTTCCACAAATTTCTAAAATTAGCAGTCGAAATGTACTGCATCATTTGGGGAAACAATAAAGGCGGCTCGTTTTTGTCAGTAAAACAAGCTCGAGGCAAAGGCATCACCTTCAAATCCTTCTTCTTAAAAATGCTTATGAATACTTTAATCCAACCTTTACCAAAATCTTCGTCTAATTCGTGCCAAGTCTCCAACTTCTCTTTTTCAACAAACTCGATTAATTTACCATACTTAAATAAATACCTGAAAAATATTGTATGTCATCGAATCGTGACACGAAATGAGGAGACTTACTTTAACCAAGATTGGTGTACCAAAGCAATAAAACGATCCCGCCTATTGACATCTTTAAAGTAAACCTTCGGAATACCGAGTTCTTCAAAGAATTTATCCATATTTTACCAAAATAGTACAAAAAGAAGGCTAAAAGTTAGGTTAGAATTTTTTGATAGCAATAATGATATCGAATTACTGATCAATAGTATTATACAGTGCTAGTCATCTTCGACTTGCTTAATTTACATCATTTATAAATGATAAAAACAACATTTACGCGATTTTAAAAGTCATAATATCAAATTTAACCTCAAACGTCAAACTGATGACATTTTGATAAACACAACTACAACACAAAACATCTTATCCCGCCAAGTTTAAAATTTTCCGTTAATTTATAAATAAAATTTTCTTATTTTAAACAAACAGGAGTTGTGATATTAAATGAATAAAAGAGTATATAGAAATACTTTGGTAATATTTGAAAAGTTTGGTCAAGTTATAAAAGTGCATGAATGCTTTGTGAAATGTCTATTAAATGTCAAGTAGAGCAAAATCACAAAAATATACCGCGAAAGGTTTAATGATCGAAAATAAAGTTTATTCCTTGTGTTTATAACAAATTACATGGTGCAATGCAGTGAATTGAGATTAAGAATATTTTATGGGGTCAAAAAACACCAAAGGGGTTAACCTTACGTTTTTTTCAAAAATCTTAAAAAATTTAGGTTGCCTTTTTATTACTTAAATCGACGTACTTAGATACCTACTGCTGGATACAGCCCTCAGAACCTCGCGGAATCAATCAAAACTGTGTAAAATCGCGAAAAAAATTAAGTGCTAATTGACCCCGAATGTGTTAGGTTTAAAGCCAAATAAAATATAAACTAACATACTTACGAGAAATCTGACTGCGCCAATCGAATTTTCTGATCAAAATACGTAAGAAACAGTGAAAGAAGCCGACGAATTCCACTTTTCATTTTTTGGGGTCAAAAAACACCATAGGGGTTAACCTTACGTTTTTTTCAAAAATCTTAAAAAATTTAGGTGGCCTTTGTATTACTTAAATCGACGTACTTAGATACCTACTGCTGGATACAGCCCTCAGAACCTCGCGGAATCAATCAAAACTGTGTAAAATCGCGAAAAAAATTAAGTGCTAATTGACCCCGAATGTGTTAGGTTTAAAGCCAAATAAAATATAAACTAACATACTTACGAGAAATCTGACTGCGCCAATCGAATTTTCTGATCAAAATACGTAAGAAACAGTGAAAGAAGCCGACGAATTCCACTTTTCATTTTTTGGGGTCAAAAAACACCATAGGGGTTAACCTTACGTTTTTTTCAAAAATCTTAAAAAATTTAGGTGGCCTTTGTATTACTTAAATCGACGTACTTAGATACCTACTGCTGGATACAGCCCTCAGAACCTCGCGGAATCAATCAAAACTGTGTAAAATCGCGAAACAAATTAAGTGCTAATTGACCCCGAATGTGTTAGGTTTAAAGCCAAAAAATATATAAACTACCATAGTTACGAGAAATCTGACTGCGCCAATCGAATTTTCTGATCAAAATACGTAAGAAACAGTGAAAGAAGCCGACGAATTCCACTTTTCATTTTTTGGGGTCAAAAAACACCAAAGGGGTTAACCTTACGTTTTTTCCAAAAATCTTAAAAAAGTTTGGTGGCCTTTTTATTACTTAAATCGACGTACTTCGATACCTACTGCTGGATACAGCCCTCAGAACCTCGCGGAATCAATCAAAACTGTGTAAAATCGCGAAAAAAATTAAGTGCTAATTGACCCCGAATGTGTTAGGTTTAAAGCCAAATAAAATATAAACTAACATACTTACGAGAAATCTGACTGCGCCAATCGAATTTTCTGATCAAAATACGTAAGAAACAGTGAAAGAAGCCGACGAATTCCACTTTTCATTTTTTGGGGTCAAAAAACACCAAAGGGGTTAACCTTACGTTTTTTTCAAATATCTTAAAAAATTTAGGTGGCCTTTTTATTACTTAAATCGACGTACTTAGATACCTACTGCTGGATACAGCCCTCAGAACCTCGCGGAATCAATCAAAACTGTGTAAAATCGCGAAAAAAATTAAGTGCTAATTGACCCCGAATGTGTTAGGTTTAAAGCCAAATAAAATATAAACTAACATACTTACGAGAAATCTGACTGCGCCAATCGAATTTTCTGATCAAAATACGTAAGAAACAGTGAAAGAAGCCGACGAATTCCACTTTTCATTTTTTGGGGTCAAAAAACACCAAAGGGGTTAACCTTACGTTTTTTTCAAAAATCTTAAAAAATTTAGGTGGCCTTTTTATTACTTAAATCGACGTACTTAGATACCTACTGCTGGATACAGCCCTCAGAACCTCGCGGAATCAATCAAAACTGTGTAAAATCGCGAAAAAAATTAAGTGCTAATTGACCCCGAATGTGTTAGGTTTAAAGCCAAATAAAATATAAACTAACATACTTACGAGAAATCTGACTGCGCCAATCGAATTTTCTGATCAAAATACGTAAGAAACAGTGAAAGAAGCCGACGAATTCCACTTTTCATTTTTTGGGGTCAAAAAACACCATAGGGGTTAACCTTACGTTTTTTTCAAAAATCTTAAAAAATTTAGGTGGCCTTTGTATTACTTAAATCGACGTACTTAGATACCTACTGCTGGATACAGCCCTCAGAACCTCGCGGAATCAATCAAAACTGTGTAAAATCGCGAAACAAATTAAGTGCTAATTGACCCCGAATGTGTTAGGTTTAAAGCCAAAAAATATATAAACTACCATAGTTACGAGAAATCTGACTGCGCCAATCGAATTTTCTGATCAAAATACGTAAGAAACAGTGAAAGAAGCCGACGAATTCCACTTTTCATTTTTTGGGGTCAAAAAACACCAAAGGGGTTAACCTTACGTTTTTTTCAAATATCTTAAAAAATTTAGGTGGCCTTTTTATTACTTAAATCGACGTACTTAGATACCTACTGCTGGATACAGCCCTCAGAACCTCGCGGAATCAATCAAAACTGTGTAAAATCGCGAAAAAAATTAAGTGCTAATTGACCCCGAATGTGTTAGGTTTAAAGCCAAATAAAATATAAACTAACATATTTACGAGAAATCTGACTGCGCCAATCGAATTTTCTGATCAAAATACGTAAGAAACAGTGAAAGAAGCCGACGAATTCCACTTTTCATTTTTTGGGGTCAAAAAACACCAAAGGGGTTAACCTTACGTTTTTTTCAAAAATCTTAAAAAATTTAGGTGGCCTTTTTATTACTTAAATCGACGTACTTAAATACCTACTGCTGGATACAGCCCTCAGAACCTCGCGGAATCAATCAAAACTGTGTAAAATCGCGAAAAAAATTAAGTGCTAATTGACCCCGAATGTGTTAGGTTTAAAGCCAAATAAAATATAAACTAACATACTTACGAGAAATCTGACTGCGCCAATCGAATTTTCTGATCAAAATACGTAAGAAACAGTGAAAGAAGCCGACGAATTCCACTTTTCATTTTTTGGGGTCAAAAAACACCAAAGGGGTTAACCTTACGTTTTTTTCAAAAATCTTAAAAAATTTAGGTGGCCTTTTTATTACTTAAATCGACGTACTTAGATACCTACTGCTGGATACAGCCCTCAGAACCTCGCGGAATCAATCAAAACTGTGTAAAATCGCGAAACAAATTAAGTGCTAATTAACCCCGAATGTGTTAGGTTTAAAGCCAAAAAAAATATAAACTACCATAGTTACGAGAAATCTGACTGCGCCAATCGAATTTTCTGATCAAAATACGTAAGAAACAGTGAAAGAAGCCGACGAATTCCACTTTTCATTTTTTGGGGTCAAAAAACACCAAAGGGGTTAACCTTACGTTTTTTTCAAATATCTTAAAAAATTTAGGTGGCCTTTTTATTACTTAAATCGACGTACATAGATACCTACTGCTGGATACAGCCCTCAGAACCTCGCGGAATCAATCAAAACTGTGTAAAATCGCGAAACAAATTAAGTGCTAATTGACCCCGAATGTGTTAGGTTTAAAGCCAAAAAAAATATAAACTACCATAGTTACGAGAAATCTGACTGCGCCAATCGAATTTTCTGATCAAAATACGTAAGAAACAGTGAAAGAAGCCGACGAATTCCACTTTTTATTTTTTGGGGTCAAAAAACACCAAAGGGGTTAACCTTACGTTTTTTTCAAATATCTTAAAAAATTTAGGTGGCCTTTTTATTACTTAAATCGACGTACTTAGATACCTACTGCTGGATACAGCCCTCAGAACCTCGCGGAATCAATCAAAACTGTGTAAAATCGCGAAACAAATTAAGTGCTAATTGACCCCGAATGTGTTAGGTTTAAAGCCAAAAAATATATAAAAAACCATAGTTACGAGAAATCTGACTGCGCCAATCGAATTTTCTGATCAAAATACGTAAGAAACAGTGAAAGAAGCCGACGAATTCCACTTTTCATTTTTTGGGGTCAAAAAACACCAAAGGGGTTAACCTTACGTTTTTTTCAAATATCTTAAAAAATTTAGGTGGCCTTTTTATTACTTAAATCGACGTACTTAGATACCTACTGCTGGATACAGCCCTCAGAACCTCGCGGAATCAATCAAAACTGTGTAAAATCGCGAAAAAAATTAAGTGCTAATTGACCCCGAATGTGTTAGGTTTAAAGCCAAATAAAATATAAACTAACATACTTACGAGAAATCTGACTGCGCCAATCGAATTTTCTGATCAAAATACGTAAGAAACAGTGAAAGAAGCCGACGAACTCCACTTTTCATTTTTTGGGGTCAAAAAACACCATAGGGGTTAACCTTACGTTTTTTTCAAAAATCTTAAAAAATTTAGGTGGCCTTTGTATTACTTAAATCGACGTACTTAGATACCTACTGCTGGATACAGCCCTCAGAACCTCGCGGAATCAATCAAAACTGTGTAAAATCGCGAAAAAAATTAAGTGCTAATTGACCCCGAATGTGTTAGGTTTAAAGCCAAATAAAATATAAACTAACATACTTACGAGAAATCTGACTGCGCCAATCGAATTTTCTGATCAAAATACGTAAGAAACAGTGAAAGAAGCCGACGAATTCCACTTTTCATTTTTTGGGGTCAAAAAACACCAAAGGGGTTAACCTTACGTTTTTTTCAAATATCTTAAAAAATTTAGGTGGCCTTTTTATTACTTAAATCGACGTACTTAGATACCTACTGCTGGATACAGCCCTCAGAACCTCGCGGAATCAATCAAAACTGTGTAAAATCGCGAAAAAAATTAAGTGCTCATTGACCCCGAATGTGTTAGGTTTAAAGCCTAATAAAATATAAACTAACAAACTTACGAGAAATCTGTCTGCGCCAATCGAATTTTCTGATCAAAATACGTAAGAAACAGTGAAAGAAGCCGACGAATTCCACTTTTCATTTTTTGCGGTCAAAAAACACCAAAGGGGTTAACCTTACGTTTTTTTCAAAAATCTTAAAAAATTTAGGTGGCCTTTTTATTACTTAAATCGACGTACTTAGATACCTACTGCTGGATACAGCCCTCAGAACCTCGCGGAATCAATCAAAACTGTGTAAAATCGCGAAACAAATTAAGTGCTAATTAACCCCGAATGTGTTAGGTTTAAAGCCAAAAAAAATATAAACTAACATACTTACGAGAAATCTGACTGCGCCAATCGAATTTTCTGATCAAAATACGTAAGAAACAGTGAAAGAAGCCGACGAATTCCACTTTTCATTTTTTGGGTTCAAAAAACACCAAAGGGGTTAACCTTACGTTTTTTTCAAAAATCTTAAAAAATTTAGGTGGCCTTTTTATTACTTAAATCGACGTACTTAGATACCTACTGCTGGATACAGCCTTCAGAACCTCGCGGAATCAATCAAAACTGTGTAAAATCGCGAAACAAATTAAGTGCTAATTAACCCCGAATGTGTTAGGTTTAAAGCCAAAAAAAAAATAAACTAACATACTTACGAGAAATCTGACTGCGCCAATCGAATTTTCTGATCAAAATACGTAAGAAACAGTGAAAGAAGCCGACGAATTCCACTTTTCATTTTTTGGGTTCAAAAAACACCAAAGGGGTTAACCTTACGTTTTTTTCAAAAATCTTAAAAAATTTAGGTGGCCTTTTTATTACTTAAATCGACGTACTTAGATACCTACTGCTGGATACAGCCCTCAGAACCTCGCGGAATCAATCAAAACTGTGTAAAATCGCGAAACAAATTAAGTGCTAATTAACCCCGAATGTGTTAGGTTTAAAGCCAAAAAAAATATAAACTAACATACTTACGAGAAATCTGACTGCGCCAATCGAATTTTCTGATCAAAATACGTAAAAAACAGTGAAAGAAGCCGACGAATTCCACTTTTCATTTTTTGGGGTCAAAAAACACCAAAGGGGTTAACCTTACGTTTTTTTCAAAAATCTTAAAAAATTTAGGTGGCCTTTTTATTACTTAAATCGACGTACTTAGATACCTACTGCTGGATTCAGCCTTCAGAACCACGCGGAATCAATCAAAACTGTGTAAAATCGCGAAACAAATTATGTGCTCATTGACCCCTAATGTGTTAGGTTTAAAGCCAAATAAAATATAAACTACCATACTTACGAGAAATCTGACTGCGCCAATCGAATTTTTTGATCAAAATACGTAAGAAACAGTGAAAGAAGCCGACGAATTCCACTTTTCATTTTTTGGGGTCAAAAAACACCAAAGGGGTTAACCTTACGTTTTTTTCAAATATCTTAAAAAATTTAGGTGGCCTTTTTATTACTTAAATCGACGTACTTAGATACCTACTGCTGGATACAGCCCTCAGAAACTCGCGGAATCAATCAAAACTGTGTAAAATCGCGAAAAAAATTAAGTGCTCATTAACCCCGAATGTGTTAGGTTTAAAGCCAAATAAAATATAAACTAACATACTTACGAGAAATCTGACTGCGCCAATCGAATTTTCTGATCAAAATACGTAAGAAACAGTGAAAGAAGCCGACGAATTCCACTTTTCATTTTTTGGGGTCAAAAAACACCAAAGGGGTTAACCTTACGTTTTTTTCAAAAATCTTAAAAAATTTAGGTGACCCTTTTATTACTTAAATCGACGTACTTAGATACCTACTGCTGGATACAGCCCTCAGAACCTCGCGGAATCAATCAAAACTGTGTAAAATCGCGAAAAAAATTAAGTGCTCATTAACCCCGAATGTGTTAGGTTTAAAGCCAAATAAAATATAAACTAACATACTTACGAGAAATCTGACTGCGCCAATCGAATTTTCTGATCAAAATACGTAAGAAACAGTGAAAGAAGCCGACGAATTCCACTTTTCATTTTTTGGGGTCAAAAAACACCAAAGGGGTTAACCTTACGTTTTTTTCAAAAATCTTAAAAAATTTAGGTGGCCTTTTTATTACTTAAATCGACGTACTTAGATACCTATTGCTGGATACAGCCTTCAGAACCTCGCGGAATCAATCAAAACTGTGTAAAATCGCGAAAAAAATTAAGTGCTCATTGACCCCGAATGTGTTAGGTTTAAAGCCTAATAAAATATAAACTAACATACTTACGAGAAATCTGAATGCGCCAATCGAATTTTCTGATCAAAATACGTAAGAAACAGTGAAAGAAGCTGACCAATTCCACTTTTCATTTTTTGGGGTCAAAAAACACCAAAGGGGTTAACCTTACGTTTTTTTCAAAAATCTTAGAAAATTTAGGTGGCCTTTTTATTACTTAAATCGACGTACTTAGATACCTACTGCTGGATACAGCCCTCAGAACCTCGCGGAATCAATCAAAACTGTGTAAAATCGCGAAACAAATTAAGTGCTAATTGACCCCGAATGTGTTAGGTTTAAAGCCAAAAAAAATATAAACTACCATAGTTACGAGAAATCTGACTGCGCCAATCGAATTTTCTGATCAAAATACGTAAGAAACAGTGAAAGAAGCCGACGAATTCCACTTTTCATTTTTTGAGGTCAAAAAACACCAAAGGGGTTAACCTTACGTTTTTTTCAAATATCTTAAAAAATTTAGGTGGCCTTTTTATTACTTAAATCGACGTACTTAGATACCTACTGCTGGATACAGCCCTCAGAACCTCGCGGAATCAATCAAAACTGTGTAAAATCGCGAAAAAAATTAAGTGCTAATTGACCCCGAATGTGTTAGGTTTAAAGCCAAATAAAATATAAACTAACATACTTACGAGAAATCTGACTGCGCCAATCGAATTTTCTGATCAAAATACGTAAGAAACAGTGAAAGAAGCCGACGAATTCCACTTTTAATTTTTTGGGGTCAAAAAACACCAAAGGGGTTAACCTTACGTTTTTTTCAAAAATCTTAAAAAATTCAGTTGGCCTTTTTATCACTTAAATCGTCGTACTTAGATACAAACTGCTGGATACAGCCCTCAGAACCTCGCGGAATCAATCAAAACTGTGTAAAATCGCGAAACAAATTAAGTGCTAATTGACCCCGAATGTGTTAAGTTTAAAGCCAAATAAAATATAAACTATCATACTTACGAGAAATCTGACTGCGCCAATCGAATTTTCTGATCAAAATACGTAAGAAACAGTGAAAGAAGCCGACGAATTGCACTTTTCATTTTTTGGGGTCAAAAAACACCAAAAGGGTTAACCTTACGTTTTTTTCAAAAATCTTAAAAAATTTAGTTGGCCTTTTTATTACTTAAATCGACGTGCTTAGATACCTACTGCTGGATACAGCCCTCAGAACCTCGCGGAATCAATCAAAACTGTGTAAAATCGCGAAACAAATTAAGGGCTAATTGACCCCGAATGTGTTACGTTTAAAGCCAAATAAAATATAAACTATCATACTTACGAGAAATCTGACTGCGCCAATCGAATTTTATGATCAAAATACGTAAGAAACAGTGAAAGAAGCCGACGAATTCCACTTTTCATTTTTTGGGGTCACAAAACACCTAAGGGGTTACCCTTACGTTTTTTTCAAAAATCTTAAAAAATTTAGGTGGCCTTTTTATTACTTAAATCGACGTACTTAGATACCTACTGCTGGATACAGCCTTCAGAACCTCGCGGAATCAATCAAAACTGTGTAAAATCGCGAAACAAATTAAGTGCTAATTAACCCCGAATGTGTTAGGTTTAAAGCCAAAAAAAATATAAACTAACATACTTACGAGAAATCTGACTGCGCCAATCGAATTTTCTGATCAAAATACGTAAGAAACAGTGAAAGAAGCCGACGAATTCCACTTTTCATTTTTTGGGGTCAAAAAACACCAAAGGGGTTAACCTTACGTTTTTTTCAAAAATCTTAAAAAATTTAGGTGGCCTTTTTATTACTTAAATCGACGTACTTAGATACCTACTGCTGGATTCAGCCTTCAGAACCACGCGGAATCAATCAAAACTGTGTAAAATCGCGAAACAAATTATGTGCTCATTGACCCCGAATGTGTTAGGTTTAAAGCCAAATAAAATATAAACTACCATACTTACGAGAAATCTGACTGCGCCAATCGAATTTTTTGATCAAAATACGTAAGAAACAGTGAAAGAAGCCGACGAATTCCACTTTTCATTTTTTGGGGTCAAAAAACACCAGAGGGGTTAACCTTACGTTTTTTTCAAATATCTTAAAAAATTTAGGTGGCCTTTTTATTACTTAAATCGACGTACTTAGATACCTACTGCTGGATACAGCCCTCAGAACCGCGCGGAATCAATCAAAACTGTGTAAAATCGCGAAACAAATTAAGTGCTCATTGACCCCGAATGTGTTAGGTTTAAAGCCTAATAAAATATAAACTAACATACTTACGAGAAATCTGACTGCGCCAATCGAATTTTCTGATCAAAATACGTAAGAAACAGTGAAAGAAGCGGACGAATTCCACTTTTCGTTTTTTGGGGTCAAAAAACACCAAAGGGGTTAACCTTACGTTTTTTTCAAATATCTTAAAAAATTTAGGTGGCCTTTTTATTACTTAAATCGACGTACTTAGATACCTACTGCTGGATACAGCCCTCAGAACCTCGCGGAATCAATCAAAACTGTGTAAAATCGCGAAACAAATTAAGTGCTAATTGACCCCGAATGTGTTAGGTTTAAAGCCAAAAAAAATATAAACTACCATAGTTACGAGAAATCTGACTGCGCCAATCGAATTTTCTGATCAAAATACGTAAGAAACCGTGAAAGAAGCCGACGAATTCCACTTTTCATTTTTTGGGGTCAAAAAACACCAAAGGGGTTAACCTTACGTTTTTTTCAAAAATCTTAAAAAATTTAGGTGGCCTTTTTATTACTTAAATCGACGTACTTAGATACCTACTGCTGGATACAGCCCTCAGAACCTCGCGGAATCAATCAAAACTGTGTAAAATCGCGAAACAAATTAAGTGCTAATTGACCCCGAATGTGTTAGGTTTAAAGCCAAAAAAAAAATAAACTACCATAGTTACGAGAAATCTGACTGCGCCAATCGAATTTTCTGATCAAAATACGTAAGAAACAGTGAAAGAAGCCGACGAATTCCACTTTTCATTTTTTGGGGTCAAAAAACACCAAAGGGGTTAACCTTACGTTTTTTTCAAAAATCTTAAAAAATTTAGGTGACCTTTTTATTACTTAAATCGACGTACTCAGATACCTACTGCTGGATACAGCCCTCAGAACCTCGCGGAATCAATCAAAACTGTGTAAAATCGCGAAACAAATTAAGTGCTAATTGACCCCGAATGTGTTAAGTTTAAAGCCAAATAAAATATAAACTATCATACTTACGAGAAATCTGACTGCGCCAATCGAATTTTCTGATCAAAATACGTAAGAAACAGTGAAAGAAGCCGACGAATTGCACTTTTCATTTTTTGGGGTCAAAAAACACCAAAGGGGTTAACCTTACGTTTTTTTCAAAAATCTTAAAAAATTTAGGTGCCCTTTTTATTACTTAAATCGACGTACTTAGATACCTACTGCTGGATACAGCCCTCAGAACCGCGCGGAATCAATCAAAACTGTGTAAAATCGCGAAACAAATTAAGTGCTCATTGACCCCGAATGTGTTAGGTTTAAAGCCTAATAAAATACAAACTAACATACTTACGAGAAATCTGACTGCGCCAATCGAATTTTCTGATCAAAATACGTAAGAAACAGTGAAAGAAGCCGACGAATTGCACTTTTCATTTTTTGGGGTCAAAAAACACCAAAGGGGTTAACCTTACGTTTTTTTCAAAAATCTTAAAAAATTTAGGTGCCCTTTTTATTACTTAAATCGACGTACTTAGATACCTACTGCTGGATACAGCCCTCAGAACCGCGCGGAATCAATCAAAACTGTGTAAAATCGCGAAACAAATTAAGTGCTCATTGACCCCGAATGTGTTAGGTTTAAAGCCTAATAAAATACAAACTAACATACTTACGAGAAATCTGACTGCGCCAATCGAATTTTCTGATCAAAATACGTAAGAAACAGTGAAAGAAGCCGACGAATTCCACTTTTCATTTTTTGGGGTCAAAAAACACCAAAGGGGTTAACCTTACGTTTTTTTCAAAAATCTTAAAAAATTTAGGTGCCCTTTTTATTACTTAAATCGACGTACTTAGATACCTACTGCTGGATACAGCCCTCAGAACCGCGCGGAATCAATCAAAACTGTGTAAAATCGCGAAACAAATTAAGTGCTCATTGACCCCGAATGTGTTAGGTTTAAAGCCTAATAAAATACAAACTAACATACTTACGAGAAATCTGACTGCGCCAATCGAATTTTCTGATCAAAATACGTAAGAAACAGTGAAAGAAGCCGACGAATTCCACTTTTCATTTTTTGGGGTCAAAAAACACCAAAGGGGTTAACCTTACGTTTTTGTCAAAAATCTTAAAAAATTTAGGTGGCCTTTTTATTTTTTAAATCGACGTGCTTAGATACCTACTGTTGGATACAGCCCTCAGAACCTCGCGGAATCAATCAAAACTGTGTAAAATCGCGAAACAAATTAAGGGCTAATTGACCCCGAATGTGTTACGTTTAAAGCCAAATAAAATATAAACTATCATACTTACGAGAAATCTGACTGCGCCAATCGAATTTTATGATCAAAATACGTAAGAAACAGTGAAAGAAGCCGACGAATTCCACTTTTCATTTTTTGGGGTCAAAAAACACCAAAGGGGTTAACCTTACGTTTTTTTCAAAAATCTTAAAAAATTTAGGTGGCCTTTTTATTACTTAAATCGACGTACTTAGATACCTACTGCTGAATACAGCCCTCAGAACCTCGCGGAATCAATCAAAACTGTGTAAAATCGCGAAACAAATTAAGTGCTAATTGACCCCGAATGTGTTAGGTTTAAAGCCAAATAAAATATAAACTAACATACTTACGAGAAATCTGACTGCGCCAATCGAATTTTCTGATCAAAATACGTAAGAAATAGTGAAAGAAGCCGACGAATTCCACTTTTCATTTTTTGGGGTCAAAAAACACCAAAGGGGTTAACCTTACGTTTTTTTCAAAAATCTTAAAAAATTTAGGTGACCTTTTTATTACTTAAATCGACGTACTCAGATACCTACTGCTGGATACAGCCCTCAGAACCTCGCGGAATAAATAAAAACTGTGTAAAATCGCGAAAAAAATTAAGTGCTAATTGACCCCGAATGTGTTAGGTTTAAAGCCAAATAAAATATAAACTAACATACTTACGAGAAATCTGACTGCGCCAATCGAATTTTCTGATCAAAATACGTAAGAAACAGTGAAAGAAGCCGACGAATTCCACTTTTCATTTTTTGGGGTCAAAAAACACCAAAGGGGTTAACCTTACGTTTTTTTCAAAAATCTTAAAAAATTTAGGTGGCCTTTTTATTACTTAAATCGACGTACTTAGATACCTACTGCTGAATACAGCCCTCAGAACCTCGCGGAATCAATCAAAACTGTGTAAAATCGCGAAACAAATTAAGTGCTAATTGACCCCGAATGTGTTAGGTTTAAAGCCAAATAAAATATAAACTAACATACTTACGAGAAATCTGACTGCGCCAATCGAATTTTCTGATCAAAATACGTAAGAAACAGTGAAAGAAGCCGACGAATTCCACTTTTCATTTTTTGGGGTCAAAAAACACCAAAGGGGTTAACCTTACGTTTTTTTCAAAAATCTTAAAAAATTTAGGTGACCTTTTTATTACTTAAATCGACGTACTCAGATACCTACTGCTGGATACAGCCCTCAGAACCTCGCGGAATAAATAAAAACTGTGTAAAATCGCGAAAAAAATTAAGTGCTAATTGACCCCGAATGTGTTAGGTTTAAAGCCAAATAAAATATAAACTAACATACTTACGAGAAATCTGACTGCGCCAATCGAATTTTCTGATCAAAATACGTAAGAAACAGTGAAAGAAGCCGACGAATTCCACTTTTCATTTTTTGGGGTCAAAAAACACCAAAGGGGTTAACCTTACGTTTTTTTCAAAAATCTTAAAAAATTTAGGTGGCCTTTTTATTACTTAAATCGACGTACTTAGATACCTACTGCTGAATACAGCCCTCAGAACCTCGCGGAATCAATCAAAACTGTGTAAAATCGCGAAACAAATTAAGTGCTAATTGACCCCGAATGTGTTAGGTTTAAAGCCAAATAAAATATAAACTAACATACTTACGAGAAATCTGACTGCGCCAATCGAATTTTCTGATCAAAATACGTAAGAAACAGTGAAAGAAGCCGACGAATTCCACTTTTCATTTTTTGGGGTCAAAAAACACCAAAGGGGTTAACCTTACGTTTTTTTCAAAAATCTTAAAAAATTTAGGTGACCTTTTTATTACTTAAATCGACGTACTCAGATACCTACTGCTGGATACAGCCCTCAGAACCTCGCGGAAATAAATAAAAACTGTGTAAAATCGCGAAAAAAATTAAGTGCTAATTGACCCCGAATGTGTTAGGTTTAAAGCCAAATAAAATATAAACTAACATACTTACGAGAAATCTGACTGCGCCAATCGAATTTTCTGATCAAAATACGTAAGAAACAGTGAAAGAAGCCGACGAATTCCACTTTTCATTTTTTGGGGTCAAAAAACACCAAAGGGGTTAACCTTACGTTTTTTCCAAAAATCTTAAAAAATTTAGGTGGCCTTTTTATTACTTAAATCGACGTACTTCGATACCTACTGCTGGATACAGCCCTCAGAACCTCGCGGAATCAATCAAAACTGTGTAAAATCGCGAAAAAAATTAAGTGCTCATTGACCCCGAATGTGTTAGGTTTAAAGCCTAATAAAATATAAACTAACATACTTACGAGAAATCTGAATGCGCCAATCGAATTTTCTGATCAAAATACGTAAGAAACAGTGAAAGAAGCTGACCAATTCCACTTTTCATTTTTTGGGGTCAAAAAACACCAAAGGGGTTAACCTTACGTTTTTTTCAAAAATCTTAGAAAATTTAGGTGGCCTTTTTATTACTTAAATCGACGTACTTAGATACCTACTGCTGGATACAGCCCTCAGAACCTCGCGGAATCAATCAAAACTGTGTAAAATCGCGAAACAAATTAAGTGCTAATTGACCCCGAATGTGTTAGGTTTAAAGCCAAAAAAAATATAAACTACCATAGTTACGAGAAATCTGACTGCGCCAATCGAATTTTCTGATCAAAATACGTAAGAAACAGTGAAAGAAGCCGACGAATTCCACTTTTCATTTTTTGAGGTCAAAAAACACCAAAGGGGTTAACCTTACGTTTTTTTCAAATATCTTAAAAAATTTAGGTGGCCTTTTTATTACTTAAATCGACGTACTTAGATACCTACTGCTGGATACAGCCCTCAGAACCTCGCGGAATCAATCAAAACTGTGTAAAATCGCGAAAAAAATTAAGTGCTAATTGACCCCGAATGTGTTAGGTTTAAAGCCAAATAAAATATAAACTAACATACTTACGAGAAATCTGACTGCGCCAATCGAATTTTCTGATCAAAATACGTAAGAAACAGTGAAAGAAGCCGACGAATTCCACTTTTAATTTTTTGGGGTCAAAAAACACCAAAGGGGTTAACCTTACGTTTTTTTCAAAAATCTTAAAAAATTCAGTTGGCCTTTTTATCACTTAAATCGTCGTACTTAGATACAAACTGCTGGATACAGCCCTCAGAACCTCGCGGAATCAATCAAAACTGTGTAAAATCGCGAAACAAATTAAGTGCTAATTGACCCCGAATGTGTTAAGTTTAAAGCCAAATAAAATATAAACTATCATACTTACGAGAAATCTGACTGCGCCAATCGAATTTTCTGATCAAAATACGTAAGAAACAGTGAAAGAAGCCGACGAATTGCACTTTTCATTTTTTGGGGTCAAAAAACACCAAAAGGGTTAACCTTACGTTTTTTTCAAAAATCTTAAAAAATTTAGTTGGCCTTTTTATTACTTAAATCGACGTGCTTAGATACCTACTGCTGGATACAGCCCTCAGAACCTCGCGGAATCAATCAAAACTGTGTAAAATCGCGAAACAAATTAAGGGCTAATTGACCCCGAATGTGTTACGTTTAAAGCCAAATAAAATATAAACTATCATACTTACGAGAAATCTGACTGCGCCAATCGAATTTTATGATCAAAATACGTAAGAAACAGTGAAAGAAGCCGACGAATTCCACTTTTCATTTTTTGGGGTCACAAAACACCTAAGGGGTTACCCTTACGTTTTTTTCAAAAATCTTAAAAAATTTAGGTGGCCTTTTTATTACTTAAATCGACGTACTTAGATACCTACTGCTGAATACAGCCCTCAGAACCTCGCGGAATCAATCAAAACTGTGTAAAATCGCGAAACAAATTAAGTGCTAATTGACCCCGAATGTGTTAGGTTTAAAGCCAAATAAAATATAAACTAACATACTTACGAGAAATCTGACTGCGCCAATCGAATTTTCTGATCAAAATACGTAAGAAACAGTGAAAGAAGCCGACGAATTCCACTTTTCATTTTTTGGGGTCAAAAAACACCAAAGGGGTTAACCTTACGTTTTTTTCAAAAATCTTAAAAAATTTAGGTGACCTTTTTATTACTTAAATCGACGTACTCAGATACCTACTGCTGGATACAGCCCTCAGAACCTCGCGGAATAAATAAAAACTGTGTAAAATCGCGAAAAAAATTAAGTGCTAATTGACCCCGAATGTGTTAGGTTTAAAGCCAAATAAAATATAAACTAACATACTTACGAGAAATCTGACTGCGCCAATCGAATTTTCTGATCAAAATACGTAAGAAACAGTGAAAGAAGCCGACGAATTCCACTTTTCATTTTTTGGGGTCAAAAAACACCAAAGGGGTTAACCTTACGTTTTTTTCAAAAGTCTTAAAAAATTTAGGTGGCCTTTTTATTACTTAAATCGACGTACTTAGATACCTACTGCTGAATACAGCCCTCAGAACCTCGCGGAATCAATCAAAACTGTGTAAAATCGCGAAACAAATTAAGTGCTAATTGACCCCGAATGTGTTAGGTTTAAAGCCAAATAAAATATAAACTAACATACTTACGAGAAATCTGTCTGCGCCAATCGAATTTTCTGATCAAAATACGTAAGAAACAGTGAAAGAAGCCGACGAATTCCACTTTTCATTTTTTGGGGTCAAAAAACACCAAAGGGGTTAACCTTACGTTTTTTCCAAAAATCTTAAAAAATTTAGGTGGCCTTTTTATTACTTAAATCGACGTACTTCGATACCTACTGCTGGATACAGCCCTCAGAACCTCGCGGAATCAATCAAAACTGTGTAAAATCGCGAAACAAATTAAGTGCTAATTGACCCCGAATGTGTTAAGTTTAAAGCCAAATAAAATATAAACTATCATACTTACGAGAAATCTGACTGCGCCAATCGAATTTTCTGATCAAAATACGTAAGAAACAGTGAAAGAAGCCGACGAATTGCACTTTTCATTTTTTGGGGTCAAAAAACACCAAAGGGGTTAACCTTACGTTTTTTTCAAATATCTTAAAAAATTTAGGTGGCCTTTTTATTACTTAAATCGACGTACTTAGATACCTAATGCTGGATACAGCCCTCAGAACCTCGCGGAATCAATCAAAACTGTGTAAAATCGCGAAAAAAATTAAGTGCTCATTGACCCCGAATGTGTTAGGTTTAAAGCCTAATAAAATATAAACTAACATACTTACGAGAAATCTGAATGCGCCAATCGAATTTTCTGATCAAAATACGTAAGAAACAGTGAAAGAAGCTGACCAATTCCACTTTTCATTTTTTGGGGTCAAAAAACACCAAAGGGGTTAACCTTACGTTTTTTTCAAAAATCTTAGAAAATTTAGGTGGCCTTTTTATTACTTAAATCGACGTACTTAGATACCTACTGCTGGATACAGCCCTCAGAACCTCGCGGAATCAATCAAAACTGTGTAAAATCGCGAAACAAATTAAGTGCTAATTGACCCCAAATGTGTTAGGTTTAAAGCCAAAAAAAATATAAACTACCATAGTTACGAGAAATCTGACTGCGCCAATCGAATTTTCTGATCAAAATACGTAAGAAACAGTGAAAGAAGCCGACGAATTCCACTTTTCATTTTTTGGGGTCAAAAAACACCAAAGGGGTTAACCTTACGTTTTTTTCAAAAATCTTAAAAAATTCAGTTGGCCTTTTTATCACTTAAATCGTCGTACTTAGATACAAACTGCTGGATACAGCCCTCAGAACCTCGCGGAATCAATCAAAACTGTGTAAAATCGCGAAACAAATTAAGTGCTAATTGACCCCGAATGTGTTAGGTTTAAAGCCAAATAAAATATAAACTATCATACTTACGAGAAATCTGACTGCGCCAATCGAATTTTCTGATCAAAATACGTAAGAAACAGTGAAAGAAGCCGACGAATTCCACTTTTCATTTTTTGGGGTCAAAAAACACCAAAGGGGTTAACCTTACGTTTTTGTCAAAAATCTTAAAAAATTTAGGTGGCCTTTTTATTACTTAAATCGACGTGCTTAGATACCTACTGTTGGATACAGCCCTCAGAACCTCGCGGAATCAATCAAAACTGTGTAAAATCGCGAAACAAATTAAGGGCTAATTGACCCCGAATGTGTTACGTTTAAAGCCAAATAAAATATAAACTATCATACTTACGAGAAATCTGACTGCGCCAATCGAATTTTATGATCAAAATACGTAAGAAACAGTGAAAGAAGCCGACGAATTCCACTTTTCATTTTTTGTGGTCAAAAAACACCAAAGGGGTTAACCTTACGTTTTTTCCAAAAATCTTAAAAAATTTAGGTGGCCTTTTTATTACTTAAATCGACGTACTTCGATACCTACTGCTGGATACAGCCCTCAGAACCTCGCGGAATCAATCAAAACTGTGTAAAATCGCGAAACAAATTAAGTGCTAATTGACCCCGAATGTGTTAAGTTTAAAGCCAAATAAAATATAAACTATCATACTTACGAGAAATCTGACTGCGCCAATCGAATTTTCTGATCAAAATACGTAAGAAACAGTGAAAGAAGCCGACGAATTCCACTTTTCATTTTTTGGGGTCAAAAAACACCAAAGGGGTTAACCTTACGTTTTTTTCATAAATCTTAAAAAATTCAGTTGGCCTTTTTATCACATAAATCGTCGTACTTAGATACCTACTGCTGGATACAGCCCTCAGAACCTCGCGGAATCAATCAAAACTGTGTAAAATCGCGAAACAAATTAAGTGCTAATTGACCCCGAATGTGTTAAGTTTAAAGCCAAATAAAATATAAACTATCATACTTACGAGAAATCTGACTGCGCCAATCGAATTTTCTGATCAAAATACGTAAGAAACAGTGAAAGAAGCCGACGAATTGCACTTTTCATTTTTTGGGGTCAAAAAACACCAAAGGGGTTAACCTTACGTTTTTTTCAAAAATCTTAAAAAATTTAGTTGGCCTTTTTATTACTTAAATCGACGTGCTTAGATACCTACTGTTGGATACAGCCTTCAGAATCTCGCGGAATCAATCAAAACTGTGTAAAATCGCGAAACAAATTAAGTGCTAATTGACCCCGAATGTGTTAGGTTTAAAGCCAAATAAAATATAAACTATCATACTTACGAGAAATCTGACTGCGCCAATCGAATTTTCTGATCAAAATACGTAAGAAACAGTGAAAGAAACCGACGAATTCCACTTTTCATTTTTTGGGGTCAAAAAACACCAAAGGGGTTAACTTTACGTTTTTTTCAAAAATCTTAAAAAATTTAGGTGGCCTTTTTATTACTTAAATCGACGTACTTTGATACCTACTGCTGGATACAGCCCTCAGAACCTCGCGGAATCAATCAAAACTGTGTAAAATCGCGAAACAAATTAAGTGCTAATTGACCCCGAATGTGTTAGGTTTAAAGCCAAATAAAATATAAACTATCATATTTACGAGAAATCTGACTGCGCCAATCGAATTTTCTGATCAAAATACGTAAGAAACAGTGAAAGAAGCTGACGAATTCCACTTTTCATTTTTTGGGGTCAAAAACTGTGGTAATATAATATAACAAAGAAGTATAACAGGTATGTCTTTGTCCAACGAGTATGTCTCATAATAAATACATATTATAATATGAGTACACATGAGTACAGTTCATTGTGTTTTACTTTTATTCCTTATACTTATTTAACCTAATACAAAGTCATTGGTAATACTATATAACAAACAACTACAACAACTGATAACAACTGATGTGAGCGTCACTTAGTAGGTATGTCGTTATCCAATGGGCAAGCTCAATTTTAAGGTGTCTTTCAGAACTAATAAAAAACAATCCAAGATTTATGACTAATGGACATTCACCCTTCATTTCTTCAAAGTTACCCACTCAATCCAAAAAATAAAATTGCCAATTTATAGAACGGAAAATTTACCATCAAATTCAATCGGAAAACTTTGTAAGAAATGCACCATTAATTTATTATAATGAAGTAATTTATAAACATATGTTGCTAAAACGTCAGATGATCAAATCGTGGCGCAGAACACAGCGATCGGGGCCACGAACTGCCACGATTCGATCATTTGACGTTTTAGCAACAAATGTGTATAAATAACTTTAAATCATTATAATAAATTAATGGTGCATTTCTTACAAAGTTCTCCGATTGAATTTGATAGTAAATTTTCTGTTCTATAAATTGGTGATTTTATTTTTTGGATTGAGTGAGTAACTTGGAAGAGATGAAGAGTAAAAACCCATTAGTCGTAAATCTTGGATTGTTTTGTGTTAATTATAAATTACGCCCTAAAAATTGAGCTCATACATTTCAATATGTTCATAAGGGAACCTTTAGCTATCGATTAGTGTAACTTTCATCCCCTGAAACGCAACTTTTGGGTTGAAGTCTAAATCTATTGGATTAATGACTTTGTACAAGTCAAAAACATAAAATATCACAAACCTGTTGTTTATTAAACATTCATTGAAGGTCCAAAATAATCTGACTACTGTTATTTAATTTTGCATCATCGATACAATTAACACTAAATCTTGACTTTTATCTATGCAAATAAATTCATCACTCTCAGGTTTGTAGTTGTTTTTCGGTTGGCTTGCTTTATTAACCTTGAAAAAAATTCAAGAATTAGTACAACTGCTAAATGCGTGTTCGAGGTAATGGCAAGCTGGCTTATAATATTGTACAAATAAAACTGACCTTTCGTTTTCTAACCCAGTAAATCCATTGTTGAACTTCACCTAGATCAATTTTCCAGTGGTTGTTCTTCCTATCAATTTTCTGCACTGCATCATTTGTTTTTTTATGAAATCTAAAACAAATTAAAAATCTAAAATAGGCAAGCATTTCTAGGAACATTGATGTGATCGCTAGTTGAGTTATGAGCGGAAATTCTGGGTTCAAATCCCGGACTCAGCAGTATTTCTTAGCTCAGCCCTCTGGTGAACATCAAACTGTGGATCGAAATACAGTAGAAGCTTGATTCTGTGAACACTCGATACTATGAACATCTCGGTCCTGTAAATGTTGATCAATGTTCGTAATTACCAACATTACATATTATACTGTCGCGTTAAGCTTGGACTGCTAACACTGGGGTTGTGTAGTCAGATGGTATGAGAGCTAAATTATTAAATTAGGTGGTGACGATTAGGTGGTTGGTTGTTACTAAATTAATTGTGAGCACGGGTGTATCAAAATAAACTATTTATTATATAAGAATAAACTAATACTAATAGTTATTTACATACTTAAAACTAAGACTTACTCTACATTTACACCCTGGGGAGGGTGGAACCATCAAGCGACCAGGTCACATCTTTACCTCTTGAGATACACTTAATGACTCCCTAACGACTGTCGTTAATTAATAATTATTCTGATGCTTCCCCTTCCAGCAATATTCTGTCAATCTACTATACAAGGAAGCTTCAAGTGGAAATCTATTTCATTACATTAATTATACTTTTATTTATAGTTTATACATTTCCAGTTGTGATAATACGTTTTATAAGAAATAAATATATGCATAACACTAGTTTTGTTACACCCCTGTTAGTGTGAAAACTTGCGTTAAGTTGAACATACCTTTGGATTTTTGTGTTCACAGAATCGAGTTTGTACTGTCCTTAACAACTTAATGGAAAACGGGGTATAATAAGCCTAGAGCTTTAGTACAAAGTGGGTATTGAACCACTACCTGTGCAGCTATTACAAATTGGCTAGGGATGAATCAAAACAATTTCAGATGAGGGTGAGGATTGCCTGCCCGAGTGAAAGCGAGGGCTGGCATCAGCCCAAGGCTGAAATCGTGTTTCATTCTGTGCCATACACACTATTTTTCATATTACCTGTTATGAATCTTAGAGTTTCATTAACTAACTTAAACGAACTGTCACTGTCAGATAAGTTGACGAGTAAAACGATAAACTTATAACCGAGTAAGCGAGAAGAAACTTGACAGTTTCTATCCTAGGGAAGAAACCAATTAGTTTCTGACCAACAGTCGCGTTGATCTACAATTGTCGTGTTTCGACTCTCCCAACAAGCCATGAAACTCGCAGTTTCATAGCAGGTAATATGAAAAATAACAAACAGCTATTTGTCGGCAAAAAATATTAAACCAAACATACCTCTTCATTCATATCCAGCCTTTGCTCCACCTTTGTCAGTATCTTGCATTGGCACTGAATACATAACACTATTGGTAATTTCGTCACACGTAACTGCTTTTATCCTACAAAATAAAACATTTAATAAATCAACAACAAAATATTATTGGATGTACCTAAGTCACCCATCAAGATTTTCTCAAAAATTCATCAAATATAAATCATTTTAACAACACAAAAACGATCGAATTGTCCTTAGCGGTTTTGACGTTTACATGTCATTAGTCATAAAATTTTAAAGAAAACAGAAAACTGTATTGCATGTGGCGCTATCTAAACATAAATATTTGAACAAAAATTCTAAAACTTTTGAAAATTTGATACACATGCAATTTAAAACAAGAAAATAATATAAGTAAAATTTTCCTAAACCCAATGTTAAAGGGTGAAAGTTTACTCGAAGTATAAAATCACAATCAACTGTCTACTCTTCTCGTACGAAAGTAACATACTTACACAAAAGTTTCCGCAGCAAGAGGGTAGTTTCTATAAAGTCAATATTATTTTATAAGGAAATTGTATCTAGTTGTATTGATATATTAAATAAAAAATAACAACCCTGAGATTTACACCCTTTTTTTAAAATAATTTCTTCAAGTTTGGAAATTGAATAAAATTACATTTTTCAACGCTAAATAGCACTGATGAGGAACGAAAATTTTAGCCAATAATATTACTATGAGACAAATTTCTATCAGGTTCTTAACCAACTATATTTAGCGTTAAAAACTTCCATTTTGTAGAATTTCAAATGTTGAGATGTTTGCAAGGCATTTGATTCGATAAAACTTGAATTTTTAGGGAAAAAATTTGACTGACGTCGATAAAATCAAGTTTTCTATTTTATTTAATATCATAGGTACATAAAATATGTATATAAATACTATAACAATATAAATAGGTGTAAAATATTTAAATATAATTTATAAAACAATACTGCATTTCGATTAATACAAAAGATGCAATATTGTCACCATAACAAAGGAGACTATATAAATCCCAACTATTTATATTAATCCTAATGTTATTAATGTTACCCCTTATAATTAATTCATAAATCTAAATTGTGCAGTATTAAAAATTACTAAAACATAGTGAGATTGTACGAGATTGATTTTTGGCAAAGAATGGAATATATTTCAAAATGTGAACCAACGAAAATTGCCAGTCAATTATCTTTTCTCGCTCATCTCGTCAAACAAAACATAATCTTAACCTAATGTATTCTTTGGTCTTTGTTAAAAACAAACATTTCACAGCTCTCATTCACAACCTCCAGTCGGCGATTCTTGTATTTAATATTCGCCTTACGTAATTTCTAATTTAAATTCATTTGTATATCACACTTTCAGGAACAACATACTAGAAAGATCAAAACAAAGTACATTTTGATATTCAAAAATAACCATAAAATTATTAGTAATTCATACTGCACTATTTTAGACCTAAATTCGTCGATACTTGTTCGTAAACGGTCCAAGCCATGGCTGCCATTAAAGTTCGACGTAGCATTCTTGGAACCATTCCTTTGAAGTAACCCTTAAAACCGTATTTGCTGTGGACGTAAATCACACACGACCATATTCCATTGAACTTGGAGGGATACAATTGCATTTTGGTTTTCAAAACATCGGCCGGTTGAGTTACAATCGATGCCAACACACCAGACGTCATCCCACACGCGAAATGAATTGGAGCAGAATAAGATGAATTCAAATAATCTACGAATAAAAATTTCATGTTATTATCCACGTAAAAAGTAATTGTATTTAAGTCGCAACTACCTTTAGCAATTATTTGTTTGGTTTGGGTGTAAAACATAAAGTAGAGTCCCGAGAAAGGAGCATCTCTAAACAGAGTGGGAACTAAACCGCAAGTCATTCCTCTAATGCCTTCAGTTCTGTATATTTCACTTAGAGCAGATCTCACGCTGTTGTAACCATAAACTCCGCTTTCAAATCTGCAAAAAAGAATCGTTAATATACGTAATGGTATGTCAAGTGGAAAGGTTTATTTACCTAGTTTTAACAACAGTGACAGGAATAAGAGCAACACCGCTCATGCATCGTGCAAAAACTCCAAGTGCGATGGATTGTAAAGCAGTTGGCGTTTGTCCCGGTAGAAAGTTACTTTTCAACCAGTCCAGGGAACAAAAATAGAGTCCGACACCAGGTACACATCGTGTAAGTGACTGTAACAAAAAATAAATTGTTTATTTTCCAAACACATAATTAAGCTAATTAATGAAAATGCATATCTGACCAAATTGATATCTAGAAATGATTTATGATTTTATTACTTTCTTTTAAAGTCCTTGGGTAAAGTCAAATGAAGACGTGTTATTATGTAATACGTAACTTAATATTAAAACAAAAAAATCTGATAATTAATTATGTAATGGGAAAAGTGCAGGAGAAAGTAAAACTCAATTTCTACCTTTTTTCTTAATTATTTAGTAAATCTGTGGACTTTACACCCTTTCGACTATTTTTATCGTTACACATGCTGAACAGTTCCTGGTGTTTATCATCGACAGTAAAAAGGGTCATTTATATATTCTCAAGGTTTTTTTCTGAACCCTGATCTAGCAATCGCTTCAGAAAGTGTAAGAAACGCTCCTGAATATTTGCTAAAATTAGGTGAAACTGAAGGTTTTACACTTTCGTCTCAAATAAAAAAAACTGTACATGTGCAAATATAACCTTCATCAGCAAGATTAAACAAATAGATTGCAATATTTATAAGTCAAGCAAAACGAATGATAAGCCAAACAAATTTGTTAGTCAAAATAGTGATAGTGAAAATACAAAAAATTGTTGTTTATGCATTGAAATAAATTATAATTTAAATTTTTAATTCTATTGTGACAGTGGAAGTACTTAAAATTCTCTTATCAATATTTAAATTGACGACGAATTAATTTATCATTATTAGCATATTGATTAAGGTTTTGAATTTAAAAGAATAAATTTACTCACCGGTGTCATTCCTTTCCATAGACCAATAAGTTTTTCTTGCTGCACCACATTAGCAAAGATTGTAACCATTCGTGTTCCTGAGCTGCCACTGCAATAAAAATAGAAGAAAAATTAGTACATTTTTTCACAAAGAAAGGCTCGAAGAAAACTCACTTTAAAAATGCAGGATTGGGGTTCTGAAGTCTGGTCTTGACAAGATCCAAGGGTTGAAACAAAATGGTAGAGAAAGTACCAGAAAAGGATCCAGCTAAGAAAGCTTTTATGATGGGGTACTGTAAATAAAATAAAATATTAGAAAAAATCAAAAATAAAAAAAAGTTATACCTACATTGGTAACAATATCCATTTTAAAAATATTAATTAAGTACAAATTCAGTCGAATCGAGAAAAATTATAGTAAAAATTAAGTACAATGCACTCGAACGAAATTGGAACTCGAAGTTCTAGAAACCCAAAATAGTATCGGAATAATCTGAATAATAGATTGGGTTAACACGAAATTTATTTGCAATAGTCATTTTTCCGTAGACTGAAGAAGAAGACATAAAAATTTCTTTTATACGCAATCGAAACATAAACGTATGGGGGGTAATTTCGCAATCAAAAAAAACTCCTTACTATCTTTGTTATTGTGTACGTTACGCGACCTAATGCGTTATATTTGGCCTAATTATCGATAAGAAAATTTGAACAAATCAATTAAAACGACACCCTAGTTTTAAAAAACTATAATGGCAAGCGGATTTAACAAACACTTGAATGGTAACACAGTTCATAAAGTACTAACTCCTAATAAGGATATTCGATGTATGATAATGTGCTATCAGGCCAACACAGGGGTCAATATTGATAAACTTGGAGAGAGCACACAAGCAAACTAAAAATACATTAATGCTAATGAGAACCATATTTTAGTCTGTTCTTTTATCACAGAAAGTCATCGTCTAAATTGAACTTACTTCATGCAAAACATTACGAATCTTGTTACCAACGGGAAGTTGTAGGCCCCCAGCAGCGAATAACTCTGTATCGTAGATGTCAACACTTTCGTGTTTCTGCATTTAATTTCTAATTCCAGGTCTAAATGTTTTTCTGCAATTAATTCTAATTAATTAAATGAAATTAAATTCAAAATAAGAAAATCACCTGATGATGTAACGCAAAAAACGCACTTTATCAGGCTTCAATGCAAATTTGACATTTTTCAAGGTTAGGTCAAATTTTAATTTAATATATTCAGGGGCACTTGACATTGCAATTTTTTGGAAAACCATTTCCACTGCACACAGAGCTGACCAAAGGAGTTTTTTAAAAACTTGAAATCTAAAATCAGTGGCGGTCCATGGGCACTTTCGCCCCCCCCCCCCTCGCCCCAGATGGAGTTGATAAAAAAACAACAGATTATTTGTTTCATTCAATTGATTTTATAAAAATAAGTGTATTTCGGTTATTAGATCATTGCCACAATAAAACCAATAATCTGAAAGCAATTAATTAATAAATGTGGAAAAATTATGGTGGAATTTTACCAAAAATGAGTATTAGCAATAATAACTATAATATTTCATCAACGCATGAAGACGCAATTAACACTTCACCGAAGTGATTAGAGAGATTTAGAATTGTGTAAATTTAAATAAATAATTTTTGAGAAAAGAAAAACTGTGCGAAAACTTTTTATTTAACCACCGTAGATGTAAAACTTCTGTTGGCTAATTTGGACGAATCGGAAATTTTGATAATTATTGCCTAACAATAGGAATATAATTATTCATGGAAAAAAACATGTTTTGTAAAATGCTGACGTAAATGAACCCCAGCAAAGGCAGTGATTGTTATCAAATGTCGCAGGTCACGAAATCATCACCCATATCTGTTTGCTGGGGGCCCTCTTATCTTACCCTTGTTTTTTTAAGTTCAAAGATTATGGTAACATTGATTGGAAAATAAAATTAAATAATTAACATTAAGAAATACATATTATATTCTACAATTAATTTCGAAAATATTATTTTATCGCAGTTACTACTTGGTGGCGTGTTTTATAATATTTGTAAATAAATCATCACTTGCAAATTTGTTTCTAACGAAAAAAACTGAGATAAACCATACCCCTTCCAGAATTTTCATATTTTTAATTAAAATTCTTTTACGACAATGTAGATGTTTATTACCGTAAATTATCTTATTCGCGTCAGACATTATTTAAACAACAACGAAAATAAGACTACGTGTTTTATCTCAAAATACTGAATCTACGTTTCATTAAAATAATACAAACTTTGCATGTGTTGGGTCAAAGTAAATAAAAATTGGTATAAATGTTATCGGCTTTATTATTGATTTAAAATAAAATCCAATATGCGTCATTATTAATTAAATTAATCCAACACACAAAAGGCTGCAAAATCCTTATGAAATCCCTGCGGGAGCTCAACCCATACCTTACTCTCTCCTCGATTACACCAATTCCACTGGAAAATTTCAATGGGATCACACAGAATTTAAACTTGACTATTTCCTTTTATTTGTCTTACGATAAGAATGGCAATATATAATTCTATTTATTGTAGCTGCTACAATATCATATGCATAGAGAAAATATAATTATTTTGTACTTAAAAATATATAAATATCGTTTCTAGTGGAACGAAACATTGCACTACATCTAAAATATATAATTTTAAAATTCCACTCTAAAAGTATAGATTTAAATTTTTATTCTTAATCCAAGATCAATAGAAAAGTAAATTTTCTTAATTATTCTAATAGAATCACTGTGAAATAAAAACGAAATGGCTAATAAGAAACCACACCAAAGAAATAATTTTTAGGTAACAACGCCAATAACTTTTATAATAATTAACCACCTCATTTTTCATTTCACGTATTGCTCCTATACATTTTACTAGGTGCTAAGGCAGCTACGTGTAGTTCTTATAAAATTTTGTTTTAAAAATCACATATCAAATACTTGGCATTTTAAAATTGTTCCCTCCTTTTAATAATTTGTTTAAAATTTGAAATACTACAACAATATCAATCGTGTCATAAAAAAATAAATAAAATTGCTTTGCTTGTGTAAACAAGTGCCCTAATTTTGCAATAAACATATCTCAATAGGCAAAACAAACATAAAAATCTGTACGAAATAAACATTAAAAGAGCTGCTAAAATTATCACAAAATTGTAGAGGCATATTTGGAAGTAAAAAATTGACTCCCTCAGTCGGTACTTAAATATGCAGTCAATTTATTAATACTGTTTCAATTTATTGTGTCTTCGACAACGCCCAACGCTTCGAGTTCTCTAATTAATTTACTTAGATAAACAGGATCTGGATATCCGTGTGTCGAATTTGTGTGTATCATTTCAGTTTTATGAGGCAAATTCCAAGCCACCACGTCTTCACATCCCGTCGTGTGCGAACGACTTATTGTGAACACCAGTCGGCGCTTCCAGGCAATATTTAATAATCTTAAAGCTTTACGACCTTTACTACAATCTGGTAAATAAGCAATTCGTGGAAAACCAACTGCATAATATTCTCTTCCCGGGTTTGGATGATCCGAAGTTTGAATTCCAGATTGAATACTGAAAACAAAATTATATAATTTACTCAATATTAAAAATAATTCAATAAATTACTTGTAAATAATCTTAATAGTTTGGTAATTAGAATAACCCGGTAGGCTCCGATCGATAATACACCACTCCATGGTACCGAGTGGTTGATTACCATGCTTTTCACCATACACACATCCACAGACCACACACTGTACGTGTAATTTCAAGCCTGTAGCTAATTGGTGCTTCAGGACGTGGTTAACACAATCCAAGTGTAAAACATGATCACATGGTAAAGCCACCACAACTCTCGATGGCTTCAACTGTTCTCTACAAGCAGGACATGGTTGTCTGGGCGCCCATTCATTTGGTTGCGACACCCTTACAAATTTCGATATTATTGCACTTGAGGCATCAATTCCTATCAAAAAATTTACAACTTAAATTTAAAACACATTTTGACATTGGAAAACTTACCAACAATCGAAGGCATATCGTCGTTATCTATACCTCCATCGTCGCTACTTGCACTACAATTGATAAGATCGGCTGTAGATGCAGTTACTTGACTTTCTCTACTTTCCTGACTAAGATATGTGGACACGGTGTCCAAACTGGGCCTTCGCCCCGACCTTGTACTACTGCTGTCGGCATCCAAAAGCGATTCAGTATGTGTTTTATTGTCATTATGCTGGCTCAAAACGTTATTATTTGATTTGTGACCAAATATATTAAGATTATGCAAAATTGTTCTAGCTAAATTTGTTGTCGAAGTTTCACTGTTGGTTTTTAGTTTTGCACTGCCCTTCTTCTTATTCCCTTGCTTTTTAACAGCTAGATCCAAATAATTTGCATTAGTTGTAACTTTGGTTTGCAAATTTGGATGCTCTGTGGTTTTACAGGATTTTCGCATTTCTGAATTACGACGACCTAAAATTATCAGCATATGAATAAAATAAAATTAACAAGTCAAAACTTCTTTAACCAATTCAACACATTTACTTGTAAAGAAAAACATTTTTGTACTAACCAGTAACACCAGAACTCATCATCATGTCTTCCAGTCGTACTTTAACTAAAGGATAAGGGGCTTGCTTAACTCTTCGTATGGTACTCAACCGACCGTTAGTTAACCACCTTAGAGATAAATTGCTAAAATTTATAACGTAGGGTAATCCGAGATGCGTGTTACTCATGTCTATCACTTGTTCTCCCTAAAAGGTAAGTGTTAATTATATTTAAACAATGGAGTTAGGAATGACCTACTTTTGCCCATGCCTCTTCGATACGACACTGAATATCCATATCAAAAATTTGCCACTCGATACTGTGATCTACTGCACACTCCCACTTAGCTCCTTTTCCGGCAGGAGATGTAGGTGGATAACACTTTCTACGCACCCGAACAACCACATCTAAAATTGGGCGAAATTAGTCAGAATTTAGGTTCCTACAAATATGATTAAGTAAATACTCGAATCTTCCAACTCTTGCGTTAAACTTCTTAAATTAACGTAATAATTTAACAAAGTAGGATCGGCATCGGATAAGATAACTCGGGTCAATTGTTTGGCATTAGCTCGTTCCAAATGTTGCGTTACGGCCGGACTGTAGGGTTTCCAATAACCGTTTCTATTCTCCCATTCCCAAACAACGACAGCGTGACCCGACATTTTTCAAAATTTTCACTTCTTGCACCACTTATCTTTCTTTTTTACTTTAATTATTGAGCAAATCATGTTTCATGTTATTTCACTTTTCATTTATAAATTATACGGCAACAACTATTTTATTTGTTAATTGACCAAAGTTGACTTCCCGTACCGATTTTTTTCGATTAATAAAATTTAATTATGTAAAAATGCACCTGTAAAATTAACAAAAACAACAAAACAACAAGTGTGCTATATGGAGGACATAATTAATATGTCAAAAGATAAAATTCTCAAATCACCTAATAATCAATAACTGCCACAAGCAGTGAATCTCAACATGGGAGCTTCAACTGCTACATTGCATTAGGCCAAAGAGTATGTATACATACTCTTTGATTAGGCAAAATTATCAATATTTATGAGTTTGGTGTACACTGGTATAAAGAAACTTTGCTTATGTTGGTAGCAGTGCTGATTTCTGTTGTGTTTATTATTGAGGTTATGATTTTATGTAGTATTATGCCGTTCAATGTGATTATCTTTTAAATTACCAAAAGAATCAAATATGGTCAAAGAAGCAGTGACGAGCACTTCAAGAGACAGCTCTTTTAAAAAAAGACGTAAAAATTCTGCGAGTAACGAAGACGGCGAAGTCGATATTTACAGAGTAAGCAGTCGATTACTACTATTTCCCGCAAGCTGAACTGTTAATTTTAGAAATTCATCACATTGGAGGAAAATGAAGCTTCCAAGAGGTCTGCTGCTGGTGATTCGGAATTGTATCACGAAACCTGCACAAACATCAGAAATTTGTTAGACAGTATCGTGGAACTTAAGAGTAAAAAGCCAGGAGATGTAGGTATAAAATTCAAGTTGGGGTACAATTTTTGAGATGGTTGACTTTGTAGGTTGTCGGTAAAGTATCGGAGAAAGTATTGCAAGCAGCTTCTCATGTTGTAGTTCTGAAGAAGTTGAACCGGTTAGAAAAAGTTCGTAGTACTACAGCTAGAGAAGCTTTAATTGTTGAGAAACAAAAAACTGACACTACCCACTTGCAGTATCAAAATTTAATGTATGAGTCTGCACATCTAATGTCAGAGTACAAAAAATGCAAGCAATTCAAGTAAGTCAAACTAGACCATAATTTTTGTAAATGTACATGGAAAATTTTAGATCAAAAGATGAAGATATCGAACTTGTTAGCGTAGAAGAGTTTCTAAGTGAAGCCCCATCTGAAAAAGTTGCACCATTTAAACAGGTATGTTTTAAAAAGAATTTGTTTGGCGAATATTTAAGTTTTAATTCAAGGTAAAAGATTTGAGTGATACTCAAAAACACGAATTACATTTGGCTCGCCTGGAATGGGAATTGACTCAACGTAAAAAGTTGGCAGAATTGTGTTCTACTTTAGAAAATGAGAAGAAACAAGTTGCAACAGGTAACTTGTATTTTTGTTTTCCACATAAAATAAATTAGAAATTTTTAGAAATTGTGAAAACCAAAAGTCGTTTGAGTGGGTTAGCTCCAAAATTAGCTACCGTGTTGGAGTCCACCAAACCGCTACAAGAATATTTAGGCCTGCCAATAGAAAAAACTTATGCTGCATATAAGTTGGCTTCGTTGTTGCCTAATCCATTGTATTTGCTTTACGCAAACTTGGATGCATACAGAAAAGTTTACGGTAAAAATGAAAATCTGAATCGGTTTATGTTGGGTTCATCTTCAATTTTACATTTTAGATATTGATCTGCAATTGGATATTCTTGGTGACCAAGACGAAGCTGCACAGTGGAAACCAAATACTCAATCTTTGGAATTGGACGACTCCGATACGGAAATCGATCAGCAAGAAGTGGAAGAAAACAACGAGTCTAAAAAGAGACGTCGCCGTAAAGCTTCCCACATTGATAAACAGGAAGAAAAAAAGAAAAAAGTTCTGGAAACACATCCTCTAAATATTTTGTGTGTTATTAAAATAAAAGATGGACCCACACTCAAAATTCAGTTCTATTTTTGCACGGTTCTCAATATCATTACGGTTACTTCAGATGTCGAGTGTTTGGACAACATAAGAGGTACAGTTACAATTTGAATTTTAAAAATTTCTTTACTAAACGTTTTTCCAACAGGTAATTCAGTGAGAGATGTCCTCTCTGGTGAGAGCCTGCTTGGGGAGTTATTTCCACAAGATTTTGGCACGGAAAGTCCCAATCCTAGCAATGTGTATCAACTTAAAAAAATCAGCATTAACTCTTTTGGTTCTCTGACATCCAAACTCGGGTTTCCTTATTTATGGGCCCAGAAGGTGTGCGGAATTGACTGTTTATCAGCGGAAGTAAGTACCTATGGTAAATTTTTTGAAATCTCATGTTAGTTTTGTTCTCGTTTTAGACTCCCAAGTCGACAGAGGTGACACCAACGGAAATAAGTTGTACCAACATCGAAATTGTAGTAAAAACTATCTACAAGCGTTTGAAGTCCAGGGCATTTTTAGCATCTCAGTTGCAAGAATTAGGTAAATTTTTGATTCTACTTTGTTTTTGGTTTAAAAAAGATCTTTTCAGAACAAAGTTTGTTATCAAATACTCCTTCAACGATTGATGTACCTCGCAACGCAGTTTCTACGTTATCCAAATGGTCATCTGTGATGTGGCAAGATTACTGTAAAAGTCCTTCCACTACAGATTTAGTGGCAAGCGAATTTGTGGGTCAAAATGACCTCTTTTATTCTGCTATTGTTTCGAGACCCAATAAATCAGCAAACTTGCAAGCTTTGATTGCAATCAAGAATAATTATCCGGTACAGGTGCCCATTTTTTCGTTAACTGTAAAACATAATGGAGAATTTCATTCTGGAAATTGTGATGCTGTTAGGGTGAGTTAGAAGGCAACAATTAATCGCATCGATAATTTACGGCGATTATTTTGTAGGATATGGAGAGGGCAATTAACGTAGCATTAAGTAGTGGTGAAGCATTCGATCCGAGTTGGTTGCTGTCGACTCAGTTGCATTATTTATGTGCATATTTCGATGTGTACCTTGAAACTGCAATAAATTCTACCTTCCCACAGAAAGCTGTATTCTTTAAAAGCGTATGGTACGTGAATCCCATTTAATTGTTACTCAAATTTTAATGTTGTCTTTTTACAGTGCACGAAATCGCAGACGACCATTTAAATTCAGGAAAGTTGGTGCTGGAGTTTTTACACAATTTTGAATAATTTAATATTACAATGTTCCGATCAGTTTAATTTATCTTACAAGATTGTAAAAATTGAAATACTATATTATTTTCAAACTTAGCCCTTTCGCAATTTATTTTTTATGTTAATGTAGTTTGATTTGAAATCATTTTTTTGGAATCTACACTGTTCACATCCACACAACATCTCAATGCAAGGGGAGAATCATAAAATAATTTTTTGTACATTAGATTTCCAATATTCCAAATAAATATTATTTCTCAATATTCCTCATGCTCTAAATAAAACAACAAAAACAAGAGGTGAATACCAAACCATTGATGAAAATCTATTTTGGTATATCAAGTAACCCCTCTAGATCCATGATCTGGATTTGTAACCTTATCGGCTGTGTACTATTACACGATTACAAAATTTGTGTGCTGTTGGTTACAGCATTTTTTCCACCTCAATAGTTCAGTGCTTTATAGTACAAGGCTGACCACCCAATTTATATTTTATAATAATAATTATTAAATTCATGTCAATTAATTTAAATAATAAATCAAGCAAGTATATTTGTTTTATTAAAAAGCTTGTCAAATTTTAAATTATAAAATATCAGATTATTCATCTATGACTGCTGAGTAACAATGGAAAATGCAATAAATCCCGTAAGAATTTATAATTGTTATTTTATGGTAAAAAATAATCGGTTTCGATAGGAATTTAATAATCAAGACATTGTAATTGTACCTTCGGAGAGCGTTTGTGACGGACGCGGCGACCAAGTTTTAACAACAACATGCATTTTTTGTGAACATGATCATGCAGCAGTTTTACAAGAAATAGATTTGGCTACTGCTCCCGAAGTTAGTTCTGATCTTAGTGAATGTGATTTGGGCATAATTCATCATAAGCGAGTTGAGCTTGATGATATTCAAAAGGATTTAGATGATTTGATGAGTAGACTTAACACTTTTATCGCCGAAGTAGACGAAAATTCAAATGACGATGAGAGTAAATTGATTTAAAAGTTTATGAGAAATGTCTACTTATGACTTTTCAGATGAAGCAGCTCCAATTGAGGAACATGAAACCGAAAAACAAGATGGACCATCTGAGAAGGAACTGAAGTAATTTTTCAAAAATTTCTAGTTAGAAAATACCTAAATTCAATTTTTTAGATTGAAGTACCTTGAGGCTAACAATAAAAATTCTGCAAATGAGTTTTATACATCCGAGCCATTAAAACCGCCTGAAATAAATTGGGAGGCAGTGGGACCGATTTTACAAAAGCACGTCTCCGATTTACAGAAAATTCATATACTCAATCAAATGACGAATGCAGTTGTTCAACGGATTAGAAACGTGGCTCACGTGGACGAAAGTATTATAAGTACGCATCTACCTACATCCTACGTTATCGTCAACATAACATAATAAATTTATTATTTTCCAGAAAAGCAACCCAACGAAAAAAATTGCGAATAAAGTGGAAATAATGCAGTTATCCAATTTGGATTGGACTGGTTTTATTTGTAAATTCTAATAAATAAACAATATGTACAATAATTTGTCCTGCAAACATTTTTCCGTTATGGCATTTTGGTCACAATCCATGGAAGCTTTCCAGTTTTTTTGAAAAAATAATAATCATAAGCCAACTTTCCGAGTATTAATATTATGAGGCTAGCTAGGATTCCATTGACGAGATCTAATATTTGAATTGTGGAATATTCGCTTGGTGTTCGACATACCGAGCTTCTTGATAGTTCCAATATCTAGAATTAAATTATTAAGTTGTTTTTGCCATTACGAAAGTTTATACTGGTTGGCGATAGGAATTCAAATCATTAATTTTTATATATAAGTTTACGGGGTAACTTTTACCTACCGGTGCCAAAATATTTGGATTTCCACCCGATGGACATTTTATGTCATCGGCATCTCTCACTTGCATTTCGTATTTTCTCAATAAATCCTAAACAATAAATGTGTGATAATCAAAATTTTGAATTTGTCAAAAAGTATTTTAGAATCGACAATCGAGACGTTTCCTACCTGAAAGCGAGGAACAAATACGCAGTCACATCTCCACGGATTATGGCCCAAATAAATTCTCACTGCTATGGGCATATTTGGATTTACTTCTAAAGCGTGATCCAGTGCATACACTGGCAACTAAAATGAAAAGACAATTTTTTCGAAATTATGTCGCAAAATTAGTATTATGCAAACCTGTGTCAGTCGATTATTTTTAAGAGATAGAACTCTAAAATGTGCTAACCAATAAACTCCTTCCAATTGTGCAATGCTGCTAATATTATTGCTATCCAAGTAAATTTCTTGGATATCTTTATAAATCGAGTTGTTGACCAGAAAATCCAATCTGCTGATGTTGTTTCCTTCGAGCATCAGTATTTTGGTTTCGGCAGGTAAAACGGATGGAAGTTTGGTCAAAGATCGAGCAGAACAATTCACTTCGATGATTGGTTCCAGTTTGGATGTCTCTGGGTTTCTAAGAATTTCGGGCATAGTGCATTTGCACTCTCCCGGACAATTATTTTTTACGTTCTACAAAAGAAAAGGAATTAATGCCGCACTTGGTTTTTCGTTTCAACTTACATCGGCAAATTTGGCTACACCCAGTAATGGTTTTCCGGCATAAGGTTCTCGAAAGCATTTGGTATCGTTCAAATCTTTAACCGTTGTAGTATTTAATTTCAAAACCCAATCTAAATTTTTGGAACAGTTCCAATGATTATCTGAAAGTTTTTGTCTCGAAATAAAGATAAATAATTTCAGATGTAACGTTAATTAAGTTCTGACTCAAATTAATAAATAAAATCCTACAATAACGCAACCCACAGTTAATCAATTATTTTTGATTAAGCAGGTAGGTATAAGACTAGATTATATTTTACACTCGAAAATCAATCAAATAAGTGGAAGAAAATTAATGTAGTTCAAAATGTCTTCTCTTCGGTTGTGTTTGTTCTTTACTTATTTATTTACATTACCTATTCCACAATTAGCTATTGAGCAAACTGACGATGGAAAACTGGACGTTTTAGAGGAGCAACCGAGTGCACATTTAAAAGATTTAGGTTCCTTCAAACTTATGAACCGAATTTTGAGCAGTTCTCTTCCGGAAAACGCATCCAACAAAAGTGAAGATAATTTACAGGAATTGTTAGGCCCGATAAAGCTTCCAGGATCGTCAGCCATAAAAGAAATTGTTAATGTGGTAAGTTCAAGATTAAGTTTAGAGAATTTTTTTTAAATAAAATTTCATTTCCAGACCCAAAATGCACTTTTGAAAATCCATCCTTTTAACTCGACGGATAATTTTTTAAAAAAGATTATTCAATTTATGTCGAGTAACCCAAAGCCGAAAAGAAAGCGACAGACCGATTTGTCGAACGATCAGTTAAATGCAGACAAAAATTTGCCCATCAATCGGCTTTTAGACGCCACGGACATGTTATTCAATCAAACCGCTTATATAGACAAAATGCTGGATAAACAAGAAAATAATTCGGAAAAGAAGTACGACCACGTCTACATAGATAACCGAGATCTGACACAAGATCACGAGGTTACTCCAATTCGTGAAGAAAGCGGGCCGAAAGAAGGTGACGCAGGATATTCAGCATTGCTGGAAAAAATTTTTTCATATCCTCTTAAGTCCGATTCCAAACTTTGGCCCGACGATTCATATCAATCTGTTGGTCAACAAAAGGCCCAGCCAAGACCAAGACCGATAGTCAAGAGTAGGTTATTTGGTTTTTCTAAAAACAATGGGAACATAAAGAGACGACCGAATGCCGGACCATTAGTATCTGCCGGATTGCTCTTGATTGAAAAAATTAAAAATGTAATTTTGAATGTCGTACAGAAAGTACAAAACGACAGAAAAATAGGCGGAAAAGTTTTTGCTGTAAGTGCTTTAACGTCGTTGGTCTTATCTGTCGGTGTTTCAGCGACAAAAGCATTTTACACGGGATATGTAGTGTGTGAAAGGATTTGCAGAATTTTGACTGGGAAAAGCGGTTTGGTTACCTGCACCTTATTTGACATTCTTGCATTTCCAATAAATGTTTTTAAGAATTCGGTTTCCAAAATATCAAATTTGTTCAGTCTTACCAAAATTTTACTAAAATATCCGATTCCGTCGATGTTTAAAAATACTAATTAAGAAAAAATAAAATCAGATTCAATAAAATTTTTGGCGAATGCAGTAGTTGTACTTATAATTTTATATTTATAAATAAAGAACAAAAAATCGTAATTTTTTGATTTTAATATTAAGTCCGTTTTCTGTACATCCTACACTCAAAATAGTATATACCGAAATTAAAGAACATATAATTCTGCATGAATGTATGAAAAAATTATTGTTGCAGCTTAATCTAGTTTTCGAGATAATATAGCTCTTCATAAAACCCCAATTTTTACTGATTTTTCCCAAAATATCAAATTAATTCGTTTTAGAGTTTAATCTTTTGTGCAAATGGAATTAGAAATTCAGAGCAAAGAGGGCTGTTACTGTAAAACAAATATTCTCACGTAAAATACTGAGCGTGGTTATCAGTAAAGCTTTTCAGTTAAAATAAAATAATATATCTGTTCACTTTATTGTATTATTTTTTTTACTTAATAAATAACTGGCGCGGGAGACTAAATTAAACTTTCACAATGAATATAATTATTATAATAATAAAATCTGCATTTTAGTGTGCTATAAATTATTAAAAATTTATTTTATTTTTAAAATTTAGTACCTATGATTCATAATAAATGTGTAATTAATATTATTATAATTACATAAATAATATAAAAACCATAAACCATATTATATTAATATTACATAAATGCAGAGGCAATAATTCTTCTTACTCTTGGTACCGATTTCGTTCAGAGGGGGAGAATTTTTGTGTGATTTTACATAATATCTTACAAACAATTCGTTATTCGATTTCAAAATTTTGAAATCAATAGGGGAAATTGCTCCCCCCCCCCTCCGTATCCGCGCCTGAACCGGATAGACAACATTAAAATAAGGTGATTAAAGTTAGGATTAACTTCAATTATCAAATAATTTAGGAAATAAATAATTTAGGATTCTATATACAAAACATCTAATTGTTCAAAGTGAGTGGGACTTAACTCCATTCTATTAACTGTGCGTTGCAAATTGTTCCAGCACAGTTTAAGCCTCCTGGCGGACAAACATTTTTTCACTTTCCGTCAAAAGAGGATGCCGTCGTTTGATCAAGCAGTACAGATACGTACTCTTGCGCTACTAAAGCATCGCCCGAGGTTTGGATTCCACGTTAAGCAATAGATCTTAGGTAGCACACCAGCGAAAGAATACCAGATACCAGCGATATCGAGACAGAATGTGCAAACCGTTAGTGATGAAAGATCTTCCACTTCGTGATAACGTCTACATCGTTACTCATGCAGGACTGGAGGTAAACGGTTTTCTTTTCTTTTGTGAATTTTCTTTCGTGATTTAATCAATTACCGCTTGATTAGAAAAGAAAAAAAAAGATATGACATCTAGGTTTCACGATTTTGGTTTTTCGATTCGTGATTTTCATGAATTTGTTCCTGTTGTAACTTTTGGACAGCGGCGGCTTGTGAGAGGAGGCAAGGGAGGCTTAGCCTCTCCTGAAATTCTGAGCTATTATTTAACTATTAAATTTTTGATTGTGAAAACTATCAAAAGATAGATCCTCCTTTCACAACACTTATCCGAAAAGTAACACGAGGTTACCGCCAAAGCAGAATCGTCAGCGTAGCATCTGATGATTTCGAGATAAGTCCGATTATATACAGATTTAAACGTAGGTCATACTCATGACTCCCCGGTTTAAAAACGAACAATTTTTGTTTATGACTTTTCGCTCGAATGACAACATAAATATTTGTACACTTCATTTTCATTAAGTATCTCTTGTGAAATTTTCTCAGATTTCCCTTGACTTGAAACCCAGAAGAGAATCGTTAGGGAAATGTACACAAATGAAGAAAAATTTGAGAAAATCCAAAAAAATAATATTCGAGAAAATGTAGGAAATCCCATTGAAGGTAAAAATATCATAGGAAATCTCTAATATATATAAAAAAGCTTGTTTGTATGTTTTTTCGCTATACACTCCTAGACCCTTCGACCGATTTTAACCAACTTTGGAACACATACTCAGTAGGACTTGGAAAATGTTTTAGTGCAAGAAAATGTTAAAAAAGTTGAAAGGAAAGTGAGATCTCACAAAATTAGCTGACGCGCATAAACGGATTAAGCTACTTAAGCTCTTAAGTAGCCTTCTTAAGAGACCCCGGGCGAAGCCGGGTATCCAGCTAGTATCATATAAAAATCATAAGAAGTGTAAGGAAGTCTTGGAAAATTAGAAAATCTTAGGAAAACTATAATAAATGACCTTTTTTTTCATCCAGGAGAAAATACAAAGCAATCTTTAAAAATCTCGTAAAAGAAAATCTAGTGCATAAAAATTTTCCTAGTGACTCTCCCCTCAGATGGGACATTGGCAGCTTTAGCCCTCAAAAACAGATGTGAAAAATTGTAGTTAATTTTAATTTTAGTAGCGGCTGATTATTTCCTGTAACGTTGGTGTTAGTAAAATTACAACTATGTCCTTTGAATAATCACGAACCAGCTTAGTAACGGTAAAATATGAGGGAATATTTTGACAAAAATCGCATATTTAAACAGATGTGCAATTATCACATCTACCACATATGGAAAGCCGCCAGTGGGATAAGATTACACTTTTAAACTTTATGATTAGCCTGTTGAAATGAAACAGTTGAGAGCCGCCACTGTTTTTGGATTCTTGGTTAGCACTGTACCGTGTGCTCGTCCTTACTTTTGGGGAATCTTAGGTATCCGCGGTGGCGGGGTGGGCTTCTCCGCAATTTTCTCAGGTTGCTGAAGTGTCTTTTCTCTTCTGGTGGATTGCGGCAGAATTTTGTGCCTGATTTGTTTGAAGCTCGGTTGCGGCTAGCGGAGAGTTGCCTTCGGGGACAATAATACCATCCTTGATAGGGGTGAAGCGAAGAAATTGTTATCTTCTTCTTCGTCAACTTCAAACCTTTCAGGTGGTGGTGGCTGAGAGAAACCTGACAGGATTGCAATTTCATCGTTCAGGTCGCTAGCTTCCGACATCATGTCTTCTATGTTTTGAGTTAACTGAGCTTGTTTAGCCATTAGTTTACAGCTGTATTATCGAACATTTCTTTTCTTTGTTTTTCTGTTAATTTATCTTGAATTCTTCTAATTTGGCTTTCATTTTCACCAACTTGGCAAGTAAGAGTTCATCTTGTGGCGGGGATTAACCCGGCACGACCGTTACGTGCAACTGTTGCGTGCAGCTGTGGGCGGGATTAGTCATATAGAAATAGCCAATCCAGTATACGCATTTGATTTTTACGGTTTGTGGCTTTTTTATCCCAAAATTTAGAATGATCCTCAAAATTTTTTGTTTATAATTTTAATTTTCAAAAGTCTTTAATCAAATACCATAATAATTGAATTCATCGGTCCGGAAACCATGCTAATCCCGTCTTGATTAAAATTCTGGGTAAATCCAAATATAGTTTTTGGTTTTGTACCAGTGATAATAAAACAAAAGTGACGTAGGAAGTATAATAAAAATAACAAAAGATATTAAAAAATTTTCCCAATAATGCATTGGTGTAATTTTTAAAATTGCGATTCTCATTGAATATTGTTTTTCATATCCAGAACGGTGTTATCATAATAATGTGGTGTCAGAAGTTATAATTAATAAATTAAAAATATCAAATAACTACAAATACCTGTAAATAGGTATGTAAACACCAAAACAAATTAAATTTTTTAAATTTAAGTGGGAATAAATAATTTATTGCAGTAGTGAATTCAAAAGGATTTTGATATTAAAATATAACCCACGACGTCAAGCGAATTTATTATATAAATTTTTATTGTTTTCGAAATTGTAGTTCCTCTTCGACAATAAATATCGATTATTTCTTTCCATCAATTGGATGTATATTAACAAATGGTATTTTTAAAATTTATTGTTTTGCTGGGTCTAATAACCAATTTAAGAGGTAAACTCTGTAATTAAGTGTAAAAGTTAAAAATCATTGGTATTATACATTTTCAGCTAAATCAATTAATGTGGAGGAAATTGTTACGGAAGTAAGTAAAAAATTTTACTCGAAAATAATAATAATAATTTTTATTTTTTAGGAAACTGCCACCATAAACGTTGGAGATGGGCTTGTACCTACAATACAACAAATTGGAGAAGCCATGCTTCCAATATCCAAACGATTGAACGAAAACAAACATGCTGTTGTTCAAAATTATACAAACCACAATGCATCGGTTGGAACAAGATTTTCCATTTTTAAAAATTATAAAGACGAAGTCGAAGAAAATATTAAAGAGAAAGCCTATTATAAAGTAAGGAATCTCGTCCAAATGACTTTTAAAGCTACCATTGAAGGTATAGTGGATGTAATAAGGAAGACCAACAGTTTGCCAAGACTACTCTACATTAACTTTTTAATATATTTTGGATTGGCTTTGGGCTATATTCCTGGCTTTTTAACATTTGTAGGATATAAAATTATCCTTATTTTAGCAGATCTTTACAGGATCCCTTCTACTTTCGTTAAACCAATTCATAATTTTATCCAAGACACGCTGATGAGGCTTTTCCCAAATATTGTATATTTTCTTCGAAAATTAGTAGTCCAAGCTTGCAGTCGGGGTTTGAATTTTGTTTTAAATATCATCAAAAAAAGGGTCGAATTTGATTACGTCACATAAATTATTTTTTAAATTTAATAAAACTTGTGTTTACAAAGGATATTTTAATAATAATAAATACTTCTGGAAAATTTCAAAATTTCTTACCTTTTAATTTGATATCTTCTATAAACTCCATTGACCTGATATTAGAAAACGTTAACAATTTCAAATGATTTCCACTCAAATCCAAGGTTTGTAAATTTTTTAAAGATTTCAAAATGGCGTCTGAAATATTTTCAATCGTCAAGTTTTTCAATTGGAGAATCTGAAAATTTTTATTTTATTTTATTTTGATTTATTCAAAAATGCTCACGTACTTTAATTTTATTGGAATCCGCAGCATTATTAATTATCTTCTTTGTATTTCCGTTGACGACGGTCAAATTGAGAAGATTTGGAAAAGTAGTGGTTAATTCCTTCAAAGACAAAATTTTGAGTCGAATGTTGTGCACTTCCAGAATTTGCACAGCATTGGCTTCCTCTAGGCAAGCCTTCTGGTGATCTGGATCGAAATCAAAAAAAGTTTCGTTGCACAAACACGTATACGTTGCCTTTACGTAACTGCAACGTGAATTTTCGGTCCAGCCATCACATTTTTTGATTATAATTAAAACCACAACAAAACTCCTGAAAAAAAACTCCATATGAATCCGCAATGTTAATCAAATGTTAGCTAATGCAATAACAATTATAATTTATCTAATTAATTATGAGGTAAATTAATGTTTTACATAAAAATACTTAAAATGTTGTCTTCGATGTAGGCCAAGTTATTACCTACAAGGTAAAGGTTCTTTATGACGAATAAATATATTTTAACCGGAATGCCTGCGATATGTGAAATCACGTTTTTGAATTTATTTTGCTTTTTAGTTCAAAATTACCATAAAAAGTGATCGATTAGCAAAATTGGAATGCACGCAATTAGTTGTTCAAATTTTTTGAAAACATGTAAACCATACATCGTTATTTTGAAAACCTGAATTTATTCTTCACGTAAGCTGCTTATCGAAGCTACCACAAATTTGCTTTGTGCGCAATCTAAAAATAAGTTTGATTATCAATTAATATTATGCAAATATTAATTCCAAAAATAACAAAGCTATTAAAGAATAATTTGAGAGGTGGAATAGATTATCATTTTTTTATTTTGAAAATTTGTTAGATTTTTCACAGCATCAAATCTAAAGTCGATATAATAAAAATTACCATCAATACCTCGTGAGATAAATTAGCATTTATATTGGACTTGTTAAAAATGTGAGCTCGTTTTGCTCTCGGAGACTTAATTAAAAACAATATGATTTGATGCTACAGTGAGGCTCAATTTTAGTAAAACATATATCTGCATCTTTGGTTGTATTTTGTTTATTATTATCCGGTGAATAAATTAAAAAATTTAACCAAACAACAAAATATAGCAGAACCGGTACTGCAAGGCAGCCGCGTGGTCACTTCCGCTAGTAGGTACCTGATTCAGGCTGATCAATGATCTGATTTGATCATTTGTTGGTTTTTCCATTTATTCCTTAAACTACTATTAACTATACTAAATGATTGATTCATCGGTTGAAAATAATATAAATTTAACTAATTAATAATTAACGGAGTATAATTATCATAATACAAACCAAACAATGAGTTGTGTGAATAAAAATTAGCAATCATTCGATTGCCAAACTTAAGGTTTCGGTGTTTGTAAAAGCAATTGTTTTACTTTAGTGCCGGATTTCAGAAAATAAAATGTTTTATTCGGAGCAATTGTACTTTTTGTGGCTGTTCTGTAGTTTCTATAGTATTAAAATTAATATGGCTTTTGTCGGCGCTAGGTGGTACTACAAGTTTAAGAAAAAATTAGCAAGAGAAACTAAAGTGATACTTCGGCACTATGTGATTGGGTCCCCGGTAATTTCACCCCCGGAAATGTTTTTTTAGCGGCGATTTTGCTAAAGAAAAGTCATAAACTAACACTGATGCAAGCATTGATGCAAAACTGATCCATATCTGCGCGAGGATATCCCCTTTTTATATTTCAAGCGATTTCTTCCACATCATCAACAATAAAAATCAGTGTTACAGCGATATCCTGAGATGTAAAGAAGAGTAATATACTAATATAGTACTAACAAGATGCGTTTTTGTAGGTTGCCCCTTACACTGAAAAGAATGGTTTATCATTTTTCATCATATTAATGAAAAATTCTTCATTTTTACACCCAAGAACAAAATTCATCATATTGATGAAGAAATTCATAAATACATTGATTTTGTATGTGCGTGAAGTACGAAAACTAAAAATTTTTTTTTTGTATTGTGTTGTATTCAGTTTGAATTTTGTATTGTGTTGTATTCAATTTGTATTGTTTGCATTGTTAAAGATTAAAATCCTAATTTTAATATTAGCCGTGTAAATCGCAAAACAAAATTTCGCGCTGGCCCCCCTTTTTTGAAATTTTTGAAAATTTTTTATTGTATTGCGTTGCATTTAATTTGTATTGTTTGTATTGTTAAAAATTAAAATTTTAACTTTGTATACAAACAATACAAATTGAATACAACACAACACAAAAAAAAATTTCAAAAGTTTCAAAAAAAAGGGGGGCCAACGCGAAATTTTGTTTCGCGATTTACACGGCTAATATTAAAATTTGGATTTTAATTTTTAACAATACAAACAATACAAATTCAATACAACACAATACAAAAAAAAATTTCAAAATTTTCGAAAAAGGGGGGCTAGCGCCAAAAATGGTTTTTCGCGATTTTTAATTTTCTGCTTCGCGAAATGAAAAAAAGTTTTACGATACAAACAATACAAACTGAATACAACACAATACAAAAAAAATTTTTAGTTTTTGAAAAAAGAGGGGGCTAACTTCACGCACATTGATTTTGTTCATAAATACTATGAATTTTTCATCAATATGATGAACCATTTTTTTCAGTGAAATATCATAAAAAGAAGGTGTATCCTCCATGGTTACCTCCTTTTACATACCTCGATAGTAAATATTTCAAAATGTTGATAACTGAATAACCCATGCAGAAAGAGCAAATAGTGCACTGGAGGGCATCCCATGCCCCCAGACCCCCCGGATTACTCCTACGTTTTGCGTTTTTAAAGGTTTCTATTACCATAGCATAATATGCTGGGGTACTAAAAACAGTTTAGCATTTAAAATAAATAATCTGGGTATTTTAAAAATATGGGGCATGGAATGCCCTCAAGTGCAATCTAAGATTTTCTAAGATTATTTCCGAATTTCTTATTTTCTAATAGTTGCTAGAATTGGAACGTTCTGTGCGTTTTTGTAGGTTGCTCCTTTATATCATAAAATAAAGGTGTAAATCCGGGGGGTCTGAGGGGCGTGGAACGCCCTCCAGTGCATCCTTTGTTAATTATCCGAATATAACCCGATTATATTCTTTTACATATAACCGATGCATATCTTCGCGCGGATATTTCTTTTTTACGGACAATATAACTATCACAAAAATGCAAACTTGAAGAGGATCAATTTTTTAAAATGTATTTTAATAAATTATTTTAATTATAATTAATTTACTGTATTTTAAGGAAATAATATAAATAAATTGGGGATGAAATTACAAATTACTTGAAAATGTAGTAACCTAGTTACCAAATTACCGGGAGTGAAATTAGCAGGGGATCAAATTACCGGGGGCGTAATTACTAGAGGATCAAATTACCTGGGGCATAAAATCACCGGAGATGGGGACAGGGGTTCAAATTACCGGGGACCAAATTGCTGGGGGTCAAATTCCCGGCTATGATCACACCCATTGACTAAAATTGAATTTTTAAATCTTAAAAGTTTAAACTTTCATTTACTAATACATAAACTTACTATAATGAATATTTTTAATGTGATAATGTGAATTTGCCTGTTTTCGGCCATTTAACAGAAATTTCATGTTGTACTTTGTGCTTGTAAAATTTATACCGGATATACTACAGAATGTCTACCCTGCACCTTAAGTTCATATTTTTTAATTGTACCACTATTTTAATGCTTCGTCAAAAAAATTAACCCGTTCTCGACTGGAATGTCCGGTTTTCGGCCGATGCAATACCATTTTTCGGCCATATTTATGATATTTGTTATGTCGTTTATATTATTAATAAAATTAATTTAAAAAAATTATTAATACAACATTTTCCAGCTCTGAGAAAGTAATAGTAAACCTGTAGTTTAAAAATTCCCAAAAACCTGTTAATTAATTTGAAAAATTATTTTCGTCCATCTCCATAAAAAGTTTCTGTTTTAAATTATTTTGTGTTGTCCCGATTTGGGGAATTAAGCACAAATTATGATTTATGATAAATGATTTCTGTTATAAATTTATAGGTCAGGGTCTGCATTTTAATGCTCCTAAAAATGCGCCATAAAATTCTGTTAAAAATAGAAAAAAGAAAAACATTAATTGCTTTTAAAATTAATCGCAAGGATGTCCTACATAATTAAAAAACTAAAATAAATTTTATTAAAAAGCTAATTATTAATTTTTATTTAAGAACCTTTAATAAAAAGCATCCAGTTTAAATTATATAGCCTGGGTGGACCTCATGTTTCCGAATTTGCTTTTGCTGAACAGAGAACTGCAGGCTTACCAGGATTAAACATTAAATTTTTACGATTAAATTAAAAAAATTTCAATTTTTTCAAAGATTTTTTATAATATTTTTGACCTTTTTGAATTTTTTTTTGGATTTTTATATTTAAAAAAATCAAATACTGTATATTCCATGTTAGAGAAAAGTAATCCATCCAAAAACAATAAAATAACCGAATTGGCAACGATTTTTCAAATAGCATTATTTTGAAATCTTAAATTGCCGCTATCAAGCGCCAGAACTTTTTTTTGAAAATAAATTTTCAAAAAAATGGTTTCAGATTTACCATCAACAAATCAATAAGAGATTTGATAAGCAAAGCACAATCCTAATACATAAAATCCCAGCACGCTGCTCCTGCTCCTGCTCCAGCGTGTCATTTTTTGGTAAAAAAGAAACACTCTGATTGGTCGATTTTTTTTACCCATCGAAAAATATATTAAAGTAAGTAAAGTTAGGACTAAAAATATTTGTCCAATATTCTAAATGATTGGATATCCTGCGATATGTACTGGAGGGTGTTCCACACCCCCCAGACCCCCCGGTTTACAATTTTGACTTTATATTTTTACATTATTTTTCTAATTATTATGAATTAAATTAATTATAAATTATTATAAATAAATTAAAAGTAAACCGGGGGGTCTGGGGGGTGTGGAACACCCTCCAGTACAGATCGCAAGATATCCACTCATTTAGAATATAAAAATATAAAGTCAAAATTGTATATTGTGTAAATAGGGAATTTATAATTTTACAAGCTTCGTCAGGAAAAACCGGGAAATTTGGATTTTTAATGAAAAGTGAAGGAAGAAACCTTAACTTAAAAAAAAATTTATTTAAGTTACTTTATTGCGTTGCTTTGAAAATTAACTGTCAAAATTATAGTCAAAAATGTAAACCGGGGGTTCTGGGGGTGAACATATCCCGCAATATGTACCCCAGACTCCCCGGTTTACTTTTATTTTATTTATAATAATTTTCAATTAATTTTATTTAAGTATAATAATTATAAAAATAATATTAAAATATTAAGTCAAAATTGTAAACCGGGGGGTCTGGGGGGTGTGGAACACCCTCCAGTACATATCGCAGAATTTGGAGAAGCTAAAGAATTTATAATTTTACAAATTTCGCTAGGGAAAACCTGGGAATTTAAATTTTTAAGCAAAAGTGAGAAATTTAATCCTTTGGCTAGAGAATATTGAAGGTTGGAAAAACATTTATTGAAGAGCCTTACTGCTCAGAGTTTAGAGAGCAACTGCCAAAAGTGTAAACCGGGGGTTCTGGGGGTGAACACCCTCCAGTACATATAATAAAATTCCCACTCTTCTAGAATACCTACAGAAAACAGAATAATTATATCAATTTCGTCAGAAAATGCTGGAAAATTTTTTGTTTTTGAGCAAAAGTGAAGGAAATTAAAACGCTCGATTAAAGAAAATTAGAATTTCAGAAACTTATTTATTTTTAAATTATTTAAAAAAATTTTTAATTGCCGTCGGCACATCACATTTAGCAGCAATTTTTGCTTTACTTTAAAAATATAGAAAACCGGAGAATTACCCAGTAGCGGGAAACGAAATTAATATTGTTTAATATTGTATCACTAAAAAGGAGATCCACCGTCTAGCTGCCCGTCCGCGGAAATTTAAAAATAAATTAAAACATTTTAAGAATAGATAGAGATAAACAATAATTTAAATAAAATTTAAAAAATAATTAAAAAGATATTGTGAAAACAGATTTTAAAGAAATAAAAAGAATAAAATAATTACTATTTAAAAAACAAAATATAATATTTTATTTGATTTTTGAAAATTGCAATAAATATAACTTCCCAGACATTTTAAATTAAAAAATTCTGTTTTGTGCCGTTCATGAATTTTATTCTAATAGCGAAATTTTCAAAAAAAGCAATATTTTCATAAAATCACATTTTCAAGATTTAAATAAAAAACGATTGGTTTTGCGATTTAGATTTGAATGTTTGTATTTAATGTTTACAAACTTTAGATATCTGTATGGGAGGGTGGGGGGTTGGGGGTTTGTATATATAAATTCTAAAAACAACTTACCTAAGCAAATCCAATTTTTTTACGATATCATTACACATTGTATTGTTACACAAATACATAAATTTCTTTATCAGATTATTTGCAAGTGTTAAGAATAGCAATTAATTGTTGACGTTCACAAACCATCTCCTAATTAAATTAGCAACTTATTGCTAAACACTTACTTATTGTTTATTAATAACGGCGGTTAAAATCTGCGTTTAGAAAAAATTGTAATTTTTAAAACAAAGAAAGGAAATTTTAAAAATAGCACCGAAGGCAAAGTTATATATTTACAGAGCAAAATTATCTTACAAGATTAAATAATTAAAGAAACTAATCAAGATTATATTGGCGAATAAATGTTTATGAAACAATAAACGTAATTTTTTTCAATTGCTAACAAGTAAAATGGAATTCTTTGAGGTGCATTTTGGAGGCAACTTGAAAGTTACTCTAATTACTATAATCGGTGTTAATTGTTAATTAATGAAATGAAATTTAATGTGAAATAGTTTCACGATCACGCACGCAACATATCGCTTCGAGCTTTTATTAAGTATTCAAACAAATGAACATGAAATTGACAAGTTTAGTAGCAAATGTTTTTGTCATTGCGCATGTCAACAAGAAAGAAGTCGTAGTCGTAAAGCAGATTACATGCAAATAAGACGCTCTTATTTTTGTTCATCAATGTTATGTGTTATTCATATTCAGTCTTGTACAGTTATTTAATAAAACATTCTTTATTAATTCGTTATCGTTATTAATCTTAATAGGTTATGCGCCCAGTGAACGCGAAAAATTAATAAAAGAAAATTAAGTGAAACGTCGTGAATCAGTTTTAGGCGTGGCAAAAATGGCTGACAAGATTGAAATGGGTTCAATAAATAAGTTCGATGGGAAGAACTACCAGCAATGGAAATTCCAAATGAAGTGTGCTCTACGTGCAAAAAATTGCTACGATGTCGCAATTGGAGAGTCCATAAAGCCAAATTCCGAAGATAAAAAGCAGCTTGAACTTTGGAACAGGACGGACGCCATAGCTATGTTCACCTTGACATCGGCAATGGAGCTTGCGCAGATAACACTAGTGGAAAATTGTAACAGCGCAAAAGAAATCATGGATCGCTTGGACACCATCTACCAGCAAAAGTCGGAAATGAACAAGATGATGCATCAAGAACGTTTTCATCAGTACCGAATGGATCCCAATGATGGCGTTGCTTTACATGTTGCCAAAGTTGAAAACCTAGCTAAACAAGTAAGAGAAGCAGGTGACGTTGTTAGTGACGTAGCGGTGATGACTAAGATGTTGAGCTCCTTACCAGAAAAGTTTCGAGGAGTAAGGCAAGCTTGGTTATCAGTCAACGAGGAACGTCAAACAATACAAAATCTTACTGCGAGATTGTTAGATGAAGAATCTAATTTAACCAAAGTCGAACAAGTCGACAACGCGTTTTCAACACAAGTAAAGTTGAAAACAGCAGCAAATGGAAATTCGAAAAATTGGAAAAAGAAGATCACTTGCTACAACTGCCAGAAGAAAGGGCATTTCGCAAGAGATTGTTCCAACCCAAAGAAAGCAAGAAACAACCAAAAATATGTCAAACCAGATGAAAATGGACCACAAGGAAATGTATCGGCTTTCACAACAGAGGACAATGTTGTCCATGTAACTGAGTCAAGAGATGACGTGTGGACGCTAGACAGTGGTGCATCGGGACACATGAGTTTCAAACGCGAGTATTTCCATACATTTAAAGAAAACCAAAACGAGAGCTTAGTCACTCTAGGAAATAATAACACTCTTGAAGTTAAAGGAAAAGGAACAATAAAGATTCGAAAATTGCTGAATGATGAGTGGCATGACGCGACAATAACAAACGTGTTATATGTTCCTCAACTAAGAAAGAACTTATTTTCAGAAGGTGTCATTACGCGTAAAGGAATGAAAATTGTGAAAGAGAACAAACATGCATATATTTACGAAAATGATAAAATTACGGCAAGTGCGGTTCGCGAGACAAACAATCTTTATCATCTACAGTTTAAGACAGTGATTTCACACCAAGGAAACGTTGTAACGGAAATCGATAAGTTGAAAATGTGGCACAACAGACTTGGTCATATCAATTTCAAAAAAGTGGAAGAAATGGTGTCGAAAGGACTAATTACGGACGTAGACTTAAAAAATGTTAAACACGAATTTTGTGAGTCATGTGTTTACGGAAAACAACACCGACTCACATTCGGGAGTGTAAAACGTAACTCAAAACCGGGAGAGGTCATTTACTCAGACTTGTGTGGGCCGATGACTTTATCAACCTTAAACGGTGCAAATTACTTCGTACTATTCAAGGACGAAAGCTCAGGTTATCGCGTAGTATTTCTTATCAAGCATAAAGCTGACACGCTAGAATGTTTTAAAACTTTTGTAAACCTATGTGAAAACAAATTTAATTACTCAGTAAAAACTCTACATGTGGACAATGGAACGGAGTATATCAACATAAATTTTCGGCAGTTTCTAATCAAAAAAGGAATTGAATTAGAAAGAACGGCACCCTACACACCGCAGCAAAATGGACAAGCGGAACGAGAAATGCGAACAATCGTTGAGTGTGCACGGGCGATGTTATACCAAAAAGACTTACCGAAAAATTTGTGGGGCGAGGCTGTCAACACAGCCGTATATATTCTAAATAGAACGTTGAACAGCAAAACAGAAATGACGCCATACGAAATATGGACGGGAAAGAAACCTACTTTAAATCACATCAGAACCTTCGGAAGTGATGCTTACATGCACATCCCAAAAGAAAAAAGGACAAAGTTGGATTTCAAAAGCAAAAGACTGATAATGGTTGGGTATGATGGTAACTCGACAAATTACAGACTTTTAGACCCCGAAACCAAACGGATAAACATTTCCAGAGACGTAATCTTCAACGAGGATATAGCAACGATAAACTCCAGAACCAATACAACAAAAGCAAGTGTGGAAGAAAACGAAGAAAGTAGTCTTGATAATGAAGAGAATGTTCCACAAGAAGTTGAACCAGAACAACACGAAAAGGAAGAAATGGAACCGTCAACCTCCAAGGCAACTCCATACAATTTAAGAAGACGTGAAACACTACGTGCTCCTAACAAGTTCCAAGATTTTGAAGCAAATTGTGTAGAAATGGATATCCCACAAAGCTATGAAGAAGCCATGAAAAGCAAGGACTCGGAAAAGTGGAAAGAATCTATTAAAGAAGAACTAGAAGCATTAGACAAGAACGACACTTGGAAATTGGTACCAATGCCAAACGACAGAAACATAATAGATTGCAAATGGGTATTCAAAGTAAAACGAACACCCAACGGAAACATATCACGTTACAAAGCGAGATTATGCGCGAAAGGATTCACACAAATAAAGGGTATAGATTATGAAGAGACTTTCTCACCCACGACAAGGTACGATACCATACGAATTCTACTTGCAATCGCAGCAACAAATGATTTCGAAATCACCCAGTTCGATATTAAAACAGCATTTTTAAATGGTGATTTGGAAGAGGAAATTTTCATGATGCCGCCAGTAGGAACAAACATTGAACCTGGTGTTGTGTGCAAATTGAGAAAAGCGCTGTACGGTCTCAAGCAAGCGTCTCTTAGGTGGTATCAAACACTGAATAAATTTTTGAAAAATCTTAATTTTGAACAATGTGAAGCAGATCGGTGTGTCTACAAAGGTGAATTTGAAAAGAACAAAGTTATTATAGTAATTTTTGTTGATGACGGTTTGATAATGAGTAAAAATGGAGAAATGATCAAAAAGATTCTACAAGAACTAAAGAAAAGTTTTGAGGTCACTGCAAACTACATCAAACAAGTCATTCGCAGATTTAGGATGACTGACGCAAAGTCATCAAATACACCAGCAGACAAAAACACAATACTGACCTGTCCCAATGAACAATCGCAGACAGATGAAATTCCATACTATCGAGAAGCAGTGGGAGCTTTAATGTTTATTGCTATTGTAAGCAGGCCTGATATCATATATGCGATAGGATTAGTCAGCAGATTTTTGAACAATCATAACACATCGCATTGGAATGCCGTAAAACGAATAATAAGATATTTGAAATGTACCCCAAATACAGGCATTAAATATGGTGCAACGGATTCAAAATATCCAAAATTAATCGGCTATTCTGACTCAGATTTCGCCAACGACCCAGATACAAGAAAGTCAACTTCTGGTTATATTTTCAATCTAAATGGTGGAGCAGTTACTTGGTCAAGTCAACGACAACAAACAGTTTCCCTCTCCACAAGCGAAGCCGAATATATCGGAAGCTCAAACACAGCAAAAGAAGCGATTTGGATACGTCATCTTCTACAAGAAGTAGGTGAATTAGAAGAAGGACCAACAACTTTGTGCGTGGACAATCAAAGTGCTATACGATTGGCAAAGAATGCAGAACACCACAAGCGCACAAAGCACATCGATATCAAATACCATTTTGTGCGCGAGAAATGCGAAAGCGGGCAAGTTAAAGTTATTTTTGTGCCGTCTAAAGAACAATTGGCCGACATAACAACCAAACCTATTAGCAAAAGCCAATTCGAAAACCTGAAGTCACAATTCGGCATGATCGAAGGTGAAATGATATGAAATTTTTATTTATGTTTTATTGTTTTCAAATTTAAAAATTTTCCTATGTATTAGAATTGAACTTTCAATTAGTGGGAGTATTAAGTATTCAAACAAATGAACATGAAATTGACAAGTTTAGTAGCAAATGTTTTTGTCATTGCGCATGTCAACAAGAAAGAAGTCGTAGTCGTAAAGCAGATTACATGCAAATAAGACGCTCTTATTTTTGTTCATCAATGTTATGTGTTATTCATATTCAGTCTTGTACAGTTATTTAATAAAACATTCTTTATTAATTCGTTATCGTTATTAATCTTAATAGCTTTAATCGACAAAATACCGGCTTGTTATGATGCTCCCCATTTCGATTCTCTCCAACCAACTTGGCAAGGATTTATTATTTGCTCTTACCGTTTTGTCAAGGTAATATAGAAAACAGGTGCATTTTAGTATTATATTATTATTAACAAATGGGTTACTTACCACTCCCAAACACCATTATACACGATGCATTACGAAATGAAAAATTATGGTCTGTTGTGTTGAAACTTGGTTTAGCTAACTATGAGGTCCTATTTCAAAATCAAACATCAAGGCAAAACTGAAACTAACTCAAATTATTTTTTAAATAAGTATTTCATTTATATAATATTAATAAATAATAACAATGCTGAAATTGCTTTATGTTCCTTTACCCGGATCTTCGCTTTTCAATCCACCAAACCAGCTTCCATCGGATTGCTTTTCAATAACTTTCATTTCCATAATGTGATTCGTCATGGATACCTTCTTGTGACATCTTAGACAAATAACTTTTTCATTTGTAATTGGCAACGTGAAAACATGAGTTCGCTTCCTATTTGGGCATCTGCATACAAAATAATCAATGGTTAATAATGTAGGTTATTCATAATTTGTCCAATTATGTGTAAGCAATTATTTGCCCGGCGCGAGCGTTGCTAAATTGCTACTTTAGCGCCGCTCTTTGCGGGACTTGGCGCGTGCCGAGTCTCCTATGCGCCGAGTCGGCAGTGCCGATCAAAAAAACGCTAAATATATAAAATCAACATTTACCTGATGCAAGAGTATTACATGATGCAATCTGTTTATAAAATTGTGAGATAACTTTATAATTAAATAATTTTTCTTATCAGGATTTAAATTATTAAAATAAATAATATTATATAAACGTGAGAAAGTTTAAATTATGTAGATGTGCGTCGTGATTTTATCCTACAGTAAAACTTTAAGTTCAAGATGGTAAATTTCGACCCTAAGATTAAAGAAAATAAAACTCTAGGAACCCTTAAGCAACTCCTAGCGACAGGTAAGTACTTTTTGACTTATAGATAGGCAACTTTTTAATATTATGGTCTTTTCCAGTATGCTTGGGACCGATTTCCATGGGAGCGTATTTGGCTTGGACGTCGCCAGTACTTCCACAGTTCCAAAATGAAAATTCCACCACGACTTTACACCTAACAGTAGAAGAAGGCTCATGGGTAGGTTCGATGTTAGCAGTCGGTGCGTTAACCTGCGCAATTCCGGCCGGATTCCTCGCAGACCATTTTGGCCCAAAAAAGTGCATAATTGGATTCACGATACCATCGTTAATATTCAGCCTGGCAGTGATTTTCACCAATAATGTGTACGCGCTTTGCGTGGCACGAATTTTTTCTGGATTTGCCATTGGAGGAATATCAGTAACCGGACCCATTTACATTTCCGAAATAGCCGACGTTTCCCTTCGAGGAACTTTATCTTCATTTTTCGAACTATTGATTTACGTGGGCGTCACACTAACCGCTATTTGTGGAGCTTACGTCGACTACATAACGCTTACATCTGTAATCGGCGTATTTACCATGTTAATGGGTATAATTTTCATTTTTCTGCCGGAGAGCCCTTCGTACTTAATAAAAATCAAAAAACGGAACGAAGCCGAAAAAGCTCTGAGGTTCTACAGAACCGAAGTTAATTTTAATGCCGAAGAAGTATTAAATAATATTTACGACGCAAGGTTTAACAGCGCGCAGCATAAATCGGGATCAAGCTTGATAACCCAGTTTACATCTAAGGCAGCCATTCGAGGACTTATCGCCAGCATTGGATTGACAATCTTCCAACAGCTAAGTGGAATAGACGGAATTACTTTTTACACCGTCCAACTGTTTGAAACAGCCAATTCGGTTATAGATGCCTATACTTGTGCCATAATAATGGCGGCACTAGAGTTGGTATCGGCAGTGTTCCTAATATTCATTGTGGAAAAAACAGGAAGAAAAAATTTTCTCTACATTTCTTCGATAGGTATCTGCATCTGTTTAGCTGTATTTGCCATGTATTTCACTTTGAAAGAGTACAATATTGATTTTTACGGAATTTCCGCTTTGCCATTGGCCAGTATGTTTATTTATAACTTTGCGTTTGCGCTCGGGCTTGGCCCGGTACCGTGGATGGTAAACGGAGAACTTTTTGCGCCGGAAATCAAAGGAGTTGCCAATGGAATAACAATTGCGGCAAACTGGACGTTTTTGTTTTTTGTGACCAAATCAATGCCCGTAATGATAATAAGTTGGGGTCCGTCGTATACGTTTTATCTCTACTCTTCATTTATGGTCATCTGCGCAGTTTTCGTTAAATTTTGCGTTCCCGAAACTAGGGGGAAAACGTTAGAACAAATACAACAGGAACTTAGTTCTTAATTACTATTGTAAAAATAAATAAAACAATTTTTCCTCAATTTTAATTTACCTAATCGTAAAAATGTGTAACCAACTGGCGAGGGTCGAAGCGTTCGAAAAATTGCCAGTGCGCACCATACTAAAATTTGATTCACCTTCGAAGGTAAATCAGCAATGCATCTAAGCCTAAGCCTTGCGATTAACATAATGAGATCAGTAGGTATAGCCCGCGGATGTCCACTGATACTATTATAATAATAATCTATGGCATTTGGAATCCACTATGGGGACTTCTAATTTTCAATCAATTACAACAAATTAACGCGCACATTAATTAAGAAACTAATTTACACACTTAATTACAAAATAAATTTCGTACCAAGTTGTAGGAGGGAAATATTTAAAGAATTTCATTGGGTAATTAGCAATTTTGCAAGTTTCTTTAATGGTTTTTAACTCAACACATCAAGTGAAGAGTTATTTCTTGCCAATTGTTAACAATAATTATTGTAGTATGAAAAATTGCTGTGAACCACACAAAGCTGGGTATTACTAGATGTAATATTTTTAGAAAATTAAGATAACCTTTTATTTAAATAATTTTTCTTATCGGGATTAAAATTATTAAAATAAATAATATTATATAAACGTCAGTAAGTTTAAATTAGGTAGATATGCGTGGCTGTTTGACGCTTCGGTAGTAATTTTAGTGCAAAATGGTGAAATTAGAACCCAAAGTTAATAATAATAAAGCTCTAGGAACGCTTAGGCAACTTTTAGCAACAAGTAAGTACTACCTCTGTAACTTCAGTAAATATTTTGTATGTGGTTAGCCCGATGGTGAAGCGAAAGACTATCAAGGCGAAGTTCTTGACCGGATATTTCGCTTTCGGACATTTCGCTTCCGGATAATTCGCTACTAAAAGTATTTGCTACCGCACATTTCGCTGCCACTCCTAAATTGTTAATTCATTTTTTAGTAATCCAATTTATAAACCAAAAGTGCGGTGGCGAAATGTACGGAAGCGAATTGTCCTAAAGCGAAATGTCTTAAAACTAGAAAAAATATCTAATATTTCTTATTCCAGTATGTTTGGGGCCGCTCACGATGGGAACATTTGCGGCTTGGACGTCTCCGGTACTCCCACAGTTCCAGAACGAAAATTCCACGACAATCTTAAAGCTAACAGTAGAAGAAGGCTCGTGGGTGGGTTCGATGTTAGCAATCGGTGCGTTAATATGTGCAATACCAGCAGGACTCCTCGCAGACCATTTTGGTCCCAAAAAATGCTTAATTGGATTCACGGTACCTACGTTGATATTCAGCCTGTTAGTGGTTTTTACGAATAACGTGTACACGTTTTGCTTGGCACGCTTTTTATCTGGATGTGCCATGGGAGGTATTTCAGTAGCTGGGCCCATTTACATTTCCGAAATAGCCGACGTTTCGCTTCGAGGAGCTTTATCTTCATTTTTCGAACTATTAATTTACGTAGGTATCATACTAGTTGCCGTTGTAGGAGCGTACGTCGACTACATAACGCTGACCTGTGCAATCTGTGGTTTTACCTTATTATTGGGCATAATTTTAATTTTTTTTCCCGAGAGCCCCTCATACCTAATAAAAATTAAAAACCGAAACAAAGCTGAAAAAGCTTTAAGGTTCTACAGAACCGAAGTTAATTTTAATGCCGAAGAAGTATTAAATAACATTTACGACGCCAGGTTTAACAGTGCGCAACATAAATCAGGAACAAGCTTGAGAAAACAGTTTAAATCTAAGGCAGCTATTCGAGGACTTATTGCCAGTGTTGGATTAACAATTTTCCAACAGCTAACTGGAATAGACGGAATTATTTTCTACACCGTCCAGCTGTTTAAAACCGCTGAATCCGTTATAGATGCTTACACTTGTGCCATAATAATGTCGGCAGTGCAGTCACTATCGGCACTGTTCTTGATGTTGATCGTAGAAAAAACAGGAAGAAAAAATTTTCTCTATATGTCTTCAATTGGAACTTCCATTAGTTTAGCTGCATTTGCTATGTATTTCACTTTGAAAGAGTTCGGTATTGATTTCTACGGAATTTCCGCTTTACCGTTGGTGAGCATGTTTGTTTATAACTTTGCGTTTGCGCTCGGGCTAGGCCCGGTACCATGGCTGGTGAATGGAGAACTCTTTGCGCCAGAAATCAAAGGAATAGCTAACGGAATAACAATTGCGACAAACTGGACGCTTTTATTTTTCGTAACCAAGACGATGCCCATAATGATTATCAGTTGGGGTCCATCGTACACGTTTTATCTTTACTCTTCTTTTATGGTAATGTGTACAGTTTTTGTTAAATTTTGCGTGCCCGAAACCAGGGGAAAATCGTTAGAACAAATACAACAAGAACTTAGTTCCTAATTTGGGTATATAAAAAATGTGATAGATATTAGTATAAGTAATGGACACTTGAACCAGGCACTCACTCCGGTTGGTGGATTTAAATCCGACTTATTCCGAATCGGAGCTCGGTTTCGAATCCGAATCCGTCGGATTCGTGATAGGTCGGAGTCAAATCAGAGCTTAGATTCATGTTAGGTCAGCTTTGAATCTCAGTCGATTTTCATGTCAAAACTAATTTTTTATACTTAATTTTTCCTACATTTATTTAAAACCATTGGAAGATGCGAAAAAAGGTGGAAACGAGGTCTAATCCACCCCAACAAACTGGAAAGCCAAAAGAAGATTTTACATTTGGCTCAGGAATCTATTGACACTACTTTCATTTTATTTTCCAAGATGTTTCATAATTAAAACTAATTTTCTATTAGACAAGTATTTCCAGAATCTGCCAAACAACTTCGCAGAAGCTCTTGAGCAATGTGAGTTCGATAGTGTGGTGGAGTCGATATTCTGAACAATTAATTTTGCTTTAAGATAAAAAAAATTCTAAATAATTTCTTGTACATTACCTATGAAATTTATTTATTGCTTTGCAAAATAAAGGAATTGCTTTTTGGGGATCTTCACTTTCCAACGCACTACCAGCTGCATCGTACATTTTTTCGATAGCTTTCATTTCATTAATGGAACTGGTCATGGATACCTTCTTGCGACATCTTGGGCAAATTAAATTTTCATTTGTAATTGGTAATGTGAAAACGTTGGTACATTTTTGATTTGGGCATCTGGAATAGAAAATATGAAAAGTAGAAAAACGAACCAAATCAGATTCGTTTGAGCAAAACTCACTTCAATCGTGTACTGACATCTTCCAATTTATCTTCACAGCTTGGCCAATTTTGCTCGCATGGTTGGCATTTACAACTGAACCAATACCTCGAGCTTAATGTCCTTTGCCTGACAGCTAAAGACTTCCTTGTAAAAATTGGTCCATAATTTTCGGCAATTGCTTCGCCAGGATTTAGGGGACGCACAGCCGTCAGTACGATATTTTTTCCAACAAAATATCTGGAACAAAAAGACAGCATTTTAAATTTAAAAAAGTAAAGTTACCTTGTTACCTTGTTACGGCAGGATAGCAATCGTGGTTGAACAGAGCAGCTGTGAGATAAATTGCCACTCCAATGTAGACAGCTCTACTAGATTTAAATCGATGGGCTGATGTATAACGCGTCTCGTATATTTCGTGAGCGTTAAATTGAAGAATTTGTAAATAACACAACATCAGTTCTCCAATAGAAAACTCCTCTTCATTGGGCATTACTAAAATAAGCTTGTTTAGCCAAAATTAATCAAGTAGCATGTAAATAATTTATAGTGTCGCACGCGTATCCCAATTTTAAATACAAACCCACTTACTAATCTTACGCGTGCGATTCATCAGCAATAATTGTTATTGTAAATAAAAAGTTAGCTTTTGATGAATAAAAGTATGGTCAAAAACCGAACCTGGACTTGAGTTTTATTCTACCAACAGGGTGACTTTTGAGATCCAACCCTAAGAACTCGTTAGTGAGGCCTCCTAAATCTCTTACGGAAATTAGAGAGAGTTTTTATTTGTTACCTTCCTCGTTCGCTTCCCCATCGGCAAAATATCCACTCTTTTGCAAACACCTCAACAGGAAGCAGGCCATAATCGTACGCTGAAATGCATCTTCGGGTGATCTTAAAGTTGCATTGGTACATAGAGCAAAAATTTTTTCGTTGGATCTGTTGGTGTAAATTCTCAAATTTTCCTTGAGAGAGTTTTGTGTTATCATTCGTAGCGCGGTGTGACAAAGAATGCTCATACCGGAACCGATGAGTAAATCTATCAGGTGGCATTCGTACTTGTGATATGTGGCTAAAGCCGCGTTTCTACACTCGATTTTACAGAAAGCAACATTCGAACACTCGTGACATCCAACTGGAGCGATCAACCTAAAATGAAAATTGGTTAAAAAATAACAGGAGGCTGTGCGTTTGTCTACTTTTCAAAACAGTGGTGGCAGTTGGTGCCGAAACTATCGGGTAAAAGACAAGAAGCGTAAGGTTCTTCCACAACCACCACATCGCCGGCTTTAACTTCATCTTTGGCAACCACGTAACGACCTTTATCGGACTCTTTTGATATCCCAATCTTTTTGGATGCGTTTGAAATTTCTGGATGTTTCCCTTCGGAAACGGATGGTAGAACTAAAACATCATGGTGTAAATGAACTATTGGTTAAGGTAGGAAAGGAAGAACCTCTTCTAGTGTTTGCAGTTTTCTCTTGTGGATTTAAACTTTTGTGATCGTTAAACATCTTGAGTGAAGCTTCGTGTTTGTCCAAAAATTTTGATGCTAAATTGAACGAAATATCAGCTTTTTTGTTTTCTCCGGCTGCTTTGTAGCAAACTGCCATTTTGCAATATGCTTCCAACTTGAACGTATCGAAAAGACCTTCTTTCAATGCTTCTTTTATGTCTGCCAAAGCGAAGGAATATTTTTGCAAAGCCATGAACACTTTTGACCGGTTCCAAAACGCCAAAGCCAAAGTAAACCCATCATCGATTTCGGGATTCGTTCCTAGATATGATCATAGTCAAAAAGAAATCGGATTTAAAGTTTCAAATTGGGTCAAGTACCTGTTGTTGGTGCTCTTAACACTGCTTGACTACTGAGGATCAAAGCTTTTGGAAGCTCTCCTTTGTTCAGAAGTACTTCTGCTTCTAAGCGACGTTTGAAGGAAATTTCAGCGCTATTCTTGCGGTAAATTTCTTGCACATGCACCAAAGTTTCGCAAACAGCTTCCTTCACCTAAAAAGGCAAAATAACTTTTTAACCCTCCATCGGACGGAGAAAAATTAAAAATTATATTTACCGGTTTGTGCGCATAAATTGATCTGATACGATCACGATCTGTCGTTAACTTTCCAAACACATTTTTGATCCACTTATCCCCAGCGGTTAAAGCCACATGGTCGGCAAATTTTAAGAAAAATCCCTTTTCGTTTGTTTGCAACGTTTTTTCGCTGCATCTTGCCAGAAAGGTAGGATCTATAAATACATTATTCATTTTGAAGTATCAACTAAACCATTAATTGATTAATTAATTCTAAAATTTTATAACTTAAATGCATTAGAATAGTTTGTGTAGTAGACAACTTCAAGATGGTTTAAAAATAGACGCTCTAATTTTTAGAAATCTAAAAGTAGTTCCTAGGGGAAACCGAAACGTGACAGGAAAAACAATTCCCAATACTCCAGAAATTTACCTTTGGTCGGCGAAAGAAATCTTTTTAGATTTTATTATTAAATTTTATTGCTACTTTATTATTTGAAGATTTAAAATTCATTGTTGTGAGTTCAACTTCACGTGTGTCAGCATCACATTACGTGATTTGACTTAATTTTTTCCTGAAAGTGAGAAAATATGGACATATTTAGGAAGAAAACAAATTGTAAGCAGATCAATAGGTATTTTGATGGGCGGGGTCGGCTGCAGTTGCCTTTTAGTAGTGCAACAGTTAACATCATATCATAAATTCTTTTCAGATTTCTGCCATTCTTACGAACCGCTACTGATTTAAACCTTGAATAATAATCAATATCAATTCATTTATGTTATGACTGTGTTCGATAAAAATATTTCCGGCAGTGCATCTATGCACGCCGGCAAAATCTGGACGAAGCTACGATGTAACCTCACAATTATTAGTAGACTATTAATAGACAATGATAGTAGACTATTAAAATATTCAATTTTGTTTTATTAGTTATTATCATTAAAGGAATTGAAATCTTATCACTGGATTTAAAAGTGCTTAATTCAAATTTCCAAACCTTTTCAGTTAGGAAACGAAAAACACGTACCTAGTAGAAGTGCAGTGGCGCATAAAGCGACGGCATCGTTATTATGTTGAAAATGGATATTAAAGAAGATGATATTAAAGAAAAACAAACTACGGGAAAAATTAAACAGTTTTTAGCGACTCGTAAGTAAACACTTAATTATTCCTATAAACAGTGGCGGCACCAGATATTTTTAAAAGGTGGGCAGATATGAGCAGAGATATTTCGAGGTTCAATCCGCGCCATTAAATCAGTATTTCTAAAATTTTCTAATATTTGTCCGTTAGTAATTTTTCTATTTCAGTATGTACAGGGCCCGTTACATTAGGCGCGTCGATAGCGTGGACATCCCCAGTACTTCCCCAGTTCGAAAACGTAAATTCCACCACAACTTTACACCTCTCGATAGAAGAAGGATCGTGGGTAGGCGCCATGTTACCAATCGGTGCTTTAATGTGTGCCATTCCGGCTGGCTACTTGGCCGACCGTTTTGGTTCCAAAAAATGTATAATCGGGTTTGCGGTACCAACTGTACTCTTCGCTCTCTTGATAGTATTCACCAATAACGTCTACGCGTTTTGCATTGCCCGTGCGCTCTCTGGATTTGCAGTTGGAGGTATATCGGTCGCCGGACCCATGTACATATCCGAAATTAGTGAAGTATCGCTGCGAGGAACTCTATCATCGTTATTTGAGTTACTGATATACGTGGGGGTAACTCTAACGGCAATGTTTGGTGCTTACGTGGATTATCAAATGTTAACTTCCTTAATAGGTTTGCTTACGTTACTCCTGAGCTTTGTATTTTTTTTCTTGCCAGAAAGTCCTACTTACTTGATGAAGATCAAGAAACGGTCACGTGCCGAAAGAGCTCTAAAATTTTATAGAACCAAACATTTTAACGCTGCAGAAGTGTTGGACGAGATAAACGATGCCATCGTGATGAGATCGCAACACAAATCTGGAGGTGCAAACGTCTGGCAACTTCTGCGATCCAAAGCGGTTGTACGTGGACTTGTGGCTAGCGTCGGATTGACATCTATTCAGCAATTAAGTGGAGTAGACGGAATCCTTTTTTATACTGTCCAAATTTTTGAAAGGGCCGATGCAGTCATAAATGCTTACACTTGCGCAATAATAATGGCGGTGGTAGAATTGGTCGCAGCAATGTTTCTGATAGCCATAGTGGAAAAAGCTGATAGGAAAACGTTCGTTTACATTTCTTCCATCGGAACGGGAGTTTGTCTGGCGTTATTTGCGATTTATATGACTTTAAAAGAGTTGGATGTCGATTTTTATGGACTTTCCATTTTGCCTTTGGCCAGCATGTTCACCTATAACGTGGCGTTTGCTCTTGGTCTTGGACCAATACCGTGGATGATAAACGGAGAACTGTTTGCACCCGAAATTAAAGGAGTAGCTAATGGAATAACTATTACCACAAATTGGACTTTATTGTTTATTGTTACAAAAACATTGCCCATTATGATGCTGAAATGGGGAGCTCATTATACATTTTATCTATATGCTTCGTTTATGGCTGCTAGTGTGGTGTTTACTAGATTTTGTGTGCCCGAAACGCGAGGAAAAACTTTAGAACAAATACAAGTAGAATTGAATTCCTAACCCTGCGGAAGACCCAGCGGAAGACATGATTCGGCTGCAGGGTTAAGTAACTTTTCTTAATTTTAAATTAATTCTGTAAATGTTTTACAACCTTGATAATTATGTTTGTATATTAAAAATTTTAATAAATTGATGTGTACTTAAACACTTAAACTATGTCATACTATTCCATTATTAATTAATGAACTTCTTGACTAATAATAATAACCTACTAGCCAACCTTGTAACGGATGGTAGATAATAAACTAGAAACTTTTGTTACAACAACTACGTCATTTCATATTATAAAGGCGGGTCCGGCTGCTTTTGATCTTGACTTTGTTAAGTGGCCAGACGCAAGCTAGCGACGCCGGGTTAAGTCTTGTTTAGATCCAAATTATTGGAATTTCGAATTCTGTGTAGAAAAATATAATCATGAACCATTGTAAACGGAATAGATTAAAATTCTGACCCTGTTATGTACAATGCCTGGTATTTTTGATTGTGGAGGGTCCGGAGCGAAAACCATACTATTCCTTAGGATCAGAGCCAGCGATAGGCACTAGGGAAACTAGGCAACTGTCTAGGGCGCAAACCAGATTAAGATGCAAAAATTAAAAAAAAACTTATAGCAACTTTTGCCGCAAAAAGGCCAGATTTGTTTTTCTGAAATTTTCAGAGGCCGGAGATTGTAGAATACCCCTAGCATTAATTTTGCTGCGCGAACAAAGAGCAAAAAGTGCCCTGGGGGGTATTCCATACCCCCAAACCCCCCGGTTTACCATTGGCTTCATTGAAGCTCGATTATTAATATTTTAAGTTATAATATAATAAATACGTTTAACTTCAAAAGTTCAACAACAGCTTGAAGTTAAACATAAACTAACCATACTAAAGGTAGCTAAGACCACAGCGGTGGCTAGAATCCTGGACTCGGCACAAACTGTGGATCGAAATACTAATAACTTTCCTTAACATCTTAATGGAAAACAGGGTACAATAAGCCTAGAGTGGGCATTGAACCACTACCCGTGCAGCTAATTTGGAAAGGTAGCTACTTCTGAGACATGCAAATGTAGAATTACTTGTGGGCTTGGCAGATAAACCAGTTTTTTTATTGCTTAAACTTAAGTTTTAAAAACACAAAACAATGTATACCGGGGGGTCTGGCGGGTATAGAATACCTCCCAGTGCACTATACTCTATTTGTGAATTATTCCAAAATTTTTAAATTAGAGATTCCTTGTCCTAGATCAGAGATATTTCTACCAAGTGCGTGGACTTAGAAACTTACTCACTTGAAAGACTCTCCGCTTCAAGCCCTATGAGGCTTTTAAGTTACATCTCATCATAGTTTGTAAAAGCGGACCTTAATAGTATACATATTTCTGTGAGCTTGCAGAGAGCTGGCAACAGGCTAATAGGTCAGTTTCTAGTTCCTTTTTAATTTTTTCCGATATCTGGCATTGCTGCGCGAACAAAGAGGAGCTAAAGGTGCACTGGGGACCCCCCGGATTGCCACAAAACAGTTTTATAGTGGCCGCTGAACTTTTATAATTACCTAGTTTGCTATAGAAATTTCTAAAATCTGTTTTAAAAATTCGATAAGCTTCAGTTTAGCTGCTATTACGAAACTGGTTTAGACACAAAATGTTAGTGGCAATCCGAGGGGTCTGGGGGGTGTGGAATACCCCTCAGTGCATCTATTGTTTTTTATTCGCGCATTTTTAGTAACAAATATTAAAAGGTTCCATATTCCAAATACACCGTGCACTGAGGGGTATTCCATACCCCCCAGACCCCCCGGTATGGTTACAATGAAGCTCAATCGATATCGATAACCCCAAAATATAAACAAATTGTGTGATTTCTAAAACTTGTTAGTTTTAAATTTATTTAAAGACATAAAATAATGGAGATAAACCGGGGGGTCTGGAGGGTATGGAATACCCCCCAGTGCACGCTTTAATTTTATTTCCAAATCGCTACACCCAACACAACAAACTAGACTACATCATCTTCTCAACCCCTCAATTTTTTCCTTTTCTCTTCCTTCTCTCTTCTTCTCAAAACTGCGACTTCCAAACACACCGTACACTAGGGGGTATTCTATACCCCCCCCGACCCCCCGGTTTACCAATAGCTACATTGAAGCTCAATTATTAATATTACTTGTGTGACTTGGTAGCAGAACCAGTTTTTGTTGTTTAAAATTAAACTCAGAGCCTATTTTACCATTAGGCGCATTAGGCACGTGCATAGGGCCCAATGGGCAGATGGGCTCAAAAAGAAAGAACATAAAATCGTAAAATAAAAATCAAATACTGATAAAATAGCCCAAAAATTGGGTATTCGATGCTAATAGTTACACTTGAATATAAGAGGCGCGAATATTTGCTAAAGTAAATATTTACTATATTTAGTGAAAACTAGAACCAGCGCTTTAAGTTTTATCTACTACGGTTACGTAATGAGCTACTTTTACGCACTAGTGCGGAAAGTGATTCTTTTATTTTTTTGATATTACTTGTCAAATTTATGCCAATTGAAAAATAAATATTTATTAAATAACATAATCAGATTAAAAAAATTGTAGTTATTATAGTATCGTATGATAATGACTTACTTTCTACACTGATATTACGGCAATATTGATAACCAATACCTCCAGCCGATCTTCATCTAATGTTGCTTGAATATTGTTTTCCAATATTGCACCAATATTGTGATAAATCTTTTTGTTTTCAATTATTTAAATTATTAAAAATATTTGCGTCATTTTTCATTCATAACAATTTTTTTATCAAAATATAAATTATTACGTTATCGATCATGTTATCATAGATAAGAAAGAGTAAATAACAGCGAATGAACCTACAGAGAAAAATTTTTGGAATTTAATATTATTAATTTTTTTTTTGAAAATACGGCTAGGTACTACAATAATTGAAAACCTCTTTGTTCTTTTCACAAGAAAAATAAACCATAAACTGAAGCGTAAAAAATGTTGAAAATGTAACCGCAAAAGATTGATAAAAATAATTAAGACTATACAAAGTAATTAAGTAATAAGTACAATATTAAAAGCTAAAGAAAACATTAAGTGAATTTAGGGACGCAGGGGCTTACTTAGGAATTTTAAAATAAAAATTCTTTGTGGCAAAATGCAATTTTCACTCTAGCAACATTTTATTTTGTGTATATTTTCAAGTTTGTATTTTTAGAAAATCGACCCCTTTGAGTAGGCCCAGCAGCATTTGTCAATGAGACTGCCGGCCCAATCCGGGCCTGGGTTTCGTTACCATGTAGTTGCCGGTTTCGACAAACTAATTAACGTAGATAAATTTAAACCCAAGCAATTATTATTAGGTGTTTTTAATTCTGTGTTGAATTTAATGGATTAGTTTTAATTTTGTGCTTTAACTAATTTCGGTGAGTTGTTTTTTTAGAGAACCCCCTGGGGGCACAATAACACTAAAAAGAATATTATTAGAAAAATTATTTAATTTACTGAAAGAATATTAAAATAAAAAATATTCTGACATAGTAAAAAAATATAATCCAATAGAATATTGAATGAACAGGGGGGGGGGTGAAAATTATGATTGAAATCGGATCGCAAAAAAAACTGATCAGTGCTAAATTATTTTTAAACTTTTTACAGTAAATTTGTTTCTTTACGAGTAACTTTTAAGAGGTCAACGACAGACGGTCACCCATCTAAGTGCAAACCGGGGTTTGTATTGCTTGGTTTCCGTTATCTCGTTAATCGATTAAAAATTTCAATCAGCAATTAATGATAATAATATGATAAATTACTTAATATGCGTGCAGTGATAGCGAATCAAGTACTTATAATTCAAAATAAAAATTGTTTAAAAGGTAAAATGCACCTGCTTATTATTTTTTTTTTAATTTATTTAAACTCTGAACTTGACTTATTTATTATAATTATTAGAAAGTTTCTAAATTGTGCGTCCTCAAACTGTCACGTAAAACTTGATAAATTTTATTGTAAAAATCTTAAGGCTAGGATATTGCGATGCGCTCTTGTATAACCAGCTTGCATTCAAAAACGGCTGAATAGATTTTCTTCAAATTTTGAAATTATATTAACGATAAATTAAGGACTGTTGTAAAATAATTTTTTTTTGCAATTTGTCTAATTTAGAATTAATTGTGTTTAAATACCCCATTTGCAATTTTTTTAACAAAAATTAAAATAGATTAAATAATTACTAACAAAGAATTATCAATTAAAAAAAAAAAAAAATTGGCCAGGTGCAAAAAAAAATAGTAAAGCACCTTGCATTAAAAAACGGCTGAATGGATTTTCTTCAAATTTTGAAATTATATTAACGATAAATTAAGGACTGTCGTAAAATATTTTTTTTTTGCAATCTGTGTAATTTAGAATTCATTGTGTTTAAATACCATATTTGTAATTATCAATTAATAACATTTTACTTATATAAATAATGTACACGTCTAAAAGAATTCATAAAGACATTTTTTGAAAATTTATTTCATCTATAACACATTATAAATGAAATTGCATATAATTGTTCAATTAAAATCAGGCGGGAATAATTTGAGATGAAATGAATCATTATAGTTCAGTCATTATCACAAAGATGGGTACGTGTTGTGTTCAATTTAAAGCAAATTTACAGTTGCCTGTTTTATACAGTCGCCCAAATAAATCGAAATGATAATTTGTAACTCATATATATTTTGAGTTACAATGCTAGAAATATTTTAAATGTTCTCCCGTCTTATCTTATCTTATCAACACAAAAATATTTTGTAGTGGGGATTTGCGTTTCGTTTCAAATCTACCACCAATGTTTTAATACCTATGTTTACTTTTTAGATGAATACAAAAATATTTTATTAAATAATATAAATTCGCATAATTTTAATTCGATTAAAATAGCATACAATATAAGTGTAGGTAATAAATGAATGTAATTTTCTATAATCAAAATAAATAATATAATATTATTATAAAAATATTCAAATTTTTATTTTCTTCAGTATTGAATTATTGTACTAACAAAAGAATAAAACCCTTCAATACACTTCTGAACAATCAGCTTCTTTCTCTTTCGAAAATGGTTAAACATGGTTACACGTACAGCATTAGACATGATTAGACCCAGTGCCGGATTACACTATTACAGATATTAAGGCAGAAAAGGCGGCTGCCTAGGGGCCTCGTTAATTTTAGGAGCCTCGTGAAAACGGAAAAATATATTTATTTTAATTATAAATTTTCATTTTAAAGTTTATCAAGAATCTGTGTTTTAAAGTACATAGTAGTAAATATAAAAATATTAGGGGGGGGGGTCAAGCCGAATCTCACCCACTCTCACATGGGGGTGAAATGGGTCTCGGCAAATATCATGTAATTTTTTTTATCTTACTAGTCCTAAATAAAAATAATTAAGGGGTAATGTCCACCAAATTTTTATTTTTTTTTCCAATTTTTTTGTATTGGCTTAAATCATGCTAAAACTATCATAAAATCAAAATCTACAACGCCCAAGTACTGATCTAAACTCAAAATTCGTTTAAATCAATTTTAACCGAACAACTTTTATGCTGCAAAATCACTATCAAAATCAATCGGTGAGCAGTAGAACTGAAAAAGTTTACATCCGATTGACTTGAAATTTTAACTGTAGCTTTTTCATTAGATTATCTAGTGAAGTACATACGATTTTAGCGATTGATTAACAACAAAAAAGTTATAAACAATTAAAGTTGATTTTTTTTGTCAAAAAAAAAATTTTTTTTTCAAATATTTTATTGAGACTGTTTATTTTAATTATTGAGTAGTAAAATTAAAAACTAATTACGCAAGTAATAATTTTCTAGAGGACCCCGAAAATTTAACTACCTAGGGGGCCACAAATGTTTAATCCGACAGATTAGACCCCACGGCTGCTTAAAGGGGTAGGTATTCTAGTTTAGAGGCATGAATTTCGGGCGGTTTTTGAAGCTTTGTACAAACGAAACAAAAAATATTTTTACTATCAATTTTTTTATCACTTATTTATGGATATTTTAAGATTGCATAAAAATTAACCGAGAAAACCCTCAAAATTCACAAAGTTATGAGCTGGCAAAGTGGGAGGTCCAAAAAAAAGGATGTTCTAATGTACCGATTTATTTGAAATTTGGTGTGAATGTTCTTTATCGATGCCGTAATAGCATGAACCGTGGAAAAGTAAAACAATTTTTTTTTCACGAAATGGCGGCCGTTAAAAATTTTTTTTTTTACTTTATCATACAAAATATGAAAAAGTATTGTTATCGTGCAGAAAAAGAAATTTGAGATTGATTTTGATGAATTTAGGCATATTGGGGTTCTAGAAGCGGAAAATCATCATTTCCAAAAAATGTCTGTAATCTGTATGTGTGTGTGTATGTGGTCAAATTTACCTCAACCTCTACTTCAAAACGTAATAGGAATTTTTTAACAAAATTTCGTATTTAGTATTACTGATATATTGGGACTTAGAACTGATTAGATTTTGGTTAAAATCGGTACACGGAAACGCAAAAAAAATATTTGGCAAATTAAAAAAATTATATTTTTCTTTTTCTCAAATTTTAGATTTTTATTAAATTCTTCTCTATAATAATAATATTAAAAAAGTATTAATCAATAATCGTGTAAATATCCAATTTTTGTAATTATTCTTTTTTCAAATGTAAAAAAAACTTTTTTCTTAATTTTCAAATTTTATTTTTTTATTATACAGTAAAACTTCTCTATAACAAGATTTTTGCTATAAACAGTCAGTTTAACATGTAAACAAAAGTCAAAGGACTAAATTTTTACTCGTTATAGCCGATTCTTCGTTATAACCGGACTCGTTATAGAGGGTTCTACTGTATTTTGCACCATAATAATAAGTATGATAAAGTTATGGGCATGGCCACATCCGATTTTTTTACATGTTTTAATTAACAATTCCGAATTTTTTAAAAATAGTAAAATTAAAATATTTGATCTGAGCGTGGTTGAGGCGAAAATATAAAACGTATAGGTATTCTAAAAAATTTGGGTGGGCACTTGGTTGGGCACTCCAGTCAATAGGGATTGGGCATGTGTCCACCCTGTTCCCCCCTCTGGCGCCGTCACTGTGTAATGTATAATTATTTTAATTACTATTATGGTATGGTCGTACGGTCTTCCTAAACCAAAAACAATACACGTCAACACTGTATATCTTGATTATGTATACATTGTACAGTGTTGCGTATTGCTTAATCCTAATCGCATTTTTTACAACGCTGGTCTAATGTGACCTCGTCAATGCTATCGTATTGTTTTTGGCTTTAAACAGACCATAGCTTAAAATTTAAATTTTTACTTTTTCAAATACTATATGTATTATAAGATTATTATAACATAAATTATAATAATAGTGTTGTAAATCAAATACAGTGGCCGTAAAAAGTATTCGTACACCCCTATCTTAACCATGTAAATTGTACATTTTGAAGCCATTCTTTCACACATAAAAGTCGCTTTTACAACAAAACTTTTTAGACATTTTTTGTTAAGAATTTTATTGTCTTCAATTTTGTATCTATACATTTTTCTATTTTGTCGCCCCGTTTCCGACTGACAACAGCTTAAACAAGACTCCGTAAAATACAAAAAATATTATCATCTGTATCTCGGAAACGGTGTGACAAAATAGAAAAATGTATATAAACAAAAATGTAGGGAATAAAATTTGCAACAAAAATTACTTATACATTTTTCTATTTCGTTGCACCGTTTTTGAGATACAGGTGACAATATTTTTTGTATTTTACAGAGTCTTGTTTAAGCTGTTGTCAGTCGGACACGGGGCGACAAAATAGAAAAATGTATAGATACAAAATTGAAGACAATGAAATTCTTAACAAAAAATGTCTAAAAAGTTTTATTGTAAAAGCGACTTTTATGTGTGAAAGAATGGCTTCAAAATGTACTATTTACATGGTTAAGATAGGGGTGTACGAATACTTTTTACGGCCACTGTATATGTGTATTCATCATTTTGAACATAATAATATAGTAATCTTCAATACAACATAATATTATAATAAATTATCGTTGGATAACTGCAAAAGCAAATTGGAATACTTCAGTTTTCTGCATTCGTTATCTTGCAAGGTTAAATCGCAGATATGCACTGTGCATGGTTTTATACGATTGCAAATTTTTTTACAACAGATGCGAAATTATAATATTATACCGAATTTATATTATGCATTTATACATATTTTAAATTAAAAATAATCAGTACGTAAATCCAATTCCTAATTATTATAACTCATAAACTAATCTTTGAAGTTTTTTCGAATTTCCTATGCTTATAGATATAGTTTATAGTTCGAATAAGGTTTCTTCCATTTTATTATAAAACAATTTAAACGATCTTATAATATATTTAATGGAAACAATAAGAATTAGATATTAAAGTAAAGTGCAAAATTCCCACCCTTACGATTGATATAATTTTTAAAAGGCGGAGCTTATATTTCAGCTTAAACGTAGGTTTTAAAAGTAGATTCCTGTAAGTTTGCTATTGAATTACCCATTAATGCAACCAGACTATTTGTGAAGCTTGTTGCCTACCAACGAATTAATTAATTAATTTATTCACCATAGCTTGTAAGCCCCCTCGCGTTCGTGAATTAAAGCTAGATCGACATAACCACTCCTTAATTGTTTGGCATTTTATAGTTGATATGTTGTGGTAGTCAACTTATCTACCAGTCGACCCCACATAGTGGCGATGATTTCAACAAAATTTTAGTGTGAATGACTTACTTCTAATTTCGACTCCCGATTAGTTTTGATATCTGTCAACTAACAAAAACATGTTACATGTTAATTACTATTAATTTATTAATTTAATCATTGCAATTCCATGGCTGTTTTAAATGTTATATTTGCAGCTTGGAAATAAATTTAAACACAGTAATGACACGTGGATCTGGTTAAACCTTAAAGTTATATAATTAACTAGGAAAACATTTTTTTTTTCAAAATGAATCAATTAAAGTCCGAAGATGAATTTAAAGAAAAACAGACCAAAGGAAAATTTAAACAATTTTTAGCAACAAGTAAGTACTAATAATTTTTATTTTTTTTACAAATATAAATTGGTGATTATTTGATATCTAAATATGCAAACCTATTGTTGGTCGAATTAAGATTAATTAATTTATGCTAGCGTTTAATTTAATTCTGTTTTTCTAAGGATTTTTTCAATCCAAATTTCAATTTAATTTAGAATTTTTTTATTATTTAATTTAATTTGAATTAGATAATTCTCCAAAATTAAGTCAAACAATTCACTAAAATCAAAATAAATTCACTTTATTCGCTAAACTTCAATTTTTGAAAAAATCGGCTCCTGGATGGCTCACGCAGCCGTCTTGGCTGCAAGAGACCAGGTTTTCCCACCTAATAGCTAATCCGAACTCAATTAATTGGTTGCAAAACCAGAAAGTTTCAAAATATTTACAAATTTAAATATAAAATATATAAAAAAAAATTAAAACAGAAAAATATAAAACAATAAATATATATTTATTTAATATATTTTATTATTAAATAGTAACTGTTTTCGTCCATCTTATATTTAATTTAAGAATTAATTCCCGAAAAAATAAATTTTATAGTAGAGTGCTAACCTAGTTAGATGCAACTTTGCAACAAGCATTGAACCACGGTTTTCCTTAATACCGCACTGCTGGTTAGAGGTTGTATACTTTTTGAATATTTGAAACTCATTTACTACTTGGAATATTTCAGTACAGGTATTTTTTCAAACAACCAATAGTAGATACCTACAGGATAATTTTTATATTTCAGTATGTCTGGGGCCAATTTCCTTGGGTGCAGCTTTGGCTTGGACGTCCCCCGTACTTCCACAATTACAAAATGTTAATTCCACGACAACTTTCCATATTTCGGTGGAAGAAGGTTCGTGGGTGGGTGCGATGTTAGCCATTGGTTCTCTAACCAGTGCGATTCCTGCTGGGTACTTAGCCGATCGTTTCGGTTCCAAAAAGTGCATTCTTGGTTTCACAATTCCAACTGTGATTTTTACATTAATTGTTATATTCGCTAACGACGTGTACGCGTTATGCTTTGCTCGTCTTTTTTCCGGATTTGCGATTGGGGGCATTTCGGTAGCCGGACCCATGTACATTTCGGAAATAGCCCAGGTATCACTTCGAGGGACGCTGTCGTCGTTTTTTGAGTTGCTGATATATGTGGGGGTTACCCTAACCGCAATATTTGGTGCTTCTGTCACCTACACTACTCTAACTTGCATAATCGGCGTATTTACAGTAATAATATCAATTATATTCCTCTTTATGCCCGAAAGCCCCACATACTTAATGAAAGTGAAAAAAAGGGCGGAAGCCGAGAAGGCTCTGCGGTTTTTCAGAAGTGAAAATTTTAATGTTGGAGAAATATTGGATCAGATAGACGAGGCAATTTTAGATAGAGCGAAGCTTAAATCGGGAACCACCAGTATAAGACAACAATTAAAATCCAAAATAGTGATTCGTGGGCTAATCGCAAGTGTTGGATTGACGTCCTTCCAACAATTGAGCGGGATCGATGGTATCACTTTCTACACCGTCCAAATTTTTCAAAAAGCCGACTCCATCATTAACGCTTATACTTGCGCGATAATAATGGCTTCTATCGAGTTGCTATCGGCAGTGTGTGTAATGTTGACAGTAGAGAAAGCGGATCGAAAACATTTTCTTTATGCTTCTTCCATTGGAACGGGTGTGTGTTTGGCGTTGTTTGGCATGTACTTTACATTTAAAGAAAATCACGTCGACTTTTATGGCCTGGATATTTTACCATTTATCAGTATGTTTACTTACAACGTGGCGTTTGCTCTTGGGCTCGGTCCCGTTCCTTGGATGATAAACGGTGAACTTTTTGCGCCGGAAATTAAAGGATTGGCCAGTGGAATAACCATCGCAACAAATTGGTCTTTGTTGTTTGTTGTAGCAAAAACGATGCCGATGATGTTGTTCCAGTGGCCGGGAGCCCACTATACTTTTTTCCTTTATTCTATCTTTATGCTGCTATGTGTATTCTTTATTAAATATTGCGTACCGGAAACCCGAGGGAAAACTTTGGAGCAAATTCAGAGAGATCTAGCTCACAATACTACTTAATTATTGATACCAATAGCAAATTTTAGTTTGAATTGTAGGTTTAAAAATGTTTTTATAAATTTTATGACTACTTATTTATTATTTTAAATAAAATAACTGCAGAAAATTGACTATAAATTATATAATTATTATTCTATTAGAACCTTAGAATAAAGTTACGAGCCCCGCCACTGCGCGTCACAATGACAGAAGAAACGTCAAAAACAGCTGGAGAACTTGTGACAAGATAACCTACAAATTTTTTACTCTTATAATGGAAAATAATTACATAAAAAGTGATTTGATTAATAATGAAAAACCGGAAAGAAAAATGGAAATAGCTCCTGTTCACGCCAGCATTTATGATCAGTTAACCCACAATTTGAAAATATTTGAGCAATACGTAGATGTTGTAGTGGAATGTTCTTCTCATTACAATCGAGCTACAAGTGTTTTATATTCACCTGAAAACTTAAAAGGGAAACCATCCAAGTACCCCAACGCGGGAGATCATCCTTGGGCTTATATGCTTGTAAGTAATCGAATCGAAGTATCATTTAATGCTGCAATTTTGCAATGTTTGTTTAAGAGGAGCTACGGCAAATGGTGGAATGAATGCGAATCTGCTCAACGCCCCTACATGGTTCGTAATGGCATCGAATCAGAAGATTTCGTTATCGTAAAGTTGAGCTTGCACGTAATGAAATGCAATTTAAAATATTCAAATGTTACGGTTTTAGATTTGAAGTTCCTGTTATTCCTGCCAAGGTGACGATTTATGAAACTTATAATCCTGGAGCCATTGTTAGAATATTTGGACGTTCCACAGCTGAAAAATGGTATTTATTGTGGAAAATCGAACCTTTAGAATTTAAAAAAGTTACCGAGGCAGTTAGAACTTTTTCACCACCCATTAAAAAGCTACCGATATTAGTTAAGTAAGTTGATTTCAAATTCCAAAATTAAAGTTGTCTATGCAGTTTGAATAGGACAGTCAATAAGTAAAATGTGGCAGATATTCAAGTTAATCAACCATAAGAGATAAAAATTTTGTTGATCTTGAAACTTTCAATCATCTTTCATCTTTCTTTAAACTTTTTTCAATTAAGTACTTTGTGTTTTTAGTGAAATTCGTATCGAATTGAATCAAAGCTTATTGGATTATCACACAGCCATCGATGCTATATTACTAGCTGGATATAGACCGGAAGGTCGTTTAATAGAACAATTGATAAAAGAAGAGTTTTTACAAGATATTCCAATCCCATTTGTCCAACAACCTTGTATTGTTGACGACTCGAGCAGTTATATTACAGAGTTGTCGGTAAGATTCTTTCTTCAAATCAAATCACCCTTATCCTTTGAATTTTTCAGAACGAAATGATGTTAAAAATTTTCACATATTGTGATTTGCAAACTTTGGGCCGCTGCGCTCAAGTTTGCCACCACTGGAAGAATTTAACCGACACTGCTATTCTGTATTCAGAATTAGATTTGCAGGTAAATTCAACATACAACCCTTAATGACACTACAAAATATTTTTTTGCAGAAATACTGGCATAAAATAGATAAGCGTGTAATGGAACAGTTGTCACAAAAATGTCAAATTATTAAGAAGTTGGATTTTTCATGGTGTGGAAATGATGAAATGAGAGCTTCGCCGGATATCTTTATGACGTTAGTATTTCTGAATTTAAAATTCTTTATACTCTAGTCGCAAACATTATGTATTTCAGTTTTTTGAACGATAGCTGCAGTCGGCAGTTAACGCATTTATCACTTAATTATTGTGATTTTCTAACGGAGCCAGTCGTATATCACATTGCAAATTTTAGCGAGATTACAGGTAAGTTCCAATATATTTTAGCGATCAACCAGAATTAACCAGTTGTTTTTCAGACTTACGGCTCAAAAATTGCAAGATTATGTCGCATTTCTTTAGGGGAATAGCTTGCCTTAGGAAATTGCTTGCTATAGATTTAAGTTCGTCTTCCATTAGAGATCCAGAGTTGCTTGATATTTTGGCCAATAACTGGGATTTAAAACATGTAATTGTTGGTAATTTATTGCTTGGATTCGGTGTGGTTTTATTTTAGTAATATTTTTAATTTAGATAACTGTTACGGTTTATACGATATGGATGAGGTAACAAAAACGATTTCAATTTACAACAAGCAGCTAGTCTCTTTAAGTACATGGCAGAATCCTTCGCTAACTACAAACGGTGTGGCAAATCTGGCATCATGTAGTAACTTACGTGAATTGGATGTTGGATGGTGTCTAATGTTGTCTGAAGCTGGAAATAGTCTAGAATTAATTAGTCGTAGTTGTTTTCATTTACGAAAATTAGTAATATCGGGATGGAGGGGAATGTCTGACCAGTATTTGAAGCATATAATCATAAAGTGTCCCAAACTATATCATTTGGATATTTTAGGTATACGAAATATTACTGGTGAAATTGGTGAATTGGCATTAAAATCTCTACCTAAATTAAAATTACTGGATATAAGCTTTTGTGCGTTAATATCTCGTGAACAGGTAAATATTATAAACATTTGATTTCTGCACATAATAAAATCTTGTTTATTTCGGTAGGTTCAAAATTGGAGAAGAAAGTATCCAAAAGTTGCAATTCAAAGAAGTTGTGAATCTCATACCCATCACAATTGAATCCTTTTTCTAGTTTAAAAAAATTTATTTAGTATAAGTTTAATGTTAAATGTAAATGTAGTTTAATGTAACTTGGTAACTAAGTTTCTTCATTCATTTGGTAAACTGAAGCTGGTCGAAACATATCGATAGACTTATATTGGCGAGGAAGTAGTTGGTTCCCAAATATTATTTAGTCATCCTAGAAAAAGTAGATTTTAATTTAAAAGAAATACTGTGATACCAAAAAGAAATTTTCCTTACTATTGTATTATCGTATATAGAATAAGTAGCAAAATATTTTTATATACAAAAAACCGTTCATTTTCAAAATGTCGTTAGCGAATATTTCTATTATTTATTTGTTTCATTTGTCTTTAAGATCTTGCATATGAAGTTAAATCATAAAATTTAAGTTCCAATATTTATGAAATATGTTAATTAATGCTGTGTAGAGAAATTAAATAAATATGTTACATTGTTAGAGTGTATTTTAGTTCCATCAAGTCCCACCCATCGATTTGATGGTTGCAGAGAGGGCAAACACGACCAGGTGGGAAGAAGCAACAAAAGAAAGAAAACGATAGAAAAATGGTAAGCCAGAGGGAAGATGCACCTGACTCCTCATCCCGCATATACAGATGTGGCTGGAAAGGAGCCACGGGGGGATTGGATATCACCTGACACAGGCACTAAGTGGACATGGTAGCTTCAATAGCTATCTTCACAGGATAGGAAAGAGGATCAGCACGGAGTGCAGATTATGCCCAGAAAAGGACACAGCAGAACCCACAATTTTCGTATGTGACAAATGGACGGAGTGCATAAGAGAGTACGGGGTAGTTGATATGCTGACCATGATTATGAAAAGCAAAGAAGAAAACGAAAGAAAAGAACAAAGGGCGTAAGAGGCCTAACCGCTTAGCAAACTCAACATCTGAACGGCGTAATACCTGGTCCTTTCAGAAGAAATACTTCGGTGATTTCCAGAAAATCAGTCGCATAAAAGGAGAGGTTTTTAGTGGGTAACATGCCTATGAGTCTCACACTCCCGACTTTTTGGGGTAAGTACATAAAGTATTTCTCTCTCCTTCACAACACAACGCACAAAAAAAAAGTTATAAAATAATTAAAATTAAGTTATAAGTAATTTAACCGTTTGAAATCCCAAAATTCGAACTGTGACCCTTGGTATATACGAGTGGCATTGAGTGACTAGAAGAAACTTTATCAAGTTTTCGGTTATAAATCTGAATTTATGGCATATGCTTATGTACTTATATTGGTTTGAACTTTTGAAAGTTATTGATCAAGAGTCAATGTAGAGGCACTTGAGGAATTAATGATGCCAATAAGACTGTTATTGCCATACACATACATGTATTATTTTAAATTCAAAACTTCAGGCGAAAATAACAAAGTATAGCTATATAAAAGTACTATAAAAATTTATATTGCCTGAATAATACCCTATACGGATATTACCGAAAACCAAATCAAGGGTTCAGGGTATACAGGTGTCCCCGGATACACTTTAGAGAATTTCACTAGTGATAGAAGACACTTTTCTAAGAAAAATAATATATAACAAAAATTTTTTTTCTTAATTCAAACCGTCTCTTTAAAATATTTTTTCTAATTTTCATCTTCACATGGCCATAGCTCGGAAAATATTGATTTTTCAGTAAAAATGGTTAAATGCTTTTCTAAAGAGCGTGAAATAATCTACAAATTACATTTAAACCTTTTATTGTTTAAAATCAACGGCTTTCGAGTTATGAATTAAAGTAAGTAAAAAAATGTTGAAAATGTTGAACTTTTTTTTTTGCTTTTTTCAAATCCCTATATCTTTTAAACAAATCATTTTACAAAAAATGTGACGCCCCATTCAAGCTTAGAGTAACCGTTTCTGAGAAAATAGTTAAAAGTTTGAGTGCAGTGCTTCAGTTAGTTTATGCAACAGAAATCCATAGGTTTTTTAGTTGAGGTGGTAACGTGTTCGCAATTCCATTCCATTTTCAATTCCCCGCAGAAATAGTCTTTGTTTTTAGCCTGTCCCTATCCTGGAGATTTAAGTGGTTCCCCTAGTAAGTTTAATATGAGTTTAGTTGCACTGGAGTTTAGAGAATTTTTATAACGAATTCTAGAACTTTAAATAAGAAATCATGTGTACAACGAAACCAGAACACAATTAATACTGTTTATGTGTCTTGCAAACTTCGTTAAACTTCAGTTCGGCTGAATTACGTTTGAATATGTGGTAGAATTGCATTAAAAATAATTAAGGATATAAAGATGAGGTTTTTATAACATTTATTTTGATATTATTAGATATACAGGGTGTCCCCCGTCCCCGGATACACTTTACATAATTTCAGTGGTGATGGAGGACACATTTCGAAGAAAAATATTTAACAATAATAGTGCTAAATTCAAACCTTCGAGAGTTAGGCCTCTTTAAAGCATTTTTTTTTAATTTCCACCTTCACCTGGCTATAGCCCCGAAAATATTGATTTTTCGGGAAAAATGGTTAAGTGCTATTTTAAAGAGCGCGAAAGAATCTACAAACTAGATTTAAACCTTCTATTGTCTAAAATCAACGACTTTCGAGTTATGAATTATAGTAAGTACAAAAACGTTGAAAAACTTTTTCTTTTTTCTGCTTTTTTGAAAGCAACGGAGAAATGGATTGGATTTCCAAAAAATTTTACTAGACAAAAGTTGTAGTCCGTTAAATTTCCTATCCGGAATGAGGCGTAATAACTTTTGTAATATGTTTCGTTTAGAAGATACAGGGTTTTGAAGAAAGCCAAAATAAAAAAAAAGCTAAAATGTTTCAACGTTTTTGTATTTACTTTAATTCATAACTCATAAGCCGTTGATTTTAGACAATGAAAGGTTTAAACCTAGTTTGTAGATTATTTAATGCTCTTTAAAAAAGCACTAAACCATTTTAACTGAAAAATCAATATTTTCGGAACTATGGCCATATGAAAAACACTTTAAACTCTCACCCTATATATTAAAATTTTGCCCTAAACAAATGGTCTTACTTAACTATTCTCAAGAAAAGTTCTCTACCTTACGGTCTCGAGCTTTTAACTTGAATTATTTAGTTTGGAATAAAATAATGTTATTTTCATTTCAGTTTATGTAACAATTTCCCATTGCTTAGAAAATTACTAAAATGCAGCAGATAAAGCTATAAAATGTGATTATTTTGTTCATGAAAGAAAATTGTATTTGCATAGAAAGAAATTTATACGAAAGTTTTTTCCTTTTATACGATTGCAGTTATCCGCACGCGGTGTTTATAAAATAAACATAACGTTTGAAATAGTGGGCATTTGAAAGTTTTTCAATTCTACACGCGTAAGCATTCATACATATTGACAGCTAAAGCCCCCGATATCGGTGATATTTGGATTCAGTTTGGGTAAAACATCAAATCTGGCTTCTGTAAGAACATGCATGCGTTTACAACGTGAGCAGACTATTTTTCTTAAAAATGCAATGCATTTTTTACCACTCCGATATCACTTTCTCCACGAGTTTGCATTAAAAATTCGCTATTAAAAATCTTTCAAGTTGCAAATTTTTCCAATTTCTACGCACACTTGTTATGTTCCACACGTCCGTCCGTCCGATGTAATATCGCCGCGTTTTTCCTTCAGATTCTTTGCGGTAATTGTTGTTTTAGAGTGAAACTAAAACAAGAAATCTTACACAAGATTAATGATGTTTCGACTAATTTCGCATTTTTTGAACCAAAACAACGGACGTCCAAACTAGCTCAAAAGTAATTGGTTTTTTGAGTTGCAATAATTTTTCATTAAATCGAATTCAAAATATAATTCTTTTGACAAATATATTAAAGGAACATATTAACAAAGGGATACTGCCACCAGCATATGTGGAGAAATATGGATGTGTTCATCATCTCGCAGCCTAGGGAAACAATTCGGTTTCCACGGGGGTAAGCGCTAAATCATTTTTAGTCGGCGTCGATATTGCAGAACCGTACTGCTCCCATCACCAGACAAAAATTCAGGTGGAATGTACTTTTGCCTTGGATGAAAAATCGTTTTTGTTTAAATATTATCCCTTACAGCTTACATTATCTTCCACCTAAATTAAGATATCAGACCGGTCGGTATTTGAAAAGCGTCGTTGACATTTTCATACATCACGTCATCATCATAAATTCCACAAATATTTTCGTTGGCAGTGATTACATTTTTTGTTTTTATCTTTTCTCCCCTCATTGACTGACAGGCAGAATGACGCTACATTAAGCCAAGGAAATATTCTGTCCACTAAATTTTTCATTCTCCCAAATCGGCGAATTTAATAATTTTGCTATTTTTCGGATTATTACAACTTCTAAAATACAATCCTGCGTTTGTAACAAATAAAGAAAATTGGATTCGCTTAGTATTGGGATATCGATAGCAAAGTTTGGGGCAGTGAAAATTTGGAACTCATTTCCTGCACCTGCGACAGTGTAAATCATAAGAAGATAAAACTAAGAAAAGCGAAACGTTATTATAGATCGCCGTATTAATACGTATTGGAAACTGACAATTTTCAGAAATTCGCTACAAAGCGACGTCCTCAAACGTGATTTAATACTAAAATATATACCGGGCGCAATGGGAAAATAATTCAAATTTTATTGTTCTTTTTTAACTATGACTGCTTATTTTAGGATGGCAACTGCGAAACGGCGAAGTGGCGACGGCGAAATGTCTTAAACAGCCTTCTGTGATTCAGGCTGAATGATATTGAAACCAACTTTGATAATTTAGTGAACAACAATGGCACCTACGGCCCATATCATAGTCAACAAGAGATTTTTACACCTGAAAATCTCCTACGTCGCGGATCGTTTCTAAATGTTCCGCTATCCAACTAAACGGATAGTTTTTTTTGCAGAATTATCTCACGAATTCGCTATGAATTAGTTGGAAATTTAAGTTAGGAGTGGCTTTCTTAACCTAATTGCAAAGTGCATGGATATGTAATAAATTGTCCGAATGCATTAACAATTTTGGAGGTATCAGTGGCGTTTTAGACTCGTCCAGAGGGAGGTAACTCGACCGCCGTGACTAACTAGCTGTCATTCTGTACCGCTTTTCCAGGATGACGAGAGCAAGATAAGGGTGGAATTGCTGTGACAGGGTATATAATACCTCTCGATTTCAGCTTTTCTTTGAATTTAAATTTTAATGACCGCAATTCCACAATGGTTTTTTATTCTGCCACTATGTGTAATAATATTTATTTATTTGTTTTTTTAATTGAGAACCAGAAAAATAATTTTTCAATTAACAATGTTTATTTAATTTATGTAATTTGAATATTTTCCGAATATTGATATTTACTTATTTAGTCAATTCTACCGAAACGTTTATACACCGCATACACTAATTACGTTTTCATTATATCCCAATAATATTATTTCAATATCGTAAATGTATGCTCATAAATTAAATATTTCGAGTAGAGGAGCAGAATTAATTATTTTGCTGGGAAAAATAAGAAATTTTAGGCAAAAAAACAACAATATAAATAAAAACAAAATGGTGGCGTTTTTTCCCTAAATTTCTAGGTTAGAAAAATAAAATAATTGGAGATATTTGAGCGCTACGAGTGTTCGGCAAGCATATAATAGTAAATATGTGCAAATAATACGTAGCAGTTGTAAGTGGCAGACTTTTATCGGTGGTCATTTGGGGAAACATTTGATATCTCCGTTCGTGTTCTCGTTTATTTTTGACAGAGTGGCATCTGGCATGGCACGTTTCTTACATTTTCAAAACTTAAGACAAGATTATAAGATGTGTCTATGATAACAACTTGGTTGCAAACAACACTTCCATGATGTAACACGTGCATATAAATTCGTTCTCTTGGGATAATTTCGGTCCAAATAACCATGAGAATTTGACGTTTTGATAAAAGCCCTCATTCCTTACAATATCTAAAAACAAGCCGCTCGACAGCTGTGACGTGTAAAAATAAAGTATAATTTGCGAATAAGATATACTTTACGATACCCACCTACACATATTTATTTGTCTCACTTTGATTTTCCAAATGCAGTCAGCCCAAATTTTTTATTTCGGCAATCTTCTTTACTTGTACAAACTTCGTAATAATTTTAAACTTTCCACGCCTGGAACGCATAATTTAAATATTTCGCGATAAGAATAAAGAAATTGGTCCTCGAAGTATACATATATATAAATTTTAAAAAAAGTACTAAATCTTACGTACGATAGATTTATCGGAGAACGATTTATAAGAAAGGAATGAAATTGACAATATCAGATTGTAATTTCCATTACCTGCTGCTATCTCTTTAAGAAAGATTCGAATCGGAAATTGTTCGTTACTGATACTTTACCTTATGTATTTATGGTATTCTCCAAGAAATCAATTTATATTATATCAAAGATAATAAAACTTAAAGATGAATTTATGTGTATCCTAATCTACTCCCTTAAGTAGATGGCGACACTAATCATATTTTTTTAGGTTATATTTTAATTAGGTTTTTTTTAGTTTGTCATGTTTTTTATGTACTTCCATAGACTTCCATGGTTACAACCTACAAAAAACATGACAAACTAAAAAAAAACCTAGTTAAAATATAACCTAAAAAAATATAATTAGTGTCGCCATCTACTTCCATGTAACCATGGAAGTCTATGGAAGTACATGGTTACAACCAGTGATTTTCTATTCTTTTCTATATAGAAAATCACTGGTTACAACCTACAAAAAACATGACAAACTAAAAAAACCTAGTTAAAATATAACCTAAAAAAATATAATTAGTGTCGCCATCTACTTAAGGGAGTAGATTAAGATACACATAAATTTGTATAGCGTTGGGCATCTTTAAGTTTTATTTTCTTTGATTATATTTAATTGAAGTCAGGATAAGTGAGGTTCAGTTCGCCGGTTGCGGTATAGTTTGTAAGCAGCATCCAGCATCATCGACACTAGTTGCAAAGGGTTTTTAGATTTTAATTTCGATTTTCAATTAAGAAACGGGAGCAAATTACGAATAACTGTAAAATCCTCGAATTTTTTTGAGAATAATCAGTTCAATTTTTTACATAACAATGGCCTATTTATATTTATAAGATATAACGTATTATGATTATTTTAAACTATAGCTATACTTCAAACTAACTGCAAATTGCTTGCCATAATGTTCTATTTTCACATAACAATATGAATTTCAAGTATTCATAAGTCTTAGGAGCTGACGGTTATATTTCATCTTCATTTAATATGTAACGTTGTAAGTTTGACAATCTAAGCCTATAAGCGACGAAGTAAGTACCTAGCATAATTTTTCAACAAAGGATAAAAAATATCACAAATTTTCATCCCATTGTAAACTGTAAAATGTTTAACGCGCATTTTAATTAAATTTCATAATAGAAAAAGTTTTAGAAATTCTCGCTCTGTAACTTAATCAGCGAACACCTCGAATCAATATTCTCCAACTATTTGCAATATATCAAACTTCAGTTTGACAAATCCAAAATAGTTTGGGGAACCTCTTCAAATGTATAGCAATTAGGCGAGAGCTGTCGACGACTTTGCTTAATTCAAAATTTTGAAAATAAACAGGTTAAACTAACAAGTACCTCGATGGCTTTTTTAAGAATAACTCACTACAACCTACAGCTCAATTCGTTCACAAAATGTCGAACTTCATAAATAATAATTTAACTCTAAATTATTTCAACACAAGTGATCGCCACAACAGCCAGAACGAAACTGAATATAAATAACCCTCTCGATGAATAAGTTATCAACGTTGTGCAACGTTTGATAAGAAAAAGAAAAACATCGAGTTGGTTCAAAAAACATAATTTAAAGTATAATTGCACGTAATTTTGATAGTAGCTCCAGCCCTCCATGAGCGGTGACTATCCTGTTTATTGTTTACTGTTAATTTAAATATATCGTAACCTCACATTCGATTCATTTAGATCTCTCTCGTGTATATAGCTTTCCCGTAAGAAAATTTAGCATTGAAAATTACGTTTATATCCCGCTACTTTGCATCTAATAAAGACGGCGAAGTTAATTATAATTTTAAAAGGCAATCGGGCGCATTAGTTTATGGCGAAATTCGTCAAAAAGCAAAACGATATAAGCCACCTTAAACCTAATGGATGATCTGGGAGTAGTTAGTAGTTAATCCTAGGTGAGCCATCTTGTTCTCGTCTTTAATAGAGTGGGAATTTTAAGCAGACCCGTCTTGGGACATGCATAATTAAGTTGGGGTCGATAGACTTTCAAGAAGGGTAGTTTCTGTTATAAATTAACAAACTAAGAAACAAAACCGTACACTAACTTTATATTAATAGGTTAAGTCGCATCTAATTTATTCAAACAAAACAAGTGTGATAAACGTAGTTAAGATGAGCTTTCCCGCCTTTTTTTAAATAATTTATATCTCGCGATGTAAATAAGCACCTAACTAAGGTAAATAAAAGTTTTTTTTTAATTTAGCGTATTATGTAAAGTATCTTTTAGAGTCGTTTAGATTAAAACTATACTGGCTATAAAAGTAAATTGCCTATAAAAGTTTTCCGGAAACAAAATGTTGATTAAAATACAAGAGTTACCGAGATTATAACGAGGATAATAAATTGAAGGCACTTCAATATTAATGGCAAAATGTGATGACACGTTTTTCAAAAAAAAGAGAAATGTAATAACGTGATAATGCAGAACTTCTTAAGTGTGTGGTTGATCTCTTTGGAAGTGTCGTACAAGGGAAAGTGCAGCAAGGGAAATTCTTAGTTCTACAATAACTTAACTCATAAGTGATCCTAGGTCATTTATCACGGAGGGCAAAACCGCAACAACAGCGGGATGCTCTTGCTCCTTGCTCTGTTTCTTAATCCTGCCACTTCTAGCTCCTTCATATCTTTGAGCGTCTTGGAGAATCCCTTGTTTTTCACCCTCCTAGAATTACTGACGATAAAAACTTATGATAGTATAATTTACAGCATATTCCTACCTACTCTTTGTAATTCACTGCAAATACAACATCAGCTGGCTAATGCAGATCTCGATGACATTTCCACCACATCAACCTACACTAAATAATTCTTTAAAAATTCCGCATTTTCAATTTCTCTCTGTGATGCTTGTTTTATTGCAAGTTTCTCGCGTTGCTTATATTTATCACATATTTTTCGAAAACATAATGGATTTTACTTATTTTGCAACTAACAACTAAAAATAAATTTTACGACATGTAACTTTAGTGTGCTATAGAAGCTTTTAAAACATTCATGCTCCCACGTTTTCAGCAAGAAAACGAGATTGGAACGGATGTAAATTGGCTTTAAAACTTATTATCCTCTTCAACTTTTTTGCCTCGACTCTATCGTAAGTACGTGATTTTAATAATCACCTGCATCACTTAATAAAGCAAAAATGCTTTTAAAATGAAAATAATTTAACCTGGTGCTCAAAACATCGCAAATCGAAAAAGAAAACTGTTGGATTCGTGCTAAAATTATATTGTAGAAAATGGAATAACAACCTGAAAAAAACTAATCCTTTAAAAACAGAATTTTAATTTAAAAGTGCCGTAGGATGTTTTTTAAACTCGAGCATTATACATTCATGAGAATATCTCTAGTTTTATTATCCTTATAAGAATCTTTGAGCCAGAAGTCGCCAGAACCCAAAAATGACGGATTAGTTTAAATGAATTTAAAATATATTGTTAGCAGTATCACGGCCAACAGTCAACTGTGGACAGTCCCGCCCACTAAAACAAGTGCTATACCTATTTACGTCGAGCACACGCACCGTCAACAGAGTGAGCGATTCACCTACTTTCAAAACTTTAAATGCTAATTATTATAAATTATAATATTACTGGCTGAAAAGCCCGTGGATCTCCTTTTTAGCGGTATAATATTAAACATTTAATTTCGTTTCCCGCTACTAGGTAATTCCCCGTTTTTCTATATTTTCAAAGTAACGCAAAAAGTTGCTGCTAAACTTGATGTGCCGACGGACAATTAAGTTTTTTTTTAATAATATAAAAATAAATAAGTTTCTCAAATTCTAATTTTCTTCAGTCGAACGTTTTAATTTCCCTCACTTTTCCTGTAGGTAGGTATTCTAGAAGAGTGGGACCCCCTGGTTTACACTCAAAATAACGCTATAGTTGCTACTAAACTCTGAGCAGTAAGGGTCTTCCAAGCTTGAATATTCTCTAGCCAAAAGTTTAAATTTCTCTCACTTTTGCTTAAAAATTCAAATTTCCCGGTTTTTCTTAGCGAAATTTGTAAAATTATAAATTCCCTATAATCTCCAAGTATTCTAAAAGAATGGAAATACTGCGATATGTACTGGAGGGTGTTCCACACACCCCAGACCCCCCGGTTTACAATTTTGACTTTTTATTTTTACATTATTTTTTTAATTACAGTGAAAGCCCTCGTATGCAAAATGGACGGGACCCGTTTCTGTTTGGATAGCGAATGTTTCGGATAAATGGTTAGTGGAAATATAAATACCACAACATGAAACGGAAGTCTGCCTACGCGTTTAGAATTTTCGGATACGAGGGATTCGGATACGAGGGTTTTTACTGTATTATAAATTATTATAAATAAATTAAAAGTAAACCGGGGGGTCTAGGGGGTGTGGAACACCTTCCAGTACATATCGCAAGATATCCACTCATTTAGAATATTGGACAAATATTTGTAGTCCTAATCTTAGTTAAATATATTTTTCCGGTTTTTCCTAGCGAAATTTGTATAATTATAAATTTCCCATCTTCTCCGAGTATTCTAAAGGAGTGGAAAACTTACGATATGTGTACTGGATGGTGTTCCACACCCTCCGGATCTCCCGGTTTACGATTTTGACTTTATATTTTTACATTACTTTTTAATTATTATGAATTAAATTAATTATAAATTATTATAAATAAATTAAGAGTAAACCGGGGTCTGGAGGGTGTGGAACACCCTCCAGTACATATCGCAAGATATCCACTTATTTCGAATATTGGACAAATATTTGTAATCCTAATCTTAGTTTAATATATTTTCCGGTTTTTCATAGCGAAATTAGTATAATTATAAATTTCCCATCTTCTCCACGTATTCTAAAATAGTGGCAATACTGCGATATGTACTGGAAGGTGTTCCACACCCCCCAGACCCCCCGGCTTACAATTTTGACTTTATATTTTTACATTATTTTTTTAATTATTATGAATTAAATTAATTATAAATTATTATAAATAAATTAAAAGTAAACCGGGGGGTCTGGGGGGTGTGGAACACCCTCCAGTACATATCGCAAGATATCCACTCATTTAGAATATTTGACAAATATTTGTAGTCATAATCTTAGTTTAATATATTTTTCGGTTTTTCTTGGCGAAATTTGTATAATTATAAATTTCCCATCTTCTCCAAGTATTCTAAAAGAGTGGAAATCTTACGATTTGTGTACTGGGGGGTTTTTCACCCCCTCCCCCCCGGATTTCCCGGTTTACGATTTTGACTTTATATTTTTATATTATTTTTATAATTATTATAAATTAAATTAATTATAAATTATTATAAATAAATTAAAAGTAAACCGGGGGGTCTAGGGGGTGTGGAACACCCTCCAGTACATATCGCAAGATATCCACTCATTTAGAATATTGGACAAATATTTTTAGACCTGATCTTAGTTTAATGTATTTTTCCGGCTTTTCTTGGCGAAATTTGTATAATTATAAATTTCCTATCTTCTTCAAGTATTCATGGATACTGGGATTTTATAGATTAGGATAGTTTATAATATATTTTTATAAACTAAAAATTCCGTTCTAAAATTAGAACTGGATTAAATTAAATTCTTAGTTTTTCTAAATAAATTTGACAAAAATTAAAAAAGAAACATAAAAACGGCTCTCAAGAGAAGCGGCCCGCACGGGATTGCCCGCATTATCCGCATTGCCAGTTTGCTCCTGAATGCGACCACCCTTACAATGGATTTTAATGAATCTGCATTTAATAATATCAGTTTTTCAATAAAACTTACTTTATTGCATTACCATAAAACATAAACTGTTTATTTGTTCAGATGGTTCTACATTCTAATATCGAACAAGGGGGGACTCCACATCATCACCCTCTGCTTGTAGGTCAGCGGTGTCGATCATCCATATCTGATAAATGTGTTACAGCACATAGGGGGTAGGTTGACTATAGATTCTATAGACGATAATTATTTTACAAGGCAGTGGTATAAACTCGTTAAAAATAAACGAAAGCACTTAATTGAAATAAATCGTCCAAGTGTGTCGTCTCACCATCAAAATTAAAAAAAATAAATTGGGACATTTTCAGTCGTGTTTCCGCCAATTAATAATTAATAATAAATTCTAGCCGAAAAATAATCAATCGCACAATTATTCCGTTCATGATGAAAACGTCGTGACAAGTTAAACGTTTTCCGAAGCAAGCAATAACCAACCCCGACTTGGAAAACGTCTGTTCCTATAATATGAATATTGTAAAATTATATTATTTAACTTACACCCGTTAATTTTGTAACAATTTCCTCGTTTCCGGCATTGTATTAATGTGCTTCTCTTTCATTTTGAATAAAGCAGGTTCCGGTATTTACGTCAAAGCGCACTGTGATCAGGATTTCCCCCTTAGAATTGTACTCCAAACGTATCCCAAACTTAAATTACATTTCCATTTTTGTGCTTTCTATTTTATTGTATTTGCAATTTTCTACATTTCGTAACTTTATTTACGTCAAGAGTTTGATAAATTGATTAAATGACTTCCAAATCCAATTTAAATTTGCTAATTTTATTCAAACATAACTCTTCATAACTGATTTTTGAAACTGAAGGGTGTGGAGGCAGCATATTTTTCTAATGTAAATTTTGTAAAAATTGAAGAGGAATTCGAAGGGACGGAAGGAGGGCAAGCGTTCCCGAACCCCCGTGACGCTGCGACACTGGTAAGAGAATAATTAATAATTTTAATTAGCAGAATTCGATGGATTTTGCGTTGGATTTTCCAAAATATCGAAAATCGGCAAATTTAATGTTTTGAAGTTTGTTGATTTGAAAATTTGTAATCTCGAATTTTTTTACGAATCGGTCACTTTTTATATCTATCTTTCGGTGGAAGATAACTCACTTTTTCGTTCTACATCGTTTTAATTCGACTAAGTTTCACTGTGGTTTCACTTACTGCAACTGAATGTTTATTTTTTTATCAAATATGGCGACATTGTGAATTTTAAAATTTACTGCGTGTTTGTGTTCTAGTTATGTAAACTGATTTTGTGTTCCAATTTTAATCATCGTAATTAACAGGTAAAACATTCTATTCTTTCGTTAGACTTGTTACTCGGGGAATACCCGTTAATTTTGGGTGGTCCGATAAAAACATTCGATCGACCTTCAAATGTTTTAATAAATTTAATGGAATTCACTTAAATTTTGTTTTCATCGCACTTGTTTGATATACATTATTATAGTGTAATCAACAAGTGGATGAAGGTAAGAAGGTATGATGTGCCATGTTCGTATCATATAATACCATAGGCGTGGTCCTGGTGGTTTACAATAAAACTTATTAAACATTTTTTCTTGTAAATTTCATTGTCTTCAATTTTATACCTATTCATTTTTCTATTTTATCGCACCGTTACCGACTGACAGCGATTTAAACAAGACTGTAAAATACAAAAAGTATTGTGACCTGTATCTCGAAAACGGTGCAACGAAATAAAAAAAAGAAGAGCAATTTTTTCTTGTAAATTTCATTTCCTACACTTTTGTTCATATACATTTTTCTATTTTGTCGCACCGTTTTTGAGATACTGGTGACAATATTTTTTGTATTTTACAGTCTTGTTTAAATCGCTGTCGGTCAGTAACGGTGCGATAAAATACAAAAATGAATAGATACAAATTTGAAGACGATGAAATTTGCAACAAAAAATGTCTAAAAAGTTTTGGTGTAAAATCGATTTTTATACCACAAAAATCGGTTTCAAAATGTACAATGTACATTGCTAACATAGGAGTGTCCGAGTTGTTTTGCGAGTAACTGTAAGTGAGTAAGTGATTTAAAAAGATTCGGTAAAATTAAAAATTCCGTAGAGCAGTCTGTCGAGAAGGTTCTTAGCACAATTGAAAAGGAATTCATATGAAAACGTCCGGAAGAGCATATATTTATTTTATTAATTTGGTAATTCGAGCTATATACTTCTTCGCAGATTGAAAAGAAAAATGTTTTCTGCATCTATGATGATGATGAGAGATCATATAATTTAAGAAAAAAAATTTTTCTTTGCGAAAAAAAAGCTTTTCAAAAAATAAATTAGCTATAGCAGGAGACTGGAACATTTTAGGAACTTTAGATTTACATTTTCTGTTTTCTGATAGGTTAGTTCATTTTCTTATTGATTCATTCAATATTGCTGTAATATCTTCAACCAATTCAATTTTTCGACAATAAAACCAAATTTATAAATGTTTCTACAAAATTCTCCTTTGCAAAACAAAATTGATGAAGTTGACTCATCAAAAATCACCAAACAATCCAGAACTGCCCGCGCATATCAATTTTTGCAGAATCGGTTTTATTTTCTTAATGAATTATTTCAATAAGAGATATTGCAAAAGTTCAATATTGTTACAGATTGATTAAATTCAGTTTGTATATATATATATAATTAACAAGTCGAAGATATTAATGATACCAGTCTGCCAGACACCAGACGTTATATTTTGATTTGCCTGCGGTTGCAAATTAAAATTGCAATTAATTAAACTAGACAACTTGAACTTGAGATTGCTTTAATTTATTCATAAATTATCATCTTATTGTTATATACTTAAATAGTAGCGTCAAAGTTTCTAGCTTGGGGCAGCTAGCTTACCAGTGGTTGAAAGGAAAAATTGAAAGACTTAAGTTTTAAATTGAACTTCAAACTGTTTTATTTGTGGCAAATTACTTCTTGATTGCTTTTATTTGCAGGTTCTATAATGGAGCACGAAATAAGTTGTCCAGTTTGTTTTGATGAATTGTCGGCACCCATACGGCAGTGCAAAAATGGGCACAGTTTGTGCGAAGATTGTTTAAACAACATTCCCAAAAAAATTTGTCCCTATTGCAGGGCTCCAATAACTAATGCGAGGAATTACCAAATGGAAGAACTAATTGCAAGTCTGAAACGTGTAATTATCAAAAGCTCTTGTATGTTCGTCAGCAATGGCTGCAAATACGAGTTGACTTTGGACGAAAAGGAATCTCATCAACGGGAATGTAAATATCGCGAATTTTTGTGCGAAGGAAAAAAATTCGCCAATTGGAACTGCAATTGGAGGGGCGGCTATGACAACATTATCGAACATTTTAGAACGACTCATTTTTCTCCATCCATAATATATGGTAAAGAAAATATAATTACCATCAAGCTAGATCGAGCTTCGGCCGATGTAATCCCCATCGCTTATGGGCCTGTAAACCCACAACTATTTTGGTATAAACATCAAGTCAATCCCGTAAAAGAGAAGGTTTACTGGGTAATACAATACGTGGGTTTAAGGAGCAAAGCCCAAAACTATTACTATGAGTTTGAAATTTATGAAGGCGACATTCGCAAATTGAAAGTTACCGAAATATGCGAAAACGATTCGGTGAATGTGAAGGACATTTTCAAGTCGGAAAAATGCGCTGCCTTCTCATTTCAAAGCATAAAGAATTATTTGAACAAAAAGGGAGAACTAACGTTTCGATTTCGCATTATGAAAATTAATCAATCATTGCCGAATGCCTCAAATCCTAAATACAAACCCAAGTAAACAATTTTCGAAAGAAAATTATCATTTTATTGTTTATTTTTCGTTTATACTTATTTAAAACTCGTAATTATAATTTTAGTTAATTAAATTAAAATTAGGTAGAATAAATTGCAGCATTGGTTTATTCCAAAAGTGCAATTATGGCGCCGAAAGATTACCAAAATATTAGCGGTTTCCCATTGTGACCTTAATATTATTTAATTAAGATTAGTTTTTAGTTTCTTATTGATTATTAATTAACAATTAACTTAATTGTGAATTTCGTTCTGTATTACTTTATTTTGTATTATTCAGTTTAGATATTTTAAATAAACAATTGCTTTTCCTTTAATTCTAGGCATTTTTTTGATTTAAGACTGACCATTGGTGGAGGGAATACGTCACCTGGCGGTCACCCATCCAAGTGCTCTGCCAAGAGCCTTAAGCAATTAATTATCTGCGACTATCAATGGAAAATCTTTTATTAGAATAGTTAAAGCGATGGAAGTGAAAAGCCAAAGTTGTCTTAAAACAGTATGGGTTACAAAAATAACGACTGGATATACATTTTCGGTTGTTCATCAACATCGACATTATTTGGAAAAAAGTTTACGTGGTGGCTCATATTTCACCCCTATATTCCTCCATTTAATTATGCAAAACTTATAATTGCACGCGATCAAATTTATCAAAGGGCAAAAAAACACAGGAATGCTGCCTGTGTTACTTTTGAGTCTGATTTCAAAGGCACGTATGGTTAATTAAATTAGTGTCAAATTTAAATTGATTATGGTGCAGATTGCGAAGAGAATGTGATGACAGTTGTATCGTGTTCCATAATAGTTGGAATGCAAAAATTGACACGCGTTCTGGATGTAGTAGGAAATCGGAACACAAACTATCGTCGTTTAGTTTTATGAACTTTGTCTTTAGCCTAGAGGTGAAGTCGTTAAGTATGTCTCTATTTTCAAATACATCCCTAACCCTATTAATTACAAAGCCTAAGGCTCAGTTATTTTAGATGAGATGCAATGACTCATGGCAGTGATTCAAAAGAGATCGCCACGCGATTAGCACGTGGCTATCCAAGCATTCCACGCAAGTGCCAAATTGTCTGATCAAAGAGTGTGCAATTACAACAATTCGAACGTCACCGGAGTTGTTATTTATCGCCTTTGCATGCGTCCCGGTTTTGCTTGGCCGATAAGTCATTGCGGCAAAAAAGGGGGTGCAGATTTGCAGACCACTGATGCTAACAGAAAAAATGTTTTCTCGAAGCCGCACTTTCTCGGCATTTTTGGCTCGGCTTGATGAGTTGGCTGATTAAAATGTCTCATAAAAGAAGCTAGCCCCTTTGAGGCAAGTTTGAAAATTGAAAAGTTAAAGAAGCATTCGTACCGATGAAAGCAAAAAGTTTGAATATTAACGATCCGGGTTTTCGAGTTAATTAGGGCAAATTGTCGAAAAATCCTACGCCGACGTCGCGACGCACGGATATACGCCAGATGGAAATGAAATGAAGGAATATGCATTTAAATTTTGTATCTTGCAACTTTAATTTTCTAATACACAATAGACATATAGAATTGTACGTCTCTTAGAAAGTCTACTATTGGAAAGCTCCAACAAAAGCTTTGTCGTAATTTAAAGAGGCGGCGAGTGGAAGAACAGTTTTTCATTAGATCTGTCTTGTGTATGCTGATTTTACGATCTCCGCCTTTGGAAAAATCGGCTATACAAAAAAGGAAATTGTATTTTAAACATTTTAGTTTAAATTAAACCCGGCGCATAATTTTCTACCGTCAATTTGGGTAAATCAGGCAAAGGAGGACGGAGAGTGGTTAACAAGGGCGATTCAGTTACGACATAATATTACAATTGCTTGTTTATAAGTTTGAAAGGACTTTTCTTTAGCATAAGCACCGTGTGTTGTTAATAACGATGGTACTACACGTCCTCGAGAGAAAATAAGGAATTGGCGTCATGTGAAATTAAAGAGAGTAATTTCAATGTTATACGCAAAACAAAAGAGAACGTGTACTTCAAGACTTGCTGTGATTGCACGAGGGCGTGCAAGAAGTGCCTCGGGGTTCGAAATAGAGCATAAAATAAGGGTCTATATGAAAAAGAGTTGTCGCTACAAAGGGGTACGTAAAAAGATGAGGGGTATGCACACAACGGCTGGTGCCATTCCGACTTGAGTATGTGTGTACTTCCATAATACGGATTTATATGCATGCACGTAAGGAGATTAATTTACTAAAAAGTCAAATGTTTTCAACGAAGGCATTTAAAACACAATTTGCATGTTTCATTTTTTACTAATTTCGAATTAAAATTGGTAATTTATTTTTTCATAAATGAAATCGTAATAGAAAATTAATTGCGAATATTTAAGAGGGTTGAAAATTTAGAAAGGGTGGTATTTGTTTGGTAGCAAATGAGACGTGGTGCACCATGTGTGCCTTATATGCATATACAGATCTTTAATGACATTCTGATGAATCATTCAGAGCTCTTAAAACTAAATTGAAGCTACACGATTTTCATTAATTTTCCTTTTAAAATTTCCCTGTCTAGCTTAACTTGAACGATCACTTAATCTACTAAAAAGTTTTCTATAACTATCAATTCAATAGGTTAACTTAAATTAGAGTAAAAAGCCTATTTGAATCATATCGGTGTCTTCGTTTCCTCTGTTCAGGAAAATTGGAAAATTTTCAAAAAATGTCAACTTTTGAAAGTTCACAGACATAGAGTTGTGTTAGGGCTTAACGGCTGCTCTATGCGGCGGGGATTCACATAATATAATTAAATTTAGTTTTAATCATCTCTAGATCACTTGAAAACAGAAAACTCCTTTTTTAACAAAATGTTAAGATGGCGATTTTCCATAATAAATAATGTACAGACGACAGACCTATTCAAATAAGCATAAAAAAATTCCGACAGCCAGATTCGAACGTAATAGACCACATTTATTTCGATTCTTAAGCGACTCGGTTACGATACTTGCATATATGTTTAACGAACACCCACAGTTATTTTTCAACCTCGATTTTCTCGAAATTGACTGAATATCACTTACACTCGACTGCTTTACTAAATAAATTAAGGTTCTAGAATCTAGATTATAATCTTTACGCACCTATTACCAGTGCCGGATCAAGCTATTTCCGCGCCGGGTGCAGTTTAGGTAAATGACGCCTTTAACAGCGGCCGCTTGACAGGGGAGGTTATGCTTCTGAACTATTAATTAAACATAATATGAAATTTTCAAAAAGTAAAAACGTGAATTTTCGATGGTGAGAACTATCAAAAGATAGATACTTCATCTACAACACTTATCCAAGATGTAACGCGAGGCTACCGCAAAAACAGAATCCTCAGCATAGCACCTACATGGAAATGATGTAGTCATCACATGGACATACTGATAATTTTGAGATGACTCCGGTTATACAGATTAAAGAGATTAAGTAACACTGGGCGGTATTCCATATCCCCCAGACCCTCCGGTTTAAAAACCTAATCATTTATGTTCATGATCTGTGATGAATGTTATTAAGAAGTAGGAACCCCTTCACTTGAATTACAACATAAATTTTTGTAAACTGAATTTTCGTTATTTTTTATGAAATTTTCTCAGGTTTCTCTTCACTTGAAATCGAAAAGAGAAGTGCTGCGAAGAAATACCTGAGTGATTTCGCAAAAATCCAACGAAATAGAACATTCGAAATCCTAGGAAATCCGAGTAAATATAAATATTCAAGGAAATTTTAGGAAATCTTAGAAAATCCGAGAAAATCTTAAGAATACAACTTTATTTTACTTTTGCAACTTTTTCGAAAGGAAATCCTTGCATCCAGAAGGAAATCCGGAGCAATCTTGGTGCGTTCATGACGCTACCAAATATCAAGAACATGGCGGCTCTATTACGTACAATTGATGTTGTTTTGAGTTTAATTCTGAATTATTATCGTAAAACCGCGGTGAAATAATAAATCATAAAATAAAATACCAAAAAAGGCAAAGGTTTGGTTTTAAACAAAACTTGCTATACCAACCATATGTATTAGATTATCTTAATATTTTTCCGCGCGGTGGCGTTATCAAAGAAAAACCAAAATTTTTATTATTTAGTGGTGGGAGGGATACTAAAAGCTGAAATATGTAGAAAATAAGTGATAAAATTGAGCAAAAAAAAATCCGGAAAATGCGGATAATTTTTGTTAATGATTTTGTTACAGTTTCAGGGGACAAATCTTCTCCCAAATCAACTTTCTTGCTACAAATATTAACTTTCCTCCTCTCTAGCTTACCAGAAGAAATGTAAAGGCTAAAATAAATAATGCAGAAATATAAACTACGAATGATAAGAGCATTAGATTTAATCTAGCTTTTACTTAAAGTCAAAAACTGCTTTTGAAATTCTTAAAATTGTTATATATCGGACTGGCCATGTAAGTTTCCAAGCTAATTATTTTTGAAAATAGAAATTAAATTGAATGTATTACATAGCCAGTCCGATAAATAATGAAAATTTTAACAATTTCATAAGCACTTTTTGACATTTTAAGTAAAAACTCGTTGAAATCTAATGCTCTTATCATTTGTAGTTTATATTTTCGCATTATTTTTGTGTCTTTCATTTTTTCTCTAAAATTATTAGGGAAGCAGGAATTTGCATAAATAAGTGTTTACATGTTAATTTCCTAACTCATTCAGCACCCTGTATACTACCATGAAGTTTCCTATACAGTAAAAGCCCTCGTATCCGAAATGAACGGGACCCATTTCCGTTCGGATAGCGAATGTTTCGGATAAGTGGTTGGTTGAAATATAAATACCATAACATGAAACGGAAGTCTGCCTACGCGTTGACCTCGCAAGCATCTTTCGGTTGACGCGATAAATTCTAAGAATTCTCGGATACGAGGGATTCGGATACGAGGGCTTTTACTGTATTTGATAAATCGATATCGTGGAATTTTTATAATCTGATTTTTGTTTATTTTATTAGTGATTTTGTATCTTAATACTTCTGCTTCTTCTTTCTAGCCTTTTGAAGTCCAACTTTGAACATAGGCCTCTTCCAACTCTTCTCCGCCACTCTATTCCATCCGAATCCGGCTATTAGCTTTATGTCATCACCCCAACGCATGCGTGGTGTACCCCTATCCCTGCTTCCCAACCATGGCGTCCAGTGGTTAATAGACGAATTCCATCTGCCTGTGATTCTTGCGTTGTGTCCGGCCCATATCCACTTCGACCTTGCCATAGTTGTGGTCTCTTAAGGATATTCCCAGCGTGGCTCTTTCCATCGCTCTTTGTACTTTGAGGATTTTGTCCATCTTTTTGTTTGTGAACACCCATGTTTGGACCCCGTACATCAGTACAGGTAGCGCTCACACGTCGAAAATTTTGATTCTGAGATGCTGGGAAATTTTTTTATCCTTAAAGATGTGGCTTAGTTTTCCAAATACAGCCCAACCCATTCTCTGTCTTCTGTTGACTTTCGTCGTTTGATTTTCTTTATCTGGTCGTATGTCCTCGACTATAGCGGCGGAGTGACCGTCGGCCGCGATGGTCTCCTAATAAGTATTTACAGTAGCACTCGATTGATGTGCAAGGATGTGGTTAATCCTTTAACGTTTAACTGAAGATGTGCGAACCTTACAAATGATTCACCTTTTGTTTCCTTATTGTAAGATTTTCTATTATCGCAAATGTCCTTGTTTTCTTCTTTCAATTGTTTAATCTCAAAACAATTTTATGTTTTTTGGAATTTTCTAATTTGGCCAGACGTTATAAATATTTGGAACTGGCTGGTGAAGCACTAAGGCACACAAAATCTTTATAGATTTTTATAGGAAAATTAAAAAAACTGAGTTTTTTAATAGGCCATTTCATAATATGTCAATTCCACTGGTAGGTACATCCAGTTTAAATATTTTACGAGGAAGTCAACCTGCACACATTTGATTTTTCCACTTTCGAGTCGACATACATATTTCACATTAACGTCGGCACCAACAATTTACACATCAAAATTGCTTTGTGTTGTACATTCGTGTAAATATGGCTAATAGTTGACTCAACCCTTCCATTTTGTAAATTAATTAGAATTCACTGATTCGCATACGAAACAAACACAATTATTAAGTTGCAGTGGATGCTGTTTATTTATTTATTTTATATTTTTGAAAAAAATCGATATTTTTATTTTAAGAAGATTAACTTTATGTTTTTCTATACTATTCAATTTACAAAAAGGTGCATTTATTTTAAGAGAAAATCGCATGTGTTAAATGGATTCCATCTAGAATTTTGTCGGCAATAGAAGGAAAAAAAGAGAAAAGATTGAACGGAATAAACACAATAGGTTTTTTTTTCTGTAACATCGAGAAAATTGAAAACATTTAGATTATTGATGTAGGAGGATATACGGGGCGTCTGAAAATAATTTAAACTAATTCGAGATTTACTTGTTCTAAGACTGTAAAGCTGGGGTATTCCCATAAACGCCAGGATAGTTAACATTCCGTTTGTAGGCATTGTTAATAATTCAACTACATTTACTGGAGTTACAATTTGCAAAACGCACTTTAATTAACGTACCATATATTATAAATTTATGCTCGAAACTGGGTAATCAGCTGAGTAGGCTGCGAGTGTCAGAACCTCACCCCATTGGGCCCAGATACCAACCCTTGCACCCCCAGCATGTCATTCAATGAGCGATCACCGACATGACTCAGATTTTAAATCTAATCAGCTGTTATTGAGCGATGAGCTCTCACTTTATCAGCATAATATTATGGTTTTCAGTCTGTATATAAATTGCCGTGATTGAAATGTCAATAAAATTATACAATTTGTAAAATACGTTTGATCTAGTTAAATTTTCTTTACTGTACAATAAATAAATCAAAAAATAAATTAACAGCGACTCGCTGATTCAATTTTGCTACGAGTTTACGTCAATTTGTCCATCATTAATAACATCAAAATTTGCATTCCACTTTTTTCGTCCAACCAATTTCTTCTTCGAGCCTAGATGGTCGGGGACGCGTTTTTGATTGAGGGACACGGACAAAATATTGATCAAAACGTTTATTTGACGAAGGTGTTATCAAACATGTAAGGGTCGCAGTAACCAATAATCAAATATTTAGAGAGATTAGCTACGGCACACTCTCTTATATAGTAATCCATCAAACGCGGAACGCAAATCCGTTCGTAAACGAGAACTTGGGTCCCAGTAACTTCAATTTCATCAATGGCCAATCGATAATCATAGATTGGAAATGTATGGGAGTATTGTTACACAATAGTTTTGGGTTTCAAGGTCGCCAAAATGTCACTATCGAGGGTGATTCGCAGATTTTCTACGAGATATTTCACATGACATACTACAGCGTCCCTAGAGTCACACTTGGATGCAGACGGGGTGTTACCCCACCCACAAATCCTGTATATATTTGGTGTACCCCACAACCCTACATACGAGTGGCCCAATTTATTCAAAATGCTGTCGCTGGACCAATTTTAAAAATTTTCCCATTAATTATTATTACAAATGTTTGTATAGTTACAACCGAAAACGATTCTATAACAAAGTTTCACGTAATTGTGGAGTTTATCTCGCAATTTAGAAGATAAACGACAAGCAACTTGACTCTCTCGTTAGATTTGAAACCACATAAGAAGGCATTGCAACTTTGACAATATTCTGAAACAAACAACCGACAAGCTGAAGATAATCTTATGAGAATTACTGCTAGTTAACTAATTACGTACTGTCGCAAGACATGTTTCCTTTACAAATAAGCGTGTACTTTACTAAAAGACCTACGGTAAATAAGTAACACAATTAATTTCACATAACTGATGGATGCTGTTTGAGTTTCTCTTCGAATTATTTTTGAAATATCGCAGAAATGCAAACACTCAAAAATTACCCACCTAAGAAACTAGCGGGTCAATCTCATTTCAACTTTGACGAATGAAAAATTGACTTTGTCAGTTGATTGTGACTAACATGGAAAACAAAGCTTTCATGAAATGTTAATCGTGCATAATTATGTTCCAACAAATCACCAAAGTAATTATTAATTCGGAGCTTCGTCAATTGCCATGTATACTCGAAGAAAAAATTCCCAATAGTTATAGAGGATGCAAAACTTTTTTTTTATAATTAAGTACTGCTGAACATTTCATCCAAGTTAAATTTGTGCAAAGTCTTATTAAGAGCTATATGTATCTTTGGTTGGAGAAGATTATTTTAATCCCATTATAACTTCCATGAATCGTAGAAGTAGCGATGGTGTACGTCCTAATCTGCGCCTTATTTATTTGTCTTAAAAACCCTCATTATAAATAATTACACACGCGTAATTAACGCCAGCAAGGTCAAAATTGTTAACTACACCCAGAAAAATAATTTACCTTGATACAGTATGCATGATGCAAAATTCAGTTCTCTGAGTGTACCTATGCATTTTTTGAAAACTAAAAACAGTTGAAAGTTGTTAAATTCGTTTCCAAAAATTCCAAAGCACCTTCATGCCTGCTTATGTAATTTTAAATTATTTTTAATTTACTTTCGAAAATGTACGAAGTGCATCTGCATTGTTGTGCGCGAACCACAACAATAACTGCTCCCAATCGATAAATGTAACCTATTATTACGTCCATAGTCTTTATTGTATGCAATCACCCTCTTTATAGTCATTTCTCTTGTCAGTAGGCCAGTATGCTACTCAAGCTTTCATAATGAGGCATTGATCCGTATTGATTTATAAGCCTTGAGAGAATTAAACTATGTGCATTGATAAGAAGTGCCATTTCGCTTAGGGTAACTTCGCCTCTTCCCCGTTGTTAATAGTTTGCTAAAATGAAAAACGACGCCGAAATATGACTAACGTTGATTCAGCATAGGTTGCTAAGCATAAAGCATAACTGTAACCCCAGAAAAGGAAATTTGCGAGTCCGTTTGGACCAACTAAAAAATTTTGAATTTTTCAAAATTTGAATAAAATTGTGGTAGATTAATTTAATTAAAATATTTGGTCGAGTAGATTCGGTCTAGTTATCTACATATTAAAAGCTTAACGTGAGGCTACTCTAGAATTAGTGCATTCAGCATATATGTACATCAAAGCCAGTCAAACCATTTATCAGACATACGAAAGCATTGCCGGTTTCGGGATTACCCAAAGAATTTCTCGTGCCCTTATAAATGTATGTCCACAGAATAACCATCACGTGACAGTTAATCACTCTTGTCTAGGGTCTAGAAATAGAAACTTTCCAATAGGTTGAAATATTTAATCCCTTCTTTGAAGGCGAATACAAGAGCCAATTCCAATATCCAAAATTTATCCAAATTTTCTTCTGTGAAGTTTTTTCCAATTTCTTATTTATTTATTTTTTTTTTTTGAATACACGTATTATTCATCTGATCCAGTGGCGTAACAAGCAGGCGAAGGATTTGTGTGCGAAGTTGTTAACGGGGGCTCTGCTTTTATAAAAGACAAAAAAAAAAAAAACAATTTTATATAGAGGACTCGGAATTCCGACGAATTTCATGCAATTCTTGTGAATTCCAAAGAATTCCCTCCAAATAAGACGAGTAACTACCCCCCCCCCCCCCCGGGCATTGAGATTAACGCCCACCGCAGCCATGGAGGTCCTACTAGCGGCCTACAGGCTAACAATAAACGGATATGGTAAAAGTACCCCAATAAAGGGGCACCATACCATGATCTTCAACTCAATCAAGAGCAATAACATGCTTAGCATGCAATCGGCATTAACCTGGGCCGTCACGCTACAGTGTTCCAGGCAGAAGTAATTGCAATTCTGGCTTGTGTTGCTGAAATGGTGCGGAGGAACTACAATGGTAGACGAATCTGCATCATGACAGATAGCCAAGCAGCTCTGAAGGCTTTGGAGGGAATAGAAATTCACTCCAAGGTCGTTAAACAATGCCGTGATGAACTGGTGAAACTGGCGATCTGCAACCGCATTTCGCTTATGTGGATTCCGGGACACCGAGGCATCAGGGGAAATGAAGAGGCTGCTAATACAACCATGATAGGTCCTGAGCCCACCTGCGGGATTGCATATACGACCGCGAAGGAGGGGATCAAGGACATGTTATGGAAACAACACCTTGAGCACTGGGAAGGCCTTCCTGGACTGAGGCAATCGCGGATGTTCATTGGGGGCCCCTCCAGAGAGTCCAAGAGCAAAAATATAATCCAACTGAGCAGGAAACAGTTGAGAAAGATAGTAGGACTTTTTACAGGACACTACTGTCTTAAGAGACACCTCAATATAATGGGGTTGACTGACGATCCTACTTGTAGGATGTGTGGTGAAGAGGATGAAACCCCTCACCATATCTTATGTGAATGCCCAGCTCTAGCTGGGAGTAGGCTACGCTACCTTGGACTTACATACCCGAGGGCCGAGGATATAGCTAAAGCACCCTACAACTGCTTACTCGACTTTGTTGAGGAGACGCAGTTGTTGGAGTAAAACGTGGAACGAGGGGCACAATAAGCTTAAGCTTCAGTGCAGTGGGGTCAGAACCACAACCCGTTTCAAATAATAATAATAATAATAATAATACCCCTCCCGTATTTAATTTTATTAAAATTTGAAAATATTACCTTAATTCTTATTTAAATTTATTTATTGATCTTCATCAAACGACATTAAGTCACTTAATCAACCATTCAAACAATTGCGCAAGCAGAAAAAACTCACTTTCTGAGAATTCGCAATTCTCACGCAATTCTACCTCAGAAATACAATTTAAGTCAAGTCTAACAACAAAGAACTAAATTCGGTCGCATTGCGAAGAGTATAGGATAAACGTACCTAATTCCAGCCAGCTCCAAATGTCAGCCACCATGTAGGATAAATAAGGATAAAAATGGATTATAATGGTTAACGATTAACCGGCTGACTATTGGTACCATTTTGTTAACTGGCTGACTATTGGTGCTTTTACCCTAGATGAGTTTTTTATTTTTCAATTTTCTGAGATTTCCTTGATTTTTCTAAGATTGTCTAGATTTCCTAAAATATCCTAGAATTTTCTGATTCCCTACTTCACAAGATTTTTTGAATATTTTTCTAGGATTTCCTAAAATTTTCGATTTTTACTAAGTGGAAAAATGATGGAGAAATTGTCATATGCAAAACTAAAGGGAAATCAGGAGAAATTTGAGGAAATCTAGAATCTCTCTGAGATTACATTGGCTTTAAAATTTTCAAAATTTTTCGAGATATCAAGATACCTTAGAATTTTCCATTTCCTAGAATTTTCTAGAGTTTCCTGAGATTTTCTTAAAATTTCTATGGATTTCTTGGAATTTTCTAAATTTTTTCGGCAATTTCCTCTTAGTTTTGTACTAACTGGAAAACCGAAGGGAAAATCGTGATATACAAAAGTGAAAAGAAATTCAAGCATATTTTAGGGTATCTCAGGAATTTCTATGAAATCTTAGTAAAACTTAAGAATGCTATTTGCTTCCCAAGGGAATCTTGGGAAATTTAGATAATCTTTAGAATACCAATTATTTTATTTCCTTTTTCAATTTTTTGAGATTTTCTTTGTTATTGGCTATTTCTAGAATATTCTTAATTTCCCCATTTCTAAGATTGCCTGGCAAAAGCAGATACAACGGGATATCAACCCCCCCCCCCCCAATGAGCTATAGAAAACCACAAAATTTACTACATTTTGTTAAAATTTTTAAAAATATTAGATAGAAATGTAGGTATTCTTATCATAATACATTATAATATATTTATTCCCCATCCATGAACTTTGCCTAGATCCGCCCTTAGTTTTAGATTTCAAGGCTGTATAGACTACAATCACTTTATAATTTTGAGAATTGTGTGCGAAATTGTCTATTACTGGTGCGTATTAAGGGATTAACGAGATTATCATCCCAAAGAACTTTGGGGCGTGGGATCGAAAAGTAAAATAACAACATTTAAAATACTAAATACTAAAATAATTTTTCCTAAAAATAGTTTTAGTTATTTTTTAAATTAATTTAATTAATAATTAATTGGAATTAATCGGGAATTAAAAATCGTTCCAGATAATTGCATGTTATTTAATATATTGATTAGTTATAGAGGGGACCTGAAACCCCTTCCCTATAAATACGCCACTGGTTATTCCCGATATAACAATTACAAGGTTCCCACTTCTTTTGAAAATCTGGGAAAGTCGAAGACAATTTAAGATTTACCTAATTTTGGCAGGACATTGCTCATTTTTAGTGCCAGTCAAGGAAATTAAATTTTTAGTCGAGATAAACAATTTAATTTAATTATTTTTTTAAATTTTAAAATAAATTTAATTTTAAAATTTAAAAACAATTTAAATAAAATAAATAAATAAATAAATAAAAAATAAATAAAAATTAATTTTTTGAATAACAATTTAATTTTAAAATAAAATTTTTTTTTGCCTTTTTATCTTCTGATTTATGGAAATGTAATAGAAAATTTGTATTCTTTGTTAGGAAAAACCTGGAAATGTCAGGATTTGATTTTGAAAATTTGAAAATTTAAAAATGATACCCACTTTGTTTACCTCAATAAGAGAAGGCTGCTAAAATATTACTTATGTTTCATTGTGAATATTAAATATTAAATACTATAGTAGATAAATTAATTATTTTTAGAGATTTTAAGATACAGCTGGGGACCCTTTTAGCCGGGTCCTTCTCTTCACTATGTTCATTGCAGTGGCAGCTCGTCAAAGGAGGCAGGGGAGACTTAGCCTCCTTGGAAATTCTGGACTGTTCAACTACGACAGTAAAATGTTTATTTTCGATCGTGAGATCTATCAATGGATAAATACTTCTTCCACAATACATATCCAGTAAGTACGTGAGACAGAAGCAGCACTCACCATATATCGACTGAAACCTCCGCATAAATATATGCCGCAATCAATTTAACCTTCAGTGGTATTCCAAGTTACTTGTATACTTGTAACTACACCGAAAAAAGACGCGCAGGTAAAGTGTTTTTTCCTTACAAGTTACACAATAGCCATTTTATAACAAAAGAAAATGCCTGTTTATTAGCATTAACGCCTAAAGAAGCTGACATAAAGTATTGCTAATTTAACTTGAAGACGGCTCAAGTATTTTTCGTGATAATTTGTTAAATTTTCTTTAACTGTGAGAATAGCTAACTGCTCCTGACAGTTTGTATAATGTTTAATTCGTTAGATGGCGTATCACTTGACGGTGTGACAGTTGCGTTCACCGCGCCGTATGATGGTAATAATTAAATTAAGTAAATTCGCTCGCTAAGCCGCAGACTACAATGAGAAGACATAATCAACTTAATTATTATTTTGTTGGTACTAAAACTTGCTCCGTTCTTATTATATCTACCCAGACTTTATTTTCCGCTCAAATTTATCATCGCAAATTGAAACAGGACACACAAAGAGCTTTTAGATAAAAATGTCGCAATAAAAATTTACTTGGACATACTCTGCCGAGGACATGCTTCCGTATACTGTTTCTGAGTTTAACTTGACATCTATATCACATCAATTTAATCGCAAGCTGAGGGCTTTTCCTGACGTGTATTGTTACATTTTATTGTATACACTGATAAAAATCCGAAGGGTCTGACAAATTTTTATAAGGAAACTCAAAGGATTTATTAATCCAAAATCCGTTTCCAAAAATACTTTTTTGGCCCCCTTTGTTAACGCACGTTAAGTGCAATTTTTTCACTTACTCTTCAAAAATGCTGTTTGGTCTATTGTGCAAGTTTATTGATATTCCGGAAGGCGTACCACTTAAAAAAGTCAAAACCGAAAAAAACAAAGTGAACAACGTGGTTAACGAAATTGTATAATTTATCAAAGTGCTTAATAGCTCAGCAGGATTTGCGTCTATACTATTGAATGGAAAACGGGCGTAGTATGTTGCTAATTCATTTTATCCAAAAATAACTAGACGTGTGACACGACCAACTTGGGTAAAAAAAACTTTGAAAGCATTGACGTGCATTTGTGTGGACGACAAGTGCCATTAATTATGCTGTTTCATTTTAAGAGGAGAATAATGACGAAACACACTTTTACGTTATTTGTCGCACTTTAGTAATTGTGTTGTCACTTTTGATAACAGCTATTAACACAGTTTATTTTTTTAAATTTAATCCCCCGTTTGTATTACCATTTTGCTCTCCGAGAAGCCAAAAAATATTTTCCAAGTCACTTAACCAGTTACAGCCCAAACAAAAAGTTATAACAGCAAACTTAAAATATTAGGATGTGCAATTTTTACAGTTGGGTCATTCCATGTCAAACCAACAAGTTTTCTTTTGAAATTTATTTGAAAATTTGGTTAAATATACTCTTTAACATCTTGAATTTAAATAAGGTTTCAAAAAAATTCTAACTTTTATAGTTTTTGAGTTATTTAATTATAAAAATCACAAAAACGACATTTCTTGACTCACGCTCAATCATACAAAATCTTATAATTTCAGTTTTATAAGTGCTACAGAGTTGTATGATAACTCATTTTAAAGAGAATTTAAAGGGCTTTAATTTGATACTAATCTTGACCACTTTCTAATAAAAATGAATTATTTTAAAAACTTCAAAAAATGTTTTTGAAAATATTTTTGAGTTAGTGTTTTTTTAAAATTGTTACTTCTATAAGGAAAATATTTAATAACATTTTTTTTCTAAATTCAAATCCTCGAGAGTTAGGCTTCTTTAAAGCATTTATTTTAATTTTCACTTTCAAATGGCCATAGCTCGGAAAATATTGATTTTTCAGTAAAAATGGTTTAGTGCTTTTATGAAGAGCGTGAAATAATCTACAAAGAAGATTCATACCTTTTATTGTCTAAAATCAACGGCTTTCGAGTTATGAATTAAAGTAAATAAAAAAATTTTGAATAATTCAAGCATTTTTTATTTTAGTTTTTTTCAAAACCCTGCCATTTTGAACACTTACTCAAATAATTTAATGGTTTAAGTTTAGTCAATAAAATAATTTTTCAATAAATACAAAAATTTTGCGATTTTAATTTTTATTTTATAGCTACCTTATTTATTTTCTGATTTTCTGTGAAATGGGTTGGTTTTTCAAAAAAATGTACTAGATAAAAGTTGTAGTCCGTTAAATTCCTATCCGAACAGGGCATCAGATTTTTTGTAAAATGTTTCGTTTAAAGGAAACAAGGTTTTGAAAAAAAGAACAAAATAAAAAAATGCTCAAATTTTTCAACGTTTTTGTACTTACTTTAATTCATAACTCGAAAACAATTGATTTTAGACAATGAAAGGTAAGAATCTTCTTTGTAGATTATTTCACCCTCTTTAAAAATGTATTAAATCATTTTTACTAAAAAATCAATATTTTCTGAGCTATAGCCATGTGAAATTAAAAATTAAAAAAAAAACTTTAAAAAGGATCATCTCTCGATGGTTTGAATTTAGAAAAAAAAAATTTTATTAAATATTATTTTTAAAAAATTGTCCTCTACACCATGGAAATTTTGTAAAATCTATCCGGAGACGCCCTGTATGTATATTCATAATAGTACTGCAATTAAAGTACTTGAGCTAAAACATTGAGTTGAATTTTTTATCATAACTACTGATCCCATCATGGTCCCACTCTGAAATTTTTATAAAGTATTCACCAGGTCACTATTATAAACATATATATATTATTTTTGAAATTTTCAAAAAACACTAACTCAAAAATTTTTTCAAAAACATTTTTAAAGCTTTTCAAAAAAATTCATTTTTATTAGAAAGTGGTCAAGATTAGTATCAAATTAAAGCCCTTTAAATCCTCTTTACATTGAGCTATCACAAAACTCCATAGGACTTATGGAACTGAAGTTATAACACTTTGTATGATTGAGCCTGAGCCAAAAAAGTGTTGTTTTTGCGATTTTTATAATTAAATAGCTCAAAAACTAGGAGTTAAAATTTAAAAAAAGTTATATTCGAATTCAAGATGTTAAAAAGTATATCAATTTGAAAACTATTTATTTTTGCTTGATTTCATATGGAATGACCCAATTTTTGGAATTTTGGAATTATCCTGTCAATAAATGGTGCTGAGCAGGAAAAACTTAACAAGTTCAGGCCCAAAAATACACTTTCAACTTCCTTTTTAATAAAAATTTAAAAATGTTTTAAGCGGTGTAACGTCTACCAACCTGATAAAAAATTAAGCTTTATAAATTACCCATCTCTAAATTGGACGAAAGCCAAAAGATGGACGTATATAAAACCACTTGACAGCAAATTGTATTTTGTAAAATCAAACCCGGAGCAGACAGTTTAATTAGAAAGGTTATTAACGATATTTTAGTGATATTTTTCTTCGCTTAAATCAAAGATTTGCGAGTTTTTCAAAACTTGAAGTTTGCCGTTCAAAAAATAAACTTGGAAGTTTACAATACTTAATTTTGCAAAGGGGGATGTTAAAAACTTTTAATGTTATTTAGAAATTTTTGCAAGTGATGTTATTCATAATATACTAAAAATCTACATAATAAATATACGGAATAAATTTTTACGAGGGTTGCGTATTTTAATGCAAAATTCCCTGCAGAACTGGCAAGGATGGCGAGAAAAAAGTAGAAATTCGTGTTTAATTTAACTTGATATAATATTAGATAATTGTAAACCAAATTTGTACATGGAAATGCTTTACTTTTGTTTACACTTGGAAAATTAACAAAACTCCTTTGTTTTCGGAAAAAAAATGATGGTATCATCGGTGGATGTGGGTGTGCTCGAGTATAATTTTAGATCTGAGTTTGGATTTCTAAAGAAAGCTCACATCTCCTCGGGAATTTTATCTGAAAGATCCCTATTTTTTTAACGTGAGAGATTTTTTTTAATGAAAACAAAACACCGGTAGCATCAAAACACTAGAACACAAACATCACATTCATTACTTCCCACTGGTTAATTAGCGGAGAGAAAGAAAAACAGAAATGTCACAAAAAGCGATTAAGCAAATTCAATGATAAAAATAAAAGTCGGGGGGTTATTTTTATCAACCCATGTGAACAATGAAGTAATTTCGCATTTGGTTTGTTCCAAAATGGAAGCAGGACAAAGATGCATCTCGCACCGGTGTAGGTAGTGCATTGCAAGTATTGATTAGATATCGTCTCTTACATCAGCTAAAATTAGAGTCCGGAACTCTGTTATTAACCCGCCCCAATCGAATAATACAAATTAACCGCTAATTTGATTTTAATGATTAAAATAAAAATGTAATTTCATTAATGGCGAATGTAATTGGATGAGCGTTCACACTTTTTCTCTCCATCATTTATTTTTTATCCAATTTTTTTATTAGCAGCAGCTTTTCCGCGGAATATCACTTACCGCTTGGAGGTAAGATAGATCACGGCAGCTTTGCCAACCCTTATTCCTGTCTTTGTGCCGTGTATGTGCTTAAAATGTTCCTATAAATTAATACATAATCATGTTAGTGCGTAACCTGTACTTGTGAGTCATAAATAATGCTTTAGTTCACCACAATATGCAGCATCTTAGTGAATTTAAGGGCACCCGACTGTGGAGAAACATGACCGCGAACTTAAGTTAGACCAAATTACGGTTACACGTGTTCGTACAAATGCTACAACAACCCTTATCACTCGTGATTTATAATAATAGTAATCCTTATTTCTACATCCCCTCATTAAACAAAACTAAACTTTAATTCTTGATTTTACCCCCCTATAAGAGCCCAAATGGTTTCTCTAGATGTTGCACAGAGTTAACATGAATAATCATGGCACGTAAACATGGAAAAGTTACGGTATCCGACATAATTCATGTATCTAAGTAGCTGAGTAGTTTGCAAGAAGCGTGTCTGAGTTTTGGGGTAGTTTACGAAGCAGGTGTGCAAGCTTATAACTTGGAGCAGTTTTCTCAACACTTAAATAACGTGAGTGCAATACATGCCTACTTTAATTTAACAAAATACAAGGGAGCAATTTTAACATTTAACATCAGACAAGCAAGTTTTTCTTTCGCAAACATTTTTAACTTTCCTCTTTTTTCATTTTTCCTTCTTGTTTCTCGGGTTAGATGCAACCGATGTGCGATGTTCTTACGACTAACTGAAAACCAAAATGCCAGTGTTGATTGGGCGCCAGATGCAACGAGTAAAACAATTAAAGACAAAGAGACCAAGGATAAACTTCTACAAGGTTCTACAATTATTACTTAATTTCTGAAAATTACCATAATTACTTGATAAAACTAAATTTTGTTGATATTAAGCAACCGGAAAATTCAAAACTAACCGGTCAGCACAAAGAAAATGATCGAATCCAGAAACTTATGGAGAAAACAAATTAAATATGAAAACTACCATTTAATTTTTCGTATTTTATTGATTTTTTCTTATTTTCAATTGACTCCAGTATCTGAGCTGTTGAACATATCAAAGTGCACTTATCATAAGAGAATAAAAACTTTAGATCGACTCCTTCAGTCAACTAGACATGAAAAAATCTTTGCTTGAAATTTCAAAATTTTAAGAATTTGCATATTTCAGACTACAATTTGGACGTGTTTGATAAGAGACAAAAATTTGACACTTACAGGATACTGAGTTCAAGGCTCAAGGTAGTTTCATTGTGGAATACAATTGATGTACTGAAAGGCATTCCATGCCCCCCAAACCCCCCGGTTTGAAAAATAAAAAGTTTGTTTTTTGTATCTCCAAGACCCCCAGTGCAAATTACTGCTACATGTAGTTTTTGTTTCTGAAAAAGTTGAATTTCTTTATTTCATAAATTTAATAAAAAAATATCTGCACGAACTTTCTGCTTCTGGTTCTGAATATTTCCTGATATTTAAATATCTGAGAAACTAGAAATATTTGCAATTAAAATCAAAGTTAAAGAAAAATAAAAATTTTTTTTAACAAATAAAGTTTGAAAAATTACTGGTCTCCCCCTCTCTTTTGGAAATAAAAATAACACGACAACATTTATACAAAAATTTAACTTCTCGAACCGGGGGGTCTGGGGGGCATGGAATGCCCTCCAGTGCACTAGAAGTTTCATTATGGAAAACAATTTGACACAATTACTGATGTACTGGAGGGCATTCCATGCCCCCCAGACCCCCCGGTTTGAGAAATAAAAAGTTTGTTCTTTTGTACCTCCCAGACTCCCAGTGCATATTACTGCTACCTGTAAGTGTAGTTTTAGTTTATGAAAAAGTGGAATTCCCGTATTTCATAAAATTAAAAAAAAAAATATGTGCACGGACTTTTTGTTTCTGATTCTAAATATTTTCCGAATTCTGAATATTCGAGAAGCTAGAAAGGTTAAATTTTCAAAGTTAAACTAAAATAGAAAATTTTTAACAAATAAAATTTGTTCAAATCAGCCTCACACCACTTTTGAAGTAAATTTTACTAAATTTGATACAAAATTTACTCTAATTATTGATGTAATATTTATTTACTTCAAAATTATTGCGAGGATTGTTTCTTTCTCTGTGTAGTTTCCCTTTCCCTCTGGTATGAAACATGCATACAAAAATTGAACTTCTCAAACCGGGGGGTCTGGGGGGCATGGAATGCCCTCCAGTTCACTAGTAATTTCATTATGGAATTCAATGTAATACAATAATTACTGATCCAAATTACTGATTACTGAAACAAATCGCTATATGTTTTGCTTCTCTTTTAAGAAGAAAATAACAAAAGGAACTTTTTGAAGTTAAAGGTAAGTACTAAGTATCCTGTAAATTTCAAGTTATTTTCTATTATCAAACATGTCCAAATTATAGCCTGAAATATGCAAATTCTTAAAATTTTGATATTTTGCTTATCTTTAAACGCATGTACATCCGTGAAAGAAGAAAATACCAAAAAGGACATTGAAGTATATTGAAGTTAAAGGTAAGAACTAAGTATCCTGAAAAATTAAAATTTTTTTTAATTATCAAGTATGTCCAAATTGTAGCCTAAAATATGCAAATTCTTAAAATAAAACCGCCAAGCACAAGCACAAATAAGACTTCTCAATTGCTTGATTTTGTGTGGACTGGAAATGGTAAGCGAAAAAATGAAATCCTTCTGGATTTTGGTTTTTGGAACCCCAAAAAACATTTCCAAAAAGTTTAATCAAAATCTAAAATAGTGCAGCAACAATAATTTAATGATTTCATAATATGGAATGACTTGTATATTTTGTTGTTTTTATTATTATTAAATTTAAAAAAATAAGAATAATACAACACGTAGAAAATTCTTATTCTTATTTTTTTAAATTTAACCATAAATACCATAAAATTTACTTAAATTTTTATTTCTTTATTATTATTGTTTCATATACAATTTTGTATTAAATTTCGTGTGTATAAACTTTGTTTTATTTTTTTTCACCTTTCAATCAAACGACCAGAGTGTTTTTCTTTTAAAGCTATCTTTAGCCGGATGCCGAAGCATTTAAAAAATAATTTAATAAAACAAAACATTATCGTGAATAAAGAAAAACATTTTCCCGTCTAAAATTTTCTTTAACAAAATGCAATGTTAAATTTTACAGAAGCAGATGGTAATTGGTGAAAAATTACACCACAAAGTAATTTTCGGGAAAATACAAATCAATTCGTATAGTGATGTTCGATGCACCTTATGTGTCTGGACATGCACAGTAGAAAATATTTGATGTTTAATTTACTATACAAATTTATTTATGAATTTTCCGAGTTCTTGGCGAAGAAATCGTTAAGCTACAATTTCAGTATCAGCCCCTTTGAAATAATTAAAACATTTGCTCTAATTTCACGTTGGCAGGGAGTTTCGAGTTAAAAAAACTTGAAAACAAAAAGGTTGAATTATTTTTGTGTTTTCTTTTTGTTTAATATCAACAAAGAAAATTCTGAAGCAACCCTAACGATGAAAGCGTTTGTTTTCATAGTTAAGTACGCAATCACTTGAAAATAATCAAAAATCCATTGATATCGATCAAGATTAAACATTAAAGAGTCCAGATCGAGATTTGTTGGATTTCGTTAAAGAAAATGCTGCATTTGTCTGGCACAGGAAGTGCGCTCTCTTAACATAATTCCTAATAAGGTTTTCAATATTGAATGCGCTCTCATAAAGTACAGGTAGGAATATGCGAAAGCCAAGTTAGCATTTGGAGTGGTTCTTTTGTGCTGTAAGGTGATTATATAAAATAAGCTGCTAAACTAAGAACAACATATTCCAACCTAAATACCATATAATTGATAAAATGAAAATCCATCAACTCGAAAATCAAATTTAACTAAATTTAACAATTTTGGATTTAATTAGGGTGCTTTCTATCTTTGTTATTAAATAATAATGAGGGGTGCAGTTTATACATACATATGTAGAGAAGAGGAAAAATGTTGGTCCGGATATGGCGGCATTATCTGCGGAATCATAAATAACTGATCCACTTTAATTCCTGTCCGAACGGCCGCGATAGGTGGTGAGGGAAACTTCCGCCGGATTTCCACGACTGGACTTACCAATCTGAATTTTTCAAATAGATAAGAGAAACGGACACTCGAGAATTGCAAAATACGCACAAAACTAATCCTATTAAATTGAAATCATTAAAGCCTCTCGCAGTTAATTTAGTCCAAATCTAAAGCATATTGCAAAAAAATGAATTATTATCTGGTGCGGGCAGACGCATAAATCAACTTATTGTTTTAAGTTTGCACATTTTCAATCTATCTTCGACAATATCAGTAGAAGTTCGAGCCATTTACTAATTACTCTTGATTTAACCCTCTCGGTTCATTGTCAATGAAGAGGGGCTTCAAGGTTTACTAATGACGACCTCCTTTGTTTTATCCAACGATTAAACCTGCGCTGGAAATTTCTTCTTTTTATCTTATACTTGCAAACTTTCCGACTACTAAGTTTATTCAAATTCGAATCAAAATTACTGGTTTGGGATTTCTTACCACTTAAAATGATTTATTTTGTTTAAAAGGAGCCTATAGAGGTATTGGGGTGGATGTGGACGATAATAATTATTAGGTCTACTCCAAACTACGTCATAGTTTTGTGACAACATTAATGGCGTAAACGACGTAAAAACGTATCGACTCGCTTGTTTACATCAAAGAGAGTTAGCAGATGTTTTATGTAATAAAAGGAATCCCCCATTGTGTATAGGTGTATGGATTTTTACCTTTCGCCTATACAGAACGATAGGTATTATTGTGAACAATTTATTTTGAAATTTCAACGAAGATTTATGTTTGTCCAACAGACCATATATTTTTTCCATCAATGGCCACAGTTGCATGCAGCATTTTTGCCTTAACCAAACATCCAGCAATTTAAAATTTAAAATTTTGTAAATTTGTTACCCAACGATAATCTGGATTTATAATAATATCTAACAGTTAAAGCCACAAAGAACTAAACGCAATGCAATTTTAGTTTCTGGTATATGATTGAAAACAATCGGAAGCTCTCAATATTAATTTATCAGCAGGATTCAGCCTGTATTAATTTAGCATTAGCGTACAGACTGGCCAACAGTGCGAACAATATTATAATTCCTCTATTGTAGTATTGTTACTAACTTTAAGCCCTTGTTGCACGTCAAATGTTTATTATAATAGTGCGGTGCAATTCGTTTATTTCAATTTGTTAATCAGTCAATGGCCGGCATCAAATTATAGAACCAAATCGACACATGTAGATACATACTATATCAAATAAAAGTAGCCAAACTAAAATATTTTCCTATAATTATGTCAGACATAATCCTTTTAAAGCCGGAAAGCTAAATTTTTGCACAATTGCTAATTCAGCCCTTATAATCGGAAAAAGCTATGTATTTAAATAAAAATCAAAAGATAAGACATAGTCTACCTCAGGACCAATATTAAAAATAGCTGGACAGTCTAAACTGTGGATCTCTTTTAAACGGTATAATATTTAAACAGTTAATTCTGTTTTCCGCTAGTGGGGGATTCCCCGTTTTTCTATATTTTCAAAGTAACGCCAAAACTTATTTCCTCACGAAATTTGAAAAATTATAAATTCGCTATCTTCTCCAAATATTCTTTAAAGAATGGAAATCCTGGGATATGTACTGGAGGGTACATTTATTAATTATAATTATAATTAACTTTCAAAGTTGCTGGTAAACCCCATGAGCATAAATATACTTTCCAAGTTTTCATTTTTTCTATCCGAAGGTTAAATTTTCCTCATTTTTACTTAAAAATTCAAATTTCCCGGTTAGTCCTAATCTTAGTTATTTTAATATATTTTTCGGTTGGTAAAATTGTAAACCGGGGGGTCTAGGGGGTGTACATATTGCAGGATTTCCACTCTTTTAGAATACTTGGAGAAGATAAAGAATTTATATTTTTACAAATTTCGCCAGGAAAAATTTGGAAATTTGAATATTTAGACGGTGGATCTTTTTTAAACGAAATAATATTTAAGCAGTTAATTTCGTTTCCCGCTACTGGGGGATACCCCGTTTTTCTATATTTTTAAAGTAACGTAAAAACTTCTTTCCTCGCAAAATTATGAATTCCCTTTCTTTTCCAAGTACTCTAAAAGAGTGGAAATCCTGAGATATGTACTGGAGGGTGTTCCACACCCCCCAGACCTCCCCGGTTTAAAATTTTGGATTTATATTTTTATACTTAACTTTCGAAGTAACACAGAAAGTTGCTGCTAAACAAGCATAAATATGCTTTCCAAGTTTTAATTTTTTCTATCCGAAGGTTTAAATTTCCTTCATTTTTACTAAAAAATTCAAATTTTCCGGTTAGTCCTAATCTTAGTTAGTTTAATCAATTTAAAATTGTAAACCGGGGGGTCTGGGGGGTGTGGAACACCCTCCAGTACATATTGCAGGATTTCCACTCTTTTAGAATACTTGGAGATGATAAGGAATTTATATTTTTACAAATTTCGCCAGGAAAAATCGGGAAATTTGAATTTTTAAACAAAAGTGAGGGAAATCAGAGTGGTTTTTTCTTCACCAAAAAATGATACGCTGTAGCAGGAGCAGCAGCAGCGTTCTGGAATTTTATATAACCGGATATTGTTTCAGATAAACAAACTGGGTTAGATAAAATCTCGAAGTAAACTTAGAATAAAGTGGGATCGAACCTTTGTAGTTTATCTACTAATTTAACAATAAATTAAAATGTAAATATTTTTTATCGGAATTTTTAACACGAAGTACTTTTGTTCCTCGCTAGTCAATAAGTATAAAAGTTATTTTATTTTTGTAGAAATTATTCATACAGCAAAAGTAGATAAACAAAGTAGATTCTAATCCAATTTCAATTTTTTGTACTTGTAGATTTAATTTAAATTACATTATTTGTTAATTTCTCGGTTTTTCCTGGCATAGTTTGTAAAATTATAAATTCGCTCTCTTCTCCAAATATTCCTTAAAGAATGGAAATCCTTCAATATGTACTGAAAGGTGTTCCACAACCCCCAGATCCCCCGGTTTATAATTTCGACTTTATATTTTTATAATTAACTTTCAAAGTAACACAGAAAGTTGCTGCTGAAGTCCATGAGCAGTAAAGCAATTAAATAAATATGCTTTACAAGTTTTAATTTTTTCTATCTGAATGTTAAATTTCCCTAATTTTTACTTAAAAATTCAAATTTTCCGGTTAGTCCTAATCGTAGTTAGTTTAATAAATTTTTCGGTTGGTAAAATTGTAAACCGGGGGGTCTGGGGGGTGTGGAACACCCTCCAGTACATATTGGAGGATTTCCACTGTTTTAGAATACTTGGAGATGATAAGGAATTTATAATTTTCCAAATTTCGCCAGGAAAAATCGGGAAATTTGAATTTTCAAGCACCAATGCTCGAGCATTGAGCAAAGCAAAAAATAACACCTTGTAGCAGGAGCAGCATCAGCGTGCTGGGATTTTATATATCAGGATATAATATTAAGCCAGTACCTCCAGTCAGAATCGAAAACAAATTGAAAACTTTAAACTAAACTTATTTTTATTAATAACCAGCGTAATTCGTTCGTTTCGGTAAAAACGACATTCAACGAATTTTCAGCAGATTATTTTTCTAATTGGTGCGAGATAAGAAACGCAAGAAAATTTTCAGCAGAAGAGATCAAATCTTTTAATTTGAACAATTTACCTTAAGTTTTTGACTCGAAAAAATGTTAAGTATATTTTTACTGACTATTTTTTACGGTCATAAAACTAATTCGAAGTTCGAGCGAAACAAAATGAGACTAATAAATCGAAAATCGACCGAGATATAAAGAAGGAATCAACAAATTACTTAAAATCCTTCTCGATACTGTTACGATTACGTATCCAACGTAAGTAATCCAACAATATACAAATAGGATTTTTGTTAATCATGATATCATTAAGACACTGAAATTTACTATTTTTTATAATATCAAATTTAACATTAAAGTATTTTTTAACCAAAAAATACCTAAGAATTTAAAAAATAGAAAATAATTCGAATCTTTCTGATGTTTCAGCTGAAAATTATGTTCTCAAGTCAGTGTGATACCAATAAATTATTATTATTGGAAATTTTAAATGATTATTTAGGGAATTAATGAATTTCCAACAAAATCGGTTTGTAATGAAGTCCTTTCCGCACTTGTATTGTAATACACAATTGTTGATTAGTAGAATAGAAAATGAGTTGGTCACTAGATAAATCCCGGTCGATGTAATCTGAGAGGTTATACTTCTCCAATTGGTTCATTTTAAGTTACCAAGTTAAGAATCAGTGCGGCCTTCAGGCCGCACAACCTAGATAGTCAATCAATCACGGTTTACACCATTCGTGTAGTTATTTTTTGCATAATTAAGAGTTAATAACATGTATGCGGTACTGAAGACTGCTAATAAGCCAGAAACACGTTGGTTAATCGCTAATTCTTTGCATCATGCAAAAGTTTTATGACTGGCAATGTAAATTATCTTTTTTTGATCGAAATTGTGTGCTTCGGGATTCCCAGGAACGTAAAATAATAATAACGCAAAGTTAACTTTTACGAATACAAAGAAAAAGCGGAATTTATTGAAATTAGACAAGAATTTATTATAAAAGTTATAATGATAGGACATTTCCGATAAAAGCATTTATCTTACAAATACTTGAATGTCTACCACTCGATATTATCTAGCAAATACTTTATGAATAACAATGATAATGAAATGATAGTTGATTCCACTCTATTAATCAGTAGCTGACTACTTGTATACCATTGTCGAACAACTGATTGTTCAGGGTGGTTGACCATTATTTAAGAATTAACGATAAATCACGCAAACAGTTTGTAAATTTGCATAACAATAGACAGTTATGTGCGTTAATAATTATTTACTTAACGTTAAATAGTGTATTGCGTATCCAGCTCCAAATGGTGTGTTTATAAGCCCGCTTGAAAGCATTATTTTTAATTAGCTTTGAGGTCAAAAAAATCTTCAGTTTAGCAAGATAATAAAATAAAATTCCTTTAATTATCTTTGATTTACTGCTTTCACCTGGCGCTCAGCCACACAACCACGCAAATAGAAGAACTTACGAGATCTCGGTTCTCGATGTTGGATATAAAGGCTAACCAGAGCCTACGGCGTTTGGCCTTGCTGATGCTGATTAAAATGTAATTATTAATAATCAAAATTGGTAAGCAAACAACAATAAAAAATCAATTAATGTCAATAATTGAAATCTCATTTAAGCAATTAAAAAAGTTGCTGACTAAACTAGTAACTAGATTATTCAACTGGTTTAGCAGTAACCCAATTTTGAAAGCATTGCTCGAGGATATAACAAACAATCGTGAAGATTTTTGATTTTGAATGCAAAGAAAATAAAAGAATTGTAAAAAAAATTAATTAAAAAAAATTGTTTTAAAATTTAAAAGCACTTGCCATATAGCAATCTACACGAAGAACGTGTCAAGATTGCCACTCGTCTATGTCGTGCACGTACTTGCACGATTGTTCGTCTATTGCATAAATAAATATCAAGTGTTGACTTCATTTCAAGAGTTTGCACTTATTCAACCAAATCTAAATAAAATTTTGCATTATTCTGCCGTTCTTCCTCATTTATAAAATTGAATCATTTTGGGCCAGACAATCAAATTGACTAACTAAAGTTCGATACGTTACCAAACTTTGTGATTATGTATTTTACGCTGACATGGCTTAACAATTCATTCCATTCATTAGGTATTATGAGATAAGTAAGGTGAGAAAAAGTTTATCCCTTCAAACTATCGTAAACCGGCCTCTAAATTGGCGGTAACTGTTTGGGCTAACAAACGTGTCCGACGAATGCTGATTTCTGTTCAACTTTCGAGGAAGTCCAGCAGCTTAAAAGGTTCCGGCTTATCGAAAATTTCCGTCACGTCATCGACGGTCTATTCCAAATGGCGAACCTCTTACATTTTATTTTCTCGAGGCGGCTTAAATTAATGGACCAATGCCTCCTCCCGTAATTGGTACTCGATAATATTTACGTTTTAATTTGTTTATCGAGCAGTTAAGTGCGTAAGGCCAAATTGTAGAAAGTTTCCAGCGAGGTACGTGTATTTGTCTGACCAGATCAAGAGTTATTGCGAAGTCTTAAGTCGTCCAGCCTGAAGTCAAATAGCGGACAGTTCGTGTCCGGACCAATCAACAGTGGTCCGGTGTTGGTAACCAGAAATGCCCTTGGCTCTATGGATCCTGAATAATAATGTGCTTGTGTATTTGTTTGTATTTAACTCGACGTCAAGCTGATGGTGTAATTACGAATACCGTATTTTCGCATTAATTTAAATTAAAATTTTGAGTAATATTTATAATCAAGTCGCTTCAAATTGCAGTCAATTTTTGGTGATCGGTCCACCTGGAACCGAACCAAGCACACTTTTGAGAATATGGCATGGAGATAATTTTGGGGAAAAGAGTTGATGGAGCAGATTTTTTGATTACACGGTTCGCTAATCAAACGTAACTAATTAGCTTGGGACGTTTTATTTTATTATCATAATTAGCTTTGGAAAGAATACAACGTCGAAGGCAATTTTAGTGTTAAAGTTGGAGTATATCAAAAATCGAAGTGCATTCTCATTAGGATGTAATCACCGGCTCGGCGCACCGTGTTTCATTAAATGGGAAATAGCGTCATAAATCTGAGCCGCGACATGAACGACCCCTGGTGGCATCGAGGCGCCCAACCCTCGACATCGTTTACCCAAACTAATACTTTACTTTCCTAACTCGCTTATCGCTAAAATCCTTTTCAAAGTTGCCTTAACAACTCGGACGAAAACAACAAATGCATTTCGCATCTAGAGAAAAGAATATAAAAGGCTGCTGCAAAATCTTAATTTAAGTGATGTCTACATTGGAGACACTTTAATATTTTAACACCGCCGCTTGTCTGCAAACTCTCATTTTCATCATAGCGACCCTTGATTTTCTACTTCATACTTCCTGCCCGGAAAATACTAGGAAAATAAGGGAAATCGGAAAGATGAACGAGCAGAACGCGCGGTGGGACACTCTGTACTGATGAAATTCCTAACCATCTTTAATTGGAATTATTTAGCATTTGCTTTCGGGATAAAAAGAACCATCTCGATAGTGTAACACTAAATTTTAAACTCATTAAGAAGTAATCGAAATTATTAATTTTATCGACACGTTCGGTTCTCCTTCGAAACTTCCAACTTCGCATGGGGAATAATTATTTGATCATTGATTAAACTAACTTTGGCATTAATAAGTACTATGGTTTTGTTTAATTAGTAAACTTTTCCCAAGAGTAAAGGTTGGATGCAATGGTAACTTAAAGAAAGTCGGCGAACTAACATTCAAAGCTCAAGTTCCTAGAGACCGACCCTATTTAACTTTTCAAATATGAAGAGACAGCGAGCGTGAAAAGCAGTCACCTGACACCAGAAAATGGTTTCATTTTCATGTGTCCCGGACCCTCGACATTGTAACTGTTAATATAATTCATTACGGGTGATGTTACCGCTGGGCATCAAAGCGGCCATATTGTGACCATTCCACTTGTTCCGATTATAAAGCTCTATTTGTCAGCTAGCATAAGCTTGTCAGAAGGTTGAATAATAATACCAATTTCTATATGGCGTTGTGTGAATTACCTACACTTGTACGAGCTCATCGCGAAAATTATTCGTTTTATGGTGCCCGGAAAATTTTCTGTATAACAATTTCTCCCCACGCTTCCCTAAAGCAATTAATTTTTAGTTTATGTGCAAGCTGTAATTTTAATAGTATATGGTTTCTCGGAGACTTTCATATATAATTTTCCACAATTCGAATAACATTTTTGTCGGAAAATAATAATTGAGCAAACGTGTAGAATGTGGATCATTATAACTTTGTATTTCAATTTACCCACGTGCATTTCCATATTTATGTATATGAAGCAATCATAAAGATTACTTTTCTAGATGTCTCTGAAATCTGCAGGCTGCATGATTATAATTTTTATATAAAACAAAATTTTGAAAAACAGTGCTGATCTTAATAGTTAACTTATCATCTACTTCCGGCTACTCAAAATATTTTGTCTCGGAGGATCACGACACTTCTGACAAGCAGGACACACAAGTGTTATTTTCATAGACCAACTCATCAAAATTTCATCTTATTTTTGTGTTGAGCATAAATTTATTAATTGTTCAGCAAATGCTTAGGTTGCTTTATTCGATCTATCATCAATTTTATCCGAATCCAGTTAAATTTTCGGGCCCCATATATTCAAGTGAACAGTGGCGTATTTAGAAAATGTTTTGGGGGAGTAGATCAAAAATATTATTTAGAATCTCGTTAATCCATTCGTGCGCGTCAGTGGTAACCAAATCCTAATAATATAAAATCCCAGCACGCTAACATTTTTTGGTAAAAAAAACACTCTAATTACCCTCCCTTTTGCTCGAAAATTCAAATTTCCCGATTTTTCCTTGTGAAATTTGAAAAACTAAAAATTCCTTTTCTTCTCCAAGTATTCTAAAAGAGTGGAAATCCTGCAATATGTACTGGAGGGTGTTCCACACCCCCCAGACCCCCCGGTTTACAATTTTAAATTGATTAAACTAACTAAGATTAGGACTAACCGGAAAATTTGAATTTTTTAGTAAAAATGAAGGAAATTTAAACCTTCGGATAGAAAAAATTAAAACTTGGAAAGCATATTTATGCTTGTTTAGCAGCAACTTTCTGTGTTACTTCGAAAGTTAAGTATAAAAATATAAATCCAAAATTTTAAACCGGGGAGGTCTGGGGGGTGTGGAACACCCTCCAGTACATATCTCAGGCTTTCCACTCTTTTAGAGTACTTGGAAAAGAAAGGGAATTCATAATTTTTCAAATTTTGCGAGGAAAGAAGTTTTTACGTTACTTTAAAAATATAGAAAAACGGGGTATCCCCCAGTAGCGGGAAACGAAATTAACTGCTTAAATATTATTTCGTTTAAAAAAGATCCACCGTCTAAATATTCAAATTTCCAAATTTTTCCTGGCGAAATTTGGAAAAATATAAATTTTTTATCTTCTCCAAGTATTGTAAAAGAGGGGAAATCCTGCAATATGTACACCCCCTAGACCCCCCGGTTTACAATTTTACCAACCGAAAAATATATTAAAATAACTAAGATTAGGACTAACCGGGAAATTTGAATTTTTAAGTAAAAATGAGGAAAATTTAACCTTCGGATAGAAAAAATTAAAACTTGGAATAGTAATTTATGGGACTATAGTGAGTAAAGACACATTTTATCCACGAACGGAAAGTTTAGCACACTCGGCGTTGCCTCGTGTGCTATTTTCCGTAAGTAGATACAAATATCTTTACTCAAGAGTCGCATATAACATTTTATCCAAAACCTGCAAGTAAAATAGAATTTGAAATTACATTATATAATTTTACATTGACATTTTCAAACGTCAAAGTGGACTTTTATCCACTAGTGAGCGAAAAATCACTTTCGCTCACTAGTGGATAAAAGTTCACTTTGACCGTTGAAAATGTCAATGTAAAAGTTATTTTACTTGCAGGTATTGGATAAAGCATATTTATGCATGTTTAGCAGCAACTTTCTGTGTTACTTCGAAAGTTAAGTATAAAAATATAAAGCCAAAATTTTAAACCGGGGGGTCTGGGGGGTGTGAAACACCCTCCAGTACATATCCCAGGATTTCCACTCTTTTAGAATACTTGGAGAAGATAGACAATTTATAATTTTTCAAATTTTGCGAGGAAAGAAGTTTTTACGTTACTTTGAAAATATAAAAAAACGGGGAATCCCCAGTAGCGGGAAACGAAATTAACTGATTAAATATTATATCGTTTAAAATACATCCAACGTTTAGCTGCCCGTCCACGGACGGGCTTTCCAGCTAGTTAATAAATAATAAGCAAATAAATACAAATAATTTAAATTTTAAAACCTCGTAGTAAACATTATTTTTTACCGGGGAGGGTTTCAGGGATACAATCCGAGTCATCCTTGGGGGCATCTCTTTTCGGGCCCCTCTGGCCATTGGGCCCTAGGCACGTGCCTAATACGCCTAGTGGTAAAATAGGCCCTGTTTCATAACCTTGTACCTACGTAGTTAGTCGACATTTTCAAAAATTTCCATTTCGTTTTCAATTTTTTTCCGCTTTGCCTTTTCAGAAGTTTTCCCTTCGTGCTGGGCGCTACTTTCTCGTTCTTCTTGCGCTTGCTCCAATTTGGGAATAGAATGGGAAAAATTAAATTGTTTTGTAGACTTTATAGCGTTCTGGTGTGAAACTTAAGTGTCAGCTTTTAACGTTGGTCTCCCGGTGGTAACATTGACAAGGGTTGCCATCAGATTTATACAAACAGAATAACTCATAACTCATCGTTCATTAACCGGATTCGGTTGCGAGGCGGAGAATATGCATAATAACCGGTTAATTTGCGAAATTTTATAATATTCGCCCAACTTTAAATTATAAAGTTTACAATACTCTGTAGGTACTTATCCCCAAGATATCTCAGCTGTTAATCCTAAATTAAAGTTACTGCTGTGTCAGTATCCTGATAATTAATTTTAAATATAATTGACTCTGACGGGTTAAATGGAATTAATCCCACCGATGAAAGTAGAAGTAAAAAATTGAATTGAAAAATTATTTCTTAAACATTCAAGATTTATGGCGCGTTTTCGGTACTTACATGCTAAATTGTGCACATATATCAAGTAAAATTGTATCTGAATAATAAGTAGGAGATAAAATATACGACCTTTCGGTCGTGAATTGTCAACATTGTTGCAAACCAAAATAAACCTTATTTAAATTTGGGAAAGTGAATGAAAAAAAATTTAATCTAATTTGGATGATTATAAAGCAAATAACTTTTTTTGGTCGAAATTTTTCATTAATTTTTATTAAAAATGAAATGTACGATCAACCGACCACGTTGTAAAAGTTAGTTAAGTTCAAATATTGGTATCGAAACTCGAATGAAAAAGTAATGGCAAAAAGTGTAAAATAAATACCCACATGGAAAATGCAGCGCCAACATTAAAGTTTGCAAAGGAAAAAGTTTTCAAACGTCAAAGTTGTTAACAAATTTTTTTGAGTTGTTCTGTTAGCAAAGTATCGCAAGTTTAATAATATAATTTTGTAGATTATCGATTAAAAGGTTGTAAAGTTGGTTACTTTGTAAAATTAAGTTAGTTACTTTATTTTATTTAATAAGTATCTCGACCCTGTTTAAGCTTTCAAAGTTAAATGACTAATGAATATTAAGGTTGTTTAGTCGTCATCTGAATATTCCAATTATATACAAAAATGAGACTGCTTTGTATTCAAATCTCATTCGACTGACTCTATTTGCGCTTTATTTATAACTCACTCTTTAAAAAGATTTTTGTTAAAATTTGTCCTTTACGTTTTGCGAAGTCGTTAATATTAGCAGTGTAGCCTGCTCCATAACAGACCTCCTCCGTTAAGGGTTGCCGGTTGGAAAGAAGAGAAAAAAGGAGAAATGAGAGAGAAACTTGGTGTAATAACGCTACTCCCAACGTAAACGATCTGCGTTCGGCGACGTGACCCGCATGGACAAACTTGCGTACAAAGGAATCACATAGGCGACCACCAAAGTTTGGAAAATAGAGAGGAATTCTGAATACAACTAACTACCCGGCTTTCAATTACCAAACATTTCGCATTACGGAGGAGGTATATTTATAACCGCATTTACCCTTATACATTTCAATAATCACCCAAATTCGCTTTTCCAATTGCTATAGTTTGCTGCCGTTCTTCCGCCGGCACACTGTTTTTGCTACAAAATTTTAATTTATCGCACTGCACCGAATAAAAAGCCAAACGAAATCGGTACAGCAAAATTAATGGCAAATAAGTCGAAAGGATTAATTAAATAACCATTCGTCAAAAATTGTATCAATTTATTTCATTCTCTTCGTTTTCACCGAAATAAAAAATTATAAATCTTTGTAATTAATGCTACTCAAATAAAATTTATGTCAAAAATAAATGCTATAAATAAAAGGAGGGAAAAAATTGAAAAGAATAACATGAAACGTATAGAAGAAACAAGCGTGAAGAAGAAGAAAGATGAAATAAGCAGGTAAGAAATAATAAAAATATTATTTTAGTGATTTCAAATATTCTATCTAATATTTAACCAACAGTACAAAAGCAAATTGGATAATTAGTTTGATTGAAGCAGATTTTCATTAGAGTAATGTAAACTATTTTGTCAAATTTAATCAAATCTGTTAGCTCGTTAATGACATCGGGGGAACTTTGTAGGTGTAGTTACGGCAATATTATTTATTTGCAGTATTTTGTACAAAAATGATTAATTTATCAACAATTAAATTATATACAACCTGAGTTCAAATTCTACATCTTTAATATTCCTATTTGACCTATTTGGTCTATAATAATCTATAACATGCAGGGCCGCATTTAGAAAAATAAATATTTATTATATTATGCTTTTGCCTACAGTATGTTTATTTTATAGTAAACTACCCCTGATCGATAACAAAGGGGTAAGCAAGCGAATGCACGGGAATACTATAATAATAAAATACCTTCATTGGTTTGTAATCTACTACCGCTGGTCCAGTTTAGTCCATTGCATTGGTCAGATTAAAAATACGATTCGATGCCAGTGTGGTACAAAAGGGTTGGGTGAATACCTACGTGACAAGTGATCTAACAGGTTTTCGTGTATGTTTGTCGCCCTCTCTATTTCATGACGATTTCATTATAAAATTACCCTTTATTAGGTTAAGTGCGGTGCCCTTTGTGTTTGTTAATGAAATTTACGTAATGCCTACCGTCCTAATTCTTTGCAAAAATTTTAAACAAACGCGCAAGGTTTATTGAAAACTGCAATATAATGCATTTAATTTAATGAAATTTGATTCTCCACGTCATCCACAGGTTTCGAGCTCGCCGATTGTCAATGAACCGTCAAAGTTAAATTAAACGTGGATTTCGCAATTAATTATAATAAATTACTATTATATTCGATCATGTTATACTCTGATCGTTGGGGGTAAATATTGAAATATTTCACATCCAAGGGATTCTACCTTTATCGTTTTAGCCATATACACAGTAAAAAGTATTTTGTTAAATTAACAAACAAAATTGTTCCAGCAGGTCCACTACAATTTTTTGTTATATTAACAAATTTATTAGGCAGAATAACAAGAAGAAGTTGTTATTCTGCGGAATAAATTTGCTAATATAACAAAAAATTGTAGGGACAATTTTTTTGTTAATTTAACAAAATACTTTTTACTGTGTATACGCAATCCAAATTTCTTCTTTTTAAAATAGAACTTTTTCAATACAAATCAGATGATTGTTTGTGGGGAAGATATTGATTTTCATCAAGATTATAAAAATGAACAATAAGTTAGCAGTTGTAAAACAAATTGAAAACCATAACAGTGATCTATGTGGATACGGGCCCGACTTCCAATTTCTGTAAATTAAACGAACGACTTGTAATTACTGTTATTTTATCCTATTTCCTCCGGTCTATAAAACCACATGACTTCTAAATATTTAATGAAAACTTCATTAGACGACATTTACAAAAATTACAATTTTTTTACTATGTAGTAGTAATTTTTGTTATGACTACCTGCTTAATTTAGGTTGCTCCTAATGAAAACGTGAAGAATTTGAATAAAATTTGATAAATTATTAATAAAATGTTTAAAAAAATTCCCATCGATACATTAAAATGTTAAAAATGTAATTTATTTTAAGTTAATGCAGCGGCATATTTCAAAATTCATAATTTTGTGTACAACGTGAAATCAAATTCCATAATTTAAAAATTAAAAAACTTTGTCGGTATTCAAATTATTTGTTAAAAAATTAATTCTGATTGCACATCTTACAACATCATAATTAATATTTGATTTATTATCATTTTTAAGAATCTAACTATATAGCTTCTGCGGTATTTTTGAACAAATATTAAATTACACCTAACTATCGAAGAATTTCAGATGTTTCATTTAGTTGACTGCAGTTAATTGAACAGGGAAGGTTTTAATGGCAAAAAAGAAAAATAGAACGAAAAATATTTTGATCCTAAAAAGTAAGCATCAATAATAAAAATTAAAGAATTTCTTAAATTAAATTAAAAATATTTAAATACTAAAAATCTAATTCACTTTTCCAAAACAAATCTATAGAATTTCCTTTGGAAAAATTACAAAAATATATTATCAAATTATTTTGTTCTAACCAACTAACCCCCCCCCCCCCCCCCAGCTAGTTGTTTTATATTTTTCGATAGTGAAAATTGACCATGTTACGGTTATTTGCTGTTAAAAAATTTAATAATTTTGATTTTCATAAATAAAAATTGAAATTGACTTGTTACTTGAAGAATCTGCTCGCTACGCTAGCGCAACTTAATATTACTTGGGTTTAAATGTTCTAAGATGCTTTTTATTTAAATTTTAGAAAAATATAGCTTCAGCTTTTATTCAAATATTTGTTCTTTTAAACTGCATTACGGTTGCTGGCGTTTTAAGTGCGGTTATTTAAATTTCAAATTGCATACGTCCACTTGGATATCGATAGACAAGTCTTCTTTGCAATACGTCTGGTAGCATTCGGTGAAATTAAGCGTTTCCAACACCCACTTTGCATATTGTACCAAGACATGAATTGCCACTCCTGTAAGGAAACTTTACGAATACCATATTATAAGGAGAAATCGAAAGGACATCGTTAGAAATTCTGTATAATGAACAAATAAATGAGGATATTCCAAGCTAAGCTGTTCCCTTTTCGTGTTAAAATAATAATTATTAATTTATTTAGTGCTGATGCACATTGCTACAAGACTACAACTTTAATTCAAATTAATGAAAATAGGAAAACTAAAAGTTCATAAATTTTCCTCCATTATTCGGCGTTCGCAGGTACAATGGTAATTCCACTTGTTAAGCAACTATTGTTACCTCTGCCAGCTATTTATGGAAATCCACGAGCCAAATTGCAATAAAAATTTTATATTCAAAGTTAAATTGTCGTATGAAAAGCTTAAATCGTTTAAATAATGAGCATTAATTAAAAATCCAGCTTCCCGAGTCAATTAAACTCGTGCCTTTGTGATCGATTAAACGATCCGCGCAATATAAACCAATCTATAGCACACTTATAGGGTTTGAATCTCGATCACAGCACTTAAAAAAAAGTGAAAATTTTATTTACTGTTCAGTGTTGCACTTATAAAAGTACATATTTTTTTATTTGCGGTTCAGTAAAGTTTTATGGGGACACAACTTACCACCTCGGGTACCTTTTTAGAGAAGAAATTTATTTTAACGTCAGGTACTAAGCAAACATTTATGACAACAGGCAAACTACAAACAAAAACCCATAAAGAGATTTTTGTAGATCTTTTCGTGGGCAAAGGAAACCTTTACCGGGCCTATAAAGCCTTATAATAAAAATTGTTTTTTGTGTTGTAGTACAATAAACGGAAAAAAAAATTAAAAGTTATAAGTAATGACTTTGTCGGAGGCCGGCATCCCGATTTTCCGTCATCTGGCGGTGAAAATTAAACCTAGTTTGAATTTTTCCTCGTTATAGAAAAAAGACAACGTAATAAATTTAGTCTTTTGATGGTTTTCTTTAAAATGAAAAAATGAAGACTCATAAATTTTGATGCTGAAAAGCACATGCTAGAAAAATTACAAAAAAGTTGTGAAAAAGTTCGGGGGCGTTTTGTTGTTAAAAAAAGGAGCAAAATTTTAGAAACAGACTTGAACAATAACTTTAATCTTAGTAAAACATTCTTAATGCGGTTAAATTGCGTAATAAAGGTTAGGGAAAGCCAACTGAAGAGACCTACAACGCATAAAGTGTAAGACATTTACATAACGGCAATGTCGATATTAACTTAAACTTGCACAAATTAAATTAAAATGCTCAAAGTTTGCAAACTTTACATGTCAATGTAATTTCTTTACTCCAGAAATGACTCATAAATCTTTACTAATAAGGTAATTTGTATTGAGCTGTCGAAATTAAATTGGGAGATATTCTCGTAAGCTTAAGAAAACTCGAGTCAACATCAAACATTTTTAACTAAATTTTCATCTCTACGATTTTATACTTTAAACGTTGGTACTATTGATTAACGTCGCGGAAATCGTCAAGATTTTCTTTCCGCTTTATTTTTTAATTGTAACAAAAATGCACGACTAACGAAAAAAGCTGCTACTTTAGCAAAAATATTACAAGGCAGGTTTCGATGTTAATTAAAATTTTTATGATTGCAAGGTTTTGTTTGAATTGAAAAATTCACTTTTGTAATTAAATGCTAGAAGCAATAACGAGCATCTCTTTACCGAATTCAACTATTTTATTGCACTTGGAAAACAATGATGTAGAAAGCGAAGTCCCATTTCGAGTATCTTTATGGCTCATGAACATTGATTTCCGATCGAAGCCAGTGTAGGCAAAGAGAGCTACGTGCACGTCCCACGCAATCAGCTGCATCTGCATTTTCAAATTGTAGGGTTTCCACTTTCTAGCAAAATTTTAAATTCGTCTAGGGTTGGATAACAAGCGAAACGAACAACATTTTTTGTTTTTCAAATATCAACTTTCCGCATTTACCTTTCAACTTTCATTAAACATTGTTGATATATCCTTTTAATATTCACTGCATTTTCAGTTTAATGAAATATATATGACATGATATGCGGATTTCGTTTATTTTATTTTGTAAAAACTTCGTAGTACCATTTAATTGCAATTTATTAACAGCAAAATCCTTTTTGAAAAAATTGAATATATAAAATATTTTTGTTTTCTTGAAAAACGCAAAATTCCACCTTTTAATCCAAGTGACACAATATACTATTGATCGGCATAGTTGAAATAAATAAAAAATAACACCGATCATTTGATAACTTGCGAAACTCGATGTTTGATGCAACTGCAAAATTTAATTCACATCGAATACGGAATAACATTGTGCGGGGGATTTCGTGGGGGTTGGCGTTGGCGTATTCGGTGGCTAATGTAAGTATTGCCTGCCGTGTTATTTACAATCAAAGCTGAATAACAACTTGGACCTATTAGCCATTACACCATTGAATTTACAAATTTACTACCTCGTGAAATTGCAAATTTGGAATCCTATAGTTCAAGTTCACAAGTAGTATATTCCGTCTGTAACCCTGCTTTAGTGATAATTCTAACATAGATTCCATTCTAACCAAGTACCTTAGCGTTAACAGTGGATCGCGCCAACTACTAGGTCCGGGTCCTAGGGCGAATCTAGACGAAGTTCATGGGGAGGGTAAATGATATAAAGGGTACATTGCTAATAGGACCATGCAAAAACTTTAACTAACCACCCTTTACACCGTTCTTGGAGTTGGGATTAAATATTTTAAAAGTTAATATCCTGTTTCTCAAAATGAATTATAATCAATAAAAAAATGTAAGAACTAATAATAGCTATTAGTATGTAAAAAATCAGAACCTACTTCTAGTTTTGAAATTAACTTCAAATCATAACAAATTATGTTTCATAAAATTACCAAAGAAACTTGTATGTAATAGCATGTACATGTATAGCAAAATGTAACTTAATAATATTTAATATTATAAGTATATAAATTTATTGTTTAATTGCTTTTCTGTAAATTATACCTAATATGGCAAACCGGTAACACCAATTTGTACTTCATATTTTTAAAATTTCTGTAGTAATGTTAGATTATTATTCACACAAAGGATAAATCCTGATATATAAAATCCCAGCACGCTGCTGTGTCATTTTTGGTGAAAAAAACACTGTAATTTCCCTTACTTTTGCTTCAAAATTCAAATTTCCCAATTTTCTTCTCCAAGTATTCTAAAAGAGTGAAAATCCTGCAATGTGTACTGCAGGGTATTCCACACCTCCCAGACCCCCGGTTTGCAATTTTACCAACCGAAAAATATATTAAACTAAGTAAGATTAGGACTAACCGGAAAATTTGAATTTTTAAGTAAAAATAAGAGAAATTTAACCTTCGGATAGAAAAAATGAAAACTTGGAAAGTATATTTATGCTCATGGGGTTTACCAGCAACTTTGAAAGTTAATTATAAAAATATAAAGCCAAAATTTTTAACAGGGGGGTCTGGGGGGTGTGGAACACCCTCCAGTACATATCGCAGGATTTCCACTCTTTTAGAATACTTGGAGAAGATGGGAAATTTATAATTTTACAAATGTTTCCAAGAGTGGAAATCCTTCAATATGTACTGGAGAGTGTTCCACACCCCCCAGACCCCCCGGTTTACAAGTTTACCAACCGAAAAATATATTAAACTAACTAAGATTAAAACTAACTGGGAAAAATTCAAATCAGGAAAGCATATTTATTTAATTACCTTAGTACTCATGGAGTTTACCAGCAACTTTGAAAGTTAATTATAAAAATATAAAGCCAAAATTTTAAACCGGGGGGTCTGGGGGGTGTGGAACACCCTCCAGTATATATCCCAGGATTTCCACTCTTTTAGAATACTTGGAGAAGATAGGAAATTTATAATTTTTCAAATTTCGCGAAGAACAAAGATTTTACGTTACTTTGAAAATATAGAAAAACGGGGAATCCCCCAGTAGCGGGAAACGAAATTAACTGTTTAAATATTATACCGTTTAAAAGAGATCCACCGTCTAGCTGCGCGTTCACGGACGGCTTTCCATCTAGTAATAATATAATAAACTATTTTATTGATGTAATAATGATACGATTTCCAGGGATTTCAACCGAATTTCTGAATTTCAGGAATTTTCAAGAATTGGGGGGATATCCAAGAAGTTTTGAAGATTTTGAATTAACATATAATTATGCAGGATAAGATGATGCATTCTCAGATTCCTTCGCTCTGCGTAAGAGCATAGTGACCAGTTCTCTTTTATTAGAAGGGTTCTCTAGGCAGATACCTCGGTGGTTTGCCAGGCCATGACCGAGGATGATGAGCGGCCGACATTGCAAGATACGTTAATAAGTGCTTGCTGATGAGAAATCTCTTCGGAGTAATCAAAAACTTTGCAGCTCTAGGCTGAGGGTACTATTTTTGCGGTAGTCTCACGTTATATTTTGGATATGTATTGCGAAAGAAGTATCTATCTTTTATTTATCTATCCCACTTTTTGTTTAAAAATTTTAATAGTTCAGAGTTTCCTCGGACGAATAATATGTAGAAATATGTTCTTGTAAAAGGTTTTCTCTGATTTGAGACACATAAAACGTCAAACTTTAACTTAACGTTGGAGAGTGACGTCGAGGGACCCTTCGAAGTATTGCATATCAGGGAAGGTAGTAAAAAGCCCAAAATAATACTAGGGAAATTTAATTAACAAGGTGGTTTGCGTTGCCGTCTCGCATTACACAATATGGTGACTTGAGTCGACAGCAGTCACGCAGTCAGCGAAAAAAGCGCGACTAGGGATGAAACCGCGGCATATCGCTTCACAAATACCCCACTGATGTTTACTGTAATGTCCCATTATCTCGATTTTAAATGCAAATCTCGAAGACTTTAATGGTAATTATTTATGACAAAAAAAAACAATCAAAATTTATTTGGCCATAATAATGCTTGTCTGGTAGATTTTCAATTTTTATTAAAAATTCTTGACCACCCACCCTGAATATATCTCGAACTTGTTCCTATTATTTGAATTCGAGCCGTAACAATAGAATATAACAACAAAGCGACGTAATTTCTAAAATTCATCTCTTCTACTATATTATATGTAAAAATACATGCTCGTATATAACACAACAAGGCCCGTACTGTACGAACAGATGGTTGTGAAATATGCGGGCCACGCCTATTTTGTGACTGTTTTTACTTTTTAGTTGGGGTATAAAATAGTAAAAAAATAGTGCCGAAAAGAGTGTTAGATCGAGGTTAGATAGTGTGAATTTTATAATGACTAATATTGTTGTGTGCAATAGTAAATCATTTATCTTAACATGCGTATGACACACATTGTATATAATTGGCGCATAGACTCTCTAACTGTCGGGCTTAATCCACGGTTTATTTTATCCTGCTTATTATTACTTACGGGGGTGAAATCTATGAATGAATGCAACTCCACTCCATACATAATTACTGCAAAAATCCCCTAATTTCACTTCCTAATTAAAGTCTGGAAAATGGAAATCGATATCGGTTTCTTTTTTAATATAAAATAAAGGTGATTGATTTATAAGCCGTACGATTTTACACGTGTTTTGACTTTTATTACACGCGTGGGAAAAGCGAATCTTTAACCGAAAAAAGGATTTTTGATTTATCCGGTATCAATTTTAAGCCTTGTAAAATTAATTTAAAGCAACAAATTTATTAGTCGAAAGAACTACTTTTCTACATTTTAATATAAACGTGTCGTGTTACTAGCATTTAATTAGCTAGATAGCAGGGTTAATATATTAGTGTTACTCTACAACATTCTAAATTCTAGTTTTATCCATAAATATACCAAATTTACGACTCCGTTTATACATAAAATAGAAACATCTAAATAATGAGCTTTTAAAATGAAAATTTTTGCTTTTTAAAATTGCCCAATAAACATAAAAGATACGCAGGGCGGTATTTTAACCAAACGACATAAGAAATACAGGATGCGATTAAAATTAGTCAAGTTAACTTTTCGCCTAACGGGATGAATAATTATATATTTAACTGGTAATTTTTTGTGTAAAAATGAAAAATATGCTTGTTGAAACTATTCATTAAAAGTTTTGTTCTAAACATTGCATAAGTGTAATTAAACAGAAAGTTTAAATATTAGTTTTGAGATTTAACTATAACCCGAAGCGCTATATCTACAATAAAATACAACTAAACCCATAAAACGACTAAGATATTTATTATCGGTGCTCTTCTCTAACGCCATTTTGGTCTATTTTCTGTAATAAAAATAGTGCGATGAACTGTTGAATATTATAAAAATAAACGAGTCCGATTCTGTACTTGTAATTAGTAAACGGTAACCGAGGGCATACGCAGAACCGGATAAACCATGGCTGCAATGGAGTTGCAAAGTTCTGCGTTTTTAATTAAATTTTTTATACCTAATATATTAAATTTTAAATAAAAGAAATATCTGAACCGCGGACTCCATATCAAATCAATAACTCACAAAACGTTAAACGAGAAGTCACGAATTGGGATTTTTCGAACCCCCTCCCCCTTCACCTGTGGTAAAATATCTTGAGATTTCAGGGTTCCCACTCGCCTGGAAAATCTTGAAAAGTCAAGGAATTTAGTATTTCTCTAATTATGTCATGGGAAACTCTGGGAATGTCTCACTTTTAGTGCCAAGTCAGGAAAATTAAATTTTCAGACAGGAAAAACAATTTAATTAAAATAACATTTTTATTTTAAAATAAATTTGCTATTAAATTTGAAAATTAAATGTTTTTATTCAAAAATTAAATATTTTTAGTTTATAAATCACATAATATGGACATAAAACTTTCGGTCTTTCAACCCGGGGGTCTGGGGTCCCAGTACCACAGAAATTTTGTTTAATATTCATTATGATGTTAAGTTAAATTAATATTAAAAAGTAAACTTTGTTTTGTTAATCTCGAAGTTAAACTGGCACTAAAATATTGGCCCGAAAAGATTTTTAATTAAACACAGGTTTCCCACTCGTCGGGAAAACCTGCAAAAGTTAATGAATTTAAGATTTCACTAATTTTGACAGGGAAAAGTCAGGAAATATTTCAAAGAAATAAAATTTTCAGACTGGAAAAACTATTTTATTTAAAAAAAATTTAATTTTAAAATAAATTTTTTATTATTTTATAATTGAATTTTCGATTTATTGAAATGTTTGGGAAGATTTTGATTCTTTGTCAGAAAAAACCTGGAAAAATCTCGCATAAAATTGTTTATTTTACTTAATTTAACCCAGTTCTCTAGCAATTTTACAGTTTTGTGCGAAAAGAAAAGTTTGTGATATTTGCCGAGACCCCCCTCTCCCCCCGTGAGTTCGGCTCAACCACCTCCCCCTCCTAAACGCTTCACGTAATTAATGGACGTCCCACAATGATGACACTGGTCTGCAAATAAGAAATCTTTTTTCGGGACCTGAATCTGAAAATGACCTCCGTTTTACCTCATCATCCACCGTTTCGGTAAGCGAAACCCCAAAAATTAAATAATAATTACATTTCTTCTGGTAAGTTGAGAGGTGAAAAGTTAATATTTGTAACAAGAAAGTTGATTTGGGAGAGAACTCGTCTCCCAAAATTGTAAAAAAATCATTAAAAATTATCGAAATTTCCGTTTTTTGCTCAATTTTTTCACTTATTTTCTACGTATTCCAGCTTCTAGCCTCGCTGATCGTCTTCCAAACACAGCCAAATAATAAAAATGTTGGTATTCTTTGATTATTCGCGATTTACATTAAACGAACGTCATTAAGTTAATCTAATACGTATAGTTGGTATAGAAAGTTTTGTTTAAAAGCAAACATTTGCCTTCTTTTGGTATTTTATTTTGTGAATTATCATTTCACCGCGGTTTTATGATAAAATAATTCAGAATTAAACTCAAAACATGAAAATTGTACGTAATAGACCCGCCATGCTTGATCCAGCACTGGGCAGAAGTACGTAAAAATATACTGAGACCGCCCTGCGTAACTCAAAAATATTTAATACTAATAAAAGCTAATTATTATTGATGAGATCAGTGGGTGCAAAGTATTCGGTGTATATAATACTGTAAATAAAGATGGTATTACTAGGGTATTTAAAATGTAAATTGTAGATTTTCGAGTTGTTGTTTTGCCCATTTAAATTGTTAATGCTGTATTTTCATTTGAAATTTTAAGCAATTCGACCAAAAAATAATGTAATTTAAACTTTAAACCTACCAAACAAATTTTATTATTTTTTTTGTTAATAAAAATCATCCATTCGAAAAGCAAAACAAAGAAAGAGATTTAATTTACATTAAATCATTGTACGCCGATATTGTAAAAATGATATTCGACTCATGGACGAACGAGTATATATTGTAAATATTTACAATTTTTATTAAATTGCAATTCCAGTTTTTAACTTGAAGCTTTAGAGAGCGAACCGTGAAAATAATTTAAACTAGAAGACAGTTTAATATTGAATACAATGCTTTCGCATTTCGTTTCTATTTTTTGCCAACATTTTTTAATATTAAAAGGCTGACGTTGTTTCAACTTATAAATAATATATAAAGCGAATATGGAAGAAACTAATTGAATTTATTTACTTCACAATCAGCATTTCTAGTTGTCCATTTTTTTTCTAATCTCTGATATCAAAAAATTATAAATAAATAAATCGTGAACAGTTTCATATTTTCATCAAAATTGAAAAATGAAACAATTTGTGTTGAAAACTTCTACTCATGTAAATTGCCCGAGGTAGTCCATATGGAGTGGAACAAAATGCAGACAAATATGAAAATTATTATCTTTTTTGTTACATGGCTTACATTATACGTTTGGTTGCTACTAGGAAATCTTCCAAAATATCAAAAAAATTTCGTATAACATAAGCTTTAATAGTAATATTTCCGCAGATATTTTTGCATTAAAAGTACAATCGAAGAACCTAGTAAATCAGATTACTAAAAATTGGGTAGATGGTTTACTTTGACCGCACCAACTAATTACCAACTAATTTTACTTCTAAGTAGAGAGAAAGAAAGGGATGGGGAGATAAAACTTTTTATACAAGAAAAATTAACATTTCGTCCTAAACACAAAAATAATAACCTAAACTAAATAATAAATAAGTACAATTATTATTAACTGCACGAGTACACTCATATTTCTGTCAAATTTATGTCAAAATTGCAAATTTAAAACTTTTAATAAAAAGGCTTACCTTTGTGTAGTTATAACATCTAGTAGTCCAGGAGTCTGTTTGCTTCGTCCTGGAAAATTATATAAAATGCTAAATTACAATTTGATAAGTTTAAACTTTCAATTTGTAATTTTTACCTTGGAAAGTTCCATCGGGGAATGCAAGGATGCCGAATTAACACTAACACCACCGCACTACACTTTTTTGTTTTAAAATTGCAATAAAGTTTGTTGCAAAATAAACGATGGATTCGATATCCCTGAAAATGAACACAGACAAAACATTGTATGCATCTACCACGACGACACTTCACTTTATGTTCAAAAATTAACGAAACACAATAAACTAATAAGTTTTAGTTACTTAATCCACAATGACGTTGCAAAGCCCGATGCGTTTTTGTTTCGTAACAAAATGTTTGACAATACTAAATTTTCGAGAATTGTTTGCTTTACTTGCGTTCTAACATCAAGAATGTCTTCAATGTTCTTTGATTAACACTTATTCAAACAATTTTCGTAAATCACAGCACTAAAACAGCCACATTTTCGATTTTTATGCGAGCCGAATCGTCACTAACCATCGCCATTAAAAAACTGACTCATTCGGCATTACAAGTTCAAATACGATCGCTTTTGTTTTTTGTTAGAATTTCACTCATTTGTTCGCCAAATAAAATATATTTAAATTCCTAAATTATAAATAATAATTTATAAAGTAGGTAATAGGTCTCAATTTTAATTTAACAAACTTGAAGAGTAATTCCACGCAAACATTGTTTTTTTTAAACAAAAATCTATGTATAGGGTGCACAACTTTTTACAGGTTTATTTTTGTAGTTTTAAAACTGGAGCCTCTTTCTAGAGGCAAAAATTATAGCATTTAGACACCGCGGTTGCTTAACAACTCGATTGGAGAACCAGGCTTTATTGTTGATAATGGAAATCATTATTTTAGGGGTTGGCGGCGACTTGATGTGCCATCCGAAGCATGAAAACGGTCATACGAAACCTCGGTGTCTTCATGGATCCAAACCAGAGACTTTAGCGTTAGTTAACCCAAATAAGTTCACGGATCAGGATATCCAAAGTAGGACCGAGGTCCCACGCATGGGTACTTTAAAGCCTGATCAGCTTTCAGAGGTCCATCTCGGGATTGTTTACCTAAATTTACCGAGACTTCCTGGATGTACAGAAAATTTGTTTTAATTTGTTGAAATTGAGTTCAAAGTAGTTGGGCATTTAGACCCCATGGCTGCTTAAGCCGGATTGAAGTCATAAATGGGGGCTATGGCTCCTTCTGGAAGCCCCACCGGAAAATTATAGCGTTTTAAACCAATGTCGTTAGTAAATATGGACCTTGCCCATTAGGTGTCTATCACCGACGCGCATGAATGGAATAACAAGATATACTTTAATTAAAAAGTTGCTAGCTACACAAGCGGGGCTACACAATATGTTTACAGTTTTAGGCCCAGAAAGAACTTGTTCCACTACTAAACCGATAAGAAATTTAATTTTTGCATGCGCTGTAGTAGAAGTTTCGTTAATATATCGCAGAAATCGTAATAGAAGAGGTTTTAGCTTCAAACTTTTCAAACTTAATTTTTTCTGGGTCTCAGGTTAAACACATTTATTTATTCTTCTTCATCAGCCTGTATTTATCCACTCCTGGATGTAGGCCTCTCCCATTGAGGAAGGTTAATCCGGTTTGGGGAATGCCTGTAACCCTGTTTTTCAATAGTTGATGGCGGCAATTATCAACTCAGGGGGACCGCCTGCTTTACGTGCCCTCCGAAGCACGGAGACGGTTATGTGAAAGTTTTAGACTCCCCGGATTCGAAACCCAGTACCTTAGAGTCAGGAGTTGTTCGCCTCGTTTTCATTACCCATTACCATTCATTTTCAACTTAAATATTGATTGAGCTTCGGTGCAGCTATTGGCAAATCTGGGGGTATGGAATACGAAATACCCTCCGCTTCTCTTTGTTCACTCACCAAACCTGAAGAGTTGCTCAGTAGCCAATGCTACTCAGTAGCCAAAATTAGAAAGAAGCTAAAAACTGAGAATTACTATCTCTTGAAGATGAGAATTATTTCCTGGTTTACCGGCTAATAAAGATATTTTGCCAAATATAAGTAAAACCAAGCATAATTACGATTCACTGTCATTTGGCCGAAATCTATTGGCCGACAGTTTTTGACCGATAAATCATTTGGCCGACAGATCACTTGGCCGACCAGTTTTTGGCCGACATTAATTATTTTTTAAAAAATAAATAAATTTTATTGTTTTATTTAAATCAAGGTTTTCCAAACTACGGCCCGCAGGCTAAATCCTATAGTTAGATCTTAGCCCTTGGGACTTTGTGGAGCAATCAGTCAGGCCCTTAGGCTAAAAAGTTTGGAGACCTCTGATTTAAATCATACTTTGGAAATATGCAATTCGAAATATTTTTAAATTTTTCTATAAGATCCGTTGGGTTTAAACGGATGCTTATGCGAACCAAATCCTCTATAGCAGGGGTGGCCAACAGGTCGATCGCGAAGCAATTTTTAGTCGATTATAGACGCCGATACTAGTCGTGATTCATAAAAAGCCGAGGAGAAAGCCGCTGGTGATATTTGATGTACAAGTGAAGGGAAATTAGACAAAATCTAAGGAAATTTTAGGAAATCTAAGGAAATCCAAGGATATCTTAGAAATTACAGATTATCTTGTATTTTCAACTATTTCGAAATAAAATCATGAGACAATCCAAAAGAAAACCCTAGGAAATTTTAGGAAATTTGATGTACAAATAAAGGGAAATTTAAGAAAATTTAAGGAAATCTTAGGAAATCTAAGGAAATCCAAAGATATGTGAGAAATTACAGATAATCTAACTTTTTCAATTTTTTCGAAAAGAAATCATGAGACAATTCAAAGGAAAACCGAAGGAAATTTGATGTACAAGTGAAGGAAAATTTTAGAAAATCTAAAAAAATCTTAGGAAATCTAAGGAAATCCAAAGATAATTTAGAAATTACAGATAATCTTGCTTTTTCAATTTTTTCGAAAGGTAATCATGAGACTATCCAAAGGAAACCCCAAGGAAATTTTACAAAATTTGACGTACAAGTGAAGGGAAATTTGAGAAAATCTAAAAAAACTTGAGGCAATCTAGGAAATCTAAGGAAATCCAAGGATATCTCAGAAATTACAGATAATCTAGCTTTCTCAATTTTTTCGAAAAGAAATCATGAGACAATTCAAAGGAAAACCGAAGGAAATTTCAGGAAATTTGAGAAAATCTAAGGAAATCTTAGGCAATCTAAGGAAATCCAAGGATATCTTAGAAATTACAGTTAATCTTGCATTTTCAACTTTTTCGAAAGGAAATCATGAGACAATACAAAAGAAATCCCATGGAAATTTTAGGAAATCTGGGAAAATCTAAAGAAATCCAAGAAAATGTCCTGAAAGGAAATCTGATGGTGTATAAAAACTGGATCTGTGGTTTCCTTCTTGTTTCTCGTAATAAGCTAAGAAAATATGTTTTTTCTATTTTGTCTAATAAATACTATTCGAGTATTATTTATATGTCAATGGTCAATATAATATTAATATTATAGTTTATAGTAGATCACGAAAATGGCCACCTCTGCCCTATAGGACCAATCCTAGAGTCCTTTTTTTAAATTAATATTGTAAAATAAACATAAGAAAATTTCTTTGACCCGATTCGATCTGGCTTTTCATTGGGTAATCATTAATCATACGTAAGATTTGGGGGGGGGGGAGTCTGAAAGTAGGAAAACTGTCTTACGTAATACATGAACGGCCCCTAAGCATATCAGATATTGGTATCATGATTGCCGCCCAATAACTGTCGGTCAAATGGCTGTCGGCCAAAAACTGGTCGGCCAAATGACTGGATACGGTAAATTACCGAACGACAGGCTATTTAAGCCGCTCTAACTCAAATTCAATTTAAAATAATTTTATGACAATATGATGTTAACAGTTCCACTCTTGATGGGGAACTGTGGCCGATTCCGTCCTTTAATTTAAAACATATATCTGTACCTATTTACGTCCTACGTTTACTTATTTTTTTAGAAAATCAATTATTTCGAAAATTAAGGTTGATCCATATATTATTATTAATTATTTATGTTTTAAGATTATTTAATTAATTTGACGGAAATTCTTAATTTCTTCAAATGTTTACCAGCTAAAAGCAATAACTAAGATTTAAATAAAAAATAAAGTTGATTAATTAAATTAAAATTTGTAAATATAATTATAATTAAAAAGTAATTAAAAGTAAATAGTAGGTAAATAAAATAAATAATAAAAAAAATTAAATTAAAAAAATAATTTCGCAGGTTGATTAATTAAATATAATTAGAATTAAAACTTAATTAAAAGTAAATAGTAGGTAAATAAAATAAATAATAAAAACAGAATTTTTTCGTAGAACTGAACTGGGTCAGCATTTTAATCGGTTTTAAGAAAACAGTATAAACAACAACAATGAAATTGAAAGAATTTTTTCGTAGAATTTTAAGTAAATAGTAAATAAATTAAATTCCTGACAGTTCTTAGAACCTAGAAGAATTTTTACGTGAACGTAGTAAGTTCTGGGAAAATAATATAAACAATATCAATGAATTAAAAAGAATTTATTCGTAGAATTTAGAGTAAACATTAAATAAATTAAATTCTTGACAGTACCTAGAACCTAATGGAATTTTTACGTAAACGTAGTTAGTTCTAGGAAAATAGTATAAACAACAACAATAAAATAAAATGAATTTTTTCGTGGAACTAAACTGGGTCAGTATTTTAATCGGTTTTTAGAAAATATTAAAAATAAAGTATTTTACAGAATTTTTTCGTAGAACTAAACTGAGTCAATATTTTAAACAAATTTTTAAAAAAAATTAAAAATTTTTTTCTCGGTTCGCAGTTCCGCCCGTAGACTATCTACGCCACTGTTAATTTCTATTTTAAATTTTGATTTCAATAATTAAATTCGAATCAGGTGGAAAATGTCGGAAAAGCATCATGTGGCAAAAGCTTATGAGCAGTTTCGGTATATTCATTTATTTTGATGACGATCAACCCCTAAAATTGATGTTCCTCAAGTCTGCGAAGATATTGCAATATTTCAAGCTAAACGCAATTTGATTGTTATTATTTGAAGCTTTTCGTGTGTTATCTCGATAATTGTTTTCGTGCACTTCCTAGACCACCGGCGCGGCGCGGCGTCTTCATAACCCTAGCAAAACACACAGAGCCGTCTAATTTTCTTTTCTCCTTTTGGTGGAGAGTAGTTGGTCTTTGAAGTGCAAGATTAAACTTCTAAAACTCGTTTTGAGCGTCATTGAGTAAGTCGCTCTTGGCTAATAAAATTTCGTTAGTTTAAACCGCAGAATTCACATAATATAAATTGTACAACAAATGAATCGTTAATTTTTCGTTAAATTAAACCGCAATTAACGCGAATTAATCTGTAGCTACGCCACTGCTTGATGATTCTTATATATTTCTTCCTGTCGCTCCTTAAGCCCTGTTTAATTAATTCTATTAATTATTTGACGCTCACTTTAAGGTATTTTAGTTTATTTGGAAAATGTTCCACACTACTTCGGTGTCTTCTCGTTCGGGTTCCACTGCATCGAGCATCTCTTGATAAGATTAATCAATAAATACCTGTTCCAAGAGCTCCAATGTGTAATTTGGTTGATTATTTGCAGAAGATGGAGCAGAATCGATAATTGAAATTATGATATGGGACACTGTGATACATGCAAAGTTTTCAGCTTCCACACTTCTTGTATTTTATTTGCAATCGAGCGTGATATGGTGGACCGGTAGCTTTGGAGGGTGCGTGCGGGGTGGAATGGAATTCGTTCGGCGCTTTAGAATTCCGCGCCGATCGTCTCCCTTTCAGCTTTTAGCTTTAGTTCGCCGCCAATGCTTATGGTGGGAAGTTGCTGGGCTCGTTCGAGCAGTTTCTATGAATAATTACGTTGGAAGAGGTTTTGTGTGTGTGTTAATATAAACAATATTATTGTTTTGAAATAGCGTACGCGTGTCGCGATCGCCGTCGTTTCGATTTCCTCCGAGACCGGACGCGAGTTTTCACATCGGGAGAGCCGGCTAAAGGAAATAATAACAGACTGTTGTGAAAATCGTCAAACCTTAGATTAAGTAGTTTCTCTTATTTGTTTGGTTTAAATTTGGTGTTAAATCGATAGAAGGAAAAAAACGAGCACGAAAGTTGGAAAAATCTCGAAAAAGTTGCAGCGAACATCACGCTATGTTACAGAAAACGTTTTTCAGCACGAGCAGGAGTCTTTATACCCTAGTAACGTTCTTAAAGATTTCTGTAGGGGTTCAGAATTGAGTTCGGTTGAAAATTGGAAAGAAGATTTTAGGATATTCGAATAATAAATACCTACCCGGCGCTCGTTTGTTGGTTATAAAAAGAGGAAGCAATTATCCGAACCATCCCCGTTAATTAATCGATCGTTGCACAACGATACGATTGATCGATATTAGATAGGAAGACCGCCGAAAATTAATTCGACAATGGATTTCCGTTTGTGCAATATGTTTGTTAAAGAGTCGCCGGAATTGGAAAAATGCTTTAAAATCGGAAAACAAAATATGGACTAGAAGTTTTAACTCCGGGTTAAATAAAATCATTTTTTATTTACGCAACTTCGATAATCCACTTTACCTTCGTTATCCCGAAAACAAAAAAGAACTAAAAATTAAGGGTGAAAGAGAAAAAGTTTTTTCAGCTGCATGTTCACATAATCCTTCGAGTGAGATTATGTAGAATGCATAAAAACTTGCGTGTGCTGGCGTGCGTTTTAATTGTCGTGTGTAATTTCGAAATTACTTATTAAATGTTGGCATAACTGTAAACATTTTTGATGAAAATTGTGTACCAATAAATTATTATGAGTGATACTTTCTTTTAAAGACTAGGTATATTTATGACGTCGCGACGTCGTCCTCCCAAGATGATTTGGCTGGTAGCTTTTTTGGTCATCGCTGGAAAATCTCCTTCGACCTCAGGTAAGAGGAGAGAGCAGTTGTAGCGGTTATTTTTAATTGAATTTTCCATCTGGTCCTCATAAGTCAGATGTATCTGTTGACAAATAGTAAAAAGGGCAATTAAACGTGGAAATACTTTATAATCTCGTCGGTTGTGTACCCAAACAAATGTAATTACTAAGAATAGATTCATTCCGGAGTCGACTTTTATTTTATTAATAAAATAGGCGACTTAAGTACCGTCAAAGCATTTGGATGCTTCGGTGAGTGACATTCATCAGTGTTCTGAAATTTAGACCGTAATTGATAATTTTCAACAGCTGTTTCGATCTCTTCAAGTGATCGATACGTCTTAATTAATTTTACAATTTACTCATTGTTGATTGACTTTAATGTACTCCACGTTGACCTAAACGAGATATAAAATCCATTATTTATTTTTAGTTCGCTACTAATTATATCAACTTTTTAATTATTAAAGACTTTAATTGAATTGTTATTTATGGCGCTTAACACAAAAACCGCTTCTCGCAATGTTACGGGCCACTGCACCGGTTCCACCTATGACTCATTGCGATGCTTCCATGACCCCCGGCTAAACTCTCTTTGATGGTGCTAAATATTCTAGATTAATACAAAAAACGTGTAATCTCACTTTTAATATTCCAAATACACTAACGCTTCCTTTGGGAATTCAACTTTCACAATAGCAAAAGTATCCCTTACAAAACATTCACCAAGGTGTCTTTTTGTTACAATAGAAACACCCCTAGTTCCATTCGTTCGAAACCGTTTTTAAAAAAATGTTCACATAATAAGCAACATTTCTGGGCCAGAAGGAATTTTTCTTCTGGTTACGATAAGCGGTTCTTAAGATTTATTTGTAATTGCCACCAGCGCTGCAGCTGCTTTTATAATAATATCTGGTATATGGGTTCCTGGGTCAAGAATGTACGCTTTAAGCGTTTGTAAACCACTTGGTTTTCCAATTAAAACTTTAAAATCAATTACACACATTTAGTGTAACCGAGCGAAAGAATCCCCTGACAAAAAGTTAGGTTGGAAAAGAATTAAAATATAATTGCGGAAAACAATTTAGTTCAAGCTTGTGCAGCTTTTTCAACCAAGGACCAATTCGAGTTTTTATTAGTCAGCAAGGACAGCTTCCGAAGAGCTGCTTTATGGGGTGCTTCATACGTAGGATCGGTACTCCAGGGGTCATTTTTTAAATTAAATGAATACATAAAGACGACGTTCACTGATCGAATCAGTAGCTTTTGTTTTTTTGTGAATGTAAATTTCATTTTTTCTTTTTATTTTTGTTTATATAATTTTTTTTATTTCGTCGCACCGTTTCCGAGTTACAGCTAATAAACATTGCTCTTAGGGGGTTTCATTAAAACTTTTACCGAAACTTTTTAAGTCACTGTAACTCGGAAACGGTGCGACTAAATTGAAAAATTTATATAAACAAAAATGAAGAGAATGAAATTTTGAACAAAAAATGTCTAATACGTATTGCTGTCAAAGCGATTTTTGTAACTAAAACGTCTTCAAAATGTACAATTTACATTGCTAACATATAGGACTGGGCAAAAACTTATGTTATTCACTGTACATATATTGAACTTAAAAAGACAGAACTCCATCCAAAAATGCGATGTAGTATAAATTCGATTTTTATGTTATATTGGTATTTTTAAAACATCCCTAAAATTGCCAGAATTCGAAAATTTGATTATAATAATTATTAACGACATTTTAAAACTAAATCATTAAAAATCGTATAATCTAGGGCGAAATTACCGGGGTGCGGTGGGTGCAAAGCACGCCAGCCCTCAATTTTTTGAAAAAATTTAATTGGTTCCTCCTACTTTTCATATCAGTGAAAAATAAATATAGGTTCATTACGGATTTTATTCGTTATCTGTCTATCACTGACACCCATGAATGGATTAATGAGATTACCGCTACAATAATTCACCATTTTCACGAATATAGTTTCTTTTTTAAGTGCAAACAGTGGAAAATCTTTTTTTTTTCGCAGTTGATAGTTATAATATGGTATTTGCGACCAGAGTTGATCAATTTTTAGTTCTACCCTAAATTTTTCTCGATTGGTTTTGCAGCCTGAAAACCTGGGAGAAAAGCAAACGATGCACTGGAGGCTATTCTATACCCCTCAGACCCCCCGGTTTGGTTCAATAAATACTGAAGCTCAATCAATATTTGAAATTGTAATAATGAATACAATCGGTTAACCTCAGACTCAGAAAAAAAAAGTCTGAGGAGCTTAAAGGAAACATGAACTAAGCAGGCTACTATTGCGATTTCTGCGATCTACTTCTGGGCGTGCAAAATAAAATTAATTGTGGGCTTAATAGCGGAATAATTGCTTTTGAACAATTCGAGCAAAAGATACAAAAAATTCGATCAATAATCAAATATTGATTATTTTTAATCAATAATTTTAATAATTTATTATTTTCTTTTTGGGAGGGCGGCGCCCCATCGCCCTTCTCGCACCAGCCGCTACAGCGGATTAATCTTTTTAAGTAAACGTTAAATGCGTTCGAATCAAATATAGCTTTCTAAATTAGAATAATCCCAAGACAATGATTTCCTAATATTTCCTCCTGGTTTGCGTCAAGATTTCTTTTGGAAAAAGTTGAAAATTCAAAAAAAAGTCATCCAGTATTTCTAAGATTTTCTGGAATTTCAAATTTATGCAGTTTTCCTAACGATACTCCTTTTGATGGGGAAAAAAATTATTGGTTGAATGAAAAATAAAATAGAAACTTTACAATATAAAACATCTGAAAATAGCAAAAATAGCATTTGGCAGAAAGCTTAGGTATACAAAAAATTCTTTTTTTTCACTGTTGAGTAATTTATATTTTATTTTTTACATATATAAATTCTTAACTGGCAAAATATAATAAAATCAATTTTATTTTGATGATTTCAAAGTTTCGATCTGAAATAGTCTAAATAATGATGTTTATTTCATTTATAAAGGCCTGGTCATACGGTCAAAATGTTGATAAAAACCGTTTTGACGGTGGGACAGGTCATTTTGATGATTGATCGAAAAATCGAAATCAACATGTTGATCGAAATTTTTATTAAAAAATGAAGAAAAAATTGACCGTGTGGTCAGGCCATTAAAAAGTTTTTGTACAAAAAATGGAGTATGGTACGAGAAAGACAGGGGACGCCGAAAAACTAGTTTTTTTGCCAAAAAATTGATTCTTTTCTGAAAATTTTTTAATTTTAAAAGATTTTTACTGTTTATTTTATTTTTTCATCCATTCGTGCGCGTCATCGCGGCTGTTCTCGGAAAGAATCTCGTTCACCCATTCATGCGCAACCATATCGAGTGCAATACTCACATTATTAAATTTACAATATCAATATAAATATACCAGATTAGCCATATTAAAGTGTCAGAAGTGTATTTTTTGCAGGGACTAAAATTAGGGGATATTTTATTCACGAATTCGAGTAATTGCGCTGTAAATGTTCAGATTTTCTGCAATAACTCCAAAACGGTAAAGCGTCGAAAGGTGTCTGTATGAGTGGATATAATTAAGACATGGCGGTGTGGGGGAGCGGTCTTGGTCAGATAATTCCGAAAGAATTCTTTTTGTTTGGTAGATCCGTTTAAGTACACAGTGGATCACCAATTTAATCTTGCTATATCTTTCAGCTTCTTGGTATATTATTCACCATAATACCGCGTTTTCATTAGAAGGCTTACAATAAATTAGACAATATTTGGACTGTATAAATTTTATATAATTACTGCAGGGAAGTAGATATATTCTCACTTTTGTTAAGTAAATTTATCCACTTGCCTAAACATCAACAATAAACTAGTTGCGTATAGAAATGGCAGTAAGCACTTTGCGTAAGTGTCGGAATTACATATACAATAGCATCGCGCTTAAGGGTTGTAATAACATTCATTATCATTAAATTTTGGAACCTAAAATACTTCATGACGAAGGGGGGCTTTAGGAATATTGTTTGCTGTATGCACTTGCACGATGACGATATATTTAGCAATTTAATCAATAAAGATTGTGTTGGAAGTGTTGTCATAGTGATTTATTCACTCACTTTTGTTTTAGTGAAAATTTTCGAATCATTTTCCATGATGCGTTTTACCACAGGGCCAGGGGAACTCCCGCCAGAGATTTATAACTTTTTACCAAAGTTCTTCAAAGAGGAAGTGAAATATTGAAAAATAGTGACACGGAATAGTAAAAATTCCGAGTCGATTCTTCAGAGGAAATTCATTTGTAAATTTTGTTACATTAATGAGTTGAGCACACCAAGAATAGACCGCTCTAAAATTATCGGGTGAAATAAGACAAGGTTTTAAAATGCAGCTTTCTCTTTTATTCTTCTCGACCGAAAATATCCACTCTAAATAGCTATTTGTAACTGTTTTGGCAAAGTCTTAAAGTATCCGTCAATACCTTTGAGTGTTTGCCAAGGTATTACATGCAATTTACACCAAACTCAAAAGGAATTTATTGTTCATTCAAGAGAAAATTTATGGAATAAATGGATGCAGTTGGGGGCTAAAAATAAAATCGTATTAGCTTTTTTATAACTGCACGCAAAGTTGTTGGGTGGGATTGGAAATTTCTAATTAACCAACTTTTATTACATAATCGCAGTGAACATGTAAGTTTGATATTAATCGCTGCACTTCCACGGCAGGAACTATATTAAATCCTTGCTGGAGACATTAATTTGGTTTTTATTTGAAATGCAGATGCAGATCTTTTCATGTAAAATACATAAATGCAGTTTACATTTACATGCAAATATTCGGCATAAATTTGCGAAAGAAAAATATGCTTTATTTGTGCAACAATAATAATTGGATGGATTTACCTGGTGTAATTTTTGCAGTGTTTTCGGTGCAATTATGTAAATTGGATAGCTCTTTTATTTATTAAGTTTTTTCAAAGCCCAATTAGCTTGGGGGAAAGTGGGCAGGAATTATTAAATATTTTTTTTGCGTTGACGTGTTTTTAAATTTTATTTATAAGGGCTTATGTCGATCGATGTTAACAGTAGCAAAACGTCTCGCATCATCAATCTTTCATTTATTCCGAAGACAGAGTTGGTTGTTAACCCAGAAAGTGTAATTTACTTAGTTCGCCAACATACCATACTTTGAAATTTTATTAAAGGATGACGTGATTGTGACAGGCATTGAATAAAATAGGAAATAAAATGGAAAAAATAAATAAAATTGCAGAATTTTTTGGAATTATTATAATAATCAAGTGTAGTTGCAGAAATAATTAGCGAAATAAACGGAGTAATTGTGCATTAATCATTTTGTTTAATGTAAATGAAGTAAGTGGGTATTAGGTATTAGTATTTGTATTCTCGCACTTTCATTTTGATGCTATAAATTTATGTTTTTAATTATAAGTCACAGCGGTAATCTTAATTTAGTTATTTACAAGCAAACCACACTGTTCTTTTGACAATGGTATTATTTGATTTATTATTTGAATATTATTTTCATTCCATTATTAATGTACATCCTCCTGATCCTACACAGATCTTAACCCATTTATAGGGTGAGATTACCATCTTGTAGGCAGAATCAATCGTCCAAAGGAGCAAAACAAAGAATGACGGGTGGAATTTATAAAACGAACGTATATATCGGACAAACTGGTTGGTCTCCAAACCAATACTACCGGTAATTTTGTTTGTGTAACTGTAAATTAATTAATCTTATAGAATTACTTACTTATTCTCTTTGGCGTTTACCAGTGGCGTAACCCTATTGATTTTTCGAAAAAATGAAATGTATCATCAAAGAGTAGATAAAATTCCCTACAAAATGATTTTTTGGTTCCTTTCCTAGAACGAAAATTAACGCCGCAGGCGCCTTTCGCAATTTTGTCGATTTTTCGAAAAATTCAAATTTTTTTTTGAAAATTAGAAAAAATTTAAATTCCATGCCGACCATAGGCTATCTTTTATATAAACCTTTGTTTCACTCGAGAAATCATGAAATTTGAATTTTTTGAAAAATCAGCAAATACGCGAATGGAGCTTGCGGCGTTAATAAACCTCAAATTCAGATTCTACGACCAAAATGACATAGGAATCAATTTTCAATCCTTTGCCTGAGAAATTTGCGAGGTAAAACTACCTGGTTACTGGAGTAGGTACATGCAATTTCAGTGATTTCCAAAGAATTCCTTCCAAGGGCGGATATAGAGACCCCCCACCTATTTGGTTTTATTAAAATTTGAAAATTGCACCTTAATTCTTATCAAAAAAATGTAGAAGAGTTGTTTATTTTTCAATTTTCTGAAATTTCTTTGATTTTTCTAAGATTGCTTAGATTTCCTAAAATATCCTAGAATTTTCTGTGATTCCCCACTTCACAAGATTTCCTAAGTTCCTGAATTTTTTAGATTTTTCGGAGATTTTCTTGGATTTCCGAAAATGTTTTGGGATTTCTTCAAATTTTCCGCTAGTTTTTTACTAAATGGAATAATGATGGAGAAATAGTCATATGCAAACTAAAGGGAAATTTGAGGAAATCTAGAATAATATAGACTATCTTTATTTTGCTTTTTCCATTTTCTGAGATTTCATTAACTTGAAAATTTTGTGGATATTTTAAGATATATTAAGATACATTAGAATTTTCCATTTCCTAAGATTTTCTAGAGTTTTCTGCATTTCTCTCGATTTCCCATTTACTAAAATTTTCTCGAGTTTCCTGAGATTTTCTTGAAATTTCTATGGATTTCTTGAAATTTTCTATATTTCTACAAATCTAAGATTCTGATTCTTGAGATATCTTGGAATTTTCCCTTCTCTTCACTAGTACACACAATTTTTCCGGCGATTTCCCCTTAGTTTTGTACTAACTGGAAAACCGAAGGGAAAATATAAATTTTGTATATACAAAAGTGATAGGAAATTCAAGCAAATTTTAGGATATCTTAGGAAATTCTATGAAATCTTAGTAAAACTTAAGAATGCTATTTTCTTCCCAGGAAATCTTGGAAAATTTAGGAAATCTTTAGAATACCGCAGATTAGTTCTTTTATTTCCTTTTTCAATTTTCTGAGATTTCCTTGACTATTGACTATCCTAAGATTTTCTGAATTCCCCTTTTCCAAGATTGCATAGTAAAGGCGGATACAACAGGATATGAACCCCCCCCCCATAAGCCTTAAAAAAAAAAACAAAATTTACTACTTTTTGTTAAAATCTTAAAAATATATCTACATTCTTATCAATATACATAATATATTTGCCCAAATCCGCCCTTGGTTTTATGACTTCATAATAATTATGTCTATCACTGGTGCGCATGAAAGGATTAACTTCTTTGGAAAATCTGGAAAGGTCATGGAAAATTTAAGATTTCCCTAATTTTGTCAGAGAATTTCTCATTTTTAGTGCCAAGTCAAAGAAATTAAATTTTCAGTTGAGGAAAACAATTTAATTAAAAATTTTTTTTTAAATTAAAATTACTGATTTTAATTTAATTTTAAAATTAAAATTTTTTTTGTCATCATTTTCTGATTTATCGAAATGTCATAGAAAATTTCTATTCTGTCAGGGAAAACCTGGAAATGTCGGGATTTAATTTTGAAAATTTAGTGGGAACATTGAGTTATTGATCATACATGATGTCCGCTTTGTTTACCTCAATAAGAGAAAACTACCAAAATATTATATTTTATTATATTACTCATGAATCAATCCTAATATTTACCCTACATTGACGCGCCTGAATGGATTAACGAGATTCCACCGGAGTATTTTCCTAGATTTTGAAATTGCAATAACTCGAAAACGGCGCTAGATATCGAAAAACCGAGCAAAAAATTACTCTTGTTACAGTAAACCCCCAGCGATTTGCCGTAAGAAGCCATATGCAAAATTTCAGAGCAATAGCGCTCAATAATGGCGCAAACAAAGTATTACTTTGTAACTATTTTGACTTCCTTGATTTATAAGTATATTTAAAAGCATCACTTTACTCCTGGAATTGTGAAAACAAGTTTTTAAGAGCATAATCTCATCTTTTTTGCCATCCCTGAGCCTTTTCGTGCCATACTCGGGTAAACAGTCCTCCTCCTGAAAAATACCCGGGCTTGCCCGGCTATTTTCCCGACTACAGCCCGGGACTGTTATCTACAAATATTAAAAATTAAATACTAATATTTTTAATATAAGATTCACGTTTAGCGAAATATTTTATACATTATCGCACCCCGGGACCCCGGTAGTTCCGCCACTGGTGTTTACATTCAATCCATGCTTTAATGTTGTTATTTTAACTGTGAGCAAGCCCATTATTGGATATTCATGGATCATGGTAAATCATACCTTTCGACATGGCTATAATCTAAATAATACATAACTAAATACCTATCACACATTTTACTTTCAATTTTTTATTGTCCGACCCGGAATTGTCTAGACTACAATTTTTTCAAAACTTTTAATATTTTCATTGGATTTTATAACTCCATCACGTTTTAATACCACTCGGAAGTTTGGGTCATCGAGTGGGTCGAGTGCTTACGTTGGCTAATGAAATTGTCGGTAATAACGTCATCGAGGACCTCCCAAAGCTCTCCAATCGTTTATAATTAGGTAAAATTGGCATAAAGTTTTTTTTAAAGCTTCCGCATTGTTTTTTCAAAAAATTCTCCAACTAATTTTTTACGCGAGCAGCTCAAACTGGATTTTTGAAAACATTTGTACGACGACGATCGTAGATATGACATTCGTTCTACTTGAGCTGATCCCATCGGATTAATTATACTTTCTTCTAGTTTTTTATACCTGTCCGTGTTTAGGATAAGCCCATATCATTTGTCTTGTAGTAAAAAACCTTTCTAGTAGTTTACATATCTCATTACCTCCGTGAAACGATGGTCGATTAATTAATTGCAGCCTGCTTTTCCGTTTTCCAAATTGGTTTTTTCATTTCTCACTTTTTTTTATTAAGAATCTATAATTAAGTTTCGGTGAAGCCATCACCCTTTTCCATAGGAAAGTAGGTATTGCTTTTACATCTACAGGTAGTTATAATGACTTATGGAACACTTAGATACAGATGGTCTTGATGACAAGCTCTTTTCGGTAATCATACATATTACATGGCACTCAGTGCATCTTCAGCACATCTGGTTCTCGTTTCATCATTGATCTGCAAGCGCGCAACAAAAACCTTTGGAGGGAGAAATGGGCTACTTCCAACGTTTATTCCGCTTTTGTTTTCTTTTAAATTACAAAGTACTTCCTGCCGTAATTTTAATGTCCACGACTTCCCATTTTTACGATGCCCGCAGTTATTCAGACTTTAAAGCCATTTTTCTAAAAGCCTATCTCGAAACAATATCAATCAACTCCTTAGTTAAACGCATCGCTCCATATTAAATTTCTGATTTATTTTTATGGTTAAGTGCAACACCATACATGTACCGTAAAGGGAGAAGTTGAATTTATAGCTCTGTAATTCGTTATAAATCATATTGATAAAAATTTAAATTATGTCTCCAATAAATTATAGATAATGATATTTCTATTTATAAAATCTTGCTCAATGACTAAATCGAGTCCAAAAATAAAAAATCAAGAAATTCCATTTGTGCTACCACAAAAACCTTTTAGTTTTTTTATACAAATGTAAATATTAGCAGAATTTAATACACCCACTTACAAACTGTTTGCAAATTTTTTTCCCTGTAAAATAACATTTCAGATTTAGCTTTCTCAGAATTTCTAATGAACACATTAAGAGCTTTTTTTAATTAGCAAAAATCCGAAAAACAATTTTAAATGTGGAAAATGTGCAAACTATTTCGCATAAAGCCGCCATTGTGAAAACTCAAAAAAACTATTTATGTATTGTTTTATTTAAAATTGTTCCGTTGAAATATGAAATATGTGTTACTAATCCACATAATTGTGCAGAAAAACTCCGCAATTGTGTAATTTTTCTGCACAATTGTGTGGATTAGTAAAAGTAACCGACCAACACATTATTAACCAAACTTTAGCATAAACTCGTTTTATTTTTGCTAATGTGATTCTGAATTTTGCCCTGTCATATAATTTATCTGATATCAATACACAAAGATTATCCTCGGGCAACCCTTGCATATTATGTCACCCCTGCAGCTGTTGTTTAACAACAATTGCAGGAATTCCAAATATTTCTGATAGAATCCTTTATTTTATAATTTCAATACTTCCAGAAAATTACCTTGGGGGGGGGGCAAAATGAAATTTATTAAATATAAAAAATAAAAATAAGTAGTAATAACAAGTTAAAGTTAGTTTGGGAGCTACTTTCACTCAATTTTAAAATTTTTGTTTATTATTAAGCTAAGAATATTTATCGGACATTAAAAAACCGTACGTGGATATCTAAGGTGTTAACTTGCATAGATTTTCTAATACTTCGAACATAAGTATTATTTATTTAATTGACATGTGAAAAGCTTAATCTCTCGTTCTTTAGCTGAGAGATTAAAATGATCATATAAACCTGAGGTTCTCAACCTTTTACCAAGTTTTAAGAGCTTTTATCTTTTCACACACCAGAAGATTATTAAGTACTCTAAAATAATAATAATAATAATAACAACATCAGAATATTTCTAGATTCAGTTTTATATTCAAACAATAATAATTATTATTGGAAAGTTAAAATTTTAAACAGTTTAAAACATTCGGTATAATCGGTGTAATAGAGTAATTATAATCAGCACTCTACCTCAAAATACCCTCACTTAGGGATAACCCTCAACCCCCCCCCCACCCGATCTTTGATGGGTTTCAGATTCATATAATTATATAGAAAAGTAAACATAATATGTTAAATTGTGCATTCACGTCAATGGCCGGACAATAACGTCAATGCCCATTTACGCTGGCCATTAACCTTATTGACCGGCCATTGACGTCATCGCCCGTTAACGGTGGGCAATGATGTAAATATTTTCATCTGATTGTAATATTTACGTCTTTCAAAATGGATAATGATGATATTATGGCGAAAATTTAATTTAATTTAATTAATTCATTTTACGGTGGATCCGTGATTTGCCGTGGTTGCGCCAGCCAAAACTGAAAGAGTGATAGAATAAAATGCTGAGTATGGAATCTGTAGAATAGTAGTTTCAGCATTACCCACCTTGTATAGGGAATTAACGTCATTGCCCGGACGATGTTGTAAAACCCACATATATGAAATTTTAAATGTCAACATCGCCCAAAATGCTGGACATTGACGATATTGTCCGGCCATTGACGTTAATGGACCAGATTGTCATCATTGACCGTAACATATACAAATTTGTTCAGATTGTGCGGCCTGACCCTTCGAAGCAGAATGAAAAAGGAAAAGCAGAAATTATTTTTTATCTCATATCTCATCTTTCAATATTTTTAGCATTTTAACTTAAACTAGTAATCGCAAAAATTCAGGATGACAAATGTAAAAATGTTAGTTCTAGTAACGTGATCCGACGACAGGGTTTTTAATTGGTAAATTTGAAAATTAATGAATAAAAATTAAAATTAAACCCGAAAAATTATATTGCAATAATTTGCAAGTGAGAAAGAAAATAAAAAGTTAATATAAACTGCCCGTGAGATAGATGCATCTAAAAGGCGAACATGATTGAGACTGAAAGTGAAATAAGATGACGACAAGGGAGTTGGTCGTCGTAATGCCGGTTCGGGATTTGTCAGTCCAAATGCCATGATAGTATTAGTTGAAAAATTATTTTCGTCCATTTCTTATCACTAATCCAGCTTCATCAGGACTTTTTCAAGTACATTAGGTTTTAAATAAATTTATTGTAAAAATTACTACTATCCCAAAGCGGAACATGGGTTTCTCACAATAGAGAAAATGCTGGGCGAAACGTCGACAATTTAATTACATTGTTTTAATTATCCTGTACAGACCACTATGTGGTGTAAAGCTTAAATCGACGGGCTACGAAGCGGTAAAGCACGGATTAAAGACTGCTCGTGCCGACTACACTACACTGCTGTGATCTAAAGCCCATGTTCGATCTCTGGGCTTATGGGGAAGGCAACGGAAAACCAGCCCATAAATAAAATTCCCTAGTACGTCATCTCGCAACCAGCAGTATGGCATAAAACCTAAACCGGCCGACTGGGAAGCAGGTAACCGCGGTTCAAATCCTGGTCGCGTCGAATATACTGCTGTGATCTAAACCCCAAAATATATCTGTGGGCTCAGCCAAGATGATCGCTAACATCCGGTAACGGATAGGCACATGAAGAAGAAGAAGAATTATCCTGTGCCCAAAATCAGGAAAAGCTTATCCTAATCTATAAAATCCCAACCAGCACGCTGCTCCTGCTACAGCGTGTCATTTTTTGGCGAAAAAGGAAACACTCTGGCTGGTCGATTTTTTTACCAACCGAAAAATATGTAAAACTAAGATTAGGATTAAAAATATTTGTCCAATATTCTAAATGAGTGGATATCCTGCGATAGGTACTGGAGTACATCGCAGAATTTGGAGAAAATAGGGAATTTATAATTTTACAAATTTCGCCAGGAAAAACCGAGAAATTTGAATTTTTAAGTAAAACTGAGGTAGTAAGTTAAAATGTAAACCGGGGGTTCTGGGGGTGAACATATCCTGCGATATGTACTGGAGGGTGTTCCACACCCCCCAGACCCCCGGTTTACTTTTAATTTATTTATAATAATTATAAAAATATAAAGTCAAAATGGTAAACCGGGGGGTCTGGGGGGTGTGGAACACCCTCCAGTACATATTGCAGGATTTCCACTCATTTAGAATACTTGGAGAAGCTAAGGAATTTATAATTTTATAAATTTCGCCAGGAAAAACCGGGAAATTTGAATTTTTAAGTAAAAGTGAGATAAATTTAAACCTTTGGCTAAAGAATATTAAAGTGAGGGAAATTAAAACGTTCGACTAAAGAAAATTAGAATTTCAGAAACTTATTTGTTTTTAAATTATTAAAAAAAAATTGTAATTGCCCGTCGGCACATCAAGTTACTTTGAAAATATTGAAAAACGGGGAATCACCCAATAGCGGGAAACAAAATTAAATGTTTAATATTAAACCGCTAAAAAGGAGATCTACCGTCTAGCTGCCCGTCCGCGGACGAGCTTTCCAGCTAGTATAGGTATTAATAATATTAGTCTCAACCCCCCCCCCTCTTGGTATTGATGTCAGAGTGAGTTACCACAAGTGTAATTGTTTTTTTTATGTAAATATTTTCTTCTTATTATTCGTCGTTGATTGTTATTTAAAATTATAAGGGTGGGGTATTTACCTCCCAGCGATCCCCAAAAAGTAAGTTTAAAGGGAAATTTAAAAAATTTTAATTTAAACCACAATTAACTACAGGCCAAGAAAAATCAATGGTTGTTTCTATTTATTCCAATTAATTTTCTTAAAAATAAAGAAGAAATTACCGATCGAGAACCCAGTACATTAAAGTTCTAAATCAAGGGTTGATAATGGTAAGATATATCCAAATGTTGTTTCTACTCCCAAATTAAAAAAATTACTGGGAATTACCGACGAAGAAATCAATAGATTTTCAAGGATTATGTCGAAAAATAAAATGTATTTTATTAAAAAATAAGATTTGGTCCACCCCTATTTTTGTCGACGAACTTATCGGTTCTCAACAGTTTGGCATCCTCTGGATTGCATAGTTTCTCCACGTAATTTCTTTAATGTTTGCAATTAAGTTTTAAAATTGCCATAAAAATGAATTAGTTGAAAAATTTTGCTTGTTGGGTAAACTGGGGTGAACGCAAACCCTTTACCAGATATGCCTAGATATAGAAACAGCGCTGACAACATAAGTGTACCTAGTTGACATAACTGCTTTTATAAATCACTCAGCTAAGCTCCCATTTTTTATCAGTTTATGTTAACGCATTTTTAAAATTTTCTAAAATAACATTCGCAAACCGTTCCGTAGTCATAACATTTTTTCCACATCGATCACATTTTGTAGTGACAAAGTTTTAAACAATTTAAATTACGAGAGTTTATCTAAACTGGAACGGGTTTCGGTAAAAAATTCATCGATAACACTTCATAAATATTATTTATCAATTGAAAAAACTTATGAAATGCCATAACTCAAAAACATTTAATATATTTTTATTTTGTGTTGTGAAATAATATTATCGATTAGAAAAAAAAGTGTTGATTTTAAAATTGCGCGTTAACGAAATGTGTTTATTTCCTGATTAAAAATTCAAAATAAAATTGGCAGTCACTTTGGCATGTTTTGCCACACACACGGTAGCACAATTAGTGCGCACCATGGGGTGCCGCATAATTTATGATAGGTAAAAAGGTTTGGGAAGCTCTGTTGGAAATGCAAAGAACACGAACTCGGCCACTCGAACATAATTTTCTTGTTAATGTTGAAGACTAAATTATCGAAAAAAATATGAGCAGTTTGAAAATATGATTAATCGACGTGAGGTTAATGATAAAAATGATAAATTTAAATGTTCCATTTATAATGCGGCGTATGTTTGTCTTACCTACAATTTTTCACCATTATGAAAGGAAAACTAAAATAACTCACGCAACCTTTTGTGATATAAATTGTTCCATATTGTTTATGAGGAAAAATATTATTTTCCCTCTAAAGTAGTTGCATAAACCAGGGAGCAAGAGTTTTATGACATTTTAAAAATTATCCTGGAGAAATTTAATGACTATTAAAATTTTAATGGTTTGTGTGTATACCCCGAGTTAATTGCAGCAAATATATTTGCTAAATTTGAGTATGCTTTTTATGGTAAGCTTTAAAAAAACAACAGTTTATTCGGTTTTCCTCTAAGTACATAAGTAGAAAAGTAAAATAGAATAGAAATTTATATTTTTACATATTTGCAAACACCGGCTTATTTAAAATTCAAGTGAAAAGTTTAGATATTCAGGATGTGTGTAGGTGTGTATCCATCCATCCACCACGAATATTTATTATATATTCTCGAATTGAATGTTTTTGTTTGCATTTTGCTTTTTGTTTGCGATGGGGTTTTAAGGCAATTTAGCATCGAATTTAGCTTTCGTTTAATATTCGCCGTCTCATTCTGCCCCACGGCGCGGCGAGATATTATTATTCGCGTTTATGTACAAAAAAATTACTCCAAAACGTAGAGTAGGTAATCAATTACGGTAAAGATATGAAAGTTGGTTATGCATTCGAAATGATTTTTTCAGCCGATCCTAAATCGGCGCGTGTATGCCACCGGATTAATGCGGATATACGATAACCTTTTGATCCGAGGGGTGTTTGAACAGTAAAACATTTATGCGAGGCGTTAAAACGATATTAAATAATAAAATTAAAATTACTGAATAAATATATATTTTTTGTGAGTTAATTAAAATTTTTATCCTTCAGATAGTGCACTCGAATAAATCAAAATTAATTGGCCTTTTTTTAAAAGTAGTTAACAGTTAATTAATTTTATTAATATCACATGGTACGAAATAGACGATGATTATACCAATATAATGAACGATTAACACTAGACCATTAAAACTAATCGTAAAAGGTCAGTGCTGTTTAAATTTATTTCCACTCTGTGTCGCAACACGACATTTTTGTTGATTTTCAAATCCAGGGATGAAAGTCCGATATGTTTCAATTGAAGGGAAAGAGGCCCAAGAAGCCGGACCAGTTTACAAATATTTTGTTTTCATGTCCAGTGAGGACTAAAACTAGGCCAGTCCATTTTTCAATTTTATTTGATTAAATTTTTTATTTCAATAGAAATCCAATTAAATCCGCCATTATCTGCGAAATTCACCAATCGGAATAACATTACGCTGTAAACAATCCTACAATAGTTATCCGTTTATAGGTATGGTATGTACATATCATGAGATTGATAGGAAACAAAAACATGGCAGTTGATAATTTGTTAATCATTGTTTTAAAATGTAACTAGGGTTTGCTAATGTAAGCAATATTCATTCGACCGAATTTCAAAATAGAGTTTCCAATTGATGAATATTTTTCGATAAATACGGTTTACCTTCCGATGGCTACAGGGGCTCATGGTACACAAGATATCTTTTAACGAAATTATTGAAAACTTTTTCCGGAATTTTTCAAATTTCCCTGGGTTTCCCTGAATTTTCTTCACTTATATGATATTTTTTTCTCTAAAAATTCTTTAGGCAAAATTGAGAATTCGCGCAAATACGAAAAAAGGTGTTTCAATATCTGTATGGGTACAATAATTTTTTTGAAGCGATTAATTTCAAAATGGCGGCTGTGCAGCATTTTTGCGACAAACAGCTCCTGTAATTTTTTAATTATGTTGAGCCAATACATTTTTTTCGATTATACAGGGTGTCCCTGTGACCGTGGAGGTGGTGATAAATAAGGCCCGGATTTTTAGGCACTGAAAACTTTCAAAATAGGCAGGCAAATAGGCACCAAAAAATTACATTATAGGCACTAATAGGCAGTCCAAAATAAAAAATTAAATTATTAAAATAAAGAATATAAAATAAAAAATATTAAATTTGTACAAAAAGTTTAATTTTTTCAATGTAACTTTTAATTTAACAATAATATTAACTTTCAACATTTACATAACAAATTAAAGCGAATATTAAATAAATTACTCCAAATATTCTGGAGTAAAATTTCTTCTGTTGTCCGTTAAAATTTGTTTGTACGCAGAAAATGACCGCTCTACGTCACAAGAAGTAACAGGAGCATATTTAAAATCTGGAGCCATCTAAGCTTCCAATTTTATTTGGGAGACTATTTGAATCAGATAATACTTCGCTAATTTGCATTAAATCCGAGTAGCCCAGATTTTTCACCAAAAGAGCATCCAATCGTGCAGAAATAAGTTTTACAATCTTACCCGGAGCTTCTTTCAATTGTTGTTGCAAATTTTAAAATTTGCTATTATTGGTAATCTCTTAGTTTCTTAGCTCTTAAGAAGATATTTTTTACTAAATTTTTCTCATGATTAGAAGTCTTAAACGCCTCTTGTGCTATCTCTATGCAGTCTGCAGTATTATAATCAATAAAACTATTATCAATGACTTTTTTTACATTTTCGAAATTTTTATGGTAAAACACTGCAGCCCAGATCCATGAGCCTCATCTCGTCGGCACAAGCTTTGGAGGCAACGAACATATCCGGACACTCCTATGTTAACAATGTAAATTGCACATTTTAAAACCGTATTTTGACCTATAGAAATCGCCTTTACAGCAAAACCTTTTGGACATTTTTTGTTAAAAATTTCATTGTCTTCAATTTTGTACCTATACATTTTTCGATTTTGTCGCCCCGTTCTTAACTGACAGCGATTTAAGCAAGACTCTGTAAAATACAAAATATATTTCCGTTTCTGCATAATTATATTCCATGGTTAAAATTAAAAAATAATTGAAATAAATATTCATTTAGGCAAGTTATAGGATAAAATCAATTGAGAAAAGCCATTTAGGTGCAATTTACGAAAAAAGGCACTAAATGTAGAAAATAGGCATTTTAGGCATTTTAAAGAGCGGTTTAAAATAATCGCAAAGTCGCAAAATACATTTTGCTGCAAAAAGAATTTTAAAGCTTTTACGGAATCAAAAAAGGAAAATGCCTAGAAATCCGGGCCTTAGTGATAAAGGACACTTTTCTAAGACAAGTTTCCAAATAAAAGTTTTGTCCTCCCTTTAAAGCAATTTTTTGATTTCTAATTTCAAACGACCATAGATCCGATATTATTGATTTTTTAGGCTTAATGGATGAGAACTGTTTTAAAGATCAGTCGCTTATCTACAAATTAGCTTATAACCTCTAATCATCTAGAATCAACGGATTTCGAGTTATAAATTAAATTAAGTGAAAAAATGTTAAAGAAATTCAGGTTTTATCATTTTTACTTTTCTTGCGAACCCCGTAGCTTTTAAACGAAACGTTTTAGGAAAATACTAACGGCCTAAACCGGATAGGGAATTTAACGGGCTACAACTTTGGTCAAATAATTTTTTTTGGAAAACCAACCGTTTTCCCAGAAATTCTGAAAATAATGAACAAGGTGTAGATGAAAAAAATAATAAATGTACAATTATATTCATTTTGTTCATTATTTTCAGGATTTCTGTGAAAACGGTTGGTTTCCCAAAAATATTTTTTTGACCAAAGTTGTAGCCCGTTAAATTCCCTATCCGGTTTGGGCCATCAGTTTTTCTTGTAAGACGTTTCGTTTAAGAGATACAGAGTTCGCAAGAAAAGTAAAAAAAATAAAACTTAAATTTCTTTAACATATTTTTACTTAATTTAATTTTTAACTCGAAATCCGTTGATTCTAGACGATTAGAGGTTGTAACCTAATTTTTAGATAAGCGAATGATCTTTAAAAAGGTTCTAATGCATTAAGCCTAAAAAATCAATAATATCGGAGGTATGGTCGTTTGAAATCAGAAATTCAAAACATTGCTTTAAAGAGAGGTACCCCCCAAGGGTTTGGACTTGGACAAAAATTTTATTTAAAATTTTGTCTTAGAAAAGTGTCCTTTATCACCACCTCAAAGGTTCTCCACGGTCACGGAGACACCCTATATACTAACAACAGAATTTGACGTAGAATTTTTTCGATATATTGAATTTTGGCCAAATGGCGCACTTCTAAAGTAAAAAGTCAAAAATTTACCCAAAAAATCGTCTGAAAATTATTAATAACAAATGAACTAAGCAATAGGTATATCGATTAAAGTCCTACGTACTTCTATAGCTGTTGTTATTATATGATCGAAAAAAATTTATTGGCTGAACATGGGTAACATGTGAAAACATGTGAAATATCACTGATATGTATGTTCAACAGCCTTTTTTGTAATCTCAATTTATTTTGTAATTTTTCTGAAAAAAATCTCCAAAAAAACTTATTTTTCGACCTCAAGAGTGGCCTAACCCCTTAAGTTTAAAACATTTTCCAAACAAATTTAAAAAGTTTTAATAACCAACTGAGGATACCAAAGCATATGTATAAATGATATTAAATAGCCAATCGAGATCAATAATCAATCAATAGTTGGTTAAAATCTATAGGGGTATGGAATACCCAATTGTTACCAATTCTGCAATTGCCTGACTCCTAAACATCAGCGAAAAATTTGGGAGTTTACCTAAATCGTTGCTTTAGGAATTTTTTTACATTTAGTCAGTAACATTCTTTCTATTGATACTATAAAAAATTTGTTTCTCTGCTCTGCCCTGCAGCGAAGGCGCCAGCATTTTTGAAATGGGTGGGCACAAATTGGGTCCAATATATTTGGGGTGGACAGGAGCCCACAAAATGTATAAATATACTCAAAAAAATACATTATTGAAATAAGCACTTAAAAAATTTGGGTGAGCACTCCAATCAACGGGGTGGGCACTGACCCCCCCCCCTGGCGCCGTCACTGCTGCCCTAGTGGGAAAAGCTGACCTTTTCACACAACAAGTTCATTTGGCTTATTAAACTCACTTTTGCTGGTACATTCCTTCTCGTGCAATAGAATATCTTTGCCTTTTCAAATTATTTAATTAAATCTCGCGATTGATAAGCAGTTTAAGCTCTGTTAGAATAAAAGTTAAATTCAAAATCAAAAATGTTTAGGGGCTTCACAAGCCCCTTTGAGCTGTGAGTTCCGAAATTAGTGTTCCACTTCTGAGTGCACAAGTAATTTTATTTTTGCCCTACCAGTCTTGCTATTGGCAAACCGGGGGGTCTGGGGGGTATGGAATACCCCCCCCCCCCCAGTGTATTTTTTTTCTTCATTCGCGTACCAAAACTCAAGAAATTTTATATTTAAAGAAGTTTTTTGATTAAAATTTTGTTATTAAGCTGTGTTGCTTGAAACATATGCTCTATCAAACTTATCGAAAGCTTCAACTGGATCTATTGTGCGATTTGAGCATAATGCGGTTTAAAAAGTTAGATTTTTTTTAAAACAAAAACGGTAAAAATTACTCAACTATTTAAATGTTACAGACTGAAGGCTTCACCAATTTGGCTCATTGGTGGAACTCCATGACAATTAATGCTTCGTGGCGTCTTGAGAATTTTAAAATGGAAATTGTAAGTGACAATACAATTTGCATAAACGAAAAAGCTTGTACTTCATTATTGTCTATAAGAATACCTCATCTCGTCGCATTTGAGTTATATTTTGGGATTCGACGTTTCATTCCGATTGATATAAAAAATCAATCTTTTCTGTTGGAATAAATAATTGAAATACAACTTTATACCTTTTTAGCGATGAAAGCTAATGAGATTATTTTGAACGTAATTTAATGTGATGTGGAACTCGTTGAAAATTACTTCACGTGTCTCGGTAGTTAGTGGAAGAACTAATTTCGAATGCATAGCTGAATAGTCAATTTTATGTGTAATTTACCCGACAAGTGGTCTAATATAGGTTAAATTTAATGTGGAAAATGAATGTCCAATTAATTTGAAATGAAATTTCACAATCGGATGTTAATTGGTCCATAAAATACTTGAATCAATTCACGACTTTGTAATATTATAAAAAATGTTTTTCCTAGCAATTAACTCGACATTTTTTCGAGCTGATGCCCAAGTTACCGGGCGGAGGAGGGCAAAAATTAACTTGGATCCTATTTGTTTTTGTTTTCCTTTATTTAATTATTGAATAAATAATCTTCAAAGTAAAACCTCAAGCTATTCGTTTAGATGAAAAAGACCACATAATCTTGTTTTTTTTTCTTTCAAAATTTGTTGATCTGTTTTCAAGATTGCAATTCAAAGAGTAGCTTATTGTTGTGGTTGTCCTTTCGAATATTGTATGGGTTGAGGAAAAGCACGCGTCGGGACGCTTTAATAATTTTGTAATTTATTAAACGAAGGTTTTTTTAGTTTTTCCTCGAATTTCATTACGAGAAAAGCAAATTCGGACGGAATACATACATCACATATATTGTAGATGATGTACCATTCCTATCGAACCTTTTATCCGGCGTGTGTCAACACCAGCATGGATGAAGTTGATTGCAAGTACGGAACGTGCCATTAAATGATTAAAGCGGCAACTTCAAAGTATATCTGTCTTATTCTAAAACATCAAAGAGATGATGTATCTACCTTTGTTTAAACCAATATCTGCACCTCCAGCAGTATATCGAACGTTAAATATAATATAATTAAATTTTCTATCTAGGCAGTCAATTACGTCCTCTTCGATGATATTTCTCTGCAGCTCTTTTTTCTTCATATCAATCATGGTACCTGATATACCACGATTTTCTTTTGTAGCTTTAGCGTGTAAAATATTGAAAAATTGACTTGTTGCTTACGAGCCCCAGAGCGGTTAGGGGTTCCGGCCAAAATAAAATAATTGGTATTTTGGGACTGTAAATTTGGGATCGGTTTTATTTCTTCCACAGTTAACTTTCAAAGTATAATTAGTTTCATATTCAATTCGAGGTTCACCTCAACACAATTAAAGCACAGTTTCTAATAAGCTTAACATACATAAACCTAAATTGTATTTACCTCCTTGGATAGGTATACAATCGAGAGAAACGAGGTGTCATTAGATTTTGTGCTTGGTCACGTTTAATCTAAATCAATTTTCTTTTCATACGCGATCGAAAGGACGGAGGTTAAAAAATTGTGTAATATAATTACACAATTGTGTAATTTAATTACACAATTTCAGAAATCATCTTGCTGGCCGATGGTGATGTAAATAGGAATTTTATGTTTTCCATATAATGGATTCGCACACATAGATTACCTATCCAGGAGCTTTGTTTATTGTAATAGAGAATAGGTGTACTAAGTTTAGCCGGACCATAACGTAGCCACAAATCACATATATAATAGTAAAGCTTACCGAACCTGACCGCACACAACGCATTATACCAATCAGAGGTCGTCAATTAGTGCATGAGAGGAATTCTGTGTATAGCTGACATTGCGACTGCATAGATAATTGCACTTGATGACTAACTGCGCCACTATGAACACAAACTTCTAGCTAGGTCGTCATTGGCAAAAGCTCTTAATGATGATTTATTTCGATCATTGTCAATTACATTTTATTCTTCAATAAACGAAACAAATGAGAAGGTGGCGGAAGGGATGGTGGTTTGGGTTAAACATCATTTGTTATACCTACCACCGCCATAACGTCATTGGTAGTTTATTATACTTTTGTGCTATTTTTGGCAGCTTTCATTAATTAGTACAATATTTCTTGGTTCGTTTCTAGTTTTGACAAATCGGTGGGCGTTTGTCAGAATCTGGTTTAGAAAGTGTCGGGATGTATCGTCAATTTGTTTTGCATGATTTATATATTTTTTTGCCCAACCGGAAATTAAGAGTGCGGGGTTGGTGCTATTAATAACGATTTACCTTTTAACATGATTTAGCCTTTGAATCTTATTGTTTTCGGGCTACGCTAATGTGGTCGTTTTCGGCACAAAAAGACTTCATTATTGCAGTGTGAAAAATGTCGGTGGATATTCCACAATGAAACATGAAGCGGCGCTAGATGGAAAGCACGCAATGATCACGGACTAGCACCCATTTATAACCTTAATTACCGGGCATTAGCTACTAGCAGTTTAGGGTTAATCGTTGCGGTCTTATGGTAATTGCAGTTTTTGATATTATGCATTGCTACACTCCCCACAGTATTTCTTCATATTACAATTAAATAATATTCCGACATTGGCTCAACGCTTCCAACCACGGTGTAATTGGAAGAGTTCTAAATTATCCTAAGGTTAAATAAGCGAAGTAAATCAATTTTATTCCAACATAAATAATATAACGAGTTCCTACTAACATTTCTTTTTCTCTTTTCAGGTACGTTAAAGGCGTTTCAATCCAAAAAAAAAACAAATGCTTATATGGCCATTGCGAGTATTGTTGTACCTGACCAGACCCAGTAGGTGTACGGATCGTATTGCAGAAATTTACGAGAAACTGCATCAAGTTCTCTTTTTATAGGTTATCGGTAATTTAAAAATTGTGAGGTTAGAGTAAGTTCAAAAATAGTAATAATATTTTTTGTTTTTGGTTTTCTGGTATTAATTTGTTGATTTGCATATTAATAGGTATTAGGTTTCTAAATGTTTAAGCAATCTAAGGACAATCTGTTTTGGTAATCAGGAGGGCTGGGTCAGTAATTGTATATGCGCTTCCGGGGCGCGGCACGTGTCCAGGTGAAACACCAGGTGGTCCTTTGGGGACCCCTAGCTGATTCAGCCCTAGGTGGTTCCAGTGCTTTGCATCTCAATCTCGGTATGTACCAGATGCGTAAAAGAAACGACGAGATATTAAATATCAAGCCCGATTTGGGGTTGGAGTTGAGGTTATCGAAAGGATTAGATTTCTCTCGGTCGGGCTAATTCGTTCGCATTTCATTTACCTTTCGTATAAGGTAGTATGGTTAATTAATTAAAATTTAAAATTTACACGTTTTAACTTGCAAAACAAAGCGTAAAAGCTTTTAACATCCGACCTTTGGTTTTTGTGTGTTTATCTAGTTCCTGTAATCTTGAAACATTTTTATGTAAATCCCCCTCGGAGGCTAACTACAATAGTGTACCTTTGGTGTGCGAGATTGCTTTATTCAAATCAATTGTGTAGTTTCGTAGAATCTTGCCTCAAAGACAGAGGGGACGTCCGGATATCTATACAATTTCCACACCATTTTTCTTGTATTTTCGACATCTTGAAAGTAAAGAATTGCGCCGCCGTCCTATACATTGTCGCTATCGAATCCTTTAGATAAACAGGAGAGTTATTTTCGCACGGGCAATAATTAAATTAAGCTCACAAAAATGTCTCGAGCAATTTTTTTAATTAAATCTGGCGGGTTTATAAAATATTCGAGGGATTAATGTTATCACAATATTTGTGGATTATTAAAATATTAGCCGTGGGCTACTAAGCTTAATGCACACACACACACTACGTATACTTTCGGCAAAATCTATTTTGGCTTAACCAATTTTGGTGAAATTCCAAATGGGATTTTAAAGTAAGGGAAGATCACGTCAAATATTGCACCCTTTTTTACAAGCATGTTCTATTAATAGCGTAAAACCTTTTGATATTAGATAAACATACAAGCTAAAATGTACATTTTTAACTAAACAATTTACATTTAAATTAATTAGTATTTGGGGAACGACGAGTAAATTCGGTTTAAAATTTTTACATCTTGTCGAGCAACGTATAAAATAATATTTATTAGGCGGAAAATAGAACAAAGAATTGATTGTGCCCCGGCCAAAAGTAACTTTCAAAAAAAGAGCTGCTCAATTTAAGTTCCTTTCACTATTCACGCTTACTTACAATATTTTATGTTATTTATTTACGAAATAAAGCTTTCATTATGACCGAGCAGCGGTACTGTAACATAAATACACTCGAAACATGTCTTGTCCGTTTTGAATGAATTTCACAAGTGCCAGAAACGGAGCATGTACATATTTAATTAAAATTCATAATCCGAACCACCCATTGTCGCAGGCAAAAAACGAAATAGCTTTAATTAGGGGGCTCGCCGATTCGATACGCAATCGATGATATTAAAGGGGGAATAAAAATCGTAATCGACGCTCATGTGAGAAATCAGTCGCTTACAGTAAATATTACCTTTTCAGGTCGGCATTATTTATGCGTAATGGCCAGGTCCTTTTCAAATATTTAAACAGCCATTGTTATTGCAACAAAGAAAAATGACTGGAATGAGCTTTCGCCTTCTCTTTCTCATCGCTTTGGAGCTAAATGTTAAAATAAGATAAAAGCTTCCATTATAAATAGTGTTAGGTAAACAGATGAAAGACGCAAGGGTGGCGGTTTCAATTTTAGAAAACGAAACGCTCCACCGATGACTGGTTACCACACCAAGAAAGCTGCAAGAATTTTTATATAGCAAACGAATAATTTTCTCCTATAATAATCAGCTGGCACTGGTGTTTTCGAAAAACTACTTCATAGTCAGCCGAACTGTTTTCCCTCGACTATATAATTATACCGCACTTTGTTTATCAAAGCGAACCTACAATAATACCACAGCATAATTTAGGTACCCAGCCTTTTTTAAAGCTGTTAATCGCCCACGAAAGGCTCTAATTATTTTAATTTATTGTGAAAATGATAAATGCATTGTTCAAAACAATTAAATGTACAGGTAGTTGGTGTAGTGCAGCGATCCTCGACGATTTTTAGGAATTATCCATGAATGGTTATTTGGGTTCTAAGTAAGAGATTCCAAGTTTTACAAAGCAAAAGATTGGCAGGACCTATCACTCTCCAGATTCAGGATATCGATTGCATTGCCAGCTAAGAAGATGTCTATGAATCACGGGATCATTAGACCCAGTGGACGCATAAAGACTACCCAGGTAGCACGCAATATTGGGGCAATATTGGTCCTTCATAGTTTAAATATTGGCGCAATATTGAGGTCAATGTAGCACAATATACTAATGAGAACAATTTGCAATGTTGCACAATATTGCTGTCAATATTGCACAATATTGATGGCAATATAGCGCAATATACTAATGAGAACAATTTGCAATGTTGCACAATATTACAATCAATATTACACAATATTGAAAGCAATGTAGCGCAATATGAGAACTATTTGCTATTTTGTATAATTTTGTTAGCAATATTGCAGGCAATATAGCTCAATATTGCAGGCAATATAGCTCAATATTGCAAATAAAAAAAAATTAGTAATTGTTTATACTGTAATTGTTATTTTAATTTACAAATTTGCTAACTTAATTTTATTTAGATATCGGCTTAGTCATTTTTTGTAGTTTCGGAGCAGTATCTAAATTTGAACATTAACTGAAATATAAAGTACACTTTTTTTTTAACTTACCTGGGAATCGAACCTAAACCGTATCGTCCTTTGGATTTAAAACCCTACCGCTCTACCGTTAGACCTACGACGCCTTCTTGTAGAAATTTAATTTTTATGTAAAGATTATTAACAAATTACAGTAAATCATTGATAAGTTATCAATTAAGTTAAATAATGATAACTTATTAAAGTTTTATGTATAAAATTTTATATTAAATAAAAGTTTATATTTTATATTTAAGAAGAAAATTAAACTCCACCGCAACAAAGTAATGTTACCCAATATTTGGATTTTATTTCTTTTAATGATATTTCATATTATTTATATTGCTCAAATGTAAAAATTTTATGAATTCCAACTTGTATTGTTGGAAACGTCTAGTACAAAAAATTAGTTGTATTAGAGAACATATTATTAGCTGTAAAAGTTTAATTTTTTTAATTCTTATTACTTTCACTTCGTTAATATTTAGCAATTTTTTTCTTGCGGTTTGATTGTTTCCATAAAACTTCTATAGCTACATGGCAATAAAACCTATATCGCACTAGGTTGCTCCTAGATCCTGCATATTATTATTTTTGTAACTGGATATTTGGAGTTCTTATTAATCTTATTAATAAACTAAGTGAATATTCAAACAGAAAACAACTTATCGCCTCTAACTTTAAATTTGAGTTAACAATGATAAAAAGATATGTTAAAACTTAAATCAATCGACTATGGAAAACTAAATATGTTTTATGGAATGAACATTGTAAACCATTCAGCATAAAATAATTTTGATTATTTTCTAGATACTTGTTTGCGGGCGATGAGATGCCTTGTTAATAATTTATTTTAAATCTTATCTTATGCGGGTCATCTCCAAATTTTTTGAATTTTTTATCGATTTTTTCCGTGTATTTGGGGGGTCCTCTTTCGCATGGCAATAAAATTCGCGGTTATTTTTGCGTTTTTTGGTTAAATTTTTTTACCACGTGGTCAATAATTTGTAATTATTGGACCAATTCCTATATATTTTTGTAAAATTTTTTACCAAAATTGTGCGGCAATCGTGTTCCTCTTCAATGTTAGCCAGTACGACATTGATAAAGATTTAATACGTTATGGCGATTCCAGGAGACTGCGATGGTGGAAATCAAACTAACAAAATATCTAATTTGTACATTTTGAGTGATTAATAATAACTCTAATATTATTAATAATACTCGTAATCTTAAACAATTTTTGCGGTTTACGGATATTTAATAAATATTGAAAACTACACTACTTTTAATTTCGCGCTGTATTATTATTAGCGCTGTGCATTTAACTGCATGTTTAATATAAATATAGTATGTCCGTCCTTAATAAACAATAAACCTACTGTTTAAGTAATCTTTAGATTGCATTTTTTTAGCCAAAATATTCTCTTTCTAAATTAGTGTAATTGGCCAAATAATTATTACGGATTACGGACTAGTGACGCGGGAAACCACGTGGTAAAACATAAGAAATAAGGTATTTCATATTTTTAGCAATTTCGTATATTTTGATTGATTGATAGTTTGCAAGATGAAATACAAAGATACATAGTTAAATTTATTGATTTATTATTAATTGTGTAATTATAAATATTGATCAGCAATATTGTCCCAATATCGCTGAGCAATATTGCTGCAATATTGGTACGCAATCTTGTACCAATATTGGGTATTAATAACACATGAAAATTTTACCTACTTGTTAGCAAAGCATTTTCCAATGATGAAAATCACAAATAATATAATTGTGAAGTTATTTCGGATAATATATTCAATATTGTTTAGATATTAAACCAGCATTTAATAATTATTGTTTCGACAGGAATTAATATTGTCCCAATATCGCTGCGCAAAATGTCGCAATATTGGTACGCAATCTTGGGTAACTTCGTAAAGAAGCGTTAATAAAACATGAAAATTTTAACTACATGTTATAAAAATGCATACTCTAATGATGAAATTGAGGATATATATTTTATATTGCTTAAATATTATTAATGAAGTTTTTTAATAATTATTGTCCCAACATATAAAATATTTCCATTTTATTCGTAGGCAACATTGCACCAATATTATTAGCCATTATCGCCGCAATAATGATATTTCATTATTGAAATATTGCTAGGCATTATTGTTCCAATATCGCGGTTCAAAAATGCAGCAATATTGGTACGCAATCTTGTCCAATATTGGATTTTAATAAAACATGAAAAGTTTAGCTGTATGAATGCAAAACATTTACCAATGATGAAAATCATTAATAATACTATTTTGAAGTTATTTGGAACAATATATTCAATATTGTTAAGTAATTAAAGCAGATTATTCTAATTATTGTCCCAATATGGATAAGCAATATCGCGCCACTATCGGTAGACAATATTGCTCCAATATTGCTACGCATTATTGCCCCAATATTGCTGCGCAAAGATGCAGCAATATTGGTACGCAATCTTGTCCAATATTGGATTTTAATAAAACATGAAAAGTTTAGCTGTATGAGTGCAATATATTTACCAATGATGAAAATCACTAATAATACTATTTTTAAGTTATAGGGAACAATATATTCAATATTGTTAAGTAATTAATGCAGATTTTTCTAATTATTGCACCAACATGGATGAACAATATTGCGCCAATATTGGTAGACAATATTGCACCAATATTGTTAGCCATTATTTCCGCAATAATGATAATTTATATTGCTCCAATATTGCTAGGCATTATTGCTCCAATATCGCTGAGCAAAATTGCAGCAATATTGGTACGCAATCTTGTCCAATATTGGATTTTAATAAAACATGAAAAGTTTAGCTGTATGAATGCAAAACATTTACCAATGATGAAAATCATTAATAATACTATTTTGAAGTTATTTGGAACAATATATTCAATATTGTTAAGTAATTAATGCAGATTATTCTAATTATTGTCCCAATATGGATAAGCAATATCGCGCCACTATCGGAAGACAATATTGCACCAATATTGTTAGCCATTATTGCCACAATAATGTTAATCAATATTGCTCCAATATTGCTACGCATTATTGCCCCAATATTGCTGCGCAAAGATGCAGCAATATTGGTACGCAATCTTGTCCAATATTGGATTTTAATAAAACATGAAAAGTTTAGCTGTATGAATGCAAAACATTTACCAATGATGAAAATCATTAATAATACCATTTTGAAGTTATTTGGAACAATATATTCAATATTGTTAAGTAATTAATGCAGATTATTCTAATTATTGTCCCAATATGGATAAGCAATATCGCGCCACTATCGGTAGACAATATTGCACCAATATTGTTAGCCATTATTGCCGCAATAATGGTAATCAATATTGCACCAATATTGCCTGGGCGTTGCAATTATTGCCTAACTTTCCAATATTGGCGCAATGTTGCCCCAATATTGCGCAATATTTTGTGCTACCTGGGTAGTTGGCCGAATACAGCTCGAAGATTGTCAATAGAATCGGTAAGCTGAATTCCGAATGTTGTTTATGGATAAAAAGTGTCAAACATCCCTCATTTCTTGTATCAAAGCACTCTTTCTCTACATAAAGAGTATAGAAGGCTAGATCGTTTTGGTATGGAATGATGTGGAACTTGATTACACAGATTGTGCGGCCTGAAGGCCGCACTGATCCATCCGTCTCCCGTAATCTCCAAATAATTTTAGCTCGGTAACTTTAATTACACCAATTGGGGAAGCGTTACATAGAGAAAAACAAATAGCTCAGGTTTTGGGGCCCAAAATCCGCACAGACCTCCGAGAGCTCCAAAATATTTTAGATTGCCAGGAAACCTTTTTTCAGGCGGAGGTGTGTTACGGAAGCGTAAATGCAGTGGAAATCGATTGATTAGTTTAGTGTGTATCTTCTTTGGTATACATTTTGATGACTTTCAAAGAGTGAAATACAGCGGAACTTCATTGATGTGAAATATGATTGATAAAAAAGGGTTGATCAATCGGAGCGTGGTTACAGGGAGATAAAGAGACAAAGTTTTATATGTAATTTAATCAAACTATTTAATTTACTATCTGCAACCCGACTGCTTAATTAGTGAATACAGTGAAACTTGATTAGTGTGCAACTCGGTCGTTCGTCCTACATAAAGAAAAAACAATCCTCGCATTAATTTTGAAGTAAATATTACATCAATTAAGTAGAGTAAATTTGATATCAAATTTAGTAAAATTTACTTCAAATTTAGTAAAATTGATTTTTTTTTTTAATTATAATTTGGATAAAATGAAAATTATTTTGAAAATTGATTTTATTATGTCAATAAATAATTGATAGTGGAATTTAAGAAGAGTTATATAGTAAATTTTGATATTTTTAAGAATAAAATAAATTGATTTAATTTGAAATATCAGACTTTGAAAATTTTAACTTATTGAAAAGGTAAATTTAAAAATATTTGATTTATTTTGGAAGAATTTTGAAATTTTTGGATGCATCCCGAGATTATTGTTTAATAACACATCAGACATCAGCAATATTGCTTGGCTTAGTAGAAAACAAAATTTTTATTAGATTAGTGAATCAATTGGGTTAATTGGTAAATTGTTCAGATAATTTCTTATGAATTATCCAAAAAAGTTGGCTAGTTTATTTACTTGCATTAGAGCAAATAAAGTAGTCAATATTCTTTGTTAGTTTACAAACTATCCGATTTCAACTGCTCGTAATATAATATTTAATATTTATTTAATATATTTGATTGCTATTTATTCATATGGCAATCAATGAAGTAACCGAATTTATTTCAATTTTATAAAGAGTATTTTTCTATACAGAGTGTTCCACGCCCAAGCCACTTTTCTAGGAGAAATTTTGAAATAAAATTTTTGTCAAAGTCCAAAGTAATTTCTTGTATTTCTGCCTTCAAACGGTCATAGCACCGAAACTATTGACTTTTTAGTGTTATTCGATTAGTGATGTTTTCAAGAGCATTTCCTTGTCTACAAAGTAGATTATAACCCTTTATCGTCTAGAATTAACGGATTTCGAGTTATGATTTAAATGAAGTGAAGAAATGTTAAAAAATTCCAAAACAGCTTGCTAGCAATCATTAATTGCTTTAAACAAGGCTACTCTTTCAAAGGGTTTGGATTTTGACAAAATTTTTATTAGAAAACAACTGTCTTCTCTACAGTCAATTCTTATAATATACGCATCAGTTAATTTTCTCCGAGGGCGCGACAGGACGTTAAGTAAAGAAGTTTAAGATCTCAAGTAGTTACTTTGCAGATAGGAACTTAAAATTGGAAAATGCTTTTTTTTTGGCTAATTTTTGCGTTATTTCCCCGATATAATTGCTAGGTTTGCGTTAAATTTGAATCGATTATGGAAAATGTGGCAAAAATTGAATGATAATAAAATCAAGTTGTGATAATTCCGATTCAACTGGTAAAGTGCGTTCGATAAAAGTAGTCGGGTGTAAAGTTTATTGCCTAAAGAATTGAATAAACATTTAAATTCGTAATAAAATTCCGGATGGTATGTAGTAAGTTATCATTATTATCAGAGACAGCGTCTTATATTCCTTCTCCGACACGCCAACCACTAAAGTAGTTCTTAAACATTAAATATAATCAAGTTTCTTATGCAAATTCAAATTGTACGTTAAAGAAACCTCAAACACAAACCAGATTTTGAATTATAAAGTAGAACCATCAGTAAATATTTTCCTTGTGTCGCGTATTATTTCCATTTTACCGTTGCGAGTTTAAAATTAGTTTAATTGGCTAATTAAGAAAGTAATTTAATCAAGGAGGTGTAATTTATTGCGCATGAAAAATTTTGAAAAATGTAGTGATAAATAATAGAAAAGCGTTTTTCAAATTTACGACCCTCTTCATTATTATATTTTTGTTGATAACATCATTATTAAGGGGTGAAGAAGTTACGGAAGCAAGTTTTTAAAATTACGTGTTGTTGGTGTCAAGTTAAAAAACTTAATTAATTACTTTGTAAAAGTGTTATCTTGTAAGATGATGCTGAATAATTAAGAATGAAAATTGTGGTAATCTTTTGGCAGTGAATCTGTTTTTAAAAAGCTCGGGCATTATGAAATATATTCCGTCTTCTGAATATAATTTTTAATTAGAATTTAAATTATCTTTTTGATTTATTCTTCTTTTGCTCCAAAGAAGGTCGTCGTCTTTTTGTTAACAGATTTTATGAATAGAATAGCTTTAGGCTACTTCTCTTTTTCCTACCAAAACTTCACAAATTAAACATTTTTCCGAATCCAATTTTTTTTTCTCTTTTTTGGCAACCTGGTCAAGCGTCGCGACGTTAACGAGATATGGAACATTGACTATAACTTTTAACGCCCAATTAGCGTCGGAATTTGAAAAAGCTCGCGCGTTGTATTTTTAAAATTGCTAAACAGCAAGCGGATCATCTATCAACAAATTTTAAAACTTATATTATACGAAGTGCGCTATTAAGTCGTATTTATTAAATTTCACCCCCATCTTACTTCATCTGTCAACTTTTATTAAAAAACTGTCAGGACTCCCACCAAAGTGCAATAATTTATCAAAACTATGGTTTTTACGATTTTTGAGTTTCTCACTTTTTCGATTTGTAATTAAAGAAAATTTTACGATTCATCATCTTTCTTCCATATTATTTAATGGTGTCGACAAATGTATAACTATTAATCAAGACCAAGTGTTTCTGATGGAAATAAAAATCTTAGACGAGGGTACGACACTTGTCCACCTTTAACTCGACCCAACTATTATTACTCGCAAGCTTTATTTATAGCAAAAACTTTTAGTTTGAATTAAATTATGAATATTGTTTCCAACTGTGATTATTTATACAACTGAAATTTTCAATTCTAAAATTTTTAATTAACAATGCTTTATATACTTTTAATTAGGACGAAAATATTTCTATTCTCTCCGACTTATTAAAAACAAAAAGATGAATAATTGTTTTTTAAACAATGGGAGCTTACCAGGAGAGTCCGCATTGCTGATTGAATTCGTTTTATTATTGGAACTTATTTGAATAAAATCGCAGCTAAACAATGTGTTTTTTATATTTTTCTGGCCAATATCCAAAGTCTATTCAACTTCTTTTAAGATTTAAATAAAAGAACAATTTGGGACATTCTCTTCTTATGGAATACAATACAATCCCACTATGAATATTATGCTAAAAACGTTTTGCCTTTACTGTTCTAATTTTAGATAAAATCTACCACCCATTTTTCTCCTAATATGCAGCTACACTTCTTTTGTTTTAATCCTGTTTATTGCATTTAATCTTCCATAAGGTTTGTCTATCTGATACTATATGAAGTTTTCGCACAATTAATCTTACAGTTCGTTGTCTTTGAAAAACCGTACACCTGTAATGTTTGATGTCAAAGTTTGTAATGATCGCCTGCAGCGTTGTTTATGTCGAGAAATTCTACAAATGTTAACCGATTGTAGGTTTTCTTAACTCTTTAGAGAGATAACCGATTGTGCGATAAAACTTGAGAATGATATTCATTTTCGTCTCACAGTTACGGAATTATTATTTCTTTATTAACGAATAAACCTTTTGTACGACTTTTAATTATAAAAATAAATTTATGATACATAATAATAATTAACTTCTAATCGCAACATAATCCGACTAATCTTACTCCTGCGTGCCGTAATCCATCGTTAATATAACATTGTATTTTTTTATTTCACGTCTGAAACGCCAGGATTTTCTATCCGAAAGTTGTAATAAATTTTTCATTTTTTTAAATGTGAAAATTTATGAAGTACGTAGTTGATGACGCGCGTGAGTGGATCAACAAAATCATAATATTTGTGTAGGAAGTATTATCTATTTGTGGAAAACCTCCCATCTCATTTTGAAAAGAACTTTTTTCGTATAAAATTGTGCAATATACAAGGGGGATAGTTTCCTACCAAAAGTTTCAGAATTTTAGATTTTACTTTTGTCATCATGGGAGAAACTTTTACGTTTGTAATCTTAGTTGTGGAAGTTAATTCGATGGTCGAGTAGTCGATTTTGACTTCAAAGGACCGGCCCATTGTTCGTTGACCTTGCCTCCGATTTTTCCAACTTCCTTTCACGAGACACAATACTGGGCTTTGTTTGCTCCACCTGCCCTTTTTAGGACGAAGTAGCGAGAGGGAATTTTTTTAAATCTGTTAATTTCCACAATCGCTAAAAACTCGTTAAATTTTCACTTTCCAACTGTCGTAAAAAATTGCTTCAAAATTACTCTTGCAAAAAATAAATAAACTTTTCCCTTTGAGAGTTTCTCATCTCATTCAGTATGTTTTAAGCTCTCGTGCAGTCCAACTTGATTTATATTTCAAAAGTTGATTAAATTATAAAGTGTATGTTAATTGTTGACTTAGTTTATTACACGAGAAGGTAATTTAAGATTGCATTAAAACTTTTTCAACTTTTGAATGGCTTAAATTCAACTTTAAATAGATCTGCTGAAGGGATGTTGTGCTTTGTAAACGAAACTGTCCAAGTTTTAGTTCCCTTGTGTTTTTGCTGTCTAAATGTTAGGCACTACATCTGTTGCTACTTTTTTTGCCTTTTTCCCCGTGTAGGATATAATTTCTTAAATCGAAAAGGCCGACTTTAAAATTTTCCGAGAGATTTTTCGTGTAAAACTAAAATTGCTCTTAACTTATTTAAAAGTTTTCCCAAGTTTTGATTTACTTGTTTATAAAGTTTTAGCTAGGCAAACGTTTAGTTGCTTACAATATTTTTAATGTCGAAGCTCCAGGAAAAAACGACGAGAAACTTTTCCGACGACGACGTTAAACCGAGGCGATTAAGCTTTAAATAAGTGCAATTAAAAATATTATGGATAACGAAAGGTTTTTCAAATTTAAATCATCGACTAATTGATTAATGCAATTATAAAAATGTTGCAGCTCGTTAGGGCTGCTTTTAGCTCCCGAGATAAAAGAAAATAAGTTTGTAGTGTTGATTTTTTGAAGTTTTAACATCAGGACGAGAAACTAAACAGACGCACAGCAGTTCAGGAGGGGAAAGAAAGATTGTAATTTTATTCTCGTAGGCTGATTAGGTAACTAATTACAATTTTTGTTAGTTCTTGTCTTTCGAGATTTAACAAATCGCATCGATAAAAATCGGCTTCGGGAGTGAAATAATCATTGCCTTAGTCCTGGCGGAGTCGTTGATTACTAGAATAGTAGTAGACAGTCCATTTATTTTAGGATTCATTAACTTGCGTGAAGTCTCGGGATTACCAGGATTAAGTATAATTGTATTTCGTCCAAGTTTTTCTGTTTGGTATTTCGTTAATAATAAATAATCCAAAAGTGGAAACGGTGCGATTTTCTTTAATCTTGCTTTACCATGTCGGAGAGAGCATGGGATTTTTATTTTTGTTACTGTTATTTGTTGTGGTAAAGCTTTTATTGCAAACGTCGTAAGTGGCAATTGAACTTTCAGAGAAATCGTAAATGTTACTTAGCTTTACATCAAATTCCTGTCAACGATCGTAAATTACGAGTGGTGCAAAAAGTGCAACAAAGTGTGAGAATGAAACCATAAACTTTATTTGCACCGACATTTTGCAAAACGTTTTGTCTGCTTGTAAGGTGTTGGTCTCGTTGGTCGTTTGGTCGTGCTCTGATGATTAATATCTACATAAATCCACGGTTTTGCCCGTCCAAACAACATGCTTATGGTGATGTATATCACTACAATGTGTGCACAAAGCAACAAATTTTCTCAACATTATTCATATTTCTTCATCATTGTCCGCAAAATTTAAATTTACGAAATGGCATAGGGATAAATTTAATCGCGCGAAAAAATTTTACGTTTGATTTTGTAACGAAAATAACAGAAATTTTCATTTGCTCTCTTATTGTTGAGCATCTAAATTGGAAAAGCAAGCGTGTGGAACTAACGCGAAAAATCAGATCTTGTATTTTCTTTGTATATTTATCTTCGCGTTCCTTCCTCCTCTGATTTTTATTTTAATGTTTCACCTTCGTTTTTTTTGGAACCTCATTTCTTAATTAAAAATTTAGTGTATGGCCTAAATTAGATTGAGCTCAAGATTTTAGTGCGCACGTAACATTTGTTAATAGCAATAATGGGGGAACAAGATAAGATGGTAGTCCCTAGTTAAAGAAGGGCCCGAAGGACTTTAGGAAGAGCCGCAACGCCTACTTCATCACCGCTGACACGTTAATCCAATAACGTATAGACCCTCAGGTCTTCCTGCACCTGAACCATACCAGTTTATCCAAGAGTTTTGTTTTCTCATATGTGACATTATTTTTGATACTTTGCAGAAAATTTGACGTGGAATGGACGTATTGCTCGAAATAGGAGAAAAAAAAACAAAGCCAGCATTGAAGTTGTGCATAGGGATTTTTGTTAAGTGACATAAATAAAATATTAGGGTTTTGCACTGAATCGCAATTTAAGCTGACAGCAACACTGCAAATCGATAAGCTTAGAAATATCAGTTTCTCCCTAATCTAAGTCATCTGGAAACAGCCAACTGGATGATGATCATTATTTATTAATACAGGATTTTGATGTTTTATCCACCGTCTTATAAATTTCATATCAAATTGCACTAAATTGCAAAGTTTGGAAAAGTTACTTGTAATTAAAGTTACTTTTGATGGATTATTTGATGTGAAAACACCGAGAGAATTGAAGTGAAGCACAGTTTTCCCGAATTTAATTATTAGGTTATATAGAAATAATAATTTTATTTTTATGTTTTAGTAGTAATCTCAATGTTAATATCAATGTTAACCCTACAGTGTATACGTCAATAAAAATCACACCAGTGCATACGTAGGGCCTGTCAGGCCCGTAGCTTTAAATCGACGAATAATTTTCGAATTATAAACTTTATAATAATAATATATTAAAGAAAAAACAGAATTGTTGAAATAAATCAAGGGAAATTATTACGAAGTAAACGAAAGGTCTCGATACTTGGAATTTTGGTTCAAAATTTTTTTATAAATTTATTTTGAATTTTCCGAAAAATCTTGCTTCGAAGAATCAAATTTTCAAAAATGTACACAAATTTTAGCTTTATTTGGATCCCACCCTAACGAAGAGGGTAAAGTTAAAATTTTAGGCGTTAAATTGTTATCGATAATGGCGTGCATCTTTCTGGGCTATTAACAATTACCGCTAAGCTCTTTTCAAGGCGTTCGCCCGCTACGGCGTCCAAAGATTTTTCTTAAAGTTCAAAAATTCTTTTTTGTTATTTTCACGTCGATAATATTCGTGAAAATAAATTGAAAAGTAGATTTGACATTTTGCGAAAAAACCGTCCCTTCTCTGTTAAATCTCACACTTTTGGTTTACTACAAAAACGGCAAGGTTTTGAAACGAAGTTCTTCGCCATTCGAGATTTCGTCCCTTGGTTGGTGTAAGGGAACGTTTTTGAAAAAATTGGTAAGGAACAAAATTTTAGCCATCAGCAAGGAACTTACGATGGTTGCAAAAGATTTTTGAATATTTCAACAATTTTCGCGCTACGGGCGTAAGAATGTCAAAATTTGAAATTTTCTTTTGTCAGCCGTTGCAGCCTTATTTACCAGCCGATTTTTGATTTTAAAAAAAGTAAGTAAGCGCATGGCAATTTTCTATAATTTCGATGTGGTTAACTTTTTTCGTATATTAAACAGTAAACCCGTAAAATGCGAATTTTTTTTAATTTTTAAATTTATTTTGCTTAGATTCTTAAAAAACGACTAATGCTTCAGGTAACTTTTTTCATGAACATATTTTTTTACGTTTAAAACTTTCACTTTAAAACTGCAAGATTGTAAAACCAAATTTTTTGTAATATCAGAATTTGCTCATTTGAGCCTTTATTTGGCGTTTTTTGACAAAATGTTTTCATTACATTTTCAAAATTTTCAAAACATTTTCGATACTCAAATGAGCAACTGAGCTAACCCAGCGAGTTTTTGTAGGTTTCAAGTTATTCTTTTTTTGGTAGGTATATTAATTTTTGTAAGGGTGTTCGTTTGAAGGGTACAAAACGTCCATAGAGCAAAATAATGGAATAATACAACAGTTTCGAATATTCTAATGATTCTAAAATTTAAAAAAAAAAGTTTTGGGAAATTATTACGAAATATTATAAAATACAAAGTCACCTGAATCTTTCAATTAGCTGAAGTCATTGAGGTTGCATATATTGCATTACGGTGACTTGTAAGAATTGTAAAGATACTTTTGATAAATATAGTTGAATTACATGGAAATTATTGCAATTTTGTTATTATTTTGCGAATAATAATTACAGATTTTGTTATACAAGCTGAAAAATTTTGTTTGCAAAACTTATAATTTGATTGGAAACCGATTACCATTTTAAAAATTAAATAGTAACGCTAGTGCATACGTTGGGCCTACTAGGCCCGAAGCCCTTTTATTGGCAATCCATTCAACCCATGTCGATGTCTCTTCATATTTTAAACAGCTACTAATGATATGGTGAAATTCATTTAAACGGTTCTTTTTTTATATTCACTTAAATGTTCACTCGGGCCTGCTAGGCCCTGCGTATTCACTGGAGGGTTAATAGTATTTTTGTTTGGCCGGGGTGGGTGAAGTTAAAAAATGGATTGGGATAGAATTGAATAAGTTTAAAGCTCTTCTGGATGTCACTTGGAAATATCTGATGAACGTGGTTGGGGAAAGTAACCAAAAATTTATAGCAGGTCGACAAGATTGACTCATGTCCCTCGGCAGGGATGGTCAGCAGAATGGGATTGGCAAGGGCGAACGAGTTTGTCCACGTGGGTAGGAGTTGTATTTGTTCATCGACTAGCGGTTAACAAACATTGCAACCGCTTAATATTTACACTTGAAAGCCAGATCCAACACAGACAAACATTTTATTTACATAAATACTAAGCGCACTGAGGGATTCGTTATTTATGTAATTTTATAATTGGGGGATGCATGTAATATACAAAAAATTGTTGATTTATAAGTTTGCTTTGACGTATTTAACGATAATTAACTGTCGGGGATGTTATTAAAAATTATAAAATATGCGGTGGGAGATGAAAAATGCGTGGTCGGAGCAAGATACTTGCTTTTTGTTATATATAAAATATATGACTCTTTGCTTTCGTTCTTTAAAAAAGGCATTCACTAAACGACCCGCTTGTAGATAAGATAAAAAAGATAAATAGGTACACGGGGTGGACTAGGGATGTGTTTGATAAATTTTGCGTATTATTTCAACATGAAATCCCTCAACAGACAGACATAATTATTTGATGGCAAGAATAAAAAATTTTCGGTCATAACCACCGATTATTCATCCGGCTATATATATTTTTTGCTTTTTTTCCCGTTTGCCTTTTGTTTATTATAAAGTGGAAGAGTTTTGTCATTTAAATTTCTCTTTTGTGCCGGCCGCGTTTAATCAGATAATTCGAAATTTTTAATTACGGACTCTCTCTCGGTTGGGTTTCGCAAAGTAACTCTTCCTCGCACGAGTCAAAAGAAAATTTTGCTGGATTCCATAAATTTGCGTACAATCCGACAACTTGAACATTTATCGAATAACGTTGACGTGGGGAATGAATTCTAAAGCAATAATTCTTCTAAAACAATCAAAGATAGCTTGAACCGAGATTGAAATTGTACTATGGGGCCATTTTGTTTGGCAAACTCAGCTTGTTTTGTCAATTTTCTTAATCTTGATTTTATTTCCACGAGCATGAAATTTAATAGACTTTTGTGATTTGGATCTATTACTTGGATTACTTTTTATGGATTACTCAAAATATTTAATAACGAATCCATTTCGTCGGTTTATTTTTATTATACTCTCCATTCTATTATTCGAATCGAAAAGTATTATTGCGATAAATCAAATATTTTTGATTTATGTCCGTCTAACAAGCTGGTCGTAAATCGTGCCGGCGATAATTTGGATTACATTAGCAAATGAAATTGACTTTTTAAGAGAATATTTTATTTTTAACGAGCAATAGTTCTCCGACGAAAGGGTGGAAGACTGATAAAAAAATGATGATCTCTTGGCATGTTAAGAATCGAGTGGTCGTATCGCCTAATCTCGAAACCATCTCTTCGGTTTTCCAATTTTGCTGAATTTAATTTATCGCTTCTCCTTCTCTTGCTTCATTTGTGCTTTCGCTGACCAAAGTTACGTAAATGTCGCATCTTAAACCATTAGTTATAGTAAATTAAATTCCTTTCGTTCGACCACTTTTTATGCGAATTTCTGGCAAATTCTAAATAAACCAAACGATGACGACGATATGGGGGGATCGCCAAGTCAATATCCGACGAACGCATAAGGGTTCATGGGTTCTAAATCAAGACGCTTAAACTATGATTGCATTGCTGTTGTGTGGCCATTGTTCCGGTACTAGCATAATTTATGGACCACTATAAGTACATTTAGTGTCGATTTCCCCCTATTGCTATATCAAACTTTCATGTATTAAGAATACCTTTACATCCATCTTCCCTGGGCTAGATGTCCTTCCTACACTTAATTCTAATTTATTATGCATCTCGGTGGCGCCAACCCGCCGCCGCCTCTTAAATTTTATTTAATAAACCTGATTTTCGCTTTCGATTGTATTATAAAAATATTTATTGCTCTAAATTGCAATTGATTACTTTGATTAACCGATAAATTATTAGCCACGCCATATCGAGTGCCCCCTCCCACAATTTCCACTCAAAACCCACTCAATTAAGAAACTTGCTTCGTTAACCGGAACAGAAAAATTACATCCTCCTGTTAAGGATGTGTAAAAGTACAACTAAGACATTAGATTTTGTCTGGAAAGTATTGATTCGTTCGGAATTGCGCTGCGAGCGGATGTCGACTAAATTTTTAGTTTTTACTGAAAATATGTTATCGAGACTTATTTTCCTGTTCAATTATTTTTAAGAGGATTGGCGATGATGGCGAAAGCCTACCCGATCCTAATAGAAACTTCGACCTATCGTTAAGGATCAACAATTACTAATAACTATCTTGATCGTCTGACTACTTTCTTGCAGTAATCACTTCAACTCTACATATTTAATGGGACTTCTGCTATTCTCAAGTACCAATTATATTTTAAATAATAAATTATCAAGATTCGAAAGATCGAAAGAAGACAACAAATTGTCCTAAAATTAATTATTTTGTACGTTCAAGTGAATCAATTTGCTTAATTGATAAAAAATATGCTCCGAAATGTGCAGGGTGATAAAGTTGAACTAGGGGCGACGACGTAAGTAAATTTAATATAAAACTAACTTGCTATAGTGATTGATCGATCTTCGTCGTACAACAAGCAAAGTTAGTGTTTTTATGTGTTGGTTCTTTTCCCAACTCTTTGTTTTTTAGTCTATTAACTCTTTAACATAATTGAAAATCGATGTTAACTGACATCCATTGCTGTCGTTCTTTATTAACGCAAAAAGCACTATACCATTATTACTACATTGATTTTAATGCTGTAACTTTTTTTATTATTAAACCCTGTTTATTTAAATTAGTAAATATCAAAGCTTTTTGTTTACCCGAAAGAATAGTTTTTTAATGAATTTTGCTTCGTAGGGGTAGTTATAAGAGATCGATCGATTCGAATATAATTAACGATTAATTTACGTCTTTTCTAATGGTTTATTAATATCCGACATTTTTACACTTCCGGAATAATTATTTACCTACTATTTTTAGTTCTGGTGTGCTGGTTAACGGCTATTTCATTATTTAGCTGTTATTGTACATTAATAAATCATTGCATTTCGTACACTTATTTGTTGACGATGTGCTTGCATGCACCATGGTGTGATTATGCAGACAAAATCGTTTTTCTTTACGTTTTATATCCCAAATTAATCTCTACTCTATCATTAACCCCCACGTTTAACAAGCAGACTTTAAGGCGGAACCAAGTCTTTTGATTTTTAAAAATAAAACGACACCGAATTATTTATCCGACCTGGTGTATTCTACTAGAAAAACTAATTAACACCCCATCGCATTGTGGACATAAAAAGCTCATTCGTGTGCACACCCATGTTTGAACTAAAAACTTTAATTAAGACCCCATCAAAAGTTACCTTAATTGACTGGGTTTCCGAATTGGGCGAAATTAACGTATTAAGTCTGTTTCACCACCAACACGGGGGATGAAACTAATGAAATTGATTTAGTTCGGCGATTTGCGATTCTTTTGTGTTTATCCTTGTTTTTCTTTCGGAAAAACTTAAGCCAAGGATTTTCATCATTTACAAAAATAATACAACAAATTGTACTTAAATATTTCGTTTCAATAGGATTACCTACCTACAACGGCAAAACTTTAATAATTATTTTGAAGCTTCACTTATAACCTCCAAGATACAAGGAGGCAGCTTTATAAGCTGCTTTGATGAAATTTCACCCACGATTGAACCATTGTTGTATAAATTAGGTCTAATTAATTAAATTATAATAAAAACATTATTTGTGTTCTTGTTTGTCCGAACAAGAAAATAAGAGTTAATTAGTAAATATTTTACAATAAATATTATTCCATTGTAAATTTCTAGCTATACTGAGCTTTGTTTTCATTTCCTTTGTGCTTGATTAAATTTTGTAGTGTAATAACGTTGCTAGGTACATTAGTAAATAACAAATAATTAATATTGTATAACAATAATAATTTATAAAAACAAATACCTACACTACGCGACAAAACTAATTACTCAACAATTATTTTTCAAGTTAGTAATTAAATAAAAATATATTAATTTAAAAGTTCCATTACAGTACATGGGTAAATTAAATAAATTTTTTATTACCACCTACATGTGAAAATACATAAAACCTAAAACTTTAGGGGTAACCTTAATTTACTTAATTTGACCACTTAAATAAAGACATTAGAGCTGTACAAAGTCTAAGTATATTATACTTCAAGCAGTACTTATTTTAATAAAAACTTGGTATAATATGAGATCATGCCCGGGGTAAAAGGTTAACGGAATACGAACGCGAACTAATCGATAGTTACAAGTTACAGGGACTTTCTGGCCAAGAAATTTCAAGGAAATTCGCAAGATCTGCTAAGGTTATGCTGAACTGAAAAAAAATTAAAAATAATTTTAAGAGCTTTGAGAATTTGAGAAAAGAAAAATTAAACTGAAACTGCAGACAGGTATCAATTTGAATATAAGAAAGATTATTATAGAAGAAGCTGGATAAGGAATAAAATTATAATTAGTAGATTGGAATTTAATTAAGCGATCCTAAGTGTTTTTAAAATATTTAATTTGGGAAATAAACGATTAAACATAATTCAAAATGATACCTGAGTTAAAAAAAGTTAAAATTTGGAAGTTTTACCGACAATTCATGTCAATATCAACAATTCCTTCCTATCTTTCTTCCTTCTCTCTCTTATAGATTTCCTATTTATGTTTGGACAGGATCGTTTAATTTTGAATGTAGATCTCTTTCTCACAGCGAAAGGTTTAGGGGAACTCATAGGAAAACCTAGAAAAACAGGATCTTTGTTTTTAAGTTAAATTCAGATGTAAATAACGAAATTCTACTTTATATCTTTATATATTATAAAAACGTTAGTGTAATTTATTGTATGCAACCTCGCCACAACTAAACTACTGGAAACATCGAAGTCATATTCAAAGCATATGTTTGTTTAGTGCTCCGAAAAGATATCTTCTAACACATTTTCTTCCGGGCGAAGCCGGGTATCCAGCTAGTTAACTTATTCAAATATGTTGTTAGCTCTACCACGGTTAGAAGTCAACTGTGGATGGTCCCGTTAATAGAATGAGTAATTCACCGAGTTATATGAACTCGATTATTTCCGAAATTAATCGGTATTAGAAGTTTCCGTAGTTTAATCGCTTCATTTTAGGTTTTTAGGGATGCAGTCGCATTTTTCTATATCTACTTGTTAAAAATATTGTTTTATAGTCTATATTCTGGAGAAGTAAACCGACTTGCAATATTGCAAAATGAAGAAAGAATCAGCAAAGATTGCTGCACCTAAAGAATTTGGTTTATAAGGAGGCTATGGAATAACCTCGCATCAGGGGCGGAACTACCGGAGTGCTGTGGGTGCGACGCACGCGGGCCCCCTGCTAAAAGGACCCCCAGTTGTACTGTGACCTTTTCAATCTTAAAAAAATTTTCAAAAATAGGTGCACAACTAGATGCTATTTGAACCAGTAATTATGTTCAAATGATTGCTATATGCTATTAAACTTGTTGCATCCGTACCAGGAATTTTACTATAACATTCTGTGGGGTGTTCCACACCCCCCAGACCCCCCGGTGAGAGTTATGCACTAAAACTTTTTGTTTATATACAAATGATATGTAGATGTATTTGTTCTAAGAGAATAAAAAGTTTTCATATGAAGGTAAAGCACACAACATATTATACACACACACCTTTGGGTTTTCAAACCGGGGGTCTGGGGGGTATGGAATACCCTCCAGTGCACCATCAATTATAGTTAAAGGATTTTCCGTTCCAGAAATGTAACTTTCTAAAAGGTCTTATGGAATGCTCTCTAGTGAACCAGCAATTATATTTGTTGAAAAAACAAATAAAAGTTAAAACCACCCCAGTTTTTTATTTTTTTTTAAAAAATCAAATTTTTGATTTAACTTTTCGATCCCAGGCTTAGATCATTTTTACAAGGAATTATTTTGTTGTTTTTTTAAGGCTCATGAGTGAGGGTTGATTTCCTGTTGTATCTGCCGTTGCCAGGCAATCTTAGCAGAGCCAATAGCGAAGTAAATCTCAGAAAATTAATAAAGGAAATAAAAGAATTAATCTATGGTATTCTAAAGATTTCCTAAATTTCCCAAGATTTTCTAGGGAAGAACATAGCATTTTTAAGTTTTACTAAGATTTCTTAGAATTTCCCTAAAATTTGCTTGGATTTCTTTTCACTTTTGTATTATCACTTCGGTTTTCCAGTTAGTACAAAACTAAGGGGAAATCTCCTGAAAAATTATATGTACTAGTGAATGGAAATCTGAAGAAATACTGAAAAATTCAAAGACTTCTCAAAAAACAGATTCTAAGAAAATTTGTAAAAATATAGAAAATCTCAAAAATCCATAGAAATTTCAAGAAAAAATCTCAGAAAATGGAAAAAGCAAAAAAAGATGGACTATGTAGAATATTCTTGATTTTCTCAAATTTCCCTTTAATTTTGCATATGACAATTTCTCCATCATTTTTCCACTTTTATTGGTAAAAATCGAGCCGGAAAAAAAAACGAAAATCCATAAAAAGGTCACTAATTTTACAATTAGGAAATGTAGAAAATGAAAGGAAATAGAAAATTCTAAGATATTTAGGAAATTTAGACAATCTCAGAAAATTGAAAATTAAAAAAATTCATCTATATATTTTTTTAAATATCTAATAAAATTAAATAGGAGGGGGTAGTTACTCGTCTCTATATCCGCTCTTGTTTGAAAGGAATTCTTTGGAAATCTCTGGAATTGCATGGAAATCGTCGGAATTTCGAGTCCTGTATACAAATTCTTTTATTGTCCTTTATAAAAGCAGGGTCCCCCCGTTAACAACTTCGCACACGGGTCCTTCACCTGCTCGTTACGCCACTGCCTCGCATTGATAACTGCATAACTCATCAGTTCCGGGACGTGAATAATTAGGTCTCACTGGAGAGTATTTCATAGCCCCCCAGACTTAGGGGAAGTATTGAATGCAATACTTTGGCTAGTTTATGAAACATAAATGCAAATGTCTTCTAACTCAGATTATAACGAATTCGCAAATGCATTAGAAGGGCCGGGTTTGCTTTCCCACATTGGTAATTTTTTTTCTTATAAAAATATCTGAAAAACAGCAACGGTTTCTGCGGGAAATCGAAGCTGGAATATTTCTAACCACTTGTGGACGCGGTACCACCTCACCAGCTAGAAGAACTTCGAAATATTGTTGAATGAACTAGCTGAGGTATTGCAATTTGAAACTTTTAAACACAAACGGTTGCTCATATCACTTAAAAAAACAGGTGTTTGCTTAATTTAAGTGCTCTTTCGGGCTATCAAAGCTTGTCCCGATGCTAGGGTTATACTTGGGTGGTTCTCCTTTCAAGACACTTATCTGGTATTAAATATAATATGGTAATAAAACTTATAGAACTGAATATAAGAATTCCGCAACTAAACTTAGCCTAAGTTACTATTATAAACCTAGCCTTTCAATCCGGAGGGTCTGGGGGGTATGGAATACCCCCCAGTGCACCCTTTTCTCGCTTTTCTATTTATTGAGTTGATGAAGTGTTCAGTTGACTATGCTGGGGTAATCTAAAATAAAATGGGGACTCAAAAACTTGGGAAAATTGATTTCCAATGGAAAATGATATCCATTTTTATTCGATAATGTTGATATGTTATAAGGTGAGCATGGAAAGTGACAAAGCGGTGACATATTAGTCATTTACCAGTAATAAACTAGAAAACCCTGCACTACTTAGGCTTACATAGATCAAATGGTTAGGGTTTTTCCTGGATTAACTTAATTTTCTGGGGCTGCAGTTTGGATACTCTCTTATCGCTTGCCAATGAGTTTATTACTGGCCTAATGGGTAGGCATTTTTGACTGTGGGACTAATTTAGGTATATATTGAGTGAGAGTTTTAGGCAAATAAGTTTGCACACGTGTAATATTTTTTATTATCAGTTTAAATTTTGGAATCAAACCGATTGAAAATTTTATGGTCGTCAAACGTCGTCGACGTCTGGGATTTAAAAATAAAATATGTTAAATTATTTTAAAAGATGTGTGTCGAAACGACTTTGTTATATTTTTCGGAAATTTGAAAAGATTTCTATCGCATTTTAGCCCTCGCCTACAATTTACTAGGTCTCCCTTTAAATTTCTCTTTCTGAAGTTGATTCCGTGCCAAAATGTGTTTCATTTGTAATTTCACACTTTACTGCTTTATGCACTTGCAGAAATGATTTGAATATCAAAGGATACCCCATAAATAAAGTTTGTTTATCTCGAGACGAAGTTTTTTAAATTTTAATAAAAAATATTTTATCGCCGAGAAAAATAATTTTCACCGATGTTATCTTGGTGTGTATTTTATTTACAGCAAACAGAATAATCTCGTTAAGCACGGACTAGTCCGGTGGAGTGTGTGGGATTCATTACAAGGATATTACGGCTATTAGGATGGGATGTGGTCGTACATCAGGTGCGTCATTTACCCAACGAAACAATTTACATCTGAGAATATTAAAATCATTTATAATATGTGATAGGTTAATGTGTACTTTTAAATTTATTATAGGATTCTACATATTCGTGGTAGTAACTTAATTTAAAATTTTTCAATTTATTACCGCCGGGCGATAATTTTTGAAATTCTTCTAGCCAGGACGAAAGTTTCACCAAGACTTTTTAAATCACGCTCCGATAACAAATTAAGATAATCGTTTTATGCTTTATTTACAACTTCAATAAATGTTGAGATTATATTTGTCGACTTTGATATAATAATTACTATTAAGTTTTCCACATTTTTATTGCGTGCTTAGTGTCGTTAACCAAGAGCATTGAACTTCAATTGTATGTTTACATATATTTTCTTGCAATTTTAATCGAAAAACTTATGAAAATCAACAGATTTTTCGATAACCCCGTTTATACAAACATAAAAAGAGTAAAACTTTTTTTTTATGTAAATGCTCGGTTTTTTATTAGCGTCGATTTCCACTGACCCCGTTATAGGCTTTCCTTATCGAATTCCGTCCACCCCTTTCTCATCACAACACCATTTTTATTTATTCCATTTTTTTCCCAAACAACAATACCTCGAATTCCAATATCGAATACTAAACACACCTTTTTTAAATGCAAAAAATAGAAAGAGTAGAACAAGGGCAAGAAAATTCTATCAAGATAAAGCGCGGTGGAATGGGGCTATTAATTACGCAGGGTTTGGAAATTTAGGACATCTGATAAACTGTAAAGAAATTTAAATTTCTAACGATTGTCTCGTAATTTTTGGATTTTAATACTATTAAACAATATACTTTTGGGATTACCCTTCGTATCTACGAAATTAATCAAAATAACAGCCCGATTATTATTTCATGTTCGAAACAATGGCTAACATGACTTGATCGAACTTAGACTGGATTTGGAGCAAATTTGATAAGGGCTTTGAACCGTTATCGAAATGCATTTTAGAGTTCCAACTGTGCATTAGCGTCGTCTGCCAATTATGTCTCCAGAAAACCCATTTTCTGTCAGATAATCCCAAACTAACTTTTCCAAGTTGATAAACAAATGCTCAATATTTCATGATTTAAAATTACTTTTAGAAATTTCAAGAGTTCTTTCCATGTCAGTGTAGAAGCTGATTAGGTAGGCAGTTTAATTATGTATCTTGGTGCAAAATTAAGGATACTTAGTCCTTTAAATATAAATAAAATAATTTCGTTAAATACTTAAATATGTTTAAGATTTTTTTACTTTCAAGAAGTTCAACAACGGACGTGCATACTATCCCTATTGAGATTTTACCTTTACGATAGTCTTTTACAACCAAATTGGTAAAATGCTCTCCAATTTACATAATATACTATACAGTGCGCGCACGAAGGTTAAAAAGCGACTAACAAAGCATTGTTAAATGCATTTTATTTATTTTTTCATATTATATAAAAAATGTTTTTTCGTAATCGACAAGCAGTTGACAATAAGGACAATAAGGCACAAACGGAGGTTTAAATATCAATTTATAGCTTGATGCATGTTACTAAATACATAAAATATAACAGAGAAAGGCAGACTTACAAGAAAGTTTTAAAAAAAATTTAAAAAAAGGATTTTATTTAAAATTTTTAATTAGTACTTAGCAAATGCATGGCGTTCCGCGAGGATCTATTCCGGGCTCGCTTCTGTTCATTATAAAATATTCTGTTAACTATTTTCTTCCTTTTTTATTGACTGAAGTGAGGACCTTCTGCGACATACCGGTTGAGAACCGCGGCACGCGGCACTAAAGGATGTTTTTTGTCGTGTCTGCTACGCTACGCGTCTGGACGTTCAATGTCTGTAAATATCAACGAACCTTAAAGCTTATTATGAATTCAATTAAATTTTTACGTAGTGGTCTGTATGGCGCCAATCACGAACATTGCAATACATTTAATTCAACTGATGTGCAGAGGTGTTATGTGCACGTTTTTTGTTTACGACTTGTGTAGATATTGTTTTGCATTTTAAGCTTCAATAAATATTTTGATTGATTGATTAATTGCATACGTATATAATCGAATAATAGAAATCATCGCTTTCTGAATCGATTTTACTCAGCATTAGAGTTTAGCATCAGAAATTAGTATATTATTATATTTGTGGCAAATTAAAATCCGTTGCACGTCATCGGTGATTTTAAAAAATACTAGATGACGTGCAACGGATTTTAATTTGCCATAAACAGTAGAAATAAAATAATTTTAAATATTTATTTTAAATTATTTAACTTTAGATGGAGAAATTAAGAAGTTAAACATGAATATGGTTAACAAAAATTATCCCCATAATACAAAAATAAAATTGCTAAAGTTTGGAGACGTCGCCGTCGCGTAGTCGTCGGTAGCAATTTTATTTTTGGTCCACGAAAGGGGGGCTTACGTTCGAAAATCAATTTTCGAGAAAATAACTTTAAAAACAGTTTTAAAAATAAATTCAATCTGAATCGTCAAAAAAGGGGGAAATGATTTTTTCACACCTAAGCCCCCCTTTTCGTAGACCAAGTCACATACTTGTATACAGATAAAATCAAGGGGTAAAAATCTCAAAATAATTTTGTGCACAGAACTCGGAATTTCAATAATTTCCATGGAATTCCAACATTTTTCAAAGAATTCCAATGATTTCCAACAAGGGTGGGGGGGATGTAACGGGGTAACTACCCGCCCTCTTCTTAAAAAAAGATCAAAATTCTAATCAAAAAAATATGTATTTACCCTCCCCAGCCTCATTTACCTCCCCCATGAATTTCTCCTTAATCTACTGTTCTTGTGCATATAACTGTGAAGGGAAATTTGAAGAAGTCTTAAGAAATAGAAAATACTTACAAGAAAATTAGAAAATCTTAAGAATACTATAGATGAGCATTTTTATTATTTCAATTTTCTGAGAGTTTCTTGGCTTTTCTATATTTCTTGAAGTATTCTACATTTTCTGGGATTTTCCATTTCACTACATGCCCTAAGATCCTGAAACTTTCTAGATTTTTCTAAGATTTTACCCCTCGATTTTAACTATGTGGAAAATCAACTGGAAATTTGAAAAAAAAAATTTATTTCTTTTGATATTCCTCCTTCTCAAGATTTTCTTGAATTTCTTAGAATTACCTAAAAATTTTTACATTTTTTCGGATTTCCTATTTACTAAAATGTCTTAATCAGAGTTTTTGATGGAAAACCGAGGGAAAATCGTGAAATGCAAAGATGAAGGAAAATCTTAAGAATGTTCGAGATAAGTTTTATTTTTTAGCTTTTACAATATTCTGTGCTTTCCTTGGCTTTCCTAAGATTTTCTCGATTTCCTAAAATAATAGAATTTTCTAAATTTTCTGGAATTTCCCATATTCTAAGTTTGCCCGTCAAGAATGTTTGGAAGCGGGGAGGTTATCGGGACTATCTAACCTCTCCTCATGAGGTTCCTCAACGAAATCTACTAATTATTTTTGTAATTTCAAAAATATACCTGAATTCTTATCAAAATATATTTATTTACCCCCTCCTAACTCTCTCTATGAACTTTGCCTGGATCCACCTTTGATTACCAAACTAGTAGTTCCAATCTAAAGAATTTCTATGATTTCCAACGAATTCCAGAGATTTCCAAGGGAATTCCAAATAATTGTACACAAAATTTTCGAGATAATTTACCCCTTGGATAGAATCTTCTGATCTTGCTTAATCTGCATAATTCACTTCAAGGGGTAAATATCTCGAAAATTTTGTGTACACTTGTTTGGAATTCCCTGGAATTTTGTGTAATTTGGGATGGGGGGGGGGGGGGTTATGAACAAAATAAAAACTCATTCACCTTCGGAACTAAATTTCTGCACGATCGTGTAATGAGACACTGGAATTTAATCCTCCAGCAAATTTCAAATTTTTCAAATATAATATAGGTACTTAATTTGGTATATTTTCCAAATCCAAATTATAACTTTCAATTATCCCAATTAACACTAATTATCATGATGCTAAATATTTACAACTTGAATCCTTTCCTATCAAAATCTAAATCAAAATTCTAAATCAAAATCACTTCTTCAAAATAATCACTAATTTATTCTCAAAATTCCTCCTAGTCCTAGGCGGTCATCTTGCTGGGAGACCTGGTTTTTTCTATAAGTTCCTAATATTACTAATATTGCATTAAAATTACTCAAAATTCATTAAGAATGCCTTTGAAATTCTGTTTATTTCCTAGCAAATTCCACGTCAAACTCCGATGACATATTCAGTTTTTCTCTTGTCATCTTCTATCTACCGAAATGCTAGATTGAATGAGTTTTTGAGATTCGCCTTCTGACAAAAGGGAAAACTATGTTTGTACGAATGGATATGACACAAATACATTGTTAAATTCCTCAAAATTGCCAAAAAATTTCCTATAATTTTCAATAAATTACTTCAATTTCCTGCTAGAGGACAACGAATTTCTCAGGTACTTATCTGTTCGATATTTTAATATATTATTCGATAAGCTAATAGGTACAACTAGGGGAAATTAACCCCCAAAATCATAATTAGCAATCAGTTGCCGGATGGGGGGGGGGTGGACGATGATGAATTTTGAAGGACAATAAAAAATAAAACAGGTCCTTGAATTTTATATTTAGGAATTTTTTAACTCTAATATTATACGCGAATTATTCGTCTGTCTATAACAGTTTAAACAGTTTGAAAATGTAGTTTTTCATTATTTCAACAATAATTAATTATAATAAATTATAAAAAACTGAGAAAGAGAATTTTTCTCACGGACAACTTCATGCTGCCTGTTTAGATCGACATGAAAATACAAAAACTCAAAGAATTATAACAAAAATGAATAGTCAACTATAAGATAATTAAGAGATAGCATTTTCAATTATTCTTGGATAGAGAAAATTGCTTTACGTCAATCAAATGGAAAGTCATTTTGAAATTCTTTTATTTTTTTATAAAGTTGCCCTTTAAAATTAATTTCGCTCCAGCTGATGACAACCAACATTGTCGGTTGTGCAATTTTCATGAAAATAATGAAACTGAAGAAAAGAGTATAGTGAAATGTGCAATTAAAACTAGAGAAGTATGAGGTATTAAATTTCGCTCATTTTAAAAATGTACGTCATGTAAAATATTCAGACATTTTGACCATGGAAATGCGCTGAAAATACTTAAATAGAACTGAAAAACTTATTGAATATATTTTAAATGTCGAGCATCTTTAGAATACTGTCTGATGATTAAAATTTTAAAGCGTGCAAGTTTTTATTGATGGAAAACTTTTTCGAAACGAACAAAAAGTGGATACTGCATTCAATGATGTAAAGTGGAGCTATAAATTTTTGCGTTACATTTTCTTTTGGTCTTTGTTCTAAATAATTTACACTACATTCAGCGTCTACCGTTTTTTTTCTTATTTTTTACAGCAGCTTTTAATGGCAACTGTTTTCTTCTTCGTTAAAATCGACATTTGTATACAAATTGTCGATACGAGATGTTTCTCGGATAAGGAAATAATAAATTGAATTTACTTTCCACATGGACCACCCTCCTACCTTTAAACGTGAAAAGGTGCAAGAGCACCACAAAAATGTCTCACGTTATCAATCAATATTTGATTAACTTTTTTTTGTTGATTTTTTTAGTTAATTTTAGTCGTCGGATAACTGTTTGCTTCGAGTTTTTATGATTTTTAACTGTTTATACCGAGCCATTCCGTTTGTGTAAGCAGTTAAACTTTCTTTCTACTTTTCCTTTATTAAACCGAGCATGAAGTTGCTGCAGACCAACTTGGGAAACTATTTTTCTTTGCGATAGTCGTTCGTTTAAAACTTGAAAATATTTTGTTGTGTAAATAACTGCGACTTATCAAAATTAGAAATTGCGACAAACATAGTAATAAAGTCTGCACGGTGGGAAGCAAGTGGAGCTGACCGCATTCTTCATTTTAGCTATAGGAAAAATGTTTGGTCCGGATCGAGATTCAATCTTGGTTAGGAAAGCAATTTTATCCCGACTTGTAAATTGAATAATTTCACCCCTTATTGTGTTTTTTTTATTACCACCACGCTATTATCCTTATCGTGTACATTCAATTAAACACAATTCTCATATTTCTGACATAAAAATTGCGCTTATCACTATTGTATTTTTAAGTGTCGCAATAAACATTATCACGATTAATTATTACTATATTAATTTATTTATTTGCATTACGAAAGGTTGTAATCTTCCCGGCGTGTTTACTTTTTCAGATTTTTGTAATAAATTTTATGATGGAACAAAGTGCGCTGCATTCATGCAGAAAAGTCATTTGTTAGCGATGTATCGTAAGGACATTCGATATTTATTGTAATGTTCTAATATTTACAAGCCGTTAGCTTGAAGCTTTTGGGGATCTTTATTATGGTGATACATCAATATGGTTACCTAACTTCTCACATATTTACCAAATAATAATAATAATAAAATTCCCTTTGACAAAGTTTGAGTTTGGGGAAAATGAAAGAGCGAACCGGATTTTAATCTGGCAACTGTTAAATATTTTGGAGTTGGAAAACCGAAAGTTCCTTTCTTTTAATTCAGCCATATTTGTATAATACTCTTTCGAGTTTAGAATACCTTTATCTTCGGGAGCTTTGAAACCCCCATGCAATTACTCAACTCAACGTATTCTCAAAAAATTTGTGCTTTAATTCGAATACGGCAAGGACAGGAGGAAGTTTTTTAACTAAATTGGATTGTTAAACTTTGATCAACTTTTAACTAAAGGCAGAAGTTTACTTTGTGTCGGAATACAAAATAAGTTACATTGTTATATCTGAGTCAATAATCAAAACGGGAAAAGGGATTTAGAAGTGGCTGTTGTTTAATGTTCCAAATTTTATGATTGTTATTCAAATAGCATTAAGTTATTTAATTATGGGCTCTAATTTATTTTTTTGTAATAAGTACTTACTACCTCGCCCGAAACCTCGACGCTTTATTAAAAGCGTCTCGCAGTTAATGTGATTTAGAGTCTGTAACTCAACAAGCATTTAATGAAATGGATTCATAGAATAGAAAGCTATAAAACCTTTTTGCCGCCCATCTTTTGAAAAAAAATTACCGCGATGAAGGAGCTTCATCATAATGTTATGAGCAGTTTAATTTTCTGTATAATTTATTAACATGTGCTCAACATGTTGCCTCTTTTTTTTTTTCGATAATATACTTTTACGTATTGTTTTATGTTCGCTCGTTAATTTTTGCTAATCCAGAAATAGTTTAATTTTCCCGACTCCACTAGGGCGGAGAGCCGTAATTGTTTGGGGGAGGCGACGTCTCCAAATGAGAAATGCAATACCGTGATAATCTAACTCTGTACTTTTCAAATCTTTGAGGAAATCACTTTATGCTTTAATTTTCCTTACCACTCGTTTTTGGAATTAACTCGTAAATAAATTCACAATTTGTTAGATCCGAACTGCAGCAATGCAGTCAAAAATTTATGGAGATCCTCGACATTTTACATGTTGGCACCGAAACGTAATAACAGTAATTCTGAAAAATATGCACTGGCAAAATATTCTTATATTTTATAGACCCAGTTGGCTTCCAAGAAAGTTTTTCTTTTAGTTTTATCGAAATAGTTAATCGCTCAAATTTTAAATTGGCCAATATAAGCTGTGTAACTTGGCGAATAAATTACGGACAAGGTGGTGGGTTTTGTTATTTTTTTTCTATTTAGAAAACAGAACGGAAAAGTTGTTCGGCGAGCGATAATTAAGGAAAAACAGAAAATCGAGGGCGATGGTATTACCTGATACCCAAGTAATATGTAACGTGTTACCTGGTATACGTGATTGAAATCGAAAACAGATCACGACATCCCATCACGATGTTGCTATCTAATTTTACATTCCTTGCATCCTATAAATTTGCTACTATGTTTGGACTTTGCGTGTTAATCCTTGTAAACGATATTGCATACTAACAATCGATAAATCTTCCTACGAGTAAATCGAGTTATTACGATTTGAGAAATATCGGGTCGATGCTTCGTGACGTTACCTAAAATGGGTAGCAACATTTCCCACGCCAACAATTGCCATTGTAGACAAGTCAATGGACAATGTTGTATATTTTTCAATAACCTAGCTGCACAGGTGCAGACTAGGCGAATTGTCCCGCTGAAAATGTGCAATAAGTTTTGTTCTGTTTTCTGTAGAACGCAATCACAATAAATCGCCTTTCATGTTTATAAAGTTAACAATCAAAATTGGTCCCTCGTGTCTGTACCTATGCATATTATAACCTGTGCATGTAATGCACAACATAATACCGGTAGGAGTAAGCACTAATAAATAAAATTGACTGGGTTAGATCTTGTTATCGCGAATGCTACAACGAAGGAAAATTTATCAACCAGCCAGGTATTATAAATCGTGTCAAAATCAAAAATAGTTTATCGCAAACGTCTCTAAATCATCCCATTCATTTATTTGTTTATATTCTTGACTTATATTTCTATGGCACATTTGTTAAATGAAATTTTAGCGTGCTATTCAGCAATGAACGTGTATAAGTGGATTCTCTTCTTTACATCCCTTTTACGTGCATTTATTTTACGACTAATCCTATCCACTTTGATTTATTTTGCTGTTTATATTTTGCGTTATTCAAAGTACTAAAATAAAATCCTTAGGTGTTATATAGATTTATATTAAATAGCATTTCCTATTTCGAATACCACTCTAAAGGTCTATTTACAACCTAGGTTTTCGACCCAGTTCATTAAAACAAAAAAAAAGTACTATCTCAATAAATTATTACATTTATTCAAATCGCCCCGCCACGCCGGTTATACAACGCCCCCTTATCCGACCTACTCGTCATGCGCAGTAACCACTTGTCTTTAACATTTGTTTCAACTCCTCAAATGTGCGTCCAATGAAAATGAGCTGATTTAACTAATGTTTTTTATATTTAAAATAACTTTCCTTTCCTGTATTATAGGGGTCTCCAAACTACGGCCCGCGGGCCAAATCCCGCTCGCTGTTGAAAAACGATTTCAAAATGTGTAATTTACATTGTTAACATAGGAGGGTTCCAAGCCACTTTAGCTAGATCTTGGCCCTCGGGGCTTTGTGGAGCAATCAGTGTGGCCCTTGGGCTAAAAAGTTTGGAGACCCCTGTGCATACAATGCAAGGCCTGCTTCATTCCATTCGGAATATTACCACTAAAAGTCTCCTCAATGTTTTATACGAGGTGGTTTCATCCTCGTGCCTGGTTTCGTTGCAATTACAGTTTTTTAAAACTCCAAGTTTATCCGTTCAAGCTCACGGATTAATAGTGACTTCGGTTCTTCTTCGACAGGAGACAGCCTGAGGCGAAGTGGAAAAAAGAAGAAACCGCATGTTGGTAATCTCCTATTTTTTTATCTTTTACATTTCTAAGTTTTCATTTTTCATTGCCGATAATATCTATAACACAGGGCTACAGTGATTCTGCGGTCTGGGGTTTATGAGTCAATTTTGGGTAATTATGGTTTCCTGAATTCAAAAAAAATTCAGATTTGTCGAATTGACTCCAGTTTTTGAGATAAAGACAACCCTTTTATACTGAAAATAAAATGAAACTAGAATATTTAAAGACTACATAGTAGGAACAGTGATTTTGAGGTGTGGGGTTTATGAGTCAATTTTGGGTAATTATGGCCACCTGAATTCAAAAAAAGTTTTAGATTTGTCGAATTGACTCCAGTTTTTGAGATAAAGACAACCCTTTTATACTGAAAATAAAATGAAACTAGAATATTTAAAGACTACATAGTAGGAACAGTGATTTTGAGGTGTGGGGTTTATGAGTCAATTCAAAATTGAATTCAAAAAAAGTTTTAGATTTGTCGAATTGACTCCAGTTTTTGAGATAAAGACAACCTTTTTATATTGAAAATAAAATGAAAATTTCTTTTTGAGATGTCCGCGGAGATTCGCTGTCAATGGTTCATTACTTCATAAAAATTAATAAAAATTTCACAGTATATTCTTCAAATGTCACTTTATTATGTAGTAATTATAGCAATAAATATATATTAATAGTTTCGTCCAAAAAAATTATCGAAATATGCTGTGTTTGCTTAAAATTAACTTTACCCCCCCTCCTTGACATGAGAACTAGAGTCAATTTAAACAAAATATCTATGTGTCGAGTACATTATTACATTAGTCTATCCAAATTCACTGCAAAACCCAAGACCGCAGAAAAAAGTTTTTGTTTGTTGTTCCAATGATTTCCATGGAATTACAAAGATTCTCAACGAATTCCAATAACTTTCAACAAGGGGCAGGTAACCGGGTAACCCCCCCCCCATCATGACCCATTAAAACCAATAACATTACTAAATTTCGTTAAAATTTAAAAAATATATCTAAATTCTTATCAAAAAAATATCCATGAATTTCTTCTGGATCTACTCTTGTGTACAACTGAAGGAAAATTTAAGGAAATCTTAAGAAATAGAAAATTAGAAAATCTTATAAGAATACTATAGATGAACTTTTTTTTATTTTTTTAATATTCTGAGATTTTCATGAGTTTTCTAAGATATTCTATAGGAATTTCTACATTTTCTTGAATTTTCAAAGATTTTCTGGATATTTCTATTTCTTGGATTTCCTGGAATTTCTTAATATTTTTCCGGTTTTCTGTAGATTTCCTTTCTTGCACTTGTACTCCAGATTCCCCCTCGAGTGGAAGTAGAAAACCAACTGGAAATCGTCATATACAAAACTAAAGGAAAATTTGAAAAAAATTTATTTCCTTTGATATTCATCTTCGTATTAGTTATTTACTAAAATATCCTAGAATTTCCTGAGATTATCTTGAAATTCTTAAAATTTCCTTGAATGTTTTGAAATTTTCTATGATTTTAAAACTCTTTGAGATTTTCTGGAATTTCATCGAATTTCTTCAAATCTCTCTTCACTAGTACACCAGAGTTTTTTAATGATTTCTCCATAGTTTGTTGCTGGATAACCGAGGGGAAATCGTGAAATACAAAAGTGAAGAAAAATCTCATGAAATTAGGAAATCTTTAATGATCGAGATAAGTTTTATTTTTTAATTTTTTCAATTAGATTTCCTTGGCTTTCTCGATTTATTAATATAATAGAATTTTCTAAATTTTCTCAAAGTTTTCCCGCCAAAGATGTTTGGAAGGGGGAGGGTAACGGGGTTATCTAACTCCTTCCTCATGACTCATCAAAAACCAACAAAATCTACAAAATACTTTTTAATTCAAAAATATAATACCTAAATTCTTATCAAAATATATTTACCCTCTCCATGAACTTTGCCTGGATCCGCCTTTGATTTCCAAACTAGTTCCAATCTAAAGAATTTCTATGATTTCCGAGGAATTCCGGAGATTTCCAAGGAAATTCCAATAAGTGTACACAAAATAATTCTGTCATTCTTTTCTGTTTCCCATACTTTTCTTATGAGTCTATATTATCTCATTCCCATTTCCTCCACCCACATTTTTTATTAGTTTAGTTGTGATTCTGTCTTCTACCTGTCGCTTTTGTTATAGTTTTAAACTTAGTGTATGTCTATACTTTTTTCTTCTGTTTCACTTTGGTGCTTTTGCTGGGACCGTTTTCTTCAAATTTCTGTTTTTTCTTTCCCTATTACTCTCTAATTTTCCTTCTATGTCGTGGAATACGGTCGCTTTATTTCAATATGTAGTTGAAACAATTTAAATTTTACATAATATCATAACCGGTGTTTTGCGACAAAAAAGAAAAATTTAGATATGCAACCCGATAGACAAGCATTTATGAAGATTGCATTATTTGAGTTACTTCTTCTGTAGTAATTTATTAAATTCGTTGGTAAAAGAGTGAAAAATTGTACAAATTACCGAAAGCGTATTATTTTTGGATATCAAAGAGAAATTAATAAAATAAAAAATTTCCTTGGGCGAAATCATTAATATGCAATAATAATTTGAAATTTTGCTACGCTGGGTAATTTACGTTCCTTATAAAAATATCTGTAGGCCAAGTAACATCTGTTTTATTGCAGAAGATTGAAGTTGCCAAGTCATGGTTTAGATCAGCGAACACTAAAATATTATCGCGCCGTTAATAAAATTGGCCATTACTGTACAACAAGAAAATTTAAAATTACTTGAGAGCCGAGTGTAATGTTCTATTGATGTTACGAGCCCTTAAGACTCGAGAAATAAGTTAGGGATGGCGACGCCATTGAGGGGCTGTTTTCATGAAGTTTTATTCATGGTTGCTCAAGTTTGACCTATGTAAAACACAAAAGTGAAAAGTGGTTTCGTGCAATTGGGGTTTTAAGTGTACAATTCGTGTAAGCCTTAATGGCACGTTACAATTCATAAATTTTCTCTGCCTTCCGAAAATAAATTTTAGTGACCGTCGGAAAAACTTGCGATTATGCGCTTTGATAATAATGCAGAAGACTTAACTTTGTAATGAGTTGCATTTTGCATTGTTAGGATGCAATTTCAGATAATTGTAATTTATTGAACAACTTGGCGTTGTACGCGAACTCGTATCCGAGTAATTAATCCATTTGTATCTTTTCCATGCTTGGTGGACGAGGAAAATGTATTACGGAAAGCATTCGGTATATTTTATCGTTTAATTATTGTTTGGAAAAATCTTTTTTCTTGAGAAAATTTTCCAATATTTATGTTCTTTTAAGTTGTAGTGCTTTTCAAATTACCGGCATCTGTTCACCTGGAGAATTTTCTCAGGGATGCTCAATGATTTACACCAACGTCATTAGAATCATCCATTCGGCCCTTTCTTTCGACCGACCCTCTTTCTTTTTTGTTATAACAATGAAAACTTTGCGATAAATCAGTTAACGGCCCCACTTGCCCCGCTTCACCTTGCATTATATGAATGCGTTTTTTATAGTAAATAAGTATGGTAATGTACAAAGTCGACTGAAAGCGATTTTGTAGTTTAATTATACAAATGTGTACCGACCATGTATTATTCAATTTAGTTAAACTAAATTACTTCATAAAGCTTCAGGTTGAAATCTACCTAAATAAACTAATTTAACTTTACTTTTGTAATCAAGTGTTTGTATTTTTATTATGTTCTCGTCTTGTTTAATTTAAACACACATAAAACCGAAAACTAATTTTATTTCTCTTCTTTTCAGGTAAGGAAAAATGTAAAATAAGAGTACATTTCGTCGGAAAAGCAACGGAATGATAGGAAAAATTGTACGTTTCTTATCTGATAGCCTCGAGGTTAGTATGCAATTCTCTTTCTATTATTTCCTCAATTACGGTTTTATCTTTGCGACGATCTGTCTGCGTTTCGTAGTTGTTTACTGACTATTCTGCCATTTTTCAACTTCACAGTAAAACTTGAAAATGAATGCTCATTACATGAGCCGAGTTGTTTACTCTTGTCGAATGTTTTGACCTCGTTGGGAAAATTACCTTCAGGATAGCCAGATAAATTATTTCTTTTATTTGTTTGCTGTGACAATTAATCGATCCAATATCGTTTAAGTAATTGTCCTTTTGTTGTATTACAAAGTACTCTTCGTCGAATAAATATTAGAAAATGATATGTAAACTCTCGTACACGAACACGAATAATGTTATACAAATTAAAAGAGAATAAAGCGGAAAATCCTTTTGTGGACTGATTCGATGGTTCGAAGAATATTTAAAACGTAAAGTAATTTTTTTACAATTAATTAGAACACCCTGTATTTCACTTAATCTGGCGCGCCTTTACATTCTTAATAATTATGTTCATTCCTTTAATTATTTTTAATTTGTTATTGCCACCGCGCAATTATTTAATTAGCAAAAATTCCAGTTTTAAGGCGTTGCGTTGGCCGAAAAAATCATATTTCTTTTTTTTATAAATAACTGATACACTAATATTTCGTCGAATACATTCGTTTTTTAGACAAACATATTATTAATTTGCAACTCAATACATAATAAATTAAATTTAAAAAAAAACTTTAATTTAATTTCAAGTTCGCACTCAAGATTAAAAATATACTTTTGGAAATATGCCCGATTTTCCTGAATTTATTATCCCGGATTACAAATAAGTAATTGTTTTATAAGTTCATTTTGCAAGCAATTTTAATTTTAACAGGTTTCGCTTTTGTAGCATCATCGGGTAATTTATTTTGAGTTTAGAAGTGACTGACACCTCATAATTAATTACCTGATGATGGTATAAAGGCGAAACCGGTTGAAATAAATAGAAATATACAAGAAAAGTCTATTAATTAAAAAATAAAAATAAAATAATTAATTATCCCCCTTCCCCTCCCATCTAGTGCCCGGGATCACTCAGGAGGCCCATGAAAAATTAAAATTGATTTGGGGAGTCCTTGAACAACGTTAATCTGCTCAAGGTTTAATATATAAAATAAAAAAATTATGAAATTGAAGTTTTTTCATTTGGGGGGTCCAAGGACAAGTTTTGACTACGAAAGGGGGTCCGTGGCCCGAAACAGTTTGGGAACCACTGGATTAGATTACTTAATATTTATTTCGGTTTTTGCTTATTTTTTGATTAGGCTTTTACGTGGAGTAAGTCGCAAGGCAAATTTTTGTACATTAGATTTTCTTTTAGAATACTTTTAAAAGCTTTTTCTGGACTGCTTTAAATTTTCTTTTCGTAAAGGTCGAAAAGGCTCATCTCGAGTATTGATAAGATTTCCTATAATTTTTTAGAATATTCCACATATCTTCAAATTTCCTATTTTGTAAAATTTCCTCACTTTACCTTCACTTATACAGAATATTTCCCGTCGACCTTTTGCATTTTTTTTACAAATTTTTTTTTAATTTTACAAAACTTGCAGAGCATCAGATCAGGTAAACTGAGGTTAATCTGCCGTAATAACTCTCTGTTATGGAAGAGAATCAATATGAATGTTGTTCGTTAGGGACAGTCCCACCAGGCAAAAATCCAAGTTTAGCCTAAAATTGTTTTGATTAAATTTGAGATGCAGAAAAGAATTTGGAATTTGCTCCAATGTATTGTCGAGGGTCGGGCCATCACCTTCGGCCGATCTGATCTTTCAGATTTGTTTTTGTACCTACACTAAATTTTTAAAAGATTTTCCTGGATTCCTTCTGGATTCCCTTATGATTTCTTTTTGAAATAGCAAAATAAAACTTATCTGTAGTATTTTAGCATTTGCTGAGATTTTTTAAGATTTCTTCAAATTTCACCGAATTTCCTCAGATTTCTCTTCACTGGTACAACAGATTTCCCTAAGATTTCCCCCTCGCACAAGGGAGAAAAAAATCTGTCTTGTTTTGTTTATACAAAACCTGAAATTTTGACCTTAAGGCGAATTTCTATTATAATTGTTACCGACGATCAACGAAGGGAACCGGGATCCAGAGGTAAATGATCGTACAACAGATTATTCTATATTGGTTCATTGTACGTAGAAAAATTATAGTATTCTGCACGTTGCGTCGAATTTTCGCAAATTTTCTCAATAGTCACATTTTCATCCACTTCTGATTTAAGATGTACATAAAAAATTTAAACCAAAATAGTAAAATGCAGTTTTCATAGATAAAAAACATCAAATTTTGATTGAGCATAAATTTATGAATTGTTCAGCAAATGCATTCATAATTGGAAAACCGTTGATTTTAGACTATAAAGTATTAAAATCTAGTTTCTAGATAGTTTCATGATCTAATAAATCTCGAATATATTACAAAAAAAGCTAGTATGGTCAGTTGAAAGTGGAAAATGAAAAGTAATATGTTTTACTTTGCTCTGTATAAGATTTGAATATCGAAAGTGTATTCGTTGTTTTAATCAAAGTTTAAGGCAAAGTAAATCAATCAGAGACACCCGCGTTCGCTTAAAACTTTTGTATAAAATATGAGATCTTAGAATTCGATATAACTCAAATCTAAACACATTCAATTTAAAGTAAGAAGTTATACTCCAACTTTTATTTTCCTCTTAAATCTCGATTACCGTGCTCCCTGGCGAGGTTTCCTTCGAACAACATACAAACGTAACCATTTATCAAGACTACATTGCATTCAAATCACCCTTAGGTACGATCCCTCGGGGTTCGACCAAAAGCAAAAGGAATAAGATATTTTGAAAATAATGACATTGTGACGAAAACAACTGCACAGAAATTGGGTCGCATTAGATTGGAAGGTCAGGAAATTGGAAAACTTAATAGTATCCCAAATATATTTTCTATATATTCCCTGGCACTTCTCGCGTGTTTAGAAAAAATAAATCCTATTTCGGTTCAATTTTCCCAATTCCATAAACATTCCATCACGCAAAACTGGAGGCAGTGACCCTGATAAATTAAATAAAAGAAGACTCCTTCACGCTGCTTCGCATATAGGACAATCTGTCATCCCATTTTCTTCGCTAACCTTGTTACATAAGCAATTTGCCAACCCTTAAATTCAATAATCATTAACTCGAATAGCTGTTGGAACATTTTAGTATTACGAATCGGAAAATTTAAATAAAACACTGGCAAGGAAAATTGCACTTTCAACGCGTAGGTAATAAAAAATTCAGCATGTAAAGGTCTGGTACTAGTACGATATTGTTATAAATTAGGGGAGTACATTTTTCATATCTCCCCTTTTTACTTTTAATAGCTACCACTAAATGCGTCATCGCCGTGAGCACAACTTCTCCTGTTAAACAGAAACTCACCACTATAGTGACAAGCAAGTGACATTTGCATAAAGGGGAAAAATTGTCGAGGATCTTGTAAAAATACACAATTTTAAATATTTTTTAGGCAAAATTTTAAAAGCTTTTAAATTGTACATATTTTTGAGGTCACGGCTTTCAAATTGACGCCACGAGGAAACCGGAGTTGGACGTAAACGTATATTAGTAATTGAATTGTATCACCCTAAGACATAATGGGTTTCTCAAATAGATTAGTTGTGTTGTTCATTATTTATGGTCTCGCTTTATATTTTTAACTTACGGCACTGGAGAAATTATTTAATTATCGTCTGACGTTCTTTTGTGGGGGAAACTTATTCTTATTCTCTTTTTTTTTATATTAATGACTATTAGTTGTTCTTTACTTCTCTAACGTTGTCAAATGCTTCCTACACCGGATGCTAACAAGCACGGCCCACTTCTAAATTTATTTCACCCGAATGATCCAGATTTTAATTTTGAGATTAATAAATTATCATAATTTGCAATTGTAATTGCATCCCCCATTAATATGTATTCAAGGTCAGGCGAAATATTTCGATTTTCCCGTATACCACTCAACGGGGATGAATAATAGATGAAAGGGATAAAGGAAGTCGTGTTTATATTCACCGAAGAGAATAAAAATGCCCATGCAAGGATGTCGGTTTACCGTCCATAATTTCTCACGGAAGAGGCTTTATAAATCAAGATCCTTCTTAAAGAGAAGAATTTTGAAAATTTCGTCTTGTAATTTAAGAAAATTCGATTGTCGAAGCAACGATTCGCCCTTCAAATTTTCTTATTTTGCCGTGGAATTGTCTTGGATAGATTGATTTATTTATATCATCCCCTGCTGTCCGCCCCCAAGCGGGAAATCTTTATATCCAGACAAACTACGCTGCAATGAACACACAAGACATTACCGGAACCCATTCGACTGAACATTTTTTAAATTGTTTATTCCGCCATATTATTGTTCCCGATTAAAATCCTAATTTGCCAGATAACAATGTATCGACGAAACAAACTCTTTTTCTATTTTTGTATTCTCCACGTGCGATGATCAATACTTCAATATTTCGTTGTAAACTAGACAGTGCCATTCATAAACATGATTTGACATCCACAAATCTTGATTTGGCATTGCAATATGGAACCAAAATCACGTTCACCTCTTCAGCTCTCATCCGTTCTTTCTATTCCTACCACATTCGTAAATCACATCACATTTTAAAATTTTCTAGAGCATTTCACATCATTTTTGTCGTTCTGAATAGAGCAACATACTGAATTTAAAGTTTTTTTCCAATATTTTCAGTTGTTATTTCTCAGAAAATAACCTACCATTTTTCTTGTCTTCGAATTTGATTTAAAGGACTAATTCGGTGGGACTTCCCCAATAGACGATTGATTTATACTACAGATGAATATTATAGGATCGAGGTTGAACTGTGATTTACTTCCTCATGGTAAGCAAGTATACAGTTAATTTCTGACGTTGTTATGTTCTCAGGAGTGAATACTACAATAAATTGCTCTCGGTGCTTATGTCGCTTTTAATCAAAACATCTTGAGAAGCTCGCAAGGATCGAAATCTCTCACTACTCCATGCCCAGGGAACAATTTTGTTTTATTATGTTTCATGGTGGGGGGGGGGGGGTCATTTTTTGAAAAATAACCAAAATGCTGCATATCTGCGAACTAAACACCGCTTATAGCGTAAAAGTCAACATTTATTGATTGTAATGGTCATAAGAGAATCGAGGAATAACGTGTAATAAATAAATGGGGAGGCTCGGGGAGTTTGATCGATTTTTAAAATCAATTTAAAATTGTTTGTAAACTTCATTATCATATAAATTAAATTTACAAACTCTTACAATTTAGTGATTTAATTTTAGCTTATTATCTTTGACTGCTAGCTATATTTCCTCTTTGTACACCTTCGTACTAATACATAAAGAATATTGCTAACACAACCGGTTAATGCAATTACACACAATTAGCATTACAAGTTTAACACATTTTAATAGCCCCAAGCGATCGAGTTTTTGATTTTTGCACCTTTTTTCCGCTTTCAACAAGGAGTTTTGCGGTTGCTTATTATTATCATTTTTTTGATCGTTTTAGATAATAAATTCAACTTTCATATCTGACAGGCGCACCGTTTATAAAATTACTTGATGTAATCGTTATTTTTTATATTCATAATGGACGGTTACAAGAAATTAAATTCTAAAGGTCGGTGTTGAATTTTAATAATTGCCGAAGCAGAACAAATTGCAATCTTTGCGAAAAAAATCGATGGCTGCAACTGGAGTGGATCTAATGAAAATGAAAATTTTCGTCGAAAGCTTTATGGGAAAGGGTGCACGACGGGATAGTGCAGTCTGGAATTTCATATAATTCGGGGGATTAAAGGGGGATGCTTATTATCTCCGTTATGTAAATGCATACAATACTTGGAATGGGAGTAATGGAGAAATTTGGTCCTACACAGATGATGCAATAATGATGCCTCGATCCGGAGGAGACTGTAAAAGTACACAGTATCGCAATAAATAATGCAGAAAGCAAGGGGTTTTCCGACTAAATGAGGAAGTGAAAAGTATGAATCCGAAATTTGAAAAAAGTTCCCGTGTTGGCTCGGTCTTCCATTGCATTTACGGTTGATAATTTTTAAATCAATAATTAGGAATTCCATATTTGGCGTTAAAGTTCCGTGTTAAACAATCATCAAATTTTGTTGTATATGGTAAGTATGCATAATCCATTTCAGGCGTATAATCGTTTCATTTAAATTATCCATGAAATTACTTTCATGCACTCTTGGTGCTTTTGTTGTGGAGGTACTTTGATGGTATCCAATTTTTAATTTTATGCTGATGAAACGTTATTACATGTTTCAGTATCAACACAATTTTGCTGCTTGTACGGCTAATGTGATTTATTGAGTTTCTCAAAATTTCATGATCAAACATGGAAATGTCGCAAATTAAAACGATATGATAAAGCGTTTGTTTCCTAATTCTGGATAAATGAATGAGAGGTAGTTTTTTATCGACACGAAATACACTAAGTTGACGTTGATAATCATAATGGTTTGAAAAATGGTAAGAAAAGGGGGATCGAGACTTTTACAAATGGTTTCTAACACGTGCAGTGAGAAATGTTCCAATTCCAGTGTAGTGTGTTTTAACAGTTTGCAGTTCGGTAAGGACGAGGATTACTAAACCAACTGCCGCCATGGGAGCTATTCGGATACAACACTCACGAACAGATCTAGTATGTTGTTTACTGAGATATGTTGTATCTAAATAAATTTAGATCTGTTGATCGTAATACGACGAATTAATTTAAGAAACTACATAAATCTGTCGAGTTTTCGATTTAACTCCTTCTTGACAATTTTAGAAATTATTCAAATTTTACATTTTCAAGTTTTTTATGTGGAATAAAATGTATTAAAATGGAGACGTCGAGGTTTTCGTAGTGGGATTTTATATTGTCTCAAGGAGATAAAAGTAAAACGAAGGGTTTAACAGATTATGGAACTTTAAGTTCCTAAAAACTTTTGTTTGCTTGGTAGTAATTTATAATTTTGAGTTGCTGCTATTTATAAGATATTATAATTTTTAATAAATTAACATATCATACGAAATCCTGATGATTTAGGATGTACAATATAAACATTTAAATTTATTGATCATCCAAAATTTCGACTAAAACATTCCTGAAGCGGCCCCACATTTTTGATAAGAACTGTTTTTTTAATATTTACAATACTTTGGATATTGTTTATTATTACTTTCAACTATTGCATTGTATTTTTTTTATAAAATATTTACTTCCGGGAAGTAGACTTTAGCCTCTGCTGTATTGATCTGAAACCAACACGGAAATTCTGATTTAATGTTAACATTCATATAACTAGAATGTGTGTAAAATTTGTATAAATTTGCAATTTAGGTACAGGTATTTCCCCTCTTATAATAGGTTGTTAATAGTACCAGGGCTCAGCAATATACTCCCAATCTTGTCGGTTTTTTGTACGGAATAGGCGATCTTTCTAAGAAAAATATCATTGTAAGAAACTGCTGGTAAGCCACCCAGTCGACCATGACTTCAGGATGGCCCAAGATTCGATCGTGGGACCCCATGCACCAGAAGAATCCACTATAGTGTACTAATCATACTGCTCTGTGTCTCACCCACTAAAACAAGTGCTGCATCTATTTACATCGAGCACACGCACCGTCAACAGAATGAGGTTACAGTTTATTTTCATATGTTATGTATCAAATTGTGCAACAATGGTGCTACATAATTTTCCCCTATCTGTAATATCTTCTGGGGACCCTTTGTCATCTTGTTCTAATTCAGTGCCGGATCAAGCTATTTCAGCGCCGGGTGCAGATTAACTAAATGGCGCATTTAACAGCAGCAACTTGTCAGGGGAGGCATAGACAAATTCTGAAGTATTAAACTAATAAAATTTTCAAAAAAGTAAAAATGTAAATTTTCGATTGTGAGAACTATCAAAAGATGATACTCCAGTAATAATGTATCATTTCGAGATGACATCAAGAGATTAAGAAGCAATGGGGGTATACCCTATACAGCGTGCCCGTTTTTCGAGCTCCACCATGGGGATCTCAGTTATTATAAGAGATACCAAGTCGGTTAAATTCATACCAAATGATCCCCAACCAAATGATCCTAGCACAAATCCTAAAATTTAAAAAAATTTATTTCAAAATTAATTTAAAAACAATCATTATTCCACTTTAGAGATTATTTGCTGTAAGGATTATTCGTCGCGACATTTCTAAAAGGGGGGAGGGATTTCCAGCGGGCTTTGCTTCCCTATAAAATATTCATTAACAATTACTCCCCGATTTAATAAATCCAAGATTTGTGTGCATGCTTTGTGATTAATTTTATTACATAGCAGCCTTTCTCTCTTTCAAAACCAATACATTTATATGTTGTGGCAATAATTTTATAAAATCAGTTGGATACTGGGGTACTCGGTACTACTCAATCCGTATTGCCTACAAATGTACTTAGTCTCAAAAAGTGATAGTCTCTTATTAAATAGATAAGATCAACCACACAACATATACTACACAAGTTTTCAGTTTTTGAAACCGGGGGGTCTGGAGGGTGTGGAACACCCTCCAGTACACCTAAACAAAGTTGGTCCCTGAATCTAGATCCCGTATGTACACCTATTTGTGTTTTTTTAACACACTTACAGGTATACTGAAGGGTGTTCCACACCCCCCAGACCCGCCGGTTCTAAAAACTGAAAACCTGCATATGTACATGTTCTGTGTGATTGCTGTTACATTTTGCTGAAATAAACAGGAAAATTAAGTGAAAAATTAAGCAAAAAAACGAAAAATTCGATAATTTTTAATGATTTTTTTATAATTTCATCGGACAAATCTTCTCCCAAATCAAGTTTCTTGCTACAAATGGAATGGTGTCAGGGTTTGAAAAAAAAATTTGATTTGCAGACCTGTGTTATCATAAGGGGACGTCCATTAATTACGTGAGCGTTTAGGGTTTTTTTTCGCATGAAACTGTAAAATTGAGAGAGAACTGGATTAAATTAAGTATAATAAACAATTTCACGTGAGATTAGAAGGGGGAGAGAGGGTTAAACCAAGTCTTACGACATCTCACCAGAAGGAGAGGGTGCGGCGGCTTCATTGGTTTATCCGGCACTGTTCTAATTGCACCCTAATGTATTCTAACTCATTCTCACTAATAGCTCTCTCCCGTTGTAGTATTCTTGCATACTGTTTTCGCTTCAACAGTAATACTCATCATATCCGAGTTTTTGACTTTGTTTCTATAAAATCGATCATATCTATAAGTTTTTGGGAAGTTCGATAAGGGAAAGATCAGTGTTTTCCTGGCACCAGTAATGTCACGCCACTGATTTTTCACTGTACATTTGCTTTGTCTGTCAAACCTTTCCTTTGGTTTTTCCTCTGCAACCATCATTCTTTTTATCCTGGAATATAGTTTATCATCGAGCAGACATGATTCGAAACTTTTCCTGGTGTTAAACATTTTCCAGAAGTGGAAAAATAGAAGCAAGTGAATCTCCCTAATAAAGCTGACTTTTCCTCATTCTTCATAGAAGAAGTAGTTCTACTGTGTCAACAAGCAAGAGAGCAAATAAGACATGACAGAAGGTCTTGTTTTGTTGAATTCAGACTTTAGCTTGGTGAGGGGGAGAAAAAGCATTTGGATAGAAAACGTAGTAACGGGCAAGACCAAACCACCTGCAAGAATTCCATCTTTCCATCGGTGGACATTGTTACTTTCCTTATGACTTTTTCAATAGGAAATCCGGGGAAAGTTTTCAAAAATCTTGTAAAGGGAAATCTAGTGCTAAAAATTAGCTTTTGACTTCTCGGGTGTTTCGAACCCGAGAAAGCTGTTTTAGCCGTCCTTCTTCGACAGACAATGGCAAACCACCGAGATAATCTAAATGTTCCAAACATCCCAATTGAGAGTTCTTGAGAGTTATAGGTACATATTTAATTTTTTTCAATTATTTTTCGATTTCGAATAAGCAGTTAATATTATACTGGGAAATTGTTTTCTACCCACCCAAAGAGGTGTGTTTCCAAGATCTTTAAGGAAATTGAGAACTTTATTCTGGAACTATTACCTTCTGCTTGTCTTGTCTTTTTAATTTGTCTCGAATGACTCGAGTGTGTTACAGTCGACTCCGTGTTTTCAGTGCCTTTATGGCGGATGCTAGTAAAAATAAATTGATGTACAGCTTTTGCGTTACTGAGTAACTGAGTTGCGTTTATAGTTTATAAATTGAATTTCGATCGACCGTACAATTAATCATTATGCTTATTTAATTGAAAATATCTAATTAAGTTCGGCTATATTTATGGAAAATTAGTTTATTTCGACGGGAAACGACTTTTTTTTTCATTTCTTCGAACAATTTGCGGGTCGGGCTAGTCCATACCTTTTTCTGTGGTATGTAATTAATATTTTACAATATCTTAAATAATCGCCCTTTCTGCTTTGAGTTTTGGAATTCTCAGCTGTCACTTGAAGTGTGACCAGCTTCCCCTTAAAAAATTGATCTTCCCTTTGACTAAAGTATCAGGTTACGGCATTTAATTTCGTCGGGTTGTTTGAAACACTTAAAAGTTACCACCTACTTAGATAGGATATAAATTTGCAAAAATTATTTGGGCTTGGATAAACAACCGTTTTGCAAAGGCGACAAATTGCAGTGTTGTGTAGTTGCTTCCAAGTTTATTCGAGTGTGGGTTATTAAATTAAACGGTTTAATTTGGTACATGCCAATTATGGCATCGTAATTTAACCTGACTGATTCGTTAATTAGCCAGGTGTAATTATACTTGAACTTTATTAAATAATGAAGCGAAATGCTCGAGTTTTATATTTTTCCTTTTCGATTATTTAATTAACTGTTTAAATACCGAAACGAAATCTTGAGAAAAAACGAACTAATTATATTGTGGTGGTAAAACAAAGTATTTTCCGAAACCATGGCATTGTTTGTGTGGTTTCGTTTTTCTTGTTCTTTTTGTGCCTACTTAAAACAATGGCTTTTAGCTGGAAGTTTCCATTAGTGGTTCAGTTAATTACGGCAATAATCACAACTCGCCATGAAGAAGTGTTCCACGTTCGCAGGTGGTGCTGGCAGAGCTGGCGATCACTTAAAGCTCGATTAAAGGGATGCTCATTAGCGTAATATGGCGTGGCGTGCAATTTAGACGTTTGTCATTAAATATTTAAGATAAATAATTACGGCCTTCCTAATTATCCTTTTTTTTCCCGAAACTTACGAAATTAATCTAACTCTTTGCTTTGGTTTTTCCTATAAAAACCGGTGTTTCTCTGCAGCCCTAGCGAAAGAATTTCTTAAGAACGTGCTCGAACGAGATCGTAAAGAAAAACAACGTCGGTAAAGGGGGTGGTAAGACGTGCTGTAGCAGATGTGAGTAGACTACACAAGGGTGGCGGACTTTTTATTAGTTCAGAACTTAGGGCTGATCGGTAATTTAGTTAACGATTGACAACGGATACTGGTTCTAATGATGAATTGTGCATCTGACGACCAATGAAAAGGGGAGTTTAAATAGTTCTCGACCGTTTCTTGCCGATTTGCAAATTATCCATTCAACTTAACTTGTATTTAATTACAAAATCGAATTTTAACACACACACATGGTGTCTCTTCCACTTAAAAGGATTAAATCGTATTTAGGATCTGAATTAACGCAATTAATCGTTTAAAAAAGAAAACAACATTTTTCCTTTTTTATAACAACTCGACGTGAACGTTCCCCCACGTCCTTGGAGATCAATCCACCCTCGATGAGACGCAAGCAGATCCTTCTTTATATTATAATCTTAGTAAAGCATTCTTCAAGACGTTCTCTGCCATATTTGGCTGTGTTTTATTATCCCACCAAGTTTACTATTCCCTACGTATTGTATGATTCGGTCAAAACAAGAAGGATACTCGAGATGAACACAATAGACGACGTCTATACAGGACATTTTTTATGTTGACTGCATTCTTATATCAGTTATATTAAAATCGAGTAATTCGGCAAGAACCCACCCCCGCACCGCTGTCGAGAGCTGAAAATCCAATATTTTTCCAGTCTAACCGAGTGAAGGTTTCGAGTCAATAAATCATTGGATGTTCATACAACTTTTAAACATTCACAGAAGTTGAAAGAGTTACACGTCGGATAATTTATTATCTTAAACTTAATTAGCTTTTTAACAGAATCAGTTGTTAATTTTTCTTAGTTAGTTTGAAACCAGAACGACTGTGATTAATTCAAATGAACTCAAATTTTGAAAGCGAGTTTTAAAAATAAATCGATATTTTACACTCTTCGGGTGTATTTTCGCATTTATGTCCAACTCCACTATATTATGATGTAGTCATCCTGTAAAGACAGATTGCGGGTGGTAGTTTGCCTGATGCCTGAGTTTTATGTAAACTATGTCAGAAATATAAATGGTAAACATTGTTTTTACTTTCGTCTGGAAAAATATTTCCTTAACCTAAGGTTTATTGAAATGATATGTTTATTTTAACTCCCAGGGTAGTTTTTCGGTATTACTTGAGGGTGCATGCAAGTATACTTTTTGCAAAATTATAAAGTTGAACAAAAGTACTTAATACTAAACATTAGAAGTTTAATTGCCAGCTTAATATCAAAAGTTTTAGGAATAACACAAATAATGCAAGTTAAACAAGAAACCAGGGACGGATCCAGTTTTTTGGGTTTAAGCTTGACATACATGTTGTGGGGTCTCCAAGAGGAAATGCGATAAATCTCTTTACCTACTACAGTTACGTAATAGCTCACTTTCTACACTGATTTGAGTTACATAATGAGTTACTTTGACGCACTGGTGCAAAACTTACGATGGTGGCGTCAAACCGGGGGGTCTGGGGGGTATGGAATACCCTCCAGTACCCTTCAATGCTGGAATATATTCCATACCTGACCTTCTAGGGGGCATAAGCCACTTTTGGAGAATGTAAACTTGCATTATTGAATTTTTTAAATTATTATTAAATTAACTGTAACTTTGGGTTAGGAAGATATTGGTTTTGTACTGCTAATTCTTTTTTAATTAATTTAAGTTAATAAATTTTATAAGTAGCCTCCGATGTTTGAGAAAAATATTATGAATAAATAAATTGATGGAATTGCTAGTGAGTGGTTTTATATTGTTGAAGATAAATTTGAAGTAGTAATGTTATATGGACATAGTAAATGGGTAAAAGAATTCAAACATAAACTGGAAGGATAGAAAGAGGAAAATTAAATAAAAATTGGAGTCGAAGGTAAAATAGAGATGGCATGTGGCGGACAGGAGGTTCAGCGAGCGTAACATTCCTTTCCAAGTTAAACTAAAAAAACATCTAATTTTACATTGAATGGATTAGTACTTAGGATATATTGATCATCTAATAATTATGAAAACACAATTTTGTAGTTTGTAGGAAAAAAAGGATAAAAATTAAATTTAATTATGAAATTAATCGAGACAAAATAAAGAAAAAGAACACTGCAATATATATGATATATAATCCGCATCGTTGTTTATCTTTTTTTTTGTAAATTAATAGAAATCTTGAATTAATTATTTTTTTTTAAATTTACTATTGTATTAATTGTAAGAGTTACTTGAATTTGATTGGTTATAAGGTCTTTCGAGACAAATACAATAAAATTACGTGTATGTGTAGGGCGAAAAATATCTGATCGAATTATTATTAAATACTAATGATTTTCAGGATTCATTAATTATAACTTTCTATAAGTTGCCGTTGGCGTAACATTGCAAATGTCTGCTGAAATATAGGTCGTGTAAGTAAGTAAGTTAATTTTCGGATTAAATTGGGTGTTTCAATAAATTATAATTAATTTAAATATTCGTCGATGCTATTAACAAAAACAAATCAATTCGAAAGCAAAAAGTGTTTAAAGAAATGGTCGGACGATGAAAACTTCTGTAGTATCATGTTTATGCATAAATTAAGCGCTTCGCTAATTACTAAGTGTCAAATTAAATTATAAAAGGCGTTATTTAATTTTGGTTTCTATTAAGAAATAAAAAATGGAATTGCGACTTTTATCGATATCTTTTTAAATTGAATTGTATCCGATATAAATTTGTGCTTTTTCATAGTTTTTCCATTTCCGAAATTTATACGTTTTTGAATGCTGCCATCTGAATTTATACGAATGCGTCACGCGTTGCCTCGCAGGATAAATTTTGGTGAAAATTTAAAATAATTTCAGTTTTTTAAACCTAAAGACGTTTGTTATAGAATACCAAATGCAAAGTTTTCCAAACATACAAGACGTGGTTGAAATGAAAATGGCGAAGAAATCTTGGTAAAATCCGCGAAGAAAAACAATAAAGCATGCCGGTCATGGTTTACTTTGATCCCTAAGTGTGATCAAGGGGTCTAATCTGAAAACTTTCAGTTCACCTGCGCCTGGTTTTTATCACTAAACTTTTCTTGTAATTGTCGCCCCCGCGCACGTTTCTTATAGTCCTTCTAATCTGATGCTGAAGACTCGTGCGTAACGACGATCCAATCTACTGAGAATTATTGTACTTTCAAAAGAAAACTTATTTCAGATATTGATGGCTTTTGTTCACTTTAATCTCAACAACTTGTACAATATTTTATGTTTTTTGCACTGCTCCTATGCTTCCTTTTTATATTGTGCGAATAAATCTAAAGCATTCGAAACAATACAAAATGTCTGATCGTCGGGAATTTACTGGTGCATATTAAAAATTCTTCTAAATTTGCGTTAAATTTAATTTGTTGTAAAACCAATGTTACCGTCACATTCTAACCTACGCACGAAAGAGAAAAGGTTGCAACGATGGCATATTTCGAACATCAAAATGTACTGTCCAAACTAGAAAATTTAAGGAATGTTCTAATCACATACTTCTTCATTCGTACCTTTCATTCGAATATTATCAGGTTTTACGATTTGTTCGAACCAACCAAAATTGGTCCAAACCAACATTTCGAATTATTCAAATCATTTATCGGTGCCGGTTAAGGTGAAAAAAAAGAAAGAAATATTTTACGATTTAAAAAATGAAAATATACTCTAGAACAAAATGACGTTCAACAATCCGAGAGCAGTGGACGAATAAATCTTTCCTTGCCGTTACACGAAAGCGATTATTGGAATGTCCACGAGCTATGACAAATGTATCCCAGATATTGAAGGAGGTGATTGAGAAATAAACACCAAGCTGGAAAACATTCGAAGGAAAATAATACTACTGCTTTATTTCGCTACTTGTATTTTATTCTCTCTTTATTTTTTGCAATTGAGGAAGAATAGATTGAAGTTGAGGTAAACGTTCGCTCTAAATCGTTTTATCAATAAAAACCTAGCAAAGATGACGATCAGATGGTCCTCGAGTTTCCGAAAAACTTTTTCGCCACTTTTTTATTACATAGTGAAAATATTGTTTTATCAATTTGTCGATTTAGGAAATATTTCGAAAAGTTCATAGTATTTATCCGTTTTAGAAGCAATTTCGGGAAAAACCTTAATAAAAATCTCGTTAAGAGTAGATTTTATTTTTATTGGAAATCTAATAAGTTTTATGCCATTCGTATTATATACGTTTCCTTTTAATACTAAAATTTAATGCATTTTTCATATTACTGAAAGTACGGGAGGATGCTGAAAGTACCGCGAATAATCTAGTCTGAAACTTTCAGCCGCAAAATGCATCGGTAATGTTTTTTATGAGCTTTAGGATTTTAAGTTAGACTTCGTGTGTTGAATCCACTTCAAGTCGGAGGGATTTTCACATTGTTTTTACAACTACTATCGACTTTCACTCGAATCTAAACGCAACCGGCGACATTTGCATGTTAGGTCGGAAAAACTTGGAACGAATTCAATTTTTCAAATGTTTGCGAATTCTTGCTGTGGAACAAATTGAGATGGAATTGGGACAATCGATGGTATGTGAAGAGGACGTATTTTTTCTTGTAAGATTGCCAGGATTTAAACATAAAATGCATTAGAGGCAAAGCTTTTAGGTAAATGTTTCAAATACCAACTATAAAACAAAGAAATCTTTTACAAAAGACACATTACTCACAAATAAGAATGTGAGACACGTCGGACTAGAGAGAACAAAAAGTTTAACTCCTCAGATTTGGTATAAAAACCGCGTCGAGATTTTACGTTTTTGTTTCAAATCGCAAATCTGTTCGTATATCTTAGAAATCCCAACGAAAGTGGCTATAAGTTATGCCACCTTTGCAAATAAAACTCAAAAAACGCAGAGCGCATGAAAAATATTGCATATTAAGATGATATCTCAAGGAACCAATACAGATAGGGGACGCTTGGGATTTTGTTGCACTGCATGAATGCAAAATAGACCGATGGATGACGGTTTAGATGGATATCAACGCCCGTAGGGTCAAAAATCTCTTAAAGCTTCGAGCGGTTTCCACGAGGAAATTTCGCATTTTCAATGATATCCAATATCCGAACATGCAAGATTCATTCGCACGGCTCTCGAAAATTTATTTAGACTAATTCGTGGCTCCTGTTTAATTAGTGTGCTAATTATGCAATTGTATTATACTTAAAGCTGCGGTATATCATTTTAAGTTAGAATGTGTCAGTGTCTAGACAAAGCATGAATATGCTTGGTCTTCTGCCTAATTAATATTTCAGTGGATACCTACTCGCTTTTATGTTATTATACAGCAAGCTGTATCTGGCGGGATAACTACTAGGAAGAGAATGCCGGCAAACTGTCTGGCTTCACGTTTGCACGAATAGAAGGGAATAAAAGCCATGGATGGAAGAGAAGCGCTCTAATTAAGCAGACGTTCTACTATTATGCGCAATGGCGTAATGAACTACGAGGATTGCATTGCATAGTATTTATCGATTCTTCGTTTTATTAAAATACATTAGATTTGAATAATGGCCGTCGTAACGATAATGCAGCCTAGCAAGAGCTGTATTTTTTATGTTAAAGAAATCCTATTATGCAAAAATAATTTTACGACACTACGCACAAGCGTTGATGTTTCGGCTCAAAAGGATATCAGCGAAAATCCATCGATATCACAAAAAGGACTAGGGAAAGTTAGTACAGCAGCTGAATGCAAATAAGCGCCGGTGCAAATCCAGACTTATAGCAGTGCTTCTTCGAGTAATGGGTTTAATATGATTGTAAGTTGATCCTGGACATTAGAAGGGAACGGACGTGAGGTGACTACATGAAAATGTTCAAACGATCACTTTCATTTAGCAGATCGATAATTTCGACGTGATTCGAGTTTTCGCTCGAAAGCTCGACAAGCTTTCGTGCAAGTCAAAGAGTTTGAAATTTTAAACACATGCGTGTTTCGAGAGTTAACTCGAACAGTTTTGTAAGACACGATAAGAAAAAAATGCACCCTAATCGTCACATATTAAGCTCACGAAGGAAAGCATTGCATTCCATTAAATTTAATTAAGCCATAATATCAACACTTGAAGATTTCCGGTTGGCTTTAGCTCCAATTCGACCATCCTAAATGAGTTAAATTAACGAGAGTATTAAAAATTCAATTTAAACATCTTTCAACTCCAAGATTGGCCATTTTCCATAATACATACTGAAATATCGTGCAAAATCATAAAACTTGAAAAAATTTCTTTCAATTTTTTTTATAACCAAAGAGCTTAAAAAACGATTAGCTTTGGATATTCTACACCGGCTTGTCAACAAAACCTAATCGATTTTAATAAAATTTCTTATTCAAAAGCTCAAACAAATTTGTAATTTTTGCGAGCACTTGCATTAATTTAAGTAATTTATTCGATCCAATTATTTTAAGTGTAAAGTAAACTACAATATGTGAAAAAAGTTTTAATTGCACAGATTTGCTAAAACGCTGGTTAAGCCAAATGTGGACGAACAACTTTCTAATTTAATGAAACTCGACGATGTTATGGTTAGCCAATTTTGTGTTTTTGGTTTAAAAACTTAAATTTGGATACACAAACTAAAGTTAAACAAAATTCAATAAGCAGTTTAGAGCGAAAGCGGAAAAACGGCTGAAACTTTTTAGGAAGTGGAAGGAAATTGAAATAAAAAATAGAAAACCGTATTCCGGTATCACCACCATCTTCTTTGCCTATAAAACTTGCCAGGTAATAATTTATTGAGGTAACATGTTGCTACCCCCCACGTCGTGTTTTTGTATCTAATTAATGTTACATCTTGGAACTTCAATAAGTTTTCGTTCCCATCGTTTGAATCCATGCATTGCGGACTTAGTCATGAAAACGATTTGGGAGTTCCAGCCTTCCAGCGACACATTGCCATCCAAGTTGAATTTTAAGCTGAATCGCGAGTTATTTCCATATTTTTGAAACATACTTTTACAGTTTATTTCTAATATGATCAGGGTATAAAATGACCAAGTCTCCTTTACCTAATGTAATTAATTTAAATTATTATTAGTTCATTTATAATCTTATTAGCTAGAAAGCCGGTCCGCGGACGGGCAGCTAGACGGTGGATCTCTTTTTTAGCAATATAATATTTAAACATTTAATTTCGTTTTCCGCTACTGGGCGATTTCCCGTTTTTCCATATTTTCAAAGTAACGCTAAAAGTTGCTGATAAACTAATTTTTTTATAATAATATAAAAATAAATAAGTTCCTCAAATTCTAATTTTCTTTAGGCGAACGTTTCAATTTCCCTCACTTTTGCTTAAAAACAAAAAATTTCACAGCATTTTCTGACGAAATTTGTATATTTATTCTGTCTTCTGTAGGTATTCTAGAAGAGTGGGAATTTTATTATATGTATTGGAGGGTGTTCACTCCCAGGCCCCCCCGGTTTACACTTTTGACTGTAATTTTGACAGTTAACTTTCAAAGTAACGCAAAAGTTGCTCCTTAACTCTGTGAGCAGTAAGGCACTTAAATAAATATTTTTCCAAGTTTCAATATTCTCTTGCCAAAGGTTTACATTTCCCTCACTTTTTTGTTAAATTCAAATTTCCCGCTTTTTCCTGGCAAAATTTGAAAAATTTTAAATTCCCTACACAGAAAATTGTTTGGTGTTTTGAAGTAATTTTTACTATAATTGAAGTTCAAATCAGGCTCGCACCATTTTAAAGTAAATTTTACTAAATTTGATATATAATTTACTCCAATTGATGTAATATTTACTTCAAAATTATTGCGAAGATTTTTTTTCTTTGTGTATCTTCTCCAAGTATTCTAAAAGAGTGGAAAACCTGCAATATGTACTGGAGGGTGTTACACACCCCCTACACCCCTCGGTTTTCAATTTTGACGTTATATTTTCATAATTAACTTTCAAAGTAACACAGAAAGTTGCTGCTAAACTCTGAGCAGTAAAGTCATTAAATAAATACACACAGAGAAAAGTTTTTGGTGTTTTGAAGTAATTGTTCCTATAATTATTGAAGTTCAAATCAGCCTCACACCATTTTGAAGTAAATTTTACTAAATTTGAAATAAATTTTACTAAAATTAATTTTTATTAAATTTGATATAAAATTTACTCTAATTTTTTCTCTGTGTATGCTTTCCAAGTTGTAATTTTTTCTAACCGAAGGTTAAACTTCCCTTACTTTTGCTTAAAACTTCAAATTTCGCGGTTTGGATTAATATTGAACAAATATTTTTAGTCCTAACCTCCATTACTTTAATATATTTTTTGGTTGGTAAAAATAATCGAGTGTTTCTTTTTTCACTAAAAAATGACACGCTGGAGCAGTAGGAGCAGCGTGCTGGGATTTTATAGATTAGGATATGATTTTATTCAAATTTAAAAATGATTCCTAAAAACTGCTTTCTCAACTAGAAGACCCCCTAAGATGGAATTAAAAAAGAGCTCTTGGTAATAAGAAATTCAATTTATAGTAAACGAATTATCCTTCTTCTCTGTCTTTTTACCCTAATGAGGGTTTGGTGACCATATTTAAAAAGATTTTCATGGTGGACACCTCGGTGGTTTGCCATTGCCTGCTAAGGGAAGACGGTCAAAATAAAGTTTTTAGAAATGGGGAGATCCCCGAATAAATCTGGTGTACAAATGAAGAGAAATTTTAAGAAATCCTTGAAAATCTTAGGAAGTACTTTTTTGCTTTTCTACTTTTTCAAGAAGAAATATTAAGGTAATCTAGGAGGAAATCTGAGAATATCTTTCAAAATCATTTTTTGTGCAGTCACACCTTAAAACTTATCGTTAGTTCTGGATCAGCCACTGAAAGCATCAATAAAATTTAAAATTTTAAAATTCAAAAATTTTCTTGTAAATCAGTAAGTTGGTTACCACTGCTCTGAAAGATGGCTTTACATATGAACGAACCTAGATTTTTCCTTTACTTTTCGAAAAAATCAATATTTAAAATTTGATTTTTGTTTATAAAAGCTGATGTTTTGCCCATTCTGTTGACGATACGTGTGCTCAACATAGATAGGTGCAGCAATGTGTTTTAGTGGGCGCAGTCGGCCACATCAGTTGTTGTCTTGTACCCGTGCAACTGCTAAGGGGACGTCCATAAATTACGTGAGGTGTTTTTCTTAAAATGTAGACCACCCCCTCCCCCTTGGTGAGATTTGGTGAATTGTAACGGGACCCCTCCCCCCCTCTCTATCTTCTCACGTGAGATTTTTTCTCACGAGAAAATAAGTAAAATAAAATAAAAATAACTAAAAAAACACTAAAATACAAAATGTTATCTGTTATAATAATGTTATTCTCTGAATTAAAAGGTTGACGTGAGATTTTCATTGACCCCCTCCCCTTAAATGAGATTTGGTGAGATTTTGCCGGACCCCTCCCCCCACATTTTGACCTCACGTAATTAATGGACGTCCCCTAACATACCATTTTATAAAAAATCTATCCTTTTAAGATTGCAAAATTTCTAGGATAAAACATAACAATCCTGTTATTAAACCCTAAAAATTAAATTCTCTTTACGAAGAAGTTTTTCTGGAATAATTATTCTTCCTGGTTTTAGAATCCAGAAGTAAGCTATAACGAATCTGCTTTTCTCTTTAAGCTCATGGGGGTTTCACTTTTTACGAGATGACTTTTCAATTATCCTTTTTTAGTATAAACTTTTTTATATCAGAATTTAACTTAGTCCCAAGGTGTTTCTCACGCGAGTTTCTCATGATTGCAGCTGTTATCAAGAGAAACAATAATTATTCATCAAGGAGTGCTAATGTACATATTGTAAACATTTACTGCGTTTTAAGAAGTGAATAGGTTAAAAAATTATAATTTTTGCAAAGGAATATTTTGAAAATGGCAATTAAGTAAATTGGATTATGTTGCTGAAAATTTTGAATAAAAAGAAGCAATGTATTTTTCCTTCTGAAATGAGTTTATGCAATTATATTATTTTGTGTACATTCCTCCATAAGAATTATGAAGGAAAATCAAAGGATTGCGTTCACAAAGACAAACACAAGTAATCAGATTATATTCAATTCTGATGATGTTCGTTAGTAGAATAATTCGGGTTGTTTTAAAAATTTTTAACCGGCATTTCCTTTCAAATAAAAATTGAAAATACATATTTGTATAATCAGTTAAAAAAATATTTATATTTCCGAATATTTTCCGTTGCACGAATAATTTTATTTTTTAATTTACTGACGAACAATTTCAACAACTAATGAAAGGACGCACCGGGATTAGTATCTCTCATTTGGCCAACCCTTTCTTTGCATTTCCCCGATTTCCAGGCCTTTCCCGACTTGCCTTTTGCATCAATTAGAATCTCGGTTGGTTGCACAGATATAAATTAATTCGTAGCGTATTTAATTTATTTGTTCGTTTCACGGAGTTCGCTTTGCCGTTTGACTGTTTTATTTGTATTTTTATTTGCCGATATTCGTGTTTCCTTACCCAAATTGCTAGTCAAATTTTATTTTTCGCATCCCAGACTAACAAATTGAACTATAAATTTCGACACTATAAAAAGATACATTTATATTGTCCTAATGTGTTTATATTTAATTCAAAAACACTCTTAACTTTTTATAATTTTTTTTTCTTTCAAAAAAACCAGTTATAGCTAACACATGTAACGAACTAATAACTTGGTGCATGATACCGCTATTAAAACAAGACTATTTTCGGGTGGCGTACAAAAGGCGTTTAATATTCATTAGTAGATTCCTACGGCTATCGACGTGGGTGTTATGCTTCATCATAACTCATGGGAAAAGACTTTATATTAGGCATTACATGGCGAAACAATAGCTACGAATTAGAATAAATAAAATATGCATTTTAGAAGAATGCTTCTTTGTAAACTCAATCCTTTATTTTTTTCTCTAAATTTAAAAATCTCCTTCGGGTGGGCAGGTGAGGTTTTCTCACCACTTGCGATATACAGTGATTCAGGTGTAGCAGTCCTACAGACCGCTACATCGATTATTCGATTATTATTCGTGTGGTTAATTATTATTTTTTCTTATTGCATTGCGAGAAAGCCGTAAGCGGTAATAAATCTCGCACGAAGTTTATATAGAGCGTTTCATGCTGCACTAACTCTCGAAACCCGCAACGAGAATTAACTTAATTTAATTTGCGTTATCGGGTCTGATTTATACCGTCTTTGAATATCAATCCCAAACCCCGAATCCTTTGTATACTACATGCATCTAACCGGCAATGGCGCGGGACACAAAAGGAATTAATCCTGTAGGATTAGCATCAGGATCACATTGCGTTGACCCCGGTAATACTGAAAGCAGTGTCGGAAATTTAACTTTGTCGCGGTTTTTGATAACCACCGTTTAGTTTCCAAACTTTTCATTTCAAATAAGAAAGGTGGAATTTAAAATTTCAACCGGTCATAAAATAAGACCTTATCGGAAGAAATAGCGGACACTCAAAATTGCTTCGCTGCACACCACCCTTTATCTCGTATTTTATTAAACACTATGTTTTAACGCCGATTAAAAAGAAAGGAAAATGTATGATGTGCAATAAACAAATCGAATCCGACAATATTTTTCTACATTTTATTGTAAACAATAAAAAAATGTCTGATTTTGCCGAGGCGTTATGGTTACACCTATATTTTGTTCGGTAAACACGAAATTTTAGGTGACAACAAACATATGTTGAGCAGATGGTGATAACGTGTCAACGAGCTCTTGTAGAACACCCCCAAATAGGAAAAATTTAAAATATTTCCGAAGCGTGATGCTGTGAAATTTTTCGAAATTGACAAATAATAATATACTTTTTGTTTGAACAATTTCGTGCTATAATTATTATTGTTCATTATCATGAACATAAGAGGAATAAGCGGAGAGACGGCGTCCTTAGGCGTCGAATGAGGGTACTTGGCGCCAGAACGTCATGAAACAGTACGACTTTAACAATCCTCCAGTTGATTATTAAAGAGAAAAACAGGAAAATATAATTTTTGAGATAAAATTTTTAGTGGAAAACGTCTACGCAAAAGCAATTTCTTAATTTTCAATTTTAATGAAGCAATATTTGAATATTATTATCCTGGAATCGTATTATTAATATCATAAAAGATATGGATCTTGCAACTAATTGGCAAAACTGCTTTTGATAGACCTTTTGTGTCTGTCACTCGACAATCTAGGATTATGCCTGCACTTTATTTCATAGGATTAACTACAAACCTAATATGTGCAGCTCTAAAAGTTCCCCCTTTGCTGGATATTTATGGTTGCTAAGATTGCATTAGTTTAGTTAAAAATATTTTTGTAAAAAGTTATACTCCTGGAGATTATAACGCACATTTTTATAAAAATTTATGTGATTTTTAAAAAATTACGAAAATGTTTCTGCTTCTGGGCAAACGAAAAGTATACTTATTCATTTTGTAAAATAATAATTTTAAAAACTTAGGTCAAATAAAAAAAATAAAGAAATATACAATTCAAATGGCTTCTAATTAAATTTAAAAAGAGACCTCCAATTAAAAATTCTTATTCAACTAAAATACCTATCGAATTTGAATAGGAAAAGTTTTTAAATGTTAGCTGGTTAAAGCTTCTATTGAAAATTAACATGGCTAATTGTAATATATTAATATTTTAGTTGTATTTAATTTTTAACGAGCTAATTACTTATTTATCGATTAGGTGTAATTACTTTCGGCGCGATACTTTAATTACTCAAATTAAAAATTATTAATGAGCTGCTTAACTCAAACATCTCGGGTGGAAAAGCGATGAATGAAAATCGAATTTTCTTGCTCTTTTATTATGAAAATTATTTTTTAATTTATCTCAAAAATCTGAGGGCGTCGCGTTTCGGATTCCACGTTAAACTGAAATTTTTTGTTTTACGATCCGAAAAATAAATTAATAGTCTTCGGTTCGACTAATAAATATAGGATGTTACTCGTTTTATTAAGCTTGATGATACTTAATAAATTAAATTATGCATATAATTACCAGCAGTGCTTATAATCTAATAGAAAGAGGAGGAGGAGGAAGAGTAATCATTTACTAGTTGTAAATCTCGATTATTTTATTACCTACTAAATCGCTGACAACACTAACACGTACCCTATAAAATGAGATATTTTCACTCGACACGAGAATTTTTATAATTAGAACAAGCCCAGATAGTAATCATCGAGAAGATTATTAATTGGTCGAATATTTTGAAAATTTCTCAAGACCAATATTCCACTTTATTGCAGCTCTAAATTTTAATATAAATCTCATTAAACAAATTTATTGTTACTGCACGTAATAAACCATTGATATTAAATATAAGGCTTGCGCAACCCCTAACGGTAACTATGTGCAACCCTTAACGATCGCGTCGTGCACCTCCTAGTGGTCACAATTTACTTTGGTGCTTAAGCATGAGTAACAAAAATGTCGTCCAGGAAGCGTTACTTCCATAATAATGTTGTTTTATGAAGTTGAGTTGGGAAAAACTTGTTAACCAGAAGGCTATTTCTATATTGAAAAAAAACATGCGATTTCCACCTACATACGTGGATTTTTAAGAAAATCATTTTCTTTCGTCGCATGAACGTAATTTGAAATAATAAATAATTGAAAAATTCTTCTGGAAATACAACGGACATCCCTGGATTCGGAGTTTTTCTTTCGGGATGATCTACCCTTGCCGAGTATGAGTTGATAATTCGAGTAGATAATTTTTATATTTATGTAAATTTGCATATTACCCTTCAAACAAACGGCAGCAAATCGATACTTGACTCGTACTGGCGAAAGCGTATTAAATTTTAAACAGTAAATAGTAAGGAGGAACTTGAAAATACAACAGCAAAAGTCAACTAAAGGTTTCAAATTAATTCCCTCGATCAATTTAGCGCATCACACGAGAGATGGCAAATAAATACTCCGACAGATAAAAAGTTTGTAATTTCTTCTCGTTCGACGACTTTAAGTAAATAAAAGTCATTCTTTAATTATTTTAAATCAAATCGAAATATAAAGAAAAGTTTGCTTTTTTATTTGAACTCTTTTAATTGATGAGCTTCGTTTGAGCTATTAATTGAGGAGATAAAATTTCGTGCAACTCAAATAAGCCATTCTGCCGAAATTAAAACTTCAAGATTCCATACGTCCGCTATTATAGGTTTTATATTATTTTCTGGTGATAAATAAAATAATGGGTCCATCATCTATTTAAGTGCTTTTGGTACGATGGTTTTGGTTTTATATCCAACTTTAACGATTTCTCACTAACTGCGTTAATTTTATTACACCTTTACGGTGCAATAAATTAATAAAATTGTTACATGTTTTACGTATACCATTAACATGTTACAATGTTAAGGGTTCATATTTTTAATAATATAAAAATGTCTGAAACGCTATTTTGTATGCTAATATTATGTTTCTTCTTTTAGGATATCATTTCACCAATCAGCAGCCGCCAAAAATAACGGAACATCCAATCGATACGACGGTGGCACGACACGAACCGGCCACGTTGAATTGTCACGCCACTGGCGAGCCAGAACCCACGATAACGTGGTATAAAGACGGATCCGTTGTCAGAACGGTACAACATCGGGTTCTTTTGCCAGCTGGGAATCTGTTTTTCCTTCGTGTTGTACAAAGCAGGAAGGAATCCGATGGAGGTGTTTATTGGTGCGAAGCCACCAATGCATTAGGAAAAGCTGTTAGTCGAAATGCCACCCTTACGGTTGCAGGTGAGCTTTTTAAAATTTTCCTCCTCTTTCAAAAGTACATCCAGTACGCATTTGGCTAATATTTGTTCAATTCGTATGGCTTCCTCAAATTAACAGTGAAAATAAAGGAACGTTTCCCTATCGCAGCACAACTTCCTATAGTGAGATTTTAGGGGGAGTTGGAATTAAAACCGCGGGCTTTTGAGCTTTTCATTGTTTTCACGATTAGATGTAATGAAAAATCGGAAAGTATTTAGTGAATACCTACGGGATATAACGTTGTTCATGCTCGAGTAGCTTACATCTAAACGGCGTGGGTAGGATTTGCCCGGTAAGAACTTTTGTGTTGGTTTAGGAGCTCACTAAGTGGGGTGCTTTCGTCCTTATAACACATAAACATGCCTCACTTGTTTTATCATCTGGTATAAGCCGATAGCTTTTTATTATCCCAAAAACAAAATTTTACAAAAGCCATTCGTTCAAATAACAGTTTTGTATTATACATACTATGTATTTGAATTTAAAAATGAAAATCCCTCGGGGAATAACAGAAATTATATCTTAATTGAATATATATGTGTAGGTAATTATACCAGCAATAGTTTTCTGTTTGCTCTTTTTGCAAACTGGGAATGCTTTTAATCCAAAGTTTACTGAATCTTTGAATTAAAATTTAAAATCGCAGAAAACTAAGCAAACTTATTGAGTTTGCTTTGATTTATTTTAAAAAGTTCTGTTTGATTCGGGGGAACACTTGGCAATATTGTGACGTCGGGCTCGGGGATGCAGAAAACTTCGATTAAGTATCCAATTATTTATTTACAACATCGCAATATGAAACTACACAAAATCATAGTTTCTTAACTTTCAACAGTGTACCAATTATTTACCTTTAGAAGGCCTAATAAATTGCTTTATTATTGTAAATCTTGATTTGTATTGGTACCAAGGTAATTTATTACACTTGACAATTCAGTCGATACATTTAGTATACTGTATAATCAAAGTCACTGCTTAAGTACCTCCATTGTTTGTACATTTTTACTGTTGGCAACGCTGAAGTTATTCAAATAAGATTGAAAATATTGGGAAGGCGGCGCCTCGTTGCCCTCCCACTACTAGCCGCCACTGTGCATGTAGATTTTGAGATGTTGTTGGATGGGATCGTCTGAATATGAATTGATACTAGGCCGTAGTTACAGAAGAATTTATTTGCTTCTGCCATTAAAATTTGTTTCCAGGAAACTTTCCTTCGGCTTTGTGTATTAATAAAAGTCACTGGAAGGTTGATGGGGAAGTAGGGTGCATGCTCCTCATCACTTCAGATCCAACTTCACGACAACTTACTGACAATCATGCCATATATGAAAAATTTCCAAAATACCACTGACGCGCACGAATGGATTAGTTCTTTTCACCATAAACCATGATTTTCACATAATTACGTATTACAATATTGGTCAAAATAACATTATAAGCCGGTAAAACCGGTTATAATTCTAATTATTATGACCAGAAGTGCAGAGGCCGTATAAATTATTTTCAAAGTTTTTCTCTTTAACTCCGCATTGGCTACTGAGTAACTTTTCTGTTTTGGTGTGTGAAAAAAGAGTATACGGTGCACTGGAGGGTATTCCATACCACCCAAACCCCCCGGTTTGCCAAGAGCTGCATTGAAACTTGATCGACATTTGAATTTCTAATAATAAATATGTTTAACTTGAGGTTTCGAAAATAAATGAACTCAGGAGCTTTTCTATTACGATTTTTGTGATCGATTAACGGAGTTCTACTGCCCGGGAGTGCAAAAATAAATATACTTGTGTGCTCAGCAGCCGAACCGAAACTATAAACTGTAAAGCTGTGGGGCTCCTAAACCTTCTTGATTTTTGAACAGTTAGTGTATACCGGGGAATACCCTCCAATGCACCAAAAGAAATTTTGATCAACTTTACTCAGTTGTTATTCAAATACTATAAAAACAAAATAGCTTAGGATATACTTCGGGTTTTGCAGATTATTTTCCTATCATTGGTATTTTCCCAAAAACTCTAGTTTTACTCTGCACGCGTCAGCAAACAAGCGGGATTGACTCCCTTCCCCCTTATGACCGCTCTTGTTTCAGGAATTGCGTTGTTCTAATGGAACAGTATTCCTTCTGATGTTACAAAAATATTGGTGCAATATGGATTTCCAGTATTATTGTGCCAATATCTAAATGTGAACATTTTGCAATATTGGTGCAACATTGATGTCCAATATTGACGCAATATTTATTTGCAATATTGAATCAAGATCGGCAGGCAATATTGATTAACTATATTGTCGCCATATTTCAAAACAATATTGCACCAATATTGGATGAAGATCGGCAGCCAATGTAATACCACCAGAAGCTCATAGCTAAGGAGCTTCGCAGAAATGTTTCGAAGAAGATCAATTTCACGAAAGTCTTGGTTGAAATTGAAAATGCTAGAGGGCGCTTCTATATTCAACGTTGGGGAAAATGGATTGTATAAAATATAGTTTATTGGAAAATCGGTTCTGGAGGATAGATAGATGAAAGGATCTAATGAGGATAATTTGAATTGTATTTGAGAACAATGTCCTTATTTATAAATCAAAACAATGTCAAACAATTAAGTACACTATTATCTAAACAAAAACACTTAACACTTTCATCAAGAGTTTAACATAACGTATTTGACAAGGATAAATTTATTTACTTAGCGAAATATCTTGAAAATCGGCATTATTGTGCAAACAAAGCAACATAGCAGTGCTATAAGCGCGTATTATTAAATTCGAGGGAGTCCTTGGAGGAAGTGGTTGTTTATTCAGAACAAATCAATTTGCCCCATAGCTGTAATTTGGTTGAATAATTTATTGTGTTATTTCATAATTGGTAATTATGGATCTCATGAACCGTATTAAAAGCCCATATTTATTTTAAACCTTGTTTACTTGAATACCCAAATCGTACGAGTAAAATGAATTTGGGAAATCTCTATTGTTTACTTTATTGCGTTAATTTATCTTTTTGTGCCTGTTTGATTTGATAAAAGAATTTTCTCTTTAAACAAGAGACTATTAAAGTGTCTTGATTAAATATTTAATGGTAAATAATGGACGCTTATGTAAAAAAACTAAAATTAATTTCGTAAATTATTTCGTGGATAATTTACATAATGGGGTCACAATAGCACGACTATTAAATTACAGTTTCATTATTTACCTTTTCATCTTGTTATTTTTAGTTTTTCAAAAATAAATTCCAAATCGATATGCATCTACCTATTATTACTATTATGTTTTGTTGCAAATAAATAGGTCGAAAGTACAGAGTAAATTATTTATTGATTGCATCGAATTTGATTAGTGACTATTTATGTTGTTTACTAACCGAAATCCATAAAGGATATTAAAAAAATCCTCGGAAAATTCAATCGTATTTTCCGTTGATATCTCTTTTTTACGCCCAATTGTCTCCAAACAAAAAATTTCACAAAACTTTTGACATTTTCTGAATTCGAATTAATCGAGTGCATGTTTAATGGAGCTTTTCCCCACAAATAACTTTTAAATAATGTTTGCTAAAAATACTTTTGCGTTTTAATAACAAAATACTGGAACGTGCTCTTTTGATGACCTTTCAGGACCTTAATTGCTAGGTTTCCGCACTAAAAGTTTGCCGTCTTGGATGTTTTTACATAAGTTCCCCTGTTTTAGCCGTGGCGTGCTGTTACAAAATAAACATTTATTTTTAGTTTTAATAATTCCTACCGCCCGCCCGCCACATGGTTTCCAAAATTCCAATTTTTTGTCTATAATTAGTTAATCGGTTGAAATTGCAAATTTTATTCTTATTTTGGCTTTTCTATCAATAGCATTCGGTTGTCTAATAGAAATGTTGTTTACTTTGGCACGGCAGACCTCCGAATGTCAAGATTTGCATACAAATAATTTAAATTTGGTCGTGATGAGACACTTAATTAATGGATCCGGAGTTAATGATTTTTCTTTCTCTGATGTTTTCATTTCGGATGTCAATTCTTCGCATTTCTTTCGAGACGAACAAAAATAAAAAGCTCAGTCCAAAATTATATCCAGAATGCGAATGCACATTGCATGGGGAGTTAGTAGTCGTGAGTTATTCATTGAATGTTAATAATTTAAACGTGAAATCCGAACCACGGCACAAAAATTCTACAGTGCCTGTATCGTTAGCCATCAGAGATGAAGATTTTATTCACGATATATCGGGTGCTGAATGAGTTAGCCGAACATAGGAAATTAACATGTTAAAACTTATTTCTGCAAATTCCTGCTTCCTTAATTATTTTAGAGAAAAAATGAAAGACACAAAAATAATGCAGAAATACAAACTACGAATGATAGGATCATTAGATTTCATCTAGCTTTATTTAAAGTCAAAAAATGCTTTTGAATTTGTTAGAATTTTCGAATCAATTAAATTTAATTTCTATAATTTCAAAAATAATTACCTTGGAAACTTTCATGGCCAGTCTGATAAATGAAACTTTTAACAATTTCAAAAGCATTTTTTGAGTGTTTAAATGAAAGTTATACTCTATTCATTTAGCACATGCAGTGGACAATAACAAATACATGCAGTTTGCACGTGATTTATGGGGAGGAGCTTGACAGAGAGGGACTAATCTAGGTTGCCTTGTATTTTTAGAAATTCAAACGCCATGTGAAAATTATATGCATCTACTTACAATGAAAAACTGTAAGTACAGACGGTATATAGGGTTGTCTTGACCTTATGAGCATCCAATCGCAATTGAATATAAAGCAAGCATGTGGATATCACGCAGCGATCATTGTTTACATCAGCTGCATGTGCTAAATGAATCGAGTATAGATGAAATTTAATGCTCTTATCATTCGTAGTTCATATTTTTGCATTATTTTTGTGTCTTGAATTTTTTCTCAAAAATAATTAGGGAAGCAGGAATTAGTATAAAATTAGCAGATTTTTAGGAATTTCTAGAATTTTCAAGTTTTCTACTGTGGCTCAAGAAAATATTCGTACACTTCTATATGTTAACAATGTAAATAGTACTTTTTGAAGCCTTTTTGGTACATAAAAATCGCTTTTATAGAAAAACTTATTAAAGATTTTCTGTTGAAAATTTAATTCGCTTCATTTTTGCTTCTATACATTTTTCTATTTTGTCGCACCGTTTCTGAGTAACGAGTTTAAAAAAATTTTAATGAAACTCCCATAAGAGCTATTTTAATTTTATTAAATTTTTTACAGAGTGATTTTAAAGTCGCTGTTACTCAGAAACGGTGCGACAAAATAGAAAAATGTATAGAAACAAAAATAAAGGGATTGAAATTTTCAATAAAATAAGTCTGGAACATTTTGCTATAAAATTGATTTTTATATGACAAAAACTAACTTCAAAGGGAACTATTACATGGCTAACATACATAGGAGTGTACGAATAATTTCTTGAGCTACTGTACTATGCATCTACATACAGGGGTACCAAAATGAATATTGACACCTTTATTTTTAAAGTTCTAAATGTGCTTGTAAAAAGTTGTCGAGATTTTATTAGCTTAATCTGCTATTATAGCACTTACCCTTAAAAATCAAAGGCTAGGCGTAAATCCGGGGGGTCTGGGGGGTATGGAACCCTCTGAGGTGTAATCCATACTAAGCGGATCCCTGGTTCATTTGCCAAAAGAAATTAAGAAGCCAAGTAGAAAGTTGACAAATCAATTAGCAATCCAATCTGATAATTATAATATGAAACAGGTTTGCATGTTTCTCTATTAGTTTCTTAATCAGACTTTCTCAGGGTGCCCAGTATAGAAAAACGCAAGTTTGGCAATTCAATTTTGATGAAAATAGTATAATTTTTATTAAATCATGAATATTCGTTTAATTTCATTTTGAAAAATTAAAGGTTTGGAATATGATGGAAGAGCGTATGAATAGATCTATTTTCGTCATCCTGGAACAAAAATAAATTTATTAAATTGCGCTTTTTGTTTAAGATTTTAATTTATGTGAATATTGGAAAAAGCTGAAAATCGGGTTGCATTTTGTTCCTTCATCTTTCCCAACTGTGGAGATTATCTTAAATTTATAGTCATTAGATGCCAATATATAATACCGAAACTGTAATACGAAGTGAAAAATTTAAATTTATGCGATATTCGCAGATTATTATATTCCTTAATAACGTTCTAAAATATAAGTGGGGACAAGGGGAGGTTGTTAATCTAAAGAAAATAAGACGCTTTTAGTATCATTATTGAATATGAAATTTATGAAATATTGCATTTTCGATCATATTTCAAAAGATAACTCGGCTTATTAATTTAATGTCATTATGTTATGAGAAATTCTGGAAAAGTATGCCCATCGACCTTTTTTAAATTAAAAATAATCCCGGTTTGAATTTTATAAAAGGATCGCCGAAAACTGTACAATTAAGAAGATACAATTACATTTAAATAAACTGCCTTTGAGAGTAATTCTTTCGGATAGATTTTTAAATGCGAATTTTCTATAAAAGGAAATTTATTATTTCAGAAATTAAAAAAAGAAAATAACCATTCCGTTCCGTTTCGAATTCGATAAGTAGGTATTAGGTATATCTGCAATGTCAATTTTACCGTGAAAAGGATAATCGAGATCGAGGGCGACACCGAAAAAAATGTTTCCATCGTCGGCCATTATTTGTAAATTTTTTTATTATAATTGGCCCACATCTTATGTATATTTTAAGACGGAAATGTAAGAAACTCGATTCCTCCAGAGATTAAATGACAACATCGCTCAGCCTCTATTTACCTTGAGTGTTGATTCAGCCACCGAGAAAAGATCAAGCTCTATGCTTTGAAATGCAAACACCACTCCCTTACCTACTTTCAAACTATTCCTAGCGTCTCCGACTTAGGTTTTGATGTACACGAGTTTTATTTTTATTAAAATGAATGAATATTTGCTTTTAATTACTTAAGTGTGTAATTTAATTTAAACCGGCATGAATAAATGGGCAAAAATCGATGCGCTCGAAAAGGGATGATTTTGTCAAATGCCAAATGTTATCCGTGTAGTTAGAAGCAGTTTGTGATGGAGAGACGTCATTCTTTTGCCTTCCTTCTTAACTTTTACGGGGCATTGAGATTACAGTAACAATGGCAAGCAGAGAGCATGAAATTGGGTATTTTATATTCAAAGTAGGTGTCTTTCATAATGGATCTTGTTTATTTTACTAAGCTTACTTTATGAAACAATTCATCCTTTACATGCATACCACGAACTGACTATAGAAAAGTCATCGGAGAGTAATAAAAAAAACCTTTGCAGTAAATTAGGTAATTTAAACTTATATTGAATATAAGGCTTATCTCAAGTAATCTAAGAAGGCGATTTTATTGACAGTCGGAATTGTTTGGGAAACTTTATTATAATTTTAAATTCCTTTTTGGATTTTTCAAACGTCCGTGCTTATTTTTATTGTCTTCGCAAGATTAGCGCCGCCATTTATAAAAATAGAAATGGTGCCGGTGTTATATTGAAATTTTTTTTCCCGCACTTCCCGTGCGGTTGTTTGCGCAAAATTGCAAACCGAAAATAAATATTTAACGAAAATATTTCTGTGGAGTTTTTGTAATGAACAGCAAAAAGTGTCTGGAAAAGTATATTGGAGTTTTCATCGCATCCCCCAAACGCAAGATGTTGTTTGGTTTATTCGTTCGTGCGAAAAAATATTTTGATTTATTAAAGTGCGTGTGTGTTACATGTTGAAGTGTTGTCTAAATCCACAAATCATTAATAACGGTTAAAACAGTAGCAACATCTGACGCTGTTGGTTTTTGTGTGGTGCTCGACTTAAAATATGCAAAGTGTCAATCCGCTTACAATTTCGCGCTTCATCCACCAGGTGCTACAGCCATCAATTCCCTCTCGCCGTTGCCATCTCTGCTTATTTTCTAGTCTTCTTTGATAAGATTGCTGTCATCTCACGACTTGCTATGACATCTGCCCTTTCCCTCAAGTATATTCTCATTTTCTGCTCGCTTAGTTTGTAAAATGATCATCGCAGGGTCGTACTATGTTATTTTATTCAAATTTGAATGAGTTCATTGTTTTTCTACGTGCAGCCGTTTTAATACAAACTAATGGAACCTCATATTTAGTATTTTCTATTTATCTTGCCCATCTATATTCAAATCGCGAGACATTTAAATTCAAATTGAACTTGCCTAGGAAAAATGAATGTCTGCCTTCCCAACATTAACTTATCTTCTAGTATCGATTTGGAAACTTTACAACAAAAGAACAGAATAATTCCAACCCTGACTAATGGCTCTCTCGTTCCTTAGCTTTGTCAGAGCTGAAACATTAACTTGAAGGGCACTTGACCACCTGAGACTTATAAATGGCATCTTAAAATCTTCGTCTAACGAGAACGCACTTTCTTCGAGGAAAAAGGAAAAAATTCTTTTTCCCAATCGTTTAGAAACAAAATCATTTGCGTGTCGCAAAACAAAATGTTGACGAAAAATGAATGGCACGTAAAGTGGATGGAGGATTTGTTGCGTGGGTTAAAGAGACGTAAATAAATGGCGCCATTAAACTGCGTCCGAAAAATAATGAGACCGCACAGTGATCGGATGTGCTTTGCTCGAAACAAACCACTCTTGGCTTCATCCGATTTGTGCTAAAAAAACTGTTCTTTTATATCTTTTAATTTAAATTTAAATCGAATCTCAATATTTAGGTTTAATTATTAAATATTTGCATTGTAATCGGTTCGGTGACAAATTGGCGTTTTCGCTTTGATTAAAAGCGTCGAATTAATCTGAGGATACGGCTCGCCGCATATGGAATGTATGGAAAACACATCCTTATGTTTGGCAGCATTGCCCGAAGAACCATTGATCCAAAGGCATTTTTGATTTGCTCTCGCCGAAACAAATAGAACTTAGAAATTGGGTATCGAGAGCAAAAGCAATCGTTTTGCTCTAATGTAATTTATTAGCTTGCCTGTACGTAGCTGGACGCAGGAGTGACTATGTGTTATTTATCTTGGCGGGTCCCCTTTCATTATTTAATGCCCGAACATAAACAGCGGTTTGTTGATTCTAGTTAGCTTTAATCTTCGGTATTGAGAGTGTCTTTACTCGATATTTGACAAATACTAAGTTCCGAAAGTACCAGTATACACTTGGATACACATTCATCATTTTCTAAACAAGCCCGAGATTTCTTAATCATTTAATTTCACTTTGTTAAACCCAATTTAGTCCAGCCTCAAGTTCCCATTTCATTTTAGAGTAGCAAAGCTAAATAACCAAATCGATCGATTGACTCGCCAGAATTTAGAGCTTTTGGAAGATCTATTAGGTCGCGAGTTGAATTCAAATGCGAAAGGCTAGTTAATTTGACCTCTTTGTTTACCTATTCACCTGAAATAGCAAGTAAGTAAATTTCCCTTGAATATGATTCCTTTAGAAGCTCTTAACGTTTTCGGTACTCAGTAAAACTTTACGGTGACTGTTAAAGGGGATTATAACCTGAGAACCTGGAATTCAATTACGTTATAAACTTGTAAAATTTATCATTAGAGACGCTTTTATTTCTTTTGCATCAAGATATTTTCATTTAGAAAATTGCAAAGTATTTTTCCGCCAATCGCAAGTCAACGTATGTAGTATTGTGACGTCACAAAAGGGAAAGAAAATAATGAATTATAAATAAGCTGTAGACGTGCGTGAACTTGATTTCCTTTTTTCAAAAAATTTAACTGTTTTAATTACAATTATTCTGATTTTTTTTAGATTTTACAAATAAATATTTAAAAATCACCAAAAATTTTGTTTTGCCAGCACTCTTTGTTTGGAAATTAAAAATTTTTTGATTGCTTTCGATTGTTTTCGATTTATTCTCAATTGTTTTGTAAAAATAAAATTTTTGAATCTAATAATATTCACTAAAATCGAAAACAATGGGAACAATGGGGAATTTTTTTAAGATATTATATTATTATTTTTGCAAAATCAGAAAAAATGTCGTAACAATCCAGAACAACAAATATTAAATTTTTCGAAAAAGGGATGCCAACTTTACACATGGCTGTGTTGTTTTTCATAAGTTTATTTAAAGCAAATTTGAACTAAAATACCAAACATATTTATTTAATAAATAAATATATATGTATTGAGTAAATAAACAAAGAAGGAAATTTACTTCAGCGTTTCTCAAACAACTGTTCTGTTGCGGTGAAATTTTAAAGGACTCTGACTTGAGACTTCAACGTCAGAGGCACTGGCGGCTTTCTATGTTTGGTGGGTGTGTTAATTCCAAAATTGACGGTAAGAAAAGTAAATTAAGAAAATTATTCTCTTCTTATTATTCATTCTTAGTTAAATGGTTCAGATAGAAACAGGAAAGCAATGATCGATTTTAAATGAAAATAAAATAAGTGCGTCATAATTTTCTACTAATTACTGTGGTCTTTTATTATCACGAACATTAAATCGCGAAACTAATGACTTTTAACCGATTGTGTTCTCGTTCGATGCTACAGAAACATAATTTTTAATATATCGAAAACCATAAAGGTATTGGTTGAATATTCATTCAAAAATCTGTAATGGCCAAATGAAATTGTAACGACTAGCGATTTGATAGTGCACCAAATGTTGGATAAGAATTATGATTCAATTTAATTTGCATTTTGGAATAATTTGAAATATCGAAAAATTTTGGAAAATATACTTTCTGGCTAAATTTGCGGTAGCAGATGCAGACAAACTGATATGATAATAAAATTATAATAAAATCTTGTATGAATAATAATAAGAAGTTGAAGCTAAACCCTCAATATCGTGGGATATATAAGTGCTTTCCTTTGCCTGTTTTCATTGAATTAATTACTTGTTTAGACAACTGTAACGTAACAGGCAAACCATGCAGAATAATGCGTGGTTTGCGGCTGTAAGAAGTTCCTTAGTTTATTAGTTTGATCCTCTATTATTTTCTACCATCACATTATAAATTTTTAAACATCGGAAAGGCCTCCAAGGCATCGAATTAATAATGACAGTTAATAACGAAGAGTACTACATTGTTGTTGGAAAAACTAAAGCTCTTCCAGCACTTCCGTCGCAATAGAAAACAACAGGTCCGTATTTAAAATCTGTAGAACCCTAGGCTGAATCTAGGTGCGGGCCCCACTGGTTTTCTTTTTCGAGAATTCATTGTTATTCTAAGTAAACATTTTAAGTAAATTCAAGATTAAAAAAAAGCTTTTGAAACAACGCTTTTTTTAAAAAGTAAATAAAAACGCACTAAAAAGTAAAAATATCTTTTTTAAATAAGAACAAACAAAGATTCCTGAAAACATCTCTCCAATTTTTCAAATAAGAACAAACAAAGCTCCTTGAAAACATCAATATAAAATAGTCCCACGCTTTTATATTTATATAGAGCCATCCACCGCTACTGCACGATCATCTTTAAATCTTATTAGTTGTTAACCAGCACCTGCAAAAAATATAAATTCCTTTAATACAGAAATCAATTAATTTCTACTTCAGAACATACTAAAATTTTTAATTGCCCAATTATTATTAATTATTAATTACCCAACGATAACTTCGTTTATTAAAAAAAGCCTTTTATTAAATTTTCACAAAACGATTTACTGGCTACATCACTGGAAAACCGTTCGCCCAAGACTGCAATAAAAAAAACAGGTTAACAATAAAATTTTAGTTTTTTGGAGAGGCCATTCTGAACTCCACAGGTTTAGTTTCTTTCGAAGACCGCTTCCCAAATGAATGAGAGCCTATTTCAAAAGGTTCAAACTTACAAAATGTTCTGTTAATTTTTATTTTGGGATTTATCTAGCCTTGACTGTCGGATCGATTGATGACTTCATGAGCAGCCAACCAACTGCTGAGCAAAGAAAATCTACGAAGAAAAAAATTATTTTTCTGTATGTAATTTACTACTTCAGTACGTAAAAACAACTTTTCTTACCAGATTACATGCATTTAAAGAAAAATGCATTTTTCACAATTTTCCACACTTCACTGGCTACATCACTAAAGGAAAAAGTTTACTAACCTGAATTGCTGCTAAACCCACGAAGTGGACCCTACCTGCAATAATAAAGAAAATTTTCTGTTAGTTATTATTTCGGATGAGAATGAATTTTTTAAAATTACCTTTTACACTGTAGTCCTATCGCATTATTCCTGTTGGCCATAACAGCTACTCCTTCGTCCATAACTCACCAACCCGGACACTTGCACATTTTTTTTAACGATTTCGAATGAAATTTTTAATAAAAAAACACTTGGAAGCACAAAATTTTCACTCAAGTATTAAAAAAAATGATTCGCGATTAATTAAAAAGCTAGCATCAAGCTTTTTCACAAAGATTCGTACTCGACACATCGCACTCCCGTTCGCGTAATACGAATTTCGCGTTCACGCACAAATGTCGATCTTAACTGGAAATGAAAAAAAATTGTTAATTATATTCTTATTGTGATTGTATATTTTGTAAATTGTTTATATAAAAGAAACGCTGCGTACAAGATTCGAACCTGTGCGGATTAAGCCCACCGGATTTCTAAAATTTTGTAACATGGGAGGTTTTCGATTTTATTTGAATATGTAAATATGTTGAATATATTGTAAGGAGTAAATATTTCGAAAATTTTGTGTACACTTATTTGGAATTCCCTTGGAAATCTGTGGAATTCACTGGAAATCATAGAAATTCTTTAGATTGAAACTAGTTTGAAAATCAAGAGCGGAAAGTTCATGTAGGGGTTTTTTTTGTAGATTTTGTTAGTTTTCGTCATGAGAAGGGGGTTAGATACGCCGTTATCTTCTCTCTTTCCAGCCGCCCTTGCCAGGCAAACTTAGAAACTGAGAAATTTGAGAAAATTTAGAATATTTCGACTATTTTAGGAAGGTCAAGGAAATCTTAGAAAATTAAAAAGCTAAAAAATAAAGCTCATCTGGGGTATTCTTAAAATTTTCCAAGATTTTCCTCCACTTTTGTATATATCACAAGTTCTTCTCGATTTCCCAACAACAAACTAGGGAGAAATCGTTAAAAAACTCCGGTGCACCAGCAGTGAAGAGAAATCTGAAGATATTCGGGGAAATTCCAGAAAATCTTGAGGAAGAGAAAAATTTAAGGATACGTAAAAAATTTTAGGATATCTTAAGAAATATGGAAAAAAAATTCAAGAAATCCAATGAAATATCTGAAAATCTAGAAAATTTCAGAATATTAAGAAATTCAAAGAAATGAGAAACCGAAAAACTATAGAAAATTCTAAGACATCTTAAGAAATTTTCGAAAATCTTAATAAAACCAAGGAAATTTCAAAAAATTGAAACTTATCTAATATAAGTAGTATTCTTATGATTTCCTTGTATTTCCTATTTTTTAAGACTTCCTGGGATTTACTCAAATTTCACTTCACTTGTACACAAGAGCAAATCTAGGAAAAATTTATGGAGGTACCTAAGTGAGGCTGGCTGGTAAAAAAATACAGATTTTTTTAATTAAGAATTTACTTAAGTATATTTTTCTAATTTTAGTAATATTTTGGTTTTGATGGGTGATAGGGAGCCGGGACAGTTACCCCGTTACCTCCCCTTTGTTGGAAATCCTTGAAATTCCGAATCCTGTGTACAAAATTATTTTGAGATATTTACCCCCTTGGACAAGAAGGGAAATCTTGGGTACTTGGGGTGCAGTACAAATCAAACAACGGGATACGTCGACTAGTTTCGATTATATTATAATCATCCTTAAGACTGGCAACCCTGGTGTTATGTGTTTTGAAAAACTGCAGATGCTAACAAGAACATAAGTAAAATGGTAAATGGTTTCCCCACTGTGCCATTATCACAAATATGAAGTCAAACATTTAAAAATTGATTAAAAATAGGAAAATTGTAAAAAGAATGTCAAAAACAGTAAAATGTCACTCTTTTACTGTTTGACATGTCATTTTTTTTACTGTTTGACATTTTACTGTTTTTGACATTCTTCGTTACCATAGGTGGATCTGTTTACAATTCCCTCATTTTTAATCAATTTTTAAATGTTTGACTTGATATTTGTGATAATTGCACAGTGGGTAAACCTTTTTCCTTATGTTCTTATCATCTGCAGTTTTTTAAAACACATAACACCAGGGTTGCGAGTCTTGAGGATGATTATAATATAATCGAAACTAGTCGACGTATCCCGTTGTTTAATTTGTACTGCACCCCCAAGGTATCTTGTTCAGTTTTTTGGGGTGAGAATAATTTGATGTTTACTCCTTGGGTTTACTCATCCAGCTTACAGTGACTAACGAAAATATTCGAACCCTCCTATTAACAATGTAAATTGCACATTTTGAAACCGTTTTTGACATACATATAAAAATAGCTTTTACACCAAAACTTTATAGAAATTTCTGTTAAAAATTTTATTGTCTTCAATTTTGTACCTATGCATTTTTTAATTTTGTTGCGGCGTTTTTGACTGGCAGCGACTTAAACAAGACTTTGTTAAGCACAAAAATATTATCATCTATATCTTGGAAACGGTGCGATGAAATAAAAAACTGAATAGGCATTTTTTATTGAAAATGTGATTCTCTACATTTTTGTTCATAAGCATTTTTCTATTTTATTACACCGTTTCCGAGATATAGATGACGATATTTTTTGTGCTGTACAGAATCTTGTTTAAGTCGCTGCCAGACTAAAACGGGGCGACAAAATTGAAAAATGTATAGATACAAAGTTGAAGACAATAAAATTTTTAACAAAAAATGTCTGTAAAGTTTTGCTGTAAACACGATTTTTATATGCCAAAAGCGGTCTCAAAATGTGCAAATTACAATGTATGCATAGGAAGGTTCACATATTTTCGTTAGTCACTGTGAATAAATCAAATAAGGTTTAAAAAACATATGATTGGTTGATATGAACTAGTTTTTAAACATGGATTGGTTGTCGAGTTGTAAAACTTTTTATTATAACTTAAAACAAAATTATTGGAAAGAACAAGAACTTTCAAATTTTTAAGTTTTATTAATAAAGGGGTAATTGTAAAATATTGTGCAATATTTGTAAACGGAAATAAAGGACATGAGTCATAACGTGTGACGTGTTGAATTTTGGGATCCAATAAGCTGAATCTGATTTGTTTTATATTGAATTATACTTATATAAAATCATCTAAGGCGGCTTAGATCAAATTAAAACACAAAAACTCGTGAGAAAAAGTTTCCTTTGGATGCTTGATTCGCGAATTTTCTATTGTGTTAATGTAAAAATTCAAAGACTTACGTTTCAATTCACCAGAACGTCCTTCCACATCATTCACCGACTTCAAAAGAATGTCTTCTCATTGATATTTTCCATAATTTTCCATTAAAACGCAATAGTTTTGTTATTATTCTCCCAAGAACCCAAGATGCAACACTGCAAGTCGGGACTTGTCAGAAATAGTAGGCGTAGTTTTGTGACGAAAAAGGTGACAAAACGGCAAACTAAAAAAAATGAAGTGTTTAAAAGTAGCCCTTGAAAATTGCACAACGAAAATGATGAAACTAATCGAGCACTTTTCCGAAATTTACGAAAATTACGAACAAAATCTGCACAAAAATGTTACTGAAATTTCCACGGAAAGTGGATAAATCACAAATACACTTACCAAGAGGATTGCACAAGTAATTTTTCCAAAATTTCTTCATACGATGTTATTGCAGAGGCCTTAAACAAACAAATGAGTTCGAGTGACGCGGCGGACGTTGTAATTCGCATATCAACTTTTTTTGTTTCCTTAAAAGGTGGTCACTTTGATAAGATTTTATAAGTAATTAGGATTAACTTACATGTGTAAACTATATCGACGTTTTGTTTTTTGTTTCGACTTGACAGACGGAAGTGTTTTGTTTTTCGACTTTGGTGCTGTTTTTATCTGCGCATCCTTTTCGACCTGAAAAAGAAAGAGAAAAATGTGGTGAGAAGATTATTTTCGATTTTCAGGTTGTTCGTTTTGTGGTTAATATAAATTAGAAGTGGCATAACTACAAATTTTGAAAATTAAACATCACAAAAGCTTTTAAGCTCGTATGTCAGCAGAAAGTTATTTCAAGACCACTTAACAGGACTTGAAATATCGTCTTCTGTATTTTGTGACAATTTTCACTAAATGAAACAAATGACTTAAAGTTGCAATCTAACATAACAATAGGACCAAAATTACTTAAGTTTATATTAAGTGGAATTTTAAAATAGAATTAAATGAGACAAATTGCTACGACGATCCCGCTTTTAAAATTCCATAAATTTACAAATTTTTGGATTTGTTTATTTTTAAATTTGGCATTAATTACTACGGCGTGGTCGAGAAGTAAAGCCAAAAATAAACAAATTAATTTCGTCGAGCGATTGGGGTTCGTCTGAATTTTTTCTCGAGTTTTGTTTAGGGAAAGCTAACAAATTTGTAAAATTTAAATTAGGTTTTGATATTTTAATGCCGATATTATGTTGGGAGCATGAAGCTTGCGTGATCCCCCTGATTTATGTTGTCATTTTATAAAACAATTTAGCTTATTGTCTGTTACTTCAAGAATAGTTTGGATAGTATTGCGAAATGGAACATCACAAACGTTCCATAAATCCTTCCTTTATTAACGCCCAACAATGGATTGAAACAAAAAGTCTACACACGATAAAGATTTAGTTTATATAGATAAAGGCGTAAACTCCAAGTAATATTAAATTTGATTTATTAACTGAGCATGTATTGTAAAGGTTATATAGCTTCGTGGTTAAACTAAATTTACTGCTGTTATCGTCAAACTATAAATTGATTTTATAGTAAAAACACTGGATAATGGTCCCAAATTTACATTTTCACAAATTAATTTTTTATTGCTAAACAAAAATTGAAAAACAGAAGCTGCTGTTGGTATTTTAAGCTGCATTTATACCAGCACATTGTGGTCAAATATCATCAAGTTACAAAACGGACTTTCCGGTTTTATGGATTATTTCAGAAATATAAAAAAAAATAAAGAAAATCAAATTCAACACTCTGCCAATAATAATTCCTTCAAATCTGCATTTGAAATTCGGATTTAGTATAAAAGAAAATACGTCTCTATTGAAATTGAATAACGGATGCACTAAAACCTGAAAACCATAAAAAACGACCCAAATATAAAATTGCTTTGATATCAGCCACCCATATTGTTGCTAAAATTCAGAATACGTTTCGAAAGTAACTTTTAAATAATAATAAAATTTATACGAAATCCCCAAGTGACCTAATGCATATCAAATGCGGTGAATTTAATTTACCCAAAATGCACGAAAAAATTAACAATTACCCGACTGAAAAATAATAATTTTATTCAGACCTACAATTACGTAGTCATTTAATTTAATAAATGTCTTATCTGATTTAATTATTTCGGCCCAAGATAAATTGGAATTAAATTATGTTTTGTTAGGCTTCTATCGATTTTCGGCAATTTTATTATCCTTTATTATGAAATATGACTTTATTTGTTCAAAATTAATGGCACGATTGTCGCTTACACAAAATTGTAAGTAATCAATTTAATATAACCAACTTTTTTTCTTGTTTTTTTACCCAAACTTATATTGCATGGAAAAGTTGGTTAAAAGTTCATTACGTGAATGGTTTAGCAATTTATAACTTTTTCTAAAGACTCCTTTAATTTTTACTTTTGCGGTATCCTACTAATAATACAAAGTTTCAACATGTAACCCTTGCGAATTTTTTTCCTTTCATTATACCTTTTGTATTGGTATAATTAAAATTTTAAAAAATAACTAGTATCGAAATTTTATAATCTATAGTTCAAACTGATTTTTTAATTTATTTGTTTAAATGAACTAGAAAAATGAATAATTAAAATAAAAATTGAAATCAAAAAAATAATTTTCATGAGTGACTGTGTTTCGGTGGCGATAGAGGACACTTTTCTAAGAAAAATATTTAACAACAATTTTTTTCTAAATTCAAACCCTCGAGAGTTAGGCCACTTTAAAGAATTTTTTTAATTTCCACCTTCACATGCCCATAGCACCGAAAATATTGATTTTTCAGTAAAAATGGTGAAGTGCTTATTTAAAGAGCGTGAAATAATCTACAAACTAGATTCAAACCTTTTCTTGTCTAAAATCAACGGATTTCAAGTTATGAATCAAAGAAAGTAAAAAAATGTTGAAAAATTCGAACTTTTTCTTTTTTTGCGTTTTTCCATTTTTATTAGGTATAGAATTTTTTATTTAAAGCCTAAAATCTGCGTATTGAACATTTACTTAAATAATCTATAATAGTTTAATCTTAATTAATCACATAATTATTCAAGAAAAATAAAAATTTTGTGAATTTAATTTCTTGTTTTGTAGCTGCCTTGTTTATTATTTTCTGATTTTCTGTCAAATGGATTGGTTTTTCAAAAATTTTCACTAGACAAAAGTTGTAGTCTGTTAAATTTCCTATCCGGAATGGGGCGTCAGATTTTTTCTAAAAATATTTTGTTTAAAAGATGCAGGGTTTTGAAATAAAAAAAATAAAACAAAATTTGTAATATTTTTGTACTAACTTTAATTAATAACTCGAAAACCGTTGATTTTAGACAACGAAAGGTTTAATTGTAATTTGTAGATTATTTCACGCTCTTTAAAAAAGTACTAAACCATTTTAACTGAAAAATTAATATTTTCGGAGCCATAACCATGTGAAGGTGGAAATTAAAAAAAAAACGCTTTAAAGTGGCAAACTCGACGTCAGTCGCTTTACTTATAATTTAAATAAATGTAGTTAATCTGCCATAGGACTACGAGAATTATGGTGCTGGTATTTTCAAGTAATTTTTGCGGTAATTAGTGGAGCTACTCAGAGATCTGAGTCTTTCGAGATTCGTAATTTTTGAGTTGGAGCAGCTTCAGAGATGTTTTTAAAGAGCAAAACGGCTCAGAAATTTACTGTTTGACTAGATCTGTCATTTTTGAAAGTAATTTTGGCTCAAAACTACTTGTATAACAAAACCAAGCCATGAAATGAAAACGGCCAATCGAATAATCGTATTACGTTTTTAGGGTACTAGGTGATTTGGTCCTCGGTAATTTCACCCCTTGGTAATTAAATATCCCTGGTAAATTGGTCCCCGGTAATTTCACCCCCGGCAATGTTTCTTTTAGGAGCGATTTTGCTAAAGAAAAATTATAAACTAATACTAACCTACATAGCCGATGCATATCTTCGCGCGGATATCTCTTTTACGAGCAATTTTTTTAAAATATCATAAACTAACACTAACCTACATAATCGATGCATATGTGCGCGAGCATATCTCTTTTTTATATTCCAAGCGATTCCTCCCACGTCATCAACAATAAAAATCAGAGTTACAGCCATATCCTCAGATGTAAAGCAGAGTAATATACTCGGAGTGCTAACAGTGTTCGTTTTTGGGAGCCTGTCTTTCACTTTTTACTATATGCCTACTAATTTTTTAAGCATATTAAAAAAAAATTTGGTGGATTATCCATTTGTTTTTGAAAAACGGCATTTAAAGATCGAAAATTGTACATATAAAATAACGTGCATTCATTAGTGGGAGGAGCCAAAGTAATTCAATTTAATTAATTCATTTTACGGTGGATCCGTGATTTGCCGTAGTTGCGCCAGCCAAAACTGACCCTTCGCAGCTCTCCGCTGCGCTCCGAGCGCTTCGGACCGTTTTGGTTGGCGCTTAACTCGCTAAATACATGCCTGAACCAAGGGGTAAATATGCCGAAAATTTTGTGTACACTTGTTTGGAATTCTTTTGGAAATCGTTGGAATTCTTTGGAAATCTCTGGAATTCTTTAGAAATCCGTGGAATTCTTTAGATTTCAACTTGTTTGGAAATCTCTGGAATTCTTGTAAATTCCTTGAATTCTTTGGAAATCACTGGAATTCTTTGGAAATCTCTGGAATTCTTGAAAATCCCTAGAATTCTTCGGAAATCGTTGGAATTCTTGGAAATCTCTGGAATTCCGAGTCTTGTGCACAGAAATTTTACTGGATATTTACCCCTTGCTGAACCCAATCCACCTGGACGGGAAAGCCGCACTCGGTAAGGTGTAACACGCGTATGATGGCTATCACTAAGACTAGTTTCAGAGTACACGTACCGTCAACATAAAACATAAAAACAAAAAATTTTGATTTTCAAATGCCGTTTTCTCGAAAACTAATGAATAATCCACCAAAAATGTGTCAATCCGGGGGGTCTGGGGGGCGTGGAACGCCCTCCAGTACATCGTTTGTTAATTATCTCGATGGTAAATATATCGAAACGTTGATGATAACTTGATAACTGAATAACCCGTGAAGAAAGATCAAATATTGCACTGGAGGGCTTTCCATGCCCCCCAGACCCTCCGGATTGTTCCTACGTTTTGCATTTTTAAAAGTTTCTTTTACCACAGCTTACGCTGGGGTTCTAAAAACATTTTAGCATTTAAAGTAATAAACTGTTTTTTTAAATATGGGGCAGTGCAAACTCAGATTTTTTAAGATTATTCCCGAATTTCTTATTTTCTAAGAGTTTTGTGCGTTGTTGTAGGTTGCCCCTTAATATTATAAAATGAAGGTGTAAATCCGGGGGCAAGAGGGGCGAGGACCGCCCTTCAGTGCATCCTTTGTTAATTAATATATTCTTATAAAGAATAAAGTATTCTTGACCTTCATAACCGATGCATATGTTCGCGCGGATATCTTTTTTACGAGCGATTTTGCTAAAGAAAAATCTTAAACTAACACTAACCTACATAACCGCGAGGATATATATTGGGAATGAAATTATCGGGGTCAAAATTACCGGGGACCAAATTGCTGGGGGGTCAAATTACCGGCTACGCGTTTTTAGGCCCTTTCAGCCCGAATTTTTGAATGATCCGCAAAATTAATTGGTTCATATTTGTAATTTACGCTGTGAACTACCGTAATTATCAGAAAATTTTTTAATTCGTGCGGACATTTTTGTGGTACTCTCTCGCGTCGTTTTAGTTTCCGCCACGTTGTTCGCCATAAGTTTAACGTGGAATCCGAATCACGGCACTAATAATATTGTACAATTGTATAAACGATTGTCGCATGAAGTCATTGTTCGATTATTATTAGTTAACGCTGTAAAATCGATTAAATTGCGTTCTACTAAACCTACCTAGCATAATATATCGTGCATATTAGATGGTAATCTGGGACTAAATAATATAGGAAGTGGCCCAAGTCAGCAAGTTTATTGTAGAAACACATGCAAATCGGAATATTACCATCCACTACGTGAACTGTGTTTGCGAAGAACTTTAATTTAGATTCAGGTTATGAATACATAAGTAAGTTTAAACGGATAAGAGACAAAAATGCTTAGCTTTTATGTACCTACAAAATAATGAGGCAAACACTTTTTTCAAATATCCATTTAGACTTAAAAACCGAAAAAGTTTACTTTGCGCTTCAAAAAATTGGCGAAAATTAAATTTTGGCGGAGCAAAAATTTGCAGATTTAATTAAAATTTAATCCCACGATAAACTAAAATTTTAGTTTCGAATTTCTTTTTCGACCGACGCGGCGCCGGCGCTGCGCCCTCGATAAACCATCTAGTTTGGGATTTTGATTTTTTAATTCTACTAAAAATTAATCTTGCTTTACGAATAAATTTCGTTACAGATTATGTATCTCGTAAATATTACACCGAGTAGTAATAAATATGTAAAAGTAAGTCAGATTTATGACTGCCCGTGCCATTTTAATCTACAAATAGTCGATTCGTCCATTTTTAAAGAGTTATTGTTTTCAAAATGTAAACGTCAAATTTTGAATTATTACTTCTACTCCAAGTTATCACAAACACGGGTGGTTAACTTTTAACATCAGATTAAACTCGTCTTATGTTAAAACTAGTAATTTAATCGACTCGGTTCGTTATGACTGCCTTTGAATTAAATTTACGAATTAATTTTACAATAAAAATTATTTGTTAGCTACTATAACTGACATTGTAAATTAAATGGGGGATGTACCTACTGGCGGCGCGGTGGTCGGTGGGCTGAATTATTGGGCATCGGATCGGTTTTTTGTAATCAAAAATTATCAATATTAACCCTGGTTATCTAAATTGCATTTTTTTTTATCATCTAAATTATGGCTCAATTCAATTATCAAAAACTGGAAAGTACAAACAAAACATGTAAACGCTTGAATGTTTTCCCAGAGCAGAGAGATGTTAATTTTATCTGTTACACGCGTTCCAAGTTAATTACTGCACAAAGCGCCTAGCGTTATAGTTTAATTTGTCGTTAATATGGACTCTCCCCTATACCGTCTGCTATAGATCGAAGATAACACCATAGAACGTGCCGTAAGTTTTCAGACTTGAAATGAAAAGCCTGGAAATGTGCACCAAAATTAGATGCTTAGAAAAGCGTTAGGTACTCCACACAGCCAGCACAATTGTCAACTGATTACATTCAATTGATTCTATTAACTTGAAAGCGACCCACGTCTTCAGTTCTTCACACATACCCCTATTTTATTATGTTTTCAAAACACACTTAAATTTGTCAAAAATTACTTTGCTCGGCTCTCTTCCGAACCGTACAATTAGGTGCTAAGTATTAATAAAAGAGATATTTTCGGAAAGCTCATAAAATTTTATTCGAAATGGAAGGGCATACTTAAATTAACAAGAGGATCCTCTGCATTGTGAACCGAAATAGTTTACTATTTCTCATAAAATGCGGGCGTAGTCCATCACCGACGTCTCAAAATTTATCTAAACAAATTGAAAGACATGTGGAGTTTCGCAAAAATTCGACTGTTAATTAAACAATTTTTTAGGCAAATGAGAAGAAAAACATTAATTACTAAATGTGTTCGCTCGTATAAACAAACTTAAAAAACTTTAATTTACTTATGGATAAACAAAGCGTTTTTCATGGTAGCTGTGAAAGACATGAGCATTGGGAGGATAAAATTTAAATTTATAAAAAATTCGAAAAATCGAAATTTGCTATATGGGTAAACGTGCAACTGTGTAATTTGTTTTGTGGGAACTGAGGAAAGCGGTAAACAGAAGTTTGTATTGATTTAATACCCCCATTGTCCTCGGGGTAAAAGTAATCATGCAAGATGCTCCTACTTTTACTTTCTAATGATGTTTTTCGTCAATTTCCCTACATTACTTTTGCTTTATTTGCCTCGATTTTTCCAGCAATAAGGATTTTTTAAAATGGAGGAAATCTAAAATCTGCGGGGGGAGGTAGTTTTTTGAGACGAGGAGATGAAAGACGTTTGTTTGTTTGATTATATTTAATTACAGTCTACATTTCACCACGTCATGCCGATGTACGTACACGTGGTAAATAAAATTCAAACACAAATAAATGCGCCAGATCAAAAGAAAAATGAGTGTGATGCATCCCTTCTTTTACATTTAAGATTCATTCATTCGTAAAAAAGGGTAATGCGTTATGGCGAGAAAAGTGACTTCATCGTGAGACCGAATTGCGAGTTTTCCGATGCAAATTGAATGCATTTTATAACACAAATTAGATTTCCGTTTCGAAATTAATTTTATTCTTTTTTTTGTGCTTTCGTGATAATAATCTGATTGTTTTCCGTTCGTGTCCATCGGAATATAAGTGGAAATTCTAAATCTATACACGAAAACGAAAAATTTCCTTGCAGTTTTAATAAAAATTTGATTAAATACTTTTACTAATTTAATTTCTGCCTAATTGCATTCAAAGCGAATTAATAATTTAAAATTATTTAGCTACCTATTATAAAATTTTTTATTAAATTATTTTTAAAAATTACATTTTTAATCCCAAGAATTCGGGCAGCAGCATTGTTTTTGTGCCCGAGTTAGATAATTAAATTATTTATAATTGGGAATGCTTTGTTAATTTTGATTTTAAATACAGCATGTAATAACAATACAATGGAAATTTACAAAGCCACTTTGTATTGTTAACATCGGACTAGACTCTATTTTAACAATCAAGTCGACGTGACTCACAATCGAATGCATTCAAAAAATTCGATAAATGCAGTGGGCTAAATAAAATTAGATCCTGGCATCTGGTGATAGACAATTAAGTTTTTGGCACCCAACAAAAAATTGAAGTCACACTTAAGTGAATTGATATGAATGTATTTTCCATTCGGATTGTCAAATTTCCTTTCTATATCGCGCACGAAAGGAAAAGTGGTCGGAATAATTTTTAATTTAATTTCAATTGAACGGCGATGTAGATTTAATAATTTCTTTCGAGTTGTTCTCCATTCATTCCGAACGAGAGATTTTGCTTTGAGGAAATTTTCGAAACAAAACCGTTTTGTTAAATAATAACAACCGAAAAGAAAAATCTAATAAATCTCCTGTACGTACTGCGGTATAAAAAATATTTCTTGCTATAATACGAAATCCATCATATCAATGCCAATAATCGAATCTAATGTTGTTAATACGAAGCACAACAATGCCGAACAATGGGTGAATCTGTGGGAAAAATGAAACCCGAGAGCACGGCGAAATGAAAATTACAACGTTGAAAGAATTGATAAAAAAGTGCGTGATTATTTTCATAAAAAAAATACATTTTTTGTTCATATTGCGAAATTTGTCTTAAACTCTCTTAGATTGCTCAAAATTGGGGCATAACTGATCGATATCGCTGTTGTAAGTAATCCATTTTATTCAGAAATTCATTATAATGTAACCCGTGAACAATTATTAAGCAAGTCTTACACGACATCCATAATTTAAACGCAAACCTGCCGAACATGTTAAGGTGAAACCAGCGAAAATGGTAATCTAGTTTTTACATCTTTTCCATGAAGGAAATCTGAATGTCGATGAAAATATCCCATTTTGTTTTTAATTGAATGTTGGAGCTTTTTAACCGAAAAGGTTTTTGTATGTTTTAGTTTGTGCGTCATAGAATGAAAACACTGGAAAAGATTAATATTAGATTAACAAAATTAGTTTATTTTACGAGTATGTCTGTAAAATTTTGCTTGTGCAAAGTATAGCCCTTTGATCTTACATAATTTTATTATTAATGCCATAAAATTTCATAACGTCATTTATATACTGCAATGAAAATTTACTTCAACACATTTTAATAACAGCATAAACTTGTTTTGTTAGTAATTTAATGAATAATTCAAGCTTTTTTGAATCCACTCCCAACGCAATCGATAAAATGTGCAATTTTGGACTGATATGCATTAAAATCCAATTACTTATGCAGAGTATCAATTTCCTGAAATGTACTTAGTTAGCCGATAGCTTCTCTATTGGCATGTCTGTGTACAATGCAATTTGATTGATACTACCCCACGTAATCAATTCCGGATCTGGATGCATATTGGTCGCTTACTGTTAAAACCAACTTGGAATTGTATATGACCATGCTAATGACGTTACGAACGCCGTATGCAGTAGTACGTACGTACGGATAGACTTATTAAGTCGTAAACAGAGATCGTGATGCGAAATAACGTTATTAGCAGATTGGGTAAAATGAATATAAATGAACGAAACTGCATCGTATCGCAAAATAACACAAAATTATTCATCAACACACAATAATTCAAAATTATATGATTGACCAGTTCATATAAATTATGTATTCTATCATTTCGCAAATTTACATGCAATTTTAATAATATAATTCGCATGATTAATTTTAGCTAAATGTACGCCTGCTATATTATCAGTTATTTCAATTAATATTATATTTTAATGGATTACAGATTAATTCGCTAGTTCAGTAAAAGCCTACTACATGTGCTGTTGATTCGGGATTCTAAAGTAATAAGTTTTAAATTTTAAGCCAACTCTAAAACCCATCACGTTATGCAGTTTACTTTAAATTAAAGTAATACACTTTCTCAATAGCTTTACTATTAAATCTATAATCCATAAGATTTAAACAAATAAGATCTGAAGTCGTCACTCATGCAGCCTCGACAATTCGTCTCGGCCTGTATCCATACTCGTACTCGCTTCAAATATCTATTAAAAAAGTAGAAAGCACCGAATTAAAAAAATTCTACATAAATTGTATTGGGTCTGGGGTACTCCCAGACCCCCCCCCCAGTCTTCATCTTCATTTGAATAAAATATTGAGAATTGCGTCGACCGAGCAACCTACCAACCAAGGCAAATTTGTGTACACTAGATTTCCCCAATTTTCTCCTTAATTGCAAAAAAATTAAAATTATTAAAACAAGAAGAAAGTTTATCTATAATTTTCCTAAGATTTCCTAAAAATTTTTTGCTTTTCTAAAATTTTATTGAATTTCCTGGATTTTCTCAGATTTCCTTTCACTTGCATACCAGATTTCCCTAGCAATTCCCCCCTCGGTCGAAATGTTCATTTCACTCGTGTATGATTAAAGGTTTCTTACTGGAAAAATTTGACTCTGGGAAAAGGTAGAGGGAAGCTGTATTATTTTATTTATCCTAATATTGGCCCTCTCTCCGAACTGAACTAAAATTAAATGTTTCTAATAGCATCCACAGAGTGTTGGGCGAAAGAGGTTTAAAAAAAGTTTTCAAAGTTACTATTGTTGAAGGAAATCGTGCAAAGACACCCTCTTTTCTGCCCAAACAAAAGCTAGTTTCGATACCAAATTTAATAGAGGAATAGCCGAAGAGCGAAATTTCTTATTTCCTCGGATTTTTTGAAATTCCATGGATTTCTTCGAATTTCCACAAATTTCCACAAATTTTCTCATATAATTCACTTACACGCCAGACCCGCGGTCGAAATACTCGTTTCACTCGGGTGTTTTTCCGCTGGAGAAATTTTTAACCTTTAATTTCGGATTCTCCTCGGCATCGAACCCTGACACTTGAAAAACTACTTAAAAATACTCTGGGAATTGATTGCGAATTTTTCGCTTATTTTCTTAATTTTATCTCGCGCCAGCGTTAGCAACCGAATTTCTTTGTTTTGGTAGATGAATAAAACGAAATAAATAACAAAGGGTGAACTGGAGGGTATTCCATACCTCCCAGATCCTCTCGGATCTCCCGAAATTCACTCCCTCTCCGAACTGAAACTGAAATGGAATTTTTTCTAAAACTATCCTCAGAATGTTGGGGGAAAAAATTAATATTATTCAAAGAAATCATAAAAGTGCCTTTTCTTCTCTTCTTTTTTTCCCTGATTTCCCCCTGGATTTCGTTTCAAAAAAGTAGAAAATGCAAAACAAACATTGCTAAGATTTCGATTTCCTGAAGTTCCTTAAGACTTTCTTTTACTTATATACTGATTGTACTGTGATCTGGTTAAACAAAAAAATGAAGTACTTTGGTGCCGCCCGTTGCCGGCAGTAAAGTAAAGCTATGTTGCTTCTACAGAAAAGCGAATCTTGAAGTTTGGCAAGTGAAAAATATCATGTCAGACTTTTCTAATTTTATCTAATTTTCTATAAAATATTTCATGCGCTTAAAGGAGTTGCCGAATATGTGGATTGAGATTGAAAAATCAAAGCTTTCGATGATTAATAAACTAGATTTAATTCGGTTTTATAACATCTTGCGACGTTGCCATCCAAAACTGGATGCTCGTTCTGTATTCTGGAAGCGGTCACCCATCTAAATGCAAATGTCTTCTCATCAACTGTCTGGAAAAACGCTGAATTAGTATCTCCAATTAGACTGTTACAATTTCCAACTACTTTTCCTTAATAATTTTCATTAGGGTACCGGTGTAGGGGGAAATAAAAATTTAATAAAAACAATACAACGAAATGAAATTATATGAAACACCAAGATATATTAGGGGGTGGATGAAAGCAATGAAATGGACACGTAATTGGATTATTTAATACAACGAAAATTTTACAAGAGGAAATTCCTTTACGAAATCAAAAAGTTAAGTTTCCAAGTTTTTAAAAACTAATTTCCACAAACATTCTGATAATGAGAGCTAAAATTGCGAAAAAGTTGGTTTCCACCACAAAACTTGGTTAGCATTTTCTTGCAGCATTATCAAATTACTTCTAACTTGTGACATATCCGTTTGTAACCCCAAATTCAGGAACTATAACTTGGTATTTTCCGGATATTTTACCCATTTATGATGTAATTCGTCAAGTAGCAATTTCTACTAATATTTTGTCAGTCTTATCTAAACGTCGCGTACAATTAGTAATTAAGTACAATACGCCGCTCTTCCCTTTAGTAATTAATTGTTCATCATAGTAATATATTTAGCGAAATTTTAATTTTCTAGGGTTGCTATTTAATAAAACCAATCACGTGTTAATTTTGCTCAAATAGGATTATTTTCAGATTGAAAACGTCGAGCAATTATAAAAGTCGATCGTCAAAAGATAATTTACTTTATAATCAAATTAAGTTTTCTCCATACCAAACTACCCCTGACTTTATCCAGTACCTAAGTAAAATGTTGGCAAAAATGCGTTTATTTTTGTATCCCAAGTGGGACGCCTTTATTTTACGATTTCTCCTTTTAAAGTAAAAATTAAACAAGTCACTTTTAACGGGATCGTTTAACTTGACTTTGGATTCTAAAGGGTTGCGCCCTTAACGGTGATTTGATCGTACCGAAGAAGTCGGTTTATGGGGGAGATGCTTGCCATTATTTTCCCTTAATGGGTACAAACAAAAATTTATCGCGAGCTTTAAAATTTGCATATTCGGATTTCATTTTTAACCTGGTGCCTATACTCGGGATAAAAGAAAACCCGTGGAGGTCTCCGTACGAATACTTAACAGTCCATTAAAATTCCACAATTGCTACACATATTGCTTCATAAAGTGTAATCACCGATTACCGTATTTAAATTGCCTTCTAAATAAAAATTAATGCTGCTATACATTCGAACTATAGTCAATAAACAGGAATTTAAAGTCAATTTTAGAGGGAGCAGTCTAGGGCGGAAATTGAGATAGTTGCCGGCGCGATTGCTTTGAATTGACGTAAATATATCAATCAGCAATTCTCATTTCCTTGTGTCCTTTTTTACAACTTTTCAAGTTGGATTTGTTTATGGCAGCAATTTATTTTTTCAAATCACCTCGCAATTAGTGAGGTCGAGAGCACACCTTCAGGTCCAATTGCGTTCCTTCTCGTTTCGAACACACAAATGCAAAAATTAATTACAATTAATAAAGGAAAAGCCCTCCAGTTCTTTAAGTATTCGCTGAAAAGTATAAAATAAGGCTCAGCTGATGTAAAGTAAAACTTGAGACATTTATCTCCAGACTTTCTCTAAGCTTTTCAAAACAGGCCATTTTTAATGTCGAGCATCAACGATTTATCTTCTTTTTGTTTAACATTTGTAAATGTCACTTTTATGGCCAAATAAACTAGGAATCGTGTAATTGTACCCATTAAATTTTTCAACTTATAGGAACTTTGACGGAAATCCTAAAACGTCCGTAAACTAAAATCCAGGTTAATCTTAGGCATTTACACCGTCACCTAGCTAATATATCTGCCTATTTGAAACACGTCTGCAGGATATGGAAGCTTTACACGCCTGTCTACAGTTGCCAAATTAATAATTCTCAATTTGAATTATTAAATCGAGCCCGTTGCATTTCAAACTCCCAACATTTTCCAATTAATCCCCTAATTTATTCTAAACATTTTTTTTTTACTTTCAGTGCTTCGCGACGACTTTCGATTAGAACCTCAGAGCACCCGACTTGCTGCAGGTGACGACGCATTGTTAGAATGCAGTCCACCCCGAGGCACCCCAGACCCTCAGGTCACTTGGAGAAAGGACGGCCACACACTTGAATTTGATAAAAGAATTCGTCTCGTGGATGGTTCCAATTTAGCCATAACGGAAGCTAAATCTTCCGACGACGGCAGATACCAATGCGTCGCACGCAATACCGCCGGGGTTCGAGAATCGACCGTAGCAATATTGAAAGTTTACAGTTAGTTACCTTTCATCTCGAAATAGTTTTCATCTTAATCAAAAAAATTATTTTTTCAGTTAAACCATTCTTGATAAGTAAACCAGAAGACGTCACCGCTTTGGTAGGATCTACGGTCGAATTTTCATGTGGGGTAGGTGGAGATCCTTTACCAGATGTTTTATGGAGGCGAAACGCACCCGGGGGAACTATGCCGTTAGGACGAGTTCGCGTGCTCGAAGATCGTAGTCTACGCTTAGAAAGAATAACCCTTCAGGATCAGGGTCGCTACACGTGCGAAGCAGATAATCCTGCAGGCGCTGTGAGTGCGGCAGCCACTTTAACGGTTCACGCAGTTCCAGTTTTTAACGTGAAACCGCTAGCTCAAACCGTCGAAGTGGGACAAAAAGTATCTTTTCAATGCAACGCTCAGGGAAACCCCCGACCGTTTGTGTTCTGGTCGTTCGAAGGCGATCGCAGCCTAATTTTTTCTGGAACTCCATCGGGAAATTTTGAAGCCTTTGCTTCTTCCGATGGTCATTCCACTTTAATTCTACGAAACGCTCAAGTTCAAAATTCCGGCACGGTGGTCGTATGTTCCGCTATCAACGAAGCAGGTTCCGTCTCCGCAAGAACAAGACTGACGGTAACATCTAAGGAAGATCGTCCTCCTCCAGTCATAATACGCGGACCCGTAAATCAAAGTCTTCCTATAAATTCTCTTGCTATTTTAACGTGCGATGCAACCGGGAATCCAGAACCTGTGGTAGATTGGTACAAAGAAGATTTTCCTGTCCAAGCAAGCGATCGAATAAAGATGACGAAACCCGGTCGACTAGAAATATCCCATTTAGAAAAGCAGGATTCTGGAATGTACACGTGTGTGGCTTCTTCCAAAGGAGGAAAAGCAACCTGGAGTGGACATCTATTGGTGGAAAATCCCAAAAATCCCAATATTAATTTTTTCAAAGCTCCAGATTTGGTTATGCTACCTGGACCTCCCAGTCGGCCGCACGCGTTAAATCAATCTGAAGGAAGTGTGACGATGACGTGGTCACAGAATAATAAAATTGGATCTTCCAGTTTACTAGGATATCAAATTGAACTCTTCGGGAGAGAAGATGGTGTCACTCCGACTTGGACAGTTGTGGGACGTCGCATACCTGGACCCACGTTCACTCAACATTTACTAACTCCTGGAATTGCTTACACGTTTCTTGTGCGTGCCGAAAATGGCCACGGATTAGGTCCTCCTTCGCAATTATCGGAGCCCGTTTTTGTGGGCGTCGATTCTTCGTTAAATTGGGGCAATCCCGAAGTGACCGAACTTAGCGAAGCAAGAGCTAGCTTAATTTCTGGATCTACAGTGCGACTTACAGAAGCGACTCCGATTTTGTCAACTGCAGTTAAATTATCGTGGGAAATTGTAGATGGTCAATATATCGAGGGTTTATACATCTATTACGTACCCGTTGATGGCACTCCCGACTTACCCAAGAGTTACGGAATGTTAACTGTTTTACAAACTGGAGACATTTCCACTTTCACTGTTAATAATTTATCCAAGTGGGCAAGGTATCAATTTTTCTTGGTGCCTTTCTATAAAACCGTGGAAGGTACTCCTTCAAACGCAAAAATTGTTAGAACATTGGAGGATGGTAAGTTGGGAAAAATTTTGGTTGTAAACGAAAATTATTTTTATCTTTTTGTAGTGCCAACGGAATCGCCGTCCCATATGGAAGCTTTGCTGTTGAATTCAACAGCGGTTTACTTAAAATGGAAACCTCCTCCGACTATTTCATTAAATGGAGAACTACATGGTTACAGGGTAGAAGTTAAAGCAAATAAATCTGATTCTTCCTTGGATACCGTCACTGTTAGTGCGGTTCCTACGTTATTGTTAGGAAATTTAACGGCAGGGATTTCGTATAGCGTTAGAGTTGCCGCGACGACGAGAGCAGGTATCGGTCCTTTCAGTTCACCTGCCATGTTAAGGTTGGATCCGGCGTCGCGCGTACCAGATCATCATCATCAAAGGTACTTCGGTTTAGTTTTAGTTTGACAACTAACATTAATTTTGTATTAATTTAGGCCAATTGGTACTGAAATGCAGCCAGGAGAATTTATAACTGAAACGTGGTTTATGGCTCTCCTAATCAGCATGGTAACTGTTATGGTTCTTTTGTTTGGAGCTATGCTGTTGGTGAGGAGGAGGCAATTGTTGGCTAAGAAAGCGATTCCTGCTAGTCGGTCTAATGGGGGTGTATTATCTACGCCTATGGCTATGAAGCAAGAAACACCTCTGTGGCTGGACAAAGACGTTCTGCCTGAATATGCTACTGCATTGCCAGAGTATGCCAAGTTAAATCCGCAAGATTATTCTCGAAATTATAGCAGTTTAGGCGATCAGCACAGCGGATCTAATGGTCAATCCAGCAGTCACCATAATAATGTTAATATTCACTCAAATCCCTTGCATCAAATTGATTATAAAAGGCCGGAACGATTAAACTGTAGCGCAGATTCTAGTTATTCTCCCAACTTTAAAAGTTTCTCCGAGTTGAATAGACAATATGAGAAGAGTTTGAAGGATTTTAGTAATATCCAAGTACAAGACTATGCTAGTCCAAATATGGGATCAGATTCTGGAAGGAATTCTCAAATTGCAGACTATGCTGAAGTGGATAATAATTTGGGTATTCAACTTAATAGTGGGTCAGTTTCGCCGGCACCTTACGCCACAACGACGCTGGTTACCGGTAGACGAAGTGGAAACTCATTGGTAAGTTGACTAAATTCTTCCTCTTCTTCATTCTTCTCACAATTTTATTTTTCTATCATTCACCAAATTTTAAAATATTTGAGGTGCATAGCCAAATTTTTCCAGTTATTTTTATAAACAAAAATTAAAATTAAATTAGGAAACTAAAATATAAAAAAGCAAAGAATTTTTTATTTGACGTCGGGGATTTTTAGGCCCTACAAGCGACTGGGCGTCAGGGCAGATTATTGGCAGGAAGCCTCGATTCAGTTTATGCAAGACTTGATACATGATTGTGTATTCATCAACGCACAGACGTTAATGTCTATTTGATTTGTCTACAGACGCACAAATTTGATCCACAGTTTGATGCATGTTTGCACATAATTTGCAATGAATACCTAATCATCTATTAATTAAGTCTTGTACGAACACAAATAGAGAATTTGGCTCTTACACTTTAAATTCCTTCTTTTCATTTTTTGCATGCTCTCATTGGGAGTTGCCGTTATCAGATCACTAAGAAATTGTTATTTTGTATTTTAAAAATGATCTTATGATGGCAGCGTTATTATTTTTTTATTATTGAATTTTTGTTATTACTATCATGTTGGGGGTTTCCCCAACTTCTTTCAGATTCCTTATTTTGACGAACCAAGCAATGCAGATACTTTTTTATTTTATAAATTATAATGCCTGGTCAAGTTTTGATTTTAATTGTGTGTGTTTATGAAAGGGTTGGAATAATAAACGCACATCACCTACTCCCGATGAACCGATATATCCTGCAATAAATGGCGGCTATTATAATCGTAGCGTATATTCCGATTCATATTTTCCCGCAAATCACACTCTGCGAAGGAATAAAAGAGAGCGTAAGGGAAGTTCGGGAAATCCACCAGATTTAGTTTCGCCTAATCAACCAGTTTATGCGCGAGTTGGACCTCCCGGTACGACCTGGAGGGGAGGTGCACCATCTTTGAGTAGTTTTATACCTCCAAAGCAAATGTATCACGCATCTACGAGAAGTGAACCTGGAAATATGTTGTGAATAATTGATTTTTAGTGACAATATGAAGAGGGAAACGAGTTTTGTGGATTTAAAAAAATTAGTACCAATAGGCATTCTTAATCGGTTTTGAAAAAATGTTAAACTACATACTTGCCATGTATTATTTAGATGAAAAATAGTTACATTAAAGAAAAACTAGTCATTATTACCAATTAAAGCTTTTGTAATTAAGTTATCATCGATAAGTAAATATATACCCCTGTTAATAGCTATGTAAGTACTTATGTAACTAATGAGATATACGGTAAATACGTCGTCCACTTTGTATTGTAACAAGTTACAGCATGTTAAATAGAGATATAAATGTAAAAAATTAATTAAAATCGAATTTTTTGTTGAGAACCTTTCGAAAAGAAAATTTTGAATAATAATTAATTTTTTATTACTATTACTTTTTAGGGAAAGCTAACTGTTTACGCATGCAAGATTCGAATCTTGGGAGCCTAAATGCGTTTTCCAAAAAATAGTCTTTTGATGTAATATTGTTACATAATGTGAAGTAATGAATTTTGTACATTTTAGAAATTATGTGGTGATAAAACTTGTAAGATTATCAAACTGAACTATTTTTAAAAAAATGGTTTACTCTACTTACAAATTAATTTTCTGACTATTGTAATATAATTATAATTTCGAGCTCAATATTTTTGAGTTTTATTCGTACTGCAATGAAGAGAAGCGAGAGAAATCAAAGCTCGCTTCTCTTGATTATTATACTAACTTTTGTACATACTTCTATATTACATATCAACTTGTATATTGTAACTGTAAATGGATTTTTTAAGTTTTTTTATTATTATATTAGATTATATTGACTTCGATGCAAAGTAGAGTAAAAAAAAGTTAACTCTATTTGTGCATGCTACGAGACAGTATTAGAAATTGTTTAATAAAAACTGCTTCATATTTTACTTTTCAAAATGGTTTTTCAGGAAATAGTAAAAATAATTTCCGTTTTCAAATAATTTTGTGTTCAGGTCAATTGTCTTCCTATGTTTTGGCATTAACGCATTTATATTTTTATAAATAAACTAAAATTGCCATATAAAGGTGTTGTACGTACTGACTACTGAAGTAAACTTTTAATAAAAAAATGAATCTACTTTTTGTTTCTTTTCGTCTGAATTTTTTTATTGTAAAATAAAAATCTATAGGTAAGTATTTAGGAAGCTCGCAAGATTTACCAGATCCAAGTGGAATTTCAAACTGCACATCACTCGACAAGTTAGGGTAGTCCGGCTCGGTGGCTAGAAGGATTTGTCCAAGCTATTCTTGAATAGATGTCCCTGGCTTTGATTTGTTTAATACCTCGGATGCCAAGTTTAATAAAATCCTGTGGAATAAATAAAAACAATAAAGTAAAATTTTAAAAATTAAGCAGCTTCTGTTTTGAAACTATGATGCACTGTGAACTTAACGTATAATTTGGCTTCCGCTTGTCCAACAATGAAGGCGTGCCGTCTTCAACGTCAAGTAACACTTGACCAGATAATTACGATGATATACAGGAGTAGCAGGTAAACCTAAAACTATAGTAAGTACAAAAAAATCTGATGTGGCCATTGCATAACTTTCCGAATTATTAAAAGTAACTCCCAATTTACCTCGGATAGAGAAAACTAAAACTAAATCTTATCAGAGCATCAGCAATAATCGTGAAAAACATTTATAAAATCGGAATAATATGCAAAAACCAAAAATACAAATAAAAAAATATATCAAAAATAACTAAAATTCTATGATTCAATTAGAAATTTGATTTAAAAAAATTTTTTAAATTAATTTAGAAAAAATTTTATAGAACAAAAGTTGTAGGTAATTCGATACTGATAATTTTTGTCAGAATAAACTTTTACCTATTTCATTGCGTTTCAAAGTTATGATGGATTATGTTTTACCGCTTCAAGTAAACCCCCCGTCAAAAATTTCAAAAAAATCAAAAATAGTATTAATGGTTTAAGGAAACCTCAAAATACAGTAGAACCCCACTATAACGAAAGCTCAAGGGATTTAAAGCTCGCTATAAAGAGTCAGTTTAGCATGTAAACAAAAGTCAAGAGACTAAACTTTTACTCGTTATAGCCGATAAATCGTTATAACCGGACTCGTTATAGAGGGGTTCTACTGTATAAAAATTTGATAAACAAAATGGGGGTTAATTTGTTTTTCAATTTCAGATTACAATACTTTCCTTACTAAGGAGTTCGGAAAGTAAAAATTATTACTTTGTAATACAATGGTAATACTTTGGAACTTCAAATTATTCGAAACTACAATTAAAAGTAGGCGAGCGCGATTTCGTCGATAAACCTAAAATATCTACAATTCTTTAAAATATGATTACGACAAGCCGTAGATGAATATAAACGAAAAAATATTGCTTCAAGCAAAAGAAGAATGCAAGACTTTTTTGCATAATTATTATTACAAGCCGCCAGAAGTCTCGTCGCCACGCATTCATTAAAAATATTCCTGAAGTATCAGAAAAAGGCGTAAGTCTAGACTTACAAAAATCTTTAAGAAATTTAAAATAAATTTATAGTAGGTATATTACTGTTGCACTTCTTAAAGGCAACTGCGACCGGCTAATTATTTGCAGCTAACAACCCGGCAAAACTAGAAGACATGGGTTAAAAAATTACCAAGAAATGGGGTAACAAATACTATAAAACAAAATTCCATTTTAATTTATTATTCATTTGGATGGCCAGTTTGACTCTGGAACTCCAAAACTAAATTGTAGTTATTGAAAATTTCACATACAATTTAGATGTTTTAATTATTTAATAAATAATATAAAGAAATTGAATCTTGAAGAAAAATGGATTGACTTTTATAAGCTAATTTGAAAAAAATCTACTAAAAACTCACCAAGTAATTTTGAAAATTTACGATGATTCGAACTTAATTTTTTAACTCGAGCCGCACGAACAAATTAATTAATTTTTCAATTTGTCGGAACGGATCAAGCCAAAATATTTCATTTTCAAGTGTGGCCCACTTCTTACGTGACCGCGGTTCGTACAAAACTAATTTGTCATTAGGTTAACCCCCTTTTAATTATCGCAATGGAAACCTATTTTAAAATGCGAAAAAAGAATAAAATGTAAATGTAAAACTGCCTTTTAGTTGATAGGGTTATCAGGTTATCGCATACTTAAGCGAAGTTCCGAAGTATAATAATTATGTAAATTACCTCATTTTCAACGTTCACATTTTATCGTTATGTTAAAATTATCTATAACGACTCTTCGTTACTTTAAACTATTTTTTTTGTTCTATTTACGCGTATAAATTAATTAGAAAGCTTATTAAAGCAGTAGCAATTATCGGGACAATTAATTTAAAAAAGTTTCAAAATTCAAAACTGAATATTAGAATTTTAAAACATTGACAATGGTAGGTATTAGCAAATTTGCGTTTCCGGCTTTAAGATCATCTTGAAATTAGCGGTTTTGTTTGTCTTTTAATTTAGTAATTAATAATTATTTATTTAAAAAATATTCGACGCGACACTGAAAATGTACAATTTTATCAATAAAAATCGCTTGTACAGCAATACTTATTAGACATTTTTTGTTTCAAATTTCATTCCCTTCAGTTTTGTTTATATACACTTTTCTATTTCGTCACACCGTTTCCGAGTTACAGTGACTTAAACAAGACTCTGTAAAATACAAAAAAAAATATTGTCATCTGTATCTCAAAAACGGAGCGACAAAATAAAAAATGTATAAGAACAGAAATGCAGAGAATGAAATTTACAAGAAAAAATGCTTATTCATTTTTCCATTTCCTCGTACCGTTTCTGAGATACAGATGAAAATAGAAAAATGTATAAAAACAAAAATGAGGGGAATAAATTCTTGAATATCTAATTATTATAAGAAATAAGACAATTTTTATACATTACGATCGGAACGAGCTTTTCTATATTCGTCGCTGTGAGTTACCAAAATTTATTGGTGCAGGTAGCGTTTCCATAGTAACCCAATGTTACAAGTCAACATTGCTGAACGCGAAAGCTGCTACTGTGTATCGTATTTCGTGATGAATCTAAGTGAAGAAATAAAAAGCATTTTATCAAAATATCAAAAAGATGAGAGAGAAATAGAACAATTATTGAACCAAAAGTGAATAACTCAATTTTTTTTAATCTTGAATACAAAAGAATATATTTTTAGCAAACCATCCGAAGAAAATGGATTCGATTGTGTTTTAGAAAGTGGAAATAAGAAATATTTATCGTTAGAAGAAGCTGTGAAAAGAAACAGAAAAATTTTGAAGGTAAAAAAGAGAAAATTAAAATTAATTTGTAACCAAGATATTGTAGGATCTGGAAACGGCAAAAGGAAACCTTCGATCGAAAGCCATCTACAGTCCATCTGAAATGCAATGGGAACATATTTGCAAAAATTACCGTGGCACACCGGCTCTGCCGGTTACTTCCTGGCGTTGTCATTGTTCCGTGTTTGTGTAATTTTGATGCTTTCCATTTTTCCGATAGGTTTAGGTAGAAAAATACTTAAAAACATTACTAACATGTTTAATGGTCAACTACAGGCATAATTTTGTGCTTAAAAATTTAAACCTAAAGAACTTAGTATAAAAAATTTTATACAAAATATACATTTCAAGTCCCAAGCAGTTAAGATATGACCGACCGACCACTGGGGACCCTCAACATGGTTGTAATAATTTCAATATTACCTTTAAAAATATTTTTAATATAAATAAATAAATAAAAACCATTTAATTTTAACACTAAGTCGTAATAATATACAATTGTTCCTAAAAATTTAACTACATCACTGGCTTCCTTCACTTAACAAATCAGTTATTGCTTATTTACAAATTAATTTTTTACTTGTTTTCGACATTTTTGCAAGTTTCATAAGTGAACTTTTTAAAATAGAAAATTAATACCCAGCTTCACATGAATTTGTGCTTTTTAAATTATTTAAAAAGAAATCCCGAAAACTATTTTTCATTTTCTCCGTCTTTTAATAAAATGATATACTAAACATCCATTTTAGAAATTAATAATACTAACATTTACCTATGAACTTACCATTAAAATTTAAGTACGAAAAGAAAATGTCATTGTATGAAAGAAATTTCTGTTAAAGTGAACACACGAAAAGGTGATCCTAAACCCTACCCACGCGGCGTGCAAAACTGAACTGGCGTTAACATTGCAAATTAAAATATTTAAAGTTAATTTCAAGAGATCAATAATTAATCTAAAAATTTTCTACTTAAAAAAATTGCCTATAAATCCTACTAGTCTATCGGGATTATTTAAATGAAGATGGTGAGTACCGGGAATCACATGGTACTCCTTTCTCTTAGCCTTGGTGATTTTATCAATCACACCCTCATAATAGTCGGCATTATCAAAAGTAATACCTGGGTTTCCCCTAATATTCATAACTTCGCAAGTAATGCGCGAAGCAAACTCACAAACTTGTTCCAAAGTCATGGGGCCTAAGCTGGCAACTTTGAGACGAACATCTCTTGAAAACAAGAATCTGTTACTTCCATCCTTGGCCGGTTTCATTCCTCGTTTCAATAAAATTTCGCAAGACTTCCTGGTAACCGACCCTTTATAGCCATCCATTGCAATGTCCAACATTTCCTCGTATTCGTAACAAGGCTGCATGTCAGAAGACAACTTTTCATATTTACAAAATTTATCAATACTGTCACCTATCACATTAATACTTTTTAGTGGATCTCGTACAATTGGAGCAGCAATATCAATCGAAACATATCCTTTAACTTCGCTGGGATAAATCGCTGCATATAAAAATGAAATTGCACCACCCAGGGAATGTCCCATTAGAGTAACATTCTCCCATTTAAAATGTTTCACTATTCGTCTCAAAACCGCTAAGCCGTCCCAAAAAATATAATAAATCTGTCCTTTAGGATAGTGCGACGAAAGTCCATGTCCTGGCAAATCGATACAAAAAGTACTAATTCCGTGCTGTCTTAATAACATCGACGCCAGCGGATCGAAAGTGCCAGCATTGTCCTGCCACCCGTGAATAGCAATTACAGGCTGAGTGTCTCTCGGACCCCACCATTTACCTAATTATGAATAAATAATTAAATATGACAGGTTAATTTAATTTATTTACCAGAAATGTGACCCCAGGGTACTGGAATTTTGACTTCTTCGAAATTTTGATCCATTCCTAGTTGCCTACATAAGAGACTGGGTGACCTATAAAAGTTAGGTTAGAGTCAATTGTCATTTACAGTTATTCAAAGTTTGTAATTATACAAGTGATGTCACAAATTACAAGTCAAATATTTTTGACCCTCAAATATCACTTACATGTTAAATTTAGTAGTAAAACACGCGACGTAGATTTTAAATCGATAGAGGTTTAATGTCTGAGAAAGTTTTGCAAATACAAATTTTATAAAACTTTTTTACTAAACTTATTGTTTGTAAATTTTGATTTCCGGTAGATGAGAAATATAAGAATAAATTCTTTTGTACTTTAACATTACTTGCTTTCGTCAATTTTACTGATTAACCGAAGCAATTATCGAAATATACTTGAATTATATTTTGTTTACACTTCTTTACGACTGGCAAAGGTTTTAAAATTAACTATAAAATTTGAAGCTTTGGGATAATACGGGATGTTCTTAAAAAGTCTGCCCGATACTGACCACAAATTCTCGAGATTAAAATAAGACGATCGAACCAAACTCGATTACATGCACATATTGTATGCTTCGTTTGCGTCAATTAATCTTTTGTGTGCGTCAAAGTTTTAAAAAAATGTATAAATTAACCAGATTATTCCCTTATAGTCCTTCCAGTTAAGTTAATTAATAATCAAACAGCTTATCTGTTGCACACTAACGTTAATGACTTTTCTTTTGTTTTATTTCTTCTGCAAATTTTTGTTTTGAAAAAACAAAGAACTTTTGAAAGAGGTATGTTTTGTTCAGATGTCTTTTTTTTGCGATTAATATTTATTTTTCAACCAACTCAGGGATATCTACAGTTATGACGTCACAAAGGATAAATCTCCCATGTGACACCACGATAGTACATGGTAATGTAATAAGGATATACCCTGTATAACCAACAACTTTATAAAAATATTTACAAATGATATTCGATTTTATGCTTCCTTTTATCTATGGAATAAATTTACTTTACATAGATTTTTCTCCAGAGTGGAAAATTACCCGGAAATATAAAAACAGATTTTAAATTTTAATAGTAGGTGCTTCCACTTGAAATTTTAATTCCAAAAAAGTTACGTATGTAGTCACTGATTAGTTTTGCCCATGTATGATTAAATATTACAAAATACTTAAAAAGCAGTCACACATTATTTTAAAATGATAAGATAACAAAAATTTGAATTCAATTGAAACATCGGACGTTGAGCAGTCGACCAATGGAATTACTTACATAAATTTACTGAGTTATGAAACGTAACACTGACACGTTAGGTTAAAATTTAAAAAACTTTGTACTAGCAATAGAATATATATTATATATTATCTAATCAAAGTTTTACTTCATATAGTATTCAAAAATTTAAATAATATTCATGACGTCCGATGACGTTTAAATTTCTTGCTTCCACTACCTACATCTGTTGGCCATCGCGAGAAACTGCAAAACCTATGTTTACAAGTGCAACCTGTCAAATTACGATTTGATGAAATTTAAATAATCAACAAATATTTGCAAATAATTTTCTAGTCAACATAAAATGGGAATAATATTTGGTAAAAAGAAACGAGTTTCTCGTGTAACCGAACAAGACAAAGCAGTATTGGTGAGTTTTTGAAAATCATATTGATTTTTCCTAATTTTGATTAAACCTTTTAAGCAATTGAAACAACAACGAGATAAGTTAAAGCAATATCAAAAACGAATTGAACTTAAATTGTCTGCGGATAGAGAATTAGCGAAGAAGTTGTTAAACGAAGGAAAGAAAGAGTAAGTTGTTTCCGACTGTAAAATATACACCCATTTAATTCGTGTTTTTGTGACAGTCGGGCGAAGTTATTGCTGCGAAAGAAACGGTATCAGGAGCAATTGTTGGAAAAGACTGACGGACAGTTGGAAAATTTGGAACGACTGACTCATGACATCGAATTTGCTCAAGTTGAGATGCAAGTGGTTGCCGGTCTTAAGCAAGGTAACGAGGCACTAAAGAAAGTCAATGATATTCTTAGCATCGAAGATGTTGAGAGTATTTTGGAAGAAACGAGAGAAGGAGTCGAAAAACAGAGGGTATGTGTTTGGCAACGATTCGAGATTAAAAGTGGTCTTAAAACTGTTTTTGTAGGAAATCGACGAACTTCTGAGCGGTGCACTTACCGAAGAGGACGAAGAAGCCGTAGAAGCAGAATTGAACGATATAATTAGTCAAAGTTTGCCTGCAGTTCCAGTTGAAGAAGTCACACAAAATGAAAGTGAAGAAGAAGAAGAAGCAGTTCCCAGTTCACCTAGAAAAGGTAAGGGTTTTTAATTTATTTTTCATTACCAAAACTGAAACATGTTTTTATAGAAACTAAAGCAAAGAAAGTTCGAGAACCGATTGCAATGGAGGCTTAATCGTGTTCATTCTGCCTAAATATATTTTGCCAACAGAAACTGCATACTGTGAGAGTTCACATTTTTAATGGACATCAAACTTAAGTGTAGTTATAAATAATTTTATATCAAGTAAGTGTAGTCAAAAATACTTTTAAGCTTTTTGTCCAAATGTACTCACTATCTACTCGTGTAAGTAAATAAATTATTTTTAAATATTTTTAAAGGACAAAATTTGAATTAATTTTATGAGAAAATAATTCCCGAGGTTTATTTCAGCAGTCTCAAAAGAAAAAGTGAGAATTTATGTTTTTTATTATAAAATTTTTAAAAAAATGTTTTAAGAGTGCAAAAACACCTATTTTTTATTATAAATTAGTAACAAATCATCTAAAAAAGAATACAAGCACAAAAAGCAATGTTAAAAATTGGAAAAATGATAAATTTATTTTTCATCTTCGCCAAGACCCAACTCTAATTCCTCTTCCGGTGTAAGGAAGTTTTGATTGTATTTGCCGTTAAAATCTTTTTGAAAGTTATCACAGAGTAGGTCATTTTTGCCTTGAAACTGGTGTGAATAATCTTCCGTTTCTAAGTCATCATCCCACTGATTGCTATAAACCCCATCCCGAATGGAACTTTTAACTTTAGGCTTCTCTTTCTTAACTTGATCGTCTGGTGGAACGGTGAGATCTCCTTCGTATTCGATAACTTTATTTTGGGCTAACCTCCACTCCAAAACTTCAGTCGAGAAGTCGTCTCTGTTACCCAACGAAGTAAATCCGACAATCTTATCCACCATGATTCCCTTTTGAATTAAAACTAAAGAAGGAATGATTTTAATTTTTAACTTTTCAGCCAAAAACGGGCACTTCTCTGCGTTCAAAGAAACGAACTTGGTTTCTAAGTGTTTCGGTGCCAACACCTTTAAGTGTTTATCGACAATCGGAGATCGAGTGTTGGTCGGGGTGAAAAAGTGAATGATCACGTTGTCAGACTTCTTAATTGCCTCAAAGAACATCTTTTCTTCTCCCAGTTGTTCGTAACTGCCGTGCCCACTTTGCATCCATTCCTTCTTCTTGAGCTGCTGGACTTTCATTTCCTGAACGCGTTGCTTCCGTAACTGCTCCAGATCTGTCACGTCCAAATTATTAATTCGCTCGATTACGGCGTCAACCTGCTGCTCCAAACCCTTCGTCACCTGCAAAACTTTATTCTCCATTGCATTTTCCATTTTGAGGGATTGAATTTGTCAATCGGAAATTGATGATCACACGATTACCACAAACACACGAATATTTCTTATTTTTTGTCAATTAATGAAATATCGATGAAATTTGTGACGGGTGTTTATGTGAAACAAACCACAGTTTCAAAACCACCCACACAAAGGATTCTTAACCTCACTTTTTGTTTAGAATACAGCAGTCCTCAACATTTTTGTGAGTGCACCGAGTAAGCAAATATTTTCGATTACAGCAAAATCATAGCATCTAAAGGCAAATATTTTATTTATAATCCCACAAATATTCAAATAAATAATTAACCAAAAAATTAAACATCCCAACGTTCTTCTTCGTAAACCATGACTTGATCACAATTCTGCCTCATGTCACGATCACCGCCGAAAGAAGAACCATTCTTTTCAAAATCATCTTTGCCATACAGCAGGAATTCAGGAACTTTTTGGCCCGCTTGTTCCAAAATGCCTGCCAAACGAACTGCAATGCCCGAATCATGATTTTTGTCGTAAAAGCTGGTGGCTTTGCCCAAATTTCCTATTCGACCGGTACGACCAATGCGGTGAACGTAGTCATCAATATTTTTGGGCAAATCATAATTGATGACGTGTTTAACGCTCGGAATATCTAAACCTCTAGCTGCCACAGAAGTTGCTACCAACACTTGACTCTTCCCGGTTCTAAAGTCTCGCAACGCTTCTTCTCGACCACTCTGGAGCCTATCACCATGAATGCTGGTAGTCCGAATATTTTTTTGATTTAAAAACGCCGCTATAAAGTCGGCACTCAGTTTTGTTTCGACGAAAACCAACGTTTTTTCATTTTCGCTTTCTTTTAATATTTCAATCAACTTCTTTCGTTTGTTAACTTTCTCAACTTCGAAAACCGCCTGTTGAACGTCCGTAGACGCTCCCCCAACATTTCCGACCGTCACAAATACGTAATTTTGCAAGAAATTAGCAGCTAACTTCTGAATGTCCTCTGGAAAGGTAGCCGAAAACATCAACGTTCTTCTATCTCCAGTAGGAACCATGGTGGGGTGTTTCAAAATTGACTCCATGTCAGACGAAAATCCCATATCTAACATTCGATCGGCTTCATCCAGAACCAAAAACCGGACGGCTGAAAATTTTATAACTCCCCGTTTGACGAACGCACTCAATCGGCCTGGCGTGGCAACTAAGACGTGGCAACCTTTTTGGATTCGCGACAGTTGGTAGTGTACCGAAGTTCCTCCATAAACAATTTCGGTTTGGATTTCCGTTTTGTACGAAAATTTGCGAGCTTCGTGGTAAATCTGAAGCGCCAGTTCTCTAGTTGGCGAAACAATAACCACTTGAGGTTCGATATGACCTTCGACGGTGACGTTTGTAGGTTCAGATATCAGTTTATTCAAAATGGGAATTAAAAACGCTGCTGTTTTTCCTGACCCAGTTTGCGCACACGCCATTAAATCCCGATCGGCCATTACAACTGGAATCGAACATTTTTGGATCTTGGTAGGCCTGGCGTATCCAGATTTTCTGATGTTATCCATAAGGATAGCATCTAAGTTTAATTGTTGAAACGAGTTTACCGCCGTGGAAATATTTTCGCCACTCAGTCCTACTTTAACCTGATCCAGTTTCTCGAAATTTATTCCCAGGGGAATTCCGGTGCCGAAAATTTCGTGTTCATCGTTGGATGGTTCGGGTGGAATATAAATTTCACGTTGCGGTTCAACGTCTTTACCGTTAGTTGTAACATCGTCATTGTTATTTTCTTCCCATGTGTTTCCAAGATTTTCATTTTGTTCATAATCGAAAACAGCATTCTGATGGTTGGTTTCTTCTTCCTCGACGTGGTCATATTGGCTAACTTCGATGATACGTTTCTCGCTTGGTGCGTCGAATTGCATTCTGGGTTCTATTTCCCATATTTCTTCGGAATCATAAATTTCATTTTTAATTTCGTCTTCCTGGACGTGGTTATATTGGATAGCATCGATGGTACTTTTGTTGCTTAGTGCGCCGAATTGGATTATCGGTCCCATGTCCCACATATCTTCTGAATCATAAATTTCTTTTTTAATTTCTTCTTCCTGGACATGGTTATATTGGTTAGCATCGATGGTATTTTTGTTGCTTAGTGCGCCAAATTGGATTATCGGTCCCATGTCCCACATATCTTCTGAATCATTGATTTCGTGGAAATGTGTACTTTTTGTTTCGAGAAATTCTACTTCTTCCGCATTTTCTAAAATCTCGGGATCGGTATTTACCACATCCCAATTTTCTTCTTCGTCGTAGTTGAACATATTATTCTTAGTATTATTGTTGTTATAGTTGCTTCTTGCCATTTTGAATTTAATTGTAGTTTTCACCTGAATTTCTAATTATGATTATTATTATTTATGCTTTTAATTTTTTACATATTTCAAGGAATCTCGGTTCTTATATATAGTAAAATAATATATTTGATTGTGGGTTGGTATAAGAAGTTGGGATAACTTAAAATCTGGTCAAAATACAGAGTTTCTCACATAAGGAGACTTTATATAGGGGTTCCACGCTCTCTCCAGTAATATTTAGTAAAATATTTTTACCTGTACTTCCCCTAGCATAGAATATATTTGCATTAACGGTACGTTATCGAAAACTATAATAAAATAAAAAAAAACTATTCATTTACACGGATTCCGGGGAATCCTGTATAAATGATATTCTGTAAATACAGGGTGATTAGAAAGTAATGGTTTGATTCTCTAAAAATCATATTATAGACTGTTACAGACAGGTGAAGATCAGATCATCATCATTATCTAATACCCAAATACATCGATGAAGATGCTTTTACACTATTTTCTATTGTGGATAGGCTAAACTTAGTTTTTTAGAAACTTATGATTAGGTTCAAAATATTATCAACAGGTGGCACTACGAAATTGAAAGTCGTACAGTGAGTGACTTTATAAAGTCACTGTAGAAAGTCGTAATGAATACGTAGAACCAGCAGTATGGCGTATAGCCTACACCGGCCGACTGGGAAGGTGGTTCAAATCCTGACCGCGTCGAATACGTTGCTGTGATCTAAAGCCCCAAAATATATCTATGGGCCAAAGGGAAGGCAACGGGAAACCACCCTATTAATAAAAATCCCTAGTACGTCATATAAAAAATAAAATCTCAATTTTGTTTTTGGGGTCTACGTCTACGGCGCGGCGATTCGGTGCGTAAACAGTTTCGGCGCAAACCAAATCTGTCGCAGACTTCTTTTGTTGGAGTCCTTGGAAAGGAATTTCTATTATTTGATCTTTATCTAATTGGTTGGTTCATTTAATTTTAACCAATGCATCTCACGAAGCTGTGATATCCTACTTTTCTTTGCTCTTTCTCTCTCTTTCATTTTCTTTGGAAGGGAAATCTTAAAACAATGCAGGAGAAAATCTGAGGAAAAATACGACTCATGATTGCAGTGGCGGATTTATATGGATGCTTACGATGCTGGAGCATCGGGCCCCCTATCATTGAGGGGCCCCCAAGACCTTACTTATTTTTTTATAAAATTTAATTTTGTTTATTTTCTACACTTTTCAAAGAACATAAAAGCAGATGCAAATTATAAATTCTTGCTTATTTAATTAAATACAATGCAAAAACAACTATAACTTTCAGGGGTGAATTTATAGGAATGCTTAAGATGCTGGAACATTAGCCCCCTGATCATTGAGATCTACAAAGAGGTCTCCAACTCCTTACTCAATATTTTATAGAATTTAGTTTGTTTTCTCTTTTTATGAGCTTCAGTTACCTTTGTTTTGTTTTTTAGATAATCTATAAAATAATCGATTGATATGTGGTTTAGGTGGTGTAACTCGATATTATCAATAATATACATTTTAGAAAACCAAAAAAATGTACACACACTTTTAGAACTGAAATGTTTTAAAATTATCACAAATAAAATGCACTGTAAATATAAAATATCGCAAACGTTTTCATCATATTATGGCATCATCAGGCGATGAACTAGAAAAAATTTAAAGAGAATCCGTTTTAATGCTGTTCGGGGTGGTGGCAGCATCAGGTATTTTTGAAAATAGAAGAGAGTTTTTCGGAAAGTGATTTATTAAGGGAACGGAGTTAATTATTTTTCGAAAATTCTACATTTTTACTTTTTGTCTCTACAAAATAATGCATCATTATTTTGATATTAGACAAAAAACAACCCCTCCCTTCCCATAATATTCCTACCAGGGGCCTCTAAAATCTAATTAGCATCGGGCCCCAAAAATTCACTATCTGCCACTGCATGATTAACTTAAATCATCTTTAATTATTTAAAATCAAGCTTTCGAACTGAAATACGTAGTTTAACAAAATACTGATGTTGTATATCCCCTGACTCCGTGGTTCAATTTTTTGAAAATTTTTCCAAAATCAATGTTTCAACGTGGGTCGACAGCGTTTGGAGGTTCTTCGGCGTTTGGTGAGTAAGGATTCGAATAAATTTCAGTTAACTGGCTAGCGATGGTTTTCTGGTTAACCGTGTGGGATCTACATATATGCAGGCGCGGACTGACAGTATTTTTTCAACCGAAGGTGTTAAATCCGATTCGTTTTTCTATTACTTATCAATGATCGTAAGCGGCTTTTGATTATTTTTAATTTGTTGGGATTGAGAGGGTCCAGCCCAGCTTACTCTGAGGGGCCCGGGATGCTCTAGCGCCCAGCATCCCTGGCCAGTCCGCGCCTGGATGAGCTGCTTTACAATAAATGTAATTTAAAATTTTTTATTTAATTTTGAATAATAACCGGCGTAATTTATTATTAAAATTTAAAATTAATTATATTATGCATATAATTGCACATTATTGCAAAATTAATACATATATCGTCTAGAAGTTGACCATTAGGTGAACTTGAATAATTGGAGCATCCGGTAAATTAGAGGTTTTTTGAAATTGATTTTAAAGTGAAACCTTGCAATATTCTAAGAATTATTTAACAAAATGAAGAAATGTGAAATATGAAATGCATCAAGAGCGAGGTTGTGATGAAGCCTGACACCGATGAGGTATGTATACTATTTTATTCACATAAATAATAAAAATTACACAAGGGGGCTAAAAATCGATAATTTTTTTAATTATTAGATACTTATTTGCTTTACATCTTGTTTAATTATTTTTGAATAATAAAAAATTAATTTGGAGAATTAAGCGCAATTTAAATATTTACAATTTTACTAACTTCAAAGTCTAAAAATTGAAAGTGTAATTTTACACGCAATTAAAACTAGGTAAATGTTACATAAAAAATAATCTGAATTATTTACCGAGAATTATTTTAGTTATGAAAATAAGGCGATTAAATTTTTATAGCTTCGGTATCGACAAATTAGTAAAATCTCACTAGCATGCAAATGCAGCATAAATACAAAAGTTTTGATGATTCGCACTAAATACACAACACGAAGATTGTGTTGAAATTTTTGGGGAAAAGATCATCCAAAATTACAAGATATATCTGGTGGGGGTTTATAAGAGGCTGCTTTTAGCCTTGCAATTTAGTATCGCAAACGTATCAGTCAAGATCTACAGAAAAATTGATAATTTTATCATGTATAGTGTTTGTAATTACTCCTACTTATTCAAATTAGTGCTATTTTTACATTTTGGCATAAGCCTAACAAAACAAGCAACAATGGACGGGTAAGATTACAAAAATTTACCAAAAAACTATTTTAAATATTAATTTATTTTACCTATCCACTACGGATTGTTTTTCAAAATTCCATAAGAATAAAAACTTGGGAAATTTAAATTAATTTTCTTTTTTAGATTATAATTTTTTATTTTAAATATTTCACTTGGGTATTAATTTTTTGTATTTTTACACCTGAACGCGCCAATCGAAATAATCAATGTTAGATCAACGAAGCATTTCATTAATTAATTTTAATGTAATTTATTTTATTTTTTAAAACCACAATTAAAATTAATTTTTCGCGATTTATGCTATGACCAATTTCCAGCTTTAAAATTTTTTAATCTTTACAATTTTATTTAAATGCAAGGAAGAAAAAGAAAGGAATGAGGTAATGAAATTTTTTATGAAGTAATAAAAGAGTAATCGCACAAATCATGCTTCATTTTGTTTAAACAGTAATGATTTGCGGTATTTACTTCATTACGTACTCTATTCTACATTATTAATTGTAGCATGGTAATATTCTGCCAATAAATAGCACGGGCCCGTAATAAGTGCCCTGCGGAACGCCGAAACAATATTACAAGAAATTAATTTGCTAACTTTTGCTCTAACCACCCTATGGACCGAAATTTCAAAAATAGAAAACAGTAAACTGGGTAATAAAAGTTAAGTCATATTTAAATAATTAAGCCGCAAAGTACGTAAGAGCATTCGGATACGATCGCCATCGTTGTTTGCCATACGCGGTATATTAATAAAGAACCAAAGGAATACAATACATTTGAAATAAAACAACAATTTGCCTACAAACCACGGTGTGTACTCAGCCAAGTAGGCAGAAGTTAACCAAACTAATAATTTCGTGACGAAATGTTTGCATAACAGATAGGCGCGTAAAGTTATAAATAAACAATGTTTAATTGTTATAAATTTTGTCAACAAAAACACATAATTGCGACCTCGTAAGAAAACAAACAAACTTTGTTGAATCATTTCATTTCTTAAAACTGCCGGGCAATAAAACACTCTGTATACGAAAACACTATTTTATTATGGAATAAAAACATTTAAACAAGTTTACGGCAATAAAGGCTAATAACATTTTAGGTATACGGAAGCTTCAAAAACGGATCCCTACACTGGATTTCCAACCCCATACCAAACCGTGAAAGCGCAATCGTCGTCCATTCCATCGCCGACCGTTCATCCATATCTGGAAGAAAAAAATTTTAGTTCCGTAACCTTATCCGTTCCAAAACAACCGTCCGAACAAACGTGTCCTTCCATGGACGGCGACATGGACCAACTAACCCAAGATCAATTTTTATCCAAATTAACCCACGAATGTCGATATGATAAAATTACCAAACCCGATCAACCGAATCCATTGAGTATTAACATTCAAATCGACATCAGGCACATAGAAGCTGTCGAGCAATTGGTAAGTTGATCCAAACTTTGGATAACAACTCAGCTTACGTTGGATATTCTGATTAGCAATTCAAAATGCACATGCTGTTGCAATACCGGTACGTCGACAATCGCTTACGTTACGATTCAATTTCCCCAAAACGAGGCATGATGTTGGGCGAAGAATTAATCCGACATAAAATCTGGATTCCCCACATCGTCCTGGTAAACGAACGCGAAAGTACAATCATGGGGCTGGAAGGAAACGACCTGTTTGTCTCCATAAGTCCGTCAGGCGAAGTTATGTTTTCCTACCGAATGACTGCCACCATTTATTGTTGGATGAACTTGAAGAAGTTTCCATTTGATACGCAAAATTGCGATCTCATTTTTAGAAGCTGTAAGTGATATAAACAGGATGCCTGGAAAGTGGAAACATATTTTAATATTTCTTTAGGGACTTACAATGCTAGCAAGTTGTTACTGCAGTGGGATGAAAACCTACCCGTGAGGGTTGCCAGTCAACTTCATTTAACAGAATTCACCCTTGCTCACTTCCATACCTATTCAAAATTGGCAACACCGGCATTGTCTCGTGGAGCTTTCAGTAAGTTATACTTTGGTCAGACTTTCCTCTCAAATAAATCATCTGATTCTTCCAGGTGGAAACTACAGTCTCTTGGTATTCACATTTTGTTTATCTAGAGAAATTGGTTACTACATCATGGACTTCTTCATACCTTCGATTTTATTGGTAGCAACATCGTGGGTTACGTTTTGGTTGCAAGCAGATAACGCAGCACCCAGGATAACATTAGGTAAACAGGAATTTATAAAGAGGAATAGCAAAATTTGATTTCAATCTTTACAGGAACTTCCACTATGTTGGCGTTTATAACATTAGCGCAAGGCCAAACTAAAAATTTGCCCAAAGTTTCCTACGTGAAAGCCAGCGAAATATGGTTTTTGGCTTGTACGGTGTTCATTTTTGCTTCCATGGTCGAATTTGCTTTTGTCAATATAATTTGGAGAAGAAGGTAGGCTTTAATTTTCACAAAGTTAAAAACTGAAATAATAATTTTAGGAAAAAAGTGGAATTAAAGAAAGTGAACAGCAAGTATATCCTGAAATGTGCCGTTACTCCAAGATTGGCAAGAAAAGAGATGATGAGATCAAATTCAACCAACAATTTGCATAAATCTCACTCCTGTTCAAGCTTAAACAGGGCAAACAATCCCATTACGGACAACTCTACCGGATATAATAACTACTTAACCGTACATGTAAGACTTTACGCATTGTGAAAGAAGTATCTATTTTTGTTTTTTTTTTCCAGAGTTTTCCCAGCACCTTAAACATTCCAAGTATAGTAAACCAAAGTGACAACGAATTAATTAATTCTGATAGTCAAGTTACGATTCCAGTTCCTAGCAAAACAGACGACGACGACTGTGATTCCGTAAAACACCAAAAGTGGACCAGTATGACACCCCAAGAAGTAGCAATTTGGATCGACAGGCGATCGAGAATACTGTTTCCTTGTGCCTTCTTAGTGTTTAACATTTTCTATTGGGCGTTCGTGTATGGATTATAAAAACCCCACGGACGATAAGTGTGATGTAGCTTATTAAGGTAATTTTTAGCGTTTTTCTAAAAGAGAAGGATTCGAAAATAATTATAATTAAACAAACTTCAGCTGCAATTGTATAAATATATTGAATTTTAATTTTTAAGAATGATCCAATTTGTACAATGAAATTATTTGTTTAAAATTATAATACAAAAGTTTTGCTATTCCTATCTTGCGTTTAAACTATCTTCACTTACTGTCCTTCTCATACTTTGATTGCTTGCAAAGAAAAAGTTTGATAAATGTCAATCAACGGCAATGCCAAAAAAATTACCTGCCAGGTTGTAAACGTCCATTTCTGCTAGCCCGACTTGGAGGACTTATGGGTTGTAACGGAGGTAATCTCATGCTAATACCGGGTCTGGGGACGGAATGCCCCATCAGTTGGTCTACGCTGCCTTTTAAGGAAGCGACATCTAGATTTGAGTCTGCTGACGATGGGGGAGTACCTTCGGTCAAGTCTGCGGTGGAAACAACCCGGCGAAAAATGGGATCGTTATATCTACGACACAAAAATTAATCCAAATTCTCAACCAAAAAGAGTATTTTCTAATTTACTATATTGCATACGTACGCACATTTTGCTAATTGGCGGAAGCTTGTCGGGAGTAACAATTGGAGAGACGCTGTAGTCGGCGTAAGTCGCAGCGTGTATTTCTTGTTGATAAATTTGATACAACTCTTGCAGATCCGACGGCATCTTTAATCTATTTTCTATAAACAAATGCGAAATTATTGGATAGGTCCGAACTGGGTTGGCTTTTTCCCCTACCTTCCATGATTTGTCTTTGCCTACTAATAATTTCTTCGCACAGTTGCCTTTGGCGATCGTACCTTAGAATTACTAAATCCCGTCTTCTCAATTCGTGTTGACGTATTAGCCTTTCCGACTGAAGGGCCATTTTATCGGCTTCCAATTCGTGGACCCGGCACATCAAAGCCAAAATCTCCCTTTCGTCGTCGGACGATAAAACGTCCGGCAATTGCTAAAAATTTAAGTTCGATAAGTTGGTAAAAGAAAAAATAACCGCTTACGTCCTCCAATGAGACTCCCTTTTGCCTGCAGTCTTCTAGTTTTTGTTCTATATGCCCCCTCAATTCGGACCAACGCTCTTGCTCCCTCTCAATATCGGCCAATTCGCCCCAAGCTTGCTGAACGGCGGATTCCCCTTCGATTTCTCCATCGGAACCTTCATCCGCAGTTTCGTGACCCGCATTGTCTGCCGAACGAAATCCTTCGAATGTGGTCGTCTTACGCCTGAACAACAAAATTACCTACTTGAAAAAAACAAAATACAAATTATGAGAAATAAATGATTTACCTTAAACTTTGTTGCGTGTGGGCGCGTGACTGATTAATATTATTTTTGTACAATTTGTTATTCCTCGATTCCCAATGCGATATAACTAGGTGTTGCCTCTCAGCATCCATTCCTAATCCTAACAAATGAGAATCGATTTCCATAAGCTTCCTCCTCAGTTTCATTTGTTCCTTGAAGGTTGCCACAATTTGTTCTCGTAACGTTCGCACCTCGTTGGTGCGTTCTTGCATATTTAATTTTTTTTGAGCAGCCGATCGTGGTCTGTCGTCAGTTATTTTAGTTTGTAAGCGGGAAATTTCGCTACGCAATTCGTTTATTACGGTCTGATATTGCGTTACCTGGTAGGAGACGTCGTAAATGTTCCTCACGACTTTGTTGGAGATGTTATTGGCCCGGTCTGCATATATTAACGTGTTTCTCGATTCTTCCTTTTGGGCTGCGGTTGGGGAAACGTGAGCGATCATCACGGTGCGGCAGTTGCCGCTTAAAGCTTCTTTAAGTAATCTCGTTAATTTGGAATCTCGGTAATTGACGTAGCGGGCACCCTCGCTGAGTGCGGTAATACAGTTGCCTAATGCTAATAAGGAACGATTGATGTGGGCTCCTTCTTGTAGACGTTTACCTCGACTCTTGGTTTTGTTCGCTCGTTCCGATCCGGCCAAATCGATCATGAAGAGCCGTCCCTGTTTGATTCTCATTCGCAGATGATCCGTTTTGTCTAACGGAATGGCGTGCTTAACCATAACGCTTAAAAGTGCGTGACTTCTAGATGACGTTTTGTTTATTGCTGTCGGTTCAACGGTTCGTGCTTTATTTCCTTTTTGTAACAGTTGCATTACCTATGCAAAAAATTTACGTTTTAATGTTTTCCCCTTGTTTTTCCCACTATCTCTTCACAGAAATATTATTATTTACTCGTTGCATGCTTATTAGTTCATTTATATGCTAATCGCTGAGATTTGTATATTATTAATTAATATTAAAATGTATATATTTTGTTTCGTGCTAATCAAAGGTATTCTATCTTAATCAAATGTTGGTTATGAAATGTACAAATGCTGTGCCAAACGCACACCCTCAGTGACATTTTATCAGAAAATCTGAAGTTTATTTCTGTCGATCGACTATTGGAGGATGTTCGTGTGTCCAGTTAAACGAAGGTTTCTCCAAACTTACCTCGTTTGTTGAGGTCGTAGATATTTCCGATAGGCCCGCCACTTGTATGTTCCTTCCCCTGGAATCTTCTCTAAGTTCCAGATATCCGGAAGAAGGATTCAGTAAATCTCGAATTTGTTCGTTGTACAACTCCAAATATGACATTGTTACCTGCGGATTAAATTTGGGCAATCAAGTTTCTGGTAGGGCAAGGTCAAGAACATAGAAAAATAATCACGGAATGCAATTCTAATTATTGGAAGATTGGATAGAGATAAGAAAATCGATTTGCCAAAGTGCAATGATTGGAAAATATTTGTAAAGAAACCAGGTACTTGGATAATGTAAATATTTCTACGAAGTAAATTGTATGAAGGTTGTGTGTACAGGTCAAGTTCGTTATCGAATTTCTTTCTAATAAACGTACAAGGTTTCCAAATGTCCATTTCATTTTATAAGTAATGAAAACTGTTTGTAATGTTACATTCTTTAATGCGAAAATTAAATTAAATTAATTAAATAAATTTAAAAAAACTGGGAATTTAAAAAACCCATCGATTTATCTATCGTAGTACAATCGATCTGATCACCCTAATGGTTGTGAATTATCAGAGAGTTTAATCTAAGAATATAATATTAGTTATTAAACATTACATAGAAAAATAAAAATACAAAAGTTTAAAATATTAAAACAAAGGAAAAATTAGAAAACATTTTCCAAAGTCGACATACCGTATATTGATCTTCTTTGTCTTTAACGGCATTAAATAAATCGTTCAAAGCTCTAACCATAATTCCAGGTTCCGAAGGATCTCCAACCATGGTGTGGGTTTTTCCTGCTCCTGTTGCTCCATAAGCAAACACGCTTGCATTATATCTGAAATCATGAAATTTTCTGGTTCATAACAATCTGTAGTTTGTAAAATGCAAAACAATTTCTTGATTTTTTCATTTTCTCATTATAAACTTTGTTATTTGAACTTGATATTTACATATGGAAATTATATATAACTTATTAGTGGACGAATTATTACAATTCCAGGATAATCTTATTTACCATAATATAGTAAACACGACGTTCGTTTACATTAGAACAATAATGCACTTACAGAATAGATAATGGAAATTATGTATTCATTTGGCAAATATGCAGGAAAAATGAAAAGAAAAATGCAAAATATAAAGAACTATTGAAAAGTTAAGCATAGCATGCCTGCTATTTTCTGCAACCTTAATCGATAATACTTTCTCAGTTTGTTTGCTTTTCTATTTTTATAATAGGTTTAAACATGTCTAATAATTTTTATAAGTCTAGTAGTTGGCCTGATCATCTGCTAACGCTTCGAATCCGAAGAAAGACTTCTCTTCACCTTCACCTGAATCCAAGGAAAAATTTTTTAAGCCATCAGAATGAGAAAATGAGAAATGGTATATACTGTTGTATTGAAAAAAAAATAGACAATTAAATAAGGTACATTTGGTATATTACATATTATTTATCCTATTCGATAAATTATTAACCATTTGGAACATTAAAGTAAGTTTTATTATTATTTGTATAACTAATCATATTTTTTTCTAAAAATATCCAAAAAAAATTGACTTGACCTCGTTCGATAGTTAAACTGGAAGTTTCGCATTATGTGAGAACAATTGTTTTACTTTGGTTCCGGCGATGGTCGGCAATAAATTACTACTTTAGTAACACCTGTTACTCTCAATGGTTAGATTCAAATTTTATCAAAAAAGTGCTTTTGGCTTCGGGCGAATGATTTATCTTTTTTAAGATAGATATTTCCTTCATAAACCCAGCCAAAGATTTTTGGGACAAAACAGTATAGCAGTTGCCAGTCCTGTATAAGATACAAATGCATGTGGTTTGACAAAAACAAGGATAACTTAGAAGAAGACTCCATTACAGGATTTGTCTTTTATTAGAAGCAGGGGCGGATCTACCGGGATACGGTGGGCCCCCAGTTGTACTGTGACCTTTTCAATCTTAATAAAAATCTCAAAAGTAGGAGGTGCACAACTAGATTGTATTTAAAGTCTGGGGAGATATAGAATACCCCCAGGTCACCAGTAATTATGATCAAATGATTGCCATGCTATTAAGTTTGTGACTTCCGTACCGAAGCCCTTATTCTTGAGCTCATACGACTTGAGTCACATACGTAAATACGAAACTTTCGTATACAAATGAAGTAATCCCTGATTGGTCGAAACATAATGGTTCCTGTGCGAATCAAATCGAGTGCGCTCGAAAATAGAGTCCCAGGAATTTTACTATATTCTGTGAGGTGTTCCACACCCCCCAGACCCCCCGGTGAGAGTTTTCACAACGCATAGATATATGCTGCATAAATATGCACTAAAACTTTTTGTTTGTGTACAAACGATGTGTAGATGTATTTGTTCTAAGAGAATAAAAAGTTTTCATATGAAGGTAAATCACACAAAGTTCACACATACATGTGGGTATTCAAACCGGGGGGTCTGGGGGGTATGGAATACCCTCCAGTGCACCAGCAATTATAGTTAAAAGATTTTCGTGTTAAGGAAGTTGTGACTTCCGTTCCAGGAATTTAACCTTAGATCAAGAATTTAAGAATTTAACTATCTAAAAGATCTTACAATTACTATGTTCTGAGGGGTGTTCCTTACCCCCGGTAAAAGTTTTCACGACGCATAGACAGGGACGTTTTTAGGCTATAAGGCGCCTTAGGCTAAAAATAGCTGGAACCATCAGTTAAACATTTAATTTGTTTACTTTAATAAACTTTTCAACGAAAGGCTATAGCGTTTACTGGGAGGTATTCCATACCCCCCAGACCCCCCGGTCTAAAACAGTTTTAATGTTGTAATATAAGATTTTCTAAGTTTTCCTTAAATTTTCTAAGATTTTCTGGAATTCTTTGGAAATCCAAAAATAACCCAGAAGATCTTAGAAAATCCGAGGAAAACTCAGAAAACTTTAGAAAACATTTTATTTAAAAAAAAATCATTTTTAAATAAAATAAATTTAATATTAAAATTTAAAAACAAATTTATATTAAAATTTAAAAAATCTTTTAAATTAAATTGTTTACCTCGGCTGAAAATTTAATTTCCTTGACTTGGCACTAAAAATGAGGAATTCCCTGACAAAATTAGGGAAATCTTAAATTTTCCAAGACTTTTCCAGGTTTTCCAAAGAAGTGGGAATCCTGTAATTGTTATGTAGGGTATAATCAGTGGCGTATTTACGTTGGGAGGCTTAGGTGGCCGGGGACCCCTCTGTAGCTAATCATTAATCAATATATTAAATAACATACAATTATTATTTGTTATTTAAATATTTAAGTCTTGAGCGATTTTTAAATCCTGATATATTTATGCTCATACCTATAGTCGATACTTCGCTCAATCTCAGACTTGAGTCAGACTTCAGTACAAAATTGACCAATCAAAATGAATAATTTCGTACTTAAGTCGTGCTCAAGTTTTGCTGGAGTCAAGCATCGACTATAGGTACGGGCATTTTAATAAATTATAATTTAGGTCAAAAAATTAATTATTAATTAAATTAATAAAAAAAAGAACGAAAACTATTTTTAGGAAAAATTATTTATTTTAATTGTTGTTATTTTGTTTGCGATTTTACTTTTCTCCCCGAAAGTTCTTTAGGATGATAATCTCGTTAATCCCTTCATGCGCACCAGGAATAGACATTAACACACACAATTTTATGCAAAAATCTCATAATTATGAAGTCATTGTATGGGGGAATAAATATATTGTGTAGGTATTTTAATATTTTTAAAATTTCAACAAAACAAAACGTAGTAAATTTGGTTGTTTTTTTAACCCTCACTTGTCACACTGGGGTGTAGAATACCCCAAGCCCACTTTTCGTTAATTTTAAGTATGTACGCCTGAGGAAAGCAGATTTATTGCATCATCTGTTAGTTATGTTTTTTTTCAAAGTTGTCTCTTGGTCACTTTCTTCATATTTCTATTTTTTAATAGTTTAATTTTATGTTTTTGCCATATAACCCATATCATTACAAAAAATGAGCTCTTGAGAAGTAATAAAAAAATTGCCAACTTAAAATAACGCAATGCACCTCGGTGTGTCAAGTATGTCACTCCATAGAAGTGTGACAAGTAAGAGTTAAGGCTCATGGGTGGGGGTTAATATCCTGCATATCCTGTCTTTTTGCCAGGCAATCTTAGAAAAGGGGAAATTTAAAATAATCTAGAAAATCTTAGGAGAGCCAATAGCCAAGGAAATCTCAGAAAATTAAAAAAGGAAATAAAAGAATTAATCTATGGTATTCTAAAGATTTCCTAAATTTCCTAAGATTTCCTTGAGAAGAAAATAGCATTATTAAGTTTTACTAATATTTCAATGAATTTCCCTAAAGTTTGCTTGGATTTCTTTTCACTTTTGTATATCACGATTTTCCATTCGGTTTTCCAGTTAGTACAAAATTAAAGGGAAAATGCCGGAAAAATTGTGTGTACTTGTGGATGGAAATTTGCAGAAATTTTGGAAAATTCCATAACATCTCAAGAAACAGATTTTTAGAAAATTTGTAGAAATACAGAAAATCTCAAGAAATCCATAGAAATCCATAGAAATTTCAAGAAAATCTTAGGAAACTCGAGAAAATTTTAAAATTTGAGAAATGCAGACAACTCTAGAAAACCGAAAAAATTTTAAAGCCAACGAAATCCCAGAAAATGGAAAAAGCAAAAAAAGATAGTCTATAATATTCTAGATTTCCTCAAATTTCCCTTTAGTTTTGCATATGACAATTTCTCCATCATTTTTCCACTTTTAGAAAATCCATAAAAATGTCACTAATTTTACAATTAGGAAGTGTAGAAAATTAGTGGTGATAGAGAATTCTAGAAAACCTTAGAAAAATATCCAAAAAATCTTGTGAAGTGGGGAATCACAGAAAATTCTAGGCTACTTTAGGACATCTAGACAATCTCAGAAAATTGAAAATTAAAATACTCATCTATAATATATTTTTTTAAATATTTAAAAAATTAAATTGGGGAGGGGTAGTTACTCGTCTCAATATCCGCTCTTGCTTGGAAGGAATTCTTTGAAAATCTCTGAAATTCAAGTCCTGTATACAAATTTTTTTCTGCTTTTTATAAAAGCAGGGCCCCCGTTAACACCTTCGCACACGGGTCCCTCAGCTGCTTGTTACGCCACTGCTTAGAAGCTATATTACAAATAACAGTTTTGTTCAAATTAGTTTTATCATTACCAGTATTGATAAAAGCCGAACATTATGGACTGTTTGCCTAATACTGCATATAAAAAATCGACACAAATTAAACTTAACAAACAATCTCACATAATAATGCTTACAAAATCCATTTATTTATGGATTTAACACAGGAACATTCGTAATGTATACGCATTATTATGTATATTATACATACATTACGTACCTATCCAAAAAAAATGATTAATTGTCATATTTTACTTTGTGCAACAATCGCTTTGCAATATTAATATTATAATAATACAACAACAATAATAATAATAATAAAGCAATACTTATGTCTCTTGACGTCGACAGTGATAAAAAACGAAAAAATTTTAGTCAGTCAACTCTCTCTAAATCGAACTCTCCTAGAATTTTTCTCTAAATCAAAATTTATTTTATTGATTGTGATTGAGAATATCTTAAAGTGCAACATTTCTCTAACAAACTCACCGCGTCTACCCGACGCCATTATATACTAACAAATTTAATGCATGATGAGAATTCCATTTAGAGCTGACTGTATTTGAAATATTCTTACCCATTTAGAACATCCTTAACTAGAGCACTCGTGGTGATGTTGTAAACTTCTTCCTGTGTGGAATTTTCCCCAAAAACCACATCAAAGGAGTATTGCTTATCGGTGCCCCTCTTTTGCCTCAAGACGTCGTTCTTATCCGCCTCATCTTCGATAACAATCTTCTGAAACATAAAACTATCAATAAAACTTGTGACGTAGATTTCATGAAAAAAATGGAATTCGTCAATCAAAGTCGAGATAAATGTTTTATTTTAATATTTTTGAGATAAAATGTAAATGTTACAGAAGTTGCATAAAAATATAATAAATTTTTTTAGCCTAGCAAGGCTAATGCAATTAAATCGCCTCTAAAACCGATAAAGAGCCAGATTAGATTCCTTAATTTGAATAATTCTTATGCAAAAGCTCAACCCCAATGGTCAAGGTTAATCATACTGTATTACAAAACTACCAAGAGCGTTCTAAATTTAAAGGATAACACGAAAGCCAAACTTGATTTTTTTATTCTAATATAATAAAATTCGCAACAGCTTGTGCTGACGTGAATTCAAATTGACCACCAACAAGCCAAATTGATTTATTACGTTGCCGCCGTATTTCTAGATTAAAAGGTTGATTTTGATTTGAAACTTAAATGTTTTAATATCGATGAGGTCTGGCTTTGCTTTTAAATTTTTAATCAAAAATAATTTATTCAGTTTTAATTCATGCTTCATAGAAATTGCGCGATTTCCACGGCGAAATGACTGCTATTAACAGGAACAATGTATACCTACTATAAAATTCATTTAATTCCGTGTTTGATAAACAGCGGTTGAATCCCGCAAACCTTTCATTTTATTGACATTAATCAACCGTTGAAATTTTAAATTCGGAAAATGGAAAATCTATATTATAGATTTATATTATTAATTATATATTATAATATATAATTAGAATTATAATAAATTAGTACATTTTTATAAAGGTTTGTTCAGTTTTCACAAAATAAAACAAAACTTTCTATACCAACTATACGTATTAGATTAACTTAATATTTTTCCGCGTGGTGGCAGCGATCGCTTAATGTAAATCGCGAATATAGTCAAGATAGATGATTTAAATTTGCTAGAAGATTAAAATTACTTGTGATAAATATTTATTAAAATATAAAATATATAAAATATTCAAAAGATGACTCTTGTCAATACAGTTTTCTAAATTACACAGTGAACTTATGCTGCTAATGCTTAATAAATTATTACTTATTATGTTAATGCTTAAACATTATTTATAAATATTTTAGAAATTTTACTTGTGAGAAATAATAATATTATTATGGTTAACCAATTTTTTTTCTTGGTGAAGTTACTTACAATATTATAAGTACTAGTAAAGTTAAATATTGTTGACATTTGAAAAGAAAAACTGTTGTTATTTACGGGAAGGTACAAGTACGGGTTCACATTTAATTAAAAATTCATAAATTTAGTTTATATATAGTTTTCAGTGGACATGAAAATCTGAAATGTTAAACCAATATAAATATTTGATTTTCAATCGTGTTCTGACTGCTAAAAATAATCAGCTTCATTTCAGTTTAATGAAAAATCTTACTTTGATCAAATATTGAAAATTTCCATCGGCCGCACTGACTTTCCGTGGGTGTGAATGCAGTTAAACTCCATCGATGTGCAACTCGATTGGTGTTACTTGATTGGTTTCATTCTACTGTATTGGATAACTATCCACCATGTATATATGAATTTTTATTTCGGAGAGTCCTGCATTTTAATGTCTTCGTTCGCAAAGTTTTGAATTTTTTCACCTTGACCCTCTTCAAAATATTTTGTTCTGCGTTTCCTTTTTATATTTCTTAAAAATTATTAATACAACAAAGCGGTATTTGCATATTTTATTACACAATTTTTCTTAATGTCAAGTCGATCGATATTGTATAAGCTTTAATTCGCAGAGCTATATCATGTGGGCGTTTCATTATTTTTATGTTATGGAATATGATGATGTGCGGGAGCTTATAATAGCATTTTATTGAGTTTTAAATTTTTAAAAAAGGAAAAGTGCCTATTATTGAACTGAAAGTTCTCCCAAAAAATTTCTCTATCGACAAATGCTATTAAATTTTTTTATTTACCAACTATTTTATACAATAAATTATAAAGTAGTACTAGTAAAAAATTGTTGACTTTCCCTTTTCTCAAATAATAAATTCACTAAAACATCATTAAATGATGCAAGGGCTGAATTTTTCTAAATAAAACTATTCCACCTATACTAAATAAATAATTTTTGTTTATTTTTTAAGATAAGGAATAATAATATACTTTTAAACAAATTAAAGTTGATCTCCCGATATTAAAAAAAAAATACATAAACTTTTCGGGATAATTAAACCAATGTAATTAAATTGTCGACGTTTCGGCCAGCGTTTTAGTAGGCTTCTTCAGGACTGAAACGGTTTTATTAACACTTACCTCTTTAAAGTACACTTAAGTCCTGAAGAAACCTACAAAAGAGCTGGGCGAAACGTCGACAATTTAATAAAATTGTTTTAATTATCCTGTGTTTACATTTACAAAATTATAATTCGAAATTCACATATTATATTTTTATTTGCCCATTTATTTACCGACTAAATGATTATAACAAAAATGCATTACGTGATTGCCGTATGCTATTTTCATGTATTACCACTTACTTAATGGAAAACATGCATTATGAAAATTTATGAGAAATAGCAATAAAATTACAAATGATTTATTAGTACATTTTATATGATTATGAATAAATTATTTGACAAGATTGAGGTTTACAATTACGTAGTTATCTGCATCCTTCGCAACTGTTCCGGTTTGAAAAGTTGTTGATGGCTAGTGATTTTTGATCGCCATGTATATAACTTTTTTGTTTTATTTCAAATATTTGCTTTATTAGTTTTTATTTCGCTTTAAAAAATTAGTAAACAAATTTTGTTTCACTTTTTTGAGTAGGTATATTTCATAATTAAACCTTCATTAATTTATTAATTAATTATTATTTGATATTTGATTAGGAGTTATGCAAAACCAAAAAAGAAAATTTTCGCAAATTTTTTGAAAATATTCTATTATAACAGGCAAAATAGTTGGAAAAACTCAAAAATTTGGCTTAATTCATGGAAATTAATAAACATCTGATTTCAATAATTGTCCAACTATACATATAAAAAAATGCATTTGTTTTAAATTGAATTGATAAGGCACGCGAGTTTGTTGTAATTTTACAATAGGTTTGCGTTTAATGCTTTAGATTCCCTTGCGGTAAAATACTGCAACGCAGAAAAATAACATTGCATAATTCTGTGGCTTGGAACTGAAAGGATCAATGTCATATATTGAAGTTTCGAGAAATATGACTTACAACTTTCTAGATCTAATCAGGGCCTATTTTACCACTAAGCGTATTAGGCACGTGCCTAGGGCCCAATGGCCAGAGGAGTCCGAAAAGAAAGAATATAAAATTAAAATAAAAATCAAATTGGGCCATCGATGCTATTAGTTACACTCGAATATAAGGGACCCAACTAGGACCCAACTCAGTAAAAAATAGGCCCTGGGAATAGATTAAAATTCTGACCCTGTTATGTACAATGCCTGGTATTTAGTATTTTTGATACTATATACCATACTGTTCGTTAGGATCAGGGCCAGCGCTAGGCACTAGGGAAACTAGGCAACTGCCTAGGGTGCAAACCAGATCAAGGTGCAAAAATTTAAAAAAAACTTGTAGCAACTTTTGCCTCAAAAAGGCCAGATTTTCATTTTATGAAATTTTCTGAGGCCTGGAGATCATAGAATACCCCTAGCATTAATTTTACTGAGCGAACAAAGAGCAAAAGGTACACTGGGGGGTATTCCATTATTCCATACCCCCCAGACCCCCCGGTTTACCAATAGCTACATTGAAGCAGAATTATTAATATTTTAAGTTATAATAATAAATACGTTTAACTTCAAAAGTTCAACAACAGCTTAAGGTGCACCAGACGCCCTGGATTGCCACCAAACAGTTTTATAGTAGCAGCTAAACTAAATCTCAACAAAGCCTTACAACCAAATTTAGAAGTTTTAACAATTAATTACCTAGTTTGCTATAGAAATTTCTAAAATCTGTTTTAAAAATTCGAAAAGTTTCAGTTTAGCTGCTATAAAGCTGGTTTAGACACAAAATGTCTTAAAAAATTCAGGTGGCCTTTTTATTACTTAAATCAACGTACTTAGATGCCTACTGCTAGATACAGCCTTCAGAACCTCGCGGATTCAATCAAAACTGTGTAAAATCGCGAAACAAAGTTAGGTCAAATTGACCCGGAATGTGTTACGTTTAAAGCCAAATAAAGTAAAAAATATGATACTTACGAGAAATCTGACTGCGCCAATCGAATTTTCTGTTCAAAATACGTAAAAAACAGCGAAAGAAGCTGACAAATTAAATTTGAAAAACATTATTTTCAAAAATCTTAAAAAAGTTATGTGGCCTTTTTATTTTTGTATTTTATTCGCGCATCCGAATTAAGGAATTTTTTTAGTAACAAATATTATTTATTTGGTAAAAAATATGCAAGACTTTAAATTCTAAACAGTAAACCGTGCACTGGGCGGTATTTCATACCTCCCAGACCCTCCGGTTTACCAATAGCTACATTGAAGCTCAATTATTAATATTACTTGTGTGGCTTGGTAGCGAAACCAGTTTTTATTGCTTAAAATTAAACTCGGGGCCTATTTTACCATTAGGCGCATTAGGCCCAATGGCCAGATGAGCTCAAAAAGAAAGAACATAAAATCGAAAAATAAAAATCAAATACTGATAAAATAACCCAAAAATTGGGCCTTCGATGCTATTAGTTACACTTGAATATAAGGGTCCCTAAAATTTACTAAAGCCTAGGGCCCAACTCAGTTAAAAATAGGCCTTGGATCTGTTGATGCTGTATCTAACTCAAAACAGCAAATTTTTGACATTGGCCCTTTTAGTTCCTTAGCCACAGAATTAAGGGTTAATAACGTGTATGCGGTACTGAAGACGGCTAATAAGTCAGAAACACAGTGTCTATCCCTCATTCCTTAATTATTAGACTAAAAACAAAAGATGCCACAGGAGTAAACTGAAAATATTATAGTATCTAAATAATAAGTTGCCAAGTGCTGTTGCACTAGAACCCTGCATCGCACTTTACTCTGAACTTCTTTCCTCAATCCTACAGTACTCTCAAGTCAGCTTCAAATGCATCCAGTCGTCCATTTAAAAAAAATAAAGCTATCTTAAGGGGGTATTCTAGTCTAGAGGCATGAATTTCGGGCGGTTTTTGAAGCTCTGTACAAACGAAACAACAATTATTTTTACTATCCATTTTTTCATCATTTCTTTATTGATATTTTAAGATTACATAAAAAATTAACCGAAAGAAAACCTCAAAATTCACAAAGCTACGAGCTGGCAAAGTGGGAGGTCCAAAAAATAAGGGTGTTCTGGCGTGCACGATATCTCAACTTCTAATGAACCCATTTATTTGAAATTTGATGTGAATGTTCTTTATAGATGCCGCTATAGCATGAACCTTGGAAAAGTAAACAAACAATTTTTTCATAAAATGGCGGCCGCTTAAACAAAACAATTTTTTTTATCTTTTAATTAACAATTCCGAATTTTTTAAAAATAGTAAAATTAAAAATTTTGATCTGGCACTGGTTCAGGCGATAGAGGAATGTATAAAGAACATTCACACCAAATTTTAAACAATTCGGTTCATTAGAACTTGAGATATCGTGCACGCCAGGACACTTTTTTTTTTAGGACTTCCCACTTTGCCAGCTCATAACTTTGTGAATTTTGAGGTTTTTTTTGGTTAATCTTTTATGTAATCTTAAAATATCAAAATGGATAGTAAAAATATTTTTTGTTTCGTTTATACAGAGCTTCAAATGCCGCCCGAAAATGCATGACTCTAGACCGCATCTGTTATGAGCTCGAAAATTTCTATCCAAATCCTATTTATATTCTCTTCCATTACCAACTCTTCTTCAACTTTAATTGACTTCATCTGTACATATCTTTTTCTCCCGGGCTCGGGCTTTGGATTGGAAAACACTGACAAACTACCAAGAAGTAATCATCTTCAAGACGAAACCTTCTTCAAGAAGAGGCTTTGGAAGGATTGGAAGAAGAGCATCAACGCGGTGTTCTTAAATTGGTTATCATGCGGTTTACTTGATATATTTAGCCTACAACTTTGAGAGCCAGGATGCCACAATGACCAGGATCCCTAGAATTGACTCATTTCTCTATATTAGCGAAGAAGGTAATCCCGCAATAGGGTAAGGAGGCAAATGGAAGCTTTAGAGAAAAATTACTTTTAAAATTAGATCTACCGAAAAAAACTAATTCAAAATCCAAAAATAAGACAGGTGCGATGGGAAAAAAATTTGTAATCCAGATGCTATACCTCAATAAATTTAAACATAATATCATTAAGAAGTATCATTTAATAGCATTTGGAATAATTAATCAGCCATAAATGGGTTATCAAACCCGATGAATAGTTGATGATAGTTTTACCGTCTTTAATTGTCTACATAAAATATTGAGAACACGGAAACGATGATGGAGTTAATAATTTGGAATTTCTTATTATTATTTTGGATATTTGTTAATCGAGTCTGAGCTGGTTAATGTTTTAATTTTTAATACTTAATTTTTCATTTGTCGTGAGTGCATTCGTAAACCACGCAAACGCCTCATCATCCCGATAAACAGGACGTGTCGAGAACCATAATCAGGATATCTATATCAATATTAAATAATATATTTTTCAATAAGCACATATTAGGATAGCTACTTCCACTGTATGTTATTATCATTTTTTGGATTAAATTATAGGGCGAATTTGGGAAAGTGTTACGGAAGAACATTGAACTCCAGGGTGAATAAATTTGAATTTTTAAAGAAATTTTCAGTCGCGAGCAGTAGTTTTTCATACAGAAATATTTAGAAGCTGCTTAAATTAATAAATAAATAAATAATATTGTCGATAGACCTTTTCGTGACAAGTTACACTTCCTATGTCGCATAAAAATCAACATTACAAGTAATAATATAAATAAAAAAATTACTAGTTTAATCTTAATCTAAAAATTCAAATTTTGGTAGAGAATCACTTTTCACTCTTAATGCACAACATACTATTAAGGTATATTGCCAATTGTTTTGCAAATTACTTGTAGTTCATGGAGGTAGAGTCTTTCAACTATAATTTTAAAATATTATATTGAGATGAATTATTAAATTTTCCAAAATCCAAAATTTCTAAATAATCCTAATTTAAATTTTACCTTTAATTTCGGTTTTCGGTTTTGGGGGTTCATCCCCCCCCCCCACCTCTAATTAAATATTTGTTACCTATTAAAGTAAACACTTTTTAAATAATTGAAAAATTGATATAAACATAATACATCATTTATGTATTTATTTTAGAAATTTTTTGGTAAACTCCCTCCCCCCATGAAGAAATCCTGCGCACGAGCCTGTGCTGAATACTTCTCAATCCAAATAAAACAAACTTACTCACGCAAAAATAAGTTACTTTTATTTCTCAAAAGTACAAATTAAAAAAATAAATAAACCGCTTGGGTGGTCATTTTCTCAGGCAAAAAGCCTGATTTCTCGACCTGGTAGGCGCAACGTCAACTATTAATTAGCGGGAAAACCAGAAATTTTAAATTTACAAAAGTAAACAAATTGAAAATCTACAACAAAGTCATGGCAAAATTCAAGACTGCTAAGAGAAAATCCTTCCAACAGATTGTAAAATAACGGAGAAAAAAAAAAATTTTTTGACTGAAATTCGACATAATTGGATGAGTGTTTAATGTAGTCTTTGAAAATATTATTACAGACTCAGGGTAAAATAAGTTTATTATTATTCAGATTATAGTGCAATCTGCACTATAATCAACCTAGAGTCAACCTTCTCAAAACTATATGATTACCGTAATATCACTTCACACGCACCCCAGTTAAAGAAAGTTGCCGAGGTGATGTCGGGGAATTCGGCATGTGACTGGAAAAAATATATCTAAAAAATGATTAATGGCCATTTTGACGTTAATAAGAAATGATTTATAATCGGGGGGTGTAATATTTTATATTTTACGGATTATTGTAATATAGCGGACCAAAGACAGAATGGTGACATTTAATTTTGAACTGCTTTAGATAAATAGGGCTCACAGTTAGCCCACCCAAGCCAAAACGTCTGGCGGCGCCACTGGCTTCAAGTTAACAATAATTAAGTTTCGTTCGATCTCTTGATCATAACTAAGGTAGTTACTCTGTAACTCATAAAGGAGCTTTACAGAAAGGATTCCTTTCTAAAGAGATATACTTATTCTGTAGCTATATATAATCCTTTAATGACAGACTATCCTTTAAAGATTGATCTTTATGGACCGGATCTTACAAAGGAATGCCTTCATTTTTAAAGATTTACAGAATAAGTAAATTATTTACATATATGTGTCCTTTACCTTTGGCATTTCTTTGTAAAATTCAGTTTGTCATTAAAGGATTCTTTATAGTTACAGAATCAGTTTATCATTTTATAACGAAATCCTTTTGGTAAAGTTTCTTTATGAGTTACAGATTGTCCACCTAGGCTACCCTCATTTTTCATCTTTCTTCAATTGTTTCTTGTGATACCTTTCTGTGTTCGATTTTTTTAACTTAATTAATTTGGACTTGCATATTTTCCAAACAAGATCATGTTGATACAATGTTGACTGAATATGAAGTTAACTAATCTTCATTAATTGTTCTCACGAGCAGGCCTGCAGCCAGGATTTCATTTCGAGGGGGCATTCGTAAGTAGAAACAGACATTTCGGGGGTTCCCCATCCAGGAAATTTTTTTCCCCACTTTAAAATATATCTATTTACCTATTTTATTTTTGAAATTCAAATTTACTTTCAAAATTTTTTTTCTTTTGAATATTTTGGGGAGGGGGCACGTGCCCCCAGGTGCCCCCCCTGGGTACGAGCCTGCTCACGAGAGAAACATGTAATTTCTCATTTTCTCCATTGCAATTTTTCTAAAAAAATTTAAAATAGCTTTTACAGCATCTTAACCAGTTATTTTCTGATGTCCATTTTGACTTGTTGACAGTTAAACCTGACAATTTAGAACCTCTCCTTTGGTTTTATTAATTTCTCAGACGACATGATGCATGAGCAAGAAACCTTGCAACACCCAGTGCTCTCAATGCCGATAGAGCATCAAATCAAATTTCATAATTTATTTTTAAAATTTTTTTACTTTTAGCAGAGCAAAGTGAGAATATCCACATTCATATTGTTCTTACAGCTGGTTTAGGAGTAGCCTCAACAATTGAAAAATTCAATTATTGAAAGAAACATCAAATGGAATATTAGCAAAACAAAATAAAATAAGAAATCAGGACTACAAATATAAACGCAAGGTATAATTTACATCTTCTGTCTTTTTGAAGTTCTCAATATGAATTATGAAATATAACTTATAGATTTTGAGATGAAAGAGAAGAAAACATGTTTTTTGCCTAAGTGCTAATAATACCTTTTTATCAACTGCATACAATGCCTTTTGGGACTCGTCAGATTTGAGTGGTCGAACTCTCACTGCAACCATCAGCCTCTCCTCTGCACTTTTGGAATTCGGCGTTTTCATTTCATCACTTCCAGAACTCGACGGCGTTTGAGGCGTCATGATTTTTTAAACTGATGTTAACTGGGCTAAATTTTTTTAAACATTTTTCAATTTTCAGGTGTCTAGTACTTCTCACGTACGAAAGCAATAAATACGTCTTATAATAACTGATGTCAGCATTAGAAACGTCAAACGTATGCCATTAGTGGAACCTAACTAAAAGGCGTCACGAACTTGGTTGGTGTTTTACCCTCAATAAAGGTAACCCCTAACAACCAATTCGTTTGTATTCAATACATACTTGAAAATCGTTTTTCACGGCCAACGATGGTTAAATGGTTTAATAAACAAACCATCAATCCTGTCAATTAAGTTATTAATGAATTTGTTACCTTCTCTATTTGGCAATTTTGCCAATGGAAAATTCACTTTTCATTCATTTTCATTGTTGAACTTTAACTCCAACTCGAGACACATCTTATCTTTCTTCATTCCACTTTTTTTATTCCACCAACTATTTACCATATTTTTCCTTGTTTAAATTTTGAATAACTTTTACATTTTTAATTTTCATGAAAACCCCAAGGAAAACTAATTTGAATTTTTCTCACACGAATACGTATTGTGTTTGGCACTTTATTAAAATTTAACAATGTTCATCGATTGAAGGAGTTTAGTTTTCTTTATTTTTTTTCACAGGACAAAGCATTTTAATTAAAAAAAAATAGAGCAGCCCAAATTTGTATCGATTAAAATGCGGAAGTGGAACAGATCTTTCTGAGTTTGATACCTTTTTGCGAGTGAAATTTATTCTACAAATTTTGTTCGACTCACAGTTATTTGACCGCATTTGTTCGACTGACCATTTTTGCGACCGACCATTTGACGAAAATGTGATTTTGTTAACAGCAATAATTCCATCGATCGCATCATTAGACATAACAAATATGGTTTTTATTATTATAGAAAATTGAAAATTTAACAAAACCAATTCGATATTATATTCAATAATAAGTTACATATTTACATAACATGAAAATAATTATTAGGTATTGAAACGATTAGCCGATGTACTTACAAGTTATGGCAGTCAATGACGCATGTTTCCAAAATAAACATAACGTGGAAGTTCACGTTAAAAATAAAATATTTTGCATAACGATTTTCCGGCCGTTTGAAGGAACCAATAAAATTGCACATACAATTAACCAAATTAGAAATGTTAAGCTTGAGTAAAAATGAAACTACCGTTTGTAAGTGCAATTCAGTGAAAATAGCCAAACGGTTTTGTGGTAAACTGTCAACTTACTCAAAGGTCAGATTCAAATTTTATGTTTTTTATTACTCACAGGAAGTTAAGTTGGAAAATTATTTAGTTTCCGTTCTGGCTGCGATCCCAACGATTCGTTTTTCTGAAACATCAAATTTATATTTAAATTTTTTTATTTAATGATTTCATGGATAAACTTTCGAATTGAAAATAATGTTTATTTTGAACCACATACTGGGTAAGGGTAGAGGTACATATCAATATTATATGATGTGTTATGGATATTTCAGTTTCTGAAAGTTCAAATTGGTTAATAATCATGAAACTTTTTCATTTAGCTAAGCCGTAAAAGGTATACATATTACTTTTAAATAGAATGTGAAACACGTAGGTACTTCATTTGTTCAAATTAGATGCATTAACTACTTAAAGGGTTAATTCACGACAATCAGCCAAAGGTCTGACCTTGAACCTTAATGTCTTAGTTTTCAATAATTTTTGTGTGTTAGTAGTATAACAGTAGTATTTATAGCCAACGGTGGACTGGTTTACTTATTCCCGATTTTTCTTCTTTTTTACGCTCTTTTAATTACAGAGAAAATTGAAATCAAGCTATCGGTTTGAATCTCCAAAGTAAAGCAAATGCAATTTTAAATTGCGGGGAAACCCCGATCTGATAGCTAATAAGATTTTTACTAATACAAACTTGTATTCCTTATATAATAAATAACCTCCTTGGGATGTCCTTTGCTATTTTTAATTTATTTTTACGCAACTCATTAAGTTTCTTTATACAGGGTGTCCCCGGAAACACTTTACATAACTTAGGTAGTGATAGAGGACACTTTTCTAAACAAAATTTTTTTATAAATTCAAACTCTTGAGAGTTTTTTTGAATTTCCACCTTCACATGGCCTTAGCTCCGAAAATATTGATTTTAGAGTAAAAATGGTTTAGTACTTTCTTAAAGAGCGTGAAATAATCTACAAACTAAGTTTGAACCTTCTATTGCCTAAAATCAACGGCTTTCGAGTTATGAATTAAAGTAAGTAAGAAAATGTTAAAAAATTTGAAAATTCTTTTAAACGAAACATTTTACAAAAACTCTCATGCCCCATTTAGGATAGGAAATTTAACGGATTACAACTTTTGTCAAGTAAAAATTTTTGAAAAACCAATCCATTTCACAGAAAATCCTATAATTTACAATTTTTAAATTAATTTCAAGTTGATTGGCCTTTTTAAGGTTTTTCACCTGATACAAATTAATTAATGGGGTTTACCTATTTAAAATAATACTGAGTTAGGACCAATTTACATTATTTGAATCGAAAATACTTAGAGTGACTTTTACAACTCAAATAAAAGTTTATACCTAATGGTTGTATGCGTACAAACAAATTAATTTGTTTTGCCTGCTGTTAGTTTTCCATTTTCACATCATATAAATTTTCTTTTGTAATAAAGAAATATTTTACGACCATAAACCAACATAAAAAAAAGCATGAAATAGCTTTTACATAGTTCATAGCGGTAAATAAACTTTTTTTTTTTTAAATGATTTATCGCATACATAGATGACGCTGACGTAGATACCGCGATTAAACTTTTTCTGATCTCTCAATATAATATTATTTATTTTATTTTAAAAAAACTGGCGCTGGGTTTTTGTACTCCTTTCCCAGTGAAAATTCATTCATACAAATATCAAGATAATTGACAAACAAACCTGCCTGTTAAATCGCAAGATAGGTACAGGTAAAAATAAAATGTAAATAAAATTCAAAACAATAAATGAGTCTAAATCTAAAAAAAAAAAAAAATCTTTAAAAAAACTGCGCTGGGTTTTGACTCGTTTTGCCCAGCAAGAGGACATACCTCGAACAAGAAACTAAATTTATAAAATTCTTATACCTCGGTAAATTTAACATTAGGAACGAGGATCAGTCACTAGTAAAATTATTTTGTAATTATTTTAGTATAAATATGAAATGTTAAACAGTTAAAGAAAAGAAAGAGTTTTATTATTATTATTATTTAAAAAAACTCTAAACATCACATTTTAGGCAACTCTTCAAAATTCAACCCCCCCCCCATCGGTTAAAACGTTTATTTTTTACAAATTAACATAACCAGCCCGACCAGACCTCCATCAAGCGTAATTCAAAGAATTGCAATGCCAAACCTTCAAACACCAGACGAAGCAGATCGGAGTGCATCCGGCACTAAATGCTTCGCAAGCCACTCCGCTACGCTTTAAGAAAACTCTAGACTCAACTAACTTCACTTACACGAAAGAACAAACACACTTAATTAAATACAGCCGGGTCCATGGCCATCGTTCTCTTCGTTTCCTTAGCCGGTGTGTATGGAGGCACCCAGGAGAAAAAGCTTCAGAAAGGAACAGGGCTAAGAGTGGACCTGACCAGCAGATGAGAATCGCACCAAGAGGTGCTGGAGGTGCGAAGACAATGACCATTTTGCTAGCACTGGCATACTTATCTTCTTTTCCGCTGTTTCAAGCTTGGAGATCTGTAACTGGTCTGCTAAGGATCTCCTCGATCTTTCCTTCCGTTGGGGCTTTTAGACCAACGTCGTGGTTCACCTCGTCTCAACTCCCTCTTGAGTGTTATCTCCCACTTTTATTGCCCGGATGTCAACAGTCAACGAGACGTCCTCTTGTCCAGCATGGGAAAAAGGCCATCAGACGAATACCCATATCCGCTTCCGTCTCCTGTCTCGCTCTCGAACACTCTTCGGGGTGTTCTTCCGCACTTCTATCGTCACGCAGGATGTTCCGCAGCATCCGCAACTCAACGGTGATTAAACAGGTGGTTCCCCCAGGGTGACACCCTTTCCCTGAAATTATTAATGAAACAAAGCATATCAGTATTTATCAGTAGTTACATCACGAGGGTTAAGATCAAACATATAAAAATTAAAAATTCAATGTATAACCTCATGTTTATTGTCATCAAGTAAATAGAAAAAAAAACTTATACAATTGGTATTAAAATGCACTTGTGCAAAGAGTCAAAGCTATTCGATCGTCAGTTTGTTAAATAATTTCGTTGATCTATCGACAGCTGAGTGAAATAGGCATAATTAAACAGTTTTAATAAATATTCGATGTTAAAAAAGAACTTTTGTCCGTTTTCTAGACTTGACAACTGTGAATTTTCCATTTTAATGTTTAATTGAATCTGGAAAATCTTTTTAGCTTAAGAAAGTTGATATTTCCAATGAATAATTGATTGATTGACTCTTTGATCTAATTAAAATTTTAATTAAAGAAAAATAAGTATTATCAAAAATAATCTAATTTTTAATTACTTTTCCAGTTAACATTTAGTCATTCAAGTGAATTTCGATTACAAGAGTTGTAATTTTGATAAGAAAGCGATGATTCTGCGACTGACAATGAAAATACTGAAAAGTACTTTTTTTAATTTATTATTATGTTTGCGTGCTGACCTTAATAATGGATTTTATATTTTGCTAGATACCAGGCACTAAGTATCGATTTTAAAAGTTATCAAAACAACAAAAATCTAAATAACTAATCAACCAATTTCAAAATTTAACAAGGAAATTAAAAGCATTCGGTAGTTTGATAACAGTTTTTATCTACGAAAAGCATGTCACGATTTTCCGTTCGAATGAAAATACTATGCAAATAAATTTATTCTATCGAATGATCAGAATTTAAAAAATCCGAAAATTTCTTTTTCCCAAACCTTAGTTTATGTCATCGTTTAGGTATTAGTCCAACCTTTTCCCATTTTGTGTCCAATATTACCCCGGCTTTCGGGATACTTTGGACACTTTTCTATCTCAGCATTTTTCTTGTCCGAAAGAAAGGACCCCGAACCATTCTTATGGGAAAATGTCTTTCTGAAGATTTAACATGAAAAATGTACAATTATTTTATTTATTTTTTATATTATTTACATTGCCAACGAATTAATAGGTAAGTGCTGGTAGAAATTGCAAGTAAACCTCAGAATGTAGGTAATAATTATTTGTAATTATAGCGAATTTATTATTTTATTATTATTATACAGTAAAAGTTTAAATTTTTTCACATGTTCAATCATCCTGATATATAAATTCCCAGCACGCTGCTGCTGCTCCTGCTACAGCGTGTCATTTTTTGGAGAAAAAAAACACTATGATTTCCCTCACTTTTGCTTGAAAATTCAAATTTCCCAATTTTTCCTGGCGAAATTTAAAAAATTATAAGTTCCCTATCTTCGCCAAGTATTCTAAAAGAAAGAAATTCTGCAATATGTACTGGAGGGTGTTCCACACCCCCCAGACCCCCCGGTTTACAATTTTACCAACCAAAAAATATATTACACAAACTAAGATTAGGACTAGAGGTACCATACCATAATCTTCAACTCAATCAAGAGTAATAACATGCTTAGCATGCAATCGGATAGAACTAGCACAGTAAGGGACTTCCGAAAACCATTCAGGGTTATAATACCTGACAGGGGCAAGAAAAAAACCATACAAGAGCTGGGCAACCGATATGATACCATCTGGTACACAGATGGATCTAAAACAAAGATAAGTACTGGAGCAGGTATGTGTGGAAGAAGAACAAGAGATGCCTTTGGCATTAACCTGGGCTGTCACGCTACTGTATTCCAGGCAGAAGTAATTGCAATTTCGGCTTGTGCATCTGAAATGGTGCGGAGGAACTACAATGGTAGACGAATCTGCATCATGACAGACAGCCAAGCAGCTCTAAAGGCTTTCGAAGGAATAGAAATTCACTCCAAGGTCGTTAAACAATGCCTTGATGAACTGGTGAAACTGGCGGTCTGCAACAGCGTTTCGCTTATGTGGATTTCGGGGCACCGGCACCGGGGCATCAGGAGAAATGAAGAGGCTGATCGCCTTGCCAGATTGGCTGCTAATACAACCATGATAGGTCCTGAGCCCACCTTCGGGATTGCATACACGACCACGAAGAAGGGGATCAGGGACATGTTATGGAAGCAACACCTTGAGCACTGGGAGGGCCTTCCAGGGAGTCCAAGAGCAAAAATATAATCCAACTGCGTAGAAAACAGTTGAGAAGGATAGTAGGACTTTTTACAGGACACTCCTGTCTTAAGAGACACCTCAAAATGATGGGGTTGACCGAAGATCCTACTTGTAGGATGTGTGGTGAAGAGGATGAAACCTCTCACCATATCTTATGTGAATGCCCAGCTTTAACTGGGAGCAGGCTACGCCACCTTGGCTTTCCATGTCCAAGCGTCGAAGATATAGCTAAAGCACCCTACAACTGCTTACTTGACTTTGTTGAGGAGACGCAGTTGTTGGAGTAAAACGTGGAACGAGGGGCACAATAAGCTTAAGCTTCGGTGCAGTGGGTGTTAGAACCACCACCTGTTTTAAATAATAATAATAATAATAATAAAGATTAGGACTAACCGGGAAATTTGAATTTTTAAGTAAAAATGAGAGAAATTTGACCTTCGGTTAGAAAAAATTAAAACTTGAAAAGCATATTTATGTAATTGCCTTACATCTTATGGAGTTTAGCAGCAACTTTCTGTGTTACTTTGAAAGTTAATTATAAAAATATAAAGTCAAAATTGTAAACCGGGGGGTCTGGGGGGTGTGGAACACCCTCCAGTACATATCGCAGGATTTCCACTTTTAGAATACTTGGAGAAGATGGAAAATTTATAATTTTACAAATGTTTCCAAGAGTGGAAATCCTTTACAACTTTTCCAAGCGAAAAAAATATTAAACTAACTAAGCATATTAAATATGCTCACTTTTGCTTGAAAATTCAAATTTATCGATTTTTCCCGGCGAAATTGTAAAAATTATAAGTTCCCTATCTTCGCCAAGTATTCTAAAAGAGTGAAATCCTGCAATATGTAGTTTAGTTTAGCACATTACATATTATGCTTAGTTAGTTTAATATATTTTTTGGTTGGTAAAGTTGTAAACCGGGGGGTCTGGGGGGTGTGGAACACCCTCCAGTACATATCGAAGGATTTCCACTCTTGGAAACATTTGTAAAATTATAAATTCCACATCTTCTCCAAGTACCTATTCTAAAAAAGTGGAAATCCTGCGATATGTTCTGGAGGGTGTTCCACACCCCCCCAGACCCCCCGGTTTACAATTTTACCAACCGAAAAATATATTAAACTAACTAAGCATATTTATTTAATTACCTTACACCTCTTGCAGTTTAGCAGTAACTTTCTGTGTTACTTTGAAAGTTAATTATAAAAATATAAAGGCAAAATTGTAAACCGGGGGGTCTGGGGGGTGTGAAACACCCTCCAGTACATATCGCAGGATTTCCACTCTTTTAGAATACTTGGAGAAGATGGGGGTGTTCCACAACCCCAGACTCCCGGTTTACAAGTTTACCAACCGAAAAATATATTAAACTAACTAAGATTAAAACTAACCGGGAAATTTGAATTTTTAAGCAAAAATGAAGGAAATTTAACCTTCGGCTAAAAAATTAAAATTAGAAAAGCATATTTATTTAATTACCAGCAATGTTCTGTGTTACTTTTAAAGTTATATATAAAAATAATATAAAAATATAAAGTCAAAATTGTAAACCGGGGGGTCTGGAGGTAAATAAAATTCCCACTCTTCTAAAATACCTACAGAAGACAGAAGAATTATACAAATTTCGTTAGAAAAAGCTGGGAAATGTTTTCTTCTTTAGCAAAAGTGAGGGAAATTAAGACGGTCGGCTAAAGAAAATTTGAATTTGAGAAATTTATTTATTTTTATATTATGAAAAAATTTTTAGTTGCCTTTTAAACTTTTCGCGTTAATTCGAAAATATAGAAAACGGGGAATCCCCAGTAGCGGGAAACGAAATTAAAAACTTATAACTCGGAAACTGCACATAGCATCAAGTTGAACCCATTGAAACATTTGGTCAGAATGATGAGAAGTCATACCTAAAAATGCTAAATCTGCTAAAAATTTTGGATCAAAAATTTTTCAATTTAGTTTCGGTTTTTCTCCCCACCAAAGTGTAATAATAATTGATGCCTTGCTATGGATTACTTTTCTGTTGGACCAGTTACTGAAATAGTGTAGGTCAATAATTTTAATTGCTGTGCATTTACGTTTACCAACGCCTACGCTTTATTCACGTGTTAATTTTGTCGAGTTATTAAAGGAAGAAATAAATATAAAACGCAATTAGGTAAGTAGTTCGCTCTAGGTGATTATTAAAAATTTAAGCCCCGCAATGACGAAAGTGTTATGAAATATTTAAATTTTACCCCAATCTCCAGTTTATTTTGGTCAACAAAAAACCATACCTATTACTCACGTCCCGAGCCCGAATCTTGATGAGAGCTAAACTTGTAGGTATATAACCATTACGTGCGTTATAGTCGGCCAATCAATCATTTATTTGACTTTTGTTTAGTTAAGAACAAAAATTAGACGCAAAAATTGTACACATACAATAAACACGACAGGTTATTATTATCTTGTAATACTAATAACTTTAATTTTAATTGCCACCTTGCAGTCCATTATTTTCCCCAATCAATAGTAAATTAGTAACACTAGGCAGATAGGTGCCCATACTGTAGTAGTAGCACCAAGTCGTTAATGTAAGTATTCATTAAACGATTCGTCCATGTCACATAAATCAATAATAATTATATTATCTTTTACTTTTGTATAAAACAATAAAAGAATACTAAACGTGAATGATTATACCAAAAGCGAGAAGTTCTATATTATTTATATAAAACTAATTTTTTTAGTACCCATAGCTTCGATCTGTTACACTAATGAAGAATAATGAATTTCTAAATTTTTTAAATTCAAAATTAATTATTTGTAAACAACAAAACAATATTATTTCACACAGCGAATTTGCATTACTTGCCAACGAAAACTCAAAAAACTCCACCTCGCGATTAATAAGCTATTTTATGCCCTCGGGATATAATCTACTAATCTTTATTCGTTAATTGCAAAGTACACTTTTCAGTTTTTTTAATTTTAAATTTATTTTTAATTGTGTATAGCATGAATTCAAGTTTGTGCCCCACTGATTGGTTCATTTAAAATTCAAAAAAAAAGTTTTAAATAATTCCACACACTGAGAGCTCAAGGCGGTTTAAGGCTTTTTACAATAATTAGTTCAGTTTGAACATTTTTCGATTCGCATCGATTATAGTTAGCTGCCCCCAACAGTTTAGTATGTTTATTGGGTTCATTCTTACCCCTAGATACTCCTTTCAAACTAACCTGGGGTCAAATTACAATCAAAGTTTAATATTTAAATTTATACAATTTTTAAAATAAGTACTGGTAAAGCGTGCGATCTGATAGCATAAAGTAATAAAATAATCGATCGTAATATAAAGTAAAAAATTATACAATATTAACTTTTAAAATTGTTATAATTTTAAACATTTTTTTAAAGATTTTTTAATAGAGCCACAGGTTCCCGTGAGTCGATGATTGCTATCTTCAGCAATAAAACAGGGTCACGGAGACATTCCAGAGCAACTGCGGAGTCTAAATGCAATGCGTGAACTAAGTAGGCCATATTACGCCTCCCCCGACGCTTTTCGTTACGGCGTTAAGCAGTGACTTTTTTGGATTGGATATCTTTAAACAAAGTAGCGTTCACTGCTGTGTGCTCTGTTTGCGCCCGGGGCGACCATCCCACCCTAGTTTCGGCACTGCCTAAATATTGAAACCTTTCACTGAGAAAAGGACAGAAGCAGCTAAGACAGATACTCTAATTAGAGTTATAACTTATAAGTAACAGATTCTCAGTCGTATAGTTAACCTTTCGATACTAACATATTGCTATATTACATAAGTGCTAACGTCGGTCCAAGAGACCATAGGCGGATTTAGGGGGTGGGCACGGGGGCACGTGCCCCTCCCCAGATGCTTGAAATTAACAAGGAAACTAGATGACAATCCCAAATCTGAAAACCCTTTTTGCCCGCCTCGACCCCCCAGAAAAAAATTCTGGATCCGCCCCTGCAAAAGACCGAATGTAGTTTACATTCATAAAATTACCAAGTTATATTTACAAAATCTAACGATATAATTGCTGATGAAAATATTCCAACCCTCCTATGTTAACAATGTAAATTGCACATTATGAAACCGTTTTTTGACATATAAAAATCGCATTTACAGCAAAACTTTTTAAAGATTTTTTGTTAAAAATTTCGTTGTCTTCAATTTTGTACCTATAGATTTTTCAATTTTGTCGCCCCGTTTTTGACTGGCGGAGACTTAAACGAGACTCTGTAAAACACAAAATTATCATCTATATCTCGGTAACGGTACGACAAAATAGAAAAATCCTTATGAACAAAAATGAAGAAAATCACATTTTCAAGAAAAAATGCCCATTCATTTTTTCATTTCGTTTCACCGTTTCCGAGATATAGATGACAATTTTTGTTTCGTTTTACAGAGTCTTGTTTAAGTCGCTGCCAGTCAAAAGCGGGGCGACAAAATTGAAAAATGTATATGTACAAAATGGAAGATAGGGGAAAGTGGGGGAATCGTGCGCATCAAACTATTTCATATTTCGCGGACTTTTAAGCGCAATAGATTAGGGGTGCACTCTCTCCTGTCCACTGAGAATCACTGACGCCATTATTCATATCAGTTGTATACGTTTGCACGTAACTAGCCCTATATATTTAAAATTAAGCCATTTTTTGTAAGGTTTTTGATATCGCAAAATAAGATTTGTTTCCTAACCAATAAGATATATTTAATTTATGGAAAAATACGATCTTATGCCTCTATCGATGCTTGATTAACATTGTTAGGTTAAGTAGTTTGTTAAATCTATTAAATACAGTCATTTAATACCTAAAGGAAGAATGATGCGCACAATTACCCGCAAGAGTGGAAAATTGTGCGCTTTTGTACTTCTGTACTTTCAGCAATATTGTGCTTTAAATACTTTATTTTTTGCTAAAATTGAATTACGTGCCGAGATTAAACTAAATAACTCTCCCATTACAGTTTTTACATTTAAATTATCTACAATACTATCAGAGCTATACTGATTTCTGCTGAAGTGCGCACAATTCCCCCACTTTCCCCTAATGAAATTTTTAACCAAAAATGTCTTAAAAGTTTTGCCGTAAAAGCGATTTTTATATGTCAAAAAACTGTTTCAAAATGTGCAATTTACATTGTTAACATAGGAGGGTTCGCCTATGCAGTGGCGTAACAAGCCACTGAAGGGCCCGTGTGCCATGGTGTTAACGGGGGCCCTGTTTTTATAATAAGACAAAAATAAAAGAAATAAATCCTGATATTATATAAAAACCCAGAACGCTGCTACTGCTGCTCCAGCGTGTCATATTTTTGGTTAGAAAGACTCGAAGACGCAGACATGATTAATGATAATAAAAACTAAAAAGAGAAATGGAGAACATTTCACAGAGTTTCCACCCTTGTGGAATTCTTGAAGAAGACAGGAAATTATAATCTTACAAATTTCGTCGGGAATAACCGGGAGATTTGAATTTTTAAGCAAAAGTGAGGAAAATTAAAACCTTCGACTAGAAAAAATTAAAACTTATTTTAAAGAAAAAATATTTATTTAATTACTTTATTGCTCCCGGAGTTTAGCAGCAGCTTTCTGTGTTACTTTGAAAGTTAATTATAAAAAAATATAAAGTAAAAATGTAAACCTGGGGTTCTGGGGGATGTGGAACACCCTCCAGTACATATTATAATAAAATTCCCTACTGCAGACAGAATAATTAGGTATACAAATTTCGTCAGAAAAAGCTGGAAAATTTTTTGTTTTTGAGCAAAATGCAAGAAAATTAAAACGTTCGGCTAAAGAAAATTAGAATTTGGAAAACTTATATATTTTTATATTGTAATATTGACTGACGGTAATTTTTCGGTAACGCATCAAGTTTAGCAGCACCTTTTTGCGTTACTTTGAAAATACAGGAGAACGGGGAATCCCCCAGTAGCGGGAAACGAACACCGTCTAACTGCCTGTCCGCGGACGGGCTTTCCAGCTAGTAAAGAATAAAATTACATTAAGGGCCAACCACTAAACAAATAATTGTACTTTGGTATTGCTAAAATGAGAAATCATTGCATATTCATACAATTTCATTGTGGATATTAAAAACTAAATACAATAATATTAGATTACATTTTATTATATTTGTAATGATTTTAAATCTTTTTAAAAAATTGAGGAAGGTCACAGCAGGACTGGGGGCCCGTGTGCGTCGCACCCCGGTAGTTCCGCCCCTGCTCCAATGTTAGCAATGTAAATTGTACATTTTGAAACTTCTTTTGTCAAATAAAAATCGATTTTACAGCAAAACTTTTTAGACATTCTTTGTTGCAAATTTAATTGCCTTCAATTTTGTTCCTATACATTTTTCTATTTTGTCGCACCGTTTCCGACTGAAAGCGGCCTAAATAAGACTCTGTAAAATACAAAAAAGATTGTCGTTTATATCTCGGAAACGGGTCAACAAAATAGAAAAATGTATATAAGCAAAAATGTAGGGAATGTAATTTACAACAAAAAAGGTCTAATAAGTATATCTGTAAAATCGATTTTTATAATAATACGAGAGTATTTAAAAAAATATTAGGTGCGTTTTAACTAGAGACATCTATCATTGTACAGAGCTATTATTTCTTTTCACAGAAAGTAGCTGCCTTACATAACTTCCAGAATAATTAAATTAATGCAATGGCATTCCTTTCATTTATAGAGCTTCATTCACAAATTAAATCAATTTATTGTTTGTCGTTTCCGCAACAAACAGTAACATAACCTAAACTTTTTTAAATTCAAAATTATTTTCTCCTTTGTTAAGTGAAAAACGTCAAGAATGAATATCTTTGGTTCCGATGTACAAAAACGTACGCAAACAAAAATGCTCGATACACGTAAGTCCTATAATGATTTACATCAAAATCCAAGATTATAAAATTTATTGGGGTAAATAATTACAAATTATTTGTACAAATAATTAACAGACTGCCCTGGAGCAAACACTTTGATTTCTTTATCATTTGCTTTATAATGAAAGACACTCTCGTGCAATAACATTTCCTTCTTTACATTTTTTCGTTTAATCGAAATGAAACCGTTCACATCCTGACTGCTTCCGGTATACAAAGGATAAACTTTAATATTAACATCGGCCATATAATCTACCGCACTCGAAATTACACTATCACTTTGAGTTGACACGTGACAATTAATCACCATCGATATTAAATTATTTGATAGGATGTTGGAGCAGTAATTCAAAAAAATTATAATATCGGTTTTGTCCACTCCTAAATCTAACAGATGACTTATATCGTCGATAATTAAATATACCCGACCACCACTTTGAACAGATAACTTATCAACCTTACTTTTTATGTCCAAAAATAATTCTTTAACCACATCCTCTTTTTTTAATTCAAAATAGTTTTTGTTATCGTTAATATTTTCTGTAACCGATTTCAACAGTTCGATCGACATACAATTTCCATCTTGAATTTGTTTCAACAAATCGAAACCCACTTTCTTCCCAATATTCATGTAATGTCCTAATGTATTGTGAGTAATTACCAAGCAAACCTTATTTAATTTATCGCTGAAAATTTGTTTCATTAAATTTGTGATCACAAAATTTGAATCTGCATTTTTATGTTCTTTAATGGAAACGCACTTCTCCGTTGCACCGATGTTAAGGATAGCCGACAGACTGGAATCTTTGATGTTTTCTAGGTGCCGTGACATGATGGTCATCAAAGATTACAGATTGAGCCTGAAATGAGGAAATTATTAAGTGCATCAAATATGATAGTTTTTCGCTCAAAGCGTAAACGCACAGTTTGGGTATCACTGCTTTAGTAAGGAAGTGCAAAAGTGGGAATACCGTTTCCATTTTTCGTGGTTTCAAACCACTGTGGAAAATAATATTATTTTACCAAAATTGATCCACTTTTTTTAATGCCCGAAAATCTACATGCTTAAAGTAGACGGATGTTGACAAATAATTCACGATTAAAACTTAAAATAATATGGGACAATAACCTGTAATTAGATTAACTCGAACTTTGAGCAGCCTTGAAAATTTATAAAGTACAAATTATGTAAAAATAGAAAGCAGATATACGAAAACCAACGTTTTAATGGAAAACTAAGTAGACAGTAAAATACCACAAACATGAACGTTACGCCAAACATTGCATCACTCTAATTTCGAAAAATAAACTATTTTACTCAAATTTACAGGTGAGATTTTGAAATTAAAACAAAAACATTTAAAATTACCTTTAACACGATTTTTGAAAAACATAACCTTACTTCGATTTTGACGGGTTTATTATTTGGAAGAGCGCCAAATTCAAATTATACAATTGAAATTTGTTAGAAATTCCTTATATAAAAAAACATGTTTTTGTTGACTGACTTCACGTAGGCCTGTTAATTAAATTAGATTACATAAAATTAACACTTTTAACATTAAAGCATTTGATGTCATTACAAGGTTATCATAATCATCATTCACACATACCTAATAATAATATATTATTTGAGTAGTAATTTTGTTAGTTTCGTCAGTAATTTGTTCCCTTGTAGATATGGAAGAAAATCAAAAGAGATTGTCGCGCTGGTATTTTGGTGGAGTAGCATCTGCAGGCGCCGCTTGTGTAACCCACCCCTTGGATTTGTTAAAAGTGCACTTACAGACACAGCAAGAAGGAAAGCTTTCGGTGCTCGGTTTAACTAAGAACATTATTAAAAAGCAAGGTAAGCGAAAACTCCTACTTTCCATTTGCTTCAAATCACACCATTTCCATACCTGCACTAGCAATAATAGCAATATGCTGGACGATATCCCATCCAAGTATCAAATAAGCTGAACATTGCTTGACTGCGTGGGTGTTTTCTTCCTAAGGTGCACTTGCTCTGTACAATGGACTTTCGGCATCTTTATGTCGACAATTGTCCTACTCGACAACCAGATTTGGAATTTACGAAATGGCGAAACAGTCGCTGCAATCGTCAGGTCAGGAAACTGGTTTTGGAACTAAAGTAGCAATGGCCGGAGTGGCAGGTGCTGCGGGTGGATTTATAGGTACACCAGCTGATATGGTCAACGTTAGGATGCAAAACGATATTAAATTGCCTATAGAAAGTCGTAGAAAGTAAGTCTTGATTAAACGTAAGTCATTTTATATAAACCGATCGTTTCAGTTACAAGCATGCATTCGATGGTTTGTGGAGAGTTTACAGCGAAGAAGGAGTTCGCAGATTGTTTTCCGGTGCTAGCACGGCCACTTCTAGGGCGGTTTTGATGACGATAGGACAACTTTCGTTTTATGATCAAGTCAAAATATTTTTATTAGGTTCGGGCTATTTTAAAGACAATTTAATCACACATTTCCTGTCCAGTTTAACTGCTGTAAGTTGTTCTATTTAAATTTAGATAAGATAACAGAAAATTGTTGTTTCGTAGGGAGCTATAGCAACAACTTTAACGCAACCATTGGACGTGTTGAAAACGCGCGCCATGAACGCTAAGCCTGGAGAATTTAAAGGAATGATGGACCTAGTCATGTATACTGCCAAGTTGGGGCCTCTAGGATTTTTTAAGGGATACGTTCCAGCATTTGTACGCTTGGCGCCCCAAACGATCTTGACCTTTATGTTCTTAGAACAGTTGAGGCTTAATTTCGGTTTCTTACCAGTACAACAAACTCTATGATTTTTTTTAAAGTAATTTTAGCAATCATTCCATTGTTGTTACATTAATAACGCTTAGGAACGTAGTACGTTGACGTCTTGTATATTAAATTTATATTTTTTGTTTTCAAGTTTAGGGGGAATTACCGATAACAAAAATAGTTTTAATTTAAAGCATTTTTTCTATTTTTTTTATATTAAGTTTTTGACTAATTTTTGGGTTTGTTATTTTATGCTTGTTATCTTTTATGCCATGCTCGTTCCAGTTGTTGTTTAAAATTTTTATATAATAGTTTAAGGAAAAACGTGTAGTTACCGAAATAATTGTCGATTGGCCTAGAGAGTGGTGCCGTAATTTGTGCCAATTTATTTTTTAGTACAAATTTTGTTATTTGTAAATCAATCAAGCAAAATCATCAATAAGCATTCCACAATGTTAATTGTTAAAACGGCAGGGTTTATTTTAGAATCTACAATAAATAGTGTTAAAAACTGTGAATACTTTATTTAGGAACATTAATGCACAACATGAAAGTCTTAAAGGTTATCAAAATTTCAACAATTTTTAAAAAATAAAATGAGATTACAAAATAACTTACAGATTAGGTTTGATTAATTAAGACGGTTGCTTGATTAACTAAGGAAATTTTTATTTGAGCAGAATGTTGTTCCCAAGGTTCTCCGTCCACTTGAATCGGTGCAGTTGCTTTAAGATGAATCTGATTTGGAAGTACAGATTAATTGACTAAATAAAAATTATGGAGAACATTTACCTCCACACTTTTAGCTTGTCCAATTCTGTACGGTTTAGAGAGCCCAACCTGCATTTGAGCTATGTGAAACGACGAATAAATACCCAAAACTTCCAAAAGGCCATCGTTATAGGATTGTGCTGGCTTTTCGGAATTTATCCCTGGAAAACACGAATTTAATAAAAACAAACCATTCCCCAATTTGAATTTTACCCCATAGATCAACTCCTGCACCCCAGGATTGAATATTAAGTACAACGATAGATTCCAATTCAGGTAAAGAAATCTCATTTCCATCCAAAAATAACACAAGTCTGTTTTCTAAATTTTTACAATCCGCATTCATCACTTGTTGGGTTCCAAAGCACAAATACAACAGCTATAACGTAAAAAGTGTGAACCAACATAGATAGATATTTTATAATTTAGTTACCTTATTGAAAATCCGATTGCTAAACACGTAAAATCGACTGTCTCTTGCTTTATGAAAATCTAATGCAACTTGAGCATCCACGCCGATACTTAAGTAATTATACATGTACATACTTTTAGTAGGAATGCGAATACCCAAATTGCTAAGATGTCGGTAAGGTACGATCTGAATGCTCCATCTTAAATAAGCCAGAAATAAAATCTTGTTTAGTAATTTCAAGTATATACCTATCAATAGCGGCTGCCTGTGCATTTTGAAACTTATTCAAACATTCAATAATGTTAAAATCGGACGAAGTTTCCTTTCCCCATCCTAAAACCCTAGAAAGATCGTTTCCAGTGCCTAAAGGAAGTATTCCAATTGCCGGTTCGGGCTAAAATGATATAGTAAGATTTGAAAGTAATTTTCAATTTTTACCTCTAAATCCAGTTTATGTGCTGTGGTTAAAATCCAAGCTACGGTTCCATCTCCACCAGCAGCCAGCACTTTAATACGAGTAGGAGCTGTAAGAATGCTCCATTGCAAAGCAACAGAAGGCGTTCTTTCTGCTAAATCAATCACTTGAGCAGGATTGAGAAAACGTCTGAATTCTGACAAAACTAGTGCACCATCGTTGTTCCCAGATTTTCTGTTTGCTGCAGTAATAACACTCCAATCAACTACCTATTATTCAACATTTAGACTACACCAATTAATAATTACGAACAAAAACCCAACCTATAACAATAAGAGGACACCAATCGTCCCAACCAGGATGCTTCACACCTCTTAGCAACATTTGACGATGAAAACTGCCTTTACGTTTTGCAACTTGAACACACCACGGAGGAACTATGATGGACTTGTACGGTCCAAAATCGCATTCCTATTAAAATTCATTTAATTTTAATTCACGGATATAAAATCTACAACTTACTTTGCTTAAACGAGATCGACATTCTTCGTGCGCCGCACGATTACACCAACAACAGTTAAAATCAACTAATCCCGGTTCTAAAGCGCAGTCTTCCTGGCAGACATCACAAACTGCTCCAATTGGTAGGTTTCCTGTTAAAAAAACAATTACCATTTATTACGTTTTAGTTCAAATTTACATACAATGACTGACTAGATTATTAAAAAGCAAACAGAACTACCTTTGACCCAATGATGTTGCAGAGTTTCAACTTTGCTGGTTATAATTTTGCAAGGAAGTAATAAATTAGCTTTTTTAATGCAAGCGAGATCAGAACAAACACCGCAACAGTCACAGTATACTCCAATTCCATTTAATAGTAATTCCTCACATATCGAGCAATACCAAGACTGTAAAAACAAATAACGGTGAAAAAAAAATAAAAGACAAAACACAAAAGCGACTTACCCTAGCGGTAACTTTAATATTCTTCCAACTGTGAGCCTTTGAAAAATCTCGAATAGAAACTGTATTATCAGCAAACAGCAATTTTATTACATAGTATCCTGCCAAGCAAATTGCAACCGTTGAAAATGCAGACAACAGAGCACCCAGAGAAGGATACATGTCAAAAGAAGCCTTGTCCATGCTCCAGTCCATCTCTTTGGCTAGTTTACTTAAAACGCCCATTCGAACCAAATACAATCAACTTCAAAAACCTTTCGAAAATCATGAGAACTGCGTTGTCAACCAAATGTCAAAAGTAAATTAATACACGAAAACCAGATGTTTCTTTCCAGCGAACCACGAACAAGTATTCTTGTGTTCGGGGCTCATTTTAAATATAAAGGCAATCAGCTCGTCGAAATTTTAATTATCGATCGACGTACAAATCAGCATTCGAAAAATTATTAATTTCGTCGGAACAATTTCTTTGTCCCTAATTTGCTACCGTAGCATTAAGTAGTTGTAAAACTTTGACGATCGCTTCAAATTACAGAAGAATTGGATAAAATTTAAATGCCACTTCAAAAGCGAAAATCTCCGAAAATTGGTGAAAAATATAAGTTCACGAATTACCTTCGAATAAACAAAAACAAATTTTAGCGCTAAACAACTGCAAACTTTATAAAACAAAAAATGCCAATTGGGTTCTCATTTACGGGGAGTGTTTCGAATTTTGTGAAAAAATGATTATAGAAAAATATAATTTGTATCCTAAATCGAGGTAAGGCGATAGTACTGAAACGAATAACGAAAACAATTGAGTAATCGAATGGTCCGCAGCGGTAAATTAAGGTTACAATGGATAAAATTAGAATGTTGTCGTTTTTTGATGTAAACCACTTTATGACAATGGAATTTCGAATCGATTAACTGCATAGCCCTCGTAAAAGTAACCAAATAACCACAGCTTCATATATGGTTAAATGTTGAGGTTTTGTGCTTAAACAAAAAAAAGTTATCAATTTATTCCAATAAAATAAATTTTTGCGATATTGTTTGTAAGTAGAAATCAAAATTTTTGTCGTTTACATGTTTAAAAGTTTTTGTGTACCTTTTCAACTTGTAGAACCAAATCCTTTTCAATAATTATGCAAATTATGTGGCAAAATTTGTACCTTTTTATAAAATCGCATTTTTTTAGATTAAAATGTCGGCACGCAAGAAGAAGCCCAATTTGAAACTTCAGGTGTCGGATGATATGCCCACCGTGTAAGGTAATGATTTAATAAGAGAATCCCCCAATGACTGTTGTTTTGTGTAGGATACCGCCTGCAAATTTAGACAAGCGGACGACCATCACTATAACCGATAAGACGTTCGATGTGGAGGCAGACGATTTGGAGAAAATTTGCGATTTGGGCCGAGGTGCTTATGGAATTGTGGAAAAAATGAGACACATACCGAGCGGTACAATTATGGCAGTGAAGCGAATAGCGGCAACTGTTAATACACAAGAACAAAAGAGACTGCTGATGGATTTGGATATAAGTATGAGAAGTAGCGATTGCACATACACGGTTCAGTTTTATGGAGCGCTGTTTCGAGAAGGAGATGTGTGGATTTGCATGGAAGTAAGTGATCTCACTTTTGCATAAATTAAATTACATTTTGTTACTTGCAGGTTATGGACACAAGTCTGGATAAATTTTATGCTAAAGTTTTCAAACACAATCGTAAAATATCGGAAGACATTTTAGGCAAAATAGCTTTGGCTGTCGTTAGCGCTTTACACTACCTTTATTCAAAATTAAGAGTTATACATAGAGATGTAAAACCTTCCAATATTTTAATAAATCGAATGGGCGAAGTTAAAATGTGTGATTTTGGAATTAGTGGATATTTGGTGGATTCAGTTGCTAAAACCATCGATGCAGGATGTAAGCCGTACATGGCGGTAAGTTTTTCATCTTATTTTAAAATTTGCAGGCCTTCATGCTATCCTAAAATTCCAAAATATTAAATTTTAATTTGAAATTAAATTTAAAAATATAAGATAGTTTTTATTTACCACTTTTACACTATTACCAAAGTGATTCCCACTAATACCTGATGCCCGGTTGCACCACACCATTTGAAAACTTAAATTTGTACTTCGTTAGTAACCTGGGATCTCGGAACCTACTGTAGAAAACGCCATAAATTAGGAACAACAGATATTTTTTTGCTATGATTCAAATAAAGAGACGGAGGGAAAACCTTGAGGGCCAGTTTTACAATAGATAACCATTGTTAATAACTTTTCCTTTACCACTTTTTGCATTGAATTAAGTGTGAACCACTTAATGTGATAAATCACTTTTACTTACAGCCGGAACGCATAGATCCTCAAGGTAACCCATCACAATATGACATACGTTCAGATGTGTGGAGTTTAGGTATTTCTATGATAGAATTGGCAACGGGACGATTTCCTTATCAAAAATGGGGTTCTCCATTTGAACAATTGAAACAAGTGGTCACAGATGATCCACCGAGACTACCTCCCGATGAATTTACCCCAGAATTTGAAGACTTCATTTCGAAATGCCTACAAAAAAAATACACAGACAGACTTAATTACGATCAGTTACTGAAACACCCGTTCTGTGTAAAACATTCAGAGAAAAACACGGACGTTGCATCTTACGTTTCCGAAATATTAGATATACCGGAGAACGCATGAGATTCGTGTATCATTTCTTAGTTTTTATTATGATTTTAGTCATTTTTTACATCATCACCACTAATATCGCAAACTCTTTTAATTGAACGTCAATTTTGAACTTGCATTAGTAAATTGAAACGCTTGTAGTTTTTTTTTTTTTAGTTAAAAATTGACGGTTAATTAATCATTAACGTAAAATGGAAAGGGTAAACTAATTGATAGAGTAAGAAACTGATCCTGTTTAATATAGAATTACTGTGTTCAAGTGTAGTTGAATCATGACGTGCCAGAGTACCTGATATGAGATGCCTCTTAAACAAACTCCTAAAACAAACCCAACGAGAGGTTTTCCAACACACAAAAGTTGTTATTTGTTATTTGGTACTAAGTACCTCAGAAAGTTCTCATATTTATTGTAGCAAGACTTTTATTCTTGCCGTGTACTCGATGACTACTCCGTATTGTATTAATAAATACATCACATTATAAATGTTGGTAGATTTTCAGGAGAGTAAAGATATTTATTTTTGATCGTAAAGCTACTGGACAAAAAACAGCAATAATAAAAATTTGCACGTGTTATATTTAATGCAAGACGATTGGCTGTCCAATCGCTTTGTATTTATAAAATTAGATTTCTTAGCTTCGTAGAATTGTAAAATGCAAAATTAGACGATAAAAAAATATTCAACATTTTTCTGATTCTCTACTGCTGCAGTATTCGTTGATAATTTTTATTTTGTTTTAACATTTTTCATTTATTTTATTTTTATTCGAATCAAATCATTTAATTTAGCATTTTTAAATTTTGACAAATTTTTATAATTATTATGTATTACATTTTTTCAAATATTATTTTATAGTCATTTTTGAGTTAATCAAAATTGCAATTTTAGTTCATCTTATAAGTTAGTCACGTAAACTACTGTCATAACTGTGTGATAAATAAAATTTAGTTTTAATGCAATTTTCATTACCTTACTTCTTACAAAATCAACATTTTGTTAACTGAGGATTACCTGATCGATAATTTAAGACAATAGGAAACGGGTTTCTGAAAATTGACGAAGCAACAATATTGTCAAGTCGGACAGAAAATGTTTTAGTGGAAAAGTCTTTATTTACAATAACAAAATCAATTCTACAACACTCACATTGTTATTTACTCTATTAGAATGGGGAATTCATTCCCAATTTGGTTTCAAAATCCAGTCGGGCGCGTCGTTGATATCGCAAATTTGTTCTAAAAATTTTAAACATGAAAAATCTAAATAAACTTTTTTGATAACCCAACTTACTTAATCTCTTCGCGTTTTATAAATTCGTTTAATGCAAAGGTCGCCAATGGCGACAAAAACGCAAAAATGTAAACAAAAGTTTTGATTTGGAAGCCTGCGTTGTTGTCGTATTCCTTGGTGGTGATGTTAAAGTTTATTAACGAAAAAATCAATTGAAGAAATGACCTGAAACAATAAAAAATCATAAACATGTCTAAAGGCAAATTTAGTTCATTTACACTGTTGCCACCGAGCAAATCCATATCAAATTCTTATGAGGACTTCTGCTGCAAATCGAATACTCCCGATGAACAAAATTTACTGAAATTGTTACTGAAACGAAATAATATATTAACACATCCATAAAATCAGTTCGTTACTCACCCAGATGTAATAAAATCAAAATGACGCACAAATTTTGTGCCGAAAACACGTTTGCTGAAAAATATTTGAAATCCGTCGACGAAATTGAATTAGAATTGGGAATATAATACAACAAGCATGTACAATTTTGTGCCACACATGTATCCATACAATGACTTGCCATTACTCCAGCAAATGTTAGTACCACAGATAAAATCATCGGAATAAATTTTCCCCCATAACACCACAATACAAACGCAAAAATCTAAAACATTTTTTTACATTCAAAAAAAGAAACATTTTTTCGTTTTACCTCAAAATTAAAACCAATTAGTTTTTTTCCTTGCGGTTTTTTAATTTCTTCGACGTCGATCTCAGTTCCCATCATTGACACACTTAGTAACGGAATAATGATACAACAAAACCACAAAACTTGTCCAGTCGTTAAAATAAAAGGCAGCATGAAGAAAATCGCGAGGATTTGAAGTAAAGTTAGCGATATACAACAACACAACCAAAATTGTACTAAAAAAAAAAAGAGCAAAAGATTGTATTTGTGATTTAAATTCCATTGCAGCTCACCTGTATTCCACACCAGGCTCATGTAGTGTCTCGATTCAATAATCAATTGAAATATCGAAAGAGGGTCTTCTCGCTTGAAAGACAAGCAGCACGAGACAGAATTTAAGGCGCGGGATAAATCTATAGGGGATATGCAGTCACTGATCACGGATTTGTAAATTTCCGATTTTTGGCACATTTGTGGGTACAGTGGTTCTATCGCGATGCTGAAAAAAAAGAACCAATGCTTTTTATGAAAATTTTTGCCAAACTCTCAACGTAGAATATGTGTGGATAGCACTGACCTTGCATCTGCTTGCATAAAAATTCCCATGGTTTCATAATTGGCAGATGATCCTATCACGCATATAACTTCACCGTAATCTTGCATAATGCGAATCATTTCCTTTGTGCTGGAAGCCGTACAGTCGGTAAATAACGAAACCAGCAGTGGTACATTATCGATATGTTCAATGTGGGGCCTTATTTTATCGATTCCCCTTGGTAATTTTGCCTTAAAACGTAAACAAATATAAAATTGTCTGGATAAGTTAAGCATAAACTTACTCGATTGCTCATATCAAAATTAATTGGCACACTTTGTTCGGTACTGTCAGTTAAACAACTCAATGATTGCCAATCGTGAGAAGCACCATTAATTTCGGTTGGTAAATTTAAACTTTCGTGACTACCGGTGGGATCTAAATGATCTGTATTTTCATGTGAAAGCAATTCGCGTTCGGTATCGAACTTAACAACTGCAGTATCCAAATTTATTGCACTCGGAGCCGAATAGCTCAGCCCTCGAGACGATTCGAGGGTACTAAAATTAACGTGTCCTGAATGTCAATTGTTTGGTTAAATTTTCAAGAAACTTGAAGAACAAATACACAAACCATGCAAAATTTCCCAGATAACATGCAAAAATTCCTTCACCACCACCACCAACAATGAAAGCAGAAATATTTTTCTATCTAAATTTCTAATTTAGTGCTTTTAAAAACCTTCAATCACTAAAGGATAAAAAAGCCACTGTTTAATGTTTAAAAGCAACCGCAAGTAAGAGTCACCAAATCACAAAAGCAAAATTTAAACTCAACTTGTCTATACTATTTTTGCAATAAATTTGCCAGACATTTTAAGCTTTGCTGTGCAAAATTGATTGAAATTGCAAACGTAGTATAGTACCTATTTTCGTTCGTGTTGGTCTGACCATCCAAAGCTGGCGAATTCGGTTTGCCTACACGACGAGGTAAATCAGCAGGAGAACTCACACGGGCTGTTCCATTATTAGCCCAACATTCCGACGGTCCACTTTCTCGTCTATTTAGTTAATTAGAAAATTATGACCACTCTGCAGCAAATGCAGATCATTATAGCAGTGCTTCTAGGTTAAGAGGACAGAAATTACAACCAACACCTAAGAACGTCTCAAACAGCAGTTACTTAGAATGGAACCATTTTTACAGGGTGACTCACATTCCCTGCGTCCTTAATAGAAAAATATTTTTGTACTTTATACAGAACGTCGCATTAATGTGGAATAACATATTCAAAGTTTTTTATTAAAGGCACTAGGAAGTGATTCGCCATAAAGAGGTCGCCGTGTATTACAAACTAGATACACCGAAGGAAAAGAGAAGCTTGAGTGCTTTAATGATCGGCTAAATAAGTTGCATACCAAAAAAAAATATAAAAATAGCCCAAGTGTGAACATTAAACATCGACGCTTGAACACGAAACTTTACCTGCTTCTTTCACTAAGAAGAGAAATGTGGCAATTCCAGCCACTTTCCAAACCCATTTTTTCGCTGAAGACTCTCGATCTTAGTTCGTTTTCTTTACTAAAATGCACAAACCTAATACAAGCACCTTCCAGTTGCTCTATCAAATGTACCATATCCATTTGTGCTTGATATTGCATCGTTACCATTCCGATAAAGACTTGATTACATTGCGTTTCAAAACAACTTTCAACATCAGATACATCGGAAAATGGGCCATCGTTAAATAAGAGAGAATCTTAAAAAATATAAAATAATTTTTTACATTTTAGATTTCAGAAGTAAACAAACCTGTACTGTAAAATTGATTAACGAGGCCTTTAATGTGAGGTTCCAACACACTTCGGCAGTCAGAATGAATCGGAGTCGGACTGCGATGATTCAAATATAAATGCCTACTATCGCTTGGGAGTTCCAGGTACATTTTACTCAATTTTTCGCTGATTCCTTTATAAAGTGGTCTAAAAATAAAAATAATTTTGAAGATGCTCAGGAGGGAAAGCTTATTTACCTATATGCAAAGGCAGTGCAGTAAGCAGTTAAACTGCTCCTTTGATAAAAATCCTGAATCTTCTTTCTTTCAGAATAGGATAGAGGACATAAATCGTGGCCATCCCAGTAATCGATGCAAGAATCTAAAATAATGTCCGCCGTACCTTGAGATAAAAGTTGCATAGAATTGGTATTCAATTCTTTTACCACAACGGAAAACATGTGAGGAAAAGGAAACTTCAGTTTTGTGGACATCTGAAGAGAACGTACGTATTTGTCGCGTCGAGCCATCTCAGTTTGCTGTAGCAGAATAGCATACTTGAAAATGGATAGAAAAACGTAGATAAAATAATTACCAAGTGACGAAATGTTGATAACTGCTGTTCCAATGCAAACATATGCTTGGCCTCGTTTACAAAGCCAATTTCTTTGGCTAGCTCGCAAAGACACCGTCTGTTTGTAACAGGAACTAAATTTTCATTATACATGGCTTCGCATGTAATATGTGAGCAAAATTTAGTGTAATCTTCCTATTGAAATAAAAAAAAAGTAAAATAACTAAACCTTATGATGTTTATTTACCTGAGTGCTTAAGTTGCAAGTATTTAGGAGAATCGATAAACCTAATGGTTTGAGCGAATTTAAGTATTTTTTCCAGTCGGTATCATCAAACTGCAGTTTGAAAGGATCGCTTGGATTGTGAGTCAAATCTAAAACTTCACCTACAGTCGTTAAATTGCCTTCACTTTTATTAGGAATACTCTCGTTCATTCCACGTGTGCTATCTGCATCTGTACTTAGTTCTCCTAAATTTGCAAGACTAAAAATGTTAAATTCCTTTTTAAAAAAGAAACTAAACCGATGCCTATAAGAATGTTACCTCGAATTTTGCGAAACGTTTTCGACGTTGCGTAAAATAAATATTTTTTCTGCCGTTGGATTCGGCCACGACAATATTCCCTTCTTATCGACACAACACAGAGCCGTAAGTGACCCCAATACGTGAACAATCTTAGTGGACCGAGTCATCATGGTCTCTTTTCCTTGAAGTACGCTAACAAAATTTTTCCAAACATCACGAACAGAATAAGGGATGATGGAATTATCTACGCTGACACTGTCCTCGATGTCATATGAATCTGTATTTCTTAGATTTGATCGTAGCCTGATGTTCGAAATGCAAATAAACCTGCAACCCAAATATAAAATTTTCAAATCTTAGATAAAATCATAAAGTTACCTTGCCATTCCAATGTAATTTAAGAATGTCCAAACCACCGGAAATATCAACGGCAGTAGGGGTAAAATTATGGCCACCGAGTTAAGTACAAAAATCTGAAACCAATCGTAATCTCCATAGGAAAGCCTTAAGTACTTAAACCTAACAATATTCATTATTAAAATTAACGTAAAAACAACGGGTAAACAAATCCATTCCATAACTTTGACGGTCATAAAATGCCTCTGTTGCTCTTGTATAGTTATGGGCCTATCGAGAGACTGTTCCAGCGCAATACGTAAGTTGGTTAAATACGGCGTCTCTAAAAGTTTGTATTTTTTGTTTTCCAATGGTTTTCGTGACTTGGGATTGGTAAAGCATTCGTTGGCATTTTGTAGCGACGGCCCGTATACTTCTTTAGCATGAAGTAATGAGTATTCGCTACTCTTTTCTAACGATTCGCAAAAACCGGGACTTATTTGGCCAGGACGAATCATCACAATGTCGTCTTTGACTAGAAGAGCCCATGGCAAATTGACCAATTTATTGTCTCTGTATGTCCACTGTAAAGTTATGCATGGAGAAAAGGGCGATAACAGGCTGGGATAGTTTTCTGAATTCCAAAAAATTCGCTCCTTTTCCTTTCTAATTAATTCCAGTAGCGTTCCAACCCTACGAGTTAATTCGTTGTGTCGCAATTTACTATCTTGCAAACTAATAAATACATTAAGAGGCAACAAAATTAAAAGAAAAATAGCCTGCAGTATTAACCAAATATCCGAATAAATAATTGCAGAAATAAAGATAATCAATATTGTCACACTTATGACTAGAATAGAAATCCAATTTATTATCGAGTGTTGACTACGTGCATGTAAAACATCGATTAACCATGATTTAGATTTTCTGTAATCAAATTGTTAGAACAAACGTGATTATAGATTGGTGTCCAAGCGTACCGTGACTTTTGCCATTGTTGAAATTGGGTAAGTACTTGTTCGATATCATGTTCCAGCCGAATAAGAGCTTCTTTGGTGGACAAACCAAATTCGTTGAAGAGATGTTTTTCTCCCATTCTTCCATTATTTTTATGATTCTATAACTTCTTATCAGTCTGATTTTAAAAAGTAAGGTTAAGATCCATTTTACTCTTGAAATTATTTTCATATTAAATAATTTAATTTAGTTTTACCTAGTTTATGCTTACCATCGAATATTTTAAGTACAAATTTAGTTTGTAATGTAAAAGAAATAAGGAAACCTTTTATATAAAAATTTGGATCATAGCAGTAGTTATACAGGGTTCTATCAAAAATTATTGTACAATTGGTTAAGGACAACTAGGGCTGAGCAGGGGCGCCGACTACGGGCGTGCCCAGAAGCCAGAGCACCCCTCGAAATTGTTAAACATTCAGGTACCATCCGTTGACACTTTCGCCGCCAATGATCCACTTGTACCACCGAAATCAATATCTTTCGCATTGTACATACTAAATCTTCTTCTTCATTCTTTATCAGCCTTTATTTATCTACTCCTGGACGTAGGCCTCTCCTAAGTTTTTCCATTTTTCTCTATCTTGAGCCGCCTGTCTCCACTACCTACCCGCCGTCTTCTTGACATCATCTCTCATCTGTGGCCTTCCTACGCTTCTCTTTGTTGTTCTTGGTCTCCATTGTATAATTTTGGTTGACCACCTATCTTCGCCTTGGCGAGCCACGTGGCCAACCCAGGGACACTTCAGTATTGCCATTCTCTCTACTACATCCATCACTCGTGTTCTCCGCCGAATCTCCTCATTTCTTATTTTATCTCTCAAGGAAAACCCCAACATAGCTCGTTCCATTGCACTTTGTGCTATCCTGAAACGATTTGCTGCTTGTTTCGTTATTGTCATTGTATCTATTCCATAGTACGCATGCATTATATACCTTGCGTTTCAAGTTTATGGGTACAGTCAAGTCCCCATACTTGGGATGCTACCCTTACTTGCGACACTTTGACATTTTCAATATTACTAGGTTGCCTGTCGTGACATTTTTTGTATATGTTATACAACCTAGGTTACGTTACTAACAAGACGAAGACCCCTACTCGATATCACCGATTTTTGTGTTTTTTTTACCCCAAAAAATAAAAGTGGAATTCGGCAGCTTCTTTCACTGTTTCTTACGTATTTTGATCAGAAAATTCGAATGGCGCAGTCAGTTTTCTCGTAAATATGATGTTTTTAATTTTATTTGGCTTTAAACGTAACCTATTCGGGGTCATTTTAACCTAAATTTGTTTCGCGATTTTACACAGTTTTGATTGATTCCGCGAGGTTCTGAAGGCTGTATCCAACAGTAGGCATCTAAGTAAGTCGATTAAAGTAATAAAAAGGCCACCTACATTTTTTAAGATTTTTGAAAAAAACGTAAGGTTAACCTCTTTGGTGTTTTTTGACCCCACAAAATGAAAAGTGGAATTCGGCAGCTTATTTCACTGCTTCTTACGTAATTTGATCAGAAAATTCGATTGGCGCAGTCATATTTCTCGTAAGTATAATAATTTTAATTTTATTTGTCTTTACACGTAACACATGCGGGGTCAATTTGACCTAAATTTGTTTCGCGATTTTACACAGTTTTGATTGATTCCGCGAGGTTCTGAAGGCTGTATCTAGCAGTACGCATCTAAGTACGTCGATTTAAGTAATAAAAAGGCCACCTAATTTTTTAAGATTTTTGAAAAAAACGTATGGTTAACCCCTTTGGTGTTTTTTGACCCCAAAAAATGAAAAGTGGAATTCGGCAGCTTCTTTCACTGTTTCTTACGTATTTTGATCAGAAAATTCGAATGGCGCAGTCAGATTTCTCGTAAGTATAATAATTTTAATTTTATTTGTCTTTACACGTAACACATTCGGGGTCAATTTGACCTAAATTTGTTTCGCGATTTTACACAGTTTTGATTGATTCCGCGAGGTTCTGAAGGCTGTATCCAGCAGTATGCTTCTAAGTACGTCGATTTAAGTAATAAAAAGGCCACCTAAATTTTTTAAGATTTTTGAAAAAAACGTAAGGTTAACCCCTTTGGTGTTTTTTGACCCCAAAAAATGAAAAGTGGAATTCGGCAGCTTATTTCACTGCTTCTTACGTATTTTGATCAGAAAATTCGAATGGCGCAGTCATATTTCTCGTAAGTATGATATTTTTAATTTTATTTGGCTTTAAACGTAACCCATTCGGGGTCATTTTGACCTAAATTTGATTCGCGATTTTGCACAGTTTTGATTGATTCCGCGAGGTTCTGAAGGCTGTATCTATCAGTATGCATCTTAGTACGTCGATTTAAATAATAAAAAGGCCACCTAAATTTTTTAAGATATTTGAAAAAAACGTAAGGTTAACCCCTTTGGTGTTTTTTGATCCCCAAAAATGAAAAGTGGATTTCGGCAGCTTCTTTCACTGTTTATTGCGTATTTTGATCAGAAAATTCGACTGGCGCAGTCATATTTTTCGTAAGTATGATATTTTTAATTTTATTTGGCTGTAAACGTAACCCGTTCGGGGTCATTTTGACCTAAATTTGTTTCGCGATTTTACACAGTTTTGATTGATTCCGCGAGGTTCTGAAGGCTGTATCTAGCAGTATGCATCTAAGTACGTCGATTTAAGTAATAAAAAGGCCACCTAAATTTTTTAAGATATTTGAAAAAAACGTAAGGTTAACCCCTTTGGTGTTTTTTGACCCCCAAAAATGAAAAGTGGATTTCGGCAGCTTCTTTCACTGTTTATTACGTATTTTGATCAGAAAATTCGAATGGCGCAGTCAGTTTTCTCGTAAGTATGATATTTTTAATTTTATTTGGCTTTAAACGTAACCCATTCGGGGTCATTTTGACCTAAATTTGTTTCGCGATTTATACAGTTTTGATTGCTTCCGCGATGTTCTGAATGCTGTAACCAGCAGTAGGCATCTAAGGACGTCGATTAAATTTAAAAAAAGGCCACCTAAATTTTTTTAAGATTTTTGAAAAAAAACGTAAGGTTAACCCTTTTGGTGTTTTTTGACCCCCAAAAATGAAAAGTGGATTTCGGCAGCTTCTTTCACTGTTTCTTACGTATTTTGATCAGAAAATTCGAATGGCGCAGTCAGTTTTCTCGTAAATATGATGTTTTTAATTTTATTTGCCTTTAAACGTAACCTATTCGGGGTCATTTTGACCTAAATTTGTTTCGCGATTTTACACAGTTTTAATTGATTCCGCGAGGTTCTGAGAGCTGTCACCAGCAGTAGGCATCTAAGTACGTCGATTTAAGTAATAAAAAGGCCACCTAATTTTTATAAGATTTTTGAAAAAAACGTAAGGTTAACCCCTTTGGTGTTTTTTGACCCCCAAAAAGGAAAAGTGGATTTCGGCAGCTTCTTTCACTGTTTATTACGGATTTTGATCAGAAAATTCGAATGGCTCAGTCAGTTTTCTCGTAAGTATGATATTTTTAATTTTATTTGGCTTTAAACGTAACCCATTCGGGGTCATTTTGACCTAAATTTGTTTCGCGATTTTACACAGTTTTGATTGATTCCGCGAGGTTCTAAAGGCTGTATCCAGCAGTACGCATCTAAGTACGTCGATTTAAGTAATAAAAAGGCCACCTAACTTTTTTAAGATTTTTGAAAAAAACGTAAGGTTAACCTCTTCGGTGTTTTTTGACCCCACAAAATAAAAATTGGAATTCGGCAGCTTCTTTCACTGTTTCTTACGTATTTTGATCAGAAAATTCGAATGGCGCAGTCAGATTTCTCGTAAGTATAATAATTTTAATTTTATTTGTCTTTACACGTAACACATTCGGGGTCAATTTGACCTAAATTTGTTTCGCGATTTTACACAGTTTTGATTGATTCCGCGAGGTTCTGAAGGCTGTATCCAGCAGTATGCTTCTAAGTACGTCGATTTAAGTAATAAAAAGGCCACCTAAATTTTTTAAGATTTTTGAAAAAAACGTAAGGTTAACCCCTTTGGTGTTTTTTGACCCCAAAAAATGAAAAGTGGAATTCGGCAGCTTATTTCACTGCTTCTTACGTATTTTGATCAGAAAATTCGAATGGCGCAGTCCGATTTCTCGTAAGTATGATATTTTTTATTTTATTTGGCTTCAAACGTAACACATTCGGGGTCAATTTGACCTAAATTTGTTTCGCGATTTTACACAGTTTTGATTGATTCCGCGAGGTTCTAAAGGCTGTATCCAGCAGTACGCATCTAAGTACGTCGATTTAAGTAATAATAAGGCCACCTAACTTTTTTAAGATTTTTGAAAAAAACGTAAGGTTAACCTCTTTGGTGTTTTTTGACCCCACAAAATGAAAATTGGAATTCGGCAGCTTATTTCACTGCTTCTTACGTGATTTGATCAGAAAATTCGAATGGCGCAGTCATATTTCTCGTAAGTATGATATTTTTAATTTTATTTGGCTTTAAACGTAACCCATTCGGGGTCATTTTGACCTAAATTTGTTTCGCGATTTTACACAGTTTTGATTGATTCCGCGAGGTTCTGAAAGCTGTATCCAGCAGTATGCTTCTAAGTACGTCGATTTAAGTAATAAAAAGGCCATCTAAATTTTTTAAGATTTTTGAAAAAAACGTAAGGTTAACCCCTTTGGTGTTTTTTGACTCCCAAAAATGAAAAGTGGATTTCGGCAGCTTCTTTCACTGTCTCTTACGTATTTTGATCAGAAAATTCGAATGGCGCAGTCAGTTTTCTCGTAAGTATGATATTTTTAATTTTATTTGGCTTTAAACGTAACCCATTCGGGGTCATTTTGACCTAAATTTGTTTCGCGATTTATACAGTTTTGATTGCTTCCGCGATGTTCTGAATGCTGTAACCAGCAGTAGGCATCTAAGGACGTCGATTAAATTAAAAAAAAGGCCACCTAAATTTTTTTAAATTTTTGAAAAAAACGTAAGGTTAACCCCTTTGGTTTTTTTTGACCCCAAAAAATGAAAAGTGTAATTCGGCAGCTTCTTTCACTGTTTCTTACGTATTTTGATCAGAAAATTCGAATGGCGCAGTCAGATTTCTCGTAAGTATTATATTTTTTATTTTATTTGGCTTTAAACTTAACACATTCGGGGTTCTCACCCCGCAGTGCCCAGTTTGCTGTTTAGAATCTAAAGTTTTGCATATTTTTTACTATCATACTTATTTTTTAGAAATAACCCTACATAGTCAGTGAATTTGCTATGAAAAATGTAGTAGGAACCCTTTCATTATTCATTATTAGTAGGGAGTCGGTACCTTTTAATAATTGTTACTAAAAATAAAAAACAAAAGATGCACTGGGGGGGGGGGGGGAGTGTTCCACACCCTTTAGACTCCCCAGATTGCCACTTATATTTTGTGTCTAAACCAGTTTTGTAATAGTAGCTGAAGCTTATCGAATTTTTAAAACAGATTTTAGAAATGTCTATAACAAACAAGGCAATTAATTGTTCAAGTGGGTATGTTTCTAAGTCTACGCACTTGGTAAAAATAGCTCTGATCTAGGGCAGGGAATGTCCAATTTAAAAATTTTGGAATAATTCACAAATAGACCCCCGGTATACATTGTTTTGTGTTTTTAAAACTTAAGTTTAATTTTAAGCCATAAAAAAACTGATTTCGCTGCCAAGCCCACAAGTAATTCTATAATTGCATGTCTCAGAAGTAGCTACCTTTAGTATGGTTAGTTTATGTTTAATTTCAAGCTGTTAATACCCCACAATCAAAAATACCAGGCATTGTACATGACAGGCTAAGAATTTTAATCCATTCCCAGTACCTATTTTTAACTGAGTTCGGCCTTAGGCTTTAGAAAATTTTCGGGCCGCTTATATTCGAGTGTAACTAATAGCATCGAAGGCCCAGTTTTTGGGTTATTTTATCAGTATTTCATTTTTATTTTACGATTTTATGTTCTCTCTTTTGGGGCCCCTCTGGCCATTGGGCCCTAGGCTCGTGCCTAATACGCCTAGTGGTAAAATAGGCCCTGATTATAGATTCTAATAAGGTACAACAGCTTGTTGTACAGAGTTTGTACATGTATGTACATGAAAATTCATGCCTCTAGACTAGAATACCCCCTTAATAGACACCATCATAAATTTACAACCAAAAACATACTTTAAAATACAAAATAAAATGGAAAGTAATAAGAAATAAAAACGTGTTAAATCTGACATTTTCCACATCCCATTTTTGGAAATTTTTTCGGCACCCCTTAAAATATTCGAAAGTCGGCGCCCCTGGGGCTGAAAATGATATGATTTTTCGCAATAATATCTATATTCAATGGAAATCATCATCAACTGACTTAAGCTGCAGTTAACAATACGGTGTTCTGAAAAGAAAAATTAAAATATTTGTTTAATTTTATGACGGATAATTTGATTTACCTAATTTGATGGTTGGTAATTCTAGTAAATAAGACAGACAAGGAGAACAATATTTTCATTTCGCATTCTTTCAGTCTTACGATTTGAAATCAAGTCATGGGTTCCGAAGAAAGTGAAAATTCTTCCGAAGATGAGCAAGTAATTGCAGAAGAACATGAGAAAAACGGTGAAGAAACAACAGCAAAAAGCACAGAGGAAATAATCGAAAACATTGCCGAACCCGAAAAAGAAGTTACTTGGAAAGATTTGGTAACTGTCACATGTGGAACATAACCTCAAATATTGTATTAATTATTTTTTATTAATTTTAAGGGCCTGGTTGATGTCCTATGTACCGCTTGCGAACAACTGAAATGGAAAGCTCCAACGAGAATTCAGCGAGAAGCAATTCCTCAGGCATTGGAAGGCAAAGATGTAATTGGTTTGGCCGAGACTGGTTCCGGCAAAACTGCAGCATTCACATTACCAATTTTGCAAGCTTTGTTGGAATCCCCTCAACGTTATTTTGCGTTAATTTTAACGCCGACACGTGAATTGGCTGTTCAAATATCCGAACAAATAGAAGCTTTAGGTGCCAGTATTAACGTAAAATCGTTGGTTATTGTAGGTGGAATGGACATGGTCACTCAAACCTTAGCTTTATCTAAAAAACCTCACATTCTTATCGCAACACCGGGTCGTTTGGTTGATCATTTGGAAAATTCTAAGGGTTTCAACTTGAGAGCACTGAAATATTTGGTAAGCTAGATAATGTTGTTAATATTGCAGCTGCTTTATAATATGAATTGTTTAGGTTATGGATGAAGCAGACAGAATATTGAATATGGATTTTGAAGTGGAAGTAAACAAAATCTTAAAAGTTATTCCAAGAGAAAGACGTACAATGTTATTTTCGGCCACCATGACCAGTAAAGTTAATAAATTGCAAAGAGCTTCGCTGCGTAATCCAGTTAAAGTTGAAGTGAGCAATAAATATCAAACTGTTGCAAAATTAAATCAATATCACATTTTCATTCCTGTTAAATTTAAGGTAATCCTTTTCGTGTTTACATAAAAACAAACTTACAATTTCATTTTCTAGGATGTTTATCTGGTTCATATTTTAAACGAACTGGCTGGTAAAATTTTTATGATATTTTGTTCTACTTGTAATAATGCAATGAGGACTGCACTTATGTTACGACATCTGGGATTCACTGCGGTTCCATTACATGGTCAAATGAGTCAAAATAAAAGATTGGCTGCTTTAACGAAATTTAAAGCGAGGGATCGATCTATACTTATTTCCACCGATGTAGCAAGTAGAGGTTTAGATATTCCCGATGTCGATGTGGTCATAAATTTTGACATTCCCACCCACAGTAAAGATTATATTCATCGAGTTGGTAGAACTGCAAGAGCTGGACGATCGGGAAATGCAATTACATTTGTTACTCAGGTAAGGTAACTGCATACAATTTTTGTTTGTTATTTAAATCCTTGTTTGTAGTATGATGTTGAATTGTTTCTTCGTATTGAAGAGTTGATCAAGTTAAAGATTCCTTTGTATAAAGTTGACCAAAACGAAGTTATGGTTTTGCAAGAACGAGTTGCAGAATCGCAACGTGAAGCAAACTTAGTAAGTTTGACACTTTTGAATGCCTCAACCTGATTTAATGAGGATTTTAATTTTTAGAAACTGAAAGATCTTTCGGAGAACAAGAACAATAAGAGAAGGAAAGGTGGTGGAGATGGTGATGACGATGACACGGAAACATCACTTGGCGTAAAGAAAAGACTTAAAAAGAAAAGGCGATAATTTTAAGTATTTCTTAATATATTTTTTCACAATATGGATTTATAAATATACAAAAAAAAATTAACAATAACCGAATACTTTGTCTAATTTTTAAATCAGTTCAAATAAAAGCAGAACCTTGTTCGCATAGCAATTCTCACAAAGACGAACTTAAACTATATCACTTCTCGTCTTTGCTCAAATTTGTTATAATATTAAAAATCATACGTTTGACTAATTTTGAAATAATTATAATTATGTACATATCAAGAGTCGACGACCGTGTGGGCAGTAATCTTAGGAATTCAAAACCATTAGCACTTTATTACCAACATTGTAAAATTCAGTCTTATAATTTGGAATTTAGGTGTCACTTTGCAGTCATTCATATTCTGATAATGGATCCTTCAAATGCAAAACCCATTTTTTATTTTTCAAGTCATCTAAGCGATGAGATAACCACTGATCTTCTAACATTTTATATCTGCTGGAACACAGAAAGAGCGGCTTTCCACGCCTAGAAATGAAATAATAATTGCAATTAAATAACAAATGCACTAAAAACTTACCTAAGGTCACGATCCTCTTCTTCATAACTATCCAAATATGGAGAACCCCACGAATATGCTCTTATACCGTAAACTATATACACAAACGTTGAAGAAGCATCTAAAAATATTCCCGTTCCAACACCACACTGGATGGTATGACTTAAATCTTCCGGATAATCCTTATATTTGCAACATTTTTGATATTTACAAATTAACGTACCACACACTAAACAAACACTGGCTTCTTCTGGAATGGTGTTACACACACCGCACTTTTTCGAGTAATAATACTAAAATAAAACTAGATTAAAGGAGGAAACGAATCGATAGATTTCAACTTACGGCAAAAAATTTTTCATATTCTCTAGGCAACTGTAATAATCGAGGTCGACGCCAAGTCACATGTTGATCTCTTATAAGTGACTTAGCAACAAATGAATTTCTATTTATAAGCGTCAGCAATTGCGCACACCACGTTTGTGGTAAAATAGTATCAAAATTATTTTTGCTAGGCCAGTTTAAGACGGCAGCTGCGTTAAAACTCTGCGATTTATCTAGAACTAAATCTAGGAAATATGTCAACTTAATAAATTCGTTTTCAGGTTTTTCTATTTCTGGGAGAGGATGATTGTAAACATGATGTTTTATCAACGTTGCTATTCTTAAAAACGGAAGACATAAAGTTTGCACCTATAAATATATTATATTAGGTTTGCAATGCGGAATGGAATTTAAAAAGAAAGTAATACCTCTTTTTCGATAGCATTTAAGTTAGCACGTGAATTGGTATTGGTCACATTGACATCGTCATCCATTTTCTTGATGTCATGACCAAACGATTTTGAAATCAGTTTCATGGCTCCACGTAAAGTATTTGGTTTAGTAGCTGTGTCCTTGTAAAAATACGTGCGTTCCGAATTTGGCATTACGGTAAAAATCTGCATCAGCACTTGGTAATATAGTAAATTATAATTCATCTTTACCAATGTTGTAAAATGTACTGCAAATAAAAAGGTTAGTTGATAACAAACTAAACTTGAAAAGCTTACCTTGTTCCATGTCTAATCCCAATACTTGTATGAGCCAAATCAAAACCGCTATTGGATCATGAAGCATCAGAGGAACGTCATTTTCCAAAGTTTTATCAGGTACTTTATTGATGTAGGTCAGTTGCCTGAATATCGTGACTGCGGGATTGCTCAACACCGACTTGGCGTAGAAATTGGTAACATTGAGTAAAGGAACTAAACAACTTTGCCTCGAAATCTTATTTGATTTAAGTTTTTCAATAGGTAACAAACTTCCACCTCTTTGCAATAACTCTACTTCCAAAATTGTTCGAACATGTGAAACGGCCACATGCAACAAATCCGGTCGTAATTTATTTTTAAACATAGCTGTACGAGTGTGACACGCAATTGATTCCATTGCAGTGTATAAATCGTCGGGGGCAATGCTTTCTTTATGTACTCGAATTTTATCAAATCGATCTCGAAGTTCACAAATTGTTTTATAGAGGTTGGGTCGTTGGTGACTATAAATTTTCGATTCTCCTTTAACTTTGACTTTAAGTGGTAACACATCGTTTGACAACTGACAACAAGTCGGACACAAATATTCGTTATAGCTGGGCATATAAAATCTAGACGTATCGCTTTCTTCCACGATATCTGGCAAAGAGGTTCGATATTTCAGCAAGCAAGGAACGTGAACCTTATGGCCACAAGTACGAAAATTCAATCCCCTCTTCACACCGACTTGCATGGGTAATTGGTTCGGATTCTAAATTTAATAGAAATTAAACGGGATGAAATTTAAATATCAAGCTACTTACAAGTTGATAATACTCCCGAATTAAATTTGCACGTTCTTCATATTTATGACCAAACGTGTCGTCGTTCCTGAACAATTCCCATTCCTCATTCGAAGTTGGTAAAGGAACTCGATCTTCGTGTCGCCTTTGAGTGCCCGCTACTGTTGTACCTTGAACAAATACCGGAACTCCAATTTCGGTTCCATCGGAATTTTCGTTACAAATAGCGCATACAATTCCATCTTTGCTTTCGGTTGTTTCCTCCGTTGTGTGATCCATAGCTAACAAATAAAATATTTTATTTATTATAAATCTTTATTATTTTCAAAAAATTACCTTCGCTCTTCATTTTTTCCATAAATTGTTTTCCTTGTGAAGCCAGTTGCATCATGACTTGTTTTTGTCTTTCCCTGCTCATCCTCTTCTTCTTGTTTTCTTCTTCTAGTTCCTTTTTTCTCTTAATTTTCATACTCTCGTTTACCAATATCGGAGGCCAAAGTTTACTGCGAGTTTTCTATAAATAAACTGTATAATACTAAACTTAAAATTGTTCCTTAAAACATACCGAAATGTAAGTCCTACAAGAACTACTTAAATTGCTAATTTTTTCCAAAAGTTTTCCAATTGCAGTGGGTCCTGTTATCGCGAAAGGTTGTCCTTCTTGGTGCTTAGAACTGGAAGCCTTTGGGTGATAGATGTCGGGATTGTAGCTGTCTTCTGCACCGGATAACTTAGAGTGCAGTTTAAGAAGCAACGATAAAATGCTCTCGTTGATATCAATGATAATATTTTCGCCATCTAAAACAAATATTTTTAAAATTTTGAATCAGAATTGTTTAATTGATCGTACCTTTAGACGAATCGGATACTACGCTTTCAATTTCAGTCAAACTATTCTCTTTGAAACAATCGGAATTGTACCACGTTGTTATATCCATATCACGAACTGTTCTTTTCTCAGTTTTGATTATTTCCTAAAATAACAAGTGGTTTAACTAAGAGATGTTTAATTAAAATTTCTGCTAACCTTTTTGTTAGCAGTTATCGTTATTCCAGTTGCAGACAACCCTAGTAGAAATACCATAAGAGCTAGGGCTTCATCGTAGGAATGCTTTTCACAGTGGACGGCTTTGTAAAGGACTGCAAAGGCAAAGGCATGGAATATTCTGGATTGTAGTACAATTGTAGGATCAGTATAAATTAAGTTGCAATCCATTGGGTATTTGTAAGGAAGCCAATAGTTTGACTTATCTAATAGCTGATATGAATATTTATTTGAATGATATAGTAAAAATCTATCCACGGAGTTTTTACTTTGAGTATGACGCAAAGCCAAAAATATTGGATCGTAATATTTTTCCCAAACTACCGGTGAGGGTAAATAAATTCCATCCTGCATAGAAAATCGTCTCTTGTAAATTGCAAGCTCTTTCAATATCTTATCTAATTGCTCTACGGGAAATGTCGTGCCCCTATTTGGCATTTCTCTCAGTATATGGGAACGACTTGCATCGTCTATCGCGAGGATTGTTGCCAATTCTAATCTATTTACTTCTTCCTTAGGCATACCTAACAAAGAGCCATCGTTGAAAAATACAATAACCAACACTGTGGTCTACTTACCGAGATTAATCCTTAGACAAGTTAATGTTGCAAGATAAGTAAGGAAGCTTTTCAAGGGTAAGCTGATCAATTCTTTGTTATTAGACAACACCGTCCAATCTTGCACCTTAAAGCTGAAAATAAAAATTAAACCGATTGCTAAAATTGGAAACTAATAAACATTTACCTCGATATGAGTAATGACATAAATGGAATTGTTGGTATTTGGGTACACAAAATTTGCATTAGAAAAAAGTCAGCATCTATCATGGAGTTAGAAAAAATGCATTGGGTGTACGTTATTGCTTGAGTTGAGATTTGCATATCGTTTCTCTGCTTAGATTTGTTTAATATTTCGTGAAAGCAGACCTACAAAATTTAAAGGTAGTCCCACAAATTATGTTTAAATTTCCATTTAACTTACGTTGACAATTATAGGATGCATAATTAATTGTTTTATCATTTCAGGGTCCTGGGGAAGAATATCTTCCAATAGCATTTCTTGTTTTGTAACAGCTCGAGATATAAGCGCAGCAAAAATTCTATGTAGGGGTAAATGAAAAGATATTTGATTTTGGTTTATCAAATCAAACTTTGTAAAATTAATGGTTTGAAACCATTCTTTTATCGATTTTAGACATATAGATAATAACCGTCGAGAATGATATGTGGTTGTCTTATCTGTGAGGTGACTAATTAAGGTCGACGTAGGTTCGGACACTCCTTCGAATTCACCAGCAAATGCGCTCCAATTAGATTGTACATCTGTAGATTCCAAAGTTTCCCGATCGTTTGTGTTCATACCTTGAAACATGGAAATAAAAGAAAACCAATTTTGAAGTAACAAATCGTCTTCGATAAAATGTAGTGCTATGGATTTATGATTTTGCAAAATATTAGTAAAATCGGAAACTATCGGCCAGTAATAGTGATTTTTTAAAATATAAGACGAACAATCGGCAACTTGATGATCGACTTCACGCTTTGAGCTGGAAGTAATAGAGCGGCATATCAGATATTTAAGGCTCACGATCATAATTAATAAGAGGTTGTGGCGTTCGTTCATACGTGTGACTAAACTTTCGTTGGTAAACAACTGAACAGATGTTTGAACAATTCTGTTGCTCACGTCGTCGATATCTGCAACTTTTTCAAGCATCATCGGTAATCTGATATAGTGAAACACAAAGGTGTCTGCAAATGCTTCCTTGTAATTGCTTTCTTGCAGAAGATTCAAAAGCAAGCATACCACATTTTGTGGAAATTCGAATTTCACCATCCAAAACGTTAATTCTTGTAGGAAAGTACTATGTGTTACATATTTTTGAAACACTGGAGTGTTTTGAAAATTTTGCATTCCTTCCGGAAGTCCAAGTTCCTTAACTGCATTATCGTAGTACTCTAGATTTTTTGTCACATATTCGGTATATTTACTGTCCGAAGGTATTTTGTTGAGTAATTTATATAGCTAAAATTTCAAAGATTCAAATAAATAGAACTAAACCACATAAAATATTACCTCTGTACTTCTTAGAGCTTCGCTTATCACTTGTCGCATATGGTTTCCCATATCACTGAAATCCATCAGCATTTTTACGTAGGCTTCGGTTTCGTCCTTGACATAAATACTTATCGTGGTATTGGATTCTTTTGTGCTAATACAAAAACCAATATTAAAAATCAATTAGTATTTAATTTAGGAAAAGCAAATTACCTAATTTCCCTCAAGGCTTGTATCAGCCGAAGAATTATTCTGGGCATCATGTGTTTGGCAATGCATAGTAGATCACTGGGAGGTGGAAAATTATTATTTTTTTTATTTGGACCGTGGTTATGACAAAAGCTAGAAAAAAAGGTTTTCTATTAATGATTTTTATTTTTACCTAACCGAAGAAATTACCCCATCTCCCTCATTACATCTGTATTGCCGCAATCGCATTGTCCTCCGGACTGACTGGGAAATTGGATTACATCATGTCCATCGTGATTGCCATTTTTGAAACAATCGCTACACAGCGACATGCAAGCCTCTATGCCACAAGTGCGACACCTGTAAGCGATATATTTTGGTGTCCATACAAATCCGCATGTGTTGGCATTGTCGTAGCTTCTTACTGGAAACAACATGAATAATTATTCGACTGGGCAAGAGCATAAAAATCTCTCATTAGCAATAGAATTACTGAACCGAGAAATGGGATGTAAATGTAATTATTCCTACTGAATAGTTCTTTAGATTGCTTATTAGGGGAGTATTCTATAAAATTGAAAGGATTAAACGATGGAGAGAAGCACTTCATCGTTGGACGATTTCAAATGGAAATTAGTGAGACATTATTACGTGGACTCATTCAAGAACGAGAATACGCAACTATCATAATATGACCTTGAGAGCTACACGTGAGAAGTAAGTTTAGGAAGCAGCGAAGACTAAAATATCGTTGATGGATGACTAACCACACGTCTAGACAATTTTTAAGAATCGTAATTCAAGTTATGAGTTCAAAACAATTAAACAGAATATCTCCATCAGGTGAACATACTACTGCTAAAAGTAAAGATGTGCAATGCGGAAGAGGGTTCAGGTAGAAATTCCCTTTCAAACAGCTGCTTTGCAATGGCAGGTACGAAGTTTGAGTTTTCAAAATTCTATCAGGTGTATTTTTCTTTTACATTTTTTTGTTCGCTCTTATGACCCTATGGAATTAAGAAATTACAAAGTCCACTTGACGGAACAGGTATCTGGGATTACTAAAACATTCAATAGCCTAAGGCCTATGAGGATTACAAGACAAGTTCGGCAAAATTTCAAAATCCGTCTTGTTTGATAAATAATAATAAAATCTTAAGATAGCTATTGGATAACCTTGACTGAAAACTTGGAGACTTGGACAAATAATGACCATACCATGTCACTGTCTTCTACAATATTATAAGCATGGATCACAATAAAACAACTTCCACCTTAAAACAAGCATTAATTAGTATAAACCGGATATGTAGGTACCTACATAAAATGCGTACATAGGTAACGTAATGCATTTAAAAATAAAAAGTGACAAATTGGAGATAATAACAATAAATGCCAAGTATCGGCTCATACTTTCCTTCGTGGTTTTTCTTCGAAAGAAACCAAATATCAAAATATTTTGTCCAGTCGTCCAGTCTTTTCGTTTTCGGTAAGATTTTGGGATAAGTTATCTTCATAATCTTGATTATGAAGATGAATATGTGGAATTTAATCGAAATTATTGGAATTGATTGAGAATACTGTAGAAGTGTCGGAATTATATTGGATTACTGGTATTTTTTGAATTAAAATGGAATTGGAATTAATTCCCTTTCAGACACAAAATGGCTCAACGGCAAAGTGGTGATGGCGAAATGCCCCCCGAGCATTACTAATCGAAAAAAACTAAAAATAATTAAAAGTAAAATGTGAATAATTTTAAAAATTCAAAATTCAACAGCTTATTCACCTTCAATTTTCAATAATCATGTTCTGATGGTAATAATTATAAGTAATCAGAAATAATCATAGATAATTAGGTAGATATTGCTGTGTACTTTTTGTCTGCTTGGAAAACTTGTGTTTCTTTAATTTGAATTTTTCTAATTTTTTACAATAGGTATATTTAAAGATTGGAAGTTTTGATGTAGATCGAGGAAGGAATCATTGGGGAAATGGGTTGCACAAGTGAGGAGATATCAGGAAATCTTGGGAAATTTGAGGAATTCTTAAGAATACCTAAGAAATCTCATGAAATGTTATGAAATTCCAGGATATTTTAGGTAATCCCGGGAAATCTTAATAATAGGACCTTTTTTGCTTTTTCAACTTTTTCGAAAAGAAATCCGGGAAAATCTTGTAAAAGGAAATCTGGTGTACAAAAATTTGCCTTCTGATTCGCCCTTTGGGGAAGATTATATAGTTTTTCTGAGAATTTAAATAAACTTATTCATAATTTTGTAATTAATTTAAATTTAAAAGAATAAAGTATTCTCTAAATAATAAATAGAGATAGCTGCTCACAAGTGAAAAGAGGAGAAAAAGAGATTTGCTTAGATTGAGAAAAACAATTAAAAGTTGGTTCAAAAAGGGAAAATAATTCTTAATTAACCCTTACTTGCCACACTGCTATGGAGTAATTGACACGCTGGGGTGCAACTGGGCTTGGGGTATTCTACACCCCAGTGTGGCAAGTAAGGGTTAAGAAAAAGAAATATTTTGTGAAAATGAAATTAGAAGTAGATTTGTAAATTTAATTATTAAAAATGTAATTAAGGTAATTAGACATTGTGCGGTATAGAATACTAATTAGAAGAAAAACATGAGGAGGAAGTTAAAGTAAACAATAAATAATATTTAAAATCTTTGCAATACAAATAATCAAAATCTAAAAAATTAAATAGCATAGTTGGTACCATTTTTGACCTGAACTTTTCAAGAATTGAAGTGAAGTACCTATGTTTGTAAATATGAAACTAATTATTTTAATCTACAGAGTGTCGCTGTTTTCCGTGTACGTCATTTTCATTCAAAATTTCCGCTCTGTAACTCAACCAGCGATAAAAACAAGTCACCGCTGCGCTCGAAATCATTTTCATATTAATTCAATATTGAAAAATCCTTAAATCATTTCATCTGATAAAATAATCCCTTCCTCTCTCTTATTAACCATAACATTACTTTATGAAAGTTTTCGATTAAAAGCTAGCTCCTCTGCCATGTGACATGATCAGATTTTAATGATGCAACTCATTAATTATTTTAATTTACATAAATTATTGATTACAATTTTCCGGTTAATTAGAATGTAGATCCTATGTTTTTATTACAAGTCTGGAGCGAGGCATTTCTACGTGCCCGCTGAATGCGAATTTACTGTACTGGGTTCAATAATAACTTAATTGCTGGAAAAACAGAGGTAAATAGAAAACTCCCTTTTTCAAATGTCAGGAACTGTGCTCCAACATTTCACCCAGACCCGTGCGCAAGGGGGTGTTCTCCCCTTGATCGAAATAGATTGTGCCACGATTGTTGCTGCGGCCCGCACGGAGAGGGAACTGGAGGATCTGATTAACTGGACTGTAGCGGACATATACAACTGGATAAACGGCAAAGGTCTACAGCTCGTTCCAGAGAAGACTGAAGCATTGGTTGTTTCGGGAAAGAGAAGAACGAGACCCGTCCACTTCCTGGTGGGCGGGCAGACTATCTCGACAAGTGACCAGGCTAGGGTCCCGGGAATCAACATCGATAACTGCCTTGCGAGTTGCCAAGAAAGCAGCGTCACTAACGGAGGCTCTACAAAAGATAATGCCGAACAAGAAAGATCAAGAGGAGGCTCCTGAGCACGGTAGCCGCCCCAGTATGGATGTCTGCCCTACAGCAAGGCCTATTTTATCATTAGGCGCATTAGGCTCGTGCTTAGGGCCCAATGGCCAGAGGGGCCCGAAAAGAGAGAACATAAAATCGTAAAATAGAAATTAAATACTGATAATATAACCCAAGAATTGGGCCTTCAATGATATTTGTTACATTCGAATATAAGGGGCCCGAGAATTTGATAGAACCAAGGGCCCAACTCTGTTAAAAATAGGTCCTGCCCTACAGAAGGAACGCCCTGCGTATATGTAGTGCATACAGGACCGTATCCAGAGATTGCGTCCCTTCTTCCGATACATCTCAAGGTACAGCTATATGGAATAACTCCACTAAAGGCAGGTGACATATCGCCTAATCCCGAACATTACCCCCTGGGTTTCAACATGGGAAGATTAGCTTCGAGGTGACACAGGTTTGAGAGAGCAGACTCTCCCAATTGACACTACTGCAGGGAGAACGAGGATGCGGAGCATACAATCTTCTCCTGCATCAAATGGACCAAGATCAGACAGGAGACCCAAGAACATCTGGGCACGAACCTCAGTCTAACCAACCTCGTCCAGCTTATGTTGCTGGATGCTGGAAGAGATCTTGTCCACCAAACCACCAAAATTTTTTTATTTATTTTGTTTTTCATGTAGTTTTTGAATAAAATATTCAGCTTTTTTTATATTTATGCTTTTTTAGTGCTTAATATTCAGGTTTTTATAGTATTTAGCGCGTGTTTTTTTGCATTTTTATGCTTATGAGTCCACACTCAAAGAATTATAATATAAATTTCTATGAATAATTTGAAAAAGGCAGTTTTACAATTTTATGTAATTACCTCTATCAAAATATCATCAAGGTTGGTTTAAGTAAGGGGACGTCCATTAATTACGTGAGGCGATTTTAGCGATTTTTCGACCCCCCCCCCTCGCCTTCTGGTGAGATTTGGCTCGATCCCCCCTCCCCTAATCTCACGTGAGATTGTTTGTTTTACCTTCTTAATTTAACCCAATTCTCTCGCAATTTTACAGTTTCTGGCGAAAAAAAAAATTACGTGATATTTGCTGAGACCCCCCTCTCCCCCACGTGAGATTTGGTGAGATTCTTCTCGACCCCCTCCCCCCTCTAAACGTCTCACGTAATTAATGGACGTCCCCTAATTAGAACAATGAACAATCTTAACTTTTTCGAAATTTTCATTTTTCCAAACATTTTCCATATGATGGGAATTTTTCTTTTTTAATTAAAAATTCGAGATGGGGAGGGGGGTATTCCCAATAACACGGAATAATTCTGATTGTCTAAATCTTGGTTCATCGGCCTGTAGGTATACATTTTTTTCTGTTCCACCCACTCTATCATTTTCAGTGCATATTAGAGCTTAGAGCAATCGAAAGTATAGTAAAGCAAAATATTATTTTTATTTTAAAAAACTTCTTCTCAGCCGTTGTCGTTACGAGATTCGTTTAAAATTTTTCTGCCATTCCGCACCTGGTTTACATGTTGTACTAGTACATAATTACATTAGTATTCATTACTTAATATTTAATTCATAGGAATTAATTACTCCATGGCTGTATTAGCAAGGTGAGACCGCAACATGTAAGTCTGAATAAAATTTTGCTTAGCTGTGCAGAATAAAAATATTAAAACTCCAGCGTTCCTCTTTTGGGCTGGAAGGAAGTGATACCAAATCAATCAATTAAATTAAACGTCGTTGGCTTGAGCAAACTCAAAAATATATATTTTTAAATTTTAAAAAAATTAAATTTTTCTTTCTTTCTTTCACTTTCACTCTTAAAATAATATCTTTGTTGCTTAAATAGCTAGTACTATTTTATACTTTTACTGATATAGGTACTACTATAATAGTACCGATAATTTACTTTCACTCTTATTGAATATATTTATGGATCGAGGACGATAATGTTTAGAGATGAAGAAATAGGTACACCGAAAGAATAAAATTAAGTCTTGATTAGCCAAGGCAATCACCCTAGAGGTCATCCATGACTACAAGAACTCTTCCGCAGAATGCCAAAACCGAATAACCAAATCAATTAAAAATGTTGGAATTATTTTGGCACAAATACCTGCCCTTGCGGCAGTCAGCCAAAAGTAAGGGTAGATTGAAATGCAATGGCCTCGGTGATATTTAGAATCAAAGAAATGTTAGTAGGTAGGAAGCAATTTGATCGAAAAAAATTGTTTTAGTGAACTGGTGAGTTGTTGATCTTGAAGAAGAGTTGTTTAATGATGAGGCCATTGGCAAGGTAATTTGACTTACCTAGATTAGCGAATTTATCTGGAGATCGACCACCCCCTATTATCCATTTACACCAATCGATGGTTTCGTCATCGTTGAGGGGTTTAAATGGATTTAAGAGATTGTTTAACATATCGTGTAAGGTTTTCACATTTCCTTTTTGAGAGCATTCCTCGTGCAGCAAAATTGCCAAATCACATTTGTTTAGATTTAGCCAGTCTTCCGTATCACCATTTGTAGCCATTTCTACCGGATTATCGATTTTGATCAGTACGAAATTACCCAACACGTCCGATTGGCATGGTAAAAATATTCGAATTGAAGTACCTAGTCAAATATCGACGACATTAAATCACAATAACACATGCGAAACGCCCGAATTGATAAATAATTTTAACATTCAAATTCCAAAACACATTCACAAAGTTTAAAACACATTAAAATGGTAGGTATGCAGTTATTAAATTTTTGATACGTAGGTACCTATCTTTCGTTTAAGTTCGAACCTGGACTGACTTGGACAACCAGAAATGAAGAAAATGGTACTCGGGGGTCCTCGGCAGGTTTATGAACTTCAGATGGTGAAGCGAAACAGCAACATGACCACCATTATTTATATTTATTTTATCCATAAGTCTGTCTTTGTCTGATGACGTTGTTGTACAACAAATATTTTGTTCAGTCAAAGAACTCGACAGGTAAACGATATGAAACCTTAATTCACAAATACAGAAAGAACTCGATACATTTGTATTGCGTCTGGCTCCGATGGTTTGTTTTGTTGGTTCAATGGGTTACATGTAATTAAATTTATTAATTAATTGTATTAATAATTTTACATTTATTGTGCAATATTTTATTAATTTTTGCGATTTTCATAAAAATACAAAATTTAAAACCGACCTTTCAACGACAATGGTCTCAGATTTCTTCTTCGGTGCCAGCCCCGGGGGTGAGTTTATCCCCTGCTGCATGAACATTGTTTAATCTGGTTCAAAGAATCTTTTTTGAAATTTTTGCGACAAAATTTACCTGCTAAACTAATAAATTCCAGCCAATCTAAACCCAAAATAATAGGTATTTTAATAAAACAGTTTCTCCCTTTCTTCCCTTTTGGTTTTTTATTTTCCCCATACGTTTACGTATGTGTAAGGAGAAGTATTCCACTCAAAAATCGAAATTTTGGTATTAAAATGTTTCTTATCATGCCTTGATATCATTATCATACTTGAGGGAAATCTGACTAGCCCATTCTAATTTATCCCATCAATCTACATAGGAAACCGCAAAAATAGTTGCTAATTTGCAATTTTCATTTTTTGGGGTCAAAAATCACCAAAGGGGTTAACCTTTGCTTTTTTTCAAAAATCTTCAAAAATTTAGTTGGCCTAAAATTGTGATGTGATTGTTGACCTTCCATGAATATAAATTGGAAATATAGTTGAGACAGCGGTCATTAAAACAAATAAAATTGTCCGACGTTTCGAGATTTATTAATATCCCATTATCAAGGCTACCAAAAACAAAAATTACAAATTAAAAATAAAAAATTATACAAATTGAAAAAGAAAATAAAAAGGAAAATACGAATAAAATAATGAAAGAAAGAAAATATTGAAAAAACTTTAAATGGAATACTAACCTAAGAAGAGAAAAATGGAAGTTAGAAAACAACCATTTTCCAAGAAAATTTCCGTCCTTTAGCAACCTCCGAACAAAAAACCACGTTGGCCTTTTTATTAATTAATCCGACGTATTTTAATGCCTAGACATAAAAAAAAATAACATGGGACTGGCGGAAGTGCTCGAAATTGAACTAAAATGCAAATGAAAATTTCGAACTTTAAAGCTAAATAAAACGAAAAATATCTTACTTGAGGGAGAGATCTGACTAGCCCATTCTAGTTTTCCCATCAATCTACATAGGAAACCGCAAAAATAGTTGCTTTTTTCAAAAATCTTCAAAAATTTAGTTGGCCTTTTATTAATTAATCCGACGTATTTTAATGCCTAGATATAAAAAAAACTACCTGGGACTGGCGGAAGTGCTCGAAAGTGAACTTAAATGCAAATCAAAATTTCGAAATTTAAAGCTAAATAAAACGAAAAATATCATACTTGAGGGAAATCTACATAGGAAACCGCAAAATTAGTTCCTAATTTGCAACTTTCATTTTTTAGGGTCAAAAATCACCTTTGCTTTTTTTCAAAAATCTTCAAAAATTTAGTTGGCCTTTTTATTAATTAATCCGACGTATTTTAATGCCTAGATATAAAAAAAACTACCTGGGACTGGCGGAAGTGCTCGAAAGTGAACTAAAATGCAAATCAAAATTTTCCATACCCCCACGACCTCCCGGCTTCAAAAAATTACTATTATTGTTTAAGATACTTGAAATACTTTCACTTGAATGACAACATAGTTTTTTAAACACCGAATTTTCATTATCTCTTGGGAACTTTTCTCAGGTTTCCCTTTACTTAAAACCGAGAAGAAATTTGCTGGAAGGAAAAGCCTAAGAAATTTCGCAAAAATCCAACGTAATAGAAAATTTGAAGAAATGTAGAAAATCCTAGGTAATTCGAGTAAATGTAGAAAATTCAAAAAATCTCTGCAAATCCGAGAAAATCTTAGAAAATTAAGAAATCTTAGAAATACATTTTTTTTCGTTTTTAACTTTTGCGTAAGAAAATCTTGATGCCATCCGGGAAGAAATCCGAAGAAATAGAAAATTCGAGAAAATATAGAGAATCTTAAGAAACAAGAAATCCAAATAATGAAAAAAGTCTAAGGAAATTTTTTTAAATTTCAAACAAATCTCAGGAAATCTAATAACTTAGGAAATGTAGAAAATTTTTGGAAATCCAAGGAAATTTAGTGTACGAAAATATGGGTTCTGACTCGCCTCTCAAAACCGGATGAGGAAAATTCAAAATGTAATTTCAGCACGGGCTCATCATTTCCTGTAATGTTGGTATTAGTAAATTTAAAACTACTATGTCCATCGGACAGGCCCCCTAGAACACTGCTAAAGCAAGGCCACACAAGGAAAAATCTGAAACCGGGTCAAACTCTAATTTGGTTCCCATTCTTCCATAAAAAGTATAAAATTAATCCATTTAGTTTTTCCCTAAATTTGGCGCTAGGGGCGAGCATCCTCTTCGTTTCCCCATGTGCATGGTCCTGCACGTAAGCACTCTGACAAGATTAAGCGAATAAAAGCAAGTTTGTTGTAAGCAGACGATAGGGGAATGCAGAAATATCAAGGCAAAGGGTCTTTTAGGGGCTGCAAAGGACTAGATAAGGCTATCAGAACAGATAAAAAATATATATTATACCAAATCCATTAGCAAAGAGATAGAAAAGCATATCAAAAAGAAATAACCTAGACCTAGAGAGTAGGGACCATATTGCCAAAACCGGATGGCTTCATAAACTGAAGTCCTGGAAGAGCTCCTATACTTGGAGCCTTAAATTTAAGGCGGCGTTAAAAATATTAAAAAATCGAAAGTCAGCTGGCGAAAACGCCACCACGCGGAAAAATATTAAGTCAATCTAATACGTATAGTTGGTATAGAAAGTTTTGTTTTTAAACCAAATGTCTGCATTATTTTGTTTTCTATTTTGTGAATTATTATCATTTCGCCGCAGTTTTACGATAAAATAATTCAGAATCAAACTCACAGCAACATCAAGTTTACGTAATAGAGCCGCCATGTTGTTGACATTTGGTAGCGTCACGAGCACCAAGTGGATGGATTATAAAATGAGTATTGTACTCAATAATGGGGGCTAGTCGGGACTTTATGCGAGGACAGGCTCCCACATTGACACGCACGAATGGATTAACGAGATTTCGTCCCAGACTTTTCCTTCCGACTCGTCCTTTTTTGCCATCTCTGAACCTTTTCGTGCCATACTCATAGAAACAGCCCCGGATTGTTCTCGGGCAAAATTCCGGGATAAGACCCCCGACAGCCCGGAACTGTTTCACTTGTTTTTTCCACAAAAATTTTTTTTAATCCTGAAAAATTCTGTGAATGATTTATTGACATTAAATACTTATACATAAGTAGTATATACAACATCATAACTTGTAAAAATATCTATAATATTAGGTCAAAATGATAAAAACAAAAAAGAAATACTTGAAGTCTTTAGCATTTAAAATGTAATTTATCAAATTGATTAAAAAACTGTCGATATTTCTGCTATAGGCTCCAATGAATCAGCAAATACTTCTTCAGGTTTCAATTCCAACGAAAAGGTAGTCTGGTAAAGTGGTGATTCCACATTGTTGTTATTTTTAATAGCTTCGCTATTATCGAGATGTTTTGTAATCATTTCATCTAAAATTTGATTGTTATTTATATTAGGGGAAAACAAATTTTTGGGATAAGCATAAATGGCGTGATCGTGATTGATATTGTTATTGCGAGGTGTGCATGATATGCTATGCTCACGTTCCATTGGCGATTCTTTCAGACTTTGTAAGGCAGAACTTTCAATATTTTCCAAAAGATTATTGTGCGCTTCCAACGAATCTGGATCCATGCTTGTGGAAGATCGTAAAGTTACACTGCAACACAGAAAGCGTCAAATAAGAAACAATACTAAATTCAGCAGGAAATTACATAGTGTCAGTTTGACCTTGTGGTAAGATTGGCCCAAAGAATCTTGTTATGGGTATGGGATTATCCGAATTTGGCCTACTTCTTTCTAGAATCTGCAACGAACTATGTGGTCTTGGTACGTCATAGTCGGGATCTGAAGAACGCCTTCGACGTATCGGAATTAAATTTAACCACTAAAAAACAATATTCGAGTTAGACAGTACCATTTTTGGGTAAGCTCCTTTTACCTCTTCATCCGTCATTATGGGTGTTATCAGACTACTCGTAACACCTGGGCTCATAATTGGTGCGTAAGTAACTTTTGCCAATTGTTCTAATAGCTTATTTAGTTCATCGCCAGAATCTCTTTTCGCTTTTATTATTTCCATTATTTTGGTATCCGAAGGAGACTTCATTAGTTCCATTTTGGGTTTTCTTCTTTTGACGTCTTCTTCCTCTTTTATTTGGACCTCCTGGGCTATAGTTTGGATATCGTTAAATTTATCGATCAGTTCCTTAACTTTTTGACTTTTATGGGTTTCTTTATCCAAATCTTGAAGGATCTCATCGATGGATTTAACATTGTCATCATTTTCGTTTTCTTTCAAAGTTTCTAATCTATTGCTTAATGAGACTTGCGAATTTTGTCTTGGCGGCAGCGAAGGCCTACTTTCATCTAAAAAACCAATGACAGTTATTTTGTCCAAATACCGGAGTTTCTCTAAAAACCGGCTCGAAAAATAAAAAATAAATACCAGTAACGCCATTTTTGTTTTCGGTAGTTTTTTTGGCCCACTTTGCTGTTATTTCTTTCCTGTCGCTATTTAATTTATTTTCGTAAACTTTTAATTTTTGCTAAACATAAATGACTTGGTATAATCAATTCAAAAAATCAAGCAGAAACCTGCTTACCTGTAACATATCCTTCCTCGTTTGCAAAATTTTTTCCAGTTCTTCGAGCATTTCAATATCACATTGGTGTTCGACCTGTTTCTTTACCAATTCGTAGTCCACCGATTCGTATATCACATCATCTTCATCGTTATCCAAAGATTTCGTTTTCCTTCGCCACATTTTTCGAAGAAAACTATGGGTTCGCTTCTTTAATTTTGGTTTTTTGACTTCGGTGCTGAGTTCACTTTTCTTTTCTATTTTGTGAAACATTCTAAACAACTTTTTCTTTTTTTTTAATATTTTGTTGTCTTGGGAAGAAGCCTGACTGCTCGTTTCTTCTTCCGATTTTTTGGAATCGGGCCGTGGTGGAAGCAGCGGTTCCACATATTGGTAATCATCTACTTTGGGTTCGTACATGTTCTTTTTTAAAGTGTCTGGATCTTCGTATATGGTTTCCTGTTCCATGATTTTATCGATCATGTCGTACTCCGTATAATTGGGCATTATTATTTGTGCTTCCGAATATGTGGCGCTATCTGATGAATTTCTGTTGGAAATGTACTGGTCGTTGTCAATGATTAAGCTATTTTTATTATAATCTTCAGTTTTGTTCGGCTTTTTCGGCGAATCTCTTTTGTGAACAACGGAATATTGATCGTTGACGTTCATGCAATCCGAATTTTCAGGTAAAGCTTCATAGAGGTTACCAACATTTAACGAATTCCTGTCCACTTGATTCGGTATGTGGGAATCCCTCGAAATCCGTTCGTACACGTGTTCAATTTTTGGTCTCTCCAGGTTGTTTCTCCGTTGTACAGAATCCTCATTGATATCCGAAGACGCGTATTGGTCGTTTTCGACAACCGCGTTTGCCTTTTCGTAGATTAAATCACATCCGGCATATTGCTGATTTTCCACAATGGCCCCCACGGGAGGTGTTTTGGGAGTCTCAACATGTGACAGCATATCTATGGAGTTTTCTTCCTGAATGACGCTGTACTGATCATTTTCGATTATATAGTTTTGATGTCTATCTTTGTCTGGTTCCGAAATTTTGGAATACAAAAAACTCAAGTTTGACGAATCGGGCGTCTCCGCCGCTTCGTTTGCATAATGTAAATCGCTTTTGGCACTGAGCCTAACAATCGTTTCCAAACTTCCTCCATATGTATGGGCGCCAATTGTTTGTAGACGATCGATCATATTTTCGGAAGTTTTATAAGAAGTTCTGTGCGGCATGGAATTTTGACGAATAAATTCGTTTTTGGATTTCTAAAACATAATATGATTAGTTTTGCAATTGGATTGCCAAATATTGGGTTACCTTGTTTTCTTTTGTGGGTGTGGGCAAATCGTCTAAGGAATATCTGAAATGGCTCATACGAGTTGGACTAGATTTGGATTGATCGATCGCTGATAGAAGTGCCTGCATCCATTTGTCTTGGTCAGATCTGTTTTCTGCTCTCTGTAACAGAACAAAGATATATTCGTCTTCCAGGTTTGATTAGTACGATTGTACCAGAGTCACTGTGTTGGCCCGGCATTCAATTTGAAAAATGCAGTTCGTAGACGACGAGGGATGGATGTTACAGGGTGGGCATAAATTGATCGATCCTTTGCACGGACTCAGAGTTTCGTATTCGTCTTTTGAACGGTAGTATAGGAGAAGACGTCCTTCCAATACAAACCAATACTTCTTCCACGGCGATCCAATTCTCTAAAATTTAAATGAATGATGGACAGGTAGTAAAAATTTGAAATTTGATGAACCAACTTACCAATCGAGCTTTTTTGTCCAGATATCCGGATATTTTAGCAACCGCTTGGATGTTGTTGGCCATTCTGAGATTCTGAAAGAAAATTTGTTGTTAGAATCAGAAAATTATTATTTTATGGGATTGCTGAAATCAAAAACCTTGTAGTTTTTAAGTCAACTACTGTGTGCATAATGAAACGTTAATTATTTACTTGAGTGCATGCTAATTTGCAACTATTGTGTTTGTATAACTGTAACCAAATTGCAGACGACTGGAGTGTATCAGAATTAGCAAAAATGTATTTTAATTTGATAAGCTTAAGAAAGGATTCGGATTTTAGAAAAGCCTGTTTTGTAACAGACTTCCAGTTAGGTATAATTTGCCAAACTGTAAACAATTTTATGTGCAAAATTAACAATACTAATTCATGATTATGAACAACTTATGCAATATAACCAAGATAATTTCGATAATAATTACTATGAGCCGAGCATCGTTTTGTTAATAATACAATGCTGAATAATTTCTAAAGATGTGCACTTTCATTATTATTTCGTTTATTCTTATTATAGTGCATGATTATGTAAAATTAAATGAAAGTAAGCAAAGAACAATGCTGTCTAATGGTTGGGTATAACAAATAATAATAAATCTTTTTCTGGATTTTATTTCGTACTTCCCGCCAATTCCGATTTAGGGATAACGATTAGAGCCACTTCGGCCCTGCACTCAATATTTTTGCTTCCTTGTAAAAAAAAAGTATATTATAATCCCGATTTTGACGGAAATATCCGTTTTTACCTTCCCTGAATCTATTTTGACTATTTTTGTTGTGACGTCTGTATGTCACCATCGCCTATTTTTAACTGGGTTTTTTGGCAAATTTTCGGGCCCCTGATATTCGAGTGTAACTAATTACTAATAGTATCGAAGGCCCAATTTTTGGGTTATTTTATCAGAATTTGATTTTTATTTTTCGATTTTTGTTCTCTCTTTTCGGGCCCCTCTGACCATTGGGCCGTAGGCACGTGCCTAATGTGTCTAATGCTAAAATAGGCCCTGTTGAGAGGTTGAGTAGATGATGTAGTCTAGTTTGTTGTGTTAGGCGTAGCAATTTGGAAATAAAATAAAAGCGTGCACTGGGGGGTATTCCATACCCCCCAGACCCCCCGGTTTATCCTCATTGTTTTCTGTTTTGTGTCTCTTAAATTTAAATTCAAAATTTAATAAGTTGTAGAGGTCCCACAATATGTTTAAAGCTTTGGACATCGAAAGAGATAGATCCACTGCTCGGCACATATCGTACTGCCAGTTCAATAGGGTTGAAAGTGCAAAATTTTGTTGTATTTCAGTTGTTTGCAATCATAGCTATTGTGCAGTATTGCCATATCAACAAAATTTTGTTTAGAAACGAACTTAAATAAGAAAAGTTCCCATTGCATTATACAGAATCCTATTAATTATGAAAACTGTTTTCTTGATTTGTCAACAGTTACTCGTTTTGCATTTGCAACCCTATTGAACTGGTAGTGCGATTTGTTAGTAACTTTATTTTTACATACCCGGGATGCATACATATCGTCGATCGATGGCAGAAATCAAAAGAAAACGGGCCTGAGGTTAAACGTATGTATTTATTATTATAACTTCAAATATTAATTGAGCTTTAGTGTAGCCACTGGCAAACCGGGGGGTTTGCACGTTTTACTCTTTTTTCATGGACTAATAGTAGCTATTAGTTCTTCAATACTGAAGAGTTACTTACAGTGCGTGCCAAATAGAAATAGAACCGTCAATCATCATAGGCCACACCTCTAAAATATCTCCAACCAATTAAAGAACTGAATCGGCCCAAACGGTGGCGCCCAAATGTCACGTACCGTTGTTTAAGTGGTTGGAAATATTTTAGAGGTGTGGCCTATGATGATTGACGGTTCTATTTCTATTTGGCACGCACTCTAGTAGCCAATGCTGGGATCCTTGATTGTGAGCGCCGTATTTGGAAGTCGAAGTTTTGAGAAGAAGAGGAAAGGATATGGAAAAGAAAAAATTGCAAGGCCCAACTGGGTTGTGCCCTAGGCTCTAGGGCACAATTTTCGGACCCCTGATATTCGAGTGTAACTAATAGCATCAAAGGCCCAATTTTTGGGTTATTTTATCAGAATTTGATTTTAACTTGACGATTTTATGTTCTCTCTTCTCGGGGCCCTCTGGCAATTGGGCCCTAGGGACGTGCCTCTTGCGTCTAATGATAAAATAGGCATCTAGTTGTGCACTTCGTCCTATTTTTGATTGCGATTGTCCGTGCCAAAAGGGCATTCACTCATGACGCGCCCAAATAGATTAACGAGACTCTTGTGCAATCGTTCTAAAAATGACAAGGAAGTCATGTGGTGTCCACATCAGATTTTTAATTTTTTATTAATTAAACTAACGAATCATAAAAATGAGGTTTTATTAATTTCTTTTTAAATAAACGGTTTTAAACGGATAAAATTATAAACCACGACATTAATTAATTTATGCAAATATTAAAAGATAATAATATAAGAAGGCACTAAAATTGCACCAATGACTTCATTTATATCCTGTGGTATAATTTAATAAGAGATAACAATCGCAGAATTTATTTTTAAATTATGTGTAATTTACATAATATAAACAAAATGTAGAAGGAATATTGAAATATTCTGGTTTGTATGCTCTACTTATAAATTTAGTAATTACATGTATATTACCTATTATTTTATATTAGTACCCCCCCCCCCCCCCGCTCAGCAATATTTGAATTATAAACGGTGACATGGATGCAGTGCCCGAATCCCATCAAAGTAGCTTGTAAATGGGTCAATAACTCAATTGTGGGTCAATGGATCTAACTTGAGAGAAACAAAAAAGACGAATAGTACACTGATAAAAAACGAATCTGCTCTGTCGAAATCGTTCCGAATTAAATTAATGACCTTCGTTTTCTTTATATTCGTGGTTCCTCGAACCGACAAATTATTTGAAGAAAACCCATAAAACCCGGCCAAATTTTTTTACCCGGAAAAATTAGTATCTACGATAGGATAGAAAAACAAAAAAAGTTAAAAAATAAATTTGTTATCAGTTATTATTTCTGTCAGGTGGAAATTTCAAAGTAAACCAGGAGGAGGAGAGAAAGACCACCCCATCCACCCCAAGCAGGTCGTGTTGTACGCGGACGACACCGCTAACTTCGCGAGTTCCCACTTCCCACAGACAGACCGACAACGCCTGTAACGTTGGACAGGAGACTTCGGTGGAGGCTCCTAATAAGCAAACTATCCACAAAAACCATCGTCAGACCGATCCTCACTTACTCTGCAACAAGTCTAGGGTTTTGCTGCCTCAAGTCACATCGATAAGCTTCAGGTGGTGGCAGGAACGAAGCGAAGCGACACTTTTTAAGAGGGAACAGTCACGAATTTCCCAACTTGTTTGCTCTTCGCCTCTTTTAGCTTTTTCTTCTTTTTTGAAGGATTTCCAACAGTGTAAGTGATTTGTGACAAAGCAATCCTGCAACCAGAACCTTCGAGATCAACGTAATTTTTTGACGTTGACACAAGAAAGACGACTGCAGCCCTGATGACATACCAGAGATACGCAAGCGCTGACTTTGCAAAACAGACCAAAGACGATCGGCCAACGATACTTACGACTTTCTTCTTGGAAGTTTTTTTCCTAGCAATCAAAAGCAAAAAGCCCAGGCATTCACAGTGATCCTAAACCCCCAAAAAGCAGTTGTAGTTACAGGGCAACCCTCAAGACAAATTTTTGTATACTAGATTTCCTTTTATGAAATTTTTATAATATTTTCCAACATTTCCGCTTGGATTGTCTTTTGAAAAAGTTGAAAAACAAAAAAACAAAATCTCATCTAATATTTCTAAGATATCCTGATTTCCTTGAATTTCCTACATTTCCTTGGTATTTTTGTTTCCTAAGATTTTGGCAGGTTTCTTAAAATATCATGATTTCGCAAGATTTTTACAATTTCCGCAGATTTTCTTTTTCTTGTACACCAGATTTCCTCAGAGATTCCCCTCTCGCATAATAAGGAAGAGCGTCTCACTTGTGCTCTGGATATTTATGCGGGGGTTTCAGTTCATGCATACAGAGGCGTGCCGAACCAACCATTTGAAGAGGGAAACAGTCTCGAAGTCTTGAAATTTCCAAATTTTCCGTTTCATAGAGTGAGCTTTTTTAGTCTTTTATTTTTTTAAGGGAATCCCCCGAGCGCCCCGCCCTTCTCCCTGAGAAACATCTCGAAACAATCGTTAGGTAGTACAGTAAGATTTTACGATCTATGTGATGAATAAACCATCTGTATGTGGTTCTAACGATCTAAATTCTAAATTTTACTTTTTTGAAAAATTTAATAGTATAATTCAGAATTTTAGGGGAGGCTAAACCGACCTTGCCTCCTTCGATGAGCCGCCGCTGATTAGAACCCATTAAAATTACGTTACTTGATATAACTACATCAACTGGGGATGAATTAAGCCATATAGGTCAATTTTAGAGCCGAGGACCTGTGCAAAACGTCAAAAATGTTTGGAATCTCGGAAGCAATTTTCGTGTTAGGAATAAATCAAAATATCTGAAAGATTCGACGTTTGAAGATCTCTATCTATTCAGCAATACGTCTCTAAAATGTATATTTTTGTGGATCATTTGGAAATTTTAATGTAATCTTGTGGAATGTAGAAAATAGACAACATGCAGGGGAAACCCTGAAGCAGAGTCTACGGCCAAGGGCGCATGAGATATTGGGGGCACCCACTGCTTCCTTATAAGCAAAATTAAAATTTTAAAAATATTTCCTCAATAAATACTTTGATGAAGTGGATTATTTAATCAAAGACAGATATTAAGGTTCAAAAAGGTTCAACATTTTTTATTTAATAAAAAATTAATCAAATAATTTTTTAACAAAAATAAAAATTTTGATAAATATAATTTTTCGTTTTGAGCTGTTTTTTAATATTTTCTGCAAAATAGATTGGTTTCTCAAAAATGTTTACTAGACAAAAATTGTAGTTCTTTAAATTTCCTATCCGAAATGGGGCGTCAGATGTTTTGTTAAATTTTTGATTTAAAGAAAACAGATATTTGAAAAAACCAAGATAAAAAAACACATTTTTTTACTTACTTTAATTCATAACTCGAAAACCGTTGATTTTAGACAATAAAAGGTTTAAATCTAGTTTGTAGATTATTTCACGCTTTTCAAAAAAGCACTTGACCATTTTTACTGAAAAATCAATATTTTCCGAGCTACGGACATGTGAAGGTGGAAATTTAAAAAAATGTTTTAAAGTGGCTTAACTCGCGAGGGATTGAATTGAGAAAAAATTTTTGTCAAATATTTTTCTTAGAAAAGTGTCTTTTATCACCACAAGTTTTGTCGAGTGTATCCGGGACACCCTTTATAAGAAAATAGTTATTTAAGCTACTAAAGATGTGGGGAAGCTGATTGATTCCGATGGACCCAATATAAATTTAAAATGAAGAGTTAATATATTTGAGTCAGTGATATTGATAGCTTTACAAGGCTTTACTCTAATTTTTGCACACATGGTACCAGCATATGCAGTATGAAGTACCAATTTAAAGATATGCATATCAGTAATAATTTTAATATTTATTTTATTTTATTGTCATTAAATAAAAATTTACTTGTGCATCTTTTTAATTAAATTAAATTACCAGCAACGGTTAATTAGAAAAACAGTGATACTGCATTCTAATGAAATCGGTAAAAACGAGCGTTACAGAAGTGTCGTTAAGCTACTTTTTAATGAAAAGCTTTTAAGATTAGTTAAATAAGAAAAAGTGAAATTAATTAGATTTCACTAAATAAGTATTAACACGACATTTAAATAGTATAAAACTAACTAACTAGTAATTAGTAGAGTACTACGTAACACAATTTTTAAAGTTATCGGGATCACGCAAACTTAAATTGCAATAATAATTCATAACTTTCTTTCTTTAATTTAATTTAGTAATGCGATGCTCAGATGTACTTTTTACCTAATTACTTGAATGTTAATGTTTAATGTAATTGATTCATTAAGTTCAAAATGGACCTGTACCGCTTACTTGAGCCCCACGCTGTTTGTCAATTTGATATTTCTTAATTTTTATTACTGCAGCTTTCATCTGGAAACATTCAAGTGAGAGTGATCATAAGGAAAGAGCTAAATGGCCCGGGGTAACCCCCCGCATTTAAGTTACCAATATTTTTATTGGTTTTTCTAGATTATTATAGTAATTAATGTAGTAGCGAATAAAAGAAAATAATTAAATGTTACTTTCTTTCTAGGTTGTTAGACATTGAATTAATTTTCCAGTATGTAACGCATGGGTCGATAATTTAGTAAAAGTGAAAAGAATATAAAAATTAATATAAAAAATAGAAGTATTGTATTTTACAATAAACCTATAGAGGTTTTAAATATGCAGATAATTGATAAAAAAAGTGCTTATAGTGTTAATTAACCTGCTGATGGCAGAATAAAATCTAAAACCCAACTAAACGTAATTACTTTTGCTTTTTGCAAAAAGTTTTAACTTTATAATATCGAATCAACTAAAAAAAGTTATTGCATTCGGGATTTCCCCTGACAAAATTTTTTTGGAATACCAGTAAATTATCTCTTTGAATATGTTCTGATGAAAAAGAGGCAAAACAAATGGTATCCTGTGCCGTAGTGTCGTAAGCAAAAGAGTATAAATAAAAACAACAAAAGAAAATAATAACATAAAAATGCAACAACTGAAACGTCTCGTTTATCTTTGTTGAAAACGTTTTATTTGAAAGCGTAATTAGTTTATATGTAATTGTAATAAATTTCACTTACTAAGTAAGCTACCTATCTCTCGGAATGATTACTCTACTTTTAGCCTTGATTTTTTTGAAACCACATTAAAAAAAGAAATTTATAATTTTACCTGTCGATTAAATAAATTTCAACATGAAATTTTTTGAACGGACAATGAAAATTGCTAAAGAAAAGCTATGGAAGTGTTGGTTATTGTGTGGTATTGAAATATCATTTACTCTATAGATAAGATTCTGAAAGCGGAAAAGTAATTCCCATACTAGATTGCAGAAGCCAAAAGATTATTCAAACTTGATAATTTCGATATTGGATAAGTAGGCACCTCAACCTCAACCGATCTTTAAGGAAAATTTCGTGCAAAATCCAAAAATAAATTAAATTTTTTGGCAGTTAAATCAAAAACTTACGTTTTAAACGATGGATGGTTAAATTTTGAAAATCACCTGAAGACACAAAATCACTAACACTGCTAGGAAGAACACAAACACAATCTTTTCTAATTTCTATTTTTATTCGTTTAAATCTACGCTCTTTCCGCTCCGACTATCAGGACGAGCGAGTGAGTATAGCACATGCGGCAAAAACAAAATCCGGTGCTGTGCAATAGTAAACCCTTGCGGAAGTGTATTTCCGTTCTCTCTCTTTTAAAATATAACATGTAGAACACTCTACTAAATTAAAACAATAACATATTGTTTTATTATCTACAACGTAAACCACTCCTAGTTTAGACAACCCTTCTTACCAACCTGCATTCTTTTTTTATCACGCATCCAAGTTTCATTGTTGTCGAGTAATCAATATCCACCAGTTGCTAGTTTGTATGGACGACTTCCTCTAGCTGGACAAAATCATTGGAATCAGTTATTCCCGTCTGCATCTCAACAGAATTATCACTTCTTCGGTTTCAGAAAGCCCAGCCAATGCCCAAATCCTAAATCAAAATCAAAATTTGCTAAAAGTCAAAATTTTAAGTAGGTACGCCACTGGAACTTTGCGATGTTTGTAAAAAAAAATAGCCATTAGTCTGCGTTCTCCACATCTATTTTCGATTTCTATTTTAGCTACAAGCACCCCAATAAGTAATGCGTTTATATCTTTGTGTTCAGGAATCAGGATCGAGACTCATTAATGCATTTTCTAATCATAAATTCGTCCCATCCATCCCATCTGTTATTAAATAAAAAAAATTGACTTGGATGATAAAGAAGACTGACGCTCGAAAAGCTACGTTGCACACACAATAAGGAACTGCGTCCTTATACGCTCAATATAAAATTGAAATTCCTCAATTAATCGAAAGCAGCAGATATTTATGCGGAGGTTTCAGTCGATACATCATCACTTATTGGGATTATTCTGTGCCTAATAAGAAATCTCTTCGAATTAATCTCGAAACATCTGCATACTTTGAGATGGTGATAAAGGACACTTTTACAAGTAAATTTTCAAATAAAATTTTTGTCCATGTCCAAACCCTTGGGTGGTACCTCCCTTTAAAGCAATTTTTTGAATTTCTGATTTCAAACGGCCATAGCTCTGATATTATTGATTTTTTAGGCTTAATGGATTAGAACCTGTTTAAAGATAATTTGCTTATATACAAATTAGGTTAGCTAAAACGCAAATCAAAAATTGGAACTTTAAAGCTGCATAAATCGAAAAATATCATACTTGAGGAAATTCTGACTTCGCCATTCTAATTTTCTCATCAATTTACATAAGAACCCACAAAAATGTTAGCGAAATTCAAACTTTCATTTTTTGGGGTCAAAAATCACCTAAGGGGTTAACCTTCCGTTTTTTTCAAAAATCTTAAAAAATTTATGTTGCCTTTTTATTAGTTAATTCGACGTATTTTAATGCCTGCATATAAAAAAAACAGCCTGGGACTGGCGGAAGAGCTCCAAAGTCAACTAAAACGCAAATCAAAAATTGGAACTTTAAAACTGAACAAATCGACAAATATTATACTTGAAGAAATTCTGACTTCGCCATTCTAATTTTCTCATCAATTTGCATAAGAATCCACAAAAATTTTAGCGAAATTCAAACTTTCATTTTTTGGGGTCAAAAATCAGCAAAGGGGTTAACCTTCCGTTTATTTCAAAAATCTTAAAAAATTTATGTTGTCTTTTTATTAGTTAATTCGACGTATTTTAATGCCTGTATATAAAAAAAACAGCCTGGGACTGGCGGAAGAGCTCCAAAGTCAACTAAAACGCAAATCAAAAATTGGAACTTTAAAGCTGCATAAATCGAAAAATATCATACTTGAGGAATTTCTGACTTCGCCATTCTAATTTTCTCATCAATTTACATAAGAAACCACAAAAATTTTAGGGAAATTCAAACTTTCATTTGTTGGGGTCAAAAATCACCAAAGGGGTTAACCTTCCGTTTTTTTCAAAAATCTTAAAAAATTTATGTTGTCTTTTTATTAGTTAATTCGACGTATTTTAATGCCTGTATATAAATAAAAACAGCCTGGGACTGGCGGAAGAGCTCCAAAGTCAACTAAAACGCAAATTAAAAATTGGAACTTGAAAGCTGCACAAATCGACAAATATTATACTTGAGGAAATTCTGACTTCGCCATTCTAATTTTCTCATCAATTTGCATAAGAATCCATAAAAATTTTAGCGAAATTCAAACTTTCATTTTTTGGGGTCAAAAATCACCAAAGGGGTTAATCTTCCGTTTTTTTCAAAAATCTTAAAAAATTTATGTTGTCTTTTTATTAGTTAATTCGATGTATTTTAATGCCTGTATATAAAAAAAACAGCCTGGGACTGGCGGAAGAGCTCCAAAGTCAACTAAAACGCAAATCAAAAATTGGAACTTGAAAGCTGCACAAATCGACAAATATTATACTTGAGGAAATTCTGACTTTGCCATTCTAATTTTCTCATCAATTTACATAAGCAACCACAAAAATTTTAGCGTAATTCAAACTTTCACTTTTTGGGGTCAAAAATCACCAAAGGGGTTAACCTTCTGTTTTTTTCAAAAATCTTAAAAAATTTATGTTGCCTTTTTATTAGTTAATTTGACGTATTTTAATGCCTGCATATAGAAAAAACAGCCTGGGACTGGCGGAAGAGCTCCAAAGTCAACTAAAACGCAAATCAAAAATTGGAACTTTAAAACTGCACAAATCGACAAATATTATACTTGAAGAAATTCTGACTTCGCCATTCTAATTTTCACATCAATTTGCATAAGAATCCACAAAAATTTTAGCGAAATTCAAACTTTCATTTTTTGGGGTCAAAAATCAGCAAAGGGGTTAACCTTCCGTTTTTTTCAAAAATCTTAAAAAATTTATGTTGTCTTTTTATTAGTTAATTCGACGTATTTTAATGCCTGTATATAAAAAAAACAGCCTGGGACTGGCGGAAGAGCTCCAAAGTCAACTAAAACGCAAATCAAAAATTGGAACTTTAAAGCTGCATAAATCGAAAAATATCATACTTGAGGAATTTCTGACTTCGCCATTCTAATTTTCTCATCAATTTACATAAGAAACCACAAAAATTTTAGGGAAATTCAAACTTTCATTTGTTGGGGTCAAAAATCACCAAAGGGGTTAACCTTCCGTTTTTTTCAAAAATCTTAAAAAATTTATGTTGTCTTTTTATTAGTTAATTCGACGTATTTTAATGCCTGTATATAAAAAAAAAAGCCTGGGACTGGCGGAAGAGCTCCAAAGTCAACTAAAACGCAAATCAAAAATTGGAACTTGAAAGCTGCACAAATCGACAAATATTATACTTGAGGAAATTCTGACTTCGCCATTCTAATTTTCTCATCAATTTGCATAAGAATCCACAAAAATTTTAGCGAAATTCAAACTTTCATTTTTTGGGGTCAAAAATCACCAAAGGGGTTAACCTTCTGTTTTTTTCAAAAATCTTAAAAAATTTATGTTGCCTTTTTATTAGTTAATTCGACGTATTTTAATGCCTGTATATAAAAAAAAAACAGCCTGGGACTGGCGGAAGAGCTCCAAAGTCAACTAAAACGCAAATCAAAAATTGGAACTTTAAAGCTGCAGAAATCGACAAATATTATACTTGAGGAAATTCTGACTTCGCCATTCTAATTTTCTCATCAATTCGCATAAGAATCCACAAAAATTTTAGCGAAATTCAAACTTTCATTTTTTGGGGTCAAAAATCACCAAAGGGGTTAACCTTCTGTTTTTTTCAAAAATCTTAAAAAATTTATGTTGCCTTTTTATTAGTTAATTCGACGTATTTTAATGCCTGTATATAAAAAAAACAGCCTGGGACTGGCGGAAGAGCTCCAAAGTCAACTAAAACGCAAATCAAAAATTGGAACTTTAAAGCTGCAGAAATCGACAAATATTATACTTGAGGAAATTCTGACTTCGCCATTCTAATTTTCTCATCAATTCGCATAAGAATCCACAAAAATTTTAGCGAAATTCAAACTTTCATTTTTTGGGGTCAAAAATCACCAAAGGGGTTAACCTTCTGTTTTTTTTCAAAAATCTTAAAAAATTTATGTTGCCATTTTATTAGTTAATTTGACGTATTTTAATGCCTGCATATAGAAAAAAACAGCCTGGGACTGGCGGAAGAGCTCCAAAGTCAACTAAAACGCAAATCAAAAATTGGAACTTTAAAGCTGCATAAATCGAAAAATATCATACTTGAGGAAATTCTGACTTCGCCATTCTTGAGAATGTTTCATAAGAAACAGCGCCGGTATAACCATAAAGCGGAACAAGCGGCCGCTTGGGGGTCAGTCTTCCAAGCTCAAAAATGAAAAAAATCGAAAAAAAAAATTGAATTTAAAATAAAATTAAAAACCTAGATCTCTTAATAAATGTAAACAACTTTAATTAATTTAAAAATCTCTTAGAGAATCGGATATTTTACATTACAATACACGTTAGAGGGCCCGAAAAAAAATCCGCCAAGGGACCCCATGACCACTAAAACCGGCCCAGGGACCAGTAGAGCAATGATTCCCAAAGTGATCCGGTCGGACCCCCGGGGTCCCTGGAATCGTTCAGGTGTTCCATGGAAAATTGAAATTGATTTGGAAGCCCCTGAACAACGTCAGGGGATGCGGTATACACATTTGTTTTACTTGGGGTTCGTTGGCAAGTTTTGATTATGAGAGATGGGTCCGTGGGCCAAAACAGTTTGGGAACCACTGGAGAAAGTTCTCGCCTTTCTATATCCAATTTTTGAATTGGAACCGTTTTAGGGATATTTTTAATGAGTGTGAACATCTGCAATCATTTTTGTTGATTTTTGCGTCGGAGTGTTTACTATAGATTTAAATGTCGTCGGGGTATTTGCTGTCGGCATTATTACTGGTCGGCGTATTTCCAGTCGGCCAAAATGCGAAATTGCTTCTAGTAAGTAATTGCGGAAGCTGGGCTAAGGGTTGATCTTCTTTGTCGTTTCTGTTTCTCGCTCACTTTCGATAGAATTTATTTTTGAAACTCGGGCGCCACTCATATTTGAGAGAACAAAGAGAAACTAACAATTAAAGAAAATTATAATGATATGTGATAACTAAGTACTTTTTATTTTTATACCAACCTATTTACATGAAATGCATAATATATCACATTGTTTATAATACTTATACACGACAATGGGAGTTTCCTTAGATATAAGTTTTTTAAATAACATAATATAAACATGAAACTGTATAAAAAAGCTAGATGTTGATAAATAAACTGAGCGTACAATTTAGGAGAAACTCCTGAATTAACAAAAATATTTATTCCAGCCTCCTCAAAAGCAGTAAGTTTTAACAGCATTTGCCTAAAATTAAATATGTTTTACTGTTTAATTTTAATTTTTAAATTTTTTTTATTTTAATTTTTTAATTAATTAATTGTTTTAATTAAATCAAATAAAGAGAATTTTAACTATAATCAGACTATCACACAAATAATTTTCTAAATTCTCTGCTTCAAGTAAAATAACTTAAAGAATAGAAGCTATTAGTTTAACGTTTTGTACTTTAAGTTTAAGTTAACAAATTTTAATCGTAAAATTAATTTTTTGGTATTTTTCGAAAACATCAATTTATCAACCGTACGCTGTGTTGCAGAACCTGCAGGTGCAGGGAATATTACACTGAAATTTGAAAATCCTCATCGAAGGATTCCGACGATTTTCAAAACTGAATCTCGCTTGACGGTCGACACGTTACGAGTTTATATAATCGGCGCCGAGTAATGCACGGTGGTAAAGTGGTAAACAAAATATGTTCAGTGTTTACCCGACGTTGTTGCGTTGAACAACCTAGCTTTAACGATGCACAAACTTATATAAATTTACGTTGACCGCACGAATTTATTGCAATTTTTTTTAAATGACTACTAATTAAATTAGAATTTTTAATTTATTTTAATTATATTTTGGACTCTTTCCTATACAATGGGAACTTTTTATTTTTTTATTTTTGTGTTTATCATTAGGACTACTACTGTTTTTTGTTTTAATTTGGAAGATAGAGAACCAATTGTTAAAATGCAAGAAAATGGTAGTTACTTTGGATATAGTGTTGCTTTACATAAAAGTGGGAATACTTCTGACATTAGGGATAGTTGGTAAGTTGCTTTTTTTTAATTTTGAATTTGCATTACTTTTGCCGTGGTTTGGATTCCACGTCCAGCTGTTTCTGCCCGAATAAAATAATTTATTTTATGATTGAAAGAGTGTTGGCATTTTAACACACAGAAATCCATTAGATTTCAGCCAATATTCGTAAAACCGCCACATAAATATTCATAATTGCAATGTTATGCAAATTGATTCCCTACCGAAATGGGGGGACATTTAAATCTTAAATAAAATTGTGGGTTCAATAGCCTATTGAAAATATCTACGAAAGTGTTATGCAAAGTACGTACCTACTGCTCTATGATTATTCCACCGAAATATTTAGCAGTCCAATTTTTTTTTTTTTTTCCCAAAAAATAATGTCGAGTCCAGACGAAGTTATTTAATATTTTTGCAATGCAACTGCTTAATTGGGTCGAACACTTAGTATAATTATTTATTTTATTTGTTAATTAATGAGAGTCATACATTTACATAAACGAGATAATTGCTAAAAATAGTATGTATGTACTGTACACTTGCGAGTAGAAAGGTGAGCATTGAAGTTATCATATTGTTTAACTTCCTCAATTATGGTACAAAGTATATAGTGACGGTTGTAATAATTGGAATAACCAATCAAGTGCGAGAGTTTTTCTACCGTTAATCGCACTTACCTTTGTAATTTCATAATTTGTAACTTTCTGACGAGTTCATCTGATACTGAAAGGCGGTTAACACTTTTTTTCTTATCTCCATATTTCGTCAGTTCACCGTTGGAACTGCATTTGGGGAAAAAATTACTCTTGGCAGGAGTTCAAGAGGTGGTGATGTTGATGGGATCTTGGGAAAAAAATCAAAAGCTTTTTAAATTAGTCTTAATTGACGTTGGACTTACAAACTGCATGTTATGTGCCATACATGACGGGTTTATACTGACAGTTTAATAATACCTTCCAATGTCTTCAAAGGCAAAACCGTTGCTGCCCTTTGTTTTTATAAACCACTATGATTATTAATTTGCTAGAAGTTTGATCCATTACCTATTCACAGTTCTTCAGTATAACAAATTCGATGTTATTTATTCAGCCTTCAGCTAATTGGGGTTGGGTTTAGGAACCCCAAATATTTTAAAAGCACTTGTCGGTTCGCGCCCACACGACTTCACGGTTTAGAAGTTATTCAAATTTGTTTTACATTTTTCACAGGATGTTAACTTACCTGAAATAATTTCATTTTTATCAGACCAAAAGCCACAATATCCCAAAATAATGATTTATGTTTCTGGTACACAAATTTTGCTGTGCTGTCTCAAATTAGACCACCCGCATTTTAAACCGTTTGTACATTGGTCATTAAGATAATACAATTTTGGTTTAATAAATTTAACACCAGTGTTATGTCGCGTTATCGTCAAATTCACTGTAATGGACCTATTTGAGATTCTTACAAGAAAATCAACGATTTTTGTTTTATTTCGGAAAAAATGACGTTTGCGACACACCTGTCGCGACATACTGGTGTGTCGCCGACACACCGCCACCGGTTAAGAAAAACATTAATTCGATTGTTTTTCACTTTTATTGCCATTGCAAGTTATTAATTTCTTATCGATCCAGTAATTTATTTACAAAAGTGTTGGGTTATTGATTCGAATAACTAATTATAGAGCGAAATAGTGAATCGCTGTGATAAATTTTGAACTTTGTATAGTTCAAATGCCCTGTTTAATAGCGATAGCTTGTTTTAATATAAGCCTATACGATAGATAATTTTTTGTTATTTATTTTTTCTTCATTTTGAAGTAGGTCATTAAACTTTTTTCGAAATTTCAATGTAAATATTAAATAATAATAATCATTTTGTACCAATTCTGACACAACAATCGATTTTACAGCAAAAATTTTCAGACATTTTTTGTTGAAAATTTCATTGCCTTCAAATTTGTTTATATACATTTTTCTATTTTGTCGCACCGTTTTTGAGATACAGTTGAAATTAGTTTTTCCTTCTAGAGTTTTGTTTAAGTCGCTGTCAGTTAGAAATGGTGCGACCAAATGGAAAAGTGTATATAAACAAAATTGAAGGTGATGAAATTTGCAACAAAAAATGTCAAAAAAGTTTTGCTGTAAAATTGATTGTTATGTTTCAAAAATAGTCTTGAAAAGATACAAAGGACTGCGCCAATAATTCTGTGAGCAAATATTTTACATACTTGGTAAATGCTGCACTTGATCAGTTTTGGGAATGTCGGCAATGCAGTGGAATTGCAATTAAAGATTTTATTTTTAGCTGCTGCTAAAATAAATCTTGAGTGTTCACAGAACCAATAACTGTTGATTCCGGTTATTCCATCTATGCGCGTCAGTAACGTCAGTTAGTCAGATAACAGAAGGTCTGTATTTACTAACGACATTGGAGGCATAACCTCACTGTAATTCTGAACTATTAATTAAACTAATAAAATTTTCAAAAAAAAGAGGCTACTAGAAAAGCAGAATCACATAGTCATCAAATGGACCACAAGGATTTACTGTATTACTGATAATTTCGAGATGACTCCGATTACACAGATTAATCCGTAGATGAGTATGCATCAAGAGATTAAGAAGCACTGGGGGGTATTCCATACCCCTCAGACCCCCCGGTTTCAACAACTAGTCATTTATGTTTATGATCTATGATCAACGTTTTCACTTGAATTATCTTTTGTGAATTTTTCTTAGGTTTCTCTTCACTTGAAACCGAGAAGAGAATTGCTGCGAAGAAAAACCTAAGGAATTTCGCAAAAATTCAACGAAATAGAACATTCGAAATCCTAGGAAATAAGAGAAAATCTTAGGAAATTTAAGGAAGTCTTAAGTCTTTTGACTTTCCCTGAATCCATTTTTTTGTTTGGAACACGTCGCAAGGGCAAATTTTCGGTCGGAATCTCGTTAATCTATTCATGCGCGTCCATCTATTTGCAAAAATTCGCAACCAGCCGCCATATTGAGTGTTGCACTTCACAAAAAAGCCCCTCTCAGGATAGCAAATTCAATTGTTACAACTTTGGTTTAGTAAACTTTTTTTGAAAAATGAATCCGCTTTTGGAAAATAAAGATTGGATCCTTTGATAAATTACTACCGGTAGCACTAATAATTTGATTTTTTTTATGAATCCTTGAACTTTGAATTAATAATAATTTTAATCAATAGATTAGTGGTTTAAGTAGTGAAACTTATATTAAAAATTTTGATTGCTATGTACATACTAACCATATCATCTGAGGTGCTATCTACTGCACAGAATACATATTTTCTGTCTACTAATAGTCTCTATTTTACACAGTGAACGACAAACGGGGCAAAATTACCCAGAATTTTCAAAGTAGAAATCAAACGAGAAGATATTTTTTGTTTGAGAACATATTCAACGCCACCACGCGGTAAAGTATTTAATTAATCAAATACGTAGTTGGTATAGAAAGTTTTGTTTACAAACCAAACGTTTGCATTCTTTTGGTGTTCTACTTTGTGAATTATCATTTTACCGCGGTTTTATGATAAAATAAGTCAGGATCAAATTTAAAATTACGTCAAATGTACGTCATAGAGCCGCCATGTTGTTGTAAGATATCGCGAATAGAAAAATCGATGTTGAGTTATTCGCAAGTTTTCAAGTCGCTGTATCTCGAAAACGGTGCGACGAAATAGAAAAATGTATATAAACAAAAATGAAGGGAATGAAATTTCCAACAAAAATTGTCTAATAAGTTTTTGCTGTAAAAGCGATTTTTATATGATAAAACGTCTTCAAAAGGTAGAATTTACATTTCTAGCATTGGACTGGATGCTTATTTTTGTGAGCCACTGTACATAGTTAAATTGGAGTTTTTACTATTTTTAGTCTAAAAAATTTACCCTAAACGACAGAAAAATTGAGTCGAATGGGTCCCTTCTTCGTAAATATATTCCTGATCTAGAAATACAGGAGTCTGAAGTTAGAAAGACAGGAATCTGATTTGAAATTAAATTCTCTTAATTGCGGTATCCAATTAGGGAACCTCAGGAATACTGTAGATGAGCTTTTTCTTTTTAACTTTTTCGAAAGAAAGAGAATGGAAATCTTAAGACAACCCGAGGGGACATCCGAAGAAATCTCGTAAAAAAATATCTAATGTGCAAAAATTTGCATTGTGATTCCCCTTTTGCACACTGTAATGGATATCCAGTGGCGTACTGTGCACTCTTGGTGCCCCTTCCGTCAAATTATTACAAAATGTACAGTTTTTTTAATAATTGAGAGACAAATTTAGAAAATGCTTTTCTAGGCTAAATTTAAAAATTACTAAATCTGAAATTCAACTTAACAAATGTAATTTTAAATTAACACTTTCGTTTCGTGCCGAGGGGGAATGCACTGAAGCTTCACGAAAAGTTTGATTGAGCGAAAAACCCTTTATTGTCCTATATATTTTCAGAATCCATGCACAGGAATACTTTTCAAGCTGTGCACATTTTTTCATTAAATTTCGCCTGAGAGGATGTTGGCATTGTATGGTCCATAATGTTGAGTTTTCCCGAAAAACTTGTTCATGTGGGTACTTGACCACCATTTTCTTTTTCCTGCTTGTTGCCTTCCGCATACTGGATTACTAAACGAAACCGTTTATTATTTTTCACTGCCGAGACGATCCAGTTTTTTTTGCTTGCTCAATGAACTTAATAAGCAGTGTAGCCAATCGATTTAACAATAAATCAATTTTGATAAGTGCACTCAATAATAAAGTGGCTCGCGATATAAAACAGCTTACAAAGAAAATAAAGGAACAAAGCTGGTGGAATGCTGTAGAAGTAGATTCAAGTAGGCAAGAAAACCTACGTACAAACCATAACAACATAGCAGGGGAGTGAGGGATTAGGAAACCTCACCTTTTAACAGGTGCGACCGTTGTTCGTTGCCGTTAAACTACAAGAAACAGAAACTTTTATTGAATTACCTTACAATATGTTACACGAACGTAGAAAAAATCTTTGTTTTTGTATAATTTTCTAATTAAAATAAAATTAATAGTTCGACGAACGCGTTTCTTAAATTTATCGCTCAACGGGAAAGTCTTCTTGTTGTTTGGGAGTTATGCAACTCTTTGAAATGCCGCTACGTGAAATTCCCTAATTCAAACCGTTTTTTTTCTCCAAGTTCATTCAGTAAAATTTGCAATTGTATGATAATGAAGACTACTCACCATAAAACGCAAGCAGAACACTATCAAAGTAGCCTTAACCTTGTCCCTCGTTTTCATTCGGTAAACATGTGAGTGATTCTTGTTCATGAATGCAATACAATATTCACAATGTATCATTGAATCCGAGAGTGCCCGGAATGAGAATGAATAGCTAACTTAATCGAAATCGAAATTTAATTTTCAAACGGTTTTTCTAAAATATTTCTACCAATTTCGTGTTTTTTGAATTTTATTTTGATTTTGGCGGGACAGTCCCGATTTGTCCCGCAGAGACCCCACATGTACAACATATTGCTATGTATTTTATCTTAATTCAGGGGGATCGACATATCGCAAATTAAAATATTTCAATTTTCACAATTTATTGAATTCTATTTTTACTTGATTTTGTAACTTTTCACCTTCGATCACGATTATTTCATTTCCACTTCATTTTGTAATAAATCCAATTAATGTTATCATTTAATATTAACCCAAAACACTCGAGAATCTGTTTTGAAATGTGAGAAAAAATTAAGAAAATTATTTTTTACCCAACAAAGAAAATGTAGTCAGTTTAAGGTCTGTTTAGAGATGGGAGATAGATTTTATTCTTTCTCCATTTTGGGAAAATCCAACTCCATATCAGCAATTGATTCCATTTTAACTTAACTCATTTTTATGAGGTTTTTATCATAAAAAAAGTTGAGTAATCCTACATTGTAAATATTTAACCAATGTGTAGCGATAAATTATAAATTTAATCATGACTAATAATTATTGTAAATAATTATTAATTTCGGTTGCGGTATCAGAATTTTTTTAGAAATCAGGATGATATAAATTACTATAAAAAGAATGTCTGTAATTCATGACGTTTTGTTTACAATTAAGATGTATTTTAATTTAATCAATAAATTGGAAGCAATCCATCTTGTTTGTTTTGTTTATTTACCAATTATTTGAAAACAATTTGTTTTAACTCTGGAACTGCACGCTGGGGCTCGGAAACCCCATTCAATATTGGGGTTTCTAAGACCCCGGTGTGCGATACAGGGCCTATTTTACCATTAGACGCATTAGGCACATGCCTACACTCTGAAAAAAGATTTGTCGTCGTTACTAAATCATTAGTAGCTATAGCCTCAACAGATTTTTTTGCTGCTACAACAAATTTTATGCAGCCACAACAAAGTTTTTTGTGTTTAGAACAAACTTTTTTTTCCAAACAGCATATTTTTATGCTGCTACAACTAATTTTATGCAGCCACAACAAAGTTTTTTGTGTTTAGAACAAACTTTTTTTTCCAAACAGCATAAAATTTGTTGTAACAGCAAAAAATTCTGTTGAGGCTATAGCTACTAATGATTTTGTTACGACGACAAATCTTTTTTCAGAGTGTAGCGCCCAATGACCATGGGGGCCCGAAAAGAGAGCATAAAATCATAAAATAAAAATCAAATTCTGATAAAATAACCCAAAAATTTGGCCTTCGAAGCTATTAGTTACACTCGTATATCAGGAGCCCGAAAACTTTTTTATATAGGCTTCTCAACTTTTCCTTTCCAGTTCTTCTCAAAACTGCGACTTCAAAATACGACGCTCACAATCAAGGATCCCAGCATTGGCTACTAAGTAACTCTTCGATACTGAAGAACTAATACTATTGGTCCATGAATAAAGAGTAAACCGTGCACTGGGGGGTATTCCATACCCCCCAGACCCCCCGGTTTGTCAATAGCTACACTAATCCTCTACAGTGCACGCTTTTATTTTATTTCCAAATCGCTACACTTAATACAACAAACTAGACTACATCATCTTCTCAACCTCTCAATTTTTTCTTTTCCACTTTCCCTCTTCTTCTCAAAACTGCGACTTCCAAATACGGTGCTCACAATCAAGGATTTCAGCATTGGCTACAAAGTAACTCTTCAGTACTAAAGAACTAATACTATTGGTCCATGAAAGACCACAGTGGTGGCTTGGTGTGATCGCTAGTTGAGTTATGGGCGGAAATTCTGGGTTCAAATCTTGGACTTGGCAGAATTTCTTAGCTCAGCCCTCTGGTGAACATCAAACTGTGGATCGAAATACTAATAAGATTCCTTAACATCTTAATGGAAAACGGGGTACAATAAGCCTAGAGCTTCAGTACAAAGTGGGCATTGGAACCACTACCCGTGCAGCTAATACGAATAATAATTGGTCCATGAATAAAGAGTAAACCGTGCACTGGGGGGTATTCCACCCAGACCCACCGGTTTACCAACGACTACACTAAATATCAATCAATATTTTAAGTTATATTAATAACTACGTTTAACCTCGGACCCGTTTTATTACGGTTTTTGCAAATTCCCAGGTATATATGAAAAAATAAAATTACTTACATATGCGCCCACCAGTGGCGTATTTAGAAAATGCTTATCTCGTTAATCCATTCATGCACGGCGTCAGTGGTAATCAAATCCTAAAAAAAAAACACTCTGATTAGTCGATTTTTTTACCAACTAAAAAAAAATTTGGAATTTTTAAGCAAACATGAAGAAAATTTACCCTTCGGTTGTAAACCGGGGGCCTGGGGGGTGTGGAACACCCTCCAGTACATATCGCAGGATTTCCACTCTTTAAACCTTTGGTTAGACGCTAGAAAATATTAAAGCTTGGAAAAACATTTATTTACGTGCCTTTTACTGCTCAGAGTTCAGCAGCAACGTTTTGCGTTACTAATCCCCCAGTAGCGGATAGCGAAATTAAATTTTTTTATATTATATCGGGCTTTCTAGCTAGTAAATAAATAAAAATAATTTAAGGGATACAATCGGAGTCATCTTTGGGGGATGGAGGCAATTGCCCCTTTGCCCTCTTCTAAATACGCCACTGGCGCCCAGCAGTGGATCTAACTCTTTCGATGCCCAAAACTTGAACCATATTGCTTATTAAATTTTGAATTTAAGTTTCAGAGGCACAAAACAATGAGTACAGCACTCAATATGACGGCTGGTTGCGAATTTTTGCGAATACAAGGACGCGCATGAATGGATTAACGAGGTTCCGACCGAGACCTTTTTCTCTCGCGTCGTGTTCCAAACAAACTATTAAATTTTCTGAAGAAAAACAATTTTTTACGCGCACAAATCGCTTATTTTGCCTACTCTGATCTTTTCATGCCGTACTTGTAGGTAACAGCCCCGGGCGGGAGGGCAAAATCTGTGAACAGCCCGGGGCTGTTTATCCAAGTACGGCACGAAAAAGACAGAGATGGCAAAATAAGCGATTTGTGCGCGTAAAAAATTGGTTTTCTTCAGAAAATTTAATTGTTTTTTGTTTGGATCACGTCGCGAGGTCAAATTCTCGGACGGAACCTCGTTAATCCATTCATGCGCGTCTCTGTATTCGCAAAAATTTGCAACCACCCACCATATTGAGTGCTGTACTTGAATAAACAGCTTCTGCCCCGGGCTGTTACCTACAAAAATAGGCGCTGGTGCGATACCAGGGTTAAGTACCGCGTGTTCCACAATTTAAAAAAAAGCAACGGAAAAAACGAATCCGTTTGCTTGAGAAGGAGTTCTCATTTCACGCTTGGCAATGCAAAAACTACACTTTGACGTTGGAACAGTCACATTTGCAGATGATGATTCGACCAGATGGATATTTCCCATCAAAAACCAGACCCGTCACAACTCAATTAAAAATAAAATTTGTTTTTCGTTTATCCAATTGATCCACGGAAGCAATATGTACAATATTTATGGGATTATCATAATCAGATTTGGTCGGTGCATCTGGTCTGTATGCTACTAAAATAAACCATGTGTTCATAAACTTACTAATTAGCCAAAAATTAATCAGCTTAATCTTGCATTTCAAGGTCACACGTAGAGCTTCTTCGAAAGAAAGTGTTGGCTTGATGGTATGGAAAATAAACACCTGACTTTGTGGGTGGTCGCAGATTTTATCACTTGTAATGGATACCTGAGTGAATGTTTACAGTGTGATAAAATCACTGTCCATGGTCTTTGTTCTGTGTCCAGTTTTTATAATAACTTTGGATGGGTGAACCTCTTACCTGTGGCGGTGATGCATCCGCGCCAAAATCACCGAAATGAACAGGACTAAGTATTTCTCACGGTAATTTATACGTGTTTGCATTTTTGCAACTGCAATCACCCAATTTGTGTTAGTTATTCCCATCACGTGATGCGAGTCTGTAGTTCCAATGCCAATTATTTGGAATTTTAAAATTAAGTATGACTCGATTTGGAAGAAACTTGTTTAGCATACGTGGGCAGAACCACTAATTAGAATATATCTCGATAAAATAATCGACATTCGAAGATGTAGTATCCAATTAGAGAGGCTTTCGAACAATTTCCCAGCAACCTATACGTCTTTTGTTTTGTCTGCTTATTATTAGCTCCGCGAAATACAAAAGGGAAACTTTTGTATGAGGAGCATTCTTCAATTTCTTTTTAAACTTGTTTGTGCGTAGCTGTAAATTTGCAGGAAGAGTCTCAACTTGGAGACACTTTATGGTATAAGAAGAGTTTACTAAACTGGTTATAGGCGCCGTTGCATGAAATGTTGCTGACCCTTCAGTTGAGGTCATAGTTTTAGTAATTAACAGAAACAATAGACATTATTACTAGAGATACTCAAACGCAAGAAGAATTCGAAAATTTCCACATAGACAACGAACCAGATGTCAAGTTTCTATTTTGGAATCTCAGGAATCGAGAAGGCGTGTCGGTCGTTGAGCAATCATCGGAAGACTTTTTGGATCAGTCGGAAAACGATCAAAAGACGGATTATGGGTTAATAAAATAAGTAGTTAGACAAGTTTTAGCAGCTTAATTCGCGAGCTATTTGTAATATTGTCGACTTAACTTTTTTTGGTAACTTGTGTGAGTGTCATCAATTATGTATTATTATCTTAGAGTTAAATTTTATATTAAATTGATTTTTGTAATCTGTAGTTAATGATTTCTAATTTGAACCGTATTTGGTTTCGTGTTATAAACGGCTTGTAATTTCATCTTTATTACGGTTTGATAGCCATGTCAATAAATTTTTTCCCATCCATGCTCCATGCTCTCGACTTCTTCCATCGAGAATTTTGTTTACCCCATTCATTTGTGACTTTTAGTTCATTCTTATTTGTGTCAACTTCCACTTGTTGGGAATTTCTCCAAGTTTACCGTGGGAAACACAATGTTGTATTAAGAAATTATACTGAATATGTAACCACAAACCCACATCCGTAGACGGTAACTACAAAGCCCTCCTCTTTTTAGTCGAGGGTTTTGTCTTTTTAACCAAGCTTTCTTTGATTTGACAATATTATTAATGAAAGATGAACGCCACCACGCGGGAAAATACTAAGTTAATCTAATACGTATAGTTGGTATAGAAGGTTTTGTTTCTAAACAAAATTTTCTGCTATTGGTAAATTTTATTGCTGGATAGATGACTTTTTTTCACAAATAGGTAACTAATACAACAAATAGAATTGTTAGGCTTAAGTTCGATTTTGCCAGAAATTTATTTCGTTGCTTTCGTATTCATATTACTTATATAAAATATTCGTGTCATCAGTTTGACATTTAAATATTGAATTATTGTATAATTAAAATAGTGAAAGTGTTTGCTCATTAGATTATTATTTGCGAAACAATCCAATCAAAACATATACTTACTAAGGGTTTATGAAGCTCAGCATCAAGCAAATATAGCTGCACCGGATAATTTTTGGTAATGTCAGCAATAACTGTTGATTCCGGTTATTCCATCCATGCGCGTCAGTAGTAAACAGATAACAGAAGGTCCATATTTACTAACGACATTGGTTTAAAAATTAAGATTGTGAGAACTATCAGAAGATAAATACTCCATCTACAACACTTATCCAAGATGTAGCGCGAGGCTACCTCAAAAGCAGAATTCTCAGCCTAGCACATACCTGCACAGAGAAAACTTTTTGGTGTTTTGAAGTAATTTTTACTTCAATTGAAGTTCAATTCTGTCTCAAACCAATTTTGAAGTCAATTTTACTAAATTTGATATAAAATTTACTCTAATTGATGTAATATTTACTTTAAAATTATTGTGAAGATTGTTTTTTTCTCTGTGTGGAAATGATATAGTCATCACATGGACCGCAAGGATTTACTATATTACTGATAATTTCGAAATGACTCTGATTACACTGATGAGTATGCATCAACAGATTAACAAACACTGCCCCCCAGACCCCCCCAGATTCAAGAAATAATCATTTATGTTCATGTTCTGTGATCGACGTTATTCAAAATATTACTGGAAGCTGTCCAGAATCAATCTACGGGCAATTGCAAGGATCTTAACTGGACACTGCAAATTGAACAAACATCTCAACACACTGGGACTTGTAGATTGTAGATAACCCCAGATGTCGGGGATGCAACGGAGCAGACGAAGTCACTATCTGTTGCTAAGGTCAACTAGAAGTGCTATGCCAGGGGATTTCTGACCTAACATTGCCAGAAACTGCGATACTCGAATTCATCCTGGATACAGGATGGTTTGAGGAGGGACAGGACGGAGAGCCGCTGCATCGGAGGTAGTACAATCGGCCCGATGTAGTAGCCTAAGTGCCCTTCTATCTAAAATCCAGAATCGAGGGTATGCATTAAGAGATTTAAAAGCACTGGGGGGTATTCCATACCCCCCAGACCCCCCGGTTTCGAGAACTGATTATTTATGTTCTTGGTCTGTGATCAACGTTATTAAGGTAATAGGAACCTTTCTCTGGAATGACAACATAGATTATTGTACACCGAATTTTCATTATCTTTTGTGAAATTTTCTCAGGTTTCTCTTCACTTGAAACCGAGAAGAGAATTGCTGCGAAGAAAACCCTAAGGAATTTCGCAAAAATCCAACGAAATGATCATTCGAAATCCTAGGAAATCCGAGTAAATGTAAAAATTCAAGGAAATTTTTAGAAATCCAAGGAAATCTTAGGAAATTTAAGGAAGTCTTGGGAAATTAAGAAATCTTAAGAATACAACTTTTTCGCAAGAAAATCTAGTGTGCATAAATTTGCCTTGTGAATCATTGGTAGCTTACATCCTCAAAATCGGATGTGAAAAATTGCAAATTTATTTTCAGTGCCTACGGGCTGATTATAACCTGGAAAATTACAACTATGTCCTTTGGATAATCAATAATTGTGCAATTGTGTGCAATTACTACGTCTACCACATATGGAAAGCCCCCATTGGGATGGATTATACTTTTACACTATACTTTATGATTAGCCTCCTCAAATGAAGAAGCTCACGAGCCGCCACTGTCCCTATGACTTTCCTTATGACCACCCTTGACCGAAAGGCTTCTTCTTCTTCTTAATTTAGGAGTACGTCCTGTTATTTGGATCTTCGTCCTTTGAGCACTTTGCATATATTCTAGTAGGGTGCTAACCTTGCTAGATGCATAGCCCATGGGTTAAACTTAGGCTTTAGATCACAACAGTGTAGTCGGCGCGACCAAGCATTGAACCGCGGTCTCCCGCTTCGTAGCATATGTCGATTTAAGCCTTATACCACACTGCTGAAAGGCGAAAACTTGAAATCTTGTTTCTTTAAGAGAAACAGGTCAAATGTCGAGTATCACTGGATATGAGAGGTTGAATAAGTAAATTCTAAATAATAAATAATAATTTAAATTAATAAATAATTATTATTATGACTTCAAATATTGATTGAGCTTCAGCGTAGCCATTGGCAAACCGGGGGGTCTGGGGGGGTATGGAATACCCCCCAGTGCACGGTTTACTCACTGTCTTTATTCAGTACTGAAGAGTTACTTATTTGGAAGTTGCAGTTTTGAGAAGAAGAGGGAAGGAAGTGGAAAGGAAAGAATTGAGATGTTGAGAAGATGAGGCCGTCTAGTTTGTTGTGTTGGACGTATCGGTTTGAGAATAAAATAAAAGCGTGCACTGGGGGTTATTCCCCCCGATTAAGCAATCGGCTTAATCCGCTTCTGACTTCAACCGACAATTATGGAAATATTACGTAAGGTAAATGTGAATCGATATTGTTAGACTAAAAAGAGAAATGCTATAAAAAGTTCAATAATAGCAGCAGGCAACATGTTTGTTTGGCATAGTAAAACAAAGAAAGGAAATAACATTTGACTACAATAAAAAGATAAAATCTAATTTGTAGAGCTGAATCAGAATATACATATATATATTTTTTTAAATTAAATTTGGTTTCCAATTTAAAATAAATTTACGACTAGCAGACAACTACGGCCGGCTCTGCTCACTAAAGCATATCGAACACACGTACAGTCAACAGAATGAGCAAAACACCAACTTTTATGTGAACATCAATTGTTTCTGAAATTAAACAAATCTGAGATATCGAAACTGTTATACCTGAATGCAAAATGTTGGTTTTGGCGGGCGCCAGATGAAATTAATAATACAAAAATTGAAAATTTTGTGATTGTAAATGATTTTCGGCTGTAAATACTAAATAGATCTAAACTAAACTCAAGTATAAATAATTTTGTTTACTCTTCCATGTGCGGAAAGCTCTTGAGCAATACTTTATATCAACTTATCCACTTTATAATTTCAAGCTTTCAACCTTTAATTTTTATGCATTAAGTTGCTCGACGAGAAAAAACGAGTTTGCATAAGAGCTTAAGGGGGGAGTACCTATACGAAATCACTGCAAATTTATTTCTTTGATGACTTGTTTGTTCCGTTTGTGAAAAAAGCACCCTCGTTTTTCTATTTTTTATATTTGTTTACTTATATTTATAAAACAAAGCCATCGATCTTGAAAGTCGAGGGTGAAAATACTTGGTTCGAGTCGAATGGATTATGAAGACAGATTTATCTGTTTTTTGTTGCCTTTAAATTTTTTTTGATAGATTATCATTTTACTGTAATTTTTCATGTCCACCGGAAGATTTAAGGCGTACACGCATATCTCGTGACAAAAAGGGCATCGAATTACATTCACATCACAAATTATTTCTGTAAACTAACAGTTCAACGACATTCTTTTTATAATTTTTATAGCTTCATTCTTCTGTAAGGCAGTAAAACATTTGCCCAAGTAATAATTACTAATTAAGAAAATTAATCGAGTTTGCTATTGCGAAAGAATTCCTTTCGTCATAAACGATGCCGGCCAACCGTTATGAATTTGCAAAAATTTATCAAAAAAATGTATTTTAGAAATGAACATTTTAAAATTAAACCGAAATTGAGCGCATCATCGTTTTCACTATCATAGTTATAAATACCAACAACTAGCAATATAAAATGTCTTTAACATAGAGAAACCCTAGAGATCTATTTTAGAACTGGGTCGCATAGCTTGGGAAGATCACATAAAAAGTTATTGGCACAAACCAGCTCAACCCTTGTTTAGCATTTCAATAAGATTATGAAGGAAAATAATATATTAAGCGCGCAAACCCGATTTGGAGCGTTGGGGGGGGGGGCAATTTAGCCCGAAACCAAATCAAGCTGTTTCTTGCAAGTTAATTACATGGTAAGAGTAGTTAATATTTAAAAAATGACATGATGGATAATTTAGTTAGGCATTGCAAGAGTTGCACTGTGGTTAGCCATATAAGGGATTCACATGGACTAATTTGGAAAATAATTAGTTTCGTGGGTGTTCGATTTCTCTTAGTTTAAACGGATATAGACCATTATACTTTTGTATCTTATTTATGAATACATTAGATCGACTTACGAAATAGATAAAATATTTACATGCTGTTTTTCTAAACCACCATGTGGTTTCGAACCAGATCTATTTAATTTCGAAATATTCTAACTGCTATAAATTTTTATTTCGAAAAGTTCGTTATTCTCCCTTTTCTTGCCAATTGTATTAATTTATTCAAACTTGAAAGTAAATTATATGGGTAGGTCAACGCTCCTAATCTTCTTCTATCATAAATTAAATTTGTACTTTTAAAATTGAATTAAGTTTTAATTAGAAAATGTAATAAATTTCGTTAACCTATCGACAGCTTTTTTAATGCGGTCCTAAAAGAGATTAATTACTATTTAAGTAAGCTTTTTTCATTTGAACGGGGGATTTACCCTTCAAAGCTGGAACTTTGAGGTTAGAATTCCCTAACTTCGACATTATTTGTTTTTGAGGTTATGTAATGAGGTTAATTGGGCTAATAGCGCAATTTTTAGTTATTATTTTAATTAAGCAATTTGGTTAGTTAAAATTAAATGGCAATTAAGAGAGCCTACTTTTTGCAATTGAAAAAGTTTACCCTTTCTGATGGTCATAGTCAGTCGTAAAACCAACGTGTGTCGACTTCCGTTTATCAAAAAGGTCAGATAAGTCAGTGTACCGTATCTTTTTATAGGGCAACTGTACCGTCTGTCACACAACGGAGAAAGGAAAATTCTAGCAAAATTGCTGTTAATTTGATAAAATAAACTGAGTTGGGTAGAGAGTATGCGAAATATTGCACTTTGCAAGACCATCAGTTAGTAAATATGTTAATTAAGTAGTAACTTATCTAAAATTATTTTTACGACTTGATAGTAAGTTTACGTCTTTTTGGAAACTGGAAGATTATTATGTAAATTCTACAGAATCTGGTTTTTGGAATAAGGATCTCGTAATCGCGCCAGTCAAATAAATAAGTAGATAGTCACTTAGTTATATACATTTTAAGTAAATAAAACAATTTTTATCTATATTTACATAGCTTATCATATGAAACGGTCGTTCCCATTTTAAGGTGTGTTTTTTAATATTCTACGGATTTCTAAGTTTTTCAATTCAATTTCCCACATCAGGAAGCTATTTGATGAAGATAACACAGCGTCTGCTTCACATGCTGAAATCATTCCTTCAGTGATTTAGGAAAGTTATTAATTATGAGATTTGCGAGTAGGAATGATATCGGAAAAGGCGTCTTTGACAGGCCATCCATTACACCACACCTAGTATTTCCATACACGCAAATTGAAACTTCAACTTTTCCTTAAGACTTTGAGAACGCACCCTTATTTTGGCCCGCATAATCCCACTACTTGGCTGTTCCACTCGAAATATTTCGATTGCCGATACGTCAATTTTGATTTAAATTAACCATAAGATATTTTAATTCGAAGCCAGATTGTATCGCATACTCTGACATTGCACCTACCATAAACAGAATTCAATATTCAATCTCACGAGTTGATTGATCTTTTCACTACACTTCCTTAATTAAGATCGTTAATTTAGATTCTAGAAGGAAATAAATTGTTTACCGGATCAATTTGTGATGGCAAAATTTTGAATTATTTCTAACCTCACTTCTAAAAATATTTTATTTATTTTTGTTATGTTTTATTTATTATGTCAATTGCCAACTTCACCTCATAGAAAAACATTTATTGCTATGTTTGACCGCAAATAACCTCGGTGTAAGACGAATTTACATCGGCAGTATATTTTTATTTTGAAATTAGCTGGTAATATCGGCGCCCACGCAGGGCCAACCGTGTAATATTAAAAATAATAATTTTTGTTTGTTTTCGGATGTAAGTACCTCCGAAGGGTGGGTGTAAAGATGTTGTTGCATTGTTTTTGGGACACTTGCATAATAATTATATTTTGTTTTGTCTCGTCGGATGTTGTAAACTCGCACCGTAGGTGTTACGATTATAATAAACCATTATTCCGATATTTTTTTGTTGATGTAGGTTTATGAAGGAGTGTTTTGTGAACTATGGCTGCTATACGATCCAGACTGCAGGAAGTATCAAGTGTGATTTTCAAAATTCCTCTCGGTATCATTTCCACCTCCCCTTTTTTTAAAAATTCGATCGACATTGTTTATTGCTCAGAAAAAATACTGATAAACAAAAAAACAAAAATTCTGTGCCTGTTTTATTATCAGAATTTTTATTTACCTACAATATAATGGCGGCTTTATATGTTTTGGGAGGATGTTATATTAGCCCAGTGGATAACCGTAAACTCAAATATCAGAATGTTTAGGAAAACTCAAATTTGGGTTACAGGTGCGGTAAGATTACGGAAAGTTCTTATTTTCTAACAATACAGTTGATTTTCCTTTTAGGTAATTTTTGTATTGTCATCTTTTATTCGATTTTAAATGCAAAGCAATGTCCCGCTGTTGAGGTGACAATTCATATTCCATTGTGTCATGGTTCTATTGCTATGGGGCACGCATTTCAGAATTTTTACCTACCATGGAGATTTTACCTGTTTTGTTATCCACACGATAAATTTTTTAATTTCTCCTGCACTGGGGTAATCCGGATTTATTATTGTTTAAATGTATCTGCCAAAGACAGATAAACCAGTCACGATTGTGCATACAATTAAAGATTATACAGGAAAGCATACAGGGTTATTCCATTAACCACTATGTCAACATGCACAATAACTGATTTTACTTGTAAATTTAATTTTATCGAAGTAATTGGCCGAGTCGGTTGATAGTTTGACTCCACAATAACTTACTTATATTCTGTAATTGATCTACTTTTGAAACGAAGGTTACTGATAAAATAAAATTCTAAACACAATGAATTGCAGTCAGAGCCGGATTAAGGATATGTGAGACTCGGGGCTAACTATTTTTGGAGGCCTTTCGGCTTGCACATTTCAACAAAATGCGCCGCAGACGCAAATTTTTAAAAAAGAATCATAGTTTATTATTATACATATACAGTTACCAATGAAAATTTAACATTTTGAAGCAGCTTTTTTTCATATAAAAATCGATTTTTCAGCAAAACTTTTTAAAGATTTTTTGTTGCAAATTTCATTGCCTTCAATTTTGTTTATATGTATTTTTTTATTTTGTTGCGCCGTTTTTGACTGAGAGCGACTTAAACAAGACTGTAAAATTCAAAAAATATTGTCCCCTATATCTCGGAAACGGTGCAACAAAATAGAAAAATGCATAGGAACAACAATATAAAGAATAAAATTTACAAAAAGAAATGCTTATTAAATTTTTAATTTTTTTTGCATCGTTCTCGAGATATAGATGACTATATTTTTTGCATTTTACAGAGTCTTGTTTAAGCCGCTCCCAGTCAAAAACGGCGCTACAAAATAAAAAAATGCATATAAACAAAATTGAAGCTTATGAAATTTGCAACAAAAAATGTGTAAAAGGTTTTGCTGTAAAATCGATTTTTATATGAAAGAAAGCGGCTTCAAAATGTTCAATTTACATTGATTACATAGGAGTGTCCGAGTTATTATTCGAGACACTGTACATACAATTACTCGAAAAAGAACCCGGGCACTTCTATGTTAGGTATCAATGTAGACTGAACATTTTGAAGCCGTTTTTCGTCATACAAAAACCAGGAATTTTACTATAATATTCTGTGGGGACCCCCCCCAGACCCCCCCCCCCCCCCACACCCCCCGGTGAGGCCAGCAATTATAGTTAAAAGATTTTCGTGTTAATGACTTCCGTTCCATGAATTTAACCTTAGATCAGGAATTTAACTTTCATAAATATAATATACTGTATAGATGTATTTATTCTGAAAGAATGAAAAGTTTTCATTATGAAGATAAATGGCGCAACGTACACACACACACACACCTTTGGGTTTTCAAACCGGGGGGTCTGGGGGGTATGGAATACCCTCCAGTGCATCACCAGTTATGTTAATGAAGTTGTGACTTCAGTTCCCGGAATTTAACCTTGGATCAAGAATTTAAGAATTTAACTTTCTAAAATATCTTACAATTACTATGTTCTGACGGGTGTTCCACACCCCCCAGACCCCCGGTGAGAGTTTTCACGACACATAAATATAATATGCTCTATGGATCTATTTGTTATGAGAGAATAAAAAGTTTTCATTCTGAAGATAAATCACACAAGGTACACATACACATACCTTCAGGTTTTTCAACCGGGGGGTCTGGGGGGTATTCCATACCCCCCAGGTCACTAGCAATTATAGTTTAAAGATTTTCGTGTTAATGAAGTTGTGACTTCCGTTCCAGGAATTTAACTTTCTAAAAGGTCTTACAATATTACTATGTTCAGATATTTACTATAATATTCTGTGGGGTGTTCCACACCCACCAGACCCCCCGGCGAGAGTTTTCACGACACATAGATTATATGATGTATAAATATGCATTATAACTTTTTGTTTGTATGCAAACGATATGTAGATGTATTTGTTCTAAGAGAATAAAAGGTTTTTATATGAAGGTAAATCACAACGTACACACACACCTTTGGGTTTTCACACCGGGGGGTCTGGGGGGTATGGAATACCCTCCAGTGCACCAGCAATTATAGTTAAACGATTTTTGTTTCAGGAATTACTATGAATTACTATGTTCTGAGGGGTATTCCACAACCCCCAGACCCCCCGGTGCTAATTTTTACGGTACATGATGTGTGAACATGCACTTAAACCTTTTTTTTTATCAAACTGGGGGTATAAATTGTGTACAAATGACGTATAAACGTATTTGTTCTGACAGAGTGAAAAATTTTTATTACAAAAATAAATCACAAAACTTTTGGGTCTTCAAACCGGGGGGTCTGGGGGGTATGGAATACCATCCAGTGCACCAGCAATTATATTTGTTTCTGGACCCGGAATCGAATTTCTTATAGGTAATTCACTTTATTAAAAAATCTGATGTGGACACTACATGACTTGCTTGTCATGTTTAGAATGATTGCACAGGAATTTCATTAATCTATTTGTGCGCGTCAAGAATGAATTCCCTTTTGGCACGGATAATCGCGACCAAAAATAGGAGGTGCACAACTAGATGCTATAGGAGTCTTAAATAAAAAATTTCAATTTTCTACGATCTACCGTATTTATAAATTGCACATTTCAAACCGTTTTTTTGTCATATAAAAATCGTCTTTACAGCAAAACTTTTTAGACGTTTTTTGCTGAAAATTTTGTTAATTACATTTTTTTATTTTGTCGCACCGTTTCTGACTGATAGTAGATCTGATTCTATAAAACACAAAAAATATTTTTTAACTATATCTCGAGAACCATGCAAAAAAATTAATGAATTAATTAGCATTTTTTCTTGTAAATTTTATTCTCTACATTTTTGTTCCTATACATTTTTCTATTTTGTCGCACCGTTTCTGAGATATAGGTGATATTGGTTGCTCGGGGCTGCAGTCCCCTTAGCCCCCCCTAATCCGGCTCTGATTGCAGTCTCTTAACCCTTTAGTCAACGGGTGAAGCCTATTAGACTACAGTTATAACATACTTGATTAAATATGTGACGTCAAGAAGATATCGATGACCATAATTTTACATTCTGCATTGTGCGCCAGGGTTAGAACTGCGGTTTCTCGGTTCCTAGTCTAAAATTTTAATAATAAATCGTTGATAGCCCAAAGGTGAACTATCCTGTATATTGGTTTGTAATTAACACCTTAGCAAATTAATATTTAGTCATCCGACTTGGCAAATACAAACACAAATATTTAATAGCAACAGTAGCTACTATTCTGTAGTTAAAATAATATTCCCATCCGTTTGCTTAATTAAATTAACGGAATCAAGTTTTGTTAATTAAAAAATATAATTCCAAATTTTAATTGCTCATCGGCTAATGGTTATGCTAATATTTTTGTAGTTACACACGAGGTAATTATAATTTTACCGAGTTTACGTTTCTAATGTTTTATTATGATAACTTTTCAAATGTTGCAATCCTTGAACTAAATTTGGGTTAAAGTACAAACAAACAAACATAAAAATTTTATTTTGCATATTTTGCGTTTATGGACTTCTTATTTTTGCGATGCCCAAAAAGCCCACGGAAAAAAGTGAAGCAAACCAGAAACTCATACCTTAACCATGAGTTGGCCAAGTACGACTCATCCTGGAGATTAATTTAAAGATAGATTTCTTAGGAAAAAAAATTCTATTAACATTGACTCACCAATAAAATGCATGATTAATAGTAAATCATAAAAATAACTTCCATGCAAATCAGAATTATCAATTCATTGGGAAAAAGAATTTGGAACTCAAAGCCAAGGAGGAATTTAACCGACTCGTGTCTGGGAGGAGAATTGGATTGAAATAGTTGCGGGCAACTAATTTTGCAAATAGTGAATCATAACAGAATACCGTAACAAAACATCACTCGAGAAACCAGACATTAGTTATTTCAGTTTAAGGTCAATCACATGTGACTGTGGTGCTAAAACAGGTCGCACTTGTGGCAAACTAGTTTAACTCTTTCATTTAATTCCCAAGTTTGAAAGCATCCAACCGGCACTAATTAGTTGGTTAGTGGATTTATAAACATCACAATTCGTTTGTTCCAATCAGCTGCAAGCATTCAACTTTGAGTTCAATGTCAGGACTCGCAAAAACAGCATTTGGTTAGTAGAACAACTTTTGGCGGATTTTATGAGCTGGATTCGGTTTTTTCAAGGTGAAGGTGGGACCTGCTAAAAGTGTTTCTACTATTTCATTTGCAGGGTCATTCGTACAATGCATTGCAAATTTTTTTCGGGGACGTGTGAAATGGGAAAAAACAAGTCTGGCCTCGGCACCGCAACCCACACAGCTAATAGTTTGCGCCACAATTATTGTTTTAATTGCGTATTTTTATGGATCATTTGAAAAACGGCCTCTCGTAAAATCCCAAACGACTTTTCTGGACAATTATTCATTTCTTTGTATGCCACATAAAGCCAGATCATTACCCCGAATTGAACAGATTTATACAAAGGGAAAATTAACTACCCTCATTTGCACTCATGTGGGCATTAAAAGAAACATTTTCGTTGAGGTGGAATGAATCATAAACATTTAAATATTTTATAACCGATTGTGTTGTGTTGCCGTAAACTATCGGTACCAGCATATAATGGAATTTGAAACCATATATTTACCAAGGCTAATTATCTCGAAAAATATTCACCCTTGTTCGTGGGGACGATATATGGTCGATGTAAAAAATTTTAAGCATCCACCTTTGTACAATTTAGTCACTAACCTTTCAAGCTGGGTGAGGATTTCACGGTGCAGGGCTTGTAAAAATATTCAGGTAAATCTTAAAATTGGGGTTTTGTCTCAAGTGGGCATTCAGGTAAAGTTCGCAGAAATGGAAAGCTGTGCAACTCAGGGGTTCTATTTTTATGTTGACAATTTGAAGACTTTTGGAAGTACCGAGTGTGATATATTATGTAACGGTAAAAGGTAATAATTGCAAAGATTGCAAAGGTGATTCAGTTATCGAGTTTGGGAACCTCATTACCTGCCATTGTCATCCAATGCAATGAGATACGATCGAACTGATTCTTATCCGAGAGCTACTTTTTCCAGATTTTAACGAGAATCCACTCGTTAAAAACATCCCATGAACTCTAATCTTTGTTTCAAAGTCAATTTATTAAATGACGTTAACAGTAGCACGGCTAGAAGTCAACTGCGGCCGGCTCCGACCACTAAACGCAGTGGCGGCTCGAGTCTTTTTCATTTGAGGAGACTAATCATGAAGTACAGAAAAATAATAGAGTGGAGACCACGAGCTCACCAGCGAAGTATTAGACGCCCACAGACCAGATGGACGGAAGACATAAAGCGACACGCGGGTTATGAATGAACGAGAACAGCAGAGGATAGAGAAAAGTGGAAACATATTTAAGGGAGGCTTACATCTAAGCTAAGGATGAAAGCTACAGATTTTCTTTTACGAGATTTTTAAAAGATTACTTCGGATTTCCTTGTTGATGACCTCAAGAGTTTCTTTCGAAAAAGTTGAAAAAGCAAAAGTATTCCTAGGACTTATAAATTTCCCAAGACTTCCTTGAATTTTCTACATTTACTCGGATTTGCTAAATTTCCTCGAATTTCCTATTTCGTTAGATTTTGGCGAAATTCCTTAGTTTTTTCTTCGCAACAATTCTCTTCTCGGTTTCAAGTGAAGGAAGCCTGGGAAAATTTCACCGGAGATAAATTTATGTTGTCATTCAAGTGAATGGTTCCTACGAGGGCTGGGCGATATTCAAAAATCGATATCGAATATCGATAATTTAAAAACTATCGATAACTTCGATTAATCGATATTTGTCGATAGTCGGAGTTTCGAAAAATCGATAATTATCGAAGTATTGATATATCGATATTTATCGAAATAATAAACTTCAACTTTTTTTTCTTGAATAAAGAAACCGATCGAATTCAAAATTGACCAATGGGAAGTCCGAAAGCATAAGACAATAACCTAAATTTGAAATATCGAAACATCGATAACTATCGGAATATCAAAAACTATCGAGATATCGATAATTATCGAAATATCGATCGATATTTATCGATTAATCGATAAAAAGTCCCATCCCTAGTTCCTACTACTTAATAACGTTGATTATAGATCTAAACAGAAATTGTTAGCCTTTGAAACCAGGGGGTCTGGGGGGGGGGGGGGGGTATGGAATACCCCCCAGTGCATCTTCATCTCTTGATGCATTTACGGTTTAATCTGGGTAATCGGAGTTTTCTTGAAATCATCAGTACTTCAGTAGAGTACTTTTTGCAGTAGCTTTGCGTTACTTCTTGGATAAGTGTTGTGGAAGGAACACCTATTTACGTCGAGCCTACGTACCGTCAATAGAATGAGCAAATCATCGACTTTTCGATAAATAAAAACTTTTTAATCAAATGGATTTAATCAACTGAATTAGCCATCTATCTGTGGGCAGGGCCTATTTTGTCATTAGGCGCATTTGGTACGTGCCTAGGGCCCAATGGCCAGAGGGGCCCGAAAAGAGAGCATATAAAATCGTAAAATAAAAATCAAATACTGACAAAATAACCCAAAAATTCTTCTGTTGTTTTCTAGAAAATTTTTTTGACTCGACTGTGCCTCATTAAAAATTCAAAATTTCACTTTTTTTCTAGTAACATAAATAGCTTTTATTAAAGTCACTGTAGTTGCTACTTAGAATCAGACTTACAGAGGATAAAATTTTTAATTTATTTATGGAAATTGAAGTGAACTAGAGTTTTACTCTCCCTAATCTCCATAAAAACCTAAATGCCTTTACAAATACTCCTTTATGCTTCTTTGGATGGAAAACTGGATGAAAACGGTAAATGAGGCTGGGAATGGGGGGGGGGGGTAAATGACTATTTACGGATAAGAATTTAGATATATTTTTCAAAAATTGTGGAGGGGGTCCGTTACCCCCTTTTATTTGTTCTTTAAATATATTATTTACAATATTAATTTCCAAAATTCATTCAAACGTCATATTTTAAAATATTTAATTTCGAAAATTGTGGTCGTCCGCATTTTAAATCCAAAAAATTTGAATTTTGAAATTAAAAAAATATAAAAATTTTAAAGTCTCAAAGCAGTAGGTGTAAACCGGGGGGTCTGGGGGGTATGGAATACTCCCCAGTGCACGCTTTTATTTAATTTTCAAATTGCTACGTCTAACACAACAAACTAGACTACATCATCTACTTAACCTCTCAACCTAGGGTTCAATGGCCAAAAGAGAGAACATAAAATCGTAAAATAAAAGTCAAATTCTGATAAAATAACCCAAAAATTTTTCGAAAACCATTTCGATGCTAGATCAGCCGTTGTGGTTGACCAGTTTGTGGTGCCACCTCTGCGCCAATCAATTATTTTGTGATTTTTTCTTACGATTTCCTTTTAATCAGAACCTAGGTACCAGAGTCATTAAAAGTTCTAAATAATTTTCCGAATTTTTAAATTTACAATATACAGGTTCGAGGGATTTTTATTGTCTTTTCGTAAATTTTCTCGTCTTACTTAAGATTTAGGTCCTGTAATTTCCAATGAAGGCTCCCCAGATGAGGATGAGGAGGTCCCCTTTAAAACTCGAGAATATTAAACTATTAAAATTTTCAAATAAGTAAAAAATGAATTTTCGATCCTGAAATTTATCAAACCTTAGATAATCCTTCCACAATACATATCCAAAAAGTTAGAAGAGATTACTCCGAAGAGATTTTTCACAATCAGTTGTATGTATCAAGATTAAAAATGATCGTTTTTAGCTCTAGTATTGTTGAATTTAATGTTTTGCTGCTATAACAAAACCATGTTTGTTACAGTAAGACAACCTGGCTAGGACAACCTGTTACAACAAATTTTTTTTCTTCCGAACAAAATCAATTTTATTTTTTCTGAACACAAAAATATTTGAAAGCAATGTTTTCTGTTTTGGCAACAAATAAATTTGTTGTAGCAGCAAAAAAATTTGTTGAGAGAGATTATCTACCAAAAGCTTTGTTAGCTCGACAAATTCTTTTTTCTGCAAAGAGGGAAAGTAAATTGAAGATATCTGAATATTGATTTCACCCCAGGATTGATGTAACATTTTCTCATTCAATACAGGCTGCTATATTTTAAAATTTACACTAATTGACAATAATGGTGTCATGTAAACGTCCCGCTTCGTTTCAAATAAATTAAGTTTATTTTTAAATTTTTTTTTTATCTAAATAGGTTTATTTTTACTTTTTAATTTATATTCTTCATTAAAATATTTAAGCTGTTTCAAACCTCTTATAAAATTTAAGATTTTAAATTCATATCCTGCACTTACTCTTGTATATTTCGATTATAGTTCCTGTTTTGTCAGATACGAACGAGGGGGCTATAAATTTTACCTTTGCTATTAAAAAATATGGATAAGTGCGGTGTTATTTATAAATTTTAAAAAGTGGTCCCGTGCCATTTGTGAGATAAATCCCTTCGATGATGAGCTTTTAAGGTGAACGTGTCTACTTATAATTTTGAAGTGGGTCGTTCTTTATTTAAAAAGGAAAATAAGGGTGAGTTAAAAGCTACCGGTTAGATTAACTTCCTTTTTAATATTGAATAAATCTTGGCTAAAACAATTTGCTTAGGGTGATCTCTAAACAGAATGTTTTATTTTAAACAATTAATAAATTTTTTATTGAACGTTAGGGTGGTGCATTCAACAAGTTTCTCAGGGCTAACCCCTTGATGCTTGTTTATTCTTTTTATTAGCGTTGACTCGTTTCACACATATGGCCCGTATAGGGGTGCCTTTTTCAATGATACACTCGTTAGCTTACCGCTGGAAATAAATTAACCACAATTATTATAAACGATAGTTAGATCAATCAATCAATCACTCACTGTATAATCAACAGGTGAGTAACGGCGATTAAATATAGCTGTGTTCTATCTTAAAATAATGAGTGAGGGGGGCCAAAGCGGAAGTTAAAGTAATGTTTTAAAATTTAATTACTATTATTTTATATTTTATTTTTGGGAGGGTGGCGCTCTATTGCCCTCCCTGGGCTAGCCGCTGTTGAAATAATAATATTATTCCATTTCGGACATGATCGGACTAGAAAATACTAAAAATTGTAGACTGTTTATGGTCAAATTATATAGGCTTATTTAATAATTATGATAAATAATTCTACCGACATATCGTGCAATGAAGGTGATTGATAAATCACATGAATAATGCATCCTTTGTAACTTAGCGATTCCGCGTTTAGTCATGTATAATTTCTATAATAATACGTAATAGTTGTATACGTTTTTATCATCATCTAACAAATATTTATTATCTTTGATCCGGGAAATCTGAGAAAATCTAAGGAAATTTAAGGAAATCTTAGAAATTACAGATAATCTTGCTTTTTAACTTTTCTGAAAGGAAATCATGAAGCAATGCAAAAGAAAATTTTAGGAAATCTGAAAAATATCATAAAAGAAATCTGGTGTATTGGGTCTGTGCTTTCCTCCTCGTAATAAGCTAAGAAAATATGTTTTCGTCTGGAAAACTAAGGGAATTTAAGATTTTCCTAATTTTGTCAGGGAATTTCTCGCCAAGTCAGGGAAATTAAATTATCAGTCAAGAAAAACAATTTAATTACAAATTTTTTTTTTATTTTAAATACATTTTTGTTTTTAATTTTTGAAATAAAAAAAATTATTAATTTTAATTTAATTTTATTAAAATTAAGATTTTTTTACATTTTTATCTTCCGATTTATCGAAATGTCAGGGAAATTTGATTTGGAAAATTTAGTGGAAACCCTGATAATGTCAATAATATTAATATTATATTATTATGTTAGGACTTTAATCAGGGCCGGATCAACCATAAGGCTAGTTAGGCTATAGTCTAGGACCCGACGTCATTGGGGGCCGTTAAATATAGTCCCCGCTTTTTTTTCAGTATCAAAACATTTAATTTGTCCTCTTTAATGCTAATAGATTTTATTGTGAAAAAAAAGGTTGCCAAAAGGCACTTTACAGAAGGTGGACTATCATCATAGCCTAAGGGCCAAGTAAGACCTAATCCAGCCCTGCCTCCAGTAGTAAACACAAATAGGTGTACTTTCTACCGAACATATTTATTCCAAATAGCAAACAGATTTCGTTTCCAGTTGTAAAGTTGTGATTCCACTGGGCATTACTGGATCTAGGTTACAAAAGACATTTGGAAAAATCTCTAACAAGCTAGATTCTGGAACCAATTTTGTTTAGGTGCACTGGAGGGTGTTCCACACCCCCCAGACCCCCCGGTTTCAAAAACTGAAAACTTGTGTCAGGGCCGCATTAGGTCTTAATTGGGTCTGAGACTATGATGAGGGCCCACATTCTGTAAGATAACAAATTATTATTTTTTGGCAACCTTTCTTTTCCCAATAAAATCTATTAGCCAGCCCCCCCCCCCCGAAATTAATAATTTCTGCTAATAAACCCTTTCTTCGGCTTTAAAACAATTTTTTTAATGGTTTGGGGGGCTGCCCCCCCCCCCCCCGAACTAAATTCCTGGCTACGCCACTGCTATTAGCATTAAAGAGGAAAAATGAAATATTTTGATTCTGAAAAAAAGCGGGGACCATACTTAAGGGACCCCAATGAGCTCGGGCTTTAGGCACTAACCTCTAACCCTCTAACCAGCCTTAGGGTTAATCCGGTTCCGACTGGAGGGTGTTCCACACTCTTCAGACCCCCCGGTTGCAAAAACTGAAAACTCACATATTATGTACATGTTCTGTGTGATTGCTGTTATTTTTTGCTGAAATAAACAGCAAAAATAAGTGAAAAAAAGAACGGAAAATTAATTTCGGGGGACAAATCTTCTCCCAAATCAACTTTCTTGCTACAAATATTAACTTTTCACCTCTCTAGTTTATCAGAAGAAATATAAAGGCTAAAATAATTGTTTAAAAAATAATAAAATAGATTAGGGGGGGGAAACATCCGAAAGCGGAGGATGATGGGGGGAAAGCAGAGGTCATATTCGGATTCAGGAGTTTATATTTACATAAGAATCAGGAGGAATGGTATCAGGACTTAAAAAAAATTTGATTTGCATACCTGTGTTATCATTAGGGGACGTCCATTAATTACGTGAGGGTTTAGTGGTCGAGGGGGTCTCGGTAAATAGCACGTAATTTTGTTTCGCATGAAACTGTAAAATTGCGAGTGAACTGGGTTCAATTAAGTAAAATAAACAATTTCCCGGGAGATTAGAAAGGGGGAGAGAGGGTTAAACCAAATCTTACGACATCTCACCAGGGGAAGAGGGGGTCGAAAAATCGCCTCGCGTAATTAATGGCCGCCCCCTACTTATTTTACATTACCAATTAAAAAGGAACAATTTTGGTGCTACGGCTCCATTGCACCCATGGTTTATCCGACTATAAATTGGGGTAGTCTCAAAATTTTACATTACAAAAAAAAACCGAGGGAAACCGGGTACTTCGACTAGTAAAGGCAGGAATTCCGGATCAAATTGTCTTCTAATATTTATTTTATTTTCTGGATGAAAGATTTAATTTAATTCAGAAGCTGGGGTGTGAATGATATTTTTAAAATCCATCAATCGGGGATAATATGTTATACTTTTGAAAGTGATTTCGAGAATTGATGGCTTTCAATTTGTTTTCAACTGCCGGATAGCATTCAATGAATTGTTAAGAGAGAAAATAAAGACATCTAAAAATACTTCCCGTGCAGATGTCATAATAATATGTGGCAGGCGTTATGGGGTGAGTCATGTAAACCACCCCCTATTGAATTGACATGCCAATTATTTGTGACACCACAAAACTACGGTTTTTAGAATTCTTAATAAATATAGGGGTTGAGTGTGTTGACTAGCTGATATACGATCCGTCTGCCAAAACGGTCGACTAAATGATTTGAAATTAATAATTCCTATTTTGGAAATTCAAAAATGCTGAACTTCAGTTTGTAAAGGAAAAGTTGTTGACAAAACATGGTCTTCACGGTTGAATAATTTCAGAACAATAATAATTTATGACTCACAAGAAATTTTCTTATTTGCTGTGATAGTTTTCCTAGTTTACGATTTTCTTACATTGTTATGGTTTCGAATGATATGGAAGCTTGCCAACAACTGCATTTGATTATATAAATCTCTGGAGAAGAATGTATTTCTCTAATAGTTTTATTTTCATCGTCCAGACATCGGAAAACATATCGGGTGCATTAAACTTGAAACATAATTTTGATTGTTCAATTAATCAAGAGAGCGTGTCTTTTAGACGCGCGATCCATTGCGTCGTTGACGTCGCTGGCCGAACATGCAATTAATTTAATTCGGATTAAGTAATATCTGCAATTTTTTTTATGCAAAGAAATATCCCCTTTGTTTGTTTATGCTTATTATTGCGAGCGATATTTATAGTCATATCGATAATGCCATCTCCCCAAATTTTTAACAATACGGGCTTGGAACTAATGGACATATCTTGATAGCACTAACAATAATTGTTATCGTCCTTTCAATTATGTACATGTCATTTGGCCTGAGTAGATTCTAGCAATCTCCCCATTTCATGAAATGAATAATGCCTTATATCAGTGCCGTAACAAGCAGGTGAGGGACCCGCGTGCGAAGCTGTTAACGGGGGCCCTGCTTTTAAAAGAAAATTGTATACAGGACTCGAAATTCCGACGATTTCCATGCAATTCCAATGATTTCCAAACAACAAGAGCGGATATAGAGACGAGTAACTACCCCCCCCCCCCTATTTATTTTTATTAAATACTAGCTGAAAAGCCCGTCCGTGGGCGAGCAGCTAGACGGTGGATCTCTTTTAAACGGTATATAACAGTTAATATCGTTTTCCGCTACTGGGGGTTCCCCGTTTTTCTATATTTTCAAAGTAACGCAAAAACTTTTTTCTTCGCGAAATTTGAAAAATTATAAATTCCCTATCTTCTCCAAGTATCCTAAAGGAATGGAAATCCTGGGATATGTACTGGAGGGTGTTCCACACCCCCCAGACCCCCCGGTTTAAAATTTTGGCTTTATATTTTTATAATTAACTTTCAAAGTAACACAGAAAGTTGCTGCTAAACTCCAAGAGCATCAATATGCTTTCCAAGTTTTAATTTTTTCTATCCGAAGGTTAAATTTCCCCCATTTTTACTTAAAAATTCAAATTTCCCGGTTAGTCCTAATCTTAGTTAGTTTAATATATTTTTCGGTTGGTAAAATTGTAAACCGGGGGGTCTGGGCGGTGTGGAACACCCTCCTGTACATATCGCAGGATTTCCACTCTTTAGAATACTTGGAGAGGATAGGAAATATATAATTTTTCAAACTTCGTCAGAAAAAATCGAAAAATTTGAATTTTTAAGCTAAAGTGAGGGAAATCAGAGTTTTTTTTTCACCAAAAAATGACACGTTGTAGCAGGAACAGCAGCAGCGTTCTGGGATTTTATATTCGAGTATCCAGGATTTAAAAAAATATATAGATGAGTTTTTCATTTTTCAATTTTTTGAGATTGTCTAAATTTCCTAAAATATCCTGGCATTTTTTGTGATTCCCCACTTCACAAGATTTTTTGGATATTTTTCTAAGATTTTCTAGAATTTTCTATTTCCTCTCATTTTCTACATTTCCTAATTGTAAAATTAGTGACATTTTTATGGAATTTCTAAAATTTTCTGGGATTTCTTAAAATTTCCCGCTCGTTTTTTACTAATACGTGAAGAAATGATGGAGAAATTGTCATAAAATGGCAAGCTAAAGGGAAAATTGAGGAAATCTTGAATATTAGAATATTTTGCGCTTTTCCATTTTCTGAGATTTCATTGGCTTTAAAATTTTCTAGATTTTTTCGAGTTTTCTGTATTTCTCTCGATTTCTTATTTACAAAAATGTATTTAGTTTCCTAAGATTTCTATGAATTTCTTGAGATTTTCTATATTTCTACAAATTTTCTAAGAATCTGTTCTTGAGATGTCTTGGAATTTTTTAGAATTTCTACAGATTTCCATTCACTAACACACACATTTTTGCCGGCGATTTAGTTTTGATTTAGTTTTGTACTAACTGGAAAACCGAAGGGAAAATCGTGATATACAAAAGTGAAAAGAAATCCAAGCAAATTTTAGAGAAATTCTATGAAATTTTAGTAAAACTTAAGAATGCTATTTTCTTCCTAAGGAAATCTTGGAAAATTTAGGAAATTTTTAGAATACCATAGATTAATTCTTTTATTTCCTTTTTTAATTTTCTGAGATTTCCTTGTCTATTAGCTCTCCGAAGATCTAGAATATTCTAAATTTTCCCTTTTCTAAGATCCTAAGATGAGATTCTAAGATTTCCCGGGCCCCCTAGGCCCCCGCCCACATAAATACGCCACTGATTATTCCCCATATAGCAATTACAGGGTTCCCATTTCTTTGGAAAATGTGGAAAAGTCATAGAAAATTTAAGATTTCCTAATTTTGTCTAACTAACTTATAATAAATAATAATTAATAATAACTAGTGTCATAGTTAACAGACACTTTACTGAGAGGTGTATTCTATTGGCCCTTAGTCGAACAAAATTTAATAAATACCTTTTTTGCAGGTTACTCGTGGGGGCGCCGTTAGGTCAAAACTTGCAGGAAGGAACCAATCATTCCGGTGCTTTGTTCAAGTGTCCAATAGTTAGTTCTTACAATCAAAGAGATTGCATCCAAGTTCGAACCGATGGTTTGAGGTGTAAGTTTGCAACTTGTAAAATTGCTCATCAAAACTACAACAATAAAAATAATCTTTAATCAAAAATACACTTTTCAACATTTTCAGGTCATAATATATTACGAAACAAAGAATTTATACGAGCACATAGTAAAAGTTATTGCATACAGTAGTAAACTTAGTTTATTACATAGATTAGATAGTTTTCATTTCAGTGTCTGTTTAATTTTGATTGATATCTACTTACCAGAGGGAATTTCCATCAAATTCATTTTAGGTTGCTCTATATAACAAAAATTATTTCTATATAACATTTTATTTTTTTTTCTAATTTTGTTTCTGAAGAACCTACATTAAATTTGATTAAAATTTGCCAAATCTGTCTGGTAATCAATCGTTAGAGTTTTGTGCTTTTTGATTTTGTTTTGTATGTTGGGATTTTTGAAACAAAATTTTTATGAGCGAAAAGTTTTTGAAATTCATATTTTATATAAAAATTAAAGATGTAGTTTTTATTTTGCCCTATATTTTGTATTTTGTTGGGGCTATTGTGTAATTGTATTTTGTTTTTGGGGCGTTCGTCCAGTGGCCAGCGGGAAGTATGAGAGTAAGTGGTGGTCTCTTTTCAATAATATTTTTGATATCAAATTATGATATCACTTTTTTGTATCCTGCATGCGTATTTTGCTCAATATTTGCACGATTTATTCTTCTGCACGTTCTTCAGGTTATGCTATTTGTTACTAACATAATTATAATGCATATATGCTACTCATAGCTTGCAAATTACGCTTTTCTAATTTTAAAATATTTTCTTTTAATGCAAAACAAATTAAATTCACACAAAAAAGAAAAGTTCCTGGGAAAATTAATGCTGCAACCCACCGCACACAATTTTCCAACCCGTCGCGATTGCAACCACGCGGAAAAATATTAAGTTAATCTAATACGTACTATAGTTGGTACAGAAAGTTTTGTTTATAAACCAAACAAAACCAACTTGAAATCTGTAAAGGAGAAGATCTTTAAAGAAATCCATGATGGATAAAACAAAAGAATAAATGCCAAGGGCGCACGTTCAGGAATGGACGGTAATAGCATTGAAGACTCAAATTAGAAAAGCATCAATAACAGCATTTTGCCTTAATTTGCAATGCAACCTGCAGCTAAATCATGGGTATACAATTTCAATATAATTTCGACCCACACCGAGTGGTAGATTACAAACCAAGCAGATCACGAACTAATCCTCGATTTTGCTATCCAGTTTCTTGATTTGAATAATTTTTTGAAAATGGTGACAGGATACATTACGAAATCTGCTAACAAAGGCTATTAACAATTTTTAAATTTAAACGGAAGTTCTCTCGTTATAATGTTGTTGGTATTCATCATGGTGTGCATGGATTAAAAAATGTTTTAACGACTTTAAAAAAATAACTAATGAGTTAAAAAATTAATTCGGTGTTTAGTCGAAAACAATTGTTTACCTACTAAAATGTTCAAATAACTAAGACGCTGTAGCAGTTTTGGTTTTCCAGCTTTTTGAAATAATTTGTGATAATACACAGGGTGTGAAAATAAATTATCTTAAATAGTTCTGTTTGTTTTGAGAATTTTCCCACTTCCCCAAGCCTGCTAAACCTTTAATTTGATATCTCCAAGCACCATTTTTCCTTAAAGAATAAATTTAAAAAAAAATTGATTTAATAAACTGCTATATATAAATTTGTATATGTGTATATAGCGTTAAAGCCTCCAGCTCGAAAGGCTTAGTTTAATGGGTTGCCAGGCAGCTGAGATTCAAACAAGACAGAATTATTGAAAATCTTTGTTTCACATCCTTCATTAACAATTACTGTCATTTAACAAACCGATAATAAATTAACAATCTAATAAAAAGTTTAATTAATGTTTTTTCGAGACCACGAATTTTATTCCAGTTTGATAGCTAAAAAGCATACTAGCTAAAATGCGATTTTGTGTGTGATTTTGTACCTACCAATTTTTTGTTTGCCATTGGAAGCATAATGATTTGTAAAAGTGATTGTACATAGAGCATTTGCTTCAGCAATTTTTATTCAGTTTTGAGCATTTACATTTGCACAGAAACAAAAATTAACGTATTTCTAATGAAAATTTAAGATTGTTGTTCGTTGGAAAGGAAAAAAATGTTAGTTTTAAATTCCCGAACAACTATTTTATTTATTTTCTGCATTTTTATATACTAACCGTTATCTCTTGTCGTGGTTCAAACTTCTCGATTCAAAATTATTTTCTAATGTTCACTTGAAAATTGAACCACGACCAGGATCCAGGATGTTGGAAATTATCACCTCACTGTCTTTTAGCTAACGATTTCGAATACGAAGATGAAATTGAAGAAAAAGCACCGGACCCATTAAGACCACCAGGAAACGACGAAATTAAAGATAATCAATGGTTAGGAGTAAACGTTCGATCTCAAGGACCTGGTGGTAAAGTAATTGTATGTGCTCATCGATACATTTGGAGTGAAAATTTAAATCTAAATCAAAACGGTTTAGGATTGTGCTATTCGTTAAGCAAGGATTTAGACTGGGAGGAACAATGGGAACCTTGCAAAGGCAGACCTGTGTTACTGTAATTACTAATTTCCTTTTTTTTAAATTCTTAATAAACTTTCTCATTGATCAGAGAACATCAACAATTTGGTTACTGTCAAGCGGGCACCAGTTTGGCGCTTTTACAAGATGGAACAGCTCTAATAGGATCCCCGGGTCCTTACACCTGGAGAGGTACCGTATTCGTCTTGTCCATTTCTGGAGATTTTCTTTCGAGAGATAAAAGTGTCTATTTGGGACCTCTAAACGATAAACCGGAACCGATTAATAAATACAGCTATTTGGGTAACCGAATAAATTAACCAAATCTTGTCGGCTATAACAAAAGTTCTTTTTCATTTAGGCATGAGTGTAGCAGCCGGAAAATTTTTTTATAACCAAAACATGTCCTACGCAGCAGGTGCTCCACGTTCAAACGACCACGGGCAAGTTTACATATTCAACAAAAATCCTCCCGAATCGGAAATGAACATATCTCTAATTATAGACGGGAAGCAATTCGCTTCAAATTTTGGATACGAACTTTTGGCTGGAGATTTTAATGCGGATGGGTTAGATTTTTCGTTTTTCCATTCTTTTTTTTTCTGTAATTCTCTTTTGCAGTTATGATGATTTATTGGTGTCCGCACCGTTTTACTTCGAAGAAGAAATGGGTGGAGCCGTTTATATTTACTACAATTTGAGAGATTGCAATATGGAAAATTGTACTAGCGACTTAATCTTACGAGGTCTAATAGAGACTCGATTTGGTTTCTCTTTGGCTAATTTAGGCGATATCAACAAAGACGGTTACAACGATTTAGCCGTGGGAGCACCTTATGAAGGAAATGGGGCAATATACATTTATTTGGGCAGCAAGGACGGAATTGTTGAAACTTACTCTCAAGTACGTTGCTACTTGTTTAATCGTTAGAATTTTAATTTTATATTTTTGCAGAAAATTCATCCAGGATGGGAAGCCGTTAAGACTCTGGGTTATTCTTTAAGTGGCGGAATGGATATGGATAATAACGGTTATCCAGATTTGCTAGCCGGTGCTTACGAATCCGACACTGTCATTCTCTTTAGAACTCGGCCTATTATTGGTATAGAAACTGAAATTACCGGAAACGAATCCATCCATATCGATATGACCTACCCCGGTTGTGCCGTGGACCGAAATACTTCCGACAAATGGTTTGTTGATGGCTATTTTTATTCCGTTCATTTAATCAATCCTCTTCTTCTAGTTTTACCTTCCAAGCATGTTTTGTAATAACTTCTGCCGAAAGTAGTGTCGACAACACAGTCATTAAATGTCATATAAAAGAAGTTGTCGAAAGAGTATCTAGAATTTGGTTTAAACAAGACGATCCGAACATTAAACATAACTTTCAAACTCGTTATACTACGCTGGAAAGACATACAAAACGATATTGTCACAACGAAACCGTTTATTTGCCTCAAAATACGAGAGACATCTTAACTCCAATTAAGGTAACAAATTTACTTTTTATTTTTATTTTATTTAATTTATTACTTATATTTGTAGTTTCTAATCAATTACACGATTGCTCATAATACGCCCCATTCTGCAATTTTAAATAAAACGTCGGTTAGCGAATATAGGGCAACATTCAAGAAGGATTGCGGTGGTGACGATATATGCCAAAGCAAACTGATTATGGACGCAAGATTAGTCCTCGATGGTAAGTTAATTTAACGCTGAGTTTTTTTTCAATTCTAAATTCAATATTTTAGAAAAAATCGAGACGTCCGTTTTAAATTTGGGAGGATTTGATGAATTTCAAGTTGAAATTAACGTAACGAACAAAGGAGATCCTGCTTACGAAGCGAAAGTGTATGTGGAGTTCTCCGATGCGGTGCGTTACATCGACGTGGTTAATAAAACCGTAAGTAGTAAAAAATCATTATTGTGTACTGTCTACTTATAGACATTTTGTTACCGTTTCAGAGGAGCTTTGTTTGTAAGAGGAATAACACGTTTGTGTTTTGCCACTTGGGCAACCCCTTACGTAGCAACGAATCTCTTAGTTTACAATTACGATTTGAAAACAAAGACATTGCCAATTTGTCGACAACAAATGAACTGAAATTTTTAGTCTACGTTAATTCAACGTCCGTAGAACTTTCGAATAAAACTAAAACTACCTTAAGTGCGCTCCTTAGCAGAAAAGCGATAGTCAAACTAACTACGTAAGTGATACTGTAAATTTTTGTATATTAGCTAAAATGTTATTTTTAGTCCGTATCATACTAAAACTGTCGTGTACGGCGGTGAAGTTAAAGGTGAAAAAGCGATGAAAACGTTTGACGATGTGGGCAGCATCGTGTGGCATTCATATCAAGTTCAACAATTGGGGCCCATGTTATTTGCCAACTTAACTGTCGACATTTTGTGGCCATGGCAAGTAGGAAATGACAAGCCACAAGGAAAATGGTTACTGTACCTCGAAGAGATCAGCATCAAAGATGGTTAATTATAAACAAAATTTCTTTTTCAATTCAAATTAACTTATAATTTCTACAGGTAATGACATCAAGGGAAATTGTTACGTAAACGATCCTCCAGATGCAATCAACTTATTAAACTTAACTAAAGCCTCTGTCGACACTTTACCTCCAAGTTTATACTTCAATTCTAACGAATCGAGAGATTCCAAGGTGCCGGACAACACGTATGGCATGACAGTGGAAAACATGCAAATTGATCCATTTAACAGTTGGGATCAACAGACCACGGATCACTCACGTCGGCGGCGCAGCACCGGCGAATATGTGGTTCCCGCCAATACCCTCACAGGAGCAGACGGTAAAAAGAGACAAGTAATCACTATGGTATGATCTTATTTCTGTAATTATTTCAACTGTTTCTGATGAAATTACTTGATTTATAGGATTGTAAAGTTAAGACTGCTAAATGTGTGACCATTTCCTGTGATTTTCCAAAATTTTATAAAGGCCGGCAAGTAACTATTCTTATAAAATCAAGACTTTGGAATTCAACCTTCGTTGAAGATTATAGCCAAATAGACTGGGTTCGAATTATTTCATACGGAAAAATTTCAATCATGGATCCGACTATACAAAGAGACGAATCGAGTCAAGATGTTATGTTGGTAAGGCTACACCTTCGAAATTCAATTCCAGAAACAGTTACATGTAAAATTTATTTTTAGATCGAAACAAATGCATATCCGGATCTCTCCATACAACTCAAGAGTGAAGTACCTTTATGGATTATAATTTTAGCTGTAGTCGCTGGCTTACTGTTGTTACTATTGTTGATATTTATATTATGGAAAGTAGGATTCTTTAAGAGAAATCGTATTAAGGATCCCACACTTTCGGGCAACTTAACGAAACAAAGCGAACAAGAAATTTTACTCACCAAATGAGGCTCTATCTGATCATTTCCTAATAAATGAAAAATCGTTAGCAGGCGAGAGTTGTAGTGTTTGTAAAGTTTCGACCAGAAAGTCGAAAAATGTGGGTGACTTAAAATTTGTTTTTTTTATGTTAAATTACTTATAAAATTTGTTCTAGTCTGTTCGTATCGAAACAAAATATTAGTTTTATGTTGCAGAAACGATATTTTTAGTCGTCCATTTTTTTGTCATGTTTCATCGACTGAGTTTGGCTTGTTGCACATAACTCTGCTTACAAAATGTGATAGTTGTATATATAGATTTAAAAAAATTATATTTTGCAAGTTATAAACAGTGCTACATTTGGTTTTGCTAGTCAACCAAATTACGTTTAAGCTATTTTAGGCAAAAAAATCTTCAGCTAAGGAATGTTATTGTAGTTTTAGATTTTTGATCAGACCTGGATTTAGATGTTTAGGGTTTCAATCCAGCCCTGACAAATATTTTGCTATACATTTAAGAAGTAAGTTTATTCCCAACGAGGGCCTTAATCAAATTTACAAGCACAAATTGATCTCAAAGTGCCTTTGCCCGATTTTTGTAAATCTTAATTATTACTTCTGAATTTTCATTTCCATACGTTCCAATAGTAACACATAGAAATAAATAAATCATCTCATCACTGCCACTGATTGCTGATTTGAATGTGTTGGTTCGTTTTGTATTTTTACAAGAATAATGTTAACTACACTTCGGTAACCCTGGCGCTCTTGAATGTAAGTGAGTACTTATACAAACTTAATGTTGGATATTAAATTTTAAAATGTACTTATTTGATAAATAAATTTTTATATTCTGTTATTACTTCAAAACTGATCCTGCATTTTGATTCTAAATTTAGTTCTCCTAAATTACCTTTTCCCTGATAATTAATCTACCTTGATTATAGAATGCCCATGGGGTTCTTGTAGTTTCCAGTATTAATATTAATTCTTCGAGGAATCTGGGCATAGTTAAGGGATTATTTACAATTCCAGCCAATTTCCGACGAAACAATTGATGAACCTTGAGCTGCTTGGCTATTAGCTTCTTGACAACCTATATTTGCTCAAGCTTCCCAAAAGTCCTTCCAATTCCAATCAAAATTTCCCCTCAATATTTTTGTGTATTTTGTTTTTATTATGTCTGAATATTTTGGTTTTGAATGGTTTTCTTTCAATAAATTATCTAATATTCGTAATGTTCGCGCCCCAAAGGCTGAGAATTGCTGGCGCAAGTAGTAAACGATGGAATTATTAATATAAACCTGGCACGAAGCAGCTATTCTACTTTAATGTATATAGTTCAGCTTAAAAAATGTATTTATTTAAAACTTTTCACTACATGGTGAAAAACACTTTCAACATGAAATAATTAAAATTAAAATATTAAAAATTACAATTAAAATACTTAACAAATCACATGTAGAAAAATTTTGTTTCAGATTTCAACATCAAAGTTACAAAAATTAATGTTTTTCTAGAAAAAGCACATGCAAATTTCATAAGTTGGCCCAGTGACGGCGCCAGGATGGGCACTTGCCCACCCTGTTGATTGGAATGCTCACCCAATTTATTTAGGTGCTTAATTCAATAATGTATTGGTCCTGCCCACCCCAAATACATTAGGCCCAATTTGTGCCCACCCATTTCAAAAATGATGGCGCCGTCGCTGAGTTGGCCCAATTAAATATAAATAAAATTCCAAGTTTTCCGTTTGAATTCATTATTCAAGATAATCAGTGGCGGCTTATCAAGATAGGCAGCACAACACCAAGCTAACAAAACAAAGATCATAATTAAGGAACGGATTTATATGTAGTTTTGTATATTTTGATGACGGTAATTCAATACCTGTACCTCTTAGGGACTACATATTTTTTTATTTTGGATATGATATAATTTTTACGAAAAATGTTATGGAAAGCCTAGAAGGCGACAGGTTGCGAAATTACCAACAACGAAAAAATACACATACTTGATACAGAATTATTATATATTAAAGTTTTTCAAAAGTCCAAAAGCGGGGTGGCTACGTCAAACATTTGGCAACAATGTCAAAGTGCTCCAAAATGGTTTTTTACAATTTTCTCGGTTCCTATAAATTTTACGAACACAATACCTCTATACAAAAAGAAAGATATGATAATTCTGTACAAGCAAGGTTTTATAAAATTTTTCATTCCGAGCAATACTTTTTCATGATAGGTAAACTTCGCTGAAAAAGTTTGTATAAAAATTTTTATTTATAATTATTAGTTCTTGAAAATACATTAAATATGAATAACAATAACGAGCTAAAGGGTACTAATAAATCTTATTATATGGATTTTGCAATCCTATACAATTAAATGTTGAAAAAAATTATTAATGATTGAAAGTGCTTACTGTTCATTAATCCGAAAAATATGCAAATTAAGTGAATTAGTTTGCGACACGTATGCATAGGTGTTTCGAATTTTCGAATAATTTTTTTCAACATTTAATTGTATAGGATTGCGAAATCCATATAATAAGATTTATTAGTACCCTTTAGCTCGTTATTGATATTCATATTTAATATAAAAATTTTTTTGATTAAAAATCAATAATAAATATCACTTCTAAGATCTAACACATGTGCATGGATGCGAGAACGTTAAAACTAGTACAAAACACAAAAACCGCGTACTCCGATGATGTTGGATTAAACATCTGTTCTTCTCCTCATTGTAGGACTACATTGCTCACTAGTTTGCGATAATTGCCTTAGCCAATCTTGTTCAAATGCTGAACCAATTCAATACGATCTATCACAACAAGAAGTATGAATAACACAGAAATTGAAGTATCTGATGATATAAACCCTTCAAATTTCATGGAACAACTACTGTGAAAAAATAAATTGAACAAGAAAAAATAAAACAAATACTTGATCCTTTTATTTTACGTTTTAGTCTAAGAAAATAAAAAATTTTTTTTTACATATTCTTTCAGCAGAGTTAATCATGAAAGGTATTGCTCGGAAAGAAAAACTTTATAGAACCTTTTCTGTGCAGAATTATCGTATCTTTCTTTTAGAATGGAAGTATTGTGTTCGTAAAATCAATAGGAACTGAGAAAATTGCAAAAAACCATTTTGGAGCACCTTTACATGGTTGCCGGATGTTTTGACTTTTGAGACATTATTCAGGACACCAAAATCTATATAAAAATGCATAAACCTTAATATATAATTATTCCGTATCAAAATCCCCAATTCAGTGGACTATAAAGCATATTAATTAATAATTTTTTAAAACTCCAAACCCTTTTGTTTCAAACCTAAATTCCTCACAAGCTGCCACTGAAAATAATAAATAAAAATGAATCATCATTGATTTTATATGCTTCTAGATTTATAAAAAAAGAACAACAAAGAAAAAATAATAATTATTGGTTCTAGTCATAAACAAATCGTGTGGTACATCTGTAAGTATATAAAATCAATACACAGGATTCAGAATATCGATGGTGTACTACAACAAAAACAGTACTAAAACTACTGTTTTAATAAGTTTAACCTGTAGTGTTAAAATGAACCTCCATGTGTTCAATTAAGGAAATACGTCCAGAAAGCGACATTTTACACAGGTGACAATTGTAGACTGGTTCTAGAGATTCTGTCGTGCAATTGTGGTTAAAAAAAAATTCCAGTTTCTTAAATTTGGTTGTACAGATGTTACAATAATATTCGTTACAAGCTTCCAGCGTTTCGTTTATAATATCTTCCACTTCTTCAAAAATGTTGCCGTTTTCTGCATTTTGATGTGTTGGTTCTTCGTTAAGGTTGCAGTTTTCTCTATTTTGATGTAAGGGTTCTTCATCCAGATTGTTTGAATTTTGAGGTAATGGTTCTTCATCAATGTTGTTTGTATTTTCATTTAATGGTTCTTCGTCAAGGTTGTCTGTATTTTGATGTAATGGCTTTTCAAAGAGGTTGCAATTTTCTTCAATTTGAGGAAACGGTTCTTCACCGAGGTTGAGATTTTGTGGATTTTGATGTAATGTTTCTCTATGATCTGACAGTTCAACTTCGGAAATGAAAGCCATATCACACACGTCACAAAAATGTCTTTCTGGTTTCACTTCCACCTGCACTCGGGCTTTCTTTCCATGTATCTTTCTGATATGCTTGACCTCTCGCATGTGACGCAAAAATTTACTACTTACTTCGAAAACTTTTGAACACGAAGGGCATATGAAAGGTGGAGCTCCTATATCTCTTTCAACCTTACGAGCCTTCTTACCTGGTTGAGTATGTTTAACACGCCGCGTATGTTTAACACGCCGCATGTGTCGTCGATACTTGGTAGAATTCTGGAAGATTTTCAAACAAGTAGTGCATTGGAATGGTGGATTTCCTACATTACGTTTAGGTTTCTTAATAGGACGCCGTATATTAGCCTTCTTCTTGATTGGTTTATATTTAGTTTCTTTCACATCATCTAAAATTTTGTTGATATTTTGGAAAATTTTCGGACTTGAACTACTTGGCAGGCTTATATTATCTACAGGTTGCTCCACACTAGCAGTGGTCTTAGCCGATTTAGAATGTTTAGTTTCGTGTATGTGACGTATAAATTTGCTGGAATCTTTGAAGATTTTTGAACAATAATTACAGCTGTACGGTGGAGTGCCTATGTGACTCATATAATGACTCTTGAGGATACACGTGGTGTTTGTTTTATAAGTGCAAATTTTGCAATGCAAAGTACCTTTCTGGATCAGCTTTCCAATTTTAAGGTTAAATTTTACCTTCATAACTTCGGGTTTCTTTTTAATTATCCCATGTTTATTTGGTTTGTTTGGGAGTTTCGGAGGTTTTGCTATTATTTTTTCTCCTATTTCGTTTCTCTTAGGGCATTGTGATCTATGAAAACTTAAATTGTTTTGAGTTTTGCAATCAACTGAACAAGCACTACATACGAACGCCATGTTTAGATGTCTTTTTAAGTGATATTCGTAATGACTTTTTCCAAGAATGTATTTATCGCATATGGGACACCAAAGTTTTTCCTTTTTTCTTACTGATGTGAAATGAGATCTTTTTATACTACTTCGCACTGGGACAATTTTTTCGCTAGCAACCCAACATCGAAAGGACTCGGGAGAAAGATCTTTCAATTCGGGTATCGTCACACAACACTTTTTAATTATTTCTTCATCGGTTAAAGGGGTCTCACGATGGACGTCAGTATTGGTGATTCCAGTTGCTTCAAAGGTGGCAATACTAGTGTCACTACTTTGTTCAGTCCCGCATAAGGATCTAACATCTACAACATTGAAGCCTAAAATACTCGAGTTTACACCGCTTATTTCTTTGTGCTGTCTAAGCGACTGCAATTTGGTTTCCGTTTCTAAACACATAACCCGAAACAAGTAAGCCGAATCCAATGCAATTGAACATTGTTTACACAAAATACAGGCATCGATGTCTTCTAGCAACTAAAATAAAATTTCTTGTAAAAGTGTAGGAATAAACAAGAAAGATTTACCATTTCCGGAATGCAAAATTTCAACTTTTTTGTGTAGGGAATATCACCTGGAATTGAAAAGTCCAACCTCATATAACTGGTTCGCCCAATATCAAGTTTTAAACATGTGTAACAATACTTATTTGAATTTACTTCTAAGTCGACCATTTTAAAAACGAAAATAATTTACTGTATAAAAGCAGGTAGTAGTTTTTCTCCAAAAGTCGGATTCGCTAGATTCTAACCTCTTTTTAACGAACTCCGTTGACCTTTTTGTTGGTTTTACTGGTAACAAGTCGTTACTCGTTTTATGTCTGTGGTACACAGGAAGATAAATATTCGCTGTTACGCGAAAATAAATTAAAGTTTTCGTAAAGTAACAACAGAATTTACTCTAGAATAAATAATCGGTGGAGTTGTATTTGCACAAAACGCCGACATTTAAATTTTAGTTTGAAAAAAATATGAAAACCCCTGTTACTAGTAACTTGTTCTGGTGTCAACGCACAGTTTTTGTAACACTAGATTTCCTTTCGCGAGATTTTGAAAAATTTCCCCAGTTTTTTTTCCGGAAAAGTTGAGTAAGCTCATTTATAGTATTCCAAAGATATTTATTCTAGATATGCTGAGATTTTCTTGGATTTCCTATAATCCTAAGATTTCCCTTCACTTGAGGAGAAAAACTTTCTTTTACCAATTTCATACTCGGATCATCTTCGGAATGCTTATACTTCGGAATACTTGGATTGATGTTTGCAACCAAGCGCGGACTGGCCAGGGGTGCTGGGGGCTAGAGCATCCCGGGACCCAATTTCCTGCATTAAATTCTAAGTAATTTGGGAATAGAAAAAACCAGACCCCCCCCCGGTTTATCTTAAAGTTTAATAGGTTGTCGAGGTCCCACAATATGTTTAAACTTTGGGCATCGAAAGAGATATGGGCGCATATAAATATAAGTAATTTTATTTTTGCATACCCGGGAGTGGAATATCGTTGATCGATAGCAGAAACCATAATAAAACGGGCCTGAGGTTAAACGTTTTTATTTATTATTCTAACTTCAAATATCGATTGAGCTATAGTATAGCCATTGGCAAACCGGGGGGTCTGAAATACCCCCCAGTGCAAGCTTTTATTTTATTCCCAAATAAACTCAGCGGGTATGGAATACCCTACGGTGTGCAGTTTACTCTTTATTCATGGACCAATAGTTTTAGTTCTTCAGTAGGTACTGAGGAGTTACTTAGTAGCCAATGCTGGAATCCTTGATTGCGAGCGCTGTATTTGTAAGTTGCAGTTTTGAGAAGAGGGAAAGAAGTGGAAAGAAAAAAATTGAGAGGTTGAGAAGATGATGTAGTTTAGTTTGTCGAGACGTTGGTTGTTGTGACTACTCTCTAATCTGGCTACTAGAGGCTGCATTTTCACGGATTTTTTAATTTTTCCAACAATGTCCTCCGGTCTAAAAAATTAAAAACAAATTTTATTGTAGTCTTGTGAGAATGAAGTTGCAGCAAGAGATAAACTTCAAGATAATCGGAATTCCTGGATTCCAATGTGGAATCCTCCTGCAAATTTTTTGTATTGCTTCTTTAGGAAATCGTCCTTTCTAACGGCAGCAACACGGCCACACCAAGACATTTTGCTTAGCTAATACCTGGGAATCTAGAACAAATGACAACAAAAACCAGCCACAAGGGTAGGATTCTGTTAAAAAACGCCTACCAAGTAAAACAATCAGGATGGGCAGCAGGCCCAGGATACTGGGTGCTAAAGCATCCCAGGCCCCTCGGAGAAAGCTGGCACGGGCCCTCTCAATCCCAACAAATTAAAAATAATCAAAAGCCGGTTACGATCATCGATAAGCAATGAATTATTGGATTTAACACAGAATCATAGACTCCTGGATAACTTACCAATATCATAAATATGCCCATTTAAAAATCAATGCAGTTTTGCAAAATATAAATTTGACAGTTAAAGGAATATAAAATAAAAATGGATCCTTGTTTCGATCCAAACATACCAACAACGGTGGTAAATAAGCGTAACACCCGCTGCTTAGTTTTTCTAATTGTGTTTTGGTCGATAGGTTTCTTAATTCCATTTATTTTCTGGCCCATATCCTACCTGCGGTAAGTCAAATTTATGTAAAGTTTAAGTCTTTTATTGGAGGGACTCTTTTAGCATGAAGGAAATGGAAGGAAAAAAGTTTCCAGAATATAAAAAGTTTAAGCTTGATAGCCACTTATTAAGCCATGAGGTAGTGCTAGCTATGCCTAGCTAACATAATTTCACTATTGTAATATTTTTGTACAGATTTATGAATATCTTGAACAGTATACAAAATTTTACCAGCATAAAGCGGAAATGTTCAAGCTGAGTCTACCAACGTTCCAAGGAAGAGACATTAAGATGGTACATATTAAAGTGCCATCATATTATGGTAACGTACATAGAGGTAGAATTCTTGTACTTGCAGGTAGATTTTCCGAATTCAAAAATGTTATAAATCCATTATACGTAATTATTTTAGCAATGAGTGCATGCATTTGGGATTCAGTTATGAGTGCGATTGATTTGATTCATAAATTATGCGAAGAATGTTCATATAAATATCCATATTCCTTGGTAAGTATTATTACCTTCAATTGAAATTGATCTGAATTAAATTATTGTTGAAGGATTATGAATGGTATATTATTCCAATCTTTAATCCCGATGGTTATGACGAAACTGTAACTATAAGGAACACTGCAAATCTTGCCATAGTGAGTGATCCAAGAAATCGCTATTGGAGTCAAACTTCCAGATGTGGGGGAATCAATTTGGATAGAAATTTTGGATTTCATTGGGGAGGTATTATTACAATTAAAGAAGTAAAAATTACTCAAATCTTGTTTTTTGTTTGTCCAGAAAGTAAAGATGTGGACTACGACAATGTATGTTGGATGGGCTATGCCGGCCGATTTCCATTTTCAGAAAATGAAACACAATCGATGAAAAGTTTTATCCAAGCACAATATGATAAAAAAGAACCAATCACTATGTATTTACAATTGCATGGCCATGATGGACGAGACGATATTACATATCCTTGGCGATATACAAAAAGAAAGCCTTCCAATTATAAAGTTCTAGTAATTTAAAAATTCACTTAAAAATTTTTACGTAGGCAAATATAGATCTTAGTTTTCCTTTCCTATTTTTGTTTATATCAAGTTTTCATTAAAAAAAAACACTAAATTTGTTTAAGGATGCCATGGCACATACAGCTGCAAAAGTCGTTAATGATGAAATGGGCTACCATTTTACCTACTCCCAAAGTGGTGAACGAGACCGTAAGTAAAACATGTAATTGTTTGTATAAAATAAATAAAAATCATGGGCTAACCATGAATACGGAAACAAGTTGGCAAAAGCTAAGAAAAGCAAGTACCTAATTTTATCATATTTTATATTTAGGAGCTAGCGGAGTAATGAGTGACTGGTTAATGGGAATCCGTCACGTTGCATACGTATTCACTATTCAACCATGGTATATTGTAACTAACGAGAGTAATATCCCAGACCCTCGAATATATCTAGAAAAGTCCATTCGAATTGTATTTTCACTGACAAAAAGTTTACGTGATTTACAAATAAGTAATCTGGAACAAGAGTTCTTTAACTGAAATTAATATAATATCCAAAAAGTCAAGTTTTAATATTTATATTTTTAATATATTTTTTAATTTTGATTGTAGCATTTCTTTAATTAAATTTATTTTTAACCAGTGGTGCTATGGTATGGTTGATGACTGGATGTTAATAAAAAGCAAAAGTACTCCCTTATTATATTTCATTCAATATTCTTTTATTTACATAATGCGATATACTTATTTCAAAGAGTGGTGTCGTTGCAATTAATATACATTATCATTATATCACAGATAACTTCTGATCGATGAGTAAAAAAGCTGGCAAACTATTGAAAATTACTTGCGTAATTATACTTTGCCACACGACCACGCTTTTGTACAAACATTTCATTAAAATAGGTCATACAAAATTATGACATAATATAAATGAAATAATTGTAATCAAAATTTACTTAAATTTAAAGGATTTCTTTCAGTGCTTGATCTCCAATTAAATTTTTAATAAATTTTATGTTACATATTTTGATTAACGTCATACATTAGGTACAAAAAAATATTGCAAAATTTTTTTGATTTTACTTCAATGAGATTTCTCAGCTCAGATAGACTTTTGTCAGAAAATCTCATGTTCTAACTTTAAAGGAAATGCTTTCTTAAACCAATTAAAATATAAATTATTGATAATCATTATACTTATTAGAAAATATACATTTTTATAATCAACAAGGACAAAAATAACAAAAATCAATAAATAATAATAAAAAATATCAACGAAATACCTGATTGATTGGCCACGGAATGTGACCAAATAAGCCACAATCATAGTTCATCTTTTGCAAGGTAATTCTTTTGCTTTTTACTCTGACTTTGTAAATCTTTAAACGACGACTGATGCAAGTTCGACAATCGTTTGTGTATTTCATTTGTATTATGCGAGGAATGAGCCAACAACAGGTTAATATTTCTTAATTGTTGTAACTTATATAATAACTTTGTTTTCGTTAGTACATCCGCATTGCGCCATGCACGCAACGTGTGACCAATTATCGATAAATTTTCCGCACGAACCGAAGCAATGCACGATCCCCGATCATCGTCATACTAAAAATATTATTATTAATTACACGGCTCTAGCAGCTGTGCGATCCAAAACTACCTGTGTTTGATTACAAATTGTCCATAAGGCATGAAGTTTTAGGTTCGAATCCAAATTTGCCAAGACGAAATTCACCAAATTTTTTACCGTCACTGGCATAATTCTCGGAAAAACTCTGCTTTCTGATTTTCTGCAAAACAAACTTGTTATTTAAATTCAAACATTTTTACTCGGCTTTACTTTTTTTGAGGAAATAATATTATCGTGGGGTAACTATCCATTGTGTACTCCCAAGGTAAAACATTTAAATCTCCATCGATACGAGTAAACCGTAAAGAAAGAATAGAAGAAAATAATTTTGCAACGGTTAAATACGCGTGAGATATTCCGTTACAAAATGAACACTGCTTAGAATAATACAAAACCATCACAGCCTTGCCTTCTTGCATTATCGTTGGTAGGAATGTTTGAGTGTTAAGCTCAAATAAACAAAGTTCGGATGAGTACTTTTTGAAGCAATCTTTTTGGTACGGATAGACGTGCGTCTCCGGGTGCTTAACACTGGCCAGAGAATTAAAAGAACGTGGCAAGTTATTATTAGTAAAATTATAAATAAATTCACGCAGAGTATAATCGTTTAACGATTCTTGCAGAACGTAGTGACTTTCCATCTGAAACAATACATTTTTAACTTTTACTTTTTTATTTTCATTTCTTATTAACCTTTTCATTAATAATAACCGCTGCGGTAAGATCCTTCCTAAGTGCAATGTTAATTCCCAATCTTTCCGCAAAATGGTAATATTTAAGGCTATCCAAGGCAATCAGGGCCAAACTCGAATTACTTTTACAAGACAATCCATGAATATTAAACGTTTTCTGGTCACTGTTGCCCTGTTGCACAATGGAAGAAGAAAATAGTGTGGGATGCATTTTATTCGATAAGTAAGCAATTCGACATTTTTCCTTTTTCCAAAGTTTTTGCAAGTTTTTCGGCGATCTCGGGTCGTATTGATCTAAAGTTGAATACAATCAATAAAAGATTAGTAATTTGGAATGTACTTACCGGAAATCATCGAGGTCACCAATTTCTTTCCTAAATCATCGTCTTCATCCACAAACTCTTCATTTTTCCCTCGAAAACTATCATCACAAGTCCGTATATTTTTACACTGCTTCGAAAGATTTTCTCTTATGCTGTCCACCATATTGCATTTCATACTATTCGAACAGCAGGAGTTGTTGATCCAATTTTTGGAAATGGTTACAACAGAAGGAAACATATTTTTTTCAGAATTTGATTTGGATAAGCACGATTTCAAATGATATGTATACTTTAAATAGTTTTCTGCAACAATTCAAAAATGGTGACGTCTATTTAAGAAAAACTGAAGCGAGATTTACCTAAACGACGAGTATGAATCAAAAAAGAATTTAATTGTATGCGTTGCTGTTCCTCGCAATTGTAATATTCCAATCCAACTTCACGCAACTGTAACAACTCGGATAATTAAACTAAATTGTCATTTTAAATCATTTTTAATCTTGGAAGCCAGTTACTTTTCTCTACGTGGAATTTAAAAAGTGAAGATAAACTTATCATACAGGGTGGTCCACTTATGACCAATCGGACAAATTCTTCTGTTGTCTTTAACGGTAGACAAATATAATTCTGAAATTGGCAAATAAAGTGGGTCACTCTGAATAAATTTTAATAGGGTGGCATACAATGTGCTAAATTATACTGAAATAAATAACAAAATTTGTCTAACTTGATAAAAAGTTTGCTCTCAAATTGTCATGTAGTGAGTTAAATTTAACACAATTTGCTAATTTAGTTTACAGCATGCATCTTTCCCAGGCAATTTCGTATTATCACATACCTATCTCTAAGTTGGAAGAAAATTTCATGGCAATTTTTACACAGCCCGTCTCGTCCTCATTTTTAATACTTTCTCTCATGAAAAATCACATAATGAACTATTCTGAAAAAGGGGAAGGAAAACCTGGTACTCAAATTAAAACCAAAAAGTTATCTCAAAGCGGAGCATCAAGGTTTTACTAATTTTAGGTATTCTAATATTAAAAAGAAATAGTGGTTACCAAATCGTAATAGTCAACAGATTGAGCCAATACCGTCCTGGGTGTAAATATAACTAGTGCTGGTCCCGGTTGAATGTAAGTACTCAACGATAAACTCTTAGTGCCCATAGGAATGACCCACATGCTCACTTGATGTATGCTTTTAGTAATCCAGGAAAGTAACGCATCCGATCTCCAATCACCATTGCTTGGATAAATCTTAAAAAACTTCAATTAGTAATCTCGTATTTCTTATTCTTGAAAACACTCACCAAAGTCTCGTTCCACAGGTATAACAAAAGGCTAGGACGGGTATTATCATAACAGTTATTGTCGGAACCAGTTAAAACTGCAAAAGCAATTTCTTGAAAGGGATCTTTTTCTAAAAATTTTAATGCCGTAGTATACAGCACCGCATACTCTAAACTACCCGGCAATGCATTAACACAGCCTAGCACAACAGCCTAAAACACATCAATTTTAAGTTTCGCAACAAATAAAAAAATTGAGTTAGTTTACATCATAATCGCCCAGCAAACTGTGGACTTGATTTTCACTTGAAATCCTGATTAAAGGTCGGGAAAAAGTAGTAAGAAACTTCATCATGTAGTGCGCAGTGCGGGGACCCTTATATTGGATACCATTTCCATGGGGAGAGTAGGCTATTAGAATTGGCCAATTGTAAGCTTTACCGTATTGTCTACGACATTCGCTACCGGGTTGCCAGCAGTTGACAGCGGCAAATTTGACATGTTTCTGCATATACCTTGCGGCTAAATTAAATTCGCTTCGAACCGATTGACTCTCACTATCCCAGGGTGCGTAAAACATCACAAACGCCACATTGGACTTTCTAGATTTTTCAATCGCAGCACCCAACTCTCCATTATACCAATCTTCGACGATGGACGTTTCATCGAAAAAAGGAAAGGCAACTGGACTTTTGGAAACTTTCGTGGGACTAAAATATTGGTTAGATGAAATTAGATATTTAGAATTCGTAAAGAATACTTACTCGCTAGTTAAAGCAGCGTAGGTGAGAGTCAAAAAAACCATCAGTGCAACTTCTTTGAATGCCAGATACATTGTAAACAATAGTTTTTGAAACCTTTTCTTGGTTGTGTTCCTATCACTGTTACTCGAAATAATTTTGTTGCTGTTCTCTGACTCGGATTCCGCATCGTAATCAGTTGAAACGTGGGGCAAACGATGTGACTGCCCTTCTTGCACCTTACCCAATTCTGTCATGCCAACACGACTTCATTCCATGCATTTAGATTTGTATACCGGATATTATTTGGTTCTCTTGTTACAGTAGGTTTGCTTCGCTAAGCGAATCATATACACTTTGTTAAATTATTTTCAAAAATATGTTACTCAAATTAAACTGATTTAACCCCAGCAAATGAAACTGACGTGTCTTGTATTTTGACACTTCTCAAAATTTCCAATTTTCATAATTTTTAAAACAACTACTACAGGTTAACGCCAGTGGCGCATCCTAACTAGTTAGTCATGTGGGGTTCGTGTAAAAGTATTGGTGGGCGAAAATGAAACCGACAATATTTTCATTGAATATATATTAAGGTTCATAAGATTTTACAATAGAACATTTCATAGTTAGTACATAATTTAAAATAAAAAATAACGGAAAATTTGAAGTTTCAATAAAATTGACTACAGAAACTATACAAATCAGTAAGAAGTAATAATTATTTAATTATTATTAGGTGTAATAGTGTTTAATCACAGATGCGCTTATCATTTCAATGGCAATAGATATTTTAAACATATTTTTAGTACCATTACACATTCACAGTCTTATCTCGTATCCGAATTAACAGTCTTCGAATAGCATTAAATTTATTTTTAAAATACCCAGAAGTCATTGTACAACACAGAAAAACAATAACAATCTCGATGTAATTATGATTGTTCTACTAATATTTGGTATTTTCAATAAATATTTAAATATTGTAATTACGTGTTATCACTATGCTACTTCATTTTAACATAATAGATATATCACTACCACAGCCTTCTACACAAAAGTCATATTTACAGAAAACACAATAATTTCATTTTACAACCAAATAATATATTTCAAAAATATTTAAAATATCACTTACTAAAAAATACACAATTCAAATGTCTAAAACTTACCTGCTCAAAATTTTACTATTTTTGTTCAATTATTGCCAAGTGTGTTTAGACAGACTCGAATTTTTTCTAAATATGTAATTCAAAAAATAGTAGTAGTATCTATCTACGTTTTCATGTTCTATCATTAAGTTTCAAAACAAGCAAATACAGGGTGTCCCCGGATACACTTTACGTAATGTCAGTGGTGATATTTTCTGAGCTATGGCCATGTGAAGGTGGAAATAAAAAAAAAATCACCACTAAAATTATGTAAAGTGAATCCGGGGACACCCTGTATGTTGCAAAAGTTTTGTTAGCATTTTCCTACAAAACATTATTTTGTTGCAAAAATTTACAATGGGATTGTGTGCGGAAACAAAAGAAAATACAAAAGGAAATGAACAAATAGTAACAATTAACAGAAAAGTAAATAAGTTTGCAACATTTTTATTGTTAAAATAAAATGAAATATAAACGCATTTGTATAAATAGTGTAACATACACTAATACCAATAAAAAATTATTATAATTTTTAATCGAGACGTGAGAATTTACCTCGGAAAAGTTTGAAAAATTTGACTAATTGAATTGATACGTTTGCGGTGAGATTCTATTTCATGTGAATCCCCCAACCAATAATTTTATTAAGTAATATTTTAAAGGTAAGTACTTACTGATGATAAATTACACTCTCAACTACCTATACCTTTTTGAGGGTAACTTTGTAAATTTTATATTGCCTAATCATCATCATTATACATTCCTATCTATTATTTTTAACAAGAACAATACTGGATTTCAAATACATTAGAAGAGAGTAACTATTGTTATCAAAAATGTCAAAATTTTGATTATTCAAGCTACATTATACTTCGTTTTGTTCACCATTTTTATGGTTCCTTCCCAAAAGACACGACGTCACTCTCTTATAGCAACTCGGCTCTTCTTGTCGGTTATTTTCAGATATCGAATCGTCGCACGACGCCTGACGCTTTAAAAATTGAAACTTTTTGTATTTTTTCGTCGCCGGCAGAATCATAAGAAGCAATCCAGATAGAGAAATAAAAAATCCTGCTAGATAGAACGAGATATCGTAGGCGCCAGTAACGTCAGATATTTTTCCTAAAATTAAAATAATTTTGTACTAAACTATTCATTCATTCATCTAGCAACGTCACGAAAAAAAGAATTTTAGTATGGCTAGAATTTCGTGATTTAATGGAATTATAAAATCATCTTACCTGCAATTGGTGGTCCAATGAGATTGGCAACACCTTGAACGAGTAGTAACAATCCGTAGGCGTTCGTAAATCTCTCCAACGTAATTAGCTCGACGAGAATTATGCACGTAAGAGAATAATTGGCTGCAATGAAGAAACCAAAGCCGCCAGCTAGGACGCACAAGCCGCCGTAGCTTTTTAACAAAGGAACCAATCCAGTTACCAAACCACAAAATATCATACAAACAGCGTACACCAGTCCGGGATTGATCCAGCTACGATCGCCGGCCCATCCTAATATGATCTGCAAAAGTTTCGTAATATAATGTTGCCGATTTTAAGTAAGAAACACTTACCTCTCCAAACATGTTGACGATTCCGATAACGGAAATTAACATGGAAGCGTCTTTATTTGAGAAGCCAATCTCGCTGGCATGATCGGTTAAGTACATATATTCGACGTCGTACCAAGTGTACAAAAAAAAATTTGAGATGGCAAATAATAAAAATTTCGAGTTTGAAAAATGCGAAACGTCGATAATATCGATCAGAAGGTCCCAAAAATCTAACAATCCAGAATACCATTGCATTTTTTCTTTGGCTATGGTGGTCATGGAATTCCTGTAAATATCCGGGCAAGACGAAGCTCTCAAGCGATACCTGTTTATATTTAGCATTGCACCTCTGTAGGTCAAAGACAATCTGTGCACTCTTAAATCCTTTAAATAAGCCGTAGGATTCTTCTTCTGTGCGTTACTCCTGGGCGAAAGTACTTCATCCTTTTTAATCCAATTTAGGTATGCAGAATCTGTTGGTTTTGGAGAAGGCACTGGATTAGCTGTAGCTGCTAAAGGCGAACGTAATAATGGTTTCGTAGCTATATGCGCTTTATGAAGCCTTCCGGAATCGCTAAAACTTCTAGATGGAGTAAGCAGACTAGGATAATTCTGTAGTAAAACATTATATACGTTTTTGTGTGTGGATGAAAGTAATTCTAAAACTTCGATAGGCACCTTTTCGCCATTACGCACGTAGGTTGGCAAATTCACCAAAGAACTGAATCTGTCGATTTCGTTTAAATTTTCCTCGTCGTCGTTATCTTTCTCTTCCGTTTCTTGACTCTCGGCAATGGGTTGTAAGGCGCTAGCGGTGTTGGTGCTATTGCTCACCGAAAACGAGTCGGCCGAAGAACTGTTCTTTTTACGCTTCAACGCGCGTTGTCGTTTTCTCTCCTTTGCGGCCGACTTATTTTTATACGACGTCCATGGAAGATCTCTCATCAAGCAACCGCACACAGCCAAATTTAAAAAGAGGCCTGCCAAAATTAGCGTGGTTCCGCGCCAACCGTATTCGTCCAAAAGTATCTGAATTAAAGGTGCAAATATAAACGTTCCTATGCCACTTCCGCAAACTGCAAGACCGGTAGCGAACGATCTCCTTTTATCAAAGTAATAGGCAACTATTACCACCGACGCTACGTAGCACAAGCTCAATCCCAATCCTGCCAGAACGCCGAAGGTCACGTAGAGAACTAGCGTACTGTTTGCGAACGAACTGGCAATAAACCCAGTCGATGCTAAAATGGACCCCACTATGGTCACCTTTCTGCAACCGTAGCGATCCGTTAGGAAGCTGGCAATTGGACCCGATAGTAGCGGCATAGCCATAAACAGACTTCCAATCCATGCGGTAGTGCTTTTATCTTCGCCAAAGTAAATTAGAAATTCGTGGTAAATAACGCCAAAACTGAAAGTTATACCGTCGGCTATTAGGTTTACGATAAAGGAGACTGCCACTACGACCCAACCCCATCCTCCGTCCGGAGGACGAGCTTCCGATATATCGATCGACTCGCTGCTGGAGCTGGAACTAGAACTGGAACTCGAAGAAATACTGCTTGGTGTGGAACACGATTCGTTTGCCGGTATGGTATTGGTCGAATTGTTGTGATCGCTATCGAATTGTACGTGATGCGAGGGACGATCGTCTTCCTCGCAATCTCTTTTGCCATTTTTTCCCTTTCCCTTCAAAATATTATCGTCACTATAGAGTGGATTGTCTCGTAAGTTGTTGATACGTAACTTGGGTTTACTGGTTACTGATTTTTTGTCGAGTTTAAGCTGGAGCGACGACCGATCGTTTTTTGGCGATATTTTTACGTCAGAATTGGAGGATGGCAATAACGGAAACATTTCCAAATCTCTGGTTTTCAAATTGTTACAGTTGTTGGTTTTTAAATTTCCATTTTGGTAACAAGGCAATTGTGGAACATCGAAATTATCATCTACATCGTTATCGGTTATATTGCTATTCTTAAGAGAATCTAATTTACTACTAGAGAATTTAGAATCTGAATGCCTATCGCCCAATTTTGTAACATCTTCGTTCGACGCCGAACGCACGTTGTTAGCACCGGTTGGTCTATCGGGTGCCTCTCGATCCTGCCAATGCGATTCGCTAATACAATTATCGGGAACAATATTTTTACTTGGAACTTTATTCGAAGAATTTGATTTAATTTCACTATTAGCACTATAAGCACTTGGGTTGGTTTGCACGTTCACTTCGTTAAAGTTATTAGCCGATAATTGAGATATAGTGTCCATGGTGTGTTGGGCCATTCTTGGAGGTCTCTACAAAATTGTCTGCGCGAATACGCAAGACGTAAGGAGCTGATGGAAGATATCATGCAGCTGATAGTCGGCACTGGCCGATAACTAAGAGTTTGAAGGTATAGTGCCATTCGTGGAACACTTCAACCACAGGGGCTTGAGATTGATCTGCAACAATAAACATGCATTACATTCACATTAATATTTATTATTATTATTATTATTTCAAGTCCTATTTGCCCAATAGTAGGCTCAAGTGTAATTTGACAAAATTAAGCTGAAGTTTTGTCAATATTCTATTATTGCGTTCTCTTCTCCATTTTATCGGTTAATGGATCACGTATGGACTCGATGTTTGGTTCGAACAGCTATTACGGACGTACGTGCAGCAAATTAACAAAAATTACGATTTATAAGAAAAATTGGGGTCACAAAAATTCTGAAACGATTAAAAAATGAGTTTCAAATGGCATTCAAAAACTCTATTGTGAACTTGTAACTTGAAATTTTTATTTTGTAAATCTGAGAAACTTTAAATAGTAGTCCATGTTACAGGGTAAAAAGGTCACAGAGATAAGCTAGATTCAAAGATCCATTTGGTTATCATAACATGGCGATATAATTAGTTCACAGTTTGTGGTGGCAAATTTATCTGATATGTCCACGACTGCATTTTTAAAAAATAGTCGAATAACTGTTAGTCGAATAAATGCTGTCGATGGAAGCTCTCACTTAAATTTTGAATTGGAAACCTGTTGAAGTACAAAATTAAAATGTTTCACTTGCTGAACAAATAACAGCTCAACAGTTTTGTTTATTTAAATAATGATTTCAGTGCACCTCAGATTATCGTCAGATAAGGAACATAAAAATGCAATTAGTGCAATAATACATTGTTATCGTACAAAAAATGAAGCAAATATGTTATTGAATGATAAAACATTAATTTGGGCGTAAATCTACTGCTGTAATAATTGGAAAACCTAATGGTTCCGCTTTTCCTTCGGCAATAAAAAAATCTCGTAATCATATAAATGTGAAATTAAAAATTTACTTTTATCTTCTAGTATAAATAGAAAAATTAAACTGTGTACGTTCTTTCCTATGATAAGAGTTAATACCTAGTTTATATTATATATTTCGAAATATACTGAACAATAAAGCAGTTATCAGTGTCGTAAAAGTATTTTTTAATTTAAATTCTTATTGCATAATTTAATCTCGATCGACCAAAGCTAGCTCGGTTATTCACAATAGTTCAGAACACCCTTGTTCTCATAAAATGGCTTCTTTTCAAAATTAAAAACATATTGCTACTTCCAATGGATACCAAATAAAATGATGAGTGAATAGAAAATTTGAAAAGTCAGATAAAATAATAAAATATTAGAAGAAAGCCGAGCAAAAAGCCGCTTCGTGACTGCGCGTGAATTTCAGTATGAGTCACCGGGAGAATAATTTTTTCTACGTGAGACTTTTAAGTTTTATATTATTGCAAAGGAAGTTATTGTAGTCTTATCACGATGTATGGAAAATTTCGAATTGGAAATACAAAAAATATTAAATTCGTATTCACCGGATGCTGAATTGTCTACATAATACGTAAAATTACACAAATGCAATTTTCCTGCTATATTATTTATTTAAATTATCAAAGTTGATTAGGCATAAAAGATTTACATAAAACTTATTTACTTTTAATAAAAGGACCCCGCACCATATTCTTATAGGAAAATGTCTTTCTGTAGATTTGGCTGATTTTAAGATTTTCCGAATTATAAGTTCTAAAAGGTCCAGATTTATCAAGAAAAAATCAATTTAGACTCGATATAGTATGTGATCGCCAGTTGAACCGGTTGAATCCGGAATCCGGGGGGTCTGGGGAGCATGGAATGCCCTCCAGTGCTCTCTAAGCCAAATACCTCATTGGTAAATATTTCTCATCTAAATCTACGTCAATTCGATGTATTTGGTAAAGAATGTACTGGAGGGCATTCCATGCCCCCCAGACCCCCCGGATTGACATCTACATTTTGAATTTAAAAATCAGAGGCTAACGAAAATATTCGAACCCTCCTATGTTAACAATGTAAATTGCACATTTTGAAACCGTTTTTTGACATATAAAAATCGCTTTTACAGCAAATATTTTCAGATATTTTTTGTTAAAAATTTCATTGTCTTTAATTTTGTATCTATACATTTTTTAATTTTGTCGCTCCGTTTTTGACTGGCAACGACTTAAACAAGACTCTGTAAAATTCAAAAAATGTTGTCATCTACTCTATATCTCGAAAACGGTGCGACGAAATGAAAAAATGAATAGGCATTTTTTCTTGAAAACGTGGTTCTCTACATTTTTGTTCATAAGCATTTTTCAATTTTGTTGCACCGTTTCCGAGATATAGATGACGATATCTTTTGTGTTTTACAGTCTTGCTTAAGGTCGCTGCCAGTCAAAAACGGGGCAAAAAAAATTGAAAAATGTAGATACAAAATTGAAGACAATGAAATTTTTAACAAAAAATGTCTAAAAAGATTTGCTGTAAAAGCGATTTTTATGTCAAAAAACGGTTTTTCAAAGAAAAATTTTCAATTTTGAATCCTGCAGTGCGGAAGTCCCTAAAGGGGCCCCAGAAACGATAACTGCACAGAAGATATAAAATTTGTTTTGCAAGAATGTTTTAAAATTTAAACTGCTTAAAAAATATTTTTAAAATTTACTAAGCGTTAAAATCCGGGTCGTTCATTCCTTTTATCCAGGTTTAATAATATCTGAGCTGACCTACAAACAGAATGAAATTTGTCCATCATAATATAATAGTATTTATCGTACTTTTGATAAAAATATGCCAAACAAATGTACACATTTCGATGAACTCACAGAATTGCAGATAAAATTAAGTAAAATAGAAAGAAATGCTGCGATATAATCACGTTTGTTGACGATTTTGTCTCCAAATGCTAGAGTTATCAGATATGAATTTGAATTTATTTTATCAAATGAAATAACAAAAAAAGTCTGCAATCATTGAAAATTCCTCCATAATATTATAAACAATAATTATGATATTTTATCTAATTTCCTACGAAAAGACGTCTTTGGGCGTCAAAAACCGACTTTATCCAGTAATAATAATAATAATAATTTTTTTTTATTTAGGAAATTTAGACAAGAACCTGTACCTGATTGCCCTAAAAGGTTATTCAACTCTTAGATTTCTCGCACTCGTCTACTCGGTCAGTTATCTGTAGATTTTCGCACTCATTGCGTAAACTACTATTATCTATCAAGCAAATATATCACATTTTCGACAAGCCAATTCCACGTGATTTAATAACCGATAGAAACTGAAAATTAAATTTAAATAAGATCAATTTATTTATGTTTATTAATTTATTCTAATCGTAACGTACAAGAAAATTCTTGCATTGTACTTTTAAAATATTAATACCAACACATTGACTACATCCTGTTTTTTCAAAAGCGTACGAGTCTTTTCATAATACCATTGCAATTTAAAATTAATTCCAAGTACGGAAACAAAAATAAAATTTAATAAAAGTAATGATTAATAGTATATTATGTACCGAGGCGGATAATGCTTCATTACGCGATTCGCAAGGCTGCAATTAAGCGTCCGGTCGGAAACTGACCACTTTCCGACCGGCGAGTCGGAAAGTAAATAGAAACTTAATAGGATTAATATCGACAGGCGAAATCCAATGTAGCTTCCAATTTAGTTATCCCGATAGTAATCTAATCCAATTTTTAGGTGGCGGAGCTTTGAAAGAAAATTAAAACAAAGAAAAATAATTTGTTGGCAAATTTTTTCATGTCTGATAAATTGCTAAATAATCGCGTTTATATCGGTAGATTTGGTTGAGAAAAAGGTCGATGTAAATAAAACAACTTGAGTTGCATCAGATCCAGACAAACTCTTTTGAAATTATACTTCCTTGAACGAAGTTGTCGATTTTCTTTGGTTTCTCGAAACTTTCCTGCTAGAAAAATTTCGTTCGATCACCTATGTATAGCTACAATGTCAAATAACTTGGCAGATCGTTTAATATTTCCTACGTCATGCGAAGATCGCAAAATCTGCCATTTTACCTGCATTTTCGCCACGTCAATATTATGAGAGTGCATATCGAGACAAAGGATGGCCTGATGGGCTTCATCAATACTTCTCGATAATATGGTTCGAGCCAATGCCAGATTAATATGTGTGAACAGGCTTTCCACTTAGGATGATTTACGAATTCATTTATTATCCACGTTAGGAAAATAGGTTGGTATTAAATTGTTATGAACACCGCATCGGTGAGAAAATCCATTAGCCTCCCACCGACGCCCATTTCAAAATCGATTTTGACAAAATAATGTGACAATAAAGAAAAAATAAGAGTCATAACAAAAATGAATTATTTCATTTCCACATCAACGATACCAGTTTAGGTGTACATTAGAAATATGACGGAATGATTAGATTAAAGTGTATTGTCTCGAAAGTGAGACCTTTCCTTCCTGGGAGAAAGAAACCAAAAGAGAAAAATGAAAACTGTTCTGCATCCAAAAAATTCTACACCTTCGCAAGATATTGCAATTTTTTCGCTTCAATAATTTGGCAGAAGCACAACGAATAAATTGACGTCAAATCCCAAATATAAATTTATAATTTTATTTTTGCCCCAAAGTGGGCCACGCGCGAAATTTGAATATTTTCAATAAATTATCGAGCCGATTGTTATAAAAATGCGATAAGATAAACCATTTTAGTGTAGACGTAGTACGAGCATGAAATGACCCAAGGCTTCCCATATTTCTATTTCAAGTTCAGCAAGTCTGATCAAAAGATCCAATACAAAGCCCAATAGGAAGGAATATAAATAAATTGGAAATCATGTGTTCGCTTTTCACGTCCAGGGAAATATTCGAAATAAGAAATATAAAACTGAAGAAACAAACCAAAATTTCAATTTTCTTGAGTTTCATATTGGAATCTTCTTCCACTAGTGAAAATTACTAAATAAACAAGTTTTAATAAATTGACTGCACTACACTATTTGTTTAAGCAATTGCAATGTTGTTTTATTATTAAAACTTAAATTTAAATTCACAATTTGTTTAGAACGCGAAAGTCGACGCTTCTCCTCGGCCAAAAAATACTCCCGTGCACTTGACTAATTTTCTTTTTTTTTTCACTAATAATTTCGAATTAAAGTTATCTCATTCGAACGAATTGATAGGTCTAACTAAAAGTCAAGATGTTTTTGTACTGAATTCTCAGTTAAATTCATAATCTCAAGAGACAACGTAAAGTCTAATCAGTGGCGTATCAAGTGGACTAAAGATCAACGACACATCATATAATCTACTAAACAATATTATCAATTTTACGAAAATCACACAATTTTTTCTTTACTTTATTACAATAAGTTATTAAATTGTTATAGATTAACCTAAGCAAACACGTTTAAATTATTATTTATTTAAAAGCTACCTAACAATTTACTAATTTCTTGCTTTTAATAAATAATCAGAGAAACATCCGCTGCAGAGGGCGCTGTCCGCGCGTCCCGCACACATGTAGACGTGAACCCGCAAGAATCTTTCTGAACAAAATGCAAATCTAAACGAAAAAAAAATTTTTTTTAATTTTTAAGATGGCGCGAGAAGCATCCGCTAGGTGTGAAAGGGGCTTTACTTTTGGAATAAACCCGCCCCAGACCAAATTACAAAGCAGCGGTCGGTACTTATTGACTAAACGTAAACAACGTTTACTGCAGATAATAATGAATCGTGAACACAATCAACCCACAATCGAGATGTAAATGAATTTAAAAAGTGGACACTTTTCACTACTTTCCAGCTCATCTCTTTATATTTTTCCCTTATAATTTTAAATTTGCATTTTTTCTCAAACGGCAACATCGTTCACAATGTTCTCCAATTATAATTTAAAAACGCTGACTATTCGTTTAATAATTTTTTAATTTTCCAATGCAAGAGAGCTCACATGATAGATCGCTTCGGTGGTTTGCCATTACCTACCAAAACTTTCTGACTTGGAGATATCGTCAATATCAAATCTTAGGTATTGCTGATGATCAGCAGTCTGGAAGAATTTTTTTTTGTTGGATTAATAGGTAGGTATTAGCTTTGTTAGCTATCGATGTCAAGTCATCGTTCGATAGGCAGTTCAATGGTTGATTATATGAAATCAATTGAAAATATTTGTTCCATAGATAAAAAAATAATTCTGGAAAGAAAGTTTATATGCAGAACGCCGACGAGACGCAACGCCAACGATTCGGCGTTCTGCATAAACCAACCTTTAGTGCCGCATCGTACGTTGCTACGCTACCCTGATGCATACTCCAGACTTACAAAAAATATTATTCCTCATTATTAGTATTTGCTAAATTAAATTTCTTTGAAAATTTAAATTAAAGGCAAAAATCAATATTTATGCTAAATAAATTTGTATATTACACGAGAATAAATTTAAATTTTAGATATTATCAGAATTTTTAATAAAAACATATTAATTTTTCGTATTAAATTATATTCACGCTAAAATAATTCTGACGTCGAAACATCCTAGACATTATGTGGCGTAGCCTCTCAGGAGCTCGCTCCCTCCCTGTTGGTTTAGACTACTTTTTGTGTTGTGTTTGCAAAACTACATAAACATAATCAAAAAACCCACTTTATGATGAATTTTGCCTTCCTCGGAGAATGACGAAGTTCTCCACACTTCACCAAACTCGGTTCATTTATTTCTGGGTGAAAGGTCCTTCTTCATAACATATTCGTTTTCTTCTCCAAGCCTACAGATCTATCTTGGGCTTTAGATCACAGCAGTGTATTCAACTCGATTAAAATTTAAACCGCGCGGCTATTCGCTTCCCAGTCGGCCGGTATAGGCTTTATGCCATACTATGGTCCTGCGCAAGACCCTAAGCGATGGTATAACTAGCAGGTGCTTCCTGTGAATAAAATAATCCTCCCGAAATGAACTCATCACATCAGTTCCAGTTATCTTCGTGATCATTCGGTTAATAAATGACCACGCTTTAAACGTATAAAAATGTTAATGAATCAATAATTGGTATCTTGATTAATTAAAGTTTCACTTTAGATAAAGAAGTTAAAAATAGCGATGCTTGTAATGCTACGATTTTTATATGACACAATGACATTGGTTGTAGAGTACATAACTTATCTGAAAATTTTCCACGCGTACACCTGACATCGAATGATCAACGCAATTTATTAAACCTTTCCACGATCTTAAAAAAATTTCAACAAAACACTAACGAGATTTGAAATTCGTGCCGCTGTTATTCAACAAAAGTAACATCCAATCAAAGAAAATCTACACTTCCGCATAGCCAACCCCTTGTATCGGTATCGATTTACTGCGTTGGCTTTTCAGGGTCAGAATGTGCTGGTATAGTCGGAAAATTGAATTAGAATATCTAGAAAACTTTCTGAAAATGCCGAACAGCCCGGGAAAAATACATCGTTGAGTTGGTTTATATTTCAATCACGAACGTACCGCATTAGTGCAAAACAAAACATGCCGTGTATCCACCACATTTCCTACTTTTTGGGATTGCTTTTCGCGAGCCGTCTCACTCTGGTTTTTCTTATCAAATGTTTTCAAAACCCTCGGTTCATCATTTCCGCTTTGAAATAGTTAAATTTCCAGCAAAAACGTAAACGAAAAATTGCAATATAAAAACGTTTACATTTTCATTTTTGGCAAAAATATTAGAAATTTATTCAAATAAATTTAAAAAAAAGTTCTCACGCAAACGCATAATTAACATTCAAAACTTTTTGAGGGTTAAGGTAATGAATTTTCAACTTTCAAGATCAAACGTTCGACCCTCGACCGACTTTTCAACGCAGCCCAAATTGGAAAAACCACACATGCAAGATTTGGCCGGATTCGAAATGGAACTAATTTCAAATTCGATTAAGCCTGAGCCGTCCCGTCCGATGGAAAAAACCTATACAAACGAAATCAGCTCAAGTTACGCGAAAACCAGGCCGGAAAATTCGCCTTTGTTAAGTTATTTTGTTTACATTTACTTTTTTGTGTTTATTATTGTGTATCATGAAGTTTAATTAGACTCCGTCCTCGACCTTTACTTTTCATAATAACAATAACAAAAAACTGTAACACGGCAGTTCACCGTGACCTTGCGCTCAAAACGCTGCGACAACTGTGGAAGCAGCAATTATTTGCTTTCCAAAATTTCCCACAATTTTCTCGAGAAAAAATAATTATGGAAATCATTATTTTTTTCTACGACCACTTGAAAACTGACCAAAACAAATTCGAGATTAATTTTCCTCATTCTCATTCTATTATTTGATTCTTTTTCGTTCAGTAATCTTATCATTTCGGGAGATGTAAATTCGCTGCGATGGTCATGATCGTAATCTATTTTAATCTGACCCTTGAGAGTATTTACATACATCGCTTCCGTTACAAAGGGACAATATTATAATCATGCAAATTAGAACAACAATTATTATTGAAATATATGGGACATAAAATGATACTTCGAGTGAGGAGAATAAATTCCGCAATAATTAAAAAAACCACAAACAACGCGAGAAGTCCAAGGCCTAGTATGAGTATGAAAAGGTATGAATGATGCAAGATTAATAAAATTTCCATCAACATTTTCTACTCCTGTCCTGAAAGTACCTACGTCACTTTTAAAAGAAATTTCAAGGTAAAAAGTAGGCTACCAAAAAATCAATTTTACACAGCTTTGATCAAATCTTCAAATGGCAACTTTATAATTGGTAAGGTATTTGTCTAACCAATGAGAACATCCATTTTAACTTGGAGTCACTGAGACCGGACAACCACCTCAATCGCATACTATAACGCGACGCACGCGGGCCCTCTGCCTAAAGGCAATATTTAAATCTCAAAAATAGGATGTGCAAACTAGATGCTATTTGAAGTTTGGGGAGGTGTAGAATACCGCCAGGTCACCAGCAATTATGTTCAAATGATTGTGACTTCCGTACCAGGAATTTAATTATATTCTGTGAGGTGTTCCACACCCCCAGACCTCCCGGTGAGAGTTTTCACGACGCATAGATATATATGCTGTACTTATATAAATATGCACTAAAACTTTTTGTTAAAAGTTTTCATATGAAGGTAAATCACACAACGTACACACACACACACACACACGATTGGGTTTTCAAACCGGGGGATCTGGGGGGTATGGAATACCCCCCAGTGCATCAGCAATTACAGTTGAACGATTTTCCGTTTCAGGAATTTAACTTTCTAAAAGGTCTTACAATTACTATGTTCTAAGGGATGTTCTACACTCCCCGGTGCAAAGTTTTACGGTACATGATGTGTGAATATGCACTAAGACCTTTTGTTTATAAAACTGGGGGTATGAATTGTATACAAATGACGTATAAATATATTTTTTCTGACTTGAGTGAAAAATTTTTATTACAAAAATAAATCACAAAATGTATACACACACTTTTGGGTTTTCAAACCGGGGGGTCTGGGGGGTATGGAATACCCTCCGTGCACCAGCAATAATTATATTTGTCGAAAAAAAAAATTAAAGTTAAAACCCCGCAGTATTTAATTTTTCTTGTCAAAATAAAATTTTTGAATTAACTTTTCGATTCCAGGCTTAGAAAGGGAATTAAAAAACATTAATATTTAAATAAAATAAATTTAATATTAAAATTTAAAAACAAATTTATTTTAAAATTTAAAAAAACCTTTAAATTAAATTGTTTATCTCGACTGAAAATTTAATTTCCTTGATTTAGCACTAAAAATGAGAAATTCCCTGACAGAATTAGGGAAATCTTAAATTTTCTACGGCTTTTCCAGATTTTTCAAAGAAGTGGGAACCCTGTAATTGCTATATAGGGAATAATCAGTGGTGTATTTATGTAAAGGGAGGCCCGGGCCCCCTCTGTAACTAATCAATATATAAAATAACATAACTACAATCATTTTTGTTATTAAAATATTTAAAGTCTTGAGCAATTTTTAAATCCTTCCTTAAATCCTTTAAATCCTAATTTAGGTCAAAAATTTAATTATTAAAAAATTACTTTTGTATTTCATATTTTACATTTCCATTTTAAATGCTATTTTGTTTACTATTTACTTTTTTCCCCCAAAGTTCTTTGGGATGATAATCTCGTTAATCCCTTTGTGCGCACCAGGGATAGACAATTTCGCACACAATTTTGTGAAAAATCTCAAAATTATGAAGTCATTCCAGTCTAATACAGCTTTAAAATCTAAAACCAAGGGCGGATCTAGGCAAAGTTCCTGGATGAAGGAATAAATATATTATGTATTTTAATAAGAATATTAATATTTTAATATTTTTAAAATTTCAACAAAGCAAAATGTAGTAAATTTTGTTGTTTTTTTAAGGCTCATGGGTGGGGGTTGATATCCTGTTGTAGCTGCCTTTGCCAGGCAATCTTACAAATGAGGAAATTTAGAATATTCAAGAAAATCTTAAGAGAGCCAATAGCTAAGGAAATCTCAAAAAATTAAAAAAAGAAATAAAAGAATTAATCTATGGTCATGGTCGCCGGCAGCAGGGTGCAAGGGGGTGCACTTGCACCTTCCTGCCATGAAAGAAAACACACAGAAAAAGATTAAGAAATAAATTTCTAGATGTGCAGATCACTAAGATTTCATAGAATTTCCTTTAAATTTTCGTGGATTTCTTTTCACTCTTGTATATCACGATTTTTCCTTCGGTTTTCCAGTTAGTACAAAACTAAGGGGGAATCGCCGGAAAAATTGTGTTTACTAGTGAATGGAAATCTGAAGAAATTCTGAAAAATTCCAAGACATCTCAAGAAACAGATTTTTAGAAAATGTGTAGAAATATAGATAATCTCAAGAAATCCATAGAAATTTCAAGAAAATCTTAGGAAACTTTAGAAAATTTTAAAGCCAATGAAATGACAATTTCTCCATCATTTTTCCACTTATTAGTAAAAAACGAGCGGGAAATTTTAAGAAATCCCAGAAAATTTTAGAAAATCCATAAAAATGACACTAATTTTACAATTAGGAAATAGAAAATCTAGAAAATCTTAGAAAAATATCCAAAAAATCTTGTGAAGTGGGGGGGGGGGGGAATCACATAAAATTCTAGAATATTTTAGACAATCTCAGAAAATTGAAAAATAAAAAAATCATCTATATATTTTTTAAAATATTTAATTAAATTAAATAGGGGGGGGGTAGTTACTCGTCTCTATATCCGCTGTTGTTTGGAAGGAATCCTTTGGAAATCACTGGAAATTCATGGAAATCATCGGAATTTCGAATCCTGTATACAAATTTTTTTTTGTATTTTATAAAAGCAGGGCCCCCGTTAACAACTTTGCACACGGGTCCCTCACCAGCTTGTTACGCCACTGAAAAACAACATCAACAACAACAACAAAATGGGGTATTGCATTATTTTCAATGGAGATTCGCTGCTGCATATCAATATCCTGTGCAGAAAGAGAAAATTTTTATTTTAAGAGTATTAGGTTTCATTAAGGTAATTATGTTGAACATAAAATCAAATGCGAAAACAAAAATTGGCCTAGATTAGCAAGGAAATTAGAACTTATCGATCAAAGTCGCAAACAATAGCTGCTATTTATTAAGCTCTCAGACGCCATCAAGTCTAATAGTTTCAATCTGGATGAAAAACATGCATTGACATACTTTGAAAGCTGATGTGACAACACATGATTTTCCCATTTAGTAGATCCAATTACCAGGTACACTAATTGCATCTGTTCAAAAAATCGAGAAATTTCCCAGAGTTAAATAATATACAGTAACGGAGTAAATTAAGCACTTAAAAATTAAGAAGAAAAAGAAAAAAGTGGCTTCGATAATTGTTTTGAAAAGGAAGTAACAATCAACTTTTATAATCGCAAATGACAATAAAAAATAATAATTATGTTATTTTGAACTCATAAATTGTTAAATCTGTAAATTGCGCGGTCGATAGCCTTTAAGATAATTAAAAAAAATACACGCAATTAAAATTAAATATTAATAAAATTAATCACAATTTAATTTATTTCTTTTATCGAAAAATTTTAAAAAAACTGATTTCATTTTCGGCTATTTAATCCGTTTATTTAAAATTTGATCCAAAAATAAAGCTCTGCAAGTTCAAGTTCAAGTCCTGCTAATCGATTTTAGGGATGGGAAACTTTCCGGGGCGGAATTTATGCTCCAAGGAAATGAATACATTTTCTTAGGTGTTATTATCGGTGTAAATATGTCACTTAACTACAATTTATTGATTACAGCTTGAAATAGACGACTTCGGTTGCAAAGCTAACTCGAAAGCCCACAAGTAGTTCCCAGGAGTTGGAGTTGGAAACTATGCCGTTCCTTTGTGAATGTCTGAATATCTCAAGTTCTCCTTCAAAAAAAAAATCAACGAGCTTTAATTAATTCACTGCGACAGATCGGCAGGACAGGGGCAGAACAGCATTTCTAATAACCGCGGATTAAATCGGATAAAAAAGTATTTTACTTACAAATGATGTTCTTCTGTGATAATCCATAAATTCATTTTTAATTTTACAAATCACAAACAATCGATGGTCGTTAATAGTTAATGATAATTAGAGTCATGGATTCCAGACGCGAATCGTTGCGTAATTTAGCTGTAACCTTTATTTACTGTTTGAAATATTAAACTTCCACGATGATAATTTCGCCGTTAATAATCGGCGAAGTGAAAATTCAAAATACTTTGATCGCGCAAGTACGCATTTGGCTTGTCTCTTACACTTGGCAATTGCAATTACATACATAACTATTTATAAATTTCAAAAAAGAAAATAAAAATTGTTATGCCCGGTATACGATAATCCGAAAGGTATATATCAAAGTGAAACACAAGTAAGTTACTTGGCCAAACATTGATATCCCGAGTTTAAAAAAACATTGGAATATTTTTGATGATCCACAGATATTTACGTTTGTCGAGCCACATTCAAAATAAACAACATACATAATAAAAATATTCCTGGTTGCAAATAAAATAAACTCACCGTTGGGGCATGGCCGAAATTTGTGATCAGATCAAAATGAGCGAATCAGCGTAGTACTTGAAAAACATGCAAGTCCGCCAAAAAACTAAATCGGAATCAATATTTTAAGTTCACAGCTGTTGTGTTAGGGGAAACACATTCGCAAGGGAGACTTTCAAAAAAGTTATGAAACATTCAAAAGTCCATTCAAGCTGAAAGAGAAATTTTGGTTAGCATGTTTACTCGTCCTTACGGTCATGTACCTCATATATCAAAAATAAAACGTTGGCATAAAAATGAATTAAAAATACGCAAAATAATATATTACTGAATGCTTACGTAAATCGTTACTGCACCGAGAAAAATTAATTTGCTATCCCAGCAATGTGGCAGTGGGCCTATCACCCGTCCGATGGAGGGTTAATTAGTAATTCAGGTAAGATTGTATTGTAACATAATCAGGGGCAAGCTGGAATAAATTCTATTAATTTTATTTGGACCTTCAATAATTTTCCACAGTCTAGAAACTTGGGGTTTGGCCTGTATTTGAAAAAACCACGCAAAAACAACAAAAATAAGTTTTCCAAATTGGTAGTTTTTCTAAAAACCTCGAAATTTCCTCGATTTGATAAATATTACATTTTCTATCAGCGCTAACAAAGCAAAAGGTGAAACCTTCTTTCATTCTTTCATTTTGGAAACCCTGTGTACTCTGATGGTTGGAACTCTAGAACCTATCGATTTCCAGATTTATTTTTTAATTTAGACTTGAATCTACTTACTGTATTTTTATAAACTTGACAATTTCCAAATATTAGAGGTCCAATTAAAAATATAAATAATATTTATTCTAGTCTGCCCCTTAATTTGTTTTGCTAATGATATAGGTAATTAAAAAGTTAAATATTTATGTATGACATATTTATATTTATTTATACAGTAGGGATTTAAATATTTCATATTTTAACTTCAAATTTTAGTTTAAAAAATTCGTTCTGTTAAAAATATTAATATAATATATTATGTATTATCTCCACGTATATGTACAACATAATAATATACATACACACATAATAATATTATATCGATTATTCATTTAAATCTCATTTATAATATTGTAAAATACATGCAATATTATAAAATTTACTTTTTTTAAATGTAGCTAAATATAATATACTATTCTAATACATAATATATTTTTAATTTGTTCCTCGTTTTAATAATATAATAATAATGACTAGTAAATAGCAAAGTAATTGATTAATTAGTGAATACAATGGAACTCAATTTATGTGCAACTCGATTGGTGTGTAACTCGATTGAAGTGCAACGCGATTCAATTAATTGACAAAAGGTTCCTGAGGGAGCGAGTTTCGTACGTAATTCTAACATAATAAACTAACTGGAAAACCCGTCCGTGGACGGTGGATATTTTTTTAGCGGTAAAATACCGAAACATTTAATTTCGTTTCTCGCTACTGGGGGATTCCCCGTTCTCTTATATTTTCAAAATAACGCAAAAAGTTGCTGCTAAACTTTAAATATGTTTTTATAATATAAAAATAAATAAAGTTTTAAAATTCTAATTTTGTTTAGCCAAACGTTTTAATTTCCCATACTTTTGCTCAAAAACAAAAAATTTCCCAGCTTCTTCTGACGAAATTTGTATAATTATTCTGTATTCTGTAGGTATTCTAGAAGAGTGGGAATTTTATTATATGTACTGGAGGGTTTACATTTTTGACTTTGACTTACATTTTTAAAACTCCCCATCTAAGTAACACAGAAAGTTGCTAAATATAAAGTCAGAAATGTAAACCGGGGGGTCTGGGGGGTGTGCATATCACAGGATTTACACTCTTTTACAATACCTTAAGCATTAAGAAATTCAAATTTCCTGGTTATTCCTGACGAAATTTGTAAAATTATAAATTCCCCATCTTCTCCAGGTATTCTAAAGAATAGAAATCCTGTGATATGCGCTGGAGGGTGTTCCACACCCCCAGACCCCCCGGTTTACAATTGTGACTATATTTTTATAATAAACTTTCAAAGCAATACAGAAAGTTGCTACTAAACTCCGTGCTTAATTCTCCGTCTTCTTCAGGTATTCCACAAAAGTGGAAACCCTGTGACTGGGATACTATGTTCTCTATTTCTCCTTTTTGTATTTCTTCTCATTAATCATGTCTGCGTGTTCCGGTTTTTCTAACCAAAAATATGAGATGCTGTACATTTAGATTTAGAAATTAACAAGGAAACAAGGCGACAATCCCAAATCTGAGAACCCTTTTTGCCCGTCTCGATCCTTTGTGCACCCCCCCCCCCCCAGAACAAAATTCTAGATCCGCCCCTGATGATGTAGCAGCAGCGTTCCGATTTTTTATATATAAGTAGAACGTCGGACGTCAAAAATCCGGACCGTAGATAATCAGGATTCAATTCCGGTGAAAAAAAAGTTGAAATTAAATTAAAAAATTAAAATAAATCAAACAAAAGCGTTTCGGCGGGGTCGTTTTTTTATATACTTGCATTAAATTAGCAAGTTTTCTTTTTGTTCTGAACTCAAATGATCATTTTTTGGTTCTTTTCGATAATCCGGACATTTTGATAATCCGGATAGGGTCCGGTCGCAATTAATCCGGATTATCGACGCTCTACTGTATTAGGATTACTAAATTTCAATTGTTTTTTTTTTATAACATAATTATTCATTTTTTTTTCAAATATTTTTAATTCTGACCTTAGTTTAATATATTTTTAGGTTGGTAAAAAATATCGACCAATCAGTGTTTTTTTTCACAAAAAAATGACACGCTGTAGCAGGAGCAGCGCGCTGGGATTTTATATATTAAGGGTTAATCGATATTTTCGGGTTCACTGTGAAAAACAATTTGTAAACTCTCAACCCGGAATCCCAACCCTTAAAAAATGAACCTATACTCAACATCATCAAAGCCATTAATCTAGTTGGATTAGTAAGATAAATTCTATTTTATTTAAATAATAATTATATCCTCACATAGCCTCACTTTACTTTTGAGTATCTTTTGATAGTTCTTGGATTCAAAAATCCACTTTTTATATTTTTAAAATTTTAATATAGTTTAATTAATAGTACAGAATTTCAGAGGAGGCTAACCCTCCTTTGCATCATTTCCCTTCAAAATTAATTTAAAAAATATATAAAATTAAGTTTGAAACTGCCCCCCAAAAGAACAATTACAGACGATCCACAAAAAGTACTTTTGCTCCGAATAACACATCATGTTTTTTAAAACGTAAAATTATTGCATTTGATTTATAAATTTAAAAAATTAAGTTTAAAATTCAAACTTTCTGCTATAGAACTAAGCAATAAATTAGTTGCATTTTTAAAAACTATCTGAATAGCAAAGTAGCAACAACGAATGTAGTGAATGTGAAAGGTAGTACTTTTGCTTTTTAATTATTTAGCCTACGGTGCCATCTTCATCGGAAAGGTCTAGGAATAAAGATTGCATGTTCGAAAAATTAAATTATTAAAACAGCGGTGTAAGCTGTCTTCTTAGCTTATTTTCAATACTTATTGGAGAAAATATATCCATCGGAGCTGTAAAGTTGGCAGCTTTTCTTTTCTGAACAAAATCGACATACATAGGGCAAAATGCATTGTAGATAAATGCATAATTCTGATCCTAGTCGCTTTGGTCTGTGGTTGCAACCTGTATTAATGCAAATTTTTCAATTTTTTTATATATTTTCTTATTTTCCATCTTAACCTCTGGTCGTTCATCCTCTAGCACTTAAACCAGATGAACACAGTGTCAATTAAAAGATTTTCAGAAACCATTTTTCAAACCCGAACTTTCAGTCTGTATCGCAAGAAGCATCAACTGTACACACTATCGACAATCAGTAAGTACAGCATGTAAATGGTAGTTTGGGCAAGTAGGACGAAGTTATAGCAATAGTTAAAGCTATTCCTTCAGGGAATCGAACCTGTGACCTTCCAACCCACTTGTGGACGTCTTACGTCTGAATTATTGTTGTATAAACTAGCTGAAGTATTACAATTAAAACTTTTAAACCCTTTTTTCTGAGATTGTCCCAATCCTGAGAGGTTTTCCTCTTGAACTCACTACATACGACGAAGATCAAAGTATTTCTAAAGTACTTTCCACATCGCCTGCCTAATCCGCGTTCGGAGTGAGAAACCAAACTCCTTATGTTCGTATAAACTGGAAAAGTTTAGTTTGAATTCAGTACAGAATACATTGTGTTCTTCTTAATCGCATTAATTCTTCATAGAGAATTTAATTTAAGTTTTGTGTTCTACGGTATTATGAAAACTTTACGGAGTTTATAGTACAAATTAAGGACTATAAGTTACTTCGTAACAAGAGAAAATCTACTAAAAACTAAATATAATTATTGTATTAATTATGTTTTTCTTTAGTCGTAATCCCTAGAATATTTTTGGTCACAAATTGCACTCGAAGATCTAGCTGATCTGATCTGAAAAACATCCCCGAAGCCGCTCCGATTCAAAAAAACGGTTTGTTTTTTTTGTTTTTAAGTTAAGTTGAAGACAACTGTAACTGATGGATTATGTACTAGGTAATGGTTTATTTTAATTTGTAATAATATTAACAATGTTGTGTTATAAATCATAGAAACATGCAGGTGTATACATACTTTAACCTTGCGATAATCATATTTAACTTCTTACAATTTAAATTCAAAGTTCTTTATTACTTGAATGTTTATAATTAATTTTTGAAAATGAAAAGTATACAAAGAAAGTAAAAGCAATTAAGTGGGTATGTGGTAATCAGAATTTATAATTAATGAAGTTAATTTTGGCAAAAGGGGCGCAGAAAGAAATAAACAATTAAGATATAAATCTTAAATCTTTGTTTATCTATTCAAAAACACACAAATAATAATGCAAATTGGATGAGGAAGAAAATCCGACATTTTTAGAAAAGAATGTCCTTGCAATTTACGTTTCGAGCGCAGTAAAACTCATTCTGCTGCAATAATAATAATTAGGAGCAGGCTTTTAAGAATTAAAAACATTAACTTGGGTTATCAGTTATGAAAATTATTAAACGGAAGTACTTACGTAATTAAAAATGTAAAGCACTGCTAGAAAACCGAAAGCATTGCGCGCAAACGATTCCAAAAAAATCACAAAAATCAAAATCGAATTTATCGTCTCGGTGATATTTTAAAAAATACAAATAAAAACTGTTACTAGGTCAGCATACGTCACCACTTGGACAAAATTTAAGATGCGCGTAAAATTACGTTATAATGACGAAGACAATGATAATAATTTTTAATGCAGATATGAAAGGTGCAATGACGTTAATGTTTTTAAAACACACTGAACGAAATCCAAATAAATGATTATTTTAGTTGCAGGGGTGAACAAAATGCGCCTGCGTCATATTCATGCGATTCTCAAAATCTTGCACCTGCCAATTCAAAAAATCATTAAAATCTTGCATTTTTCCCGCTCGCTTTTATCTTCACATTTATCACACTTTTTACTTTGTTTTGACGTACCACGCTATCCACGATTCCTATCGCACAAGTACTTATTAAAATTTATTAAATCCAATTCTAAAGGGCCCCATACACGCTCAACCATGTTGCTTACACGTCCCTAAATTAAAATTTTTAAATTACCAAGTTGAAAAGAACTCATCTATTCGCAACGCCACCACGCGGTAAAATATTAAGTTAATCAAATGGTAATGGTATAGAAAGGAACAAAAGGCGCCTATGTTACAAAATCCACAAAAAACCTCCGGCCACTTGATACCACTTTTTCTTTTGCGAAATTTTTGAAAGTTTTCCTGATTGACTCAAATTTCCTTTCAAATAACTAAAATAAGCATAAAAAACAAAGTCGTCGATAGTATTCGTAACATTTCCTAGGATTTCCTTAGATTTTCCTGCACATACAGGCAGGTTTTGTATTGGTGGAATATTTGTACCAAAACAATTAATAGAAAAGAGAACTTCAAGAATTTATCTGTTCACCTCACGTTCGTGGATCTGCACATCAGGGCCTATTTTTAACTGAGTTGGGCCCTAGGCTTTAGCAAATTTTTGGCTCAATTTTTGTGTCATATTATCAGTATTTGATTTTTATTTTACGATGTTATGTTCTTTCTTTTTAAACCCATCTGCCCATTGGGCCCTATGCAAGTGCCTAATGCGCTTAAAGGTAAAATAGGCCCTGAGTTTAATTTTAAGCAATAAAATCTGGTTCCGCTACCAAGCCACACAAGTAATAGTAATAATTGATCTTCAAACTAGCTATTGCCAAACCGGGGGGTCTGAGGGGTATGGAATACCCCCCAGTCCACAGTTTATAGTTTAGAATCTAAATTCTTGCATATTTTTTACTATTTTAGTTATTTTTTAGAAATAACCGTCCATAGTCGGGGAATTTGCTTTGAAAATTTTAGTGGAAACCCTGGATGGTTGTATGGCCTTCTAGCATTGAGGATATTTATTTCATTACTACTATGGAGTCGGTACCTTTTAATAATTGTTACTAAAAATAATACCTTAATTCAGATACGCGAATAAAAAACAAGAGATGCACTGGGGGATGCACCCGGATTGCCACAAAACAGTTTTGAAATAGCAGCTTATCGAATTTTTAAAGCAGATTTTAGAAATTTCTATAGCAAACTAGATTTAGTTTAGCTGCTATTATAAAACTGTTTTGTGGCAATCCGGGGGTCCCCCAGTGCACCTTTAGCTTTTTGTTCACGCAACAAAATCAATGCTGGGCGTATTCTACGATTCCCATTTATATCGAAAACAATTAAAAAGGAACTAGAAACTGACCTATTAGTCAATTGCCAGCTCTCTACAAGCTCACAGAAAAATTCATACTATTAAGGTCCACTTTTACAATAGTCGGTTAAATATGAGTATAACTATATAATAAGATGTAACTTAAAAGCCTCATAGGTCTTGAAGCGGAGATTCTTTCAAGTGAGTAAGTTTCTAAGTTCACGCACTTGATCAAGTAATTCTATATTTGCATGTCTCAGAAGTAGCTACCTCTAGTATGGTTAGTTTATGTTTAACTTCAAGCTAAACGAATTTATTATTATAACTTAAAATATTAATAACTGAGCTTCAATTGGTAAACCGGAGGGTCTGGGGGGTATGGATTACCCCCCAGTGCACCTTTTGCTCTTTGTTTGCGCTGCAAAATTAATGCTAGGAGTTTTCTACGATCTCCAGGCCTCAGAAAAATTTAGAAAAAAGAATCTTGCCATTTTACGGCAAAAGTTGCAATTACATACATTGTACATAATAGGGTCAGAATTTTAATCTATTCCCAGTGCCTATTTTTAACTGAGTTGGGCCCTAGGCTTTAGAAAATTTTTGAGTTATTTTATCAGTGTTTGATTTTCATTTTACGATTTTATGTTCTCTCTTTTCGGGCCCCTGGCACGTGCCTAATACGCCTAGTGGTAAATTAGGCCCTGGATCTGCATAAAGCTTACGATACAGTTCCATGACAAAAAATGGTATCAGTGGGATTTATTTTTTGTATTTTTATTTTATGCATTTAGTATTTATGTAAATACAAAATTTATATGAAATAAACTCAAACAAAGAATATTCAAAGTGGGGGCTAAGCTAGAGATAAACTTGCAAAAAATCGAATATCTGGTAATTGGAGAATAGGGAAGAGACCTTGAAATAGACAACGCATTTATTAGGAATTGTCGTTCATTCAAATATTTGGGTGAAAAAGGGAAAATCACTGTTGATGTACAGAATAAAATAGGGCAACGAAAACGAGCAATTAAACAACTGAATTCTGTACTATGGAATGATGAAATAACAAGAAAAAATAAATCTATTATATATCAAACTAATCAGGGCCTATTTTACCATTAGGCGCATTAGGCAACTGCCTGGAGCTCAATGGCCAGAGAGGCCCGAGAGAACATAAAATCTTAAAATAAAAATCAAATACTGATAAAATAACCCAAAAATTGGGCCTTCGATGCTATCGGTTACACTTGAAATTTGCTAGATCCTAGGGTCCAAATCAGTTAAAAATAGGCCCTGATTGCAAGTTTTCCTACAAAATATATTCAATAGATTCACTGAAAGAGGAGGGAGGTAGCATTCCCCGAAAACAGGTTCTTTTTATTTTTTTAATGAAGTTTTGTACATCATAAAACTTTCGGTTTTGAAACCGGGAGGTCTGGGGTACATGGAATGTCTTCTAGTACATCATAAATTGTGTTAAGTTGTATTCCATAATCAAGTTACGGCGCTAACAAAATACAAGTGCACTATAGGGTATGCTATACTCCCCAAACTTGGTTCTGAAAGAGTAAAAACTTTTTTTTTAATAAAATTAATCCAAAAATATGCGAACAAACTTTCCGTTTCTGAAACCTGGGGGTCTGGGCGGCATGCCGTCCAGTACGTCATTTATTGAGTTAAAAGTTATTGAGTCAATAAATAACTGATGTGCTGGAGGGCATTCCATGCCCCCCAGACCCCCCGGTTTCAGTAACAAACAGTTTATGGCCACAATTTTTGATTAATTTGATGGAATTAAGAACTCTCACTCGTTCAGGATCAAATTGTTCAGGGCATATGGAACACCCCTTGCATGGGGAGTACATGGAAAAACAGAGGACTTTTTTTAGGTTTTCACCTTTCTCTCAATACAACAGGTATACATCAATAGAACAACAGTCACATCAGTACATTTTTGGGTCCTGGTTGCAGTTGTAAAATAAGTAATAATAAACCAGTACAGTCCTGGTAATACCAGTACGAATGGTCACTTTACCTTTAGTAGTAAAGGAGGAGAGAGAAGTCAATAGTATGGAATATGGAATAAGCGATTAGTTTTGCATTTAATTAGTTGAGGAATAAATCACTAATTGTGATTTATTTTACAAAAATACAAAAATGTTCAATTATTGTGCCGAAGAAACGAAGGATAATCTGAATTAAAAGGGGGGCACCTTCAGTGTGTACTGCTGCGAACTATAAATGTATTTTGTTCTAGAAGAGGGAATAAAACCAATCACGAAAGATGAATACAAATTTCCGTATGCGAGACTGGAGAGACTCGAAACGGTCTGTGAGATACATGTACTGGTACATTAGAGGAGGGGGAGCACTGCCGTGATCTATAAATGCACTTTGCTGTAAAAAACTGAAAGGTTCTTATTAAAATAATAAAACCGATTAGAAAATATACACACAAACTTTCTGTTTCTTAAACCAGGGGGTCTGGGGGGTATGGAATACCCTCCAGTACAACAATACCAATTGTGCTTAAAAGCGAAGAGAATTTTAACATTGAATTTACGTAAAATTATTATACAAAATATATTTCATAGATCAGAGCGAGGGGAGAACTGTTGGGGAAATCTGGTGTACAAGTGTAAGGAAATCTGGAAAAATCTTAGAAAAGCCCCGTAGAAAGAAATTTAGTATACAAAAATCTGCCTTGTGACTCGCCTCTCGGATCAGAGGTTTTCAAACATTGTAAACCTAGTCGCGACCCACCAAAAATCGACTCAATTAGGGAAATCCCGTCGTAGATTATTATTGGTACCCTGGAGTGTGGAAGAAGGTTCTTATCTAACGGCAGTTCCAATTTTACAATTAAACGCATGCCTAGGGCCCAATGGCCTGAGGGGCCCAAAAAGAGAGAACAGAAAATCGTAAAATAAAAATCCAACACTAGGAAAATAACCCAAAAATTCGGCTTTCGACGCTATTAGTTACACTCGAATATAAGGGGCCCGAAAATTTGCTAGAGCCTAGGGCCCACCTCAGTTAAAAATAGACTCTGAAACTAATAATTGTCCCGGGTTGAAGTGTATCGCCATTTTGCTGTTGCTTATAGTATTTTTTCTACAACATCATCATTGTCCAATCCATTTTGGCCATTAACGTCATTGACCGGCCAAAGACGTAAATACTACAATCAGCTGAAAATATCTTCATCATTGCCCACCGTTAACGGCCGTTGACGTCATTGTCTGGCCATTAACGCCCAATTTAGTATACTAGTGAAGGTAAATTGAAAGACTATTACATGAACATGAAATCATGTTGTTCTACATATGAAATTCTAGGAAAATCAAAATTCGAGGAAATAAGAAATCCGAGTAAATCCTATGAAAACTTAGAAAATCTCAGAAAATTCAAAGAAATATTAAAATTCTGTAGACCAGCAGTCCCCAGCAACCTACTTGTCTGCGAGAAAATTTCTAAAAATTTAAATTTTGAAATGTAAAAATATTTAGATTTTTCAAAAAATTTTTTATGAACTTCGAAAGTGTGAGTTTACTGGTAATATTCACCTTTTCCGCATTATCGATTAAACTTTTCCATGGCAACAAATAATCCTGAAGTTGCTCTTAACAACAGAAACCAACTGTTCTCACAGTTAGGAAAACGACGCCGACATCTTCAAAAATTAAGAACCAAGTAAGTAAGAGGAATTTTTGTATTTATCTACCGGATTAATTATTGTGTAAATTAGTAATTTATCATATCTTCTGCTGCGTCAGTGGTCCTACATTATATAACACTCGCACCGCCACTGGTGGTTGAAGTACCTAATAAAAATTTAATTAATTTACATAATGAAAATGTTGTTACATCATAATAATTTTTTTTAAAATTGCGTTTTATCTCACAATAAGTAGGCAATTTTTCAGCCTTTGAATAAAATAAGTGGGCCACTATTCCTTTTCTATTTATAAACTTACTTCCATGTGCGGTTCACTCCAGATGGAATTATTATTACCAAATAAGTTAGAAATTTTAAATAAAATGTGTTAATGGTATGTAACATTTTAAGCTATAAGTATAATCAATTGACATTTAGAAAATTCAAAATTGGGTCGTTTCCTCATTTCTTAATCCATATTGCGTTAACCCATAATTTGAACCGCGATTACTATAAATACTATTATCAATCAGTACCTACTCATTTGACCTAATTTATCATAATTTTTGGATATGATGATTAATCAAGACAGATTAGATAATAAATAATTTTTCAAAAAAATAATAGCTAAGCAAAAAATCGAAATAATTGCGCACGCGCGTCTAACGCTGTGAATATACTCTTTGACGTTTCCAATTTATACTCCATGGAAGAATCTCTAAAAACTTTCAAAAAATTTACTGGTGTTGTAAATTCATCAGGAGAAATGGAGAAATTGTTTACCTTAGTGTTTGTTAAAAAAAATAGAGAGATTTTAATGGGATTAAAAGCACGTGGATTTGGTGTAGGAATGTGGAATGGTTTTGGCGGTAAAGTTGAAAACAACGAATCGATTGAGGAGGCGGCAAAACGCGAACTCAAAGAAGAATGTAATTTAACCGTATCTAGCCTAACGCATTTGGGAATTGTAAAGTACAAAGTCGAAAATCATCCTCTTAAGTCCATCGTTCACGTCTTCACTGTTCGAGATTATGAGGGCAAGATAGTAGCGGGAGAAGAAATGAATCCAATTAAGTGGTACAAATTCGAAGACATTCCGTATGAAAGCATGTGGCCCGATACCAAACTCTGGTACCCTTACATGTTGGCCGACAAGTATTTTACCATCTTTGTCAAGTACAATAATGATGGAGAGATTATTGAAAATCAGTCCAAAGAATTTAAGGAATTATCTGAAATGCTCGATAAAGTCGATTGATTATTTCTCATTGTAACGAATCTTTTTATTGTAAATTTTAATAATTTATCTTTTACGTTCCTTAAACAGTTACCGTTCTTGTGTTATTAAAATTGTATTTTTATATTATTTTCGTTTTTTTTAATTGTTTATTTGTCCGGTGCAAGATTTTCAACTTTGAAATTCAAAATTTCAATTTTGAAAGTCAGCCAGTCTTCTTCTATTGTAGATATCAGAAGAGCTGGCATTTTCAATTTTCTTTGGAATTCACATATTATTTCATTTTTTCAAACAAATTTCAATTGATTGTCTTCCACAAAATTAGAATCATTTTCCAACTATACGTTTAATTTTACATTAATCGAGCAAATCTCAGGAAAGTCAAGGAAATCTCAGAAAATTAAAAAACTAAATAATAAAACTTATCTCGATTATTCTTAAGATTTCCTAATTTCGTAAGATTTTCTTTCACTTTTGTATTTCAAGATTTCCCCTCAGTTTTCCAGCAACAAACTAGCGAGAAATTATCAAAAAACTCTGGTGTAGTAGCGAAGAAAATTCTGAAAATATTCGACGAAATTTTGTAAATAGTAAATCCGAAAAAATGTAAAAAATCCTACAAAATTTTAAGTTTTTAATTTTAAATTAGAAATTCAAGAAAATCTTGAGAGAGAGGAATATCAAAGGAAATAAAATTTGTTTTTTCAAATTTCCCTTTAATTTTTTATGATGATTTCCACTTAGTTAAAATCGAGGGGAAAATCGGGTAGAAGTGAAAGGAAATTTACAGAAAACCGGAAAAATGTTAAAAAATCCCACAAAATAGAAATATCAAAAATATCTTTGAAAATTCAAGGAAATGTAGAAAATCCTAGGATATCTTAGGAACTCGGGAAAATTCAAAGAAATCTCTGGAAAGTTTCAGGATCTTAGGACATCTTGTGAAATGGAAAATCCCAGAAAATAGAAAAAATAAAAAAAGCTCATCATATTATAATCTTTGGAATTCCGAATCCTGCGTACAAAATTATTTTGAGATATTTACCCCTTGGAATAGAAATGTGAAATAGAAAAATTAAATAAATATGACAACAGATTTTTAAGTAATTATTTGGTAATTGATATGGATTTCCTAGATTTGCATACTTCATATCTGTCTATGAGTATTTCTGATATCAAATTATTGTTATGTGATCATATCCGACAATATTACTTGGTTTCGAGTAGAATCAGAGCTATACAGGTTCATCGTAAAATAAAGGATTTAAAACTCGCCAAGTGCCATTACGACAAGGTTGATTACACATAAATCATAATAATTAAGAAATTACTTTTCTTGTATATATTTTCATAATTTCAATTTTTAGGTTTTAAAATGGGAAACAGTAAAATTTACTACACGCTGATATTTATAAAAAAAGATAACAAACTGTTATTGGGCTTCAAAAAACGCGGCTTTGCAGCCAGCACATGGAACGGTTACGGTGGTAAATTGTTGCCCAACGAGACCATGTACCAATGCACCATCAGAGAATTATTTGAAGAAAGTAACTTACAAGTGGGTGAAACGGATTTAAAATATTTAGGTGTCACCACCTACAAGGAACTAAAGACTAATAGCGAAAGAATTGTTTTCATTTTTACGACGGATAAAATAAATGGAACATTAAAAGAGACGGAGGAAATGAAACCGAAATGGTTCGACATAAATAAAATTCCTTACTCTGAAATGTTACCAGACTATAAGTTATGGTTGCCATGCGTTTTAAAGGAAGAACCATTAAATGCACATTTTACTTATAATAATGGAAAAATTATCGAATTTAAAATTGGTAACTTATAGTCAGATTGGTACAAAAAATTTATTTTATTATTTTACTGTGTACTTAATTTTATTATATTTAAAAAAATCACCTAAAATTAACTTAGTGCTGTTGAGCTTCGTGCATGAGTCCCCGTGCCAAATTTCTGGCAATGGCCAAACGAATCAACTGAATTTTGTCTTTCAATTCGTTCACATAACGTTTCTCTTCCAGGCAATGCAGCAATGTGTAAGTGTCATTAGATGACATCACCAGTTTGTCACATTCTAATAAGGGTAAGGCGTCACATAACAAAGTAACCCAAAAACTAAAATTCCAGATTAGTAATAGAGAAATTTAAATATTTGCAATAAAACTTACTATGTCGGAGTTAATTTTGATGCCAGTAATGTTATTAGGAGATCTGCAGCTTCTTTGTAATTTTTTTCTTGATAAACTTTGTGAAATTCAAAATACTTTCCTAAAAATATCAGACGATCGCTAACCAGTATACAGGAACCCAAATTGTCTAGCAAATCGATGCACTGCAAATTTCCATTCTTGCAATACTCTTGTAGAAATCTGTCGGCCAGAATCGAAGTGAACGATCCATCCTGTGACTTCAAAGCCCAACTTAGAGCATTACCCAACCGCCCCCTCTGCATTAAATTCATCGCATGCACTTTACATATACTTTGAACTAGTAAAAAAAAGTTGTTAGCGACGTGAACGACAATAAAATGTAACTGGCTTACCAACTTGTGGTAAATCTCTTTTCTGAGCCTCTCGAATAATTTTTTGTACTCGAGCTTCGGTTCCCAGGGGTAACCTGCATATCAATAACGGAATGACATTTTTTCCGTCCATTTCACAATAATCCAAATAATCTAATCCGACTTGCCACAACGAGTGATGTCCCATCAATGTAGTTCCGTAATTCAATAAAAATGACTCTCTTAAACGTTTGCCCATTCTAAAAATAACAATATATTTTACTAGTTCAAATTAAATTTATAATCTCACAAATCTATGGCCTCGGTCTCTTCCGATGCTTCCAAGCATCCTGCATGATAAACTAAATCGGTCAGGTGACATACAAACCATCCGTTTTCAGACATGCATTGAATCTCTTTAAACACCTAAGAAAACAGTACAAATAATTCACGTGCAGTGGTAATAATAGAGCATTTCTTACTTGAATGATGTTCAATTCCATAGCTGCAAGCAAAACCTGATCCAAGTAGCGCATTCGTGAAGTCATGTTCATTTTTGTTATACACAGACGTGCAAAATCTCCCAACTCGTATGCTTTGACGGTAGGATTGGTTGAAAATAGCCAAGCAGCCAAAAATTCATACCAGGCTTCGCACTGATTTTTTACTTCATTCCATGCCACCTCGTCTCCCACTGCCAGCTGAAATTTTTAATAAGAAACTTTTTATATAATTTACATTTCGTTATATATTGTAAAAATTTTATTTTATTATTATATTATGTATTGTTTATATTTATGTTCTATTATTTTCATGTCACAAAAGTTTTGGTTTGACTTACCCTCATTAATTGATGTAAATGCTTATCGGATAAAAATAATTTTGCGTTGACCTTTGATTGAGCATCTAGGAGCCAATCCTTCCATTTGAAATGGTACTCCGTTACAGATATTCCATCGTACAACTAAAAAGTAAGCATATTACAAATTGAAAGTTGAAATTAGAAGAACCTTACATTATAAATGGGCATAGCTTTCAGAGTTTGTTCGGCCAACTTGAAAGGTTTACTGTCGGCTCCACTATGTAGTCTCAACAATGTCCTGACTACCTCCACTCTGCCCTGCATAAATAGACCTGTGACGGTTTCCCAATAATCCGCATGTGAGTCCAAATTTACTAGATCTCCTGCTAGCAATGTAGCAGCTCTGCGTTCGTACTTGGGAAAATGAAAACTTATCCATTCTAGTAGACGGGGTAAAACTGCATTTCCTGGAATCGTTTCAACAAACAAAATCTCACACAAGTGCCAAACACATTCAATCGAATAAAAAATGGTGACATAATTTTGCAATTCTTCCAATCGCTCTTCATTAGCATGCAACGTTTCTTCTTGTAGATCTTCCAAGCAAGCTCGAACGATAGATCTGTATTGTCGACTCCGTTTTAATACTTCAAGTTTAACGTCAACCACGTTGCCCGACATTAACTCTTGTAGATTCAGAAATGTCCCGTTGGATTCGTTAACCAACTTTCTTAAAATGGGATCAAATAACATTGCATGTTGGCGAACTTGAAATACTGAAGCCTCTTTTCCACTAAAGGAACTTTTAACATCTTTGCCTTTTGGATCCACACGATGGTTGGCAAAAACTCCAATGTCGTTTGTGGGCGCCCAAGACATAGACAAGCCCGCCTGCTTGCACAGTTCATTGGGGATCAACTAAAGTTTTTTAATCAATTTGGGTTTCAAAATATGGTAAATTTGTAATACTTACGTGTGTTTGGAAATAGTGCTCCATTGAAATTTCCTACGGTGGCATTCAAATTTAAAACTTACACTTAACCTAAAAAACTTGTTTAGGAGAAATATAACCACACAATATACAGGGTTTACTAGAGAAATTTCATCAAGAGCCGGTTTGAATAAAATATTTTCAGAATTACCCAACCAAATAGTTTGAATTGAGGTTCAAATGGTAAGAATGAAAACTTAGTGAGGATAAAATGTTGGACAGGTAAAACGGTAAGTTCAAGTTATTTCGTAAGATTTTATTAAAAACTATAAACAATATATTATGTACATAAATTTTGTATTTAAGTTACAACTTGTAAAGTATTTGCATATTGAAACTCGGGACTGTTTTCATATTCGCACATATCTAAAGCAATTTCACAGCTTTCCTTCACCACGCGTTTGCTGTCACTTAAAAATCTAGCTAAAAGAGAAAAGCAGTCTTCGGTTGCAATAGCGCCCAACGCTTCTGCACATTCGTGTCGTACCATTTCGTTTTCCGAGTGATCTTCCAAAGATTTCTTCAAGAACGGAACGCTTTCTTCGTCTTGTAATTGGCCTAATACAAACGCAATTTCGTGTCTAAATAAAGCACTTCCGTAATTTAAAGCTTCCCCTAGAGCTACAATTGCATCCTTGGTTCTCAAATTTCTCAAAGCAAACATGGCCCGATAACGTTCAAACAAAGCTTCATTATCGTTTAAAAGAATTTGCTTTAATTTATTTACGTCTTCGGCAATGGCGGGAGGTGCAGGATCCACCGAGGCGTAGGGATTGTTCGACAACTGCTCTTTTGTTGATTTGGGATCTCGCAACCATTTAATACGTTCCAAAGCTATTTCGCAAGTTTCTGCAACCTCCTTAACGGGATCCTTCAAATACTGTTCTAAAATTTCAATTGTATCGGGAGAACCTATAGCTCCCAAAGCCTCGGCTAAAAGCAAAACATTAATCTCAAAAATATGATAATTTAAGATGCAACCAACCTGCTTCGTGTCGAACCATAGGTTCTTGTGTTTCGTCTTCCAATATTCTTATCAAAACTGAATTAGCTGTTTCGTCCTGCATTTGGCCTAAGCAATAAGCCAATTCGTGTTTTAACAGAGCTGAGCCATCGTTGAAGCACCGGTTAATGCACTGTATGGCAAGGGAGCCTCCAATGTTTTTTAATGTAAATAAAGCACGAAACCTTTCTTTGAGTGGTCGTTTTTCATCATTTAATACTGAACCGATTTGCAAAATTTGTTCTTCTGTTATACTTTTCGACATCGTGAAAATCTTTTCAAAATTTTTGAAATGTGCTTTTCTCTAAGAACCACGTGACACTATCGAAACTAAAGGAGAGTTCACATCGTTGATATGATTGAAATTTGAAAGAAAAATAGGAGAATAAAAAAATTAATATTTTATTATTGTAGTTATCATCGCCCCCCCCCCCCCCTCCCCCTTATTACAGCAAAAATTTATATTATGCTGCATGTTTTTTTCAAATTTTTGATTTGTTAGTATGACCTTGATTGTTTTTCTTTCGGGATCGGGTATTTTTTCTTCCAAGTGCAATGAGCAGCCGTTTCCGAAAAATTAAGGGCGGAATTTTTTAGTTACAGTGCAAAGATACTTGACTTATCATTTTTATTAAACATATTATTTACTTATAAATAATTCTTTTTAATTATGATTTAATCTTCATGGTCGGATAGGCTATTTTTGCTTGATATTTTTGTAAGCTGACCAGCACTTGCTCTCTCTAATTGATTTGAAAATGATTTACTCATACACGCTGGATTATTAACTAAAATATTGGAAGAGCTTTCTGTGCGAACTCCAGAGTAAATTTGTCGAAGTGTATTTAATTCTTGGATTCGGATCTCGAGAGACGTTCTTTGACGTTCTGCTGCCTGCAATATTTTCGATTCTTTTTCTTTTTTCTCCATATCATCTTTAAGTTCCACTATTCGGTAGCTTATAATATCCAAATACTTCTGCAAAGCTTGCAAAGTGAACTTATTGGTGTACTTATCGAATTCGATTTTTATAAATTTATATAACATTGAATTGTGTATCTGGAATTAATAAATCATATTTTATTATATTAAAATGGCCGAATCGTATCACCTCCAGAAGTTCATCAAAATCTTCAAAATTGATATGACAAGCGGCAATTTCATATAATAAATTGTGAATTGCAGTAGCGTTTTGCATGCATATCAATATGTCCAAATGAAGCCATATAATGGCAAAGCAATGGTCCATTAAGCAGCGTTGCAAATTTTTTTCCGTATTGATTCTGGACCTTTGTTTGTCCAATTCATATTTAAATTTTTTTCGAAATTTTTTTGTGGTCACAAATTTATAAAAATCTCTTCCGACTTGCTGCTCTGCAACTTTTATCGAATAGAATAAATATTTCAAACTGTGAATTTCATCATCTGCCAGTTCCAGCCTTAACCATCTGTAAAATTCTTCGGGCGATTCGAGCTCGGGTTCTAAAAATGGTTTTCTTCCTAAATGTAAAATTAAAAATGAGTGAAATTGATTACCACTGCAATTTTCACTTCTACCGCACAGTTTTGTAACAGCCTTTCCCATGTTAGTTTTGGCAACCTTAATCATCATTATATTTGAAAATGACGTTCATGACAGTTTATCAATAATGGGCAATACGACGAATCGTTCGAAAAACTCAAATCCACAGAGTATTGAAGAGCCTGAAGAACTTGAAGAAGATTCTTGTATTTCGATTACAAATTGTTCTGCCAATTCCAACAGCTTGGACGGTTCCTTAATTATATCCCAAAAGTCTATTTCGGTTTCCGATGTAACTGTATTCAGCTGGGATCGTTTGCAAAGTATTTACAATGAAATTATCAGAAAATCATCCGATAGCAGAGAGCTTCAACCGCAGGTTGTTATGGTCCTGAACGAGTTATTCAATGCCATATCCAATAATATCTTTCAAATGGGTCAGGATTTTAATTCCAAGTAGGTAAACCTACTCATTGGAGCAATTTGAACATTTCCTGTTTTGTAGTGTGTTGGATACCGATAACGGTCATCCTGGCTATTTTGAAGAATGCGCCAGTAGGAATTTGAATTCTCACACGAAAAGTTTAAACTCAAAGGCCAAAATTCAGAATCACATTTTTTCTATGTTTTACCTACATATGAAAATTTTAAATCACATGTCGGATGGAAATTATGACCAAGTTCACCATATATTGCAACTGATTGGAATCAGTCACGCTTTAATGAAAGTGGACCCAAATTATTTCAAAGTAAGTTTTCTGGTAACTTCCGTATCCTATGACGGAGAGGCAAATTTTCATTATAGACTATGGATGTAGCTATGGGAAAATTTTTGATTGGTAATAAATTACTGACGCAAAGCAATGCCGAGTATGCGGTAATATACTTTAACTATGTGACATCTTATATCATAAATTACATGAATTTGCAACAATCCCACGACAACTTCGGTGCCGAGAATATTACCGACGACCAACATTCAACGATTGTGAGAGAAAACTATCGAAACATGAAAAAATGGTATAAGTTGGTGAAGACTATACAAGAGGAGGTAAAAGAAATAAAAGAACCTGAAAAATTTGCCAACCAAACCATTGCAGAGAATTCGTCATCACTTAGCACTGTTCCAACTGAAATTTTGGCCCAGGATGCCTGCATAATAAAATATTTTATAAAAAAGAAAAACAATGAAATAAAATAAATAATTTTATTACAACTGAGTTTGACTCTAAAACAAAGATAACGTGGAAATTGATCCAGTTACGAATAATATTCCCGTTTTCCATTTCACATACACTAAATGGCCCCAGCATAACCGTTTGAGATACACTGCACTACAATATTGTCACTTCAATACTTCAATTCTAGAGGGCGTCACTGCCTTTTAATAATTATTTATTTTCTCAATTTGTAATTAATAAATAAAAATTCTAATTTGTAGTTGCAAGTCCATAGTTAAATAATGGCAGGTAGTCGTTTGGAAAGAATTGGAACAATATTTTCGAGGTTAGTTTCTTTTATAACATTTTTGTAGCCTAACATTTATTTTTTAAAGAACCCAGGCTTTAATCAAGTCAAATGCACTTCGTTGGGAAGATAGACCCCTTTGGTATGATTTGTACGAAGCTTTTCCACCTAAAGAAGAACCACGGTACGACAGACCAATTCCTAATATGAAACGGAAAAATATATTTTATACAGAAGACAAAATCAGAGCGTAAACAAAATATTTTAAATATATGTGGTAGTATTCCATCGTTTACTTTTTAGATTATTGCATAATAGAAACAAACAAGTGGGGACGTTTAATATGTTTAATAATAATTCAAATTCGTTAACGAAAAGGTTCATCGAAACATATCAAACGTTAGAAAAACAGCAAGCTGGCACTCCTACGGAAGGGGAACTTTATGAAGAGACCATTGAATTGCTACAACGTGAAAGAGAAAAATTGTCTCAACAGGAAGACGAGCAGATGAGTTTAGTGAAAGACTTTCAAGAAGCAAAGGAAAAACAGAAAAAACCTTATGTGAACATTGGCATTAATGTTAAGGAAGTTCTTAAGGATTAACTTTTTTTTACAGTTGGTAGTGTTGATTTGTTGCAATAAATAAAATAATTTATTGCTGCTGTTTAATGTTTCAAAGCCAATCCTATGTGTCCGATTAGATTCAGTTCGTATTTGTGAAGAAATTTTGTTGAATTTAAAATGTCGGGTTTGTATAAGAATTATTTAACCACTCTTATAAGTTTAATCTTATCAGATCTTAAAACTTAAGATCAGAACAACTCAGAAAACTTAAGTTTCAATTTAAAGATGTTTAGAATCATCAAATTTATATTATATATGAGGGTCCATTGCAAAACTCATTAAATCCTCTTTTATTCAAAAATGAGTTAGCCGTGTTTTCAGATTGCATTTACTAAGCTCTATTAATGGTTAAAATTTCTCGCTGCTAAATTTGCTATAAAGCATAGAAAATCATTGTTGAAAAATAGGTATCACTGCAAAGCTAATGGGTGAACCGAACAGTTTTTTTGCTCCTCCTGTAAAATTTACTAAAGTGGACTTAACGAGTTTTGCAATGGACCCCCTCATATTTAAATATCAATAGAAAAATAAAGAAACCTGTTCGAGCCTTGAACTCAGACAAAATATGGTGAACTAACTGAGTTCTGAGATTCTGAGTGACTCCAGGGGAAATCATAATATTAATTTTTAGATGGGTGGATGTGGCCACTTGACTCTGTGGCGGTCAAATTATTTAGGCAACTTTGACTTACCCGATTTTTATGGTAATTTGTTCTATTAATTAAAAGTTCATCCATCTCATAAATGCAAAAGTCTTAAAGGAACTGCCAGGCAAGGATCCAGTTTATTTTAATCCCTAAATTGAAAAAACCACCAACAGAAACTGCTTTTTCACAATTCCGAGAGTAAAGTGCTCACTTTACTCCCGCCTTTGCGAGACTAAAGTAATACTTTTTTTCCCGTGCCATTATTGCGCGCTATTGATCTGAAATTTTGCATATGGCTTCTTATGACAAATCGCTGGGGGGCTACTGTAACGGGGGTAAATTTTTTGCTCTGTTTTAGATATTTAGCGTCGTTTTCGAGTAATTTCAAAATCTCAAATTTAGTTATTAACCAATGTAATTCAGCATTTTCAGCGAAATTGTGAAAAATAGTATATAAACCTTGGGACTAAGGTTCTTTTCATCCCGTGTGCGATTTTTGCACTCGGCTATTTTATCAAAACTTTATCAAATCACTTTTTTACTTATTTTATCAAGAATTCTTCTATAGACCTGGTACACAAATTATTACTACGGAAATCAAACAGAACGTAAAGATCAAACGATCTTATAATCTGAATTTTTTAATATACTTAACTCAAGCTTAAAGCTAGCCACTCACGTTCCTGCGCCGCAGTACGATTCTGCAGGATGCGGCAAAATTGAACTTGGTCGGATCGGATTGCAGACAAGTCGGTCATACTGCAGCGGCCGGACCGATCCCATCCGACCAAATTCAATCCTGCAGAATCGTACTGCGACGCAGGAACGTAAGTTTAACACAAGGCAAATTCGTGTAGGTACATTACCTACAGTTTTTTGAAAGATTTCATTGGATTTCTTCAGGAATTACCTTTCAGAAAATTTAAAAAAAGCAAAAAATGGTTCATCTATAGCAGGGGCGGCCAACTTTATTATATTTACGATCAACTATATTTCTTAAAATTGTTTGACGATCTACCTATTAAAATCTTAACATAATAAATAATAATATAATATAATATTAATATTATACTGAAATATAAATAATACTCTAATAGTATTTATTAAGGTAAAAGTAAGACAAAGAAGTACAAAATAATTTTGTACACAGGACTTGGAATTCCAACGAGTTCCAGGTAATTCCAAAATTTCTCAAAGAATTCCAACAAGGTGGAGGTTGGACCCCATTACCCAAAAAAATTTACTGAATTTCTTTTAAATTAGTATGAATTTTTCCTGAATCTGCTCTTGTACACAAGTGAAGGAAATCCCAGAAAATCTTAAGAAATAGGAAATACAAGGAAATTAGTAAATCTTAAGAATACTATCGACGAGTTTTTTTTATTTTTTAGATTTCTTTTGGATTTCCTAAGATTTTCTTGATATTTCTATTTTCTAAGATTTTCAGGAATTAGGTTGATTATAGTTGACCTTTCATTATGATAAATAGTTAGAAATCGTTGAGTAAGAGGTCAGTAAGAACAAGAATAATTTTGTCCGACGTTTCGGGTTCTTTTTAATGACCCATTTTCAAGGCTAAATAGAAAAATGTTAAAGTAAGAAAAGACATCTTCTCCGTTTAGGCCGTGTTTGACCACGCTTTGACCAGCCACGTGGTGTTTCGTTCAATTTCTGAACGAAGATGTCTTTTCTTACTTCAACATTTTTCTTTTTAGCCTTGAAAATGGGTCATTAAAAAGAACCCGAAACGTCGGACAAAATTATTCTTGTTCTTACTGACCTCTTACTCAACGATTTCTAACTATTTTTCAGGAATTCTTTGAATTTTCTATTTCTTGAAATTTTCTTGGTTTTCCTTTCACTTGTACGTTTTACACCAGATTTTACCTCGATTTTTATAAAGTGGAAATCGTCATATACAAAACTAAAGGGAAATTTGAGGAAATCTTTTTCAATTTTCTGAGATTTCCTTGGTTTGAGATTTTTCGAGATTTCTTAAGAATACATTTTTGTGGATTTCCCATTTCCTAAAATTTTCTGAAATTTCTTTGGATCTCTTAAGATATTCTAGAATTTTTTCTGTTTTCTTAAATTTTCCTTTTCCTCAAGATTATCTTGAATTTTCAAACTAGTTCCAATCTAAAGAATTTTTATAATTTTCAGGGATTCCAGAGATTTCCACGCAATTCCAGAGATTCCAAGAGAATTCTAGAGACGTCTACACAAAATTTTCAAGATATTTACCCCTTGAAAAGAAACATATTTTCTTTGCTTATTACGAAGAGGAAATCACAGACCCAATTTTTGTACACCAGATTTCCTTATATGTTCTTTGATTTTTGAATTTTCTTGGATTTCCTTTTGGTTGTCTCATGAGATCCGTTCGAAAATTTTGAAAAAGCAAGATTATCAGTAATTTCTAATATTTCCTTGGATTTTCTCAGATTTCCCTTCACTAGTACAACCAATTTCCCCAGTGGTTTCCTCCTCGGCGGATCGACTAAAAATTGCTTCGCGATCGACCTGTTGACCACTCCTGATCTATAATATAGGGATTTGGCTCGACCCCCCCTCTAATCTCGTGTGATATTGTTTGTTTTACTTAATTTAACCCAGTTCTTTCGCAATTTTACAGTTTGTTGCGGAAAAGAATTACGTGAAATTTGCCGAGACGCCCTCTCCCCCACGTGAGATTGTGCGAGATTCTGCTCGACCCTTTCTCCCCCCTAAACGCCTCATGTAATTAATGACGTCCCCATATTCATAAGATTTCTCAGGATTTCTGAATTTTCTAAACTTTCTTAGATTTCTCTTCACTTCTACACCAGATTTCCCCAACGATTCCTATATCGCTTCTAATACATAATCACTATCAGGTGCTGAAGTTGAAGCTTCACAATATATATTTCTTCGTTAAAGTATCAAAATGATATGTTATCACAGCTTTTGTTTGTTGATTCTGGAATTCACTCAAACAGTGACTCAGTTGACATGGTTATGACAGAAAACTGCTGACGTTAATGTAACGTTGTTTGATGACCTATTTTCGACGTTAGAAAAGTAACGTCATTTCAATGCAATATTGACGCCGTTGTTTTCAAATTTCCAATATTCCAAGTAAAGAAATTTTAATATGTCTGTTATAATAAATAATTTGAATATACAAATTTATAATAACAAACTATACCGGGTGCTGAATGAGTTAGGCGAACATAGGAAATTAACATGTAAAAACTTATTTATGCAAATTCCTGCTTCCCTAATTATTTTAGAGAAAAAATGTAAACACAAAAATAATGCAAAAATATAAACTACGAATGATAAGAGCATTAGATTTCATGGTCTAACTCTATTTGTGACGGTTTACTTCTTCAAAAATATCCCAACAGTATTTGTACCTACTGAATTTACCCTTATTTATACTTTGTTATTTTATTTTTGTTTACTACTGCTTAAGTCTTCAACTTAGCACTGAAATTATTTGATAGTTATATTATGTGTTTCTCGTCTTTCTTTTCTAAACGGATATTGACTAACGAATATTTTAAATCCAGACTTTACGAACGTAGAAATACTTAAGAAAGTAATAGAACGAAAAAAACTTATGGTTTGCTCGGCTCATTCATCACAAAGAATTTCAACTAAAATTTCTCGATCACAAAGTTTGAGTAGATTAATTCTCTATGGAATACACCGACCTAATGGATTCTAAACCAAAATGAAATTCGATTTTACATTAGTTGAAGTGGCAATCCAGAGAAAATGTGATTCTCTCTTCCACATCTTCATCAGAGCGATGTCTTACACAATAAGATGTTAGATTAAACTACGTACGTGACTATACAGCATAACGCTTTAATGATTCAATTTGATGTCCTCTTTAAATATTGAAAATTGGTGTAACAGGTGCACAATTAATCAATAATGGATTAATTGGACAGCTGCCCCATATCGATCCAAAATGTTTTCAAAAACTGGAATTTCAAGTCTAATAAATTGCCATTTAATTTTATTAAACCTAATTGATATATTAAATTTTCATCCAGTCGATTGATAAATTTTTTTATTGGGTTTACGTGAAGTTGGAAATTGGGCAATACAAATAATTATCTGGATAGGTTTCTTTCTATAAAAGAAATTGTTATTTTTTGTTATTGTAGAGTTTGGATTATTTATTTTGGAAATGATTTAAATTTATTAACTTATAGATTGAAGGCACATTATTTGATGGCAATTCCGCTTACGGTAATCGACGTGCCTATTTTCAGTTCCCCAGGGTATTGAAATTTTTATGAAGCTTGTATGAGCTTCGATCGAGCTTTGGAGTGCGCGTTTTCCTTGCGCACTGTTCAACATGCTATGTATTCTACCCTTATTTGTTCGCCACTCAACTACTCAAAATAATATCAAATTTTACTACTCTTTTATGAACTCGTTCGATTAATTTTTTTTTCAAATTATTGCTCAAAGAGATAATCAAACCGGTACGAAGGCTAAACATGATAATCGGAGCATTGGATTTCGGAGTAATGTTTTGTTTGTGTTTATAATCCAAAAGTAATGGTGCATTAAAGGAAGATGAGTGCTTTAATTGGAAAATAAAAAATTGTGATGTACGTATCAATTGCCTTTTAATCTTTTCTCTTCTATAAGTGATCATTTTCAGAATGGTTAAAGCTCTTGCCAGTGCATGGTGTTGTGTTGTTTTGATACAAAGCATAACAACAACGACGACAGTTCCATGCAGCTCTTCCGAATACACTTGCAACAACAATCAGTGCATTGGTCTACACAATTTTTGTAATGGAATCGAAGATTGCAACGATCGAAGCGATGAACCCCTTAATTGCACACGTAATACCTACTTTTTTCCCAAACCAATTTTGGGCAATTTTTTCCATTTTTTGTTTGTGTTTTAGCTTGCAATTTAACTTATTACGGCGAAGTTGGCCACACTTACGAATTGGAAGTCAAACGACCGAGCGATAATCAAATTCCATTTTTATGTTTTCTCAATTTCACCGCCGGAGGAGGTTTATTGGGAGATTTAGTTCAAGTATGAAAAATTTCCCATTTATTTCGAAAGAATGCGAATTTATTTTAACTTTCATTGCAGTTGACATTCGAATCGTTCGCCGTTGGAACTTTTGAATCTTTCACGTCTGACGGTTGTCCCGATGGTTATGTGTCCGTTAGGGAAGCCGGAAGGCCAAATTCTGCCGGAAAATGGTGCGGAAGTGCTTGGGGATATACTGTATATTACAGCGAAACATCCAACATTAATTTAACGTTACATTTGGAACGTCTTCCTCAACAGGTAGTTTTAGCATTTTCCTTATCGTACGAGCTTTTTAATTAGTCCCTGGGAGCTATTTACATCGGGTAAATAAAACACCGATTTTTTGTTTCAGCAAAATGCGGAATACAGTTTCGAGTTTAAATTGTCTTATAAATTTTTGCGTATGAGAGAAGCTCGAATTCGTTACGGCAATGGAACGCAGCGATCATACCGGGGTAAATTATATTCGGGATCCTACTGCGATCGTCTATTGGAAGGATGCAGTCGTCGTCCTTGCCGCATCCAATCTCCCAATTATCCCGGAATATATCCAAGAAATGTAACTTGCAATTATAAAATCAAAGACAAGCATATTCCGCAAGGAAAGCATGCTCTAATCGCAGTTCGACAAACCAATATTCCGTACAAAGAGCAGCCACCGAAAATTCCAAGCGGCGAAAGAGTGTTCAGGTAGTTCGTAATGTTTACCCCATCTATTTTGTAATTCAGATGAATTTTTCAGGATTTGGGATCGTTGCAACGTCATGCAAGACTACATCGAAATTATGGACGGACTTAACGAATCGGCTCCGACTTTGGCGCATTTATGCAGCGGCGAAACGGTGCTGGAGGTTATCAGCAGCGGTCCCGAAATGCTTATCAAATTTCATACCTCTCCATTCGGGAACCCGTTTCATCCGTTACCGCTTTCGTATCTGCCAGGTTTCGAGCTCGAAGTGGAGGTTCGTACCGAGCTCCTCTTCCGTTAGCTTAATTCAATCCGTAATGTTCTTTCAGATATATTACGTGAAAAAAGAATCGCCCGCCTACGTGGAGCACGGTAAAAAGTGCGAGTTCATCCTGACTGCATTTGATAATTCTTCGGGATTATTGGAAAGCCCTCGACATTCCCTTCCACCGAACACAACTTGTCATTATCACTTTAGAGGGCAGCCCAACGAAGTCGTTTGGATATCCTTTATAAAGTATCACGTAACTGGCGAGAGATTGGGCGATTACGATAAAGGAGAATGTGACGTGCAGCTTCGTTTATGGGATGGCGATTTAAAAGTTGGAAGTGATAAAATACCGCTTATAGGACAATTTTGCAGAGACGACAAACCAAAATTGTGCGATCATTCGTTATTAAGTAACTCGACGAGATTAACAAGGCCTTGTGGAATATCGGAAAGTTACGTTTCGTCTGGACCTGATCTCACCATTGCTCATTCGACTCGTTACGGAAACGTTTTATATCCCGTCAGTTTTATTGTGAGGTACGAATTTGTAGATTTTTCTCAAGAGGGCAATCAAGTGTCGAACCCTTGCAATAGAATATTTACGGCGCCCGAAGGAAAGTTTTATTCGCCTAAAATAACGTTTTTATACGGCCGGGGAGGGCAGAAAAATTTAAATTGCGCTTACCACTTTGAATCCACGGAACGGCAAGGTCTCAAAGTAACATTTCATAAGGCGAGATTTGGAAATAAGAATTGCATATCAAAATTCGATTTGGAAAGCGGTAGATGGAAGTGTCATCTTAGCGACGATAACGGAATTGCCCAAATCCAAATATCGGAGTATCCCTGGCAGGGCATCGAAATACGACGCGACTGCATTTGTAGTAATTTAACCGAACCAGTAATAATTTTTACAAACACCGCCCGCAAAGTTGTCATCAATTTTGTGGTGACCGATATGAACATCACCGAAGACTACAATAATTATCATTTCGATGCAACCTACGAATTCTTCTCTTTGCAAATTGAACACTCCTGCGTCAATCCTTGGAAGACACGTAGGTTGCGCGGTTCCAGCGGAGAAATTACCGTGAGGAACGTGGATCTGAGTCTAGAATCAAACGAAAGGTATAACTTAAGCGTCCCCGTGTGCGTACACCAGCCGTGGTTGATCGAACCGGAAGATTCCTACAACAACTTCATTTACTTGAAAATAAGAGGAGTCGAAATGCAAAACGACACTAAGTGTGGAACCCAAAATCGAATCCTGGTTTATTCTCCAACCCAAACTGACTTCATGCATATCATTTGTCCATTATATTTTGATAACTCCAACGGCGTCGTGGAACTGTTTTCGGAAGGATGGAATTTGTTTTCCTATCGCTATATACAAGCGGCAAATTCGAGAAGTTTTATAGTGGAATTTTTGCAAAAGGAATCGGGCAATTTTATTGTTAATTGGATGGAAGTGTCTAAAAATCCGGCTTTAACCCTGCCCACGTCCTTGTTGATGATAGGTCCACCGGATTGCCCCCACAGGTAAGCTGCAATATATTCTTAAATTATCAATCTAAGAAAATAAATGTTGTAGTTGTCCGGAATTGGGAGCTTGTATAAGTTCGGATTTGTGGTGCGACGGCCTACGCCATTGTCCATCTGGAAACGACGAACAGGAATTAAATTGTTCGCTTCAACGTGGATTTCCAGTGTCTCCCATTGCTTCTGCTATTGTTGTCGCGGTTGTCGGCGTGCTTGTTGCGTCGGCCATTTCTCTATGTTGTTGTTGGAGGCATTGGAAGAGAGAGCAAAAGGGAACTATAATATCGGTTACCGAACATACGTTTTTAGAATTTAAAAATGGAATATGTTAATTTTTCAAAACGAAAAGGCAACCCATGAGACTTATATTTTTATGTAGTTGATAATTCTTGGCTATTAATGAAAATAATTTTATAGGTTGTTTATGAAGCTCGGAAGAGCTTTTGGACTAAAAAAGCAAAAATATCGTGCAATGACTGACAATATCTGTTGTAAATCAGTATAAGGTTTTTATTGTAATCGTATAGTAGAGTATAAACATAGCTCAATAAAACTTGACATAACTTTATTGACTGAATACCAAACTTTTCGTTAATTCACAGGAGTCAAAAGTTTTTCCCCGTTCAAAAAATTGATTATGTTGTTAGCCGTTAGTAGCGCCATGTTGGTTCGTGTTTGCAAGGTGGCGCTACCCATGTGCGGCATAAGTACTAAAAAATAAGAGTTTAATCCTCAAAATTTTCCCAAATTAAATCTCTTACCGCAGTTTGGTAAACGTAGAAGTTCGTGATCCGCTGGAATCGGTTCCGGTTCCATAACGTCCAAACCAGCAGCAAAAATCGTATTCTCCTTTAGGGCTTTAATCAAAGCTGGTTGGTCCACGATGCCACCTCGAGCAATATTTACGAATATTGAAGTGTTTTTCATTTTGTTAAACGCTTCCTCGTTGAACATTTTCTTTGTTTCTGGTGTTAACGGTACCGCGGCTATAACGAAGTCGCTGTGACGCAATAGCTCGTCGAAAGTGACAAGCTGGGCTTCCAATTCTTTAGCTACAATAAATCAAAATTAAAATTTGATAAAAGGGTCAGCACCAAATCACCTTCTGGTTTTTCTCTGTGACCGCTGTAGAGAAACTGTTTCACGTTAAATGGTTTCAGTTTTTTAACGATCGTTTGGCCAATTTCTCCAAGCCCAACAATGCCAACTGTGGAACCGCTAATGTCTTGCCCCAAAGACCATTGAAAACCAATTCTCCACGTTCCGCTAAAGCAGGACTAATGAGATCTTTGGGAAAAAATAACATTTTGCTTACTTATCCATATGCTGGCGACATTCCTGCATTCTACGAGAAGCTGCTAGAGCTAACAACACCGCCATATTGGCTACGGCATCTTTGAGTGCAACCGAAGTGGTGGTTAATTTAATTCCATGCTTTGTTAATCCATCAACATCTATATGATCATATCCGGCAGATATCGACGCAATCAGTTTCATTCGATCCCCTAAAAGATAAATTTAAAATTTTGATTAAAAAAATCTCACAGTTATACCTGCAGCGTTAATAACATCATCGTCCACGTGAATTTTTGTTGACCAAAAGACGGCATCCACTCCACCGATGTTTTTGATGATTGCATCTTTAGTCGGATTTTCGTCTATGATTGTTTCAAATCTAATAGAAATTATTCAGTAAAACTTTTTAAGGGTAGATTAATTTCTTACCTGTCGGTTAACAAATCAATTGCAGCTTTCGGGATATCGGTACCGACAATCAAAACTGTTTTGTTGCTCATGGTTAGCTAAACAATGAATAGGTTAGTTAGTTAATAAAAATTTTATTACAATAGATAAGAGTCAAGTTCCGTTATCAGCAGAAAGCAGATTTATAATAATGCATTTGCACATGATTTTTATTGTATAATCAATGTTTTTTGCAGTTTTAACAGATCTCCATCGGAATGCTCATTAATCTAATCGGGCGCGTCAAAATTAAAATAACTGTTTTGTTTGAAAAAGACGAAATGTTGCATAATCAAAACAATTATTTACATTTTATTATAAACAATGAATAGGCAGTAATGTTAATGTTTTATTTACTACAAAAAGCAGAAAATTTATGTTTGTTATCTCAAATTGTCAAGATAAGATTATTATTAATTTACTTACATGAGCAACGGAATGCGAAATAGAAAATGTTATTGCAAATGTCAGAAGCACTCTCAACAACATCGTGTACTCGATGCTAATTAAAAACTAATTGATTGTTAAGAAACAATGTTAATTAACCAGTGTTTCTAACATAAATGTGTATAAAGCTGCAAGGTCGTTTGGTACCAAAACTTGATTGAAGTTAAGAAACTCGCTGGTTTCCATAAAAATAAGAATTACAGAACCGTACTAAGGTAAATAAAAAGAAACCTATTTAAAAATTTTCTCTAACCCTTTTGCCCTTCCGATGTGTCAATTTTGACTACGCCACTGCTTCAATAATTGTTTTTATCGATAAAAAAATGAAGAGCCCGAATTTTCCCTTGACAACATAACCTTACAAAAATACAATGATATATTATGAAATTATTGACCAGTTTACCGTTTACCCACCTGTGTATTCACGTGGGTGAGAAGTCACAGTTGCTGCTCACAGTGGCAAGTTAATCACTTGCACGATACTTATCTGGAAATAGCTTATTTAGTTATTTATCAATGTACTTTTATAAATCGATTAACTACACCAACACCAACTATCCCTACTGCAGGACTGTTATTATATTTGCCTATCGCAATGCAGTAAATGATTTTTAGAATAGGTATTTTCTTCTTCCTTGTTTAAAATTACTATATTTTATCATCTATTTTCGATTTACATTGAGCGAACGCCACCACGCGGAAAAATATTAAGTTAATCTAACACGTATAGTTGGTATAGAAAGTTTTGCATTCCCGTGCTGAGGATACTAGCTCAGCGTTATTGGGCAAGAGGCTCAATTATTCGCGGTTTTTATCAATCCAAATGGACGGAAGCTTTTGATGTTTTTTTCCAACTTTTTCATTTGTTTAACCTTCTAATGGAGCGCGCGTGTAGTGATCGCATGTATGATAAAGGGAAGAGTTAGGAATCGCCCTTAGGATATTCATGCATAATTAAACAAGGGAGAGGAATGGCATGTTACATCTGGAATCCAATTTATTGATCAGAATATAATACAAATGTTAATGTTTACACGTATCAAGAGATCTAATTTAATGTATTGCGATAAGAGATAGATAAAGTCGCTTTAATTTTGGCAGATGCTCCAGACTAATATCAAACGTTTGGCTTTTGATGGCAGATGCTATTTATTTGACACCTGTACCAGGTGGCACCTGACCCGATGAGCTGTAATATCCACCTGTGAATGGATTTCCTTCATATTCTCTCCCTATAATCCCTATCGACGTAGTCATGGCAAAGCTCAAGCTGCTCCAACTAATTATCATTAAAACTACCCCGATATATTTTTTATCGCAGACAATAATTTAACAGCTGTATCAATCCCTAGATTTTCCAATGATAATCCTTTTACTTATTATTGTTTCTACAATACTTTTGTTCAGCCGTCCAATTACTATGTGAAAGGCTTCAAAACCAGAGATTTTTTGTACCTCGATTCGAATATTTAACGGAATATTAAATCTAGAATATCATCCCCGTGTGGAACTGCGAAGTAGATTCAATTTCATGTTTGACCTTAAAAATTAAACTAGGTTGAAAATATCTGCTCGAGTAACTCTTTCATTCTTGAATTATGTTAATTACACCACAGATTCAAAATCACTTTTTGCTGTCGGATTTACACTTCATGCACATTTAAGCACGATAATTTCAATGTCATCAGCTACACTACAGGTGTTGATCCATTTTACAAATGCAAATTAACTTAAAACGCAAAAATTCGTCCTTCCAATTGGGGTACATATTTTAAACCTATTTTGCACCCCAAATTTTATTCAAATAAATTTGAATGCATAAGTACAATTTGCAGCATTAAATGAAATAATATTGATAATTAGGGGATCCCCCATTCTTGTTTTAGCTATTTTTGTTAAATTATTTATATTTTATTTTTGTTTGTATGACGAAAGCCTTTTTAATTTTTTTTGTATTCTAGGTCGTCTACAGCAAAATTATCAATCAATAAAGAAATCGAGTGGAAAGATCAGCTTATATAATACAAATTTTTTTAAGTTTATATTTCAATGTTTGAATCTTTTTTATTTTTACGTTCTGTTTGGTATAATTTGTTTTTTTACTTTATCAATTTAAATAATAATTACTTATCAAGAAATTATCGAGAATCTAGTTCATGTTAATCAATATAATTTTTCAAGTTACAAAAATAGATCGTAACGATTTCTCTTTTCGTTTTGATAACAAAAATTATATTTTTCAGTCCACCGTCTTTTTTTAAACTTTTTAGTTGAGATTCATTAGGAAAAGTCGGCGTCGAAACGTTCGAATCATAACAAACAACTTCGTGACGTGTAGGAACTTAGCCCCGCACTTTTTATAAAAATAATTTTTGAAAGTTGTTCCAGGTTTGTTCTATATTGTTCCAAAATATTTTTTCGCAAATTGAAAAACTAACGCGATAAATCGTGAAAAACCGTTTTTTGAGTTGGCCCCGCACTTTTAAAAAAGTTAATTTTTGAAAGTTGTTCCAGGTTTGTTTTATATTGTTGTAAACTATTTTTTCAAAAACTGAAATATTAACATGAAAAATCGCGAAAACCCGTTTTTCCAATTGGCACTATTTTTGTAATTAAATAAAACATCAACAGATGGCGCTACGTTAGTAGCGACACCTGTTAGTAGATTTTTAAACAATAAGTAATGTAGCGCCATCTGCTGATGTTTTATTAAATTACAAAAATAGTGCTAATTGGACTGGAAAAAACTGTTTTTCACGATTTTTCGCGTTAGTTTTTCAATTTACGAAAAAATATTTTGGAACTATATAGGACGAACCTGGAACAACTTTCAAAAATTATTATTATAAAAAGTGCGGGGTAAAGTTCATACACGTGACTTTGTGTTTTTCGTGCTCAAGCAAAATTAAACTTGATATATTTTTGAGTAAAAACCAAAAAAGTTATTCTATCATTTAAGTCTTCGTAGTTTCCAAATAACACAAAATTCTGCACACATCGTAGAGCATGCAGTTTCAATTACTTATTCGGTACGTAATCTCTGAAGAGATTAAGAAGCACTGGTGGGTATTCCATACCCCCCAGACCCCCCGGTTTTTAAAACAAATCATTTATGTTCACGATCTGTGAGAAGAGAATTGCAGCGAGAAATACCTGAGGAATTTGCAAAAATCCAATGAAATCAAAAATTCGAAATCCTAGTAAATCCGAGTAAATAATGTAAAAATTCATGTACATTTTTAGGAAATTAAAAAATCTTAAGAATACAACTTTTCCGAAAATAAATCTTGTTGCTATCCAGAAGGATATCCGAAGCAATCTTTTAAAAAATATCGTAAAAGAAAATCTAGTGTACAAAAATTTGCCTTATGAGTCATTGGCAGCTTACGGACTGATTATTACCTGTAAGCAGTGACGTATTTTAAAATTTGGCGCCCTGGGTCCAAAAGGTTTGCCGCCCCATAAATTATTAGAGTAGCTAGGGCCCGTAAGCAAATATACAAAACGGGCGCCAAAAAAACGAAAAATGTATTAATTTTGAATTGTGTATATTATTTAAAAATCTCTTTTTTGGGATTTACTACCTTTTATGGTCCCAAGCATTGCTTACATTTGCTTATTGATATCACCGCCATCGCAATGGGCCTGATTTAGTGGCCTAAATGCGCTTAGGGATATCTCCCTGCCGTCCTACCTAAAATCCATAATCCTGAAAAGTGCACTGGGGGGTGACCCCCCGGATTACACCAATTCTTTTGTGACAAAAATAAAATTACTTTTGGACTTAGCAGCAAAACCAGTTCTTTCCGATTCCAAAGCTCTAAACATATTATTTAAGTCGCAAAAGAATTGGTGTAATCCGGGGGGTCAATACCCCCCAGTACACTTTTCTGGATTCTGGGTTTTAGGTAGAAGGACAGGGACATATCCCTACGTACACTTAGGATACTAAGTCAGGCCTATTATACTATCTCCGATGCAGCGGCTTTCCGTCCTGTCAGTCCTCAAGCCATCCTGTCTTCAGGATGAATTATATCGAGACAGCTGCATTGGGATTTACTACTCTTTATGGTCCCGGGCCACTAAGTATTGCTTACATTCGCTTATTGATATCACCGCCACTGTGCGCGAGGGACGGCTTGCACTGCCCCTCGAAGCCTTTTGTCCCGGGCCGTGGCCCTCTTGGCCCTTGGGTAAATACTTCACTGCCTGTAAGGTTGGCATTAGTAAAATTACAACTATGTCCTTTGGATAATCAATTGTGCAATTACTACATCTTCCACATATTATGGAAAGCCGCCATTAGATTAGAATATTTGCGATTTACTTTACAATTGATGTTATTTTGAGTTTAATTCTGAATTACTATCGTAAAACCGCGGTAAAATGATAATTCACAAAATAAAATACCAAAAGAAGGCAAACGCTTGGATTTAAACAAAACTTTCTATACCAACTATACGTATTAGATTAACTTAATATTTTTCCGCGTGGTGACGTTTGTTTTTAAAGAAAACCAATTATTTGGGGGTGTTTGAGAAGAAGACTAAAAATTTTGCCAAAAAAACGGAAAATTCGATCATTTTTAATGATTTTTTTACAATTTCAGGGAACAAATCTGCTCCTAAATCAACTGTTTTGCAACAAATATTAACTTTTCACCTCTCTAGTTACCAGCAAAATTGTAAAGGCTAAAATAATCGTTAAAAAAAGTAATAATATAGATGCGATGGGGGCAGCCCCCGAAAACGGTGGGTGATGGGGAAAAACGGAGGTCATATTCATGGTATCAGGCCTCGGAAGAATAAATTTATTTGCAAACCAGTGTTATTTATTTTATTCAAAATTTAATATTTTAAATTAAAATCGCACAATTTTGGAGCCATCTGAATTTTGGCGCTGGATGCGGAGGCTCCATTACACCCGTGGTTTATCCGGCCCTGAGTGGGAATATACTAATTCTTATGATTAGAGGGCTCTTGAAAATTTGAGCATTCAGGCTCCCAAATGTATGAGACTGTCGCTGAATATTGCAAACCTACTGTTTACCTTCGCTTCCTAGCAGAGGCGACTCGTCGGGGGAGGCGAGAGAGGCTTGGCCTCCTCTGAAATTCTGAAGTATTAAACCATTAAAATTTTCAAAAAGATAAAATGTGAATTATCGATAGATACTTCTTTCACAATACATATCCAAGAAAAAGCGAGGCTACCACGAAACTATCACTCTCGGCTTAGAACATCAGCATTTTCTACAACATTTGATGATTAAGTTAATAAACTATTTGTACATGTACCTTTAGTCTGCTCTTATCTTTTTTTCTTTTACTTTGGATTGTTTTCCCAGAATACAACCGCATAGACTTTCTTGATTCTTTTTCTCTATTTCAAGACATGTTTCCTCGCATGTTAAATCTTTATCTTGATTTAAATGATCTTACCTCGTATGTAAACAAATATTTCAAATTAATAGGCGGAACATTTTTTGCTCTGGTACAGAATTAGCTAGTTCTACCGTCTTTTGAGTAAGATTGGAATGTTAACGATTTAGACAAAAAATTTGCACTAAATTTACAACGTCTAGAAGTAAGGCGCCAAAAGAATAACACCTGCTCTCGAGTTTAACGGATAAGTGGCTAACCATCATCTACCTGCTATTATTGTAGCCCATAAATGGTTACACAAAGTTTTCCGAGTCAAACGTTTGATGCAACTTCGTTTGCAATTATTATGCGAAGGAAAAGAAAATTGGATTAGTCGAGAAAATTATTGAAAGGTTTGTATCGGCGACACCCGGAACGGGCATATTGAACGGTAAGTAGGTGGAATCCTTCGTGTTGTCGATGCTGATGGTGCAGTTTATCGTAGACCGTGGGAGAGCTGGTGTTATTCTCTGAGGCTGAGGCTAACCGGTAGGCAAAAGTTGGCCGCCTGACCATATAAGCGCGCGGCCGCCTGGCGCCAGATGTTGATCTGCAGCCGGCAGCACTACTTGAGTTCACTCGGAGTATCATGCGGATGTTTCAATAATATAACATAACAAAACAAAGAATCCATTTTTGAATTCCTCGAGATAATATGGAAAAACTCATCATCATGAGCAGCTATAATCGCAAACTTTCAATGATTTTTTTTTAGTTTCGTCCAGGGGAATACCCAAAATTTAAAAAAATATAATATATACAAGTTAAGTCTTTTTGAATTCGTTTGTCCGCTCTGATCGACGCCCGTAATCTCACTAAGCCCAATTAACCGCTTCCTGCACACATTAGTCTCAAAATTTTTTTGAGTTTATGTACAGGTTTCTAGACAAATATTAGAAATTACTCGCTCGTGTCCCAGTCGAGCGCGTACAAAATTGCAAGTAAGCCGCGGAGCCGAGGTTTTTCTAGACAGATTACCACCTCACAGTGCAGGGTTCGATTCCAGATCGAGGAATAGACTATATTGGTGAGCACATTATCTGGTATGTATAGGAAATAAGTGATTTGCCGCTATTCGAAATGGAATCACGAACTTCTTCATGGTAGAGGTTAAAATGTTAATTTCCTGCTCAATCCCTGCCGCTTGTGATCTGGGAGGGTCTGCGGTGCCGTTTGGCTCCAGATGTCCGATGCCATCTGATGTTTGTGTGCATACAATTAAATGTAATGATAAAATATAAGATAAAACTTACACGATTTTCAATTACTGTTTATGCAATCCATAACGAGTAAATAAATGCACGAGTTACCGGAGTAAACGAGCTCGATTATGCTGACGAGTATTAGTTAAAATTTTATCGTACCAGTAAATTAATATGTACTTTCAATTAATTAAAAAATAATTAACAGTTCGTAATTGGGTCATTTTGAAATAACCGTTTACCGATTTCATATTAATTTTATTAGGTATACATATTATGTATCAGGCGCGCCTAGTTTTGAACTTTGGCTAAATAATTTTGCTCTTCGCCCAGAAGACTAGGTTTCATGGATCTGATCTGAGTAAAAATCGCTTTAGTAGAAAAACTTATTAGACATTTTTTGTTGCAAATTTCATTTCCTACAAATTTGTTCATATACATTTTTCCATTTTGTCCAGCCGTTTTCGAGTTATAGTGACTTAAATACGACTTTGTAAAATACAAAAAATATTGTTAAATTTTACAGTTGTCTAAAAGGCACTGTAACTCGAAAACGGTGCGTTTAAATAGAAAAATCCTCATATACTAAAATGAAGAGAACGAAATTTGCAACAAAAAATGTCTGATAAGTGTTGCTGTAAAAGCGATTTTTATATGACGAAAATAACTTCAAAACTAATATGGCTGTACGAATACTTTTTTGAGCCACTGTAGGTAAGAAAGATAAAAGAAAAAGACCATGGTGGTTCTCCCAAAATAAATCTTTTTTAATTTAAATAGGAATTTAAAACCAGACACAAAAAATAAAAGAACAAATCTGAGAACAGGTGTAGGTTTATTAAAGATGAAAGAAGTAACGGTCAAATTAAAACGTTTGGATTTTGGGCAGCTCCAGCGATTGCCGGACAAAATTTGAGAAAATGTTGTGATCTTTTTTATCTTGTTATGAAAAATACATTGTAAATGACCCAATTAAAAAAATTCCATGTGGTAGGTACGTGGTTCGATAAACCCATAACAAAGAGAAAAATAAAGAAGTTAATTTAATATTAAAGTTAATTAATGGAATCGTAATTATTGATTTATTATTGTATAGTTAAAAATTACGCACTTAATTTCCTTCATTATTGAAGCAAAATATCGAAATATCACCTGTTTGGCACCTGTCTAGGTATCATCCGAGACGTGGGGCGGAGAATGCAGAATAGAGTGTGATGCGATACAAAGCATGCTGGTGTAAAATAACACCTGTTGCTTAGCCGTAACCAGCCGTAACTGGGTACCTCATATCATCAGATAGCTGATGACAGTCGCTTCTAAATTGGACTCATTTCTCACTCACCTGGTAAGAAATTAAGCTTCCCAAGCCGGATTGATGGGCAGCGCTTCCAAACAACAATGCATTTTCTCCGTTTTTTCAAATTTTTGGAATTTCAAGTATTTCAGCGGAAAATGTTTTCGCCGTATAAAAACACCAAAAGCAATTTACACTCTGCAAAATATGCGGTTAGAATGTGGTTCAAGGCGTAATTTTGTATATCGATTTGACGTAACACCTGTTCTTAATTACTGCATTTTTGACTTCGATTCTTGTTTTACATATTAATTATCGATGATCGCATTATTGAGAAGAAATTTACGACCACAAAATTTACTTTCTTATAATAACAAATAACCAGTGGCGTAACAAGCAGGTGAGAGACTCGTGTGCGAAGTTGTTAGTGGGGGCCCTGCTTTTATAAAAAATAAAAACAAAATTTGTATTGAGGACTCGAAATTCCGAGGAATTTCATGCAATTTCAATGATTTCCAAAGAATTCCTTCCAAACAAGAGCCGATATCGAGACGAGTAACTACCCCCCCCCCCCCCCTATTTAATTTTATTACATATTTTTAAAAATATATAGATGAGTTTTTTAGTTTTCAATTTCCTGAGATTGTCTGAATTTCCTAAAATATCCTAGAATTTTCTGTGATTCCCCACTTCACAAGGTTTTTTGGAAATTTTTGTAGAATTTTCTATTTCCTTTAATTTTCTACATTTCCTAATTAATTGTAATAAGTGACATTTTTATTAATTTTCTAAAATTTTCTGGGATTACTTAAAATTTCCCGCTCGTTTTTTACTAATAAGTGGAAAAATGATGGAGAAATTGTCATATGCAAAACTAAAGGGAAATTTGAGGAAATCTGGAATATTATAGACTATCTTTTTTTTGCTTTTTTCATTTTCTGAGATTTCCTATTTACCAAAATTTTCTAGAGTTTCCTAAGATTTTCGTGAAATATCTTGGAATTTTCCAGAATTTCTTCAGATTTCCATTCAGTAGTACGCACAATTTTTCCGGCAATTTCCCTTAAGTTTTGTACTAACTGGAAAACCGAAGGGAAAATCGTGATATACAAAAGTGAAAAGAAATCCAAGCAAATTTTTTTTAATTTTCTGAGATTTCCTTGGCTATTGGCTCTCCTAAGATTTTCTAGAATATTCTAAATTTCTCCTTTTCTAAGATTTCCTGGCAGAGGCAGATACAACATGATATCAACCCCCACCCATGAGAATAAAATATTCTCATTAAAGTACATAATATATTTATTCCCCATCCATGAACTTTGCCTAGATCCGCTTGTGGTTTTACATTTCAAGGCTGTATTAGACTGCAATTAGACAAAATTGTATACGAAATTGTCTATCCGTGGTGCGCATAAAGGGATTAACGAGATTATCATCCCAAAGAACTTTGGAGAAGAAAAGTAAAATAACAAACAAAATATCATTTAAAATGCAAATAATTTGAAAAAATTGATTTTGTTCTGTTTTTTATTAATTTAATTAATAATTAATTTTTTACCTAAATTATAATTTATTAAATAAATCAGAATTTAAAAATCGCTCAAAACTTTTAAATATTTAAATAACAAATAATAATTGTATGCTATTTAATATATTGAGGGAGCCCGGGCTTCCTAGGACCCTCCCACGTAAATACGCTACTGATTATTCCGTATATAACAATTACAGGGTTCCCTGTTCCCACTTCTTTGAAAAATCTGGAAAAGTCATTGAAAATTTAAGATTTTCCTCATTTTGTCAGGGAATTTCTCATTTTTAGTCAAGGAAATAATTTTTTAAATTTTAAAATAAATTTTAATATTTAATTTACTTTATTTAAATATTAATTTTTTTTAATTAAACATTTTTAATTCCTTGTAAAAGGGATCTAAGCCTAGGATCGAAAAATAAAAAAACTAGGGGGGTTTAATTTTAATTTGTTTTTTTTTATAATTGCTGGTGCACTGGAGGGTATTCCATACCCCCAGACCCCCCGGATTGAAAACCCAAAAGTGTGTGTATACGTTTTTGTGGCAGACAAATTAACGTCATTAGTATACAATTCACATCCCCAGTTTTATACACAAAAATAAATTTAAGAAAACAAGTTTTATGCACAAAAGGTGCATATTCACACATCATGTACCGAAGAAATTTGCACTGGGAGGTCTGGGGGGTGTGGAACACCTTTTTATGAAAACCTGTTTATTCTCTTAAAACAAATACATCTACGTGAAAACTCTCACCGGGAGGTCTAGGGGGTGTGGAACACCCCACAGAATATAGTAAAATTCCTGGTATGGAACTCAAAAGTTTAATAGTATGACAATCATTTGAACATAGTTGCTGGTGACCTGGGGGGTATTCCATACCTCCCAGACCCCCGGTTTGAAAACCCCGAAGGTGTGTGGCCGTGTACGTTGTGTGATTTGTTCTTTCAGAACAAATACATACAGCATATTATATTTTTTTATGTGTCGTGAAAACTCTCACCGAGGGGTCTGGGGGGTGTGGAACACCCCACAGAATATTATAGTAGACGGCAAAAGACGGCTTCAAAATGTTCGGTCTACATTGGTACCTATAACATAGAGGTGCCCGGGTTCTTTTGCGAGTAACTGTATGTACAGTCACTCGAATAATAACTCGGACACTCCTATGTAACCAATGTAAATTAAACATTTTGAAGCCGCTTTCTTTCATATAAAAAACGATTTTACAGCAAAACTTATTAAAGATTTTTTGTTGCAAATTTCATCAACTTCAATTTTGATTATATGCATTTTTTATTTTGTTGCGTTGTTTTGGTTACACCGGGGGGGTGTAGAACATAGACTTCTTGAAAGTTAAATTCCTGAAACGGAAAATCCTTTAACTATAATTGCTGGTGTACTCTGGAGTGTGTTCCATACCCCCCAGACCCCCCGGTTTGAAAACCCAAAGGTGTGTGGCCGTGTACGTTGTGTGATTTACCTTCATATGAAAACTTTTTATTCTCTTAGAACAAATACATCTACGTGAAAATTCTCACCGGGGTCGGGGGGTCTGGAGGGTGTGGAATACCCCACAGAATATAGTAAAATTCCTGGTACGGAAGTCACAAATTTAATAGCATGGCAATCATTTGAACATAATTGCTGGTGACCTGCTGGTGAACTACCGCGCCCCGGTAGTTCCGCCCCTGCAAATAACAGATTTGGAGTTTCGTATTGATTTGGCTGGGCGCCAGGTGAGATTAATACATAAAACAACAAAGAAGAAAGAAGAGAAGATATATGTTTTATTGTGAGCGAAGTAAAGTTTGCAGGAAGTAAGGATACATGCAGTTGCCGAAGAAGATATTTGCGTGGTTTTGACCATATGGTATCTGCCTAGAGAACAATAATAAGAAAATAAATAATATAGAAAGATATGGTGGCGTTTATTACAATAAATTAATGCATTAATACAAAAAGTGGAGAATGTGCCAAGCCAGGTGTGCAATACTGGAGATAATAAAATTTAGTTGGCAAACAAATTGTAAATAAGAGCGTCGGCGTCGTCTAACTGGCGCCTACAATGCATTCAAATGCGCCAAACAATAAATTGTCATTCATCAAGCTCATTGTCCTATGTCCTATTCAACTGGTATTGCGACAAAGCTCTTACGCCAACAGCTCCTGGGATGAAAATAAAATTATATTTAAATATTCCAACATTCGTTATGTGTGGTAGGTAACACTTACTGCCGGTGCACAATTTGTCTTTCAATTTTTACAAATGGATTTGTAGTTCTCTACAAATTATCAAAAATGACACCAATAAAAATGTTAAATTTTCATCACCTTAATGAATAACGAACCAAAACATGTTGTAAATTTTTTAATGTGCATTCCTTTAAAGCCAGCTTGACGATAATATGATGAATGATTTTTGCCAAAAATTTACTTTACTACTACGCGCGTAATTCTTAAATTTGACATAGCACAACATATAATTGGCACATCGTGTCGGTTGGTAAAACTCATTGAAGTTTTATCATAATTTTAAATTTAAAGAGTTATTTATATTTTTGGTTTCGCCGCTTCACCAGATGTAATAGAAATAAACAGTTAGAGACGAATGTTTTATGCAAAACCCACACATTTCAAAAAGATGTAACAGGTTTGTACCTCAGCGCCATATGGAAAAAATTTTAAAAGCTTTTTGCTATTATTTTATTTGGAATGCGCATACTAAATACTTTCGTAGCCAAATAAACAAGAGCAAATTTAATTAAACAATGCGTAAACAGTGCCGGATTTACCCATTCTCACACCTGCTGCTTATTATAGGAACCTTTCTATAATTAATCCAAGTAGAAAACTCTGCATAGACAGATCTATGCCTTATATTCCTTTAAAATTTTAAAAATCTACTTCAAAGACAACTTGGAAATAGTGAACAAGATTTGCGGCAAGCACGAGCCGTGAGTTTTCAATGCAGATACCTGAAAAAAAACCAAGTTCACCCGGGGACATTGTTGAAGTTTTGTACTGCACATGATTTATTGCCTACATAATTATGGGACAGAATGGGGAAATATCTTGAACATTTTGTGTACACTTGTTTGGAATTCCCTTGGAAATCTCTGGAATCCTTGAAAAGCATAGAAATTCTTCAAATTGGAACTAATTAAGAAATCAAGGACTTAATGAGGAGGTAAATGAGGGTGGCGAGGAGGGATAAGAATTTAGGTATATTTTTGAGATTTACAAAAATGTAGTAGATTTTGTTGGATTTTGATGAACTATCAAAAAGAAAAACAAGGGGGTTCTTTTCCTACTAACTGCTCTTGTCGGACAAACTTACAAAATCGGAAGTTCTAGGATATTTTAGAAAATTTAGAAAATCTTAGAAAAGCCAAGGAAATCTCTGAAAATTGAAAAAGCTAAAGTATTCTTAAGATTTCATAATTTCATAAGATTTTCCTTCGCTTGGTATATCACAATTTTCATAGCGATTTCCCCTTGGTTTTCCACCAAGAAATTAATTAGGGAAGAATCGCCAGAAAAATTTCCAAAAAAATAACAGAGTTTTAGAATATTAGAAAATCTGAAGAAACCTTGGGAATTTTAAGAAATTCAAGAAAATTTCGAGGAATTTCGAGGAAAATCTAAGAAAACGCAGTAGAAAATTCTAAGATATCTTAAGAAATTAAGAAATTCTAAGAAATGGAAAATCCGACAAACTGTAGTTTCCTCAAATTTCCCTTTAGTTTAGTATAGGACGATTTTCAGTTGGCTTTCCACTTAGTAAAAATCGAGGTAAAATCTGGGGTATGTACAAGTAAAAGGAAATCTAAGAAAATCCCAAAAAATAAAAAATTCACAGAATCCTAGAAAATTCTAGGAAATAGAAATATCAAGAAATCTCAAAAAATTTTGAAAATTTCAGGATCTTAAGACATCTTATGAAATCGAAGATGTAGAAAACATTAGGATATTTTAAGAAATCTAGAAGATCTTAGAAAAGCCAAGGAAATCTTAGAAAATCGAAATAATAAAAAATAACTTGTCTATACTAGATATTCTTAAGAATTTCTAATTTCCTTGTATTTTCTATTTCTTAAGATTTCCTGGTATATCCTTAAATTTTCGTTCACTTGTACAAAAGAGTAGATTCAGGAAAAATTCATGAAGGAGATAAACAAGGCTGGAGGAGGATAAATACATATTTCTCGATAAGAATTTAGGTATATTTTTCAAATTTTTACAGAATTTAGTAGAATTTGTTGGTTTTGTTGGGTCATTTAGGAGCAGTTACCCCGTTACCTCCGTTTTGTTGGAAATCATTGGAATTTTTTTACGAACCTTTAAAATTACATTGAAACCGTTGGAATACCGCGTCCTGTGTACAAAATTATTTTGCGATATTTACCGCTTGGGAAAACATCTCTCTAACTTTTCAAATAAGAACAAACAAAGCTCCTGGAAAAGATCAATATACAAACGCGGTAAGGTTACCTGACGTCCCGCTTTGGTCGGGACAGTCGTTTCTTTTACTTTTTTGTCATGTAAGTCGGGACGCATAAATGTCCCGATTTACAGAATCTCTAAAAACTGAAAATATTAATTTATTAAATGCAAACACTTTTGTACTTATAGTACAATTGATATGTCTACATCTGCATCATAGTATAATATTTCTATAATCTATTCATGCGCGTCAGTAGTAGACAGTTAAAAGTATTCTCTTATAAACTAGTAATAAAACCACTGTCGCCTGGGTAATATGGAATATCTTTCAGCAATGTGTATAGGTAGACAAACCGGGGGGTCTGGCCAGTGCATGGTATATTTTTGTTCCATACCTCCCAGACCCCCTAGGCACAATAAATTTTTTTTTAATTTTCAAAATAAGACTTTATGTTAAATGCAGCGACTCGAATAAGAACTCGGTGACACTCCTATGTTACCAATGTAAATTGAGCATTTTGAAGCAGTTATTGTCATACAAAAATCAATTTTACAGCAAAACTTTTTAGACATTTTTTGTTGAAAATTTCATTTTCTCAGTTAGGAGATGATACGCGAGCGGCATTTTTGTAAATTTTGCTACTTATGGTGCTGGAAGGTCAGCCTTCGAATAACAATTTCTCAAAGTTGTAGAAAAAGATGGCCAGAAGTTTTCGAGAAAATCGAGTTTTAAATATTCACACCGAGGTATAAAGACTAGAAATAAAGGAGTAGGCAATAAGGAGCGTGGCCTAAAGGTTAAAGAGTGAGGTCTAGTTAACTGTAGGTCGCTAGTTCGACTCCTGATTGGTCTAACTTTTTTTAGACTAAAATCTCATCATATTTGATATTAAAGAATGGATTTTATGCAATATCCGGGACTTTCCAATTTTTTATTTGGTAATTAAAGTTCTACTTTAGTGCCTCTCACCATCCTGTGCTTTAAAATCAAAGTAACCCTTGAATTTTTAAAATTCATTGACATAAAATGAAGGAACGACAAAGTGATAAATTAATAAAACCTTAGCAGGTTATCACATTTCACTTTCTCAAGTCTTTGAGGAGGTGCAGGCGTCAACAGGGCCTATTTTACCATTAGACGCATTAGGCACGTGCCTGGCCCAATGGCCAGATGGTCCCGAAAAGAGAGAACAAAAAATCATAAAATAAAAATCAAATTTTGATAAAATAACCCAAAAATTGAGCTTAAAAATAAGCTTTCCTTTCCACATCTTTCCCTCTTCTTCTCAAAACTGCGACTTCCAAATACGGCGCTCACAAACAAGGATCCCAGCATTGGCTACTAAGTAACTCTTCAGTAGTGAAGAACTAATACTCCATGAATAAAGAGTAAATCGTGCACTGGGGGGTATTCCAAACCCCCCAGACCCCCCGGTTTGCCAACGGCTACACTGAAGGTCAATCAATATTTAAAGTTATAATAATAAATAAATACATTTTCTCTTTCGATGCCCATAACTTGAACCTCATTGAGGGACCTCTGCAACTTATTATATTTTGAATTTAAGTTTAAGATGCACAAAACAATGAGGATAAACCGGGAGGTTTGGGGGGTATAAAATTTTCATAAAAAACCAGAAAAGAATTGAAGCTGGAATTTTACCCTTTAGGATTGCTTTTAAGTAAAAATATGTCATGGGCAATATTGTAGTCTGGTTCTTTTTAAACAATTTCATTTTTTCCTCATCTTAATAGGACAAATAGGAGCTGAAATATTTCGGTTGCCGTAAACTCTTAAAATTGCAAAATATGGCCCTCACACGAAAACAAAAGACAATAAAATTGAAATAACGGTCATTATTACATATTAGGATGTTTTCACAAAAAATCAATTTTTTTAGAATGGTCGAGTGGCAAGACTGGACCACTTGATATGGAATGACCCTAGAGTAGCTTTTGCAGATGATTATGAAAACGGTTGAAGTGAGAGGGAGTGAGCCGCAGTGCTACATCTCAACAATCTAGAGTAATTAATTTATTATGAAATTTTAGAATATAAACAATTGCTACTTACAGTTGGAATCCAAACCACAACACAATTATTTTGCAATCCCCTGTGCATTAATTCTGCCAGATATCAGAAAAATGTGCTGCAGATAAACACAGAAGCAGTATAAATAGCAGAAAAGGCAATCAAATAAGTCGAAAAACTGTCAAGTTGACTTAAAACTATTTGATTGGCTTGAAAAAATTTTACAAGTATGTTACTTGTTTGAATTTAAATTACCGCGCAATTTTGGCTTCGCTAGTCGACCTGGACGTATTTGAAAAACAAAATTTGGCTGCTTCAGTCGACCTGGACGTAAACGAAGTTGTTATCGAAGATGGCGAGAGTTCGCGTTTGTTTTTCATTAAGCCGCCTACAAAAGTGGTTATTTTGAGTAAATAAAATAAAATTATTTTAAAGTAGTTGTTGTATTAGTGAGTTCAAGACTGATTAGCAATAAAAGTTTGGTTTTTAATAGTTGAGCGGGTGTCGCGCATTGAACAAAAGAGGAGCGGGCGTCACATGTGTAATTGCATTGTACAAAAGTGAAATTAAATAAAAGTGCCGGTAGAAAATTTATAAAATCACATAGCCGCATAGTTACATGTGTAGGTAAAAACTTATCATCAGGTGACCACTTTTTATGAAACAAATTAGGTGATTACGAATTACAAAACGCAGTGCCACTCGGACACTTGTTAGTTTAACGCCTTTGAAAAAACATTGCATAAAGAAAATTTGGAAAATATTAACAGTGCAATCCTCTTTGGTAAGTACATTTGTGATTTTTTTTACTTTAGTGGAAATTTGAGTAACAATTTTCTGCAGATAAAATTTTCCAACCCTGGAAATTTTCAATTTTGTTCGCAAATTTTCGCAATTTTTTGTAAATTTCGGGAAAGAGCTCGATCGGTTTCATTATTTTTGTTCTGTGATTTTGAATTTTGATTAGTTTACAAGAAACAATTTTAGAGATTTAATTGTTTTTAGTTCGCCGTTTTGACACCTCGACGTCATAAATTTATTACGCGTGCAAGTTCTGTCAAGTTTCCACTAGTCGAAGATGATTTGTAACAATCTAACAATAATAATGAAACTATTGTGTTTTAAGTGTAAATTATGCAAGTATCAAAGAGAAGACATTTTAGTTCTAGAATATTCAATAAAAACGTAAGTTCTTTAGTTTCTTGTTGGTGTAAAACCAACCAAAATTAAATTTTTGTTTTTTTGCTTTGTGGTTTAGTTTGGCTTTATATTTTTCCATGCAAATCCTACAAGAAATTGTTGTGTTTTATTGTAAAAGTGTCGTCGAGATGAAAATTTTGGGTTCTCCAAAATATTAACAAAAGCAAATCGTCATCATCTTCGTTGACGTTTCTACAGATTTTTATTTTTTTGTTTTAAATTTAAAAAAATTCATAGCCGCCCTAGATGATTTTATGAATAATTCAATGTAAAACAAATCAGGTCTTCATAGAATGAGCTTATTGGATGTCAAAATTCAACATGTTAGGACTTATGACTCATGTCGTTTATTTCCGTTTCCTGTGAGTAACGTCTTTGCGTCACTTAAATAAATGAAAGTTAAAAATTTGAAAATTCTAGCACTTTCCAATAATTTTGTTTTAAGTTATAATAATATACATAAATTTTTACAACAATAATTCTGGTCTACCACAACCAATCCACATTTAAAAAGCAGTTCATGTCAACCAATCATTTATTTTTTAAATTTTATTTCATTTATTTATTTTCATAAAATTTAATGCTAAAAAATTTAGGATGACCTGTGGTGTCGGAACGGTTAAGGAGTGGACTTGAAATCCATTGGGTTTAGGTTTAACCCGCACAGCTTCAAACCCTCTCAGCAGCATTTCTTTTGTATAAGGGTCATTCTACCAAATAAACTCACTTTTACGGGACGACTCTCGCCGATTTTATTCAAACTTTGTGAAAATGTTCTCTACATTATAAAAAAATATTTCCTGAAAATTTTAGCCCTTAATACGCAGCCATCTTGAAGTTATAAATGTTTGAATTTTTGAAATTTTCTTTTTTTTTTACTTTTTCATTAACTTTTTTTAAGTAGAAAACATTTTTAGAAAAATTGCAAAAAGACAGTTTTTTCTAGGAAAACTTCTCAGCTTTTCAATGAAAATATTCATTTTTCGTCCTACATAACAGAAAACCCTTAAAAATTCAATTAAAGTGGAAAAACGTTTTTTTTGTCATTTTCACGATGGCATTTTTTTGGTTTAAATTCAATTAATTATTGTTTAAATACTTATCAATTAGAGCTCGGATTTATATGCACCAAAATACTTGAAAATATGCGCCGAATCTCCTTAAAATATGCACAAAAATTCATGAAAAAAAATAAAATATGCAGTGATATGCAATCTAAAAAATTTCATTTCTTCGAATTTCTTAATTTTTTTTTCAAATTTTCAATAAGTAATACTACCTAGGTTACAATAACAAAAAATTTTAATAAGTTTTAATTACAAATTAATACTTTTACGCTTTTGTATATACAAAACTACTTATGTTCATCAGTGTCGAATTCAGACCTTTTCCGCCGGGAAGGCTAATGAAACTTTTCGAGATGGGGGGGGGGGCAACGAAAAATTCCAAGTACCAAAAATACATGTTTATATTAAATTTTGGTTTTATTTCAAAATTTTTTATTCAAAAAACATACATAATACTGTATGTAGTCTCTGGGAGAGTATAGCCTTTCCGGCACCCCCCTGGACTGGGGGTCACTGCTATTCATATTTATTTTTAATAATATGGTAAATATTTACATCTTAAATTTCTTCAAAAAATTAAATTGTTGAAAATTAAATAAAGCAATTGCATAAATTGGCAAATTTAATAATAATTTTTTATTTTCTCTATTAAAATTCTTCAAAAAACACCAAAAGTGGTTCAAGTATGCACAAATATGCACCAAATCTTGAAAATATGCAAAATATGCGACGAGCAGTTTTTTGGACTCGCTTTTACCCAATTCGTCTAAATTTCAAAACGAATCTGTTTTAATATCAATATTAAAGAACATGCAAAAGCATAAAATCCGAATTCTACTAAGATGATAAGTATTTAAACAATAATTAATTAAATTTAAACCAAAAATATGCACATCGTGAATATGCACATATTTTGTGGGAAAAACTCTCAGCTTTCAGAAAAAAATATCTAATTTAAAGTAACACGCGCGGTACTTTTTTTCAAAGTACCTTATTGAATAATATTTAAAAAAAATTTTTACAGGAATATTTTGTTAAATTTTCATAAAAAAATATTGAAAAATAAGCCAGTGGTAGTGGTGAGAACAGAGTCACCTCAAAAAATAGGTTTCATGCGGTAGTTAGAATAACTCATGATTGCTTCATCTCAAATTCAAAACCCAAAGATATTTCGTTAGTTCATAAGTTTATCTTGGATTTGAACGAAGGAATTAACAAAATATTCATTTTTGAATTTTTGGTAAAGGTGCAATCAAGAAACTCTGACTTTTGTTTAATTAAAAACTAAGTTATAATTGAAAAAAAAATCCTTCGTTCAGAACCGATTATTTAGTATGTAAGAGAAGTGTGCAAAGCTTAGGCGAAATCAGTCCAAAGGTTTTCGAGAAATTTTGACTACCGGCTTAAAAAAGTTTTGAGAAAAATGCGATTCAAGTTTAATGAATAAATTAAATCAGAAAAAAAATCGATTTTCCGACCCTTTTCGCCTTTAATTAAATTTTAAAGGGTCTTTTGCTATGTATGACAAAAAATAAATTTTTTTATTGAAAAGCTGAGAATTTTTCCTAGGAAAAACTGTTTTTCCAATATTTTTAAAAAAGTTTTCTTCTTAAAATAAATTAATGAAAAAGTTAAAAATTTTTCTAAAATTTAAAAAATTATAACTTTAAAATTTCTGAATATTGAAGGCTAAAATTTTCAGGAAATGTTTTCTATAATGTAGAGAACATATTCACAAAGTTTGAGCAAAATCGGTGTGGGTCGTCTCGTAAAAGTGATTTTATTTGGTGCAATAAACACAATCAGAATAAGAATAATTAACAAACTTTTTTTCATTTTCAGTTAAGATCGACATTGGTGCGTGAACGCGAAATTTGTATTACGCGAACGGGAGTGTGATGTGTCGAGTACGAATCTTTGTGGAAAAGCTTGATGCTAGCTTTTTAATTAATAATCGCGAATCATTTTGTTTTAATACTTGAGTGGAAAATGTGTGTTTCTAAGTGTTGTTTAATAAAATTTTTCATTCGAAATCGTTAAAAAAATGTTCAAGTGTCCGGGTTGGTGAGTTATGGATGATGGAGAAGATGTTATGGTCAACAGGAATAAGGCGACAGGAATAAGGCGACAGGACTACAGTGTAAAAGGTAATTTGGCAAAAATTATTCTCATCTTAAATGATAACTAACGAAGAATTTTCTTTATTATTGCAGGTAGGGTCCACGCCGTGGGTTTAGCAGCAATTCGGGTTAGTAAACTTTTCTCTCCAGTGATGTAGCCAGTGAATTGTTTAAAATTGTGAAAAAATGCATTTTTCTTTAAATGCACGAACTGTACGAGTAGTTTGGTAAGAAAAGCTTTTTTTACGTACTGAAGTAATAAATTACAGATTTCAATTTTTCTTAATGGTTATCTAAAACTGTAGAGTTTTGATTGGCCACTCAAAAAAACTGAAATTTTATTGCTAATCTATTTTTTTAATTAAATAAATTGTTTCGTTAATAGCTATCTATGAGCAAGAGTTTTGGGCGAAGGATTTTCCAGCCAGAGAAAATATTTCTCCAGTGATTTTTAAGTAAATAAATAATTGATTTCTGTTTGAAAGGAATTTATATTTTATATTTTTTGTAGCTGCTGGTATGAGATTCAAAGATGATGGTACAGTAGCGGTGGCTCGGAGTTTGCTATAGTAGTGAGGCTATAACCAGAAATTCATAAGGTAAAAACGACGAAAACTGCAATAAAACAAAAAAATATTTGTCTTTGTATCCTGAAAATTTTTTCCTCTTTTTAACATTTTTTCTCTGACCTTTACCGTTTTCGAGTCTGTCGGGATTTAGTCATACTCGAGGTCTTGTGGTTATGACTGTAAGCATTTATATTTTGGCAACGAAAGTACACGACACAAGTTACTCAATAGCGGAAATGCTTTCAATTATAGAGAAGTTTAAATTTTGACCAACATCCAGCATTCAGCAATGCATTAATGGTAATGACCAAAGGAAAAAATAAAATAAATCTGGAGTCTTGCGCATGAAATTAAGCTGCTGCGATAAACTTAAAGCTTTTAAATTGTTTTTAATTTTTCAACTTCATTCGAACCTTTGGGTGTCGGTGCCCAACTCGAAAATTGAAAATTAATGTGGTAAATTACATTCGCAGTTGCTTCGAGCAAAATACAAATACCTAATTTTCTTTTTGTCCTTTTTGTTCAAACTAAATTTAACTTCACGCCCAACTTCACGAAAATAATATATTCATAACTTATTTTGACCTCAAAATATCGGCGCCACTAGGACATTTCGTTTCTATATACCTGTTTCTATTTTCGAAGCTTCAACACAATAGCCGATATTTTGAATCAATTCATGTTATACCAACGTTAGACATTTTTCGTTTCAAAAATGCAAGTAAGTAGGGTGGATATGTCGGTAACTATTAATTAATTACAAATTTATGACTTATGAGCATCTTTTAGCCCGGTTAAGTAAAGCATTAAAATTATAATTACTACCTGACTGGCTGTAAAACTTTTAATCTAAAATTTACGTATTAAAACGGTGGCAGGTGGAAACTTTCTTCAAATAAAAATTGCACCTTTCAATTATTAGTTTTTTTTTAAGATGAAGATAGAAATTAGCTCACCTAAAACCTCCTTTAAATTTAAAAATTATTGGTTACAGAAAACAAGGCAAACCTTTTTAGTTTTTAATTATCTTACACTTGCTGCAAATCGGATGAGATAATTCTTTATCCTCGGATTCCACATTTATCGCACCCTTTCCAGATGACACTTTTTGTGGATGCGCATTCAGCTCTTGGTTGACGTTTTATTATCTAAAACATATGGTTTCATCCAGTTATGTACACATTTATTTATGTTCTTACCGTTTTTCGTATAACTTTTGAAGGAATTTGGGTTTTGACGTCAAAAATATTGCATTCGACTAAATTCCAAAACTTACAATTTTTAATAATTCATAATTCCAGTGCCACTAATTTTCATTTGTTTTGTTGTTTTTGAGCAAAGTGGACATTGGGAAAATACCTGGGTTTTTCAGAATCACAAAATTAGAAAAATTTTAAAATAATATAAACTTGATGTATCCTCGAGGTTCATTTTATCAGGTAAACTATATTAATCTATGCGCAATTTTCCATTAAAGCAAATGTTTGCAATAAATATTATCCGCGGATAAATTAATCAACTCATATTCGAGTAGTTGATCCGATATAATTCATCGCTCTCGGTATAGCTTAACCAATATGATAAAATCAAAATCAATAAATTAACGTAATAAATGTATCTAATAATTATTTATTCGGCACTTTGCATACATAAGTAGATAATATTATAAAATTAAATTCCAAAACGTAACAAGCAAAATAAACATACTAATTAAATTTAAGTTAATTAAGCTATTTGTTTTTATTACAAATTAACCGGCACGGTGGCCTCCGGTCGTTCCTGGATAATAGAAATTCTGAAATTCTTTTTAATATGAAATTATTACATTATAATGCCTGAATTACGACTTCACAGATTGATCAAACAATTAAAGAACCTAGTAAGTTAAATTGAATTGATGGTTATTACTATAATTATATTTAAAGGAATTTTAAATTAATTTAATTTTCGAAATTTTGAAATGCAGCTATTATGTACCTGAACTATTAAAAAAAATGTTCGGGAACTTCGCTGATAAAGATAAAAAAATCTCAAAAACCTTTGATAACTTTGTTGCTGCTGGATGCTGCCTCAAACTATGACTTCCTTTCGTCCAAGGGCGGATCCAAGCAAAGTTCATGAAGGAGGTAATTCTTATGTTAGCTTCGGTTAGGTTATTTTATTTATTTTTAACAAAGATAATAATAAACTAAAAATGTATTACCATTTTTCCATAATTGAGACTGGCAAAACTAACTTTATTTTCTTTAAATTTGAATTTTACTGTTTAACCAAGATCATTTTATTTTGATTATGGCCATTTTTCCGAGAAAAATACACTTCTTAAAAATAAAAATAATTGGGAAAGTCAAAATCTCAAAATATTTACAATTTCCATTCACTTTTCCAATGTAAATATCCGAATTAAAATTTTCGTTTAAATAAATTTTTAATATTAAAATGGGAAATTAAAGTGAATAGATAATTCGAACCGGGTGCGACGATTATCAACTTTAATTTATGTCGCCTTGAAATTTAAATTTTAAAATTAAAATTACACCATTCAATCCAATTAACATTAACATTCAGATCTTCATTAAAATCCACTTTAATTCCCAAAAACTCCAATTCAAATCAACGAATACCAATTTATCATTAAAAATCAAAATTAAGGACAAATAGTTTTCAAAAAAATCAAAAATTCGCTTGCTCGATATCAAACTTTGTTTTCGCCAAAATGTAAAAATTTCAAAACCAAAATCTCAAAAATAATCGCAAAATTACGGGAAATGACTTTCACCAAAACCGTATAGCGGCCATTTTTGGAAAAGCCCCGCTTTTGCCAAAATTCGATGATTATTAAAAATAGGCAAATTTTACAAATCACACAAAATTAAGGATTTTATTTTTTTAATTTTATCCTCCGAAAGATAAAATTCTGACTTATGGCTCGGAGTTTCAAGAATTCCTATTTATAATTTGGATTTTCAAATTTTCAACTTAGAACGGGGAAATTCAAATTTCCAATTCTTATCTCGAAAACGCGGAAACGTAAAATTTCGAATTGTTTATTATAATTTTGAAAGAATTAAGGATTTTATCCTCCTAGGATTTACTTTTTTTACCATTTTTTACTTAGAACGGCTAAGTTCAAAATTCCAATTCTTACCCTGGAAAAGTAAAATTTCGAATTGTTTATTATAATTTTGAAAATAGTAAGGAATTTATTATTTTAATTTTATCCTCCGAAGGATAAAATTCTGACTAATGACTCGGAATTACAAAAATTCCAATTCCTACCTCGGAAAGTGAAATTTCGCGTTGTTTATTACAATTTTGAAAAAATTAAGGATTTTATTGCATACTAGCTGGAAAGCCTGTCCATTTTTAGCGGTATAATATTTAAACATTTAATTTTGTTTCCCGCTACCTGGGGATCCCCCGTTTCTCTATATATTTTTTTAAAGTAACGCAAAAAGTTGCTGCTAAACTTGATGTGCAGTCGGTCGGGCAATTAAATATTTTTTTTATAGTATAAAAATAAATAAGTTTCTTAAATTCTAAATTTTTTTAGCTGAACGTTTTAATGTCCCTCACTTTTGCTCAAAAACAAAAATTTTCCCAGCTTTTTCTGTCCAAATTTGTATAATTATTATTCTGTCTTCTGTAGGTCTTCTAGAAGAGTGGGAATTTTATTATAATATGTACTGGGGAGTGTTCACCCGCAGACTCCCCCGGTTTACATTTTTGACTATTCTTTATAACCAAAGGTTTAAATTTACCTCACTTTTGCTTAAAAATTCAAATTTTCCCAGGTTTTCCAAATTTGTAAAATTATAAATTCTTTATCTGCTCCAAGTATTCCAAAAGAGTGCACTCTGAAAATAGATTTGTCGTCGCAACAAAATCTTTGTCACTATAGCCTCAACAGAGTTTTTTGCTGCTACAACAAATTTTATGCTGCCACAACAAAGTTTTTTGTGTTCAGAACTAACTTTTTATTCCTAACAGCATAAAATTTGTTGTAACAGCAAAAAAACTCTGTTGAAGCTATAGTGACTAAGATTTTGTTGCGACGACAAACCTTTGTGGACATCCTGCGATATGTACTGGAGGGTGTTCCACACCCCCCCAGACCCCCCGGTTTACAATTTTGACTTTATATTTTTTTATTATTTTTATAATTAACTTTGAAAGTTAACAAAGTAGCTACTAAATTCTGTGAGCAGTAGGGTAATTAAATAAATATGCTTCCCAAGTCTTAATTTTTTCTAGCCGAAGGTTAAATTTCCTTCATTTCTGCTTAAGAATTCAAATTTCCCGGTTTGGATTAAAAATCGACCAATCGGAGTTGTTTTTTCCACCAAAAAATGACACGCTATAGCAGGAGCAGCAGCTTTTATATATTTTCTAATTTCTAATTTCTAAAAGATTTTCAAATTTTCAACTTCGAATGGAAAAGTTAAAATTCCAATTCCTACCTCGGAAAAGTAAAATTTCGAATTGCTTATTATAATCGTTTAAATTTTAAGAAAATACTTTAGTAATTTGGATAAAACCAAAATTTAGTATTTAAATTAATTTAGATTTCATTTTATCTCTAAACCGATTTTTGCAATTATTTTAATGCAGATTAAAATTTGAGTTCCCAATAAATCGATATTTTAAAATTTGTGCTTCATAACTCGGAACTATAATTTCGAAATTTAAAACTCCGACTTTTGTTTTTTAAATTCTGGCAATTTACAATATAATTTTTCCAACCAAAATTAGCTAAAACCAAAAAAGGAATATAATTACAACCAGCAGTAGTACATTCTGGACTAGGGATGCTGTTTCTGCGGCAGCCTCGCGTTGCTTTTTGAATATGAATTGTGAAAGAAGTATCTACCTTTCGGTAGATTTCACGATGGAAAGACCGTTCTTTACTTTTTTGAAAGATTTAATAATTTAATGGTCCAGAACTAAATCTGGAAAGTAACTAACTTTATTGTGACTGTCTTCGTGTTTCGGAGGGCACGTAAATGATTTGGTTTTTGTTTTATATGCGAATCCTCTAGCTAGTGCTAGTACGACACTGTTGTTCATGATATAAATCTGTTCGTAAAGAGCAAATTTAAATTAAATATTTAATCGTGTGTGTAATTATGAACAGGAAGAAGTGATTAGATATTTGTAATGAGTAATCGATCGTGAATTAGCTTGATCTAGTTTCAACAAATAATAATATTTAATTGCTCAATCAATAAAATATCAGGAACAGCATTTTACAGGGTGTCCAACGGTAAGAAAAATAAATAATATTTTGTCACTGTAATGCCAAAAAGTGATAATTACGTCGAGGAATGTGGATGCAGTAAGTGGTACAAATAGCAATTAAATTTAACATTTGTTTCTAATCAAGTGAGATGCCTAACAGTTTGGCAATTAGGAAATACAAACGATCCCATTTGTGCTGTAGGCTTCCTTTAACCAACAGCTGCTTTTTCTAACAGTGTCTTATTAAATAGTCACTAAGCGATAAAGTCAAATTATACGTGCAATGTGCGCTCTACAAAGTGTTTTAGCTGAAAACGGAAATGAGCAAAGAATCAACTGCTTATGTTTAAAGAGGGAGTGGCAGATGCGTCTTTGCCGTTGTTTGACCGTTTTCTAAAGAACCAAATGCACCAACAAGGCACCTGCATTCCAGATGTGTTTGTGCACTTGTCTCGTCTTCGTCTCCGCTTCTGTTTTGTGCACTCTACTTGGATTAACTAATTATTATATAGCGTGCGGCACATCTGGAACTACTGAAACGAGACCATACCATGTCGTGTGCTCTTTGTTATATCACATTGTACCGGTTGTGAAGGCTTCCTACGTAAGGAAATGAATTCTGTCACTATCGCAAATGGATTATATCGATTGGACGTATAATCCTGTTACGGCGGAATTTAAAACCTCTTCGTTTTTTCAAAAATTAATTTATTAATAGAAATATAAACAATACGTCAGTTGGAACACAAAGCAGAAGAACAGGAACTATTAAATACATATGGTTGGAATAATCTTTTATTCAAAATAACAGTTCAGTCGAATGCGGCAGCTGGAAAATTATCGCATTGCTCAAACACTACTGTTACCGACATTCTCCATCTGTTGACAAATCAAAATTTTCTTCCTAGCCCCCTAATTTTCTCGAAAGTCTACCCATCAACTAGGCTTTGCTAGAAATTCACTTATTTCTACTCAAACGAAACAAAAAACAAATTTAATTTGCCATAATCTTAAAAGTGTCAAAGTAATGGTAACTAATTTGCCGCTTCCTGTATAAATTAAACGTTAGCCTAATTTGACGCTGTGGGTAAAACTGGTTTAACAATTTAAATTTATTAAGCGGAAGCTTGGCTCAAACCATCCACATTGATAAAATTGGATGTTTGGCGTTTACATAAACTTTGAGCATCACATGGTTTTCTACTTAAACAATCTCAACATTTTTGACAGTTGACAAGAAAGAAAACAGGAAAGTGTTTGTAAACACGAACAACAATTTTTTGAGAATTCCTCTTCCCACCCAAGTGGAAGATTTGACCTTAGAGAAACTGCAACATTCTTCTTCCACGTTCGCGAAATTCACTTCACTTTTTACCTACCAAATAAGTTCAAAAATAGCGAAACAAGTTTCGATTTCCATTTTGGAGTTTGTTAAACTTTAGACAAAACGTTGCAGAAAATAGCAACACCAACACCTACCCAAGAGTCAACAACACTATAAGTTAGGTGTCAGAACTGGATACTTTTGATAATAAATCGATTTGGACGGAAAAGTTTAGGATTGCTCATTAAAAGCGAGGGTTGCGCTGGATATGTATCTGGAAATGAGTCATAATTTCGGCGGGCAGAAGAGGTGAAGATTTTTAAAATAGAATTTGAATGAACCGATTGTTACGTACATGCATGGACGGAGACGAAGTTATTTGTATTTATCTTATTAGTATGCGGCGCTGGTTGGAACATAAACGAAAAGGAGATGGGATAGTAAATCATGATCTGGCAGTGACAAGTGCCTTGAGAGTCGAGCCGTCGGTCGACCATCTGGTCGTTAGAGGCATTCCAACTTGCTGTTTTGCCGCCAGCGACTCGCACTACTTGTGCGGTATTATTTATGGCGAGACTCTGGCGCCAGCTGGCCACGGTCACTGATCCACCGACTGGACATAGGCGTACCCCATCCATGCATTCACTTTTAACACCGCCAACGCACACATCTCACAAAAGCTCATCCCTATTCATCGTCGTCGGTGACAAACCCAAATTTTAACCTTCTTCAACTTGTCATTTCAATCGGAACCAACCCTGAAATGCCTTATTTGAAAAAATTAATCGTCGTCTCTCGAGACTCCAAAACCAATAGGCCGAACCCTTCGAGACAGATGGGAAAAACGAAATTGTAATAAGGACGAGTTATCTGAATAAATACTACAAATAGGTCAATTAACAATTTAAACGTATACAAAGGTGATAACATGTAAATTACTTAAGTGAACGTGAGTGATGCTTATTTAAACGTGTAAATATTTTAAATTAAGTAACAAATTTTACAATTTAATTTGCCAACTACACCGGTTCGCAAAAAAAGAGAAAGGTTTTTGGAAATCTACTACTTCGCGTCCCACTAAACGATCTTATCATTTTTAATAGTTTTATCGTCAGGCAGCTGAAAATTACAACCAGATTCCAATCTCGAATCTATAATCAACATTCAACAAAAATAATTTCAAATTTCACCCAAAATTGGTGATCCGAGTGTTCATCAAAAATCTAAAATGTTTATCCGAATAACATTTCTCAATTGACCTATCCAAAAACCTTCATTTGCAGGTTATCTATGTATACTAAATCCCACACATTCCATTTTCATTAAAAATGTCGCTTTAGAAATGCATTTTTATCATTAGACGACGATAAATTTCAGTTAACTTCAAAATAGCTGAGATAAAGTTAATCGTGTGCAAAAATTTAATGTAAACTACCCGCATGAAATGTCGACAAAAATTCCCACAGGAAAATATTTATCAACTTCTTTTTACAAAAAGGCTACCTGCATTACCAACTGCGTGACTTATTTTTTTGCAGCGGCGACGATGCGTTCTGCGGAGACCTTGCGGTCAAGTAAAGGGTTGGGTGTGAATTGATGCTGGAGGCCCTATCGCCTCGAGCCTCATCGCCACCACGGTTCATACCTACCGAATATTTCGTCTACAACTAATCTTGGTTTTTCTGAACTTTGCTTTCTCCACGAATGCATTATGATGCAATTCATAATAAATATTTAAATTTTGAATTGCAATCAAAAATAGTTGAGATAATTTTAAAATAAACAAAAATAAATTCATAGTCTGTGATAAATTTTGAGTAATTCGCAAAATGTGTCTCAAGTGTGGGAATTTTTATCTAACTAATACCGTAATTATTGGTACCCCCCTCTTCGCTGTCCAATTACTATATTTAATATGCTACCGTTTTCTCAACAAATCGCACTTGCGATTGTAAATATTTCCCATGGGAACATGGGTTAGCCCAGGGCCGTAGATAGCTATTTCAGAGGCGATCGCATACTAAATAAATGCAAGGCCGGCAACTTGGCCTTTGGCGAATTAAAATTAAACTAAAATGTTTGTCCCGCTAAACTATATAAACAAAACAACACAAATGTTTCTTCCGATTCATCAGTAAATTACACTTCGGATTTTCGTGACTCTGGAACAAATCTCTCAAGAATTCAATAATAATTATTGGTTGGAAGGAAGGAACTAGTAGTTAGCGCGATCAATTGCTGACTCGAAGATACGAGTTTAAATCCGGAGAGAGAATCATACTTAAGAGCCCTCATTTGACCGCTATAAATGTTTCAATCAGTCGACTGATGGAATTACCATTTATATTTCTCCAATCTCCTCTTGGGCAGGATTTAAAATTTATACAACGGGTTTGTAAGAGAGGTAAATATTTTATAAATGTGTACCGCATCTTTTAAATTCCTGATATGGCAATAAGTTTGTTACTCTTAATTAACCGGTTAGAGATTAAAACACAGGTGTTACCATAACAGTACCTTTATGGTAATAATTTTGCGATTTAAATGCATTTAACATTTTTGATAACACAGGTCTTCTGTTCATAAAAATTGCTATTGTTTCTAAAAATAAATGCAGAAATAAGTTTGGTTCAATTTTTTCTGTCTTTCGTTGTCGTAAATTTACGAGTAGGGAGGTAGATAGTACACAACCTAACCGTAATAATACCTGACACCCCACACCTGACTTTAAATACGGTAACCACCTTCACCCAGGTGTAAAAAAAAAATATTTGATGAAGATTACGCCATACCATTATACCAGTATTTAAGGAAGGTAACGGTCTATTTATATTTTTATTATCAAAAATATTTTGTTGTTGGTGCGTGTAAAGAAAAGTGCACTTTTCCGTACTTAACTCGGAATGCCTCAACTTTTAAGTTTCAAAAATGATTGGGTTCTTTGAATACCACTGGTAGTACGGTAATGAAGGTTATGTAGATTATTATACAGAATAGATCATGGTATTTCTGACTGGGAAGCTCGGAGGCCGGGGGGGGGGGGTCAGGAATGTCCCCAGGAAATTAAAATCAATAATATTTAAAAAATAGAATTTGTGTCCAGTTATGGCCCTTATGCATTGATATAAATTTTTCCAGAGTCCCAGTTTTTCAACCGGCACATCCAGAAAAAATACAATCTTTAATTCGTTCTTCCGGCTAAGTTTCAAAAATTCAAATCCACATTTTCAATTTTTAACAAATTTCTACTATAAATTAAAATAGGAAAGTAAATCTACTGGATAAATCCACCCAAGTGCGTCACCATCAAGCCCACCTTTATATTGCCTTCAAATTACAACTTATAATTTTATAAATTTTACCAAATAATTTATTCCAACCTTCCAATAATCTAAATTATAACTCTGTTTCTTCAATCATCAATAATTTAATCTTCCAAATCAATCCAAAAATTACTAATTTAATTTTATTCAAAATTTTCAGTAACAGTTTTAAAATCAAAAATATCAGAATTACTTACTCTAAATATGAATTTATTTTCAAAAACTGAAAATCCAAATCATAATTTCAAATAAACTCGGAAAACTAAAATTTATCCTGCTACTTTCAATAAATTAAGTTTTCAATTCTTTCAATTGGGGCATAACTGACATAAATTCTGCATCTGATGCAGAACCAAAATGCCCTAAGTCTAAGATGATTTTCCAAGGGGGTAAATATCCCGTAATTCCAAGGATTTCCATGAATTCAAATGATTTCCAAGGGAATCAGAATATATAAATATTTTCTAGAACCTTACCCCTTGTGATTTTCTGACGAATCTGTTGAGTTAGCAAAACAGACCTCTTATAAGAAACTGTCTTTTATTTAATATCCAACTAAAAAACAGTTGTGAAATATGCAAATTTTTTGAAAATAAGAGCCCTATGTTCAAATCTATAAGATAAGAGAGCGTCCTGCGTCCATTAATTAAACCCCCCCTCCCCCCTTGGTGAGATGTCGTGAGATTTGGTTCGAGATAGACAAAAAAATTTCGTGATATTTGCCGAGACTTCCCTCTCCCCTAAGTGAGATTTGGTGAAATTCGGCTCGACCACCTCCCCCCCTAAACGCCTCACGAAATTAATGGATGCCCTCTATCGAGGGGGTATCGAATCGTATGGTTCACAGATAAAAGTGTAATTGTTTTTAATATTTTAATTAAAAACGGTATATTTTGTACTTTCCCCCCCCCCCCCAATCATTAATCCTGGAACAGCCAAATAAGCTCTAAATAAATATCTGTCAGGTAGCTGCTCCAAGCAGTTTATACGTAATTTATGGGCATAGGGAAATAAAGTGCTTGGCAGGCACTTACCATCAGGCAGTTACAAACAAATTTTGAATATAACCAAGCAATTTCGAGGCAAAACTGTTACTTGGGGGTGCAGCAGTGTCTACAACTTAAAAGGTTTGCAGAAACTGAAATATCTTAGCCCTGATCAGTGCCGGATCAAGTTATTTTAGCGCCGGGTGCAGATTAGATCAATGGGCCCTTAAATACTAAATACTATATTGTATAGAATATTCGCGTTTTATTCGCGTTGGTGGCCCTCATAACACTATGGCGGCTCTATTACGTACAATTGGGATATAATGATATGTCGCGTTTTGCATCTATACCTCTCATATGGAAATGGAATGACCCAATTGATGTTATTTTGAGTTTAATTGTGAATTACTGTATATCGTAAAACCGCAGTGAAATGATAATTCACAAAATAAAATTCGAAAGGAATGCAAACGTTTGGTTATAAACAAAACTTTCTATACCAACTATACGTATTAGATTAACTTAATATTTTTCCGCATGGTGGCATTCATTTAATGTAAATTGGGGGTGTTTGAGGGAGGCTAGAAGCTGGAATATGTAGAAAATAAGTAAAAAAATTGAGCAAAAACGGAAAAATCAATCACTTTTAATGATTTTTTTTACAATTTATGGGGATAAATGTTCTCCCAAATCAACTTACTTATTACAAATATTAACGTTTCACCTCTCTAGCTTACCAGAAGAAGTAAACGGTAAAATAATCGTTTTAATTTCTCCAAATTATGGAAGAGCGATAAAAATAGATGGGGTGCAGGAAACATCTCCCGAAAACGGTAGAAGATGGGGGAAAACGGAGGTCATATTTGGATTCAGGTGTTCATTTTATATAAGAATGTTATCCTGTTATCATTACTTATTTTACTTTATCAATAAGTACCCCTCTGGCCTCTGGTAAAATGGTAATGACAAAATAGGCTCTGTTGAGTAGATGATGTAGTCTAGTTTGTTGTATAGGGCGTAGTAAAATAGGCCCTGCTAGTACGTATAACTTTGTGATCCATGTGATTGCTAAACTATCTGCATGTATGTTCTAGGCTGAGGTTGCTTTTTCTGCGGTAGAGATGGAAATGGTATTGTGGAAGAAGTATCTATTCTTCGATAGATCCACGATCGAAAATCCCCTTTTCCTTTTTCAAAATCTTTCAAATGTGAAAAGTGCAATTTCTTGCCTAGTGATACAAATAACTATTTACTCCTGAGTACTTTTTTCATAAATTAAAGTTGTTCATTATTCCAACCGGTTGTTCCAACTTTTGGTACCACAACAAAGGCCAGACCGTCGTTACCATTGAGAAGCTATTAGGGATTATTTTGTTGCACATTTTCACAATGAAAAAGAAAATGCACTTAAAATTCCGTACTGTAGTACAATAATAATTGACATTACTATTATGTACATTACGTAAGCGAATGTTTTTTTTTCTTCTTCGAAAATGTCTGGGATATAGTAGTAACTGCAAGTAAGCATGTGTATATTGCTAATGGTATTTTAGTTTCATTAAATTTTTGTCAGTCTCGTTTAATCCCGTGATTTATTCGTAGGGTTTGAAAGATTTTATAAATTATATACGTGATTACAAGCTCTTTGATCGCGATACCGCCTGTATAATCTCCTTCAAAACTATTAAATCTAAATTGAGTATCGAAGGCTGGCTCCGTAAGAGTCTAACCCGAATGGGTAACAATTTGATGTGGCTTGACCTATAAGAATTAGGAGAGGTGTAAAGAAGACCAAATGAACCGATAGATAAGGGTGGCTAGTAATAAAGGCACCTGTCGAGTCCGCATTCCAAGCCCAGCACGCCCGTGAGTTCTCACACCAAACAGCGTGCGGCGAGACGGCCGGCGCCAGCGTGGGGCGCCCACACCCCCCTGCTGCTGCTGTCAACTTACTTCTGCTGCTGACAACATTCAGTGCAATGTGATCCTTCGTTTGTTTCGGATATAACAAACAACCCTTTCTAAATAGCACTTATTTACCAACACGCCGATCCAAAATATTGTGTACAAATTGTGAATTAATTTACGAGTGAACAGCCAAGTGCAATTATTTATTTTATTTTGCCATCTGCGTTGCACGCTGTCGGTCCGATATAAATTTCGAAAATTAATATATTTTCCAAAAGTGAAGTGAAAAGTGATTTATTCGAAATGGAAATAGAATCCAAATTTTATTGTGTTTAATTGGATTAAATCAAGAATTTTAAATTACGTGGAATATTATGACGAATGGAAATTGTAAACCAAAACGCTTTTTTGAAGGTAAATATTACCATAGAATAAATTATCAACATTTTTAGTCTTATCGGCTGTGGGAATTTTCGAAAACAGTGCGTGGTTTTTTGAATTTGCAGCTGTTAATGTTAATTTATTTATTTATTTAATTACTGACGGATAATTTTAAAGTAAACAACTTAATTTTGTTTTTTTTGTAGATTTCGCCACGATGACTTCAAAAGGAACCGAAGTGGATTTGTGTTTTGGCAGCGAAGAAGAATATCTGGAAGCCGAAGTTCATTCACCAACAGACAGTAGCGAAGACAGTGTCGAAGTAAAAGTGTCACCAATATGTCTTCGAAATAAGCGGAAGTGTGCGGAACCTAGAAAAGTGAAGGATGTATTTACGGCACCCCCCAAAAAACGAATGTGTTTTAAAACAAACAAAACAGACGTTTCTAATAATACAGACAATCCCGAACCTTTTAGACCGTGGAATGACGACAAAAATAATTTAGTTTCTAAAGATACTCGAGTTCCTGATACAATCAACAGTATTACTAATGATAAAAATAGTCAAAATAGTTTCGATTCACAATTCTTGATTCCTCAACCACCGGTAGCTGTGGTATTACCAACCCAAAGATTAATTTTCAAATCCGATTACGATCATCATGTCGTTTCCAATATATCGCCTACTGCCATCCGATCGCCTTCGCCTTCGTCACCGTTGCCCTTAGTCAAAAAGAATAATCCACCTGCCAATTCGAAAGAACAAAAACTGAAATGTGATACTGTAACAATAAAACGCGAACCGGATTCGTTGACATTTTGTGATGCATTAAATTTACGAGTTCCTCTTCATCCCCAAATAGCGAATCTCAATTCCATCGAAGCGGATAATCTGATGAGAACGTCTGCCGAAGCCTTTCCTCATCTGCTCAACTCGGCCCATTTTAAAGAAGAACCCAGCACGTCTGGACGAAAGGAACAACGAAATTATAAGAATATGACCCGCGAACGCCGCATCGAAGCAAATGCTCGCGAACGAACTAGAGTGCATACCATAAGTGCCGCTTTTGAAACTTTGAGAAAATCCGTGCCAGCTTATTCTCACAATCAAAAGTTATCCAAACTTTCCGTACTACGAATCGCGTGTTCCTACATAATGACTCTTAGTTCCATAGTTAATAACGAAGAAGAGTTAAACGGTCAACCCACGACTGCCCAATGCGTCGAAAGCGTCTCAAGAACCATCCAGAAAGAAGGAAAATTGCGAAAAAAGAAAGACGACAGCGATTGAAAATTCTTTTTACTTACTATTAAAATTGCGAGGGATTATCTGGTCAAACGAAATTATCGGAAATTATTATTGTAAAAATGTTAAGTTTGATGTGTTTACAAATTATTTTTTAATTTTTGTTTAGTTACATTAAATTATTATTTAGTTGCCTCAAAAGCAAAATATTCGTACTTAAAATATATTATATGATTTATTTATTTTCAATATAATAAAAATAAACTTTATTATTTTTGCGAATGTGTTTTGAAATTCATTTATTTAGGGAACCGAAAAATGCCCACCAGCAGTATAATATTTGTTTAGAAACTCAAAAAAAAGGGTCTATTATCTAAAGGTTTATTCGCGATTTACATTGAGCGAACGCCACCACGCGGAAAATTATTAAACTAATCTAATACGTATAGTTGGTATAGAAAGTTTTGTTTTTATAAACCAGACGTTTGTATTTTTTGGTGTTCTATTTTATGAATAATTATTTCACTACGGTTTTACCATAATAAAATTCAAAACAACATCAGGTGTGCGTAATTTTGGTTTTTGATGCCTCTTTTATCCAATTTGCATTAGAAGTCACGCCACGCTACTGACCGCAATATACTGAGGTATTCCTGATGCAATAAAAGATAAAAGCAATTATTGTTGATCAATTGATATGATTATTTAGTCTAACCGTTAATGGGACTTTCGATAACATTTAAAAATAAATTGCAGATTTTCCTGCATCCTCTTGGCAATTCTTGTTTTTTTGCTACATTAATCTGCATCCTGTAGAATAAAGTGCATATTTTTATTAACATCAAAAGGAAGTTAACTTCTAAAACTAACATGCTTCTAAATTTTGTAAAAATTTTCCCGAACGTGAGAGTTTTTAATTTTTAAACAAAAATTGTACTTAAATATATTATATTTGTTTAAAAAATAAATAAAATGACATTACATTTACAATAAACGTAGATGGAGGTTGCTCTGCTAAAGCCCCCACGAGCAGGGGCAGATCTTTAATGTGAAACCTCAACATCAGGTGGAAACCTTCCTAATTATACTTCAGTATCTCAAACTTGGATTTTGTCTCTGAACCCATCCAGGGACTACCTTGCAGTGGTAAAAATAAAGAGAACAATTCTAACCAAGCAGTCCCGCACAAAAATGATAGAATTATGGTGTTCTTTGGAGAGGGTAATGGGAGAAAGCTCTCAGACGAAACCAAGTAACCGCTGACCATCAATAGCTGTTAGATCTTGGCATCAAGGATAATACAGATTAGGAACATCGGTGTGCTAGTCACATCCTTTTGTAATTCAATACAGGAACCAATTCCTTCCAGAAAAGAAATTGACCTTAGTCTTTAATTTGCATTCACTTGTTGATGGACAAGTCAGTGAATGAGAAGAAACTCTAGTTTCTCACAGGGGAAGATGCATAACAAATGTTTGATTGAACTACTCCCACTTGTTAGGCAAGCAGGACTTAAAAATGAGAGAATCCAATTAGTCTGAAAAAGTTATCGGATGTTTGAGTACATCAATCTGGTTCGTTGTTTCAAGTGTCAATGGTATGAGCATACAACAAACTACCCAAGTAGCATTTGGATGCTAGAAAATCGCTAATCGCTGCTATTTAGCTAAATAGCTAATTAGCTGCTATTTAGCTATTTTTTAGCATCCAAATGCTACTTGGGTACTGCGCATCCACTGAGAAGAAGAACTCTTCTAGATACAAGTGTATAAACTGCTCCAGGTCTAAACAAAGAAATACTATATACATACACTCCAGGGCGTTTAATGACTGTGGAGCGTATAAGGTCAAACTTTTGGACCCTGTCTACGTTCTGACGACGCTTGATATCGTGGATGGCGTGGTAGTGCACCTAAAGTACTGCAAGTAAACTTTAGAAATTCCTTTTTTCCCTTTTGCTCTTCCTGTTCTTCCAATAAATCTTATATACAAAAACATCTTTCCAATGTTCTGAAAACTCTATACGTATATGGGCATCATATTCTTTTCACTTCTTTCATTTCCAGATCTTCTTCCCTTCACTTTCAATCCGAAACCGGTCGTATCAAAGAGAGAGAGAGAGAGAGAATAAATTATTCTCCTTGCCTTCATTGAAGGCAATTGATTTTTTTAATTGGAAATTTTTCAGGTTCAGAGCCTTTTAAAAAACGCAAATTTAGTTACAAATTATATTCTAACCGCTGTATTCATAAAAATATTTAAGAGAGTGTTGAAACCTATTTTAGTTAAAACGCTGATTAAAGTTCAACAACCAATGAAAACCTTACACGTAACGCTAATAAACATTTGTGATTGGTGTTTCATGACACATTCCCTAAAAAGGGTTTGTAAACTTGTTGTAAATCTCAACATTTTTTATGAATACAGGGGTAAACCTTTATTGTCTAAAATCAACGGCTTTCGATTTTGAATTAAATTGAGTAAAGAGAATGTTAGAAATGCAAAATTCCATTATTTTGTTTTAATCCTTGTATCTTACAAAACATTAAAGGCAGCATTACAATTTTATTGGAAGAAGAAAACTAATCATTACTTTCGATTTTAATTTAATTTTCAGATTAAATTTGAATGCCAGATTAGCTTTTATTATAAAATTACATTTTAAATTAAAATTTTAATTCTTTTGCTAACATGAAACCTGGAAAAAGAATTTCCATATTTAATTATTAATTTAAAATTTTTTGTTTATTTTTGTGAAATTTTGTTTATTAAATAATATTAAACTTCTACTATTTTGGCCAAAAATATACAATTATATTCCGTTGTTGTTCCGCCTCTGGTTTGCAATGCTACAACTGAACTTAATCTATCAATTTAAATTTTAAAAATGCAACAATTTGCAGATCTCTCCCCCCCCCCAAACAAATAACATTTTTCTTAGAATCATTCATTTGTTTTTCATTAATCACCAAGCACTGGCGTAATTTGGGCTGCCTATCAGATTTTATAAAATTACGATTTCACCTAGCGGTTCTCAATCGGTTTGCGAATTGGTGACTTGACTAATTACAAATTAGAAGGGAGCAGTGAAACGACACGAAAAAGATTGATAAATTTGAACTAATTTGTACACAGGTCTAAAAATATTTTCAAACGTTAAAGTTGTCATGCTGTTTGAAAAGCCAGCTGGAGCTAGCTCTGCTCGTTTGCCGTTAATGATGCGCGAAAACTTGTAAAATTTTATTTTTGGAAATTCACTTGCCTGTTTAAAATTAAGTGATATGCACATCTTACTTAATTATTAAATTTAATTATGCTAATATTTCGTTTTTCGGTTTATTACTTATACTAAACATTTTTTTAAGATAAAATATCTGCTGTTTGAACAAGATTAGATATTGCAATAAGCAAACCTTGATCCATGGCGGACATTGTTATGTACTTAGGTGTTTGTATACAAAATAACTGCACAAAAAATGAAGCTTTTATTCATACACAATTTTATTTTGATTTCAATCACAATACGTAATTGCGTGACGAGTTATTGCGGAAGACGTGATATGTCTTGCACCAATCAGGTGATTATTGATTATTCTATTTTACTTTACATAATATATGTTTCGTTTAGTTATGGGAAAACAGTAGTGGCATCCCAGAAGAAGCATGTTTTGTAAAATACTTTAAAGTTAGTAGTTCAGAATGCCACTTACTTGAATTTGGGAAAAGCGAAAAATCCGATACTGATTTTGGGAATGTGATACTCAAAGCATACGTAACGGAGTATTTTTCACAAACTTTATTTAAAATCTATTTTTACAATATAACTTGGCATCGTAAGTATTCCCATTAATTGCGGTATTATGCGCTAATAAAAAAAATTTAAGATGCCAGAATAAAAATTGCGAAAAATGGTAAAGAACTCCAAAAAAATATGTGCAGAACTTACGAAATATGGAAGAACGTTACAGTACCATTTGGTTCCAAATTGATAAATGACTGCAACTTTTCACAATCTGACTACGAAGGGGAAGATTATGTATTTGAATATGAATTGGATAAACCGCTTGTGTATAAAAAATTTGTCTTCAAAGTTCCATTTTTTACCAATTTTAGTTAGTTAGTATTTGGTATTTTTCTGTATATTACCAATCTATATTTTAGCTTATTCAACACCCATAAGTTCCCATCAGATTTTTTCTTATGTTGATGTCACCAATCCTGAACTCTTGACTCTTCATATTCAACCTACCTATTGGAAATATAACGTTTCCGAATACTTGGTGGAATTGTTTATGGAAGATTATGATAACGTTTCGAAGTTGATAGTACACAGAGTATTGCCGTTCCAGGGTGAACGACTTCGGTTTACACATTCCGTATTTAAAAAGTCTGCAAAATACTATTTCTCAGTTGCGGCGATTAGTCCAAAATGTAACGGTCAGATTTGTTTGAAGACTCTAACACCAAAAATTTTTGTACAACTCTTTCAGAACACTTGGGCACTTGGTAGTTGCATGGGAATCCTTTTTATTGTCATATTTCTCGGCGTTTTCTTTCCCTTGCTCATTTATCTGAAGAACAAAAGGAAGAAGACAAGTAAGTAAAATGAACAGTTAAATAAAGGAGTTTTAAATGATTGCATTATTGCAGGAATTATTGTAAGAAAAAGTATGGAACTTCAAACAAAAAATGAAGAACAACGCCAGCCGTTGAATCTGGCTGAAAATTTTGAATATGATATACAAAAATTACCTATGTGAAACAATTTCATGTTTTTTATTACTCAGCATTTTATATTAATTAAATTTTGTATAAAACAAGTAAATTAAATCTATTTTTTAATCGGTTTTTAAGCGTCTACGCCGCCTTTCGATACCCTTCGGGAGTCAGGGCCAGGGCTGGATAAACCATGGGTGCAATGGAGCCGCCGCATCCAGCGCCAAAATTCAGAAGGCTCCAAAAAAATCTAAACAGCAGGCTCCATATGAAATCGATTTTTTCGAGCTCTGATATTATTCCTGCTGATTCTTATGTAAATTAACCTCCTGAATCCGAATATGACTTTCGTTTTCCCCCATCACCCACCGTTTTCGGGGAATGCCCCCACCCCGCCCATCTATTTTATTATTTTTTTAACAATTATTTTAGCCTTTACATTTCTGCTGGTAAGCTAGAAAGGTGAAAAGTTAATATTTGCAAGAAAGTTGATTTGGGAGAAGATTTGTTCCCTAAAATTGTAAAAAAAAATCATTAAATATGATTATTTGCATTTATTTTCTACATATTTCAGCTTCTAGCCTCCTTTCCTCCCCAACACTCTCAAATAATAAAAATTTTGGTTTTCCTCGATTATTCGAGATTTAAATTAAAAGAACGCCACCACGCGGAAAAATATTAAGTTAATCTAATACGTATAGTTAGTATAGAAAGTTTTGTTTAAAACCAAACGTTTGCCTTCTTTTGGTATTTTATTTTGTGAATTATCATTTCACCGCGGATTTACGATAATAATTCAGAATTAAACTCAAAACAGCATCAGTTATTATAAGGAATAGAACCCATGTTCTTGATATTTGGTCGCGTCATGAGCGCCACCAACGATAATGTAAATCGCAAATATTCTATAGGCACTGAAAATAAATTTGCAATTTTTCACATGTGATTTTGAGGGTGTAAGCTACCAATGACGCATAAGACAAATTTTTGTACACTAGATTTTCTTTTAGGATATTTTTGAAAGATTGCTTCGGATTTCCTTCTGGATGGCCACAAGTTTTCTTTCGAAAAAGTCGAAAAAGTAAAAAAAAGTTATATTTTTAAGATTTCTTAATTTCCTAAGATTTTCTAAAATTTCCTAAAATTTGCTCGGATTTCGAATGTTCTATTTCGTTGGATTTTTGCGGAATTCCTTTGGTATTTCTTTGCAGCAATTCTCTTCTCGATTTGAAGTGAAGAAAAATCTGAGAAAATTTCCCAAAAGATAATGAAAATTCAGTGTACAATAATTTATGTAGTCGTTCCAGTGCAAGGTTCCTATTATGTAATAACGTTGATCACAAATCATGAACAGAAATAATTAGTTTTTGAAACCGGGGGGTCTGAGGGACTGGGGGACTCATCTACGCCTTAATCTCGAAATTGTCAGTAATACAGTAAATCTTTGCGGTCCATGTGATGACTACATCATTTCCTTTCTTTGGTATAGCCAGTTCGGCGCAGGTCGATTCGGCGCGAAAACTATTCTGCGTGAAGACTATATCTAATTTCCGTAATCTCATAATCCTTTGAATTATGTATATTGGAACCAAATTTATCTATAGATGATAGTGTCGTATAATTTTCCAATTTAAACTTCACTATTTCAAAAAAAATCTTCTTTTTAACTAAAACACAATTTTTAAACAACTAAACATTTTTACTTTCCAAAACCCAACTGATTACCAAAATTGCCCACCTCCGTTCCTTGATTCGGTTAACAAATAATATGTTCTGTGGTTCGGTCGGCTCTTTCTTTACTACTCACATCATAATACCAACTTCATGGCGTCCAAACAAAAGAAACTCAAAAATAAACGAACATAAATAGAGATTATATAAATAGAGATAAGTATAAATTTTCAAAATAGAGATTTCATTGTTTATTTGCGTGGACTAGCACATAATTTTGAAATGCAAAGGTAAAATTTTATACTTTTTGCACCAAATCGTCGCCGAAAAGTCTCATTCTCCCATGTAGGTGCTATACTGAAAATTCTGCTTTTGCAGTAGCCTTGCGTTACATCTTGGATAGGTGTTGTAGATGGAGTATATCTATCTTTTGATAGATCTCACATTCGAAAATTTACGTTTTTACTTTTTTGAAAATTTTATAACTTCAGAATTTCAGGGGAGGCTATACTATACTATGATTAGATATTGAAAATACTTAATCTGCACCCGGCCCTGAAATAGCTTTATCCGGCACTGGTCAGGGCTAAGGAATGTTTAGGTATTTAATACAACAAAATGTTGCCAGCATCAAAATCATCAACTTTGAAAACTAAATCAGGGAAATTTAAAAATTAGTTTTATTTAGCAGAAATGAACAGTAGAAAAAATGGAAAAATCGTTTGAAAGAGGATTTCGCAACTACTACTAGTTGCTTCTGCTATAATCCAATAGATGGCCGATGCGTAAAACATATTATTAATAATTAAAAATACTGCAATTGTTGGAAAAAATATTCAAAAAAAGTGTTTGGTAAATTCAGTTTATTGCTTTTTATTTAAAAAATCTTTGTAATTTTACCAGTACAATTTTTTATACGAAAAAATACAAAATTTATTATTTAATAGTATTAAGTGTCAACATACTCATAAATTCGTAGTTATTATATTAAAAATAATAGCATATTCTACCTAAAATAAATCTGATCTATATTTCTTATAATCTATAGGCAATATTAATTAATTCATTACAAATTAAAATAATTTATTTAGTTCTTAAAAAAATTATTTAAAATTGTAATTTCAATGTAGGAAATTCTATTACAAACGTGATAGTGATAAATTGACTTTTTTTGCACTATCTGCGTATAAATACTATAATTTAAATAAAATTCGCATATTTTTGATATTTTGAATAATGCTAGGAAATCACACTTATAAATAATAGTCGATTGTAGTGCATTGATTATGTTCTTTAAGCTGCGAAATTCATCAAAATTGCGAGTTTTATTCAAATTTCCTTGCCAAGTCCTAGAAAATCATATTTTATTGATTACTCCACTCGATTTCGTCTACAATCTGAACCAATCAAAGATCCGGATTTCTCCTTTGTAATAAGTCATTCCTATCATTCCAATCGAGCTGCGCCCTCGCGAAAACAAGCCTACAATCCGGCTTTTTGATTCGTCCAAATCAAGTAATACGTCACTGGAGTGTTGTAATCGAACAAACAGCCTTCGTGATAAATATTCTAAAGGTAGCCTTTAAAACGAGGTAAAGACTGTTTCAGGGCTACTGTTGAATATTATCATATCCCTAGGGCTGTTACTTACAAATACTTTTTTAATAGCAATCGCGATAAAAGAGTCTTCGTTACATTAATTAATTAACAAAAAATATACTAATTTATGGTTGTATTGAAAATAATAATCGATATATCGCATGTGATAATGTATGTTAACAGTTTTTGGCACAAAAACACATAATTGGTAACTTTTACGTTGTAAAATATTATCACAAATCTCTGTATTTCCTAAGGATTGCAACGACACACACAACACGAAGGAAATAGAAACCAATCCATAAATATTCCTTTACAATCGTTATCGGGATCGTACGCTAACAATCGATGCCATTTGTATTTTTGCTCACATCCACATTCCCCAATACAGCGTTTAGTTCTCACTTTGCTAAAATCACATAAATTAGAAACGCAAACCAGAGTAACTGGAAGACTTACGAGCAAACTTCCTGATGCACTGCCTGTTCGAAATGCTGGGTATTTACAATTGCCCTAATTTTTCCCGCCGAATTTGATGCCCAATAAGGCGTAATAATTTCTACTTTACTTTCGCAGGCGTCCAATCTACAATTAAAATGTTCTAATTAAATTTTACCAACTGACATTGCTTCTTACCTTCCACTCTCTGCACTTTGATTATTATTAGTATTTCTAAAATTCTGTCTCGTGTCTCTGTTCAATTTTCCAAAATACGAATTTGCTCCATCGGAATTTGGATCCGGCCCGGGAGCAGTATGTAAATCGGGAACCCCAGGTTTAGCAGACCTCTTCTGCTTACCCCCACCTGGGCCCGGTCCTGGGCCGTCGAATTCTGGTATAAACGTAAAGTCCCCATACATTCGTTTCATGAGAGCCTTATTTTCATCTATGAACAATTCAATGCGTTCTCTGAAAATATCAAATGCTTTCAAATTGTAATTAAACAAAATCAAACTACTTACAGTGGATATGAATTACCAGCGGTAGGACAAAATAGCTGTTCATATTTTTTTATGCATGGCACTCCACGAATATATTCTGTACGAACTTCTAAACCTAAAGCAACCGACAGCGCCGTCCACAAAATCTGAAAAAAAAAACAAAATTGAAATTGTTACTTTTGCGGATTCCTGCTCGCTTATCCAACCCGCGCAAACAAAAAAATAGTAATTTATAATTAAAATGTTATTATTTTTTCTAACAATTTCTGTTGCTATTTTTAGATTACTTCCCAATTGTTGCGGTGTAGACATTGAGTATTGCGGTTGTATGATAACTAAATTTTGCTTTACCATTTTTGGTAAAACCACAAGCGCAAACTAATTCTAACTTTAATTAACAAGAAAAAAGGACCACATTTTTTGATTATGTTTATGAGTAACCCAATTTTAAGTATAATTGAAATTATTATTTAATCGAATGATGATGCAACAAACGTTCGTATATTCTTCAGGACATTGACCATCCGTATCGTCATTTAAATGATGCATATGGAAAAAGTCGCCGATTTAGGAAAGAATGCTTTTTATTTTACAAAATTATTGTATTGTTTAATATTATTTGCATTAAAATAATATTAATATGAAAGTCAATGATCTGAACCTTGACACACCCGGAGATTTGTTCCGGGTGTTGCTTCCGGTCAGTGAATATTTGTATAGGGTGCGGTTAAATTGAACAAACACAAAATCGTATCGTTTATTATATTTGCAAAATTAATATTAGTATTATTAATCGAACCAGTTAATAAATTATGCTTGGGCAATAAAAAGATAGCTTTTTATGTAGCGGCTAATACATTTGTTTGTTTATACTATATTGATTGGATAACCAATCAAAGCAGTCAATAATGAGAGTTAAATTTGGTAATATCTTAAAAAGTAGGCAACCAGCATTTTTAAATTTTTAACAGAAAAAAATGCGGTTTCAGATCCAAGGGAATATCGACAGAAAATAATCGAACCAACGCATGTTTTTCGCTATTATGTCATGATATGTGTTAGGAGAGAGAATGATCTCATTCCTGAGACCACTACATCTCCACTTTTGTGTAGTGACGAAAAGGATTTAAATAAAATATTCGCAAATCGCGATGTTCTGGCTAGCAAAAGCGCAGCTTGTCTTTGAGGACGTTGGGGTGGGCGCCACCCTGCCTTTGAACAAACGACAATAAATTTATTATTATTGCGGCCCATAGGCCGCAATTGGTGATTGAACCAATAAAGATCGACAACATTAACACAAAAATAATAAAATAAATTTTGTAAAATACCAATGATACAAAATAATCAGTTAGGGAATTTACCTAAATTTATTTATAATCTTAGTTATATAAAAATTATGCTTGGAGAGATTCATTGTATTTTATGATTTGACGTAACTAACCTTGTGATTCTTAACATAAAAATTGTAATTAATTGTAAGTAGCCAATTTATGATTAAAAAAATAATTTTACGTACCACAGTTATCCAACATTTTTGAAATATATTTAAAATCTTTAAAATCATTGTTACGAACAGGCTTTTAACTACATCGTACAGAAGGCATTTAATTATAACTCACACAATAATTAAGAAATCATATTCTATATTTGGTAACCGTAATTTACAAAAACAATCAAGTTTTACGTTACACGAACAGACAACAATGAATTAACTACTAACGTCGAGACATGGATGTGTATTTAAGATGAGAGTTGGCGCTTCCTGCCATGCATAGGTAATTTTATAGACAACACCTTCGTTCAAACAATAATTAGTCATCATTTGCAGTTATTAATTATCATTATTATAATATAAATTGTAAATTAAATCATGAATCGTGTTTGTGTGTTCATTCAGTTGTAAATCTAAATATAGCCAGCAAATCATGTCGAAGGTACTTTTTTATCAATTGAAATTTTCAAACTAAATCCTCTACTGAACATTTCTTAATGTTGCAGCAATGTTACAATGTTACATTCCTTGGACGTTTACTTCCCAGTCTCTTTGACATTTGAAAAATTACTAATTTTTAATTTAATTTTTTAAGAGTAATTAAAAAAAAAGCTGGTAAAATGTAATTATTAATAATTTTTAAAAATAATGATATCATTGGCATTAATGGGGGAGAAAAATTTCCTTATTAATAAACGTCAATGGAATCTGTAGCAGTCGTGTCTTGAATAAACAAGCCAACTACCAAGGATGACCCATTTCCGGGTTTTGATCCGGTTACATTACTGGAGAATCCAGCCGGACCTGTAGTTGATACACATTTTACTAGGGCAAATTTGATTCGTCACCTACTCAATGAATGAAAAATGACATTGAATATTAAGTGCAAGTCGAGATACTACTTAAATATTTTTGTCATTCTAATTTTTATTTATAAAGCAAATTACAATGAAAAATAAAAAAATAAATCAGTAATAGGTAACATGTGCCCCCCTAAGGTTAGAGTGTAGGAAGTTTATATTATTGTCAATATAAATCAGATTGTATTATATTTTTTATATCAACCAGTTCTTAATATCAGTATTTATTGTTTCATTTCCTACCAAATTATTATTTCATAAATTAATTGACTTTATTTATGATACATAAAAAAGTGATTTACTAAAATTTCGGGTCATTCTTGTTAATTAAAACTGTTTAATTTAAACCATGTATGTAGATTACGAAATAACTGTTTTGCGTTTCTGTGGTCCTTCAAGTATAATGGAAAATTTATACTCAATTTTGTTATTGTATCATCAATGGGTAAGTTGGATTTTCCGACTTACCCTGTAAGCCATGCGAATGACTTGATGATCCTTTCCAACTAATTTAATTTATTATATTTATGAATTTGTTTATTTTTTGGGGAGTGCAAGTCAGCCTGTTTGCAAAAAGGTGACCTGATTGATTGTTGCATATTGTAGGTGCACCTACATAAACCTGTATCAAATGTTAGAAAAATCTGTTACATAAAAGAAAAAAAATATGGTCCAGCTCACCCACACAACCTAATAAGTAAATTGATAGTGCAATGAACTATTCATTGTCTCGTGTTCCATTTTAAGGAAAATTCAAGAAAAATTACCTTTTTTGAAAAAGAATTACTAATGATACAATGAGACATGAATTTGAAACTAAATAATTAAAATGTTAATTGACGTACACGCACTCTTGCAGATTTAATTTATTTTCAATATTTGCAAAATAAGAGTCCGAAGATGTCAATGTACAAGTATTAAATAAACATCGCCTTCGGTGCTGTTGATTGACAAGTTAATACTAATCGCTATTTTAAATCTCATTACACGATGTCATTCATTAGACAAGATTGATTAAGTAAGTGGCATTAAGAAAATTATGAAATAATCAATTACTAAATTAAATTTATAAAAAAACCAATTACAAATTATTTTAATAATGCAGTCTAGCGTCAAAACTCCGAGCAAGTTGCGCCCACCCGTATACCCCCCAAGCGTAAATTGCTTAGATTAAAATGCAATCAAGCGTGAAAGCTCCGAGCAAGTTGCGTCCTCCCGAATTTCACTAAATTATTGCGATTAAAATTGCAATTAATTATGCAGAAGTAAATACACAAATTTTTAATGACGACAGAGCAAACTTGATGTAGGTAGATGGGATGTAAAATAAATAGATAAAACCTACGCCAAAAGTAATTTCAAAAACCATTAATGATTTCAAAGTTTAAGGCGAATTTTATTTTCTTCAGGGTAATTTAACCCAATTATATTATAATGTTTAATTATTTTGCACTTTAATCTTCAATTCGAATTGAAATATTGATTTTGTAAGAGCATTATTGACTTAATGCAGCTATAATATTAATTTATATTTAATAGCATTATTAAGCTCCGGTGTTCGATAGTTAACAATAAATTAATTATTTGTTTATTTAGTCACGTCTTTCAATCTAGATATATCAGTCATAAATATTTAATTATTTCTATTTTTTCCTTTATACTTCATTTAATACTTTCTAATTTAACAATTTTTTAAGGTTTTTGCTGTTATTGATTTATGATTAATTAAATCTATTCACATTTTTATGTCATATATAATTTGATTAATTACGTTATGTCGTAAATTAATGTTTTTTGCTACCTACCACTTAGAAGAAATTTGAAAGATTTTTGGAATACCTAAACGGTTTATACGGGATGGCTTTTGTGGAAGGTAAATTTTCCCCTTTTCGCTTACCTAACAAAATTATATATTTGTAGTCTAATGACCTACTTCGATAATCGTGTAGGTGTTAATGAATCAAAGATCAGGAAACAAAAAAACACAGACCAACCAACACATTGTATATTTTAATAGTGACATAATTCTGGATAAGGTCGCAAACTCTCATCAAATAAATTTATCTAATTTAAACACTTTCACCAGCAATTTAGATACATAAAATTATTGTGTTATAAAATTTTTCCGACTTTATAAATCCACGATAGCGAAAATTTGGATTAATTTGCATACATTTTTTCTTGCATAATTAACGATTTTCTAAAACTTTTGATAACTAAAAAGATGCTACAAACGGTACGGCATTAACTCTAGGAAACCCATAAAGGGTTGTTCGTTCATGTTTTTGATAGTATTTTGATTTTATACGTTCGTATGGGAAACAGGAATTTAAAACAGATCAATTTTTCATACTATTTCCCTATGATCGGGTGTAACGTTGGTCACTCGGTGTACGCAGCCTTTAAACACCTTTTTTCTTATTTCATTTCAAAATCAAATCCAGTACCCTTGGCTTATTTAATAACATGACAATCACTACATGCAATAAATACCCAAGTGTTTCTTTCAAGTACTTCACGGGGGGGGGGGCACTCTTTGGAACAATCGAGAATTGCGAAAGCAACAAGGCTCTTTTCTCCATCAGCTTTTATCCATCAAGATAACAGGTTTTATTTTAAACACAACTACTGAGGTACTGGAGGGTATCTCATACCACCCAGACCCCCCGGTTTAATAAACTCAAGATTTTCTTCGGTACCTGCATCGTTGTAATTGTATTGGAAAGAAAAACATCACGGAAAATTCCCGTCTACTTTGCATCATAAACCGAAAGAGACAATTATTATTTCAAGTTGGCAATTTTACCAATTATGTAGGTATTTTAAAATTAACAGTGAGTTAACACTCTTTTTAAGGAGGTGGCGGCGCCACTTAGCTCTCCCCACACAAACCGTCACTAATATAGTAATATTGGAATGTTTATTTATTTTTGAAAATAAAAGAGATTCATCAGATCAGTAATTTAGAGTTTAAGTTTGAAAATAAAATAAAAAATATTTTGAAAAGTTGGTAATTTATGAAAGTGGGCGTTGTGGTATAAATTACGACAGGCGCGGGTACAGGATTCGCAAAGGGTAAATATCTCAAAATAATTTTGTACACAGGACTCGGAATTCCAATGATTTCCAACAAGGGGGAGGTAACGGGGTAACTGTACCCCCGCATGACTCATCAAAACTACTAAAATTTTTTTTTAAAGATTTCTTGAATTTATTCCTGGGATTTCTTAAAATTTTTCCGGTTTTCTGTTGATTTCTTTTCACTTCTATCCCAAATTTCCCTCTCGATTTTAACTAAGCCGAAAACCAACTGAAAATCGTCATCTAATATGTAAAACTAAATGTACATCTTCTTCAAGATTTTCTTGAATTTCTTAAAATCATAAAATTTTTTTTTTAATTTCTTCTGATTTTCTATTTACTAAAACGTCTTAGAATTTCCTGAGATTATCTTGAAAATAAGTGTACACAAAATTTTCGAGATATTTTCCCTTGGGATTTCGTTTTTGAGAGATAGGCAATTTTTATATGATTTTACCTATCTTCCAAAAATTCGTTAACTTCAAAATTTTGAAATTGAACAAAATAAAGTGCTTCGGTATGAGTCCGGGGGGTTCGCATATTCAAAATTTTTAAATTTTGCTATGGATTTTGTTCCGAAAGTTAAATTTAAAAATACTAAAAATGTTCTGGTTTTAGAAAGAACTAACAGCGTTTCTGAATCTATTTGGCCAGCTGTACCGTAAAATTTGGGAAAAAATTTCGCGAAGCGGTGGGAGTTTTTAACAAAAAACTTTTACAACTTAATATTCTTATTATTTTTTTGGATAAGAAAATTTTTTAATTCGGCCAGGTAAAAATTCTCCGTAAACCGGTCAAACTTCGCAAACCGGCGACGACGCGACGGTTGAGAATAGCTGGTCTAGGACAAACTGCGATAAAAAATTTTCAATGATTTTAAACACTTTTAAGGCCTGTTCAGGAGGCCCTATAGGACTAATCAGAGCGCCAAAATTAAAGTTAACCCCGGTTTAATTCTGATCTGAGATTGATCTTCTGTTATACAGCTGGCCCCTAGACGACGATTTACATATTTTTTCCTTTTCTATTCCTTTGTATTACTTTATTCTTTCTTCAGCATGAAATTTTCCGAATTATCCGAAATTTTCCGAAGGTTGAAATGAGACATTTCGGTCTTTGTCGCTTAAATGGTCAAAAAATCGTCAAAAATTGAGACCGGTTACTGTATTAGCCGTTTTATAAAGTTAGCCCCTCCTATGGCTTGTTGTTACTTGTTATTTTATCTAAGTATTTTTAGACAAAAAATGCACTAGAAAATGGCATATCTAATTGAACAGTAAACTTTTTAGCCACTCCACTGATTAAAAATATCCCTGAAGCGGTCCCAACTCGAAAATTACGAATCAAATTCAAATTAAATCATATTCATTGGTGAATTAATTTTTAATATTCTACACAAGTCACAATAATAAGTACATCTATTCAAAAAAATGCTGGGATCTTTGTTTTTAAGTTAATTTTGGCTGTAAATAACGAAATCCTTTTAAATAAATTTATAATACGAAATGCAATCGGAATTACTGAAATTGAAATGGAATTAGTATTGGAGGTACATATAAAAGCGGTAACTGAATAGAAAGTGCGAGAAGCATGATTGAAGTCCGAGGTACTCTGGAGTGAGAAAAATTACCTTCAGCTCGAGGTATCAAAAGTAAAATTATCTGTGGAGCCAGAGACGGCCCTAGCCAATTTTTTTTTGCGGGAAAGCAGTCCTCATACTTTTTGCTTTTTGCAATTGCCTTGCAGTCCAGTTTGAGTTTACTCATTCGAAATGACTGGAATTACTGGAATGTTTTAGAATTGAACTGAAATTTCAATCGGTCGTATCAGTTTAAAATAAATTACGTATTCAATAGGATTGGATAATAATTTAAAAAATGTTTATCTGTAATTACCAGGTTTTGTAATATCTTACGATGTGATTTGATGTTTCATTGCCATCGGGGCTATTTCTAGCCAGTATTTGGTAAATTTATTTTGTGGGTTAGCACAGCCAGGCTTCATTAAGCCAAGTTGACTTACTTTTCAAAAATATGTTTTGATCAAATTTAAGAATTTTATAATAATTTTTAAACAAAGACTGCTGTTTATAGCTATGGCTAAGGAAATTTTTATGTTATCAGTGCAAAATGCAGAAAACTTGTGTTGGAGATTAGATCAATTTCAATATTTAATTTCTTAATTACTAATCCGACACATTAGTAAACTGGTTTTAAATGTACGATGTGCTGGTGTGTTTGGAGTTTATTTATAACAATAATACGCCTTGGGCGATTCTTTAAAAATAAAATAGTTAATCAAAATCTGTAATATGTAGGATGCATTCATTAACCAATTTTGGTTTCACATTTCGTGAATTTTAGATCAGAATATGTCATCAACATGTGGATGATATATTTGAATACTCTAAACATGATCGTGAAAGTTTTACTTCTTGTAGTTGCGTCATCGTTGGAGTAGAAATTGTTGCAACAGAATTACCTTATATTTATACTTACACGATCAAACAACGTTTGCCTTCGATTTTTTTAATGAAAACTTTAATATGGTAGGCATTTCCGACAAAGATTTTAAATAATAACGAGATTGCTATCTTACTCATTGAAAGTACAATATGACTTTTATCTAAAAAAAAATCGCAGAATAAATGGTACAACCAAGGTCGGAGTGAAAGGACCCCCGACCCGTGCAAATAAAAAATTCGTCTTAATTAGGTCGGTCGTTTTATAACAGATACCTAATAATAATTACTCGCTCTTGTACGAATTTCAAAAATTTTTCGCATCATTTTGGAGAAATTTTATTAGCCAATCCTAAACATAAGGTGCACCACATTACGTAACATACACTAAAAAAACAAATCCAGTTTTTATAGATAATGCCAATAAAATAATTAGTCATTTCATTTAATATGCGAGTATTTGAATAAATGTAATTTATATTATGGGCTTTCACTTCTTTTGTTCAAAATTTTAAAAGTCGTTTTCTTAAAGCACACGTTACAAATTTTGCAAAACAGGTACACTTACAATTGGTTTATTAACATAAACAAAAATCCGATTTTTAGTATGCACGCTAATCAATTTTTTATGTTAGAAAGTACACAAAAACGTGTTATAAATTTAAATGGAAAATTGTACGTTGTAACCTCTTCAATAGTTAACAGAAAGCTTAAAACGAAAATTTCGCTTAAAAATCATGTATTTCGTTAATTGCATTTTAAATATTATATATCATTGCGACACCCAGTAAGCAGATGTGGGATTTAAACCCGCGATTCAGTAGCGCATACAGAAAGTATAAAAATTGACAGTAAAAGAGAATCTAGTTTTAAGGGTTTTATTCGGAGCACAAGTACTTTTTGTGGCTCGATAGTCTTACGCGTAGGACTAGCGCTGCTCTTTTACTTTTGCGTTAAAAGCAATCTGAAGTAAATTAAAAATTCTTTAATGCATTTCCATTCACTTACGCCACTTTTAATAAAATGTGTGAGAGTGCAATTTAAGGAATTTCTGAAACGACACTTAAATCAAGGTAGATCCAATGATACATACAGTTCAAGGTAAATCCGTACATAAAAGTCATAATGTAAAACTTACTTTATTAATAAATCCGTAACAATTAAAATGCGTAATGCTGACAAGATTTCAAAATTTATTTTCCCATGCAATTTATGTAGACCATTAAACAATAAAATGAAAGAAAGCAAGGTAGTAGGTATAATAAATATATAAGCTATAATTAAAATTTAAACTTCAGCAGTCTTGCTGGTGAAAATTCTATCTGAAAAAGGTATACACTTACACATTTTCTTTGAGTTATTTCATTTTTGGTTGTAGCGGTTTAAAGAACCCTACGTTCCATCCATTAACATCCGAATAATATAAAAATTAGGCAAACTAAATTTTACCAGCTTTTTTACAAATTTTTACAATTCGGAAAATTAAAAATTGCCGTTTAAAAATTTTTGAAATTCGCGGTTTTCATTAACCAAACGCCACCACGCGGAAATGTATTAAATTAATCTAATACGTATAGTTGGTATAGAAAGTTTTGTTTATAAACCAAACGTTTGTATTTTTTGGTTTATTTTTTTTTTATTAGTTTATTAATTATTTTTTTTAGTGCATTTTATTATCATGAGAAACAAAAAACCTTTTACTTTAAAGAATACTTATGCCATAACAGGGCTTGTATTTTTTGAGTAAATTTGCATTAACCTGGACGAATAAAGAGATTTTGCTACATCATGGGCCGATTTAAAAACTCTTGTCCACTGTGTCTGTGAAGTCACTGTAGGTTGACAGATTGTGCGGCCTGAAGGCCGCACTGATCCGCTACTTTCTCGTAACTTCGCATTTTTTTAAACGTTAGTAACTGAAAAGTCCGAAAAGACGTAGCTCTTCATATTATTTATGTAACCGCAACCGCAGGTAACCGGTTTCAATATAAGTTCACTTTAACTTAACTTTAAAATAGAAATAATAATTGTAAAGTAAGCGGCAAAAATCCACAGATTAAAATTTCATGTTTTTTTTTAGTCCAGACAAAAACTGTTGCGTGGAGTAAAATGTGTTTTTGATCTTTATTGACTATGTTTGAAATTTTTACCTTTGCCTTTTAGCAGAACAACCACTTTACAACCTTGGTACATAACTAACTATTTCATTTCCAATTGATATGCCTTTTTTATGAAATCCTAAAAAGGAATACAGCCCATTTGGGATGGCGGAAATTTTTTTCCATTAAAATTTTGACTATCTATCCACCCAAGTGTTGATATATTCAGATGCGGAAACAAAATATAGTTTTATTAATACAATTTTCATTTTTGTAGAAGTAGAAAAGTAAATTTCCCAATTTTTGTAAAAAATAACAGTAGTTTGGATAGCCATCTTTAAAACTCTCAAAATTACTAAAAAAAAATTTGTTATCCATACTTTAGATCAGGACCAACAGATTTCCCCGGATTTCCAAAAATTTCTCCAAATTTCTTAAAATTTCCTAGGATTTTCTTTTAGATTGTCTCATGATTTCCTTTCAAAAAAGTTGAAAAGGCAAGATTATCTGTAATTTCTAAGATTTCCTTGGATTTCCTTAGATTTTCTCAGATTTCCTTTTACTAGTACAAAAAATTTTCAAAGCGGTTCCCTCCTCGATTTATTGTGAATCACGACTGGTGTTTGCGGCTATGATTGACAAAAAATTGCTTCCGATCGACCTGTTGGCCACCCCTGCTTTAGATAATGTTAACATTTACCCCTGAAATGCACTGAAATTGAGCTATGCTCAAAAATTTAATAAAAAATAGCAAAAAAGAGCAGTTCCATGCAGGGCCTATTTTACCATTAGGCGTATTAGGCACGTGGCCCGAGGGGCCCGAAAAGAGAGAACATAAAATCGTAAAATAAAAATCAAATTCTGATAAAATAACCCAAAATTTGAGCCTTCGATGCTATTAGTTAGGTACACTCGAATATCAGAGGCCAGAAAATTTGCTAGAACCTTCCATCCCTCTTCTTATTATGAATAAATAATACTAGTGATTAGTATTTCTAGATTACCGATAGCTACGTTGAAGCTCAATTAATATTTGATGTTATAATAATAAATAAATAGGTTTAAACTCGGACTCGTTTTATTATGGTTTCTGTTATCGATCAACGATATCAACTCTCGGGTATGCAAATATAAAATTATTTACATATGCCCCTAGCAGAGGATCTAACTCTTTCGATGCTCAAAGCTTGAACCATATTTAGGGCTGGGCGATATTCAAAAATCGATATCGAATATCGATAATTCAGAAACTATCGATATTTGTCGATAATTATCGGAGTATCAAAAGTATCGATAATTATCGATTATTATCGAAATAATAAACCCCAACTTTTGTTTCTCAAATAAACAAACCGTTCGAATCCAAAATAGACCAATGGGAACTCCAGAAACATAAGACAAACCTAAATTAAAACCTAAACATTGATAACTATCAAAATATCAATATATCGATTAATCGAAATTTCAAAAATAAAATATCGTTTTTCGATTAATCGATAACTATCGATATTTATCGATAAAAAGTCCCAACCATAACCATATTGCGGGATCTCTATAACTTATTAAATTTTGAATTTAAGTTTAAGAGGTATTAAATAATGATGGCAAATCGGGGGGTCTGGGGGTATCGAATACCCCCCAGTTCACGTTTTTATTTAAATCAGAAATCTTTACGTCCAACACAACAAACTAGACTACATCATCTACTTCACCTCTCAACAGGGCCTATTTTACCATCAGACGCATTAGGCATGTACCTAAAAATAACCCAAAAATTGGGCTTTCGATGCTATTAGTTACACTCGCATATTAGGGGCCCAAAAATTTGCTAGAGCCTAAGGCCTAACCCAGTGAAAAATAGGCGCTGGTTCCATGAAGAGTCTATCTCAGAAACTAGATAAACGAATTGTCTGAATTCGTATTTGTCAAAAAAACTTTTATTTTGTTTCATTTTGAAATTTTTGTAATTTCCGCAAATTGGTTGATCTGGTGCTAACTAGCGGTAAATAAAAAGCAAGGCTTTTCGACAAAAATGGCTCACGGAGAAGAGGTCCAAATTTAGAAGTTCATTGATTTTGATTAAGAAGAGGTAATGATTTGAAATTGAAAGTAATTGAGAATAAGAAATTAGAAGATAATTTGGTTATTAGAAAGAATAACATATAACATATAACAGAAACAACAACAGAAGGAATTTAATAAATTATAATTAGAAATTACTTGAATAATAGTGAGAAAATTTAAAAAATACTTAAGTTGAAGGAAAGGCTTTTTATGTGATTAGCAGGAAGATGCATTCGGCATCAATTTGATTGGGGATCAATTGCTGTAAAGATTATCTGTCGCCGGGGATCATTAGACACCGGAATCCTTGTTAGAGAATCGTTCATCGCGACACCAAGGTTTATTTAGCAAACTAATTTTAACGATTTTTATAAATGAAAATTTTAAAAACCTTTTACGCTGAATAATTTAAAAAAATTATATTTTTTTGGAAATCCATTTAGAAAGTATTTAGTTTTTCTCCTTCTTAAGTTTTATTAATTTTACCTGGCGCCCATCAACACCAGCACTTTGTTTTCAACAGTAATTGGGTAATTTTGGAAATTCTAATAAAAATTAGTTTTGTGGTCAAAATATACAAAAAATTTCCTACCCTTCGTAAGAACCACACCTGGATAAATGTTACATAATAATTTTAGAATGACGCAATTGATTGGACACTGCAGCTTACATGATATAGTAAATATTATGTACCTAGTAGTAATCTATTCAGTGGATGATAAAAATATTAGGTTTTTTTCATTAATTAATATTAATTAACTATAAGGTCAACGTGTTTAGTTATCAAAAATAGAATTGGTAATATGGTAGGTATCTCACTTCTAGTTCCATATCCATTTATAATGAAGTAACTGGTATATACAGCGTACTTTGTATGGTAAAATTTCGTACCCCACTTTTATATAAACATAAAAATTGAATGTCAATAACTTTTACATTGATGCTAAAAGATAGATCATCAATAAAACGATGATCAGTTTGTTTGGCCGTGATGTCGTAAAAACAACATTGGGTACAATGATACAATTTCGTTGCATCAAATTTGTGCTTTTGAGAAATAAATTTTCAGATGACCCCGATAAGTGGATTTGCAAAGAAATTGTAGTTTGAAGTGAGATGTCAAAGATATCTTACAAAATTAAGTTATGTAGCTTTTAGTTCTCAATGCTAAAACAACATTACAATAACAATTACATGTTAAACAACAATAAATCACCTTGTATACATTTATAATACCTATAACTGGAGCATTACAATTAGAACTATTTTAATCCCGCATTCCACGTGTCAATAATAATAGTCAATAGGATAAAATTTCTTCATTTTAACCAGATCACCTAGGGATTATTGGTTATTTTTAATTTTAATTAAATTAATAAATCGGCTACGTTTTCATGCTTTCTCTTGTAATATGTGCATGTACATCGAAATAGCAAACTAATTAAAATCGATGACCTTTTAAATTTAAAGAAACATTAGAAATTGGTAGAATTTGTTACGTGTCGTATTGACTTCCGTTACTATTTCCCTATAATTAAAGATTCTTCCAAAAGAACTCTTTCACTTTGCAATATTAACAATTCAAGTGCTTAAATTAGCGATCTCCAATAAAAATATGCGCAGCTTATTTATTTAAATATATTCATCGCAAATAAAATTTACTGCCAATTCAAGCCAGACGAAATTTTTAAAATAATCAAATTTCATGAATTCGATTGCCCCCCTTCGAGCAGGCGGTCGTCCCCCTTAAGCCTATAGGACGTGGGATCAACGCTCGTCAATTAAAAAATTAAATGAACCTCTGCATATTAAAAAAATTTACATAAAATTCCGAGCATTAATCAAAAACTGTTAACATTAAAAAATCATGTTCGGTATAATCTAATCAGTCTGACGTGTAAATATCAGGTATTGATTTATGATATTAAAATTTATCGTTTAAAATCATAACAACTCCTGCTTTCATCGTATAAACTACCCACAGAACCGGCTTCCAGCGACACTCCAATATTTGTTAAAAAGAACAAACGACAATGTAAGTCGATGTGAAACCGGCACTGGACGTACTCTTTTAATTTTTAATTTGTTTACGAGGTCATTGTCAAAATTAATTCTTTTTAGATTTCGCGAAGATATCACTGACGTGAAAATTGGACGACATATTTATTAATGTAGTAGGCGTTATTCGTTTAGATAAAGGTTGCTAAATCTGGTCTAACCTTGGCTACCAAAAATGTGGTCCAAAGATAAATATTTTAAATATTGCTTTATTTATTAGTGAAATTTAACTATAAATAGTTCAACCAAGGAAATACATTCCGCTGATGAACAGCGCAGTAGGCAAAGTTAACACTTTGGGTTTGCCGGACCAAAGTCAGAAAAAATAAAATATAGATACAGACCATAGCATTTTTCGCCCCTGACGCCACTATTGCTCTCAGATTTACAGTTATTTTTTCTTTCAGTCACAAAAATTTGAAGTATTTTGCAAATTTTCAAGAATTTTTTTTCTGGCTTTCAAGCACTTGATATGTCAGGTGATTCACCTCACATTGTATTTGTACATTTTAAAGACATGTTATTTAAAGAAATCACATAGAAAATTAAGTTTTCTTAAGTTTCCCGTTTTTTTACCGGGGGATTTAATGGGATTTATAATATTGGGAAATAATGGGATTTATTATTCAGAGCCAAAAAATAATAATTAAACTTGAATAGGTAGGGCAGCGTCTCATCGTCTTTCACGTACCAGGCGCCACTAATTTTTGTATTTATTGAAAGATACAGTTTTTTAAATTTTATAATTTTGGACAAAAATGAAAATGAAAAAAAAAGTAATTGTAAGATCTAGTAGATCTTATCTTAAGTTGGGACTTTCCAAAATCAAAAATAAAATTTTTTTTTTCATTTTTTTCACAAATTAAAAAAATGAATCACTCTTTATTTGCAAAAATATCAAAAATATAGATTAATCGCAATATGAATCAAAATTTAGAAGCAAAATCGGACTCCGACTGATTGGCTGCGAAAAAAGTGGTTTTCCCATCTAGTTGTTAGCGGGAAAACGAGAAAATTCAAAAATATTAAAACAATTTTGAAAAATTTACAAATTCATCTTCTAAAATCCAACGGAGGGTTTAGAACATGACAATATATTTAACAAGTCTGTTTCCAAATTAGTAGAAACTTCTGACTCAGTAGGAGAGTGCTGAATCTATAGAAATTTGGAATTCAACTTTGTGAGCCAGGAAGGGGTAGAATAGCTTTAGGGGTGTTTTTGTGAACAGCTCATTCAAGTTTGCAGGGGGATCTTGGCTGTGATAGGCTTCAACTTATGTCCTCTTGTTTCTGTAAAGGTCGCATTCCATGATTCTATGCACCAGTTCATCAAAAAGCCTATATGCAGAGCACATTCCATCCGCAGCCTTTCTCAAACGGTCTATACCTTCCCATTTTCAATATGAATGGGTGATTCCTCCATGATTATTGCCGTTCTCCCATCTTTCCTGCCTGATGTTTCTTATCTTTCTTCTAATGCATTTTTGATGTAGATCTTATATCTGTATCAAACTGTGTCAAAAGTTTAATCTAGAAAAAGTGCATATTTCCCTTTTTTATTTTTCCCCAAGGTAATTGGTTTTTACAATTCAATGTCTACACCGTTTCCACCAGTAATTCAGAAACCATCAACTGTAATTCAGATTTGTCAACTGAAACTGAGCAAGCAGTCTTAAAGCTTTTCAGAGCCGTAACTAGGGGGTGGCGAGTAGGGCCTCCGCCAAGCGCGCAACTGCCAAGGGGCGCAACTGCCAATGGAGCGCAAAACTGACCATTTTTTTAATAGGAAATTATGTTAAGAAGATATATTCCACGCAATTGGAAAAAATTAAATATTACTATTTCCGGGGCGACACCCGGACCATCCCTGCCGACCCATTACGACGGGGTTTGGGGAGGGGGCGCAACTTTACAGGTTTGCCAAGGGCGCAGCCTTGCCTAGTTACGGCCCTGTAGCTTTTGAATATCAGGACAACCATAGGTGGACAGAAGTTTAGCTTTTGAACTCTGGTTATCCAGAAGGGGACTACTGCTCTCTGATAGAACTAGTGCAGCGCAGCCGGCCGCAGTTGTTTACTAGCCGTGTAACAGTTAAAATACCATAAATTTACTTAAAATTGGATTATAGCCGAATTTAACTTAAAAATAGCTGCCTGCCATTGTAATTCCGTAACTTTCAAGTTTGGGTGGCTGCAGAGATGTTTGCCGATCAAATTTAAATCATAATATTTTAATAGCTACATTTGGGCTGGGCGGGTGTAATTATGCTTTGAATTACAATAATTTGAATTTTGGGAAAAAGGTATTTCCTTTTTACGCCTACCTTTTTCAGTTTAATATCATCTTCAGAGTAGTTTAAAGTGCACTGAAAAAGAGGACTTTTGCCTGTTGCCGAATGTTGAGCTCTCAAGTAGAATACAACCTTGAGTTATCTCAAAAGTACTCAAAATCAGTAAAAATTGGATGCATTAATTTTGATTGAACCATCCGCGAAGCGCTTAAACTTGAAATTAAAAATTTCTGCTTGATGAGATGAATTATTATTATTACTGTTTTGCCATTGCTCTTCTAGTGTTGAATAAAGTTCAAAATTATAATAAAATATGAATTAGAAAAATAATTCTAATAATAAATAATATTAAAGGTGTTGATTTGAGATTTGGTAATAATAACGGCGGAAGTTAAAATCTATAGTAAATAATATTTAAATAAATTACTCCCAATAGGGGGTGGAAAATTCTCATTAAAATCTCGATCGTTTGGCATTGTACTTGAGTAAATTTTAATTAAATTATAGAAATTGCGTTTCAGATTATTATTTTATTGTAATTGGAAAATACCTTGCTCTATATAATTAAAAAAAATTTTTTTCCTTTGTTGGTATATCGACTGTAGCTTGTGCCTTATATTGTTTTATAAGTTAGTAAGCTTACTTGAATTTGCATTTTTAGGCATTGTGATTAGATCTAATTAACATTTAAGATAAATTACAAGGACTTTAAACAAATCGAGTGTGCAGAATAGTCTGTCTAGATAAAATAATAACAATGCAACTTTATTATAAAGTAAAACATTAAAATTGTTTAAATTAAGTACTTAATTGAATTAGCAAACGCGGAAATAAAATTTAAATGCGGTTGGCTTATCCGGCGGTAGATCTACATAGAACCTAAGGCCCGTTACACACGCAGCGAGTGAGTGTCGAGGTGTCGACAGTTCAAATGCTTGACCGAGACTGTGAAGTACCGAGAAAAGGTACGTGACGGGTGCTTTCCCGACCTACGCCCGTTTGCACTTGATTCGTGTGAATTCCTGGACCAATTGGTGGCCGTTTTTTGCCCCAAATAATATCGTTTTACTTACCGGTATTTGCACAAAAGTGCCGTTATTAATTACAGGATACGAGTAGAGTGGTACTACAGGAACTGATCCATTCTTGAGAAAAATAGGTCCTTGAATTGGAGTAACCGGTGTGTGTTGGTTACTACCATCGGGACTCTCGTAATAATCGGGATCGTCGTAATCGACAACGGCGTGGACTCTGGTGGTGCCTCCAGAATTTCCTGTGACTCTTGTGAACGAAGGCGGTCGTGAAGATTTTTGCGGCGTTTCCTCTTCTCTGAACGGTTGTTGCGGTGTCGGATAAAAGTAAGGTTGCGGTTGTTGATGATAAAAATGTGTCGTCTGGGGCGCCGGAGTGGCAAAAAAGGGAGCACTGTAATTCACTAAAGACATCGTTCTTAACCGTTACGCATTCTTGGGGATACACGAAACTGAGTCTTTAAATAAAAGTGTCCTATTGTTTCCGCACTACTGCATTATTCGATTTTGAAGATCAACCTTGAAGAAAAAGAAAAAAACTGTGTCAAATCGTTAAATGTACCAAAGTGAGTCTGCGATACCATCAGCGGTTAGCAAATTGAATGGATTACATGGTAATGGCAATAATTTTGTTCAAAACAATTTAATGCAAGTGCTTTTGTTGCCTTCATTTTGACGCGAACGTGCAAAACGTAACCTTGATTACTAGAGCAACACCTACAATTCTTCTTGCATAAGAGAAGGGACATTTGCAATATCGAGCATAAAGGCTATTGTCTCAACAAAAAAAGTTCTTGCAGATTTTCGATAATAAAAAAAAATTAACCGTCGATCACGCATGCGCGCATTTTTAAATTTCAAAATTGCGCTAGAAATTTTGAAAAAGTTTAATATTCGACAACATCAATGTGCAATTCAGTTTGAACGATTAAGTTGTCAAATTGCATGCAATTTGTTATAATTAGACGTTGAATTATTTATTTATATAATTGAAAAATTATGTAATTACATGAAAAAATTATAATTTGAAGAAAATGAACCGACGTCTATAGGAAAAAAATGATGAATTTGAAATTTGGAAAAAATTAAATGTAATCCACCTACCTAATTTAGAAATAATCTGTGAAAACCGACAATTTCGTATATTATGTGAATTGAACGCAGCTTAAATTTATTAATTAATTAATAAAACATCCAATAGAAAAAGAATGTTATGAAATCCAACGAAAGTAAAAGTTGGTACACTAAAATATTCTCTGATTAATAAAGTAACGATCTTGGATAACGCGTGAATACTAAAGGACTGCGTTGGTTCTCTTACCATTCTTTCATGTCAGCTGCATTATGCCCACTACTATTATTATTTACCATGTCTCTCACCAACAATATAGGCCCACAACAACAATAAAATGAAACACAACTAATATATTCTGACAAGTCTATCAGACAAGTTGCTAATTAACCACTAAATAAATTATTAATGAGAATAATAAATTTGCACTTGCTATAAATTCAGAACGCGAATATTATGCAAAGGATTTTCTTAAACCCACTTGCATCCTTTTCGCCTCACAAAATTATAAATTTATTTGAATTTTGGATTTTTCTACCATGTTGATATGAATTTATCATTTTAATTAAATCGATTTCCAATTAATATTGTCACCATACGGGATTTTCTTTACTTATATTACGAAATGCGCTAATTTTGTACACCAGATTTAAAGATTTTCCCGGATTTCCTCAAAATCTACACTGTAAAAATAGATTTGGGAGCTTTTAGTTTAGTAGCTATAGATTCCAACCAAGTTGGAACAACAAATTTTCTTTTTCTTAAAAAAAAGAATAATTGATTTAACAAATTTTCTTTCTTTGAATTGAAAAAACTTTGTTATGGACCCAGAAAATTTGTTCCAACTGAAATAAAACTCTGGTAAGGCGACAAACTCTTTTTCGCAGTGTAAGATTTTCTAATTTCCTTGAATTTCGTAGGATTTCTCCAGCAATTCTCCCTTTGATATGCGGTGCTGTAAATTAAAGACGGGGATAGATGAGACAGGACGAAGCTATCCGTCCCGTGGGATATTCAATCCCGCGCGAAATGAAAATCAATTTAATACTAATGTAGTTCCGCTGAGATGGATATCAATATAGTTCAGCGCGGGATGGATACTAATCCAGGAAACTTATTCAGTTTCAGATTCACCGCTTGTTCTCTTCTTATTGATATTTTTCCAGTAGGGGATTCCCCTTTATTACTTAAAAAAACATCAAATTTTACATTTTCGAAATTTATTAAAAAATAAAAATAAATTTATTTTTGATATTACTAGTTGGTATATCTACTTTTTATTTTTTATATTTAATAAATTTTTATTTCCCCCCCCCCCCTTGTATGTTTTATTTTTATATTATATTATCTACTATAATTGTTCGACAACTTGCATAACTAAGGAAGAGCTGTAGAGCGTATTTCTGGCTTATTGCCCAATACTTAATTGTATTTTTGATTATTTTAAGAATTTATTATTAATACTTATAACATAGTGTTCTTATAAGTTGATCCCCGCGGGATGATAGGAACTCGCAAGACGAGACGAGACCCGGAACGCTATCGTGGGACAGAACGACAGAAATAATCGCACATCTTTCTCTACTCAAAATCCCTAAATCTCTCAGTTATCATTCATTTTAAAAATTGCCAGACTAACTCTTTTCAAAGTGTCCGAAAATTCGCCTTTCTACAGGCAACCGTATATTGCTCAAAGCATTGGTGCCGACTGCCTGTTAAAAGTTTATAATTATATAAATTTTATTTCTAAATTCAATTTTTGATGTCTCAATGATAACAATGATAACTGGCCGACTGCCGTGATATAAAGTTTTAAATAGATCTGTGAGCTTAGGGGAAGGCAACGGGAAACCCCCCCCCCCCTTAATTGAATACTTTAGTAATCTTGGCTTCAGTACAGGAACTAACAACTAAATGGTTTGATAGGTTTTTAAAAGAAAAAAAATCGTAATCCAGTTTATCCCTACCCCAGCAGTCTGGTTAAAAAACCATTATTATTCTTCTTAAGTTGGCTAAAGCCAAGATGACATACTAAGGAATTTAATTAACAGGGTGTTTTCCCGTTGCCTTCCCCACAGATCTATCTTGGGCTTTAGATCACGGCAGTGTATTCGACGCGACCAGGATTTGAACCTGAAAGACCATTATAGCCTTGTATTATTGTTAGTTATGGTAATAATTAACGTAGGGAGCCGACCAACGGGTTTACTTGCCCTCCGAAGCACGGAGACGGTCACTCAAAAGAGATATAGCTCATATAGCTCTCCCCGATTATGCTACCGAATGCAGATCTGATCAAGAGTGATATTATGCAACAACAAATTAATGTGAAAATATAAAATGCTGTGATAATTGGTTTAATACAAAGAAAAATTATCATTCATTCATACATTATCAGCAAAATTCGAATTATTTGATAATTCCTTAAGCTTAAAATTAAATAAGTTTGATTTTATTACCATAATTTATTTACGAAGTTAATTCCGGTTTAGCTCAAGATTACATTTTATTTGGTTTGATCATAATAATTATGTAAATTTTGAAAATGTTTCATTTTCGGGTATTCCCAGTCCAGTAATTTAAACGAAATTTTCCCCATTTTTCTTTTTTGACCAGGCTCAATTATAACAATATTCTTCGAGCTTTCAGAAGAAAGAGATTACTTAGAAAAGTTTTTTTTGCCACACATCTTCAACAGATATTAAGTATGTGGCATATAATTTAGAATATATATCTTGTGTTTATGCATAAATTGTATGCCACATACCAAATATCGGGTTTCCGATTGCTTTTAATCCGGACTCTAATAACAACTTTAAAATTGTAGTAATTTTATAAATTATACATAAGCATTACAAATGTATTAGAATGATAAATTTTATAATTCTGGATTAAATACTCTGCTGGTAACCATACAAAAAAATAAGGGGCTTTTATTCCAATTTTTGGATTTATTAATATTAAAATAGGAATTGATATGATTTCAATAATCGGGAGAAAAGTAGATAATCGTTTCTTATCCTATCAGAAAAATCATCAAATCACTCGCCCGTTTATAAAATCTCAAACAAAAGCAGAAAAGTAAATTATGGTAAATTAAACACTTCTTTTATTCAATGTTATCCAAAATTATTGAGAATTTCTTGGTCTTAAAATTAAATGATACATATAAAAAAATTAAATAATGTTTTTAAATTTATAGAAGTATATAAACGTATAAAAAATTATATTTATTTAAATACTACAGTATCAAGCATAGCTCCCAAACATTGTACAATATTGTTGGTCATAAGTACATCAACTTTTTCTTCCAAATGTCTTTTGGGATCTTGCTTTCCAACGTTCTTGATAGCCAACTGCTCCGGCGTCATTTTTTCTTCATCTTCCAATGCTTTGTTATAATTTTTAGCCAAATCCAACATATCTGAAACGGTTTTCTCGTTTACACCACAATTTTCTGAATAATCAGCAAGAGCAAGTCCATCCATCCAAGATTTTTTATGTAAATTCAACAACATTTTCTGTTCTAATTCATTTTTACGATAATTTATGCTGATCGAATAATAATGACGATTGAGACCGTGAATGAGTGCCTGCACAGAAGGCTTTTGTAAATGTCCCAAATTTGAAGTCGTTTGTCTTGGTTCCTGACCAAGAACCATCATGCTAGGATTGATTAATCTGCAACGATATCATTATTAGCAATTATAATTTTTGAAAGTTAGCCTTATATTACCGAAAAGCGTCGATTACAACTTTTCCTTTAACCGACTGAATTGGATCCACTACAACGGCAACAGCACGTTCCGATAAAGCTTCAAATGACTGCTGGGTGTTGATATCCACACCGGACAACCAGCAACCAAAACCTGGATGCGAGTGATACCATCCTACCACCATTTCGGGTCTGCCAGTTTGTCTCAACATATCCAACATTTTAGCTTGAAAAACCGGATCGACAGCTTCTACACTGACACCTGTCCCCGTTTGGGGCATAGCAAATACATCAATTACACGAACGGTATAATCATCCACAAATTCACCTGAAATCGTAATTGAAGTGTAAAAATGGTTACATGTATACAAAAGAAATTCTACTTCTTGCAAAGTCATCACCGGAAAATCATAACCTCACTTACCCAACATTAACCCCATGACTTCCATAGGAACGCCGGCTCTACCGTGCTTTAACATTTTTAATAAAGCCAAAGATGAGATGTACACTTGTTCGGCCGTATCGACAACGGGGGCATCTTGGGGTGGAGGAGCTTGAGAAAGTCCTGGCATTCCTCCTCCTAAACGTAGCAAACGATCCATTATTTTCTTTCTTTACACCTCGCTTTTTAAAAACAGATCTATTTTAATTGATATCGGTATATCTTCAAAAAGTTTTAGTTTTTTAAATAAATTTTTATAAAACTGCAAGTAATTCAAACAACAATCAACTTGACACTACAATAATTGTCAAAATGTCAAAATTTGTACCACTACAACTACGTTGTCATCAGTAACCACAGGTGAACCACAGTTTCACGAATTTTTACCAACTGAAAAATGCGCCAAGACTCGTTTAGGTTTATCTCCTGTTTATGATTTTTATGCTCTTTATGTATCCAAAAATAATTTATAAAATATAAAAAAATTAATTTTTTTTAATTAAATTAAAAATTAGAAGTCACTAAAAAGAAATTACTGCAGTACCAAATTTAAGTACTGTTTGCGTGCCAGGATGCGGTGTGTATAAAATAGTATCCAGAATATTGTTTAGGAATCACTGCTGAATCGGTAATTATTTTGCAGTTGGTACTGCTGACAATCGGTTAAATTTTAGTTTGGAAACTGTCATTTTAATTTGGCTCAAGTTGTTGAGACGTTCGTTGCTGTTGTAGTTGAAAATTTGTCGGTGATTCAATTAAAGTCAGGTAAATTAGTTTGATGTTGATTAGAAAAGAAGAAAGTAACAATTTGTATTGTTTTCAAGGATGTCGGGTATAGCTTCAGCGCGTCTCGCAGAGGAACGTAAAGCATGGAGAAAGGAACATCCTTTTGTGAGTGTTTTGTTAGTTTGTTTTTACCTATAGGGAATTATCGTAATATCTTTTATAATAGGGATTCGTTGCCAGACCTTCTAAGAATACTGACGGAACACTGAATCTAATGAATTGGGAATGCTCCATACCGGGGAAGAAGGGGGTCAGTATATCTGTATATTCCTGGTTAACGTAAATTTCACTATTTAGAAACATTTGATAAGATAACATTGGAATTATTGTAGTCATTATTATTGCTGTGGTATCTCTTGAACTGTTTTGTTTTTGTAAAATCTGTTATTATCGTAAGTTATTTTACTATATAGTATGACTATTTTAGACCCCCTGGGAAGGCGGTAACTATAAGCTTCGTATGATTTTCAAAGACGACTATCCAAGCAGTCCACCAAAATGCAAGTTTGAACCGCCCCTTTTCCATCCTAATGTTTATCCATCAGGTACCGTTTGTTTATCATTATTAGATGAGGAGAAAGACTGGCGTCCAGCCATCACAATTAAACAAATATTGCTGGGGATTCAAGATTTACTTAACGAGCCTAACGTAAAGGACCCGGCACAAGCGGAAGCTTATACAATTTACTGGTAAATTCTTAAAATTGTAAAGATTACTCAGAATTAATTTTGTAATACTTACAGCCAGAATCGCTTAGAATACGAAAAGCGTGTGCGAGCCCAAGCAAGAGCAATGAGCCAGCCAGATCTCAGTTAAGATGACAGTTTCAAACATCGGTAAAAATTGTACTCGTTTATTTTAAAGTGGTTCTTTGTGGTTCTAGTAATAAATTAATCAGTTTTTTCTTGCATTGATGTTGATTTTATATTTAATTTAATATCGCTCTTTTTTTCTTACGATAAAGTTAATGTACCAGGTATTTCTTTTAATAAAAGTTTTATAACGAAAGCAGTTTATTTACAATTCATTATTTTGGCACTTCTAACAAGAAATACTAATTAATATTTTAAGGTTTTGTTTAATAGAGGGATGGGTTACTTATGTTTAGTAGAAAAATTATAAAATTACGATGCTATGATTTAAACAAATGGCTTTATGAACAAACGTAACATTAATAATTTAACAATTATGACAAATGAAACTTTTACAAATTTTGGCAAATTATACGCAAGGTGGAAATTTATTAATTATCAAATCTGTTCCAGGACGATTTTTCATATTAGTTTTTATAGACGCCCGTGCTTTGCTAATGTGTACTTTTCACATGGAAATACTAATATATTTGCATCACGAGACTGAATCACTTGTTTTTAATATTTAGAATTTTTGAAAACAAAATTAATTGTATTATTGTTTTCGAATAGGGGAATTACCTTTTTCAAATTTGTGATTGTTGTATTTCTTCGAATATCTATGAAAAAATTAACAATTGCAATTAATCGTGTGATTCAAATCGGATGTCATTGTACAAAGACATTCAGTATTTCTATTTAAAAAGTACACGCTGTACAATTTAGTGTAAATTAAAATTTATTACAGGTCAATTTGATAACATTTTTCGTATTTAAGTACATTGATAAATTAATCGGTATTATTACAATAAACATTCTATTTATTTATAAAATAAATTTGGATAATTTGCTTTTCTCGTCATTTTGCGTGTTTTATTTACCTTATTTGGTTTCATACGTCAAAAACATTTTTTGAATAGTCGTTATTCCTTAAAATTACTTATAATTATTTCTAACTTCGATAACAACAGGACCTCGGGTGGATATACCATTCATTTTATTTTCGTAAAACTTGACTGGAGTATTTCCGTAGTCTCCGTGATACCGACTTTTAGTTATCGACTTCGTTTCGGTCGATTCGATGGTGTGATAATTTCTTCCATCGTTAGTGGGGACAGTCTTCTTACTAAAACTTTTTGTGGTGTTTGTTACACTAGGACGCACGGGATCGTCGTTTCGTGTTGTTGTGTGGTAAGTTTCGGAGTAGTCGTTGCTCGAATTGCTTCCACGCCGAATAACAGATTTGGACGTCAGTCCCGAAGGAGTAGAAAAGCTATCTTTGAAGTTTGACGATTCCCTCAGACGGGTTGGGGGTTCGTATATATCGCCGTTGTAATGGTTCCGTGAATTTTTCAAAGGCGTGCTCGTTCTCATGGGCGCATTCCACGAATCGTCCTTTTCTTCTTCGTGTAGAGTCTTGTATAGTTCCGGTGCGCGTTGTCGTAAATCCTTGAGAAATATACGTTTATTGTCACTATTCCCATTTCTCGCAAAACGGGACGTGACCATGTAATCTTTTCCGTTATCGATTTGATCGACGGTGAGATCGCGCTGACTTCTACTAATACTCGAAATAAGTCCTGGACTTTTCAACCCGCTTGGCGCTGGTAGTTGAGGATTAAATTTATTCATACCTAAGTGAGGCGAGTCCAGATCCACGTTGAAACTTTTGCTGCGCGATAAATTGGAACGATACGTTCTCGCTGGTTTTGCCGGACCCCCGTTCACTATGGGTTTGTTGGGTGTGGAAACCGTGTTGATAAACGACACGTTAATGGTACTATTGGAACGATCACTTTTTTCTAAGCGAATTGGTTTCTCGTGCTTGGATAAATGTCGCGGCAACGTTTGAGAATTTCGTTCAACCGGAGGCGGCGTCAATCCAATACGGTTGAAGGATTTACCGAATCTGCCCAGCGTGCTGTGCGATCTAGAACAGAAATTCTTTTGTGAGTGATGGTAAATTTGTATATATGGCAATTTGGACAGAAAAACAAAGTGGAACACGTTCCTCGACCCACTGAAAAATTCCAAAATTTGTGAATAAATTACATCACCATAAACAGTAGTGGCCTTTAAAAAAACATCAAGAACGATTTCAAATGGAATGTTAGACTTTGTTCTTTGCGCGGAAGTTTCGCTCTTACCAAAAATGGTAACGGCAACAAAACACGTTAAGTTTTGGAGGTCCCTTTTGATCCCGAAGGGTAATAAAATTATATAAAAGGTTAGTCACCTGTACTCTTCCGGTTCTTGAATAACTCGACTTTCGTGTTTTCTAGAAGGACGCGCTGGTCGTACACCATCATATTTATTTTCGCGACCATATATGCTTCCGCCGAATGGATCTTCTCCTAAATAGTACCGATGAACTGGACCGGGAGATCCAGATCTGCGCGATCCACCGTTTTGCATCAAACTTCCGTTTTGGGACTCGTGGATGTTATCGATGACGTTTCCCTTCTTATACGTCGGAGAAGGCGATCTCTTCGCACGTTGTTGTTGTTTGGCCTTGCGTTCCGCACTTGCAGATCTGATCTTGCCTACTAACTTGCGAATTGACTGACCTAAACATTAAGATAATTTTAAGAACGTATTGGATTGGCATTTAAGTGGGAGTGCCTCAATTAGTACAATTAAATATTGAAAAAAAATTAACAACAATTCAGTGCCGGGCTTCGCCAAACAATAGATGGCCTAGTGTATGGCTATTCAATTATTCATTAGATATTTTATGTAAATAATCTCTTTTCAATTTTTCTTATCTGCGTGACGCTAATACGAACAGCCTTAGCCGTCGTGTTTCGAATCGAATGTAAAAATGTTGAATAATTTTAATTTTTCTTATGATATTTCCTTTTAAGGGCGTTTTGCAACAACAACGAACAAGGTTGTCGCGATATGGTACACAATTTTCCATTAAAGATGTGAACTAATAAAAATCATTATTATTATTATTATTATTATTCCAACCAGTAATTTTCAAGGTTTATTTTATAATTTTATTGTTTAAATGATTCATACAAATTATTTAAACTAAGTTCTCATTAAATTTATTGCTCACGATGGTTAGTAATCGCATGCATCAAGTATTTAAAATTATCGGAAAAGAATTAATTTCCTTTTAGATTTTCCCCAATGTTGCTAATCTAAACATTTCAAGCTTAATGAAATTCCCAATATAGGGGTTCGAACCCGAGCGGAATAAAAACTTGCCATCAGGAAGGTAATGGCAAACCACCGAGGCAATCCCTCAGAGGGTTTTGTAGGTAAGTACAATGGAAAAACCATTACCATTATTACATATACCTATACATAATATAATAAAAGTTATAATAAAATTATGCAGGAATGTCTTCTCTGAGAAGAGAGATAACGTCATATTTTTCAAAATCAACAAGTTTTTTTATGGTCACCATATCGATTGTTTATGTTAAAGTTTTTTTTGAAATATATCAATTATAATTTTTCTTCAATTAAAATCTAGTCAACATTCTAAATAGAGCAACCTCGATAATATTATAAAATAAAAATCCTTTTTCAATTTTTAAAACATTCCTGCAACCGTCAGAACTCAAAAATCACAGGTCTAGACTAGCTGGAATCTTGTAAACTAAATTCGGCTATAATTAACGAAATTTAATTGAAATTAAATTTATATGTTTACTGTTGCACACTAAGAAGTCAACTGAGACCGATTCCCACTCGTCTGGAAAGGTCAGGGAATTTCAGATTTTTCAAATTTTGTCAGAGAATTTCTCACTTTGAGTGCCAATCAAGAAAATGAAATTTTCAGTCAAGGAAAACAATTTAATTTAAAAATTGGTTTTAATTTTAATATTAAAATTTTTTTTATGATTATAATTAATCAATTCTACTATATCGGCCAAAAGCAGACTAAATAAATATTTTTAATTTAATTTCAAAATAAAGATTATTTCACCTTTTTATCTTCCGATTTATCGAAATGTCAGGGAAAATTTTTATTTATTGTTAAGGAAAACCTGGAAAAGTCAGTGGTAACCCTGATTACGATTAGTATTCCACTAGTATTTATGTCGAGTACGCGTACCGTCAACAGAATGGGCAAATTCAGTGCTCACTTGTAAAAAGTGACTTGAATATCGATTATTTTGTACATTAATCGATATTAAATTAATTTAAATTGGTTGAATTTTAATTGATGTTTAATGATAGCTACAGTAGTGTAACTGTAGTCTTGAGATAAATTCGAGATTATTAATATTACAAGCTAGCTACTTTGCATATAAAACTATTAAATTCCCTATGTACTAACAATAGCTTCTCATGCAATTCAAATATTGGTGTGATATTGAAAATCAACATTGCACCAATATTGAAATGTGAACATTTTCCAATATTAGGGCAATGGATGAAAATCGACAAGAAATATTGGTTCAATATTGATTTCCTACATTGCCGATTATGAAGAAGAATACACTTGATCGAATAAACATCAAGAGCATTTCCCTCGTACAGTTCTTTCGTCTGTTTAGCACTTGGGCTAAACCATGACTAAGACTATGGGCTATTAGACTCAGACCTGTACTCGGAAACATTCTCTGATGTTATTCGATCCCTAGTACTACTTCATCCGATTATTGGCTGAAGCTTGCATTATTGCGCCAACATTCTATATTGGGCGCAATATTGTGTATTAATGGGGGGCGGGGGGAAGAACAAGTTATTCGATCCTTGATGTTCACCCAGTACACAACATTTGTTAGTAAAATTACAAAATTACCTATTATATTTCCGCTTTTAACTTTTGTTGGCTGAGGAGGAGGCGACGGAGGTGTATCTGCAGAAAATCGGGTTTTCTGATATAATTTCTTGCTTGGCGTAACCGCCCTTGGTGGAGTGGTCGGCGAATAATCGGGTGGTGGTTCTTCCAAAGGTTCCCGATCTATTTCATTACGTGAAAGGGTTCTGTAGCCACTATCAAATCTGGTGTTTTCTTCGCGAATTAACGTTTGAGGCCGTTCTTGCGTGCGTTTCCTTTGAGGAGCTATCGGGGAGGTTTCACGCTGAGGAGAAGTTCTGTAATCTCGTGGAGGTGATCTTTGATATCGCTCTTGCAAATAATTTACGGGAGAAGAATTTTCACGAAAGATAACTGGAGAAGATAACAACTGTTCTCGATTTGTGTGAATCTCCTTTTCGCGTTCGTTCCATTCTTTTATTCCTGAAAATGCTCAATATTAAATTCCGCATTGGGTTTTTGCTAATTAACAGATACCTTGAAAATGCTTAGTTTGTCTGCTTTGGTATTCCTCCTCTGGGACTTTTTCGACAGAAGTGTAATAACGATGGGAATCGTCTTCCTGCTGAACTTTAGTAGTTGTGCTGTAGTCAGTTTGTGGAGTTGGTTGAGATTTAATGGTGACGTTAAAAAAACTAGTTTTCGTTTGTTTGGTGTGCTCGGGTTCGTCTTCTATTTCGTCCAAGGAATCCCGAGACGATCTCGACTCGCTCCCAAAATGATGTTCCAACCATTTGGACGTTTCGTTTTTTCTAGTTTCTTCCTCTTTGTCAAAATCGAGAGGTTTTTTGGTTAAAGCATCCTTGCGGTCCAATGGAGAAGCCGAAGGAATCACGCCATTTTCCAAAGCTGAAAACAAACTGAGTTTGTAGTTGCTGATTATGCAAATTTTGTGGGTTTTAAAATATAGGAAATATGTTAAATTTGTATTGGATATTTTAGTCGTGAACTTTCTCATTGACATATTATACTTTCTATTACAAAGCATTAATTTAAAATTCACCTTTAACACGCTGAACCTGTTGTCTGTTGGACTGCTGTCCATTCTGTCGTCGTTTCGCTCTGGCACTAAGAGAATCCCAGTCTGGATCATCGATACCATCTCCACGTCGTTCTGCTTCAGTTGTTTCACCTCTAAATCTCATATCGTGTCCCACTTTTACACCATCTGCCACATAGTCAATTTCCTCTTGGTCTCGTGACTTGAAAAATCTGGAACAACAATAAAGTTAAAACAAAAGTGTCTTCATCTTATGCATCTTCAATTTATACCTCTGGTGGCTCTCGAGATGCTGATTCTGATCGGGAACTCCCTCTGGAAGTTCGTCGTCTTTTACTTCTTCGTGTTCTGTTGTTTTCCGAGTTTCGCTCACTATGCGACCGTCGGGAAGCACAGAACTACGTTCTTTGGTTTCTTCTGTATCTGTTACTTTTTTTGATCGATGCGATTCGTTTATTAATTGCGCTCCCGTTGACACTAAGCTGTGATTTATTTCTTGAGACTTCAAAACTGGTCGAAGGTCGGATTTTCCTGAATTTACTGCTGCTATAAAAGCCTAAAACAAATAATAATGATTTACTTTGATACAATCACGGAGGGGGGTACGACCAAGGCTGGTAACCTGATCTCTGATCAACTAAATGAAAATATTAAAAAAATTACGTAATTTATTAGTGGCATTAGATTGGTTTGAACACCCTGAGAAGAGAATGACTTGATCGGACATTTCAGAAAGACAACCAGAATTTTCTGGATTATAAAAGATTACTTACTAACTTTTATTTTATTTCCTGTATTATTGTAGCGGTTTAATTTCAAAAGTTAAGCATTAAACGCAATTTGGTAGGTAATTAGAGCACAAATTTGCATGTTTGAGTGAAAATGATCTTGCACGGACTGATAAATCTATTATTAGTCAAACTATTATTGAAATATTTTTTTGCTTAATTAATCAGCTTAAATGAGAAGTATTGACAGCAGTTAAAAAAATAATTTTTACAAATTTCGTGAATTTTAAGTAGGTACATTTTATGCCCGGGTTCGAATCCGAATCGGAAGTGTAGAATTTATTATAATCTGATTTTTCTACATTTCCTAAAGTGAAATGTACACTCCATTGTGTTACAATTTTCTGTAATAACATATATTTCTATATAATAACATATTATGTTTCGGTCTCTAGCACATCCTCGGGGAAAGTTAAAAGACTTTTTTATAAAATTATGTAATAAGTTTTAATTATGAAGTGGTTAACATTATGTTAGTTGTACAACACCAGCATGAAACATCAATAATTCGACTAATATACTTTCTTCACTATGTGAACGAAATACTATTATTAAACTTCCCTTGAGTGTTTCTCTTTCATTTGTAATTGATTTTTCAATACCTTCAGGTGAACAATTAACTCTGTAGTTTGGTAAAGGTTGATGTACTCCAAGGAATGAGTTTGATGTCAAGTTACAATCACTTTCAGATGAACTGAATAGCAGACCAAAAAAATGCATCTATGACGAACTTACAATAGTAGTTTATGCTACTAGTTTTGAATCCAAGTGTATAGCATAGCTGGCCATGACATAAGGACAGGATTTACAATTTTACGTGAATTTACTACGGCCACCGACATCAAAATAACTGCTTTTATTAATTTTAATAAAAACATCCCTGAAGTCGGCTGAACTCGAAAATTTCAGATCTAGAGAGACGTGGAATATCTAGATATTAGCTGAATCCGGAAAGAGTCTAAAATTTCTTACGATCGTCTCCGTGCTTCGGAGGGCACGTTAAGCCGGCGGTCCCCCTGGGTTGATGATTTGCCTTCATCACAAAAAAACCAGGGTTACGGGCACATCTGAGACAAGCAGCTAGCTATTTCAGATGTAAAACAATTAAAATGCTCACGGATTCGTGAAAAAAAGTGGAAGAAGAATAAGAATCCCCGAAACGGCCCAAACTCGAAAATGACGAATCTAGAAAGGCAGAAATTTGTTGGTAAGATAAATTCAGGTATAATTGACGTAATCCAATTTATAGTAAATTTAAATATGATCCTAACATCAAATTTTATAAAACAATGGCGGCGCCCGTTCTAACGTAAGGGTGGGAAGCATGGATCCCTCCTTAGAGAGAGGAATCAACAGTATAAGCAGTGGAAACGATATTCACGAGAATAACTAAACGCTGCACAAAAATAAATGAATGAAAAACAAAGATAATCGCGATGAATGCAGTATAGGGAAAACTATGAAGATCACATAACAATAGAATGGGAAACTACAGAATCCCAAAGAAGATACTCTTATGTAACCCAAAGGGGAGAAGAGATGTCGACCGCCCAAAAGAGTCATGAAGCAACCTTGAAAGGAAGAAGTAAAACAAGACAGTTGCACGTTTAGAAGGCAACTGCGCCCACTCAAATATTCCACCTTTTCCAATTCTAATTCTAACAAGGAAAGTATTTCTTATGTGAAAAATCAAAACTTGAATATTGATAAGTAGGTACCTACTCAATAATTACCTAATAATAATTATAGTTGACCTTTTTAATAATCCACATAAAAATAATTAAGTAAAGGGTCTTTTTGAATAATTTATAAAAGTAGGTCAAAAAAGCGGCCCGAAACGTTGAATACTTGAAATTGTTTGAAATGGCCTATAATTTATTCAATTATTTTTATTCAGATTTAATATTGAGTATTTCGTAAATTAATCAATATTGGAAGTTCCTTCCAATGACAGCGCCAGGGGAGCAGGGTGGGCTTGTGCCCAACCTGTTGATTGGAGTGCCCACCCAAATGTATTAGAATACAAGTTTCATTTTTTAGATGCTTATTTCAATAATAAATGCTGTGTGCACCTGTCCATTCCAAATATATTGCGCCCAATTTGTGCCTACTCGGTTCAAAAATACTGGCGCCGTCTCTGGTTGCTCCATATAGTTTAATTGCTTTATTTTGGTGTTATCTATTCAGAATATGTCGTTCGATTTTTTATAATCTACTCTACAATATCTCCGCGAAAAGATTAACAAATTATCGCCCGGAATCCTAAAAATAGACATTTTGCAACTGATTAAAGCAAATAAATTTAAGATCTGAAGTAGTTAATTTGAAAATAAAAGAATATTAAATAGTTTAGTGTAAGTGGAAAACCTTAATTGAAAAGACATAAGTCTAATCACTTCACACATGACATACGCAGCTGAAGTAAACTCTACTTTTTCTCGAATTTTTGGAAAGAAAATGATTTAGCGGCGGCTTGTCAGGGGAGGCAAGGGAGGCTTAGCCTCTCCTGAAATTCTGAACTATTAGGTACTTAAACCAATAAAATTTTCAGCAGTTTTTCTTAATAAAACTACTAAGTTTCATATATTTCTCTTTTATTTCTGAAATTTTAAAAAGCAGGGGGCACGCGAAAAGTCTTGCCACGGGGCCCGACGTGGCTCAGCAATCAGCATAGCACCTATATGGAAATGATGTAGTCATCACATTAACCGCAAGGATTTACTGTACTACTGATAATTTCGGGATGACACAGATTAAACCGTAGATGAGTATGCATCAAGAGATTAAGAAGCACTGGGGACCCCAGACCCCCCGGTTTCAACTTGAATGACAACATAAATTTTTGTACACCGAATTTTCATTGTCTCTCGTGAAATTTTCTCAAGTTTCTTTTCACTGGAAACCAAGAAGAGAATTGCTGCGAAGAAAAACGTATGGAATTTCGCAAAAGTCCAACGAAATAGAACATTTGAAATCCTAGGAAATCTGAGTAGGTAAATGTAGAAAATTCAAGGAAATGTTTGGAAATTCAAGAAAAATCCGAGAAAATCTTAAGAAATGTAAGAAAGTTCGGGAAATTAAGAAATCTTAAGAATACAATTTTTTTTGCTTTTTAAACCTTTTCGAAAGAAAATCTTGAGGCCATCCAGAAGGAAATCCTAAGCAATCTTAAAAAATCTCGTAAAAGGAAATCTAGCGTACAAAAATTTGTCTTGGGAGACATTGGTAGCAGGGTCGGATAAACCATGGGTGCAATGGAGCCGTTGTACCCAGCCCCAAAATTGTGCGTATTTAATTTAATTTTCTATAAAATATTAAATTTTGAATAAAAGAAATATCTGACCTGCGGGCTCCATATCAAATCAATAACTCACAAAACGCTAAGCGAGAAGTCATGAATAGTGATTTAATTCATATTATTTTCTTTGATTTAATTGATAAAGTAAAGCAAGTAAGGGGGCGTCCATTAATTACATGAGGCGATTTTTCGACCCCCCCGGTGATATTTGGTTCGACCCTCTCCCCCCGCTTTGTAATCCCACGTGAAATTGTTTGTTTTCCTTAATTTAACCCAGTCCTCTCCCAATTTTACAGTTTCTTACAAAAAAAATTACGTAATATTTCTCGAGACCCCCTCTCCCCCCCGCCGTGAGATTCAGTCCGACCCTTTCCCCCTAAACCCCTCAGGTAATTAATGCATTTTTTTTTTCGGGCCTTGATACTATTTCTACTGATTCTTATGTAAAATATCATAAGACCTCCGTTATCACCCATCGTTTTAGAGGGATCCTCCCCATCTTTTTTTATCACTTTTCGATAATTCGGATGGACGAAAACGATTATGTTAGCCTTTACATTTATTCTGGTAAGCTAGCTTGCAGAGGTGAAAAGTTAATATTTGTAGCAAGAAAGTTATTCTGGGAGAAGATTTGTCCTCTGAAATTGCCTCCCACATTCTCTTCCAAACTACCCCAAATAATAAAACTTTTGGTTTTCTTTGATTATTCGCGATTTTAAACGAACGCCACCACGCGGAAAAATATTAAGTTAATCTATTACGTATAGTTGGTAGAGAAAGGTTTGTTGGAAACAAAGTAAAATAAAAACAAAGATGGCATCCTCCATTGACATATGCAGTGCGAGGGTAAGGGCGATTGGGTCTTCGTCGGATTTTTTTCAAAATTGTTGAAAAAAATTCCCGTTATGGGGAAATGACTTTACATTTTTAGATTTTATTACTTTTAATGCTGCTGACGGGCACAAAATTGGTTTTCCCCAAAAGAAAATCTTAAAATTGAGAATTAAATGACAAAGTTGATTTATTGTTTAATTCGCCTACGGACGCATTGGAAAAATTACCATTTCGAAACTGGTTGCATAAAGAGCTATTAATGAAAAAACGATTACTTGGGGTTTCATTGTCCTAATAACAGCAAGTTTGTCTTTGAACCAGTTAGTCTTTCGTGGTTTAGTTTTCTAAAGTGTTGTTGCAAGATTTAAAATTAATTATCAGACTTTCAATAATTTTCTACCGGTGTCAATCAATAGTTCACATTTGCATAATCAAAATTAAAAAGAAAGCCGATTGTTAATTGTTGTTAATAGCATAAACCTATTTATTTGCATGTAAATTTTGCGATTAATTACCATTTTAATAAATTACTAGCAAAATTTTAGTATTCTGAACTTTCTTTAAATATTTACTCCGATTTCGAAAATTTGGAAGTAAAACGAAATGCAAAAATGGAACCGGAAAAATGATTGTGTGGAAAAGTCATAATTTTTATTATTAAAATTAATTAACACAAAGTAAGCGAGTTTAAAGGTGTGCCAAGTATTATATGAGGATAAAAGCGATACAAAAGGAAGATATCTGCTACAAGTAAAGTTTTTGTTTGAATCTGTCAAATAATTAAATTTAATTAACCGTATAATCTCATGTTTTCCGTTAACGCAATTCCCACACTTTGAATTTAATTGTTGCTTAGGTATTCGAAAAACCGCTAATAATCGTAATAATTTTTGAATTTTTTTTCGTTTTTTGCGAAAACTGTAATTTATCACAAAAGGTAATTTACCTTGTTTAATGGAACGTGATGGAATTTTCGTACCACTGCTCGATCATTTCGTGAAAAATTCAAATTTTGGTTAATCACAAATAAGAAATCCACCGACAGCACTTAATTTTTGAATTTAATACAATTTGACACTTTGCGATGGTTATATTTATTGCACGAGACCACAAGATTCACTAGAACCATCCGGAGATACATAGGCTGGATGGAGTACGAAGCCGGTGAGAGGCCCAGTCTGACCGGTCCTCAGCCCGCGGCCCCGCTAACCACCGTGTGATGAACTTTTTACAAACTATAATCACGAATAAATTCCCACTCAAAGCGCATCAAACTGAAAATTACAAAGACATCTTGCATAATCTTCTTGCAAACGAAAAAACATCCATTTTCATTTTACGATCGCTGTTAACTAATAGACAAGTCAGCTCAAAAAGACGGATTTCTATTACTTGTGATTATTTATTAACCGCAATTTAAAAATTGCACTTTCACGTATTAAATCATCCTCATTGATTTCAAGAACAAATTAATAAATAACTTGAACATGTAGTTAACCTTACGGATAAATAATTATATTGATTCGCAAATTTTTTTGCAATACACAATAAGTTATGCTTTTTTGATGCAACAGGAAGAGATTCGCCAAAGTTGAAAAAACGCTAACGATTGTGTAATTTTTATTTCGAATTCTTAACCGGTAATTTAAATTGAATTCGGAACGAATCTATGCTCATCTTTTGCGTGAAAAAAATTAACAACTTTGTATTGCACAAAACCAAAAGAGGTCAATACGAAGTGACAAAAACAATACAATTACAGTTACGTACAATAAAAGAAATTTTATTACCGATTCAAATGCTCACTGGCTTGCAAGAAATTCGACAACAATAAAAACTCAACTCTCCATTAGGCATCGATTTAACATCAACCCCATCACGACAAATTTGCTCAGGCTCAATTAATTCTTGTTTAGATTATCGATTATCTATGCCATATGCCGTTAATCTACTTTTGAAAAAAATTAATTCATGCAAAAGTTAACATTTTACTTTCTATGTATATTAGGAAGTAAAGCACCGGGGAGTAAATCTACGATTTCCTAAGATAAAAAGATTGTTACGTAAATGTTCATCTCTTACATTCAGTACTTTGACCTATCATGAATTGTTTAACGATTTCAACGAGCAATTATTTAAATTCGATTGAGTTTATTAATACCAACCTCGTCGGATATATCTCCAAAGTGTTGAATATCTTCCGTCTCTTTCGTATCTTCAGTTTCTTCTCGAGATATTACTCGGTGTTCGTTTACCTCTCTCACCAGTCCATCTGGGTTGGGCACCACAATCCACTTACTCGGATCTTTTTCATCCTTACGTGCTTCCTTATCATCCAAAGCTTTCTTCTCCTCTTTGTCATCTTCTCCCAGTTTTTTTAGCTAAAACAAAACACATTTGCTCAATTTTTCGGTCAATAAATTCTCACCCTCCATATTTTATTCAATAATTGTAAATTCAACTATAATTTATAGTATTGTACTCTAAGATTGGTAACAAAGTGGCAATCATTATTCTATGGGAATTGGAGGTTCAATGGGCTCTCCTCCGTCTTCTTCCGCTGGAATTCTACGTGGAAAAGCAGGCGGTGAGTGCCGACACTCAGAATTTTTCCCAAATATGCGTTTGACAGGGAACTGACTGACGACCCAGACGGTTCCAAAAGAAATACTGGCTTAGGTGCGGGAATTCCAAACAGAGAGAGCTCACGAGTATACTACATTGTGCGGAAATGGTCAAAAGAATTCAAATAATCCGGGCATCAACGCAACGCAATGTTCTTAACTCTTAGTTGGGTAAAAGCGCACCTATAGGTAATGAGGGCAACAAGAGGGCTGTTGAGCTGGCAAGGCTAAGCTCGAGCAACCGACCCTATGGTCCTGAGTCTTTCATTACGCCGACTGATAAGAACTTAGATGTCAGGAAAAAGGAAACACAAAAATTGCATGAGGAAAGATGGGTGAATGTGATTGGTGTTCCTGCAGCTGTCAGGGGACAACGCTGCATATTATTGCTGGTTTTTGCGCAGGACACTGCAAGCTAAATAAACATTTACACACAATGGGACTGGTTGACATCCATATTGGGGAACTTCTATCTAAAATACTGATGGCTCGGAGATAGATGAGAAGGTGGACTGCTATAACAGTAGAAGGTGGACCTGAGTGCATGTGAACTTCGGTTTGCTCTCCACATCCAATCCAGAATGTTGCCAAAGCAGTATTGTCAAGTATTTTTTTTTTATAGTTTTTCATAAGCATCATATTTGCCTTCAATTTCCACCTGACCAACATTTGGCTACACCTTCTTGTGCAAACATTCAAGCTTGAAAGGAAAATGCAGATATTAAATTTTTTAGATTTTTAGTGTCCCATTCTTCTTGTATTTCTAGCTCTATCGAATTGTCGCAATTAAATACTCTCGGAATACTAAACGTTTGAATGAAATTAATATTCAACAAAGGAAATTATTTTATAATCAAAATTTTCTCGTCCGATGGTAGTATTAATGAAAAAGGATATCAGGTTTGCGGACACCAAATAAAACAACTGGGTTATTTCGTCGACGTTTCGAAGCAATATTAGGCCTTCATCTTCAAAACTGTGAACATTTTTTGTCTTTCTTCACAGTCTTGAAGATGAAGGCCTAATATACCTTCGAAACGTCGACGAAATACCCTAATTGTTTTATTTGGTGTCCGCAAACCTGATATCCTTTTTCTAGAGCCTAGAAATTTGCTAGAACCTAGAGCCCAACACGGTTAAAAATAAACCCTGCGTCTCAATTTCTTCCTCTCCACTTCTTCCATCTTTTTCTCAAAACTGAGACTTCCAAATACGGCGCGCACAATCAAGGATCCCAGCATTGGTAACTCTCGGTACTGAAGAACTAATACTATTGGTTCATAAATAAAGAAGACCTCCCGGTTTGCCAATGGCTACACTAAAGCTCAATCAATATTTGAAGTTACAATAATAAATACGTTTAACCTCGGACCCGTTTTATTATGGTTTCTGCCATCGATCGCCGATATTCAAATTCCGGGTATGCAAAAATAAAATTACTCGCATGTATATGCGCCCAGCAGTGGATCTACCTCTTTCGATGCCCAAGGCTTCAGTAGCGTAGCGTGGGGGGGCTAATGCCCCGGGCGGCACTTTTGTGGGAGGGGACAGGGAATGGCCGAGGAATAAAATCATAACTTTTTTATTTTAATTTCTTTTTAATAATTATTTTTTTCTAATAAATCTAACAAATTGATATAAGAAATACTTTTTTTTGCTTAATTGCGGAAATAGGGGGGCAGAAAATTTAGGGTTTGCCCCGGGTACCAGAAATCCACGCTACGCCACTGCAAAGCTTTAAACATATTGTGGGACCTCTACAACTAATTATTAAATCTTAAATTTAAATTTAAAAGACACAAAACAAAGAGGATAAACCGGGGGGTTTGGGGGGTATGGAATACCCCCCAGTGCACGCTTTCATTTTATTCCCAAATCTCTACGCCCAACACAACAAACTTGACCTCTCAACAGGGCCTATTTTACCATTAGACGCATTAGGCACGTGCCTAGGGTCCAATGACCGGAGGAGCCCGAAAAGAGAAAACATAAAATCGTAAAATAAAAATTAAATTCTGATAAAATAACACAAAAATTGGGGCTTCGATGCTATTAGTTACAGGGGCCCCAAAATTTGCTAGAGCCTAGGGCCCAACCCAGTTAAAAATAGGCCCTGAATCCAGTGATTGGCTAGACGCCAAGCACCTGAGTACTTTTTCCCACCTGGATCAAACACTTTATTGTTTTATATTTGTATATACGCAGCATTAATCAATCGCTTCGGTTATCCTGTTTCGTGCTTGCAACTCTTAACGAAAAAAATTTCAAATTAGCTGTACGGGTAGTAGTTCAATGCCCACTTTGTACTGAATCTCTACACTCATGAAAAAAGATTTGTCGTCGCAACAAAATCTTAGTAGTATAGCCTCAACAGAGTTTTTTTTGCTGCTACAACAAATTTTATGTTGTTTGGAATGAAAAGTTTGTTCTGAACACAAAAAACTTTAGCATGAAATTTGTTGTAGCAGCAAAAAACTCTGTTGAGGCTATAGTTACTAAGATTTTGTTGTGACGACAAATCTTTTTTCAGAGTGTAGGGTTATTGTACCCCGTATTCCATTAAGATGTTAAGGAAAGTTATTAGTATTTCGATCCACAGTTTGATGTTCACCAGAGGGCCGAGCTAAGAAATTCTGCCGAGTCCGGGATTTGAACCCAGAATTTTCTCTCATAACTCAACTAGCGATCACATCAAGCCACCACAGTGGTCTAACTCTTAACGAAACTTTTATTAGACATTTTCTGACAATTACAAACATTTTTAAAGTTCCAGAACCTATGAGTATCTCACATGAAGATGATAAGATACCAGATGGGGCATCTTAGGTTCCGTGGCGACAAGGGCGAGATTTGGTGTGGGACGCCAAGTACGTGGATATCTGACTCCAAGTCATTTGGGAAATTTTGTATCAAATTGCCAGTTTGGCAGCGAGCAAAGCGGAGACTTTAAAAGACAATAAATTCAAATTAATAAAATTCCCTGTAGAGACCTTGGGTCCTTGGAGTAACAATGCGAAGACTTTGGCGCTTGGATCGGTCGTCTTCAATCGATGTATTAGGTCTCCAAAGATCATCATTTAATTATAATAAAAAATTGTAGAAGAGATTAGATTTTATTTTATACTGGAATTTTACTCTTCTCTGTATTGACATGAAGAGGAATAGTATCAGATCCCAAGACACGCGCAAAACTTGAGGATATTGAAGAAGAGATAAGAGATGTAATCTCCTGAAATGAAAAACTTTTATGCCTGAAATAATAAATTTGGGAATTTGAGTGCAATACTTTAGTTAGTTTATGCAACATAAACTGCTTTATTACGCATACAGTGAAAGAATTTGCCAAAAGTGGACCACTATGTTATCTTTATAAAAGAAAAGCAATCTACATATTACAACTTCGTAATCATTAGATCTAGAAAAGTGATAAAATCAGTAAACAGTCGTAGCATTAGTGAAAATGATGAACTTCGAACGTTAGACTGTATTTAGTAAAAAATAATTGCTTACATAATTTTTGTATTTACCAAAAAACATTTGTTTTGGTTAATAATTCTGGAAGCCACCGTTCGATTATTTATCTTTTGAAGTCATCGCAATAAACATGAACAATACTACAATTTAGTGAATTTAACCGGTTCTGTAGTAGTAGTAATTACAAAGTTAGCAATTATTGTGCGCACGTAATTTAGCTATACGCATAGCTAATTTTTTCCAAAAATTTGCATTATTTAAAAATTTCAAGTTTCAATCAGATAAATTTGGAATAAAATTTTTTTTGATGATCAGAATAATTTTGTCCAATGAGTAAATGCATACTACTTTTTCTCCAACCAAACATTAAAAAAATTTATTTTTGTATTTTTTTAATGCTAGCACTATTTAGGATTGGAAAAAAATTGCGATGCTACCCAAAATATTTAATTTTTTGACATTATTATAATCGGAGCATTTAAAACTCATTTAAAAATGTTGTAACAATGTATTCGTCGTTACGCAGGTTAACTTCAATCGGTCACGCACAATTTTTTACCTCAGTTTGATGATGTTGTTGAGTTTCGGTGTCTTCAGTCGTATTGGTGGTGACCACTGGGCCCGAATCTTCAACAACCTTCCCATCTTCAAGCACAACTTGCCTTTTGATTCTTGTTTCGATTTGCTTAGTGTTGACGACTTCCCTGGTTTTCTTGCTCACCCATTCTTCTGCAAAATCAATGGGTTAATTGGGGTTTAGTTAAGGCCAAAAAGACTTACCCTCTTTAGTAATCGCTATGGTATCGCCAGTTTCCACCTGTGCAACAAATAGAGGATGATTAATTAATACGTAAGAGATGAAGGGTGTTGGGGCTGGTGTGCTAGGACATCTAGGATCACGAGGATCCACTATAATCACGATCACCACCATTCGACATGGCACAAAAGTCTTTTATATCACATTACATTTTGTTTAGTAAGTCCGTAACTTTAGAACTAAACTCAACTTTGAACTATTGCATTAATTTATTGTAAACACCGAGAGATCCAGATTGAAATGACGCAAATGTAATTGTAGATAGTTGACACAGTCCTTGTAATAAAAGTTATGGTATCCGTCGTACAAGTGGCTATAGAAGTTGTACCAATCGGGTGTACCAATTGATCAATCGATTTTATCGATATTTTCATTGGAAAGATATTTTTTTAATTTTTTTTAGAATGCATACTTTCGTAATTTTCGAGCACTATGATCAACATTTTATGTAGAATTAAAAATTACCTTTGCGCTAGAAAGAGCCTTGAAGTTAAAATCATTGTCAAACCGGAAATAGAGGAACGAACAAACACGTCGAACTTTAAAAGTACAATCTTGGCGTACTAAGAGGTAATTGTATTAATTATCATTAAATTAGTTAATTTAATGGGAAAAAAAATTAATTGCTTATATTAAGGATTATATAAGGTTATTAGGATTTTCGTTCCGTTGACATTCTATGTGGCGCTTAAACGTTCACGATTGTTCTGATTTCAATTGGATCCAATTACTTTCATCATATTCGCGATTTTGCAATTTTCATTAGTACACTCTGAAAAAAGATTTGTAGTCACAACAAAATCTTAGTAACTATAGCCTTAACAGAGTTTTTTGCTGCTACAACAAATTTTATGCTGCCACAACAAAGTTTTTTGTGTTCAAAATAAACTTTTTATTCCAAACAACACAAAATTTGTTGTATCAGCAAAAAAACTCTGTTGAGGCTATAGTTACTAAGATTTTGTTGCGACGACAAATCATTTTTCAGAGTGTACTTATAAGCGCAAATTATTTTGCCATATATTTTTTTTTAAGATTTCCAAGCATATGATCAAGATTACCTGCTGGGCATTAGGATCCAAGAAAATTGCAATGAAAACAATACGCTTATCGTTTCCATTCCATCGTTTGATTATTAATTATTTTATTTTTGATGAACAATGAGTAGGTGCTTCGCTACAAATAAATTATTGATTAATGCATCTTTGAATGCAGCCAAGTGCATCGGCCTTATAAAGAAGTTCACTTAATAGCATTTCCATTGTATTTTTAAACAGTAGGTACATTCGTGTTAACTACACAAAGAATAAATTTAATTGAGACAATGAATTAGGCGCCGCAAATTGCAAATTATCATAATTTCACAAGTCCGAACGAAATTGTGTGCTCACTTAACACCAAGGAAATTTGTTTAATTATTTAATTAAATTTAAACGTGGAAGACTAAAAGGTAATAATACCTGAATGAATTTACATAGGGGGTAACGATATGTAGTTTATCCAAAGCATTCACTTCAATGCGATCGCATTTTAAACTAAATGTACTCCCATTATGAGGACATAATTATTGATGAATTTTTTTTTCTTGGAATTTTAGGGGAGAGTCTAACTTAAACTTTCATATGACCGTCTCCGTGCTTCGGAGGGCACGTAAAGCCGGCGGTCCCCCTGGGTTGATGATTGCCGCCATCAACTACTAAAACAGGGTTACAGGCATTCCCCAATCCGGATTAAGCAACCGTGGGGTTTAAATGCTAAAACCTTTCTCTCGGAGAAATTGTCCTGCAGTGGACAGAAAAGGCCACAGAGAATGAATGAATTTTCTTTTCAATTTTGAATTTACAAAAATTACTGGTTATACAGAGTGTCCCCGTGACCGTGGAGAACCTCTTAGATGGTAATAAAGGACAGTTTTCTAAGTCCAAACCTCCCTTTTAAGCAATTTTTTGAATTTCTGATTTCAAACGGCCATAGCTCCGATGTTATAGATTTTTAAGTTTAATGGATTAGAACTTTTTTAAAGATAATTTGCTTATCTACAAATTAGATTATGATTTCTTATTGGCTAGAATCAACGGCTATCGAGTTATAAATTAAATTATGAGAAAAAATGTTTAAATTTCAGATTTTATTTCTTTTTACATTTCTTGCGAACCTCGTATCTCTTTAACGAAACGTCTTAGAAACAAACTAATAGCCTAAACTTAATAGAGAATTTAACGGGCTACAACTTTGGTCCAATAAATTTTTTTGGAAAACCAACCGTTTTTACAGAAAATCTGAAAATAATGATCAAGGTGTAAACATAAAAAAAAATTTACAAAATTTATTTTAATAAATTTTCAAAATGGCCTTCCTCATAAAATTATTATCATAAATTGGCAAAGTAATTAACAATAAACTAAAAATGTGCTTTATAACAATGACGCACAAGATTTTTAGCAATTTTGTGAATTTATCTTTTTTTTACCTACACCTTTTATTCATTATTTTCAGAATTTCTGTAAAAACGGTTGGTTTCCCATAAAAATGTATTTAATTAAAGTTGTAGCCCGTTAAATTCCCTATCCGATTTGAGTTATCAGTTTTTTTCTAAGACGTTTAGTTTAAGAGATACGGGGTTTGCAAGAAATGTAAAAAAGATTAAACCAGAATTTTTTTAACATTTCTTTCCTTAATTTAATTTATAACTCTAAATCCGTTGATTCTAGACGATTAGGTGTTATGAGCTAATTTGTAGACAAGTAAATGATCTTCAAAAACTATTAAATCCATTAAGCTTAAAAAATCAATAGTATCGGAGCTATAGCCGTTTGAAAACAGAAATTTAAAAAATTGCTTTAAAGGGAGGTTTCCACTTGGACAAAATTTTTATTTGAAAATTTATCTTAGAAAAGTATCCTTTATCACCACCTGAAAGGTTCTCCCCGGTCACGGGGACACCCTGTGGTAAATCTTTATCAATTACCCTAGCATTTTTGTAATTGTACTTAAAAAACATTAGATTAAGAAGGCGTCACGTTGCTAGACGACAAAAAATAAATACCTTAAGTTTTAATAAATAAATGCCACGTTAAAAAAAATACATTGCATTAATCAATGAAAACAGCCCTTTTCTACCATTAATTTAGAAGAGGCGGCTTCCAAGGCACGACTTACAATCGCTGCTAGAAGCCAAGAAAAACTCCAAGCTCACATAACCAGTGAAAGCGAAACATTGTGGTCCTTCGAACCGGATATTGCTTAACACGCAGTAATCGCCCAACAACAAGTGCATAATATTAAAGACAGACGAAGCGGATAGCACTCGCACACAGGTTAGCCAATTACTTCACCATTCTTATTGCTTCCAATCCTTTAAGAACTGATTCAATTTGGTATTAATCATTTTTAGCCGATGCTTTCCGGAAAACTCTCTGATTTTTAATTTATACCGCACGTGTTGTACCAAATTTGCAATCCAAATTGCAAATTTACAATCAATTTTATCATATTCATTTACCCTACAATTTATTTTCATACCTCTCGCTAGCATATTTTCATTATGGCAAAACGGGAAAAGATGGAAATAAAATTACTGTTAGCGGAGTCTCATTCGCTAATGAATCAATTAGAAAAATTTAAAATCTTTTTAAATACAATTCAAACTCAATCTGAATTAACAAATGTAGCATTAAAGGAATTAGAGCTAAGATCAAAGCAATTTTCTCCTTTAGGTGAATCTTACTCAAAAGTCATGATACATTTGACAGCCCATTCAGCTTCCGACGAGGCCCCCATGACTAGCGATAATTTTGACAGCGAATACGTCAAATTAACTGTCATTGCATCTCTAATGTTGGAGAAACAAAAGCTTGAAAACGATCATTTAATACCTTCCCCAACGCATGCAGACCGAGTCTCTAGTGTAAAACTACCTCAAATACAGTTGCCAACCTTTTCGGGTAATTACATTGATTTTAAAGGTTATTTCGATTCATTTATGACATTAATACATAATAACAAAAATCTGTCATCAGTCGAAAAATTTATTTATTTAAAATCAAGCTTGGATCATTCTGCCTTACGTGTAGTAAGCGATATTCAAGTGACACACGAAAATTACAACATGGCTCTTGAAATGTTGCGGGAAAGATATGATAACTCTAAATTGATAATCCAGGGTCACATAAAAGCTATTTTTGATTTAAAGCCATTAGCCAAAGATTCGTCTGCACAAATACGCAATTTGCATGACGAACTTTCCAAAAACATAAGAGCATTGCAAAATCTAAAGGTACCCGTCGAGCATTGCAACGTTTTTATTTCACACATTCTAATGCAAAAACTCGATTCTCAAACAAGAATCGAATTTAGCAAACTTAAACCACGAGAAATTCCTTCTCTACTTGAAATCGAGACATTTCTTAGGGACAAATCTCAACTGGTGGAGGAATTGAAGGAAACAAATCACAGTTCTTTCCATCAAAATAAACCCAAAGAAAAACGCTCAAATCAATTTCACAAACTGTCATTGGTAGCTACCAATCAGTCAACTTCTTGTTCCATATGCAATCAATTGCATTCAATTTCACGTTGTCCAACATTTCTTGCTTACTCTATCCAGCAGCGATCCGATACAATTGACCGTTTAAAGAAGTGCCAAAATTGTTTGGGCCATCCAAGCAATTCAAAGTGCAATTCACGCTTCACGTGTCGGCACTGCCACAAACGACATCATACGTTGTTACACTCTGAACAAATTTCTAAAATAGAACCACAGCACCTAGACACGGCCGAAAGAACTCCTAGTGCTCCTTCAGGTTCAGCTGAACCATCACAAATTGCCTTACCTTGTTACGGTGGTTCCAGTCAAATATTACTATCTACAGCATGCGTGAATGTTAAAAATGCTGAAGGAAGATGGGTTCGCGCACGGGCTATTTTAGATACCGGAAGTATGAATTCTTTTATCACTGAATCTTTCTTTAAAGCACTTAATATCAAACATCAACGTGTCAATACCAAAATAAACGGCATCAATGCCGCAACAAGTCAGCAAGTAAATTTCGCGGTAAAAATCCACTTTTCCTCAATAAAAGGCAATTATGAAAATGATACATCTTGTTTAGTAATTCCAAAAATATGCTCCTCTCTCCCATCTGTTTCATTCAAAAGAAATTGCATTGATATTCCTACAAACATCGAATTAGCAGACAATCATTACAACAAATCCGCTCCCATCGATTTACTTTTAGGCGTATCCATTTTTTATAAACTATTATGCATTGGGCAGATTTCATTAGGGAAAAATCAACCCACGTTACAAAAAACACTACTAGGCTGGATTGTATCTGGAAACATGATCAATAACAATAAAGATCACCGCTTAATGAAAATCCCAAGCCTTTCAACATCAAATTTATCGATATCAAATGAAGAGTTGGATAAAAGCATCATCAAATTTTGGCAACTCGAGGAAGTGACTCCGAAGAGCAAACTTTCGCTTCTATCACCACAAGAGCTCTTTTGCGAAAACCATTTTAATAACAACACAATTCGTAAAGCATCGGGGAGATTCTCGGTTTCTATCCCATTCAACTCAAAGTTGAACAATTTAGGAGAATCGAAAATCAACGCAGCAAAAAGGTTTTTAAATTTGGAAAGGCGTTTAGCGAATGACCCTGAGTTGAAAGAAAACTATTCTTCATTCATAAATGAATACATTTCCTTAGGACACATGTCCAAAATCACTGCTTCATCACCGCAACTTGATAATAACTACAAAATAATGGCCATGAATGTAGAAGTACCTTCATCAAGCTTACCACGTTATTTTCTTCCACATCATGCCGTGATAAAAACAGACTCGCTCACAACTAAACTTCGCGTGGTATTTGATGGCAGCGCAACCTCAAGCTCGGGAATATCAATAAATCACACACAGTTAGTTGGGCCAGTCGTTCAAGATGACTTATTTTCGATTTTAATACGATTTCGCCAATACAGCGTTGCCTTGACCGGCGACATCGAAAAAATGTATCGGCAAATTGAAATCAATCCAAACGAACGAAAATTACAATGTATTTTGTGGAGAAATAATCCTGATGATCCCATAGACACTTATGAGCTGAATACAATCACATATGGTACGGCTTCGGCTAGCTATTTGGAAACGAACTCTTTACGAAAATTGGCAGAAATAAATGCAACAGCATTTCCAAAAACTTCCAATATTTTAAAGAAAAATTTTTATGTCGATGATTTGCTCTACTCGCTCCCAAGTCCAGGCGAAATGATGCAAACAAAAAGAGAATTAACAGAAATATTAGCCTCAGCATGTTTCCCAATTAGAAAGTTTTTATCAAATTATCCTGAAATATTAACGAATGAATGCGAAGACACCGACTCTTATAACACAATTCCACTGGGTGAACGAGAAAGTGCAAAAACTCTTGGTGTTTCTTGGAACGCCATCTCAGACCACTTGCAATTTGCAATCAAACCAAACCCTGAATCAAAAACTATTTCTAAACGTTCCGTTCTTTCGGTAGCATCACAGCTATTTGATCCATTGGGTTTGCTTGCCCCAATCACTATACGAGCAAAAATCCTTATTCAAAAATTATGGGAAGCCAAATTGGACTGGGATGAAGGCCTACCCCAAAGCTTGCACTCCGAGTGGAAAGCATTCAATTCAGAACTTCCACTATTAACATCACTAAAATTTCCAAGATGCGTCATGCCAGCGAAGTCATCTTCAGTTGAACTTCATGGTTTCGCAGACAGCAGTTCGATTGCTTACGGAGCCTGTGTTTACGTTAGAACAAAAACTTCCTCAAATCAATTCACCACTCAATTGTTATGTGCAAAGTCACGTGTTGCTCCTCTGAAAGGAGCCACTATACCAAGATTAGAGCTCTCAGCAGCAGTCGTCTTATCTGAATTAATGCAAAGAGTTCAAACAGCATTTGATGGGTCCAATTTACAAGTATTTTTTTGGACAGATTCTACGATAGTGTTAAATTGGATCAACTCTGCACCAAACAAATACAAAATCTTTGTAGCTAATCGAATTGCCACAATACAAGAAAGGACAAAATCAAGTGATTGGTATCACGTACGTTCGCAGAACAATCCTGCCGACCTAGTCTCACGTGGTATCAACGTTCAAAAGATCCTAAAAAATAAACTTTGGATAAACGGCCCAGATTTTCTAAAAAATCCTAAATCTGAATGGCCAAAATCATGTATCAACTCAAATATAGAAACGACGGAATTAAAACCGACTTGTTTAATATCTTTATGCGATTGCCCCATGACTTGTTTATTTAACGCAGTAGCTCCTAGAGACATTTTATTCACATCTGACATGATTTCCAAATTTTCTACTTTAACAAAATTAAAACGAGTAGTAGCCTGGCTTGTCAGATTCAAAATTAATTGTCAAAGCTCAAAACAATTACGCCACACGGGTCCACTCACTGTAAATGAGTTAAAAGTCGCATTCGAAAAAATCATTAGAAATTGTCAAAACGAAACGTTCCTAAAAGAAATCAATTCATTGCGTCATCATCAATGTATAAAAGATAAATCTAACATATCGGCTCTAAATCCGTTCTTGGATGAAAGAGATCTTCTCCGTGTAGGAGGCAGACTAAATAATTCTGATTACCCTTATGACAAAAAATTCCCAATTTTATTACCAAAGCAGCACCATTTAACAAATCTGATTTTTTGTGATTTTCATTCTAAATTGCAACACTGTGGTGCTCAACAACTTTTATATTGCGTTCGCGAAATTTATTGGCCAATCTCCGGAAAGAACGAAGCCAAAAAGGTCGTCAGAAAATGTATCAAATGCTTCAAGGCAAATCCATCATCCTACAACCCATTCATGGGAAATTTGCCACCAAAACGCCTTTAAGTTGAAGCGCCCGTCTTCCATAATACCGGTCTCGATTATGCTGGACCCATCCTCATACGTGATCGTAATACCAGGGGCTCAAAAACCATTAAGGCTTACATTTGTTTATTCATCTGCATGACTACAAAGGCCGTCCACCTTGAATTAGTTACGGACCTCACCACTGAAGGTTTTTTATTAGTTCTAAAACGGTTTATTGGCAGAAGAGGAATCCCTCATACAATGTCAAGCGACAACGCCACCAACTTTACTGGTGCCAACAATTACCTAAAAGAATTGTATGAATTTTTAAATTGCAAGGTAAATCAAGATTTTATTCATGACTATTTGGCCCTCAAAGGCATCAAGTGGGAATTTATAATTCCACGCAATCCTCATGAAGGAGGAATGTGGGAGAGCAATTTAAAATCAACCAAATCTCACCTAAAAAGAATATCAGGTAATACGCGCATAACTTACGAGCAATTTTCAACAGTATTAACCCAAATTGAATCAGTTCTAAATTCTCGACCTCTTTCTCCACTATCTTCCGACCCTAACGATCTTAACCCTCTTACTCCTGGCCACTTCCTTATTGGAAAACCTTTGAGTGCTATTCCAGAAAACGACATCACAAACTTACCGGAAAATCGTTTGTCCCATTATCAGCGGGTGCAACAAATCACCCAACACTTTTGGAAACGTTGGAGTGCAGAAGTTGTTCCTAACATGCAAAGAAGAACAAAATGGTTCAAACATCTTCCAGACCTCATTCAAGTTAACACGTTAGTGTTGATTAAAGAAGACAACGTACCAACATTGGCTTGGCCACTCGGTCGCGTCGTATCAGTGCACGTCGGTAAAGACAATGTGATCCGTTCGGCATCTATACGCGTGAAAAACGGTTCTACGATTAAACGCTCTGTGACCAAACTATGTGCGCTGCCTGTTTAACGAAACCAGATATAATTAATTAAAACCTTCAATTCATTATATGTTACTCTTGTGCAAACAAACAATGTAAAAAGAAACAACAACAACGACTTAAACAAGACTCTAAAATATAAAAAGTATTATCATCTATATCTCAAAAACGGTGGGACAAAATAAAAAAATGAATATAAGCAAAAATGTAGAGAATGAAATTTACAAGAAAAAATTATTATTCATTTTTATATTTCGTTGCACCATTTCTGAGATATTAATACAGTCTTGTTTCAGTGCAATAAAATAGAAAAATATATGGAAACAAAATTGAAGGCAATGAAATTTGCAACAAAAAATTACGAAAAAGTTTTGTTGTAAAATCGATTTTTATTTGACAAAAATATACTTCAAAATGTACAATTTACATTGCTAACAAAGGATTCTTGCGTTAAATGACCTCCTAAATCCGAATAGGACTCTCGTTTTCCCCCATCACCCACCGTTTTCTATTTTTATTACATTTTGATAATTTGGAAGAAGGAAAACGACTTTAGTTTTTACATTTCTTCTGAGGAGCTAGAGAGCAAGAAAATTGATTTTGGAGAAGATTTGTCCCCTTAATTGTAAAAAAATTATTAAAAATAATTGATTTTTCTGTTTTTTTCACAACTATTTCACTTATTTTCTAGATATTCCAGCTTCCGGCCGCCCTCATCAGAGGGCTTTTTACATTTATTACTTTAATTTTTATTTATAATTCTTTACAGCTAAAATAATCCTTTTCGCCTCTCCAAATCAAATTCAAATAAAACTGTTGTCTAAACATGATAAAAATAGGAGACCCCCTTCGGAAATGTTGCAATATATTTTTATTATTTGGAGATGCTTGGAGGTGGATGAAGGGGGCTGGAAGCTAGAATGTGTAGAAAATATATAATAAAGTTGCTTAATAAATGGAAAAATCGATCATCATTTAATGATTTTTTTTAGAATTACCCAAATTGTAATTGTAAATTTTCAGTAGGTACAAATATTTTAAAATTTTATTTTATTTTATAAATATTTTTAATTTTACGCGATAATGCGCAGGGCCGTACTAGAACATTTTAAAGCCTGAGAAACCTTCTGCATAATCTTTGAACAATATTTTTTTTAAAACTTAAATAAATGTAGCAAGTCAAGTTTCTCATAATTTAATAATTAAAAATTAGGGTGATATCTTTTTTGAAAATTAATGCAAAATTTTGATTTAGCAAATCACCGTTTTTCGGTGCAGTGTACATAAAAAACACTTTAATGAAATTTTTTACAACATTTAGCAATCATTTGTTTACTTTAGTGATTTGCATACTCATTTATACAAAATTACAACCTTGTAACGGTAAATTATTGAGTTTACCTTTGATTTATTTGATTAAAAAATGTCCATGTTTTGTTTTATGTTGCATAATTATTTTTTATTTTCTATTTTTTTATTAGTAATAAATGCGGTGTTTTTTAAAAACTACCTACTAATTTTCATGTAAAAAAAGTATGTTAATTACATTACATTTTCGTACTGCCAATTTCCATTTCGACTACTTATGGGATTATTAAAATTTTGTAATTTAAGTTTAACAACAAAAAATGTACCGTGAGAATAATAAAATAATTCAATAGAGGGGTTGCGAAATAAATTAGAACGTGTGAATTTTCAATATGGCAAAGGGAAATTTTCATTTTCCGTTGTTATATCAACATGATGATTTTTGTAATTGCTACGAATTATCAGTAAATTTAACAATAATTAATTAATTTTTTTATTGATTAAAAATATAATTGACTGCAAAATAAAGCCTGAACTAAATTTACTTGTAAGCCATTTGCGTTGCCAATTAACGAAATTATGCACTTGGTATTGAATTGAGTCTTAATTAAAGAAAACACATCACCTCTAATTAGTAAGGTATTAACTGTTATTTTAATCGAACTTATCAACGTAACAAGGTTAAATGACAAATTAATTTCCGTTATGTTTAATTTTGAAAATGGATAACGCTTTTCACTTTTCACTTTTTCACTCTTAGTTGTAAACAAAATGAGAGTGTCTATTGTACTACTGTAGGTAGAAATAAAAGTAACAGCATTTAATGGTGTACTTATGTGTTACATCATTGCATTGTTTACTAGCCACTACCTCTCCACCTGTAACAGCGATGTCCTAGTTAACATAATTTTTTTCCCATTAAAATGTTAAAATTTTGCATTCGATGACTAAAATACATAGTAATCCTTGAGTTGACTTGTTCTTAAAAATTTACAAGATCGGTTTTGATTTACAGTAATTCGAGTAGATCAGCTACGAAAATTTTATTATTGTGAAGGTTGATTGGTCTGGGCATATTGGATGCCATTTAGTTTTTGCTATCGGGTGTTTTCTAACCTTGGAAGGTAATACTCATTTATCCATTTTTTAATTTTTCCACCCCAAGGGATTATGGATTTTCCCAAAATGTGCTCTTATACAGTTACTCCAAAATAGTATGATTGTGAAGGTCGATTGGTACTGGGTATACTGGATGGCATTTGGTTTTTGTGACCTTTGGAAGCTGATTCCAAAATATCCTCATTTTAAGTTTTCCACCCAAAGGAAGCTAGAAAATGAAATCAGGAATTCTTCGATGTTATTTATGTTTCCGTGCTGATTATGTTATTAATGATTTATCTCAAGACAAACGATTGAGGTTCATCCTATTGCTTTATTTCGCTAATTATAATAATCTTCGGAGTAGGTCAAAGCAGGTGTGGCATTTAAAGAATGTGCACAACACTTTCCGTTTCTATTAAAAAATAGATATTAACAAAAGCCGTGAGAAAATAGCGATTCAAACGAAAACTCTTTTGTATTATTTGTTTTGTGCAATATTGGAACATTTTTAGAAAACCAATTAAAATATTAAACTCAATTGGGTCCTATTCTCCATCTTCTTAACTTTAAGGTTAGAAGTAACTTATGGTTAATTAATGACCACTTAACAACCGGTTTGTTGCTGGTCGGTAAAAGTTTAACTTCCGGCAACATTGCAAAGTTATCATTTATTCAGATTTAACTACTTTATTAGTCAAATTGATTGGACGCTTTCTTAATTGGAAGAATATTGTTTACCTGTTTTGGCCCACAAAGTGATTTTTTCAACTTTGTAGCTGCAACATTTGCTTTCAAGATTATTTTAAATTAATGGTCCTTGTAGGCTAAATTTTAATTCTGCTCGCGTTTACTTGGATACTTGTAGAACAAATTTATATGGCGATAAAATCTCACCTTTGTAATACGAAACGAAGGTCATCAATTTCATCTGTTCGGGTAATATATAGTTAAGTCATGCTATTTTTATTAAATCCCACTCCAACATAAATAATGTAAAGTGCAATAGCTGGTATAGCATGGTATGTTGAATTAAAACATTTAAAAATGTTGCTATGCAGCCAGGTATTCTTTTCATGGTACACAATCTAGTGAGTAGAATAACTCGAAAACAATAAAAAAGTCGAACGCCATCACCCGGAAAAATATTAAGTTAATCTAATACGTATAGTTGGTATAGAAAGTTTTGTTTATAAACCAAACATTTGCATTGTTGTCCAATAACAATTCAATTCTAAAATTTGGTTTGTTCTTTTTTTTTTTAAAGAAATATATAAAGTACAGTAAATTCTTAAACGAATTTTTTAAATAAAATCTTCGAAAATTACAAAAAAAATTTGGTTAGGAAGTAAAATGTTCAAATAGTCCGCGATGGTATGTATTTTGCCTAGCACACCTGTTGTGATGGTTATATACTCACGATCTCTAAACCTTCTGGGGGGCCAGCTTCGTAATGTCGCTCGACTACCACTTTCTGATCTGGCTCGTTCAAGCTAACAACCTCAGTCATTGTAACATTTTATTTTATTCTTCACCCTGAAATGAAACAAAAAATAAATTGAAAAAAGATAAAATTGTCATTAAAACAAATTAATTGTAACAATTGATTAAGACCTTGTGAATTTCATTGATGTGGAATAATTAGACTAATTGAATTGATAATTAATTTCAGTGTCCCCCCTTTTTGCTATAAGTACAAATAAATAATTGGTATAATTAATAAATTCTTAGACATAGCTAATTATATCCATTGAACTGCAACCAACGTTTACTCAATATATTTCTTATACTTATTACTTTTTATTTTGTTTTATATTTCTACTTTTTATGTTAATCACGTAACTAACTATTAATATAAATAATATATTTCTATTATTTGTTTAGATTCTAAAAAAGTTTTTTTTCTTTGCATTGCTCTGAAGAACTAGTTTTACAGCAGAGTAATTTATGTTAATTTCAAGTCGAAATTCCAAGTTATCTAGTAAAAATCGAAAAATTAATAAAAATAAATTGTGGAATTGCAGTTGGAGAAAAAACTAAACAAAAGTGCGTTGTGTCCTTGATAATGACAATAGAACAATTTATTTTTGTTTATATTTATGAAAATATTAGAACGTTAGATGACCTTTTGTAAACTTTTGGTCACGCTTATTACAAAATTCAAACAATAACATTAAACTAATTTAATTTAGTTAATAATTTAGCGAAAAATTGCATAACAAAGGTGTGGATACTTACACGAAGAATTTTTGTTAATGAGTTAACCGTATTAATATTCACAAATAGTAACGCTTTCACTATATAGTGTGTAATTTATTAATTTATTTTTAAAATGCACATTTGATTTTATAAATAATAAACAGCATTGGAGAATGTTTCAATCGCTAACGTAAGGAACAAAGTTATTGCAAATCGCTCGTGCGTTTGGATTTGATTCGCCTGTTGGATGAATACAAATTAAAACAAAAAAATTACAAAAAATACCGTAGATAATCACAATATTCATTTTAGTAAAAACAACTTCATTTTACAAAATAACCAGTGGTTTTCTTTGTTTTATTTCTCATAATTGTAAGGAACTGACCGCGCATTCAAAAATTCGCCCGACAGATTTTTTGTAAATTCAAATTTGACAATTTTGTGTGCAAATTTACATCACACAGCAATTCAAACAATCGGAGTTATTAGAAATTCGCAGATATGTGAGAAATTTTTTGCTAATAATGCGTAGTTGAATCGATTGAATATCTCACAGGAAAAACAATGACCAATATTTTTCAATGTATATGACATCGTTTCTCCTTTAGAAATCAAACATTTAACATACTTGAAACAAAAATAAATATAGCCTACACAAAATTTATGTGATATTTGCTCAAACATCGTCAAAAATGAAGTAGGCGCATAATTTTCGAAATGATTTACAAAAACCATTTTTAAATTTGCGTTGTTCGAAAGTTGTTGATGAGTCATGAACGCAATAAGGTAAATTTTGAAGCAATGTTTTGATGCCGATAACTGTTTTCATCCTTGATTTACCTAATACGGTAGTATCAGACGTTCTACTTATAACTTATTGCAAAAACTTTTTTTCGTTCAGGAATTTATTCAATTTCGAGAACCACATACTTTTTAAATTTAAAATAATTTTTTAATTAGACCATGACATGTTTGCCGAGTTACAAAATTCTCCTGCATGCATCAGTAGTGAATATTTGGACAAAAATGGAGTTTTTCACTTTTTTTTTCTTTCACTAACTGCTTGTTTATCTCCAATGTTTGTATAGCTGTATGAAATTTCGAAATATGTTTGTATATACTTAGATTATTATTAAATTAAAAAAATGCAAATACAAGTTGTCGTAGAACTAAACTACATGTTCTTGTTTTAAACCTGGCGTGTAGGTAGATCTGGTTCTGGAATGAGCCCGATATGGAAATCTATCAAATTCTGCCTTTGAATATGATAATAGAAAGCAATATTACAGTGTAACTACCTCGGTTGTAATATTAAATACATCAATTAATTTTAATTAATTTTTTACTTTTTTGTGCCTCACATATTATTATAACAGAGGCCTTGCATAATTTTGATGACAACCGAGACTCTTAAGGAAAACTCAAGGCAAGGTCTTTGTCTATTATTTTTGAGTTATTTTTATTCGTCCTACTATAATACCAAATGGAAAATCAAGTGGTAGCTACGTTTCAAATATTTACTCAATACATTTCACTATATTTTTAAAATACCACAACTTGTGGTATATGCAGAACCGCATACATTTGCCAGACGTGGAGGATTTTTTGGTTTACTTTTTTAGAACTTTAAATTCCAACCAGATCGATGTCGTTTCAAATACATTTCAACCGAAAAACGTGGTGGAAAAAATATTTTTTCAAAATCTAAAAAATTTGTAATTACCCAGGTTAAACTAATAAATACAAATTTTTAATTAATCAGTGACAATATTTTATGCATTCTTACAATGATTAATCAATTTTTGCATATTCAATCAAGGTCACTTGTGTATTGGCTTATTAATTAAGTAAACATTCTTGGTATCAGCTGAAGAATTACCATCGAATTATTCCAAGTTGAATATAAGTACACGTTGACTCTCAATAAATTTTTATAATTTTTTTTAATCAAAAATAATAAAATAATGTTTCCACCTTCACACGGCCATAGCCCCGAAAATATTGATTTTTCCGTAAAAATGCTGTAATGCTTTTGTAAAGAGCGTGAAATAATCTACAAACTAGATTCAAACCTTTATTGTCTAAAATCAACGGCTTTAGAATGGTGAATTAAAGTAAGTAAGAAACTGTTGAAAAATTAGAACTCTTTCGTTTTCTGATTTTCTGCGAAATAGATTGGTTTTTCAAAAACTTTTACTAGACAAAAGTGGTAGCCTGTTAAATTTCCTATCCGAAATGGGGCGTCAGATTTTTTGTAAAATGTTTCGTTTACTATTTAAAAAATACAGGGTTTTCAAAAAAAAATAAATAGAAATGCTCGAATTTTTCAACATTTCTTTAATTATTTTGATTCATAACTCGAAAGCCGTTGATTTTAGACAATAAAAGTTTGAATCTAATTTGTAGATTATTTTACACCCTTTAAAAAAGTACTAAACCATTTTTATTGAAAAATCAATATTTTCGGGGCTATAGCCGTGTGAAGGTGGAAATTAGAAAAAAAAGTAAATTTATGCATTGTTTTATAGTATAAAATATTTTCAAAATATGCATATTTATTAATTATGACAAAAACAAAAAGAAGAAACTGCGCAATTAATAAACAAAGAAGTGCTGATTCATTAGTTTCTGCTTTCAAGTTTTCCTTTTTAGGTTTTCGAAGTCAACTTACAGAAATAAAATTAAAAAATAATAAAAGAATATCTACGATTTTATTTTGTCTAGAAAACTCATTACCAGACCAGAAAATTACAGAAAGGAAACTTTTCGTTTTATTTTGAATTTTAAATTTTAACTTTTGATTTTGTGAAAAATCATTTTGAATTTGATTTTATTTCTATTTTTGTATATTCAATTATTTTGTAAAATTTTTTAGTTTTTGAAGAATTCAGTTTTCGCGCCGAAGGCTTTTTGCCAGAAAACGTCGACCAAGGTGATCGTGCAAAGCCATAAGTTCTATAATTTTGATAATTTTGTGTATCTACTTAGTTTAAAAATTATTTAAAAATTTGTGTGATAGATGTTGATTTAATGTGAGTAGTGTTGTGTTGTTATTGATGATTTGGATTTGTGTGTCCGTATTTGGATTTTTAATTACATAATTTGGATGAGAAAGCTTAGTTTGGATTGGGAAAAATTATTACATAATTAATGGAAAATTGAAGTAAAGCAAGATACGCACATTTGGTATTCTATCTCACAAATGGTAAATTTATTAAAGATTTTATTCAAAGTTAAATTTAAGTTGAAAATTTGCTGGGGGTAGGTTAAACTTATCATTTCTCCACCCTGGTAAATCGCAATATATTGGTTGCAATTTGCCTAATATTATCCTAAGAATTTACAACTCAGCGTATTTAAAAATTATTTGGGATTTTGGAATTTGAAATTTGTTTGAACAATTTAGAAATGCTGAATGCTCTTGAAATGCTGCTAGCGAATGCTGTACATTTTTTGAAAATACTTATTTTTAATAAAAAAATTGTAAAATAAGTTCCGAGAAAAATACATTTCATTCGGAAAATCTTTATTTTTAAGCTTTTTAAGTGCTTATTTTAGTACACTTTTGATAAATTAAAAAACAATTGCAGTAGATACATAAATACCTATATTTATTTTAAACCGGGAGCTAGTGACAGTTTGACCTAATCCATTTTGGAAATCACAAAATTTTATATCAGATGATTCTTCTCTAGAGAATCGAAATTGGCAGGCGTTTATCCCTAAGGATAAGGGTAATAAACAGATTTGAAATTTAAATCACAGTAGACGTCCTGTCGACTAAACTAAATTATTGAATAAAGGAAAAAGGAAGCTTCAATAAAAACTCTCTTTTATAAAAGCGCATTTTAACTGACATCTATAATTTGTAAGTTACATACAATGCATTTCTGATTAACTAAATTATTAGGTATTACTATAAAATTAAATTAAATTCTCAAAACGTCAATTGCGTCAGAACGTCTCGCGCCGAATCGATTTAGCGCCGATCCGTCTCGCGCCGAACAGACTGCGCCAGAACGGCTCGAAAAGTCCGTACTTCAATGATCAATTAAGTCTTAATCTGTACTGTAAAATCTGTTCCACGACAAATGATCCCTAAACCAAATATTACTAAATCATGCTAATCCCAAAATTATCCTTCGGCTGAGGTGACTGCTCTCCATACTTGGGATGCGTCTTTAAAGAAACAGTCTCGTAAGAAACCACGGGGAACAGTTATTAAAATCGGCACTAGGTAATTTGGTCCCTGTTAATTTAACCCCGGTAATTTGATCCCCGAGGTAAATTGATCTCCGGTAATTACCCCTTGGTAATTAAATCTCTCTGGTAAATTGGTCCCCGGTAATTTCGTCACAGGTAATTTCACCTACGATAATTTCACCTCTCAGCAATTAGATATTAGATCCCCTGGTAATGTCACTCCGGGTGACGGGTGGAGGAATTACCATAAGGAAATCAAATTATCGGAATAAAATTACCGGGGACCAAATTACTGAGGGTCAAATTACCGGCTATGATTAAAATCGGCTGCAATAACTATAGTCGTATAGCACCAGCAGGGTTTCCTTCGTCTGGAAAGCCTGGAAAAGTCTGGAATTTTAAGATTTCTCTAATTTTGTCTGGGAAAAGTCAGGGAATTTTTCATTTTTACGCCAAGTCATGGAAAACTAATTAATTTTTTTTGAAAAATCTAGGAATTTGCTTTTGAAAATTCAGTTTCAGAATCACACCCTTATAAATATTTTTCCTGAATCATAAATGAATTAATAAATAAATAAAATAAATAACCTAATCTAATCTACAGAACTGACCTCTATTGTAGCGATGGCTTTGCTAAAAATACACCTTAAACCCTTTGTAACCTACAGAATAATAATTAACAATAAATAAAAAATAATAACTTAAATTTATTCTAAGCATAACGTAAACCTCGCTCATAGCATGTTTTTATTCTGTTCAAGTATTTTTAAGCAAATTGCACTCGAAAATTGTGGATCTACCCGATTTCTTCACTTTGAGATATCTGTCGGATAATAAGTATAACTATAAATATAACCAATCAAACAATCGTGATTCAAATTTTTACGGTTGTTTGATTGGTTATACTTATAGTTATACTTATCCGACAGATATCCCAAGGTGAAGAAATCGGGCATTAGACAGTTAATATTTGAGCAACTTTTGCTATATTAAAATTATCCCTGAAGCAACTCTAACTCGAAAATTACAGATATAACTAACAGATATAAGTAACTATACTATTAATAAATTCAGTGTTTCTTATACTGTCAATCCCGGGTTATAATTGAAAATTTTCGAATTTATTTTGTTAATATTATTTTATCTCCAATCTATTAAAGAATTTAATATCTTCTTCTGCTTTCGCGGACCAAACGTTTTGTGACATAAAGATTGAGTCATCAAAATGATTATACCAGAAGCAATTTTAAACAAACGTAACTACAATAATTTATATTAATTGTTAAAAGAAAGGTGCTTCCGTGTAATATGGACCAAAGGCGTGTAATGTGGGTCACATTCCATGTTTATTTAGGTTTGAAAAAAAAATTGTATGGCAAAAAAAATCTGAAAAGTTCAGGTTGAACACTCAAGAACTTCTAATGAATAGGGCTCTGAAGACGACTAACAAGTGCGAAACGTGTGTCTGAAATTCGTCATTGAGGAATGAAATTCTTAAGCATCAATCCAGTCTGTGGTCTGATGACTGGAATTGTCATGCTAGTGTTGTATTTTTTGAAATAGTTATTGAATATATTTGTTTGTTTGTAAGTTGTTTTGATGACTAGAAGTTTTTTTTATAATATTGAATAATAGATAATAATGTAGCAATATTAGTATAGTTATTGTCAACATGTAGTCTACAATTTGTTTAAAAAACTTTCACAAAAGGAAATGTTACATTTATCTTAAATTTGCGTGGTTCGGAACCCACATTAAACTGTGTAACCGGGTAACTCCAATGCAAAAAAAATTCAAGTGTTCTGTTATTATAAAATTTTCATTTTAAAAAATTTTGAAATATCATCTTTGTATGATCAAATATTGGAGTGTCAACTTTCGTTTCTTGGTAATATTCTGTTTATCTAAATTTGTAAGCAAATTAGTTTGTCCACAGGTAATTTTGAATCTCGACATTTCTATTTTTAAACGGAATTTATTATACAAACCCCACACATCGATACATTTTTTAAATTTCATTTCGGAAAACCAGTGCATAATTAATTTTATTTCTTTGTCTTTCGTCAACGCATTTCGTCATGCTGCGACATCATCAGAGTTGCAATAAAGTTTTTGCCTTTTCTTGCTTAATGAAGTTTAAAACTCATTAAGACTGTTACGTTTCCATAAAATCTGTCCAGTTTTAATGATGATTATTTACGAGTGTGATGATTAAATAATAAAGCTTCTCACGCATACAAACAAACGATAATTAAGACATACTACTATTATTATTATTATAAATTGTGTTGCAAGCTAAGTCAACTTAGAGTTTTGCAATATCCGTTGAAGCATCCTCATCAATATTAATTTTATTCATTCATAATTTGTGTGTCGTGGATATAGCCGATGAAAGCTTCCTTATTCAAGTTTATGTAATAGCCATAGAGTTGATATTTTGATTCTTGAATTAATTCGAATTAGTGATTTATTCGACATGCTAACGTGTGAAACAATTAATTTGTAAATGCATATTTAAATAATTAAAATGCATTTTATAGTTCATTTTAACAATGCTGCGTAACCGCAATGCTTTCGATCTGGATGTTATGTACGCACGGAGACCTCAACGCTGGCTCACAACACCAACACAGCGGTGTTATTAGCCTATTATCCTATTATCGACTTGTTACGTTGGTTTCATAAATAATAACGCACCTAATCTTAATATAGATCTGACTTCATCTCGTAATGTCCGTCAAGCATTGTACTTTTATGCATTTGCACGCCCATCTCTAACAAACAATTTTCAAAAATTACCTGGTGTAAATTAAATAAGTAAATTAAATTCCATAATATGCCACACACAATCACTTTTCACTTTGGTACAATTACCGGTAAAAATGTAAACAACACTGGTCACTTGGACGTTTTTACCCGATCGCGTGTCCTGCAAGCTAGAGAAGAAGATTTTGAATATCTGTGGAGGTTTAACTGCGAATGAAAATGCCGCGCCTTGGCTCGTGGTGGCTCGATCACCTTGCTCATTCGCCTTCTTTATACAGGTAACACTTGCGCGTTCGCTCTTCACTTAATATTATATTCATTAGTGGGCGTAAATTTAAATCTGTGTGGGCAAACAGCACCTACCAAAAATTTCATTTAATCAGCTCTAATTGTCAATCACCTACCATCATCTCTACCGCTGCTGGGTGACGAATTTTTTATGCCATCATACGTATGAGGTATGACGTCATTCATTAATAGTTTCTCTAGAAATTCATGAATAACCGTTTTACACAAAAAACAAACAGGACTTTTGCCTTCAAAATTCATTTATTCAAAATATAGGTCTTTTGGACTAGCAACAATACAAATGGCTCCTCTAATTGGTCTTGGTTTTTTCCGAAACACTCGATTGTTTCATTATCTTGTGCATCAAGATGAAATTCAAAAAGTTAACGACGTAAGTCGCAACGCAGACAATGCAAAAATCATATAAAATAAAAATTAAAATAAAGGCAAAGTACAAAGATGCAAAGTTCGATAGGATTGTTGCGATGTAAGCCAACGTTTTCACCAATTTCGAATCGATTAAAGCTGGAAAAAGATAATAATTTTGTAATTTAAACTTTAAGGGTTTCCCCGCTATACTCACTCGATACACTCAGCATAGAATAAAATATTATTCCCAATAGACTGTTGGGCTTATTTAATACCGAATTTTTGCCCAACAATTTAGAAGCAATTCCGAAACCTTTGCCATACCTAAAATTATAGATTACAGTTTACTTCCTGTGTTTTTTGTTTTTGCGGGACATAAAGTTTCTTTAAGTACCTAGGTAGATATTTGCTTAACAGATACTAACTCAGATTTAAATGCCTTGGTGCAACTCATATGTTCGCCGATATCGCACATTGCCTTGTAAGATGTATCGGATTCAACAGATAACTCGACATAATAGGCATAAATCGATAAGGCTAAACCAATAAAGCAGATAATTAAAACACCATTATCCAATTTTGTCGATCCCATTATGATAGTGACGATGCAAGTACTTGATAAAATCAATAAATCACAACAATTATCATTTCAATCTGTTTACCTTCTTATATTAATTAATCTAGAAGAAAAACCATATAATTAATAAAATATAAACATAAATTTTTGAAAAATAAAATTTTTGCAGGAGAGAAAAATACGAACGTGAAAAAATTACAGGGATTGAATTTTCCGGATCAAAACCTCCGGAAAATTTTTCTATTGTGAATTCTGAATTGTGCTGCAACCTGTAGATAGAAATCTGAAGGATGTTTTAAAATTCCCTGTAGATTTGACTCTTCGTATTGTTCCTAAACAAAAAACAATCAGAGTGATTTTTAAATTTTAACTTCTTCATTACCGTAACATAGATTGTAGTTATCACAAACAATAATAAATTTTAAAACGGCCGAAAAAAGAGATTCAAAATCGGCGCTACCCTTTTGGTTAGGCAACCAATCTATCAGTATATATCAAGGATGCACACTTACCCAACTGCAACAATTATATTATTTTTCTTTATTGCGCTTTTGATTGATCTCACAAAGTGGAAACTATTAATCTGGCTAAAACTGTTTTTGAAAATGTTTTTCTACAGAAAAGTTTAGATTAAATAATTATGGGAAATCGGCCCTTTAGATATTGTGCTTTGAGTAGATTAGATAGACCATGACCATGCAGATAAAATAATATAAATATGTAATATTTAAAACTGATTAAATAAACAGTAAAAAAATAAAATTGTAAAACTTCCTAACTTAAACCAAGAACCAACAGATTTTTTAAAAACGGCATATAATTAAACAATTTAAAGTTCCCACCTTCAAACTAACTGCTTCAGATCTTAAAATTCTTTACTTTAAGATCTGATATTATTTAGTAATCTGTAGTACGTTTCCTATGCAAAATGCCTATTGTTAGGCTGTTGGCCGGTAGTGGGCTAAGAGAAGAACAAAGATTACATTCGTCAAAAAACTCGAGGTGAGCATTGCACGCGGGCGCTTGCCAGGCTCTAAAATCTCATTTTGCTTCATTGTAAAAAATACATGTATGGCACAAAAATGTTCAATAATTGGGTAATTTTCATTTTCATTTTTCATTAATTTTCAAAATCATGAAGTTCGGTCTTAAAGTGTAGATATGAAAGTGAAATGAAAAATGATTTTTCATCACGGTCATTAAACGCATCTGAATTTTTTAAAATTTTTTTTTAGACATATAGGTAATCAAAATGTTTGACTACTTGATGGTGCTGAACTTCCAACAGCGTCGTGAATGGATTAACGAGATTCCAATTAATAGTGATTGGATTAATGTTATGGCCTTAGTAAATTGATAACAAACTTTACAGAATCGTAATAAATAGAAATTTCAAATTTCTTTCTTTTTTATTTTTGGTTAAAAAAATCGGTCGAAAAATTTATTATTTAAATTTTTAACAATATAATATACCTATTGCAATTTAAAAAGTACCGGTTTAAAGAATTTGTACTCGAAATTTAACTTATTCCCATATGCCATCGGAAAGGGGACGATTTTTCAGGAATTTTATAAAAAATAAAATTTCGCGGATTATCCATTAGTTTTCGAGAAATCGGCATTTGAAATTCAGGAATTACATTAGCAAATAATCGTCAGCAAAAACGGCCCGGAGCGGCCGTAGCGAAGCGAAGGGTGCGTAGGGTCAGTTTTGGCTAGCGCAACCACGATAAATCACGGATCCGCCCTAAAATGAATAAATTTGATGAAATTAATTTAAATTTTAATAAAAAAAGCCCCGTATACTTATGGCTCTGAAAAGGAAGTTTGGAGCAACAGTGGTGCGCGACAAATAATTGTCCCGGGTTCAAGTGCAGTTGTATATAGGCTTCTCCCATTATCCTTTAATTTTCGAGAACACGGCATTTGAAAAAATTCCCGGAGCATCCGTAGCGAAGCGAAGGGTGCGTAGGGTCAGTTTTGGCTGGCGCAACCACGACAAATCACGGATCCACCCTAAAATGAATAAATTTGATGAAATTAATTTAAATTTTAATAATAAAAAGCCCCGTATACTTATGGCTCTGAAAAGGAAGTTTGGAGCAACAGTGGTGCGCGATAAATAATTGTCCCGGGTTCAAGTGCATTTGTACATAGGTTCCTCCCATACTATGCATATGCGATTTTATATCTAAAATTTTCGATTTTTAAATGCCGTTTTATCTAGTATAGCACTCAATATGCGGCTGGTTGCGAATTTTTGTTAATACAGAAACGCGCATGAAGGCATTAACGAGATTCCGTCCGAGAATTTTTTCCCTCGCAGCGTGTTCCAAACAAGAAACCATTTTTTTACGCGCACAAATCGTTCGTCCTTTTCATGTCGTACTCGGATAAACAGCCCCTCCCGCTCGGGACTGTTACCGACAAAAACTGTAATGAGCAATCCGCAAAAAATTAGATCACTTATATGTTTTATATTTCAGCTACTTCCCTCTCCCACGAATAAGTGAAAATTGCGTTTTTGCTGAAATTTTGACAGGCGGTGCTTCTGGCCATAAGGATTAAAAAGCTTTTTTGATTTTGAAAATAGTTCCTTTAGAAGCAAAGCTACTTTCCTCACCCAAAAATAAATGAAAAGTAGGTTTTTGCTGAAATTTTGAGCAAATATGCAAATATTGGAATTTCGTTAATCAGTTCATGGCAATCGGTGGAAAACATGAAAGATACAATTTTTTAATAAAAATTTTTAAAAAAATTAATAAAAATTTTTGCTGTGACGGTGGCCCCAGTCGCCCCACCGTAGTAACGGCACTGCTTCTGATTACCGTTTTATTTCTTCTAAAACCACTAATTATGTTTTAAAGGAAAATGACCTCACTGGAATATTTTAAGAATCAATAACTTAAAAAAAAGTATAAAAGCCGAAGAGAAAAGTTCATTAATTTTAAAAGCATATGCACATTAATTATTAAATACGGACCTGTTTTATAGCTTTTAATCGTACAAAATATTATTAATATTATTAGCCGTTTGATTTATTATAGTGAAAGTATCGAGAGTGGTATGCAGTAGGAATAAAATAAAAATAGTTTAGCAGAGTAAAAGTATGAATTTTTGTAATGTAAATGGAGCTGTGTACGGTAAAATTAGGTGGGCGTCGCGTTGTAAATAAAAATACAGTAATTTGTGTAATTTAAAAAATAATGCAGTTTATGATGCGCAATGCACTTTTGTAGGGAATTTTGGAAAGTAACCAAGAGATAGTGGCAGCGTCGTTGGTACGTATTTATGCATCGTTACCAGTGGAGCGTGCGCGTGCGTTAGAACCATCTTACATGGTATTGACTTGCTGGTGTCGTGTGAGATTGTAAATATTGTTATTATCGTGTGTTGTGACTGAGTGTTCTTTATTTATTAATTGTGATGTGAGTGTATGGTGTCGTAGTGTCTAATTAAACCATGTAAGAGATGAGTTAGGCCCTCGGCCGTGTTTACGACGGCAATGCTCTCGGGATATTGTGGAACGTCCGCCATTCGTGCTCCAGGTGCCCGTGTTAATAGTAAATACTGTGTGAATTGTTCGTGGAGGCCCTCGTGCGGGTGTGAATTTAATTATGGAAAATACTGTCATGTCTCGATGGGGCCTCGAAGCGGACCCCTTACAGCTGTGAACAGTGATGTGGCATGAGCCATGGACGCGGAGGTGAAACAACGTAACCGGCGAAGGAAACGGGCTCAGCGTATGCAGCAGGCGGCCCAGAGGGAAATTAAAATTACCTCGAAAGACGGGGACAGTGCCGAAGAGGATAGCGAAAGTGCTATTATAAGGGAAAAGCCACAAAGGCCTCTAATAAGACGGAAAAAATCAAAGGAACCCCTGGTCGAGGAGGACATTATCGACGGCTTTTCCATACTCGGATTTAAGTCTTACGAGGATTTAGAGGTAAATTAACCCTTTTATATATCAGCATGTCGAAATTTAAACAAATTTACATCACTCTACTGCCATTTACTACCCCATTTTGAAAACCACAACAAAGGAAACTCGGCTCTTTATTTATCCGTGCCGGTTTACCTTTTTCACTTAGCCATCCGCAATGTTTTTAAATTTATATTTTACTCATTTCGTTGTCCGCAAACTACGCGAACGAGGTTCCATAAAAATTGTACCATTAACTGCGACCATTAAAGGCAGTAAACCCGATTACGGCAAACTTCTTTTTCCTCGATTTGCATTTTTAAAACAAGGATGCACATTTCAAAAGGACATAAAAGATAAACCATATCTCTTATCTAAGCAATAATGTTATTTTAAATTGTATACCTAACCGTGGTAATCTTTTTGTGTTAAAATAACAAAGCTTAAGTGTTATTACCTCTAATTCAGGTAAACTTTAAAAACCCAACATTTCTTCCTCTAATAAAATAATAAGCTCTGATGATCCTCGACGATTGCGACAAAATTACGGTCGGATCAAAATTTTATTTTGACCATTCGATGGCGAAACTGACATTTAAAATTAATTAAAATTATTCGGTTGCGGTTGGGAAATCACGCTTTGTACACCTACGCGTCGAGCTGGCCCGGGTTGTTATTTTTTTTTTGAAAAGTACCTAGACTGATGCAATTCAAAATTAGTTGATAGTTTAAAAGCACTCTCAGAAGCACTCGAATGCTTAAAATAACATTCGGTAACAAGTCAACTCTTCTAAATTGAAAATGGTACCGTTTTGTTTACAAACAATGAGCACCACTCGACACGATTCCAAAAACTTTCACGAGAGAATCGTACTTTTCATTTACACCATTTGATTTGTTATAAATAACTTTCGATTCTTGCATAATTAAAGGAATGCTTCAACAAAAATCAGCGCTGCTGGGGTCAAGGCAACAGATTTGCATTCAACCACAGGTTATAAACCTCGATTTTGTGTTAAATTTTGAACAGCACCAGGATACCAACTCCATGAAATGATCCAAGTTCAGCTGAAATTGATGATTATCAACATACAGGCATTCCCCAATCCGGTTAAAGCAGTCTGAAAAGAGACCGATGGTTCAGGAGTTGACGAATTGGCTAATGATGAATTCAATTCCATTCGTTTTCTTCGTTATTTTGTGCATTTTTCTATTTCGTCACACCGTTTCCTAGTTACAGTGACTTGGAAGACTAAAAATTTTAACGAAAAAACAATTTTTTTTGGAATTTTATTAAAATCACTATAACTCGGAAACTGTGCGACGAAATCGAAAAGGATTCCATCTCAAAACATCGAAAACAATAACGTCGAAAATGAAAACTTCGAAGCACAATTTTCGCCTTTTTTGTTTTCGACGTTTTGACGTGCTACCCAAAAAGTCATCAAAAAACCTTACTGTGCGAAAACTTTTGTTATTCACTGTAAGTCTTACATGGAGAATGGAATCCTGAATGGAATAGAAACAATCACTAAGCATACTAAAACAAGTTAATACAATCAATCAAGGCAATATTATTATTTATGTTTCCATATTAGACCGGTAATATTCCAGTTCTATAAGAGATCATCGTAGGATTAGAGTTAACTCATTTAAGATCTATCTGAACACTGAATTAATTCTGATCCGAAGTTATTTGACCTTACAGCCTTTATCGCATTCATAATTTTCATGTAGAAGCGAAAGTTACACTTCTGTTAAGCTATAAGCCTCCTGTAAGCAGGTTTATCCCTAAATAAAATGGTTTCTTCAATCGTCCACAAAAGTTAGCTTTTGCTGTCTCCAAATTTTCCAAAGAAAAAATACCAATAGCATAGTTTCGAGGGAGAACATTGCCAGGGTTCTAATTTGTTTGGATAACCCGAAATTCCTGGAAAAGTCAGGGAGTTGAAAATTATTACAAATTTCATCAAGGAAAATCGGAAAAATATATTATGAAAATTACGATTTTAGTTGGCAAAAATTTTTTAAATTTCAATTTCTTTTACAAAAAGTCAGGAGATTTATTTTGAAAATTGTGTGGAAAACCCTGATTACTAACTACCTGAATTTAGTTATTATTTCCCAAAAAGTAAACATTAGGAAAAATTGGGTCTAGTTAGGCCAACCTAACTAGTATTTTTGATGTTAAAATTTGGAATTTGCTGTTTTTTTAAATTATTGGGTCACTCAAATTGACTATCACGGATTTCTTTGAAACTGTGGTTAATTATACTCTTTCACATCTTGAATTCAAATCTGATTTTTTTTAAATTCAAACTTTTATAGTTTTTGAGTTATTTAATTATAAAAATCGGTAAAACGACACTTTTTTGGTCCACCCTCAATCATACAAAATGTTATAACTTCAGTTCTATAAGTCCTACAGAGTTGTGTGATGGCTCATTTTAAAGAAGATTTAAAGAGCTTTAATTTGATACTAATCTTGACCACTTTTTAATAAATACGAATTATTTTGAAAACTTCAAAAAAATTTTTGAAAATTATAAAATAAAAATTACCTTCACATGGCCATAGCTCCGAAAATATTGCTTTTTTTCCGTAAAAATGGTTAAGTGCTTTTATAAAGAACGTGAAATAATCTACAAAGAAGATTCATACCTTTATTGTCTAAAGTTAACGACTTTCGAGTTATGAATGAAAGTTAGTAAAAAAATTTTTGAAAAATTCAAGCTTTTTTTTTTGTTTTTTTTCAAAACCTTGTCATTTTGAACACTTACTCAAATAATACAATAGTTTAAGTTTAGTTAATAAAATAATTTTTCAATAATTATGAAAATTTTGTGATTTTAAATTTTTGTTTTGTTTATTATTTTTTGATTTTCTGTGAAATGGATTGATTTTTCAAAAAAATTTACCAGACAAAAGTTGTAGTCCGTGAAATTTCCTATCCGGAATGTTGCGTCAGATTTTTTGTAAAATGTTTCTTTTGAAAGATACAGGGTTTTGAAAAATACCAAAATAAAAAATAGCTCAAGTTTTTCAACATTTTTATACTTACTTTAATACATAGCTCAAAAGCCATTGATTTTAGACAATAAAAGGTATCAATCTTTTTTGTAGATTATTTCACGCTCTTTAAAAAAGTACTAAACCATTTTCACTAAAAAATTAATATTTTCCGAGCTATGGCTATGTGAAGATAAAAATTTGAATTTCTATGTGAATTTGAATTTATAAAAAAAATTTTATTAAATATTTTCTCTACACCACCGAAATTGTGTAAAATCTATCCGGGGACACCCTGTAGGTATATTCTTAGTAGTACCTACTGTAATTTATTATTAAAGTAGGTACTTGAGCTAAAACATTGTCGTTTTTTCGATTTTTATAATTAAATAACTCAAAAACTATAAGTTAGAATTTTTAAAAAATCATATTTGAATTCAAGATGCTGTGAAAGAGTATAATTAACCAAAGTTTCAAAGAAATCTGTGGTGGTCAATTTGAAAACTATTTATTTTTGGTTGATTTCATGTAGAACGATAATAATAATTTTTGATTTTAATAATATCTACCCTCGGTTTTTAGTTCTTATTTTCCATTGTTTGAATTTCCAAACTATAAAACACAAAATTTATTACCATTGTCTTGGCAATTCCTTTTTTGCATTGAATTTTTGTAATTTCATATTGTTTAATTAAGTTACAAGTTGATGAATGTTACAGTTATTTAATTAGTTTTAAATGTTGTTTAAAATTTAACAGTTTCTAGTTGGTTGCACTTCTATTGATTTATGTGGCGCAGCTTTTGGAAGACATGTACTACCTAAAATGTATTTATTGGCAATTTGCATGTAAACTACCACTTATCTCCACTAATTTAAAGCATTTGTTTTACTAATTTATTTAAAATTAAATCTTCTGGCTTTCCGAGACGGAGAAATTTAAATTTATAAGTTATAACTTTTAATACGTTTCAATTACTAATTGAAATTTAATTTGTAAAACCGAATTATTTAGATTACGAGTGCCCATATTGAAAATCCGGGTTCGAATCCGGAGCTATATTTCACAGCCAATAAATTTTTCGTTAAAAACTGCAAGTTATGTTGTGATAAATTCGATCATACGGGTTTTTCAAAATTTCGTTTTCGATTTTTTTTCTATTTTCATATCTAGAAAATTTATTCATGTATGGTAATAACTAAAGAGGTTCGAGCAAGAATTATTCACGACCGAACGACGTAGTTTAAAAATTTGTTTCGGATTAGTTTAATGCAAATTTTGGAATTTATTTTTCCTTCGTTTTGGCTTATGTTTTTAAAACATCCTTTTTTGTGAAAATTTCAGTTGTACAGTTAACGCAACCTAACCGGAAGATTTTCTAATGAAATTCCATAATGTTGCGATCTTTGAAGCGTAATCATTTCCTTAAGGTCCCCGTAATGTATGGCCATTGAACTCAAAACTTTTGTCAAATTGCTAACTTGTCTACCAACAAGTACAACTTCTATAACATATTATGTAATTTAGTTCAAAAGTAAATAAACGTCGTTTATTATATTATAACACACAAGTATGTACTTCTACATGGTTTGTATGTAAAATTAAGTACTCATAATTGTATAGTTTACCTCGCATTAATTATTAAGGTCACTACAGTCGTTAATTTTTTTAATTTACATTCTAATTATTATTTTTGTTAAATAAAAGCCAAGCTATTATTTTCAATTATCAGTTCAATTTCTGTTTTTCCAAGTCATTTTTACTAATAAATGTATATTGTATATTTTAATATTGTTTATGTATTACCGATAGTTTGTTAGCACGAACCTCTTTCAATTTTAAAATTTCGATCTAATCATAGAGTAAATCTATTTTAATAGTGTCGAATCTTTTGTTGATTAGATCATTAGTCTCGCAAATTAGCTCTACTAGTTTAATTAAAGTGATCTAAAAATATACCCGAGACTAGAATGTCACGCTCATTTTATGTATGTCGAATTTCTTCCACCTATACTTAATGTGTCATTTAACAATGCATTGAACAGAATCAAAGAGAATAGTTTAAATATTATCCGATTACGAAGTTCTTAAATCATCATTTAATAACTTAAAAATACAATTTTTATCATTCGAATGAACGTGTCACGAAAATTACATCAGCAACGATAGGATTTGGTTGTGGAATTATAAAATAATCGTTATTTCCTGTGTTTATTATTTCTCTAGTGGTTTATCCTCGTAGAAGGCCGAAACTAATAGTATTAATAATAAATTATGCTCTCTAACCAATGTACTTACAACACCAGACCACTACTAAAAATTTTAGTTCACTATTACTGCTGGTTGACTACTGAGCGAAGGATTGAGTAAAGATCCCGCTGGACTCAAAAAAGGAAATTAATTATGGTAGTTTATGAATCTCAGGCAAAAGGCATAATTTGCAATTATCTGATTGACTGTCTTTGTACTGGATACATGGGTATTGTAGAATTAATTATAATTTTTTTAATTTTATTAAAAACCGAACTTTTACTAAATTTAAATTAAAAACATTTTATACACATTTTTTTTAACTTATCGGCTATCAACACCTGGTTAACGATCGCCCAACCTGATTTTTATAATATCGTAAAAATAAACTTTTATCCTTTTATTTTCTCTTGAATTTAGCTTCCTCTTTTTTCTTTTAATTACTGAGTTATATTAAAAGTTTTGTTAGTGTGATCAGTGTAGAAAGTAAGTCATTACTCACTCGTTAGTCATCAGCCTTTTGTCAAAAAATATCAGATTCTTCTATTGCAAAAAAATGTATACAGTGAATTTACTTTAAATCACTTACCGCACTAGTGCGTTAAAGTAGCTAATTATGTAACTCAAATCAGTGTAGAAAATTACCTATTACGTAACGGTAGAATCTCATAATCTGAATAACAAAAATTTATTTATTCCTAATTTTACATATTAAATCATAATTAGCAGTTACTTATTTTTGATGTCTGTGCTTTTCCTTTGTTCATAATGGTAGTATGTTTGCTCCGAGCAACTTATTTCTGTTTTTTTTTTCGAAACAGCTGTATGTAATTTTATTGGGACCAATCCCAAATTTATACACCTTCTAATTGCATATTTTTAGATACTTGACCTGATTTAGGTCGCAGTAGTCACTTCTTAAGCCAATTTTTTTTTTCATGTAAAAGTAGTTTGTCGAAATCAGAAATTCTTATTTGATGTTTCCAAGTTTTTATAAAGAAACTAACATAATAAATGTATTGTTGAGTGTGTTGACTACCGAACGACCTTTTAAAATAATATTTAAATTAATAACGACTGTTTTATTGTTTTAATAAATCTTGTTAACGTAATAAGGCAAGTAATTGTGATTAATGAATACAACTGCTAATTTGTGTGCAATAATTTAGTTATACAACATATATTTGCTACATCTACAATCACGCTATTTTCCTTCCATTTGATTTTATTTCACGTTAACAAACTTTTCTTCGGGCAGTGATTGCTAGCCTTTGACCACTTTTTTTTTGTTTCTTGTGGTGATAATCTGATTACGATTGGAAATGCTTCCAATAATTTCCTATTAATTCAACGACCTGGAAACGAAAACAAGCTAACAGACAGATTTCTCGCCGTACATCGTTCCACACTTTTATTGTAATTATAGTTCTGTGTAAACCCCCTGGTCAAAAAAATTTTGTTCTTTGCGGGATTTTACAAACTGGTTAAAATTTTTGTTTTTGAATTGTTTGTTTACCTTATCATAGACAAGCAAATGGCTGATATAAATATTTTGATTTGAGCCGACGTTGAGAAGACGTTGATTGATAAATAAAAAATGTATTTGTTATGGTTAATTGAGAGTTCAAAAGGGTCGTTTATTTTTATCAAAAGTCGATTTTAACAAATTTGGTATAGATTGATTCATTTATCATTATTAATAATGTACTATTGCGGGTTGTGTGTGGTCATTCCAATAGAGATAATTAATTGATACATAGTAAACTGTAGTTTAATGAAAGCTCAACATTTGTGGGAAATTTTAGCTCTGACCCAGATGTCGGAATTAACTTTGTTTGATTTAATTAATCAATATTTATATGAAATTACCGTGGTTGTTGTGTCCAATCCTCAAATTACAACTTTTTCCATTAGTTGTTTGGCATAACCCTCCTGTTCGCTAATTTTTCTTACATAATTTGATGGCTGCGGTTCAAAACCACTAAATTTGATGACTTACAAAGAGATTTACTAACACATTTTAACAACTAAATTGATTTGTTTTTTTTGCCACCCAGCTGCTGTTGTACAAAAACCACAGTTTTTACTTTAAATTGTTTCACCTGCTTTGCTGTTATTAAATGTAATAACTTTTTCCTTCTACCTTGAAGACGTGCACTTAACATGAATATATAATTAAATTTAAAAGTTAACAAGTTAAGTAAACAATAAAAAGCAAAAAGGCGAAAGATAATGCTGGCATTACTGGGCGCCAGGTGAAATCAATATCAGAGACAAAGAATTGATTTGCATTATAACTAGTTGTTCGTTGAGGTAATCGTAAATCACAAAAAATGTTTTATTATTACGTCACGATAGCTACTTTCGAAAGGAAATAGTTGAAATTCTTTAATTCTACTTGTCACCGTTTTACTTTTCCTGTTAGTTTAGAAAGTGAAAATGTTTATAATACGTAATTTTAGTGGAAGGAAGTTACGTTCCATTCATGATCAACATTTAATTTTGGTTGTAAGTAGTTGAAGAATTGGTAAAATCTATTTTTATACTTCTTATATAATCAAGTATTTATATTTACTATTATGTGAACCTTTGTCGGTGATTGTTGGGTTTATGCGATTTAACGTTAGTGTGTAGGTCATATACCTACCTTCCTAAAGTATCGTGGAATGCCGGTTTGAGAAGCTCACCTTGAGGACATCGGACTAGGGGCAGTGCCCTCCCGGTCAGCTGTCTTACCTACCGTTTGCTATTTGTTTTTGTACGCAAGAAATTATGCACGCTTACCCTTAACCCTTTCCATTGTCGGGAAAAAAGCATGCTAGACATAATGTGACAAACACTTAACAGTAAATTCTATTGTTTTAGAGCGTGATAAAGCTTGCTGGAAAGGATGTCAAGAGGTTGTTGGATGAAAAAGCTCCCCGCCATGAAACCCGCCCGCACATAACGCACCACATATCTGCACATCCAACACCTGTACATGTAAGTGCCATTTTACACTGCTATTGTTGTGTTTATTAAACTATTATGCGTTTGAATAAAACATAAACAGCGAAACAGTTGTGGTAGGTAGCTTTTGATTTTTGATTCATTTTTAAAAATTAAGAAGCAATCTATTGATACGTGGTTTCAGTAGTGTAACTCGATATTAACCATAACAATATTTTAGAAAACCCAAAAATACACTAAACACTTTTCAGAACTAAAATGTTTTTAAGTTACATACAGTATATTTTACATGTGATAACTTAAAAACATTTTAGTTCTGAAAAGTGTTTAGTGTATTTTTGGGTTTTCTAAAATATTGATATGGGTTAATAAAGAAGCACTTGAACTACCTTACTGTTACCGATATACTGGATGTAGCTAGCCATTGTTGGGAATTTTTGACTGAAAAAGGTATTTTCGGCAGTCGCAGTGGGAAAAGTAAAGTTGTGCAAATAAAGCTTGGTATTCCAAAAATGAAATAATCCGTGCAGAAATAATAATTACTTGATTTAACATTCAACACTGGTACTATGTACTTGCGTATATGTGCAATAACATTTAGTTTCGCTAGCTTGTTTCTTTTTTGTTTCCTTTACAATTTGATGCCGAGCTTTAAATGAACTATCGTGCAGGTTGCTGTATGAATAATGAATAAGATTGAATGATGGCTTATGCATTCGGAGGGTTATATCTCATACTTCTTGTTCAAAGCTGTGATGGAAGCATAATGTAGCACTTGTCACTTTTAACTTGCTCTGCTTATTTTACGATCTCGTATGATGTACAATAAAAGAACCCTTTTGTAAATCCATAATAAAATAACTTGGTCGTCTGCAGCAGCACTCTCATTCATTATTACCTGTTCGACTTCCCGACTAAATAACCTATTATTTTGCCTCAGCTTTATGCACCCGCACTCGTCTGATTTATAATTTACCTTATTACGGCAGAATAGTCCGCTTTGTACGATCCTGTTTAATTTTAGTTATTATAAAACGGTTAGATTTTTAATGTCGATGGGAGAGAGCTAATAGTTGGGGAAGGAAAGAATGGCCGTTCAAAAAACCGTTGTTCCCAACCCAACGGAATTGAAAAAGGGGAAGCCAGTTCTTAAATTTTTATTGTCGATCAAACTGACCTATTTATGTTAATTAATAATTGAAATTTCTCATCTATGTTATCCGATTATGAAATTTAATATTCGCTGTTTGATTTTACTTGAGGATTATAAAAATGAAGTGCTTATTCCTTATCGTCAATTTAAATTCAATATTGGAAGTTTATTTTATATTTGGAATATAAAGCAATGTTGTTCGTTTAGCATGGAGGTTTTTTAAAGAACTTTCGTTTGAATGAATGTAATACTTATTACTCGATTTTTGCACCTGCACGTTCTTTGTGAATTTGCAATAAAGATTCTGTGTTAGTAGTCTGTCAGATAAGCTCTCAACGCCAGCACTATATTGAACGAGAAAAGTTTAAAAGCGAAGCTTTATCCCCTAATCTCTTCTTGAAATTCATTGAAAGCTGTGTCGCGCATCTTCTCCTTTTTTCCTTCGGTTAAGCTTTTCATAGGTTCTGTTCCAATTTTTTACCATTTTAATCTGAACTTGACATCTACTTTTTCCTCCTCTAAAATTCGTGTATAAATTATTTTACCTTTTAGGTATTTATAGAAAGTTTTGTGCTACCTCTAACGCTTAGGAGAATACGAGGACTTGAATAATTAATAACGCATGTTTTGTGGAAATGATAAATTATTTCTACATTACATTCCAAATTCCATTTGTTGTTAAATTAGCAAAATAATGAGGTGTTTACGTAACGAATTATGCCGTGGTTAATCGGCTATCGATCTACCGCGTTATATCGAATTAATTGATCTTTATTTGGTTTCAATACTTTTTTTTTTCTTTCTGTATTACTTTCGTTTTCCTTTTGTTTTGCAGTAGGTAATAATTAATTCTGAAATTATGTATACGACTATCGCATGCACATCAATTATAAGAAAGTATATATTATTTCAAGGAGCAACATTTTTTACGCAAATTAACGGAAAATAAGCTAATTACCTGTACAGCATAATAAAGAGTATAATTTTGAGTAATTATGACTATTAAGCCAATTAAAATAATAAGTGGGCGTGTCCAGGAGTGTAATTTTCTTCACTTATCCCCTATGTATATTTTATAATTAAGTAATTACGTTTTGATTATTACCATTAATTATCTCGAATATTGTAATGTAAAACAAGATGTAAACAATGCAAACAATTAAGCTATTAAGAATAAGAATTAAATCTTTTTAAGTAATTTAATCAAAAAGACTACCAAAGCCGTTTAGTTTTTGTAATGGTTTATTTGTTACAAGGGATGACAAAGGAATCCTTTCAATGTTAGCAACGGTGAATCCATTGGGATTATGTCGGCTTTGTGTCGCCGGAACTTTGGGATCACACTTCGTTTAGTGACCTTTTACTCTTTCTAATTATTGATCAAATGCTTGTAAATACTTGGATTATCGGCTTGCTACCCAAAGCTACAAATTGCGGGACTTACAAACAACTTTTTCCGGCTTTTTAAATAAAACATGAGAATTTTATTTTTATTCTTGATTGATTATGCCATGTAGGGTATTCGTTTTCGTTTAATCATTCGGAAAATTTGTTTTTCAAAACTTATTTTCCACCAATCGATGCATGATGTATTTTTCCCAACTTTTCTATTAACCTTTCCAAATGCGTAGGATTTTAATTTGTTTTTGTTTTATTTTTTTTAACCTTAGTTTAACAAAATGTAATTTTACAGGGTCTGACTTTAACCCATCAAGATCCCGGCACGAGCGATGATAGCGGTCGTGCTTCTGAACGATTAACGGGTTCTTCTGTTGCACCTCGAGATGCCGATAGTTCTCGAGACCGCCTTAGTGACGTAAGTATATCAGTCTTCCTTTTCTTCCTCCTCCAACCTATGTTTATGGTTTAAACACCCATGTTAGGGTGCAGGTAAACACACTAGTTTTTTTAATTAAGAGATAAAAAAGTCAAGATTATGGTAGTCGTTATGAAACCGGATCTCCACTGCTCCATCTTCGTACGAAGGATTGCGAAAAAAGTACCTACAGCTGAGAAGTAACCACTTGCCAATATGGGAAATGTCAGTTCTTTGCGTTTCTTGTACCACGAACGTGTACGTCATCAGATTTCCTTGCGTTTTTGGCATTGGAAATTGACGAAAAGGAAAATTCATTGCTATTTTTAATCAAATGAAATTTCATATATACTGTAAAAACATTCAACTTACGTCAAATTTTAATATTAATAGATGGGTACTTGTTTATACGCTTTTCATATTTTACTTGCAAATTGCCGACGTTATTTAATTTTTTTAAATTTGCACTGCTTATATAAAAGCTACTAATTTAATATTTTACAATGTCGACTCTCTTATAATGTAGATTCTCACAGGATTCACTGTAATTTGTTGTTATGAAACATTCAAATTGCCAATTAATTACCCACAGAATTACGTAGTAATATTTTTTCTAAAAAGTAAAATAAGATTTTTCCTTAAAATATCATGTTCCGATCTTATACGCGATTTTACCAGCGAAAAAGGTTGTCAAACTGTATTTACTTTGTATAATATGTATTATCAATTTACGGTCAAAATAAAATTTTTGAATGAATTCGAAATTTCAACTCTTCGAGTAATTAATTTTGCCGTTAGTTAATTTACATTTAAATCGTAATTTTATTTTTATGCTTTTACACCCAAGTAATTTTTATTTATGTGGATTGTTTTTATTAACAGGTCCTTTAGTCATAAATTAATAAACTAAACATAATAGATTTGTTTATTTATTTTTGTTGTATGCTAATTTTGATTGTTAAATTTTTTCTTGATTTATGTAATTAAACGCAAACCTTGAGGAGAACTTTTTTCAAACAAACATAATTGGCAATTTTATAAAAAAAAGTTTGAACGAACGAAACTGTAAATATATATTTCGATTTTTTGTTGCAGGCAAGCAGTCGATGTAGTTCAGGCAAAGGATATATCGTGAGTATTTTGAAACGTTATTGGTTAATAAAAACAAAAAGTTTGTGATTGCGTCCTAAAATTCAAAATTTGCTTTTCTAAAAAATGATTTTGCTACATCATCGACTCCAAGTTTGTTTTACTTCCTTTACTTCAATAATAAAAAAATATTTTTCTATAAATTTTGTTTGGAACATCTAAAACTTTATTTTATTTTCGGCGATTTTTTATAGCCTCCGGCAACGTTTTGCAAAAGAATGAATACAGCTCGTAGAACGTGAAAATGATCGCAAAAACAGATTGACTTTTTATTCTCTGTTTGTTTTTTGTCCACTTAACTTTTTTATTGTTTGCCATCCTACTAATGGATTGTTTTTTTTTGTTTTCAGTGTGATAGCGAAGGAGAGGACGATAAGGTAAGCTTTGTTGCCTGTTTCTTTCTTGTACTGGTAAAAAATTGTTGCGGTTTGTAGCAAATCCATAATGTTACTCATTCGAAAAAAGTTCGGTTTTTCTATAGGTATCCACGAACGATTTAATTATACTACATCCAAAAAATTAAAATACCTTTACTTTTTTTTAATTATTTAATTTTCTTAAAGCGGACGATTGCAGATGACTGCAAAATAAAAATTGTTTTTTGAATTCGGAATATTGTTAAATAATTGCTATATGTGAAAATTAATTCCAAAACAGCTGATCTCATTTTTATACGTTATGATAGCATAAGAAAATTGGTCCTCGTCCTGTGAAGTACCACTTGCTACGTAAATAACTTTTACAGCTTATGAACTTCTATATTATATTCTGTATTAGTATTTCATTTCTTGTATAATAAAATTTTCCATATTTATCGGGAAATAAATTGAATAAATTATCTTCTCCAGTTTCTTTCGGTTAACTCTGGTGAATGTAGCTATTAAAATTCAACTTCGCTTGTGATTCGTTAATTTTATAGCAGGGCGGGACAAACTCACACTGGCTTAATATTTTGTACAATTGACATTTTGAAATAATTTATTGGTAAATGATTGAATGTAAATTTTTCGTTTAGCGACGGTAGCGATACAGGACACAATCGCAGTTAACCTGGCATCATTGTTGCCGGGTATCTAATACCCTACGTCCACAGTAGCTATAGTACAAACCAAATAAATTTGCCGGTGCGTCATTGTTTAAAATGGTATGAATCAAGCTGGAAATGCATTTTTCTTCTTATTTTGATGTAACTTTCTGTTTTCACCACAATTTGAAACAATATAAATGTCACTGTCAAAGTGTTGCAGGTTTTAAATAAAAATGAAAACCATTTTAAACAATGTCGCACCGGCAAATTTATTTGGCTTGTACTATACCCTAATATAGGGTAGGGTAATACCCTAATATAGAAAAACTAATATGGACATAAAGTTGATTCGGTGTGCAGTAATGTACATGGGTAAAATTTACCCGGCCACAACGGCTGTGTTCTGTTTGGTCGCCACAATGACGCCGGGTTAACTTGGAGTTATTCATAATATTTAGATTATGAACCAGGAGCTAACCTGAATAGGAATAGATTAAATAATTTTTTTTTAATTGACGCGACAGTTTAATTTTATTATCTTCGATCTTTACATTAATTTTTTGTAAATTATGTTTTGACTGATTTACATTTGAATAATTGCGAAACTTGTAATGAAATTTAAATGTAATCTCTGCGATCTGGAACTTTTTTGGATGGATCATTAAGTACGTTGGTATTCGTACGTACATTTTGTGCTTTTCATTTTTTTTAGTAATTTTGATTTGATGTCCAAATAATTCTTCTTTGGAAGAAGGATTCTTTGTTTGAATTGTCAAGTACATGCTTATACGGATATCGGATGACACATCGACCTTTTTGTCGTTTAACTGAAAAGGATAATAATTTATTGCAAACAAACTCAATTCTCCTGTTTGCGCGATAAGTTATTATGTTTCCAGTACCTTTTTTGTGGTTCTCGTTGGTAAGAAGCTGAAAGAGCTCATTGTATGCTAATTGACGCATAGTTGAACAAATTGAAGCTTGCGGTTTTATTAAGACAGATTCGCATTCATTTCTTCTTGACGTTTTTTCAGAAAATAACAAGAGATACAGTAAACAATATTTTTTTATGTTTTATTTCGAACCGCCCTCGTAGGTAGTACTACCGCGTCGTTAATATTAAATTAGAAGCACTGGAACGTTTTTTATTGTATTCAAATAACTTGATAATTTACATACTGTTATTATTCTGTTGTGGTTAAAAATGACTATTAAAAGGACCTAATTGAAAAACTTTTAGCCAAGCGCAATAAATATTAAATGAAAGAGTGAGTTTAGGACGTGTATGATTTTCCAAAGGTTAATCCGGCAACACGTCGTGCATTAAGTGAAAAGGTGGAAATATTTTAACATTTATAGAGGAAACGTCTTAAAAATTCAAAATATTTTCCGGTAAATTCCGGCCCTTTTAAAGCTTAAATCGACGTGAAGATATGCCGTTTGGAAAGCAGTGGCGTAGGTATCGTTAAAGATATAATGCCTTGGGTGCGATTATCTCACCCCACACGAAATAATTAATCAAAAGGGAAGGTAATTAAAATTTTATTGGAACGAGTCCCGGTTAATTATTTCAGATTGCCAATTAAATCCTTTCGTACACACGTTTTTGTCAAACGAGAGAGTACCAATCTCGTTGGTTTGTTTTATTCTTCTTAGTGTTGTTTTTCGTTTTGGCGATAATTTATTTAAGAGCTATTCGGATGCGGCGCCCGTAAGCGTTTCAATCTTTGCAGACATCGCCATTGCCGTTTTTATTGTCCGCTACCGCAAGCCCTTTGAATTTAAAATCGATACCAGCGCCTTCTTATCGTACATTTTTCTGTTCTCATCTTCAAATGTTACATTTTCTACTTTTTTCCAATCTTAACTCGTTTAACTTATTGGCATCCATTTCAAAATTTTGTTTGTTCAATATTGTCGACAAGGGAAAATTTAACTTTCAACTGCGATTTCAAAAACATTTAACTTTGTAACAAGTTGATATTTTTGTCGAAACTTTTTAGAACTTTTTTAATATTTAATATTGCCGGCATTTTATATCGACCGTATAATTACTCATGTCGACAGTTAACCCAGTTGAATTTTTGCTTTCTTTCAAATTTCACATTAATCTGACCATAGCAACGTATGCGGAAATCCACGCATCAAAGAATACCAACGAACTTCTTTCCTATTCATTTTCGGGATCTGTCAGTCAATTTATACCACGAATTTCACTTTTTCCTATACAGGGTGCTGAATGGCTTAGCCGAACATAGGAAATTAACATGTAAAATCTTATTTATGCAAATTCCTGCTTCCCCAGTTATTTTAGAGAAAAATGAAAGATACAAAAATATAAACTACGAATGATAAGAGCATTACATTTCATTTAGCGTTTGCTTAAAAAGTCAAAAAATACTTTTGAAATTGTTGAAAGTTTCATTTATCAGACTGACCATGTAAGTTTCCATGGTTCTGCATTATTTTTGTATCTTTCATTTTTTCTCTAAAATAATTATGGAAGCATGAATTTGCATTAATAAGTTTTTACATATTAATTTCATATGTTCGGCTAACTCATTCAGCACCCGGTATATATAAATAAATAAATATTTTTCTATATAAAATTTTTCTTGGATTATCCACTAGATTTCGAAAAAACAGCATTTAAAGATTGAAAATTTCACATAGAAAATCCCACGTATAAATTAGTGGGAGGAACCAAATTAATATAATTTAAATAATTCATTTTACGGTGGATCCGTGATTTGCCGTTGTGGTGCCAGCTAAAACGGACCCTTCGCAGCTCTCCACGCGCTCCGGGCCGTTTTGGCTGGTGCTTAACTCGGAGGATTCGGAGTAATTCTGAGTACACGTACCGTCTACAGAAAACCCGTTACTTGCAATTTCTATGTACTCCCATGTTAAACATAATATGGAAAATTTCGATTTTCAAATGCCGTTTTCTCGGGAACTAATGGATAATCCAAGAAAATTTTTCCAATGGTATATAGGAAAAAGTGAAATTCGTGGTATAAATTAACTGACAGTAACTTCATTTTCATGTTGTATCATTTCAATTTTCAGTTTGTGCCATGTTATGTAAAACAGTAAACCTTTTATATCGGAATTATTTGTTTTATAGAAAATCACCCGGGACCACATCATTTATAACTACATTAAACTCTTCATTTATTGACAAAGGATCATAAAATTGATCTTTACTGACCGCTGCTGATAATAGTTTTAACGTAAAAAATAAAATTGCTGGTTATTTTATGACGTCGCCATTACGTTAGTTTGAGAACCACATTTTATTGCACCCTTATAGTGTAAAATTAAATCCTTAATTATATTAAGGCACTAAAGTATAATTTGCATTTGGAAAAATTAAACTACCATAATAATACGCGAATAATACTCCCAATTTATTTATATAATCAATAATTTGGTCTCGATTTTGGTAGTTTTTACAATCACAAATCGCCGATGCGATGACGAAATTGCGTTTATATTTTTCAACGCTAGTTTTGTTTCTTTTATGCCTACCCTATATTTTTACGCCCTTGTTTTACTATTTTATTTGCAATTGTTAGTACAATTTGTTTGATTTTCTTGTTAAGCCGTTAATTGAATCGCAATCAACTAGATGAATTAAAATGATTTAATAATTTCCAGTACAGCGCCGCATTTGTTTTGATTTATTTGCAATTTATATTACCCTGTACGAATGCGATAACCGCAGAAATAATAATAATTTTTGTCCAAGTTTATTCATTCATTTGGATTAGAACAGTAATTTTCAAATTTTCGGCTAAACAACTTAATTCATTTCCTAGTCGCTTAATATGTCCAATAATTTAATTCTGTGTTTCAAATTAAAATTAAATGCATTTTTTGTTCTTTGATCGAATTCCCGCTTTTCCACTCGAAGTTTAATTAAAACTGCATAAATAAAATCAGTTTTCAACAATTTCAAGCTAATAATTACCGTAGAAAGAGTTCCCACTTTGAAGTTAATTTTTACATTTTCTTGCCAAGAAAAACGATAATTATCGAAGCTCGAATATACGAGTAGTTCGTCGGGAAATTTATTAACGTGGAACAAATAATGAATTTTTTCGAAAATTAATTTCTGGATATGCTTTTTGGAAGAGTTTATCTAGCATAATTCATCACCTACACTCTACACGTTTTCATCACTCCGGGAGTTTCTTAAAAATACATTATTTACGTGTAGGGGAATTTATCACATAAGTGTCGGGATATTTTTAAATATTTTATTTAGCAAAAATTATTTATAGTTTTAACGGAATTTGATTGGTTTTACTTTCGTAAAAATCTCATCTCATTATTCCGTTATGCAATGCGTATCACATCTTCGGATGCATTAATGTTTGTATTAGTGCCCTAGGTCCGTAATGGATGTTTATATGCACGGAGAGTCGTGTACGTACTGTGCTTTCGGGACTGTGCCGGTACAACGGAAGCGTGGTAAATTTTTTACTTTTACCCGTGGCTTTTACCCAACAAAGGCTAGCGCGTTTTGCGTAGGCGGCGTCGGTCATTTATTAATAGGACAATTCGCGAGTCCTTCGGTTATGGAGAAGTAAATAAAACGGCGCTAACGGAGTTGCCGATCAATTTAACGGCTCGTTAAGGGTCCGGTTGATTGCGATTTTTAAACGATAGCTGTTATTGCAAGCTTTCTTTGAATGTAAAGACATTTTCTCAATGTTTAGTAGCTGGGTTGGCTCATCCTGCGAATTATGGCGCATGTGTAGAATTGCGTCGGCGTCCTGCAGCGTTCTCGACGGGCCGCGACCGCACAGTATGAGGTCGAGTGTTTAGTTGTTTGTATCGCGTGTTTACCAACAATTATTAAATCACGTTTATCATTTCTGCAAACTTTTGCATTTCGAGTTTTTCTCGCTCGAGTGTTTATTTAACTGTGAAGTGTTATGGGACTGTGCGACCAGCGTTACGATCCAAGTATTTTATTTTAATCTTAAAAAAGTGTGATGACATTAGAATTTTCATTTTTTCTTCGAGTCGTCGTTAGAAAAGCACCTCAAATTTTGAATTAATCTTGGGTTTTCATGCAACGCTTGGCGGGCTTTTACAGCAGGATTACGGAACTGTAGAAGCAGGAATCGTGGGTACATAAAAAGCTTCCCTGCAAACTTGTACTGGGATTTGTTTCGCGTGATCCTGGTTAACTGAAAATTTAACACTTTATTGCCCATTTGTTTCGTTTTGAAAGCAAATGAAAAACAAGCCGAATCGTTTCTCCTGCCAAAAATAAGGAAATGTATAACGGGATTTTCAATGGATTTTGATGTAGTAGAAAATAATGTAGTCTTACGTTGTTGAAAATTTATAGACACTTAAAAGCTCACTTTAAAATAATTTTGGAAAATATCCAACCGAATGACACACGTTGACGTTTATGCCACAATGAACTGCAGAAATTTACTTGTGCCATGGTGTAATTTTCTATTAATAACATTTCCATTTGAAAAACTGTTCTTTTGATTTCTCAGTCGTTTGAACTTTCCTTCTTATTGCCTAGGCCAATTTTTTTCTTTTTTTGATTTTAGTGGGATTTATAGACGGAACGAAACGCACATGCATTGCTAATGAACAGTGGAGTCCTGTAATCAGTTTATCTCTGATTAGACCCTCGTAATCTAGTAATAAAGTGTTATTAGCTAGGAATTGTAAATCGGTCGGGTCTTGTCACGCCATGTGAAAATTCACTTAAGAAAAATCGTGCCTTAACAAATAAAATCGTTTATTTTACATATTATTAATTTATATCCGATATTTTAACTGCGCGCTTTTCTTAATCCGGTCAAGTTTTTCCGCGTGTCGTGCTAGATGAAAAAAGTCGATTAGTAAGCACGAAAGACATGGATTTTTTTGTAAGCTCACGAACTTTATTCAAATATTCTGAATTGTAGTAAAACAGTAATCTGCACCGTTAAGGACGATTTTTAATCCTGAATTATTTATTTTATCCTTCCCAGTTTTTTTTACGATACCACCAAGTAATAATACTTGTGTGTGTATAATTTTCTTGTTGGCGCTTTGTTGCACTACCGAAGCCTTCAATTATCCTTAGCTTATTAAGTTTTTATCGTGTTGGTATTAGAAAACCTAGAGTTAAATTGCATACACGATACTAAAACCTAAAGGCTATGCGCTACCGTTTAGTAATTGAATTCCAGTTGGAATAATTTAAAATGAGATATAAATCGGAAGTTTGTTGTAATTCCACCTGGAGCGTCTCGAAAGCAAAAATTTGTATGTTTTCCCAACGGAAAATCAACTACGCATTGTTCCTAAATTTTCCGAAAAAAAAACTTTTTCATTTAATTAGATAATTTTCGTTGTTGATTATCGTTGCGTGTTAGTTTTACGGAACAAGAAAAATAACCAGAGAATATAATTGATTCGGTTTTCCAACCGAATTTTCCTTCTCCATTTTACGCAATAGTAAATGGGTATGTCAACTGCGGTATTAAATGCACTTGCAATTTTTAATTTCTCTTATTGTGAAAACACGAAATCTAGCAATTTAAATAAAATGAATATATAATTTAAATAAATCCTCAAGTTTATTTAATATTAACATATTAATTGCTTTATTTAATTGCGCGATTTTTTGTATTTTTTTCATGCACCAGCAGTCGTGCTTGGCAAAATTACACATGCACAGAATTTCAGTGTAATTATTAATTGTTGATAGCCAGGAAGGCCGTTTATCATAGCATATTGTATTTTAATTTTCTTATTTTCGCCCTGTTAAATTATTAATTAACTTTTAATCCGATTTAATTCCTTAATAAATATCGCACTTTTGCAACAAATATTTTTAATTTAATTTACGAGTGTAATTAATTAAATCGTTACATAATTGTATAATATCAAAAATGTTATTATTATTTGCCTAATATAACGTTATGTAATGGTTTTTTTTATGTTTTAATATCCATAAATTATTATTGTATTTTTTTATGATGCTTATACGGGGTGCGATCGGAAGGTTCTCGTATTTTAATGCAACTTTCTTTAATTATACTGTTATGTTCCTGAGAGCTTACTCCGATAAAATTACTTAAGTGAATATATGGAACAATTAGTGGTGCCGGGAGGGAAATTGTAGAGAGAGGAGGACTTGTTCTCTTGATTTAGTGATAGTAGTCTGTTTTTCTCGGGTGCTTCTTAAACCATAACCATATTACCGAATCCATTAAACGGAAGATTGGATAGAAATTACACTGTAAACTCTACTTGATCATTAAATTGTATGTTTATGGTGGCTCTTTTAATATCTTACTGATTATACGAAATGAAAGTTTATATCTGTAGTCGTTGAAATGATGGCTCGAGGATATAACGCACGATCTTTATGGGTTAATGTCGTCATAAAATGCATTTATAGTTAGCATAAAACACTCTTACAAGTGTAGTTACGTTTCTTTACCTCGACTGATGCCAATCTGAATTGCTGCATACGCGAGCGTGGATGGCAGCTATCAAAATTTATACTTGTATAGTCGAACGTCTGTGGGACATTTCCGATTTTTTGCTTAGCTCGGTTGCACTTTTAATTTTTCATTTTTACCGACACAAAATGTCCATAAAATTTGAATACTGGAGAAAATAGCTTCGGTGTGTCGTTTTCTTTTACGACCAAGTTTACTTTTGTGCGACAACAGAAACAGACCGTTTTAGATATCATTTAGGATTTTACTGTTGACGATGAAAAAAACCCAAGAATAATTCCAACTTTTTCCACGATGCTTTTCTAATGGAGAGAGTTTCTTTCTTCAGAATCGACGACGTTTCGTGTGGTAAAAGTTGTGAGACTTTGAAAGTGGCTGTGAATTGATTTAATTAATCTATTTTGAAGCGGGGTAGCTTTAAGATTAAACTCGTGTTTGTTATCCCTTGTGAATTAATTAGTGGTGTGTTTGTTTTACTATAATATTACGGTTTGAGGATATATCAACAATTTGATTGCGCCATGCCGAAGGAGCTAAGTGTGGTTTGATTAAAGGATCACCATTGCTATCATAGTGAAACTACAAGATACTACTCAACGAGATGTGGATCTTGAGGCGTCGGAGGGGAAAACGAAAGAGGGCAAACAAGATACTGTAGATACACCCCTAACTTCTCCATCCGACGATGTTCAACATGTTGAGGTATTCCACATTATCCAATACATAATACCTATTCCAAATATAGTACTTTTAAATTTTATTATCAAATTCGATGGAGCTTCTTCATTAAACACGAAAATCATGACTCTAATTTTGTGTTCCGTCTTTTCCATTATTTGTCTTTGAGAACAAAATTTTACATTTAAATTTTTCCACCGTTAAAATAACAAATTTCTAATGGAATTTGTTAACATAAATTAATTTTTTATGATGCAAATATTGATTTACTTGTCTGCTAATCGATAAGCTTAGATTTATTGGCTTATAAAAGAAGAAATAAAAATGCGGTGCATATTGAATAAGTAATTGCTTGGATTACATTATTTATTCGACAATAAAATTTTCAACTGTTTTAATCGCTTGGGTATTTGTGTTTTTTTTTAAATAAATTATTCTCGGGAAATATCGCGGATAACACCGAACCGCGTGGGAAATCTTGGGGTACGCCCCATGCGTATTTCTTAAACAAGCTAATATGATTTATTATGTGTAACAGAACTCTAGTGTTTAATCAAATCAATTAGTTATTTATATTTTAATTAGACTAGCTGTCAGAACGAGGATATGGGCAGATATAATTTGAACAGAATTCATGTACCGGTTCATTCTGTCCGAACTATTTACTATAATTTGACTCATAATTCCAAAGATTTCCAATAAGGGGGAGGTAACGGTAAAAACCAATAAAATTACTAAATTTTGTTAAAATTTGAAAAATATATCTACCTAAATTCTTATCAAAAAATATATATTTATCCTCTTCCAGCCAACCTCACTTACCCCCGTGAATTTTCGCTGAATCTGCTCTTGTGTTCGAGTGAAGGGAAATTTGAGAAAATCCCAGGAAGTCTTAAGAAATAGAAAATACAAAGAAATCTTAAGAATACCTGCTATAGATTGGCTGTTTTTTATTTTATCAATTTTTTGAGATTTCCTTGGCTTTATTAAGATATATCGTATCTTAGAATTTTCTACATTTTTTCTCATTCTCTAAGATTCTAAAACTCTGAGATTTTCTGGAATTTCCCCGAACATCTTCAGATTTCTCTTCACTATTACTCCATAGCTTGTTGCTGGGAAGCCGAGAGGATATCTTAAGAACTGTTAAGAATACTCCAGATAAGCTTTATTTTCTGAGAATTCCTTTGCTTTCCTAAAATATTATGAATATTCCAAATTTCCCATTTTCTAAGTAAAAAGCGGTTGGAAGAAGGGAGGATAACGGTGTATCTAACTTCGACCTGATGACAACAATCAACAAAATCTACTAAATTTTGTTTTAAATTTCAAAAATATACCTAAATTGTTATAAAAAAATATGTATTTATCCTCTCCCAGCCAGCCTCACTTACCTCCGTGAATTTTTCCTGAATCTGCTCTTGTGTAGAAGTGAAGGGAAATTTGAGAAAATCCCTGGAAGTCTTAAGAAATAGAAAATATAAGGAAATCTTAAGAATACTTATGGACTTTTGTTTATTTTTTCAGTTTCTTGAGATTTACTTGGCTTTATTAAGATTTTCTGATATTTCGTTCGATTTTCTTGAATTTTTCTTTTTTCTGGATTTCTTGATATCCTAGAATTTTCTAAGATTTTAAAACTCCTTGAGATTTTCTGGAATTTTTATGAATATCTTCAGATTTCTCTTCACTAGTACACCGGAGTTTTCTAACGATTTATTCTTAGTTTATTGCTGGGAAACTGAGGGGAAATCGTGATATACAAAAGTGAAGGAAAATCTTTGGAAATTTTTGGAAAATATTCTGAATATTCTAAATTTCCTCTAAGTTTTCCTGGCAAGGGGGGAAGATAACGGCGTATTTAACCCCCTCCTCCTGATAGCAAAAACCAACAGAATCTACTACATTTTTTTAAATTTCAAAATTATACCTGAATTCCTTATCAAAATATATTTATTTACCCCATACATGAACTTGGCCTGAATCTGCCCTTGATTTTCAAACTAGTTTCAATCTAAAGAATTTCTATGATTTCCAAATAAGTCTACACAATTTTCGAGACATTTACCCCTTGATTAACAAACAGCCTTTAAATTATAGAATTTAGGTTAGACCAGTCTTTCTTTTGTATTTTAATAATATTATAATACAATATTAGGTTGAATAAACGGCAGGATAAATAGTCGGGTAACGTTAATTTAAGTTATTATTTTATAAATACGTGATATATATTTTAGGGTAGGTGGATTTTCTTCTGGAAAAGTTTCCCGGTAGCCTATAATTTCGGGATTGATTTGAGGCATAAGTTTTGTTGGAGGCGTGGCGTGGGTTTTTATCCCACCGCTGCCACCATTATAATGTTGTTTGCGCCAGTTTCAGACATAATCCAACTGAATGTAACTGTTGTAACTGATGTAACGAACTGTCCTCAAAAGAACTTTTGCTAACGTGTATCTACTTTTTAGCTCATTTGTCGCGTCTAATGGTAATAAAAGATGAAACTATTTTGAAGTTGTTGCAGGTGTAGCTAGCTGGTTTGTACAATTTAGTTGCAATTTTCATTAAATCTACAGGTCGTTTTTATACCAAGTTATAACGCAACCAATTAATTTTATAGTGTTGGGCCCGACAATTGCACTTATTTAAGAACACATTAAATATAATAGTCTTATTTGACCTGCATTTATTGTATAATATTAAAATTTATTTTATTGCTTGCAAACAATTAATTTTTACAGCGGCCGTTAAAATTCTATTACTTTCATCATTACCTGTGAGTGTTTTATCGTCCTAATTAAATGCGGCAATAAATTGCAATATAAATCGACATTTTGACATATCAATCGGATGGATATTTTGGATCTTGAAAATTGTCCACGCGTTGAGCAATTTTCATCACTTTTACAAAAAGCAATATTTTCCGGTTTGTTAAATTTTAATTGTTTTCAATAACAACACCAAATTATCGCGCCCGTTGTTTTAAAATCAGTCGAGTTAAAAGTTTATTTATCTGCATTATTTGTTTTTCAATTTAATTGAAAATGTCGTCGGCCAATTTTAATCTACTAGAAATTATGATTGGTTTTAAAGCGGTAATTAAATTTAATCTGAGATTGAAATTAATTTTGTATTGTTACAGCCGTATAAATTATAAGTTTTATGGCGGCTTTCGTTTCGCTTAAAATGTCATTTCGTTATATAATTTAATAACTTAATTATAAACATTTTAAAAAGTTAATTATTTCAATGCGATTTTTTCGCAAACATCACCGAGCCATTAATTATTTTTGATAAAGGATGAAATTAAGGCGACTTCATTTTTTTCCAGCCAAATTACCAGTTTTTTTCGTGAGATCTAAAGATGTAATTATACGGTTGCTTTATATTACACGTGTAAAAATATCAATTAGACTCCGACGCGCGACGTTCGATTGATAAATTATCGAAATGTTTTTAATTTACATAACACGTTTTGATTTATGTGCCCATTTAGATATTCATTTATAAAATATTATTACTTCGTGCTAGTAATTAATTGTATTAATTACACTGTTGTATTTCCATGCATGTAAATCATTTGAAATTTGCAAAATTACCAGGCGCGGGCCGCTATAAGAAGAACTGTCGCTTTTGTCGTAAAAGCGACAATCGCGCCCGACGTGACTTATTCTGGCTTTTAAAAATTGTTAACCTCATTTTAACTCGACTTAATATTATAAATATATTTTAATTACATGTAAATCATTTGAAATTTGCAAAATTACCAGGCGCGGGCCACTATAAGAAGAACTGTCGCCCTTGTCGTAAAAGCGACAATCGCGCCCGACGTGACTTATTCTGGCTTTTAAAAATTGTTATACTCATTTTAACTCGAGTTATGCATTATAAATATAAAATGTTTACAGTTTTGAGCGGTTATACAAGAAGAAAAGTTGTAGAACCAACATACGAAGTTAGTTACACGGTGTATAAGTAGTCTGAAGCAATAAAATGTCTGGATACATTATTTATATATTTCTTGCGGCCACGTTAGTTGGTTAAGAAATAAATTTATTTTTTACGACCCTCTTGTATTGCAAATCAATTTAATTGCTGTAACTGCTTTTATGTTTTTCATTACGCGTTATTGTTTATTACTACTTACATTTCACGGATTATGAAAATATTGATTTACTTCCAATGTTATGAAGTCTTGATGAAGAAATTTAAAATGCACTAACAAGAAATAAATTGGATAATTTTCTTCAATACTAATTTTTATCATTTTATCATTTCTGCTATTTACCAGATCAACATAATTGCAAAAATAAAATAAATAGAAATATTTGGAAAATCAATTTTTTAGTAGGAAAATTTTTAATCTGCTGTCTGTGTCAACTATAAGTCATAGCAATTGATAACAGGAAGTTTTTTTGAGTAAATAAATAAAAATAAATATTAAATTGCGTTTATTACATTTGTATTTAAGAGAAGATCATAGCAATAGATATAGGCAAATATTTGACATTATTTGTTCAAGTTTTGCTGGTCATAAACTTGCAACAATATTGTCGCTGACTTGCGAAAAGCTTGTTGTAAGCTTGCTAATTTACCCTGGACAAGCTTGTTTGAGCTTTTCGCCATCTTGTCGTGACAAGCAAAGTTTGTCAAGGCAAAGCAACAACAAGCAAAAAGACGCAATTTTTTATTGTGTTGCTTGTCTTGCTTTTTGCTTTACATGACAAGGTTGTCGCTATAAACCTTGTGACAGGGGTTTTATGTAAAGCTTGTCGCCAAAAGCCCCGTGGCAAGCTTTTCACAGGGCTTACTACGTCAAGTCAAGGTTCAATTTGAAATATCGATCTTCGAGTTCTCTAGCCAGTTACCACTACACAGAATGAATCATTACTGGCCATAGAACCAATAATTACCAAGAGTAAACATGTTTTTAACAGGACTGTCGAGGTTCACCCACTAAATTCATTTAGTTTTCGGCTTTCAGACTCGTGAATGCTATAGTCGAAATTTTGATAATGCAAAACCCGATTGAAATAGAGGTAAAGTTATGAGATCGGCGGAAGAAACCCATAGTAGCTTTTGCGACTTAAACAATATATTTAGAGCTTGGGAATCGGAAAAAGCTGGTTTCGTTGCTAAGTCTAAAAGTAATTTTATTTTTGCACATTAGGGAGTTAAAGTCACAAAACAATCGGTGTAATCCGGGGGGTCTGGGGGGTATGGTATTCTGGATGTTAGGTAGGAGGGCAGGGAGATATCCCTACGCGTACTTAGCCCACTAAATCAGGCCCATTGTATACTACCTCCGATGCGGCGGCTCTTCGTTCTGTCTCTAGGATGAATTCGATCGAAACAGGATGGCTTGAGGAGTGACTGGACGGAGAGCCGCTGCATCGGAGATAGTACAATAGGCCAGTGACGGTGTAATAATTTTGAATTGCGTAAATTATTTAAAAATCCCTCTTTTGGGATTTACTACCCTTTATGATCCCAGGCCCCTAAGCATTGCTTACATTCGCTTATTGATATCACCGCCACTGAAGAAACACCGCACGGTTCACAGACCCAGACTGCTTTTAGCATACGTTAGGCAGGATCCGGTCTGTAATCCACGATCAGAAATCTCACTGTGCGATAAGTGGCAGAAGCAAGAAGAAACTGAAGGTGAAATGAAATTACTCGCTGCAATGGCTATACAATAATTTTTTATATATCAGAAAAATTCGTGAATACTAGTGAAAAATGTTACTACTGACCCCCCCCCCCCAAAAAGATCATTTTTGTAATCTTTCAATCGGCTGTTAGACGTAATGCACGTGTGATATGATCTAGGATTTGTTCGTTTCAGCTTCAGCGACCACTCTGTTAATTTAGATAGGTCGAGTAACTATAAAAAAATAAATGAAAAGTGTAATGGATGCGATAAGCGAATGCACACTGGCCAAAAAGGGTTTTTGTAAACATTAATTTTATTTTGCAAGAGTTTTAATTAACATCGCAACTGAAAAATTGGCAAGGAAGTTAGCTCGATCAAAAAACTTCGGATACCGAAATTTTACTAATTAGCGTGGAAATTTGATCTGAAGCACCTATGGCGGTAAACATTCAAAGGAAACTGTAATGATGAGAGACCATATATGGAGTATGAATGAATATGCGTTGAAAAAACGCAGACAAGGTTCCGTTTGTTATTTATAAGTGCGTGGTATGACGGGATTTTTTATTCGTATAATTACTATTTGTCGTAAGTATTCAGTAGAGATTTGTAAAATATCCCTAGGGACAGCAGTAAAAATTTTATTCGATCGTTTAGAGTAGATTGGCCGTAGTTTGATCTCCCCGTTGTGGCATTATTGTGGTCTTCTCTTGATAACGAGTATGTCAGCTATTACAGAGTCTCGGAATTAACAACGACAATCGTCGCTAATGCTTTTCATTGTCGTAAACGCGATTTCGTACTTTTTCACTTAAGATGCTTTTATCTGATGCCATACTCTCGTTGTACATTTCGGTGTTCATTCAAAGTAATGTAGGATCGTTACCTCACGCAATTTTATGTTCTCAACTTTTGATGTCTCTTTAAAAGGGGGAGATACTGTCATTTCTATTACGTCGTTAACTTTCACACGAGTTGGAAATCTTTTGTAGCAATTTTGTAGTTTAACAAAATTATTTTTTCTTTTACTTGCAATTTTCCCGAGCAAATATTGTAAAATATGAACTCCACAAAGTTGCTTTACGAGCTATCAAACTTGATTTATAATTAAACTTAGATCGCATTTAAAAAAAGACGAATCCTGGTTTCCCCACCCGCTTGTTGCATCCTCAATTATTTTTTGACAAAATCAATGAAGGATTTCTGGTGTTGGATTATTAAAAATCGGTTACATGTTTTAATTATACCTTGTACGGTCGTGAATCCCGAAGGAATTATCCTTAAAGAGATACTATTAACATTTACGACTTTTGCAATGCTCAAACAAGTTTTCCAACTTTTAAGTGTCTTGCAAATAATAGACTACCGAATAGTTTTTATAGGGGTGAAAGTTTTTCAAGTTTATTTTGTTGTACCGGAACTTTGGATAATATTGTCATGTAAATATTATTTATTTATTATCTTGTCAGCATTTATTTTTCTGCGACATAAATTAGCCGAGTTTTTCGTATTACGATACGCTTTGTTACGATCAAAAGTCCCCCCATTTTTCGCACAAAAACCCACATCTTCCACGTTGGCATTTTTTCTCATTTCGTCTCTCGAAAATATTGCCTTTGTCTTCTAAAAAGGGAAAATTATGTAATTTTTCACAATAACTTTTGAAAACTAATATACATTTTTCATTCGAAAATGAAATTAAGTTGTCTGGCAATTTTAGAATTCTTTTTAATTTGCATCGCTTGTAAATTTGGAGTTAATCAGATGCACCCTAAGTTGTTAGGCAGTGCGTTCTTATTCTGAAGCTTTCGGGCATTAATATTTGACGTAGTGCTAGCTACTATTTCTTTACGCTACATTAAATTGTGAGCAGATAAAATCTGAGATTTGGGGATAAAAACGGTGAACGCCAAACTGGAATTCGGAATTGTCTTTTTATAGGGTAACGTCAACCTTCTGCCATATATACAACCATTTCTTATTCTTTACGTGAAACATAAGCGTCATAGACAATGTAGGTATATCACGAAAAAGAGGATCCTCTCGATTCTCTTGTTTTATTCATTTCTTTTGCGACCTCTTCACAAAATTAGTTTATTGCCATTTTTACTTCATTCATCGAGGAAAACTTGCCCATCTGACCTACTTCTAGTTCCATTGTCCCGATTTCAGATCTAGATAATATTTCGCCGCGTCGCCTCGGTTTGAAAGTGACAGGATCGTATAAAATATGAAATTATCTTGTAAGCTCCCAAGAGACATCACGTCGACAGATGAAAATAGCCGTATCGTAATGGATTTAGTTGCGTTCCTCGGCACATTTCAGGCGGAGAGCCAGGAATGCCGCGGTCGTGTTCGACAAGTTGACATGCCTCTTATGTGTGTTGATCAAAACCAATTTTATGTATTTATAACCGCCCACGGGCCATTTATTACCTGTTTCGTAATCCATTTATAATTTGGTTGGCATTTACAAATTGCTACATCTGTTTTCATCCAAACGATGGATGTCATATCAAAGAGCTTTTTTTTCCATATTCATGATCTTATTCCAACATTTTTCGCTTGATTTTACACACAATTTTAAACGTGTTTATTGGGCAAGTACTTTAGAAGCTCGTTGAACAGCTATCCGTGCATTGCAGAAGTGCCAAAGAGATACCGTCGAGTGGAAACAAGGGTCATCAGAGAAGAAAAAAAATATCCTTCGACTAGAATACTATTGAAAAAACTTCTGTTCATTGTTATACATTTATAACAAATGCAAATATAAAAATTATCTTTCATCAGATTTGTTTGTTTGTCAAAATAAAAAATTTTCTCCATCCGGGATCGAACCGGGGATTTCGGCTTAGCACTTGATTTAACTAAGCGCCAAGCCGTGATCGTCTTCATCCAATTAAAACCCTTGTGTTTCGCTTCAGGCTCTGAAAAAGCTTAATCCTCGGAGCTGAAAAATTTGCGTTATTTATTTTAGGAAGTGGCACTGATTCTTACGACACTGGTCATTGTTTTGTACCTATTTAATTAAATAATTGTTAAAAAGTAGGCTGACCTTAGGCGTTCCGACCTGAAAGCCTGAAAATAGGCAACTTATATTGCATTAAACTTTTTTTCATTATATATGCCACAATAATTAATCTACGAGATGGACAACTGGTTGATAGAGAGAATATGTAGCTAAATTTATTAAATTACTTAAAATCTTCTTTCATTACCCGCCAGCTAACTTTACTTCTGTGTTTCAAAAGAGCTGGAGAAGAAGGCAGAGGTTGTTTCTCTTCCTTGGCTCCATGCTTGCTTACTAAGTAAGTCCTTGAGTGTAAAATGTGTGACAATGGACAAAATAAAAGTTGGAAGACAATGCAGATCATTCTGTGCTTACAGAAAACGAAGATCTGCAGCAACTGCTATGGCAGTTTAACATAAGAAAATCAGATGTAAACTAACAAAGTTATGAGATTCAGTTATCAGCAGCTTTTCAGTTCATTCAGTTTACTCCTGGACTATCAATCTTTTTTTAGAAAGATTTCGGAACTTAGACTAAGGTTAATTTAGACTTCATAGCTGTTTAAACTGGATTTGGGAATTCCTGTGAATCTATTTTTAACAGTTCCTCCTTGATCGAACAGGGGCGACTCCAATTAGATGGACGAGAGTCCCCGATGTGACGAAGGCAGGTAATCCAAATATATAAAATCCCAGCAAGCTCCTGCTACATCGTGTCATTTTTTGGTGAAAAAAGAAACACTCGGATTGGTGATTTTTTACTAGGGAAATTTGAATTTTAAGCAAAAATTAGAGAAATTTAACTTTTGGCTAGAAAAATTAAGACTTGGAAAGCATATTACCTTACTGCTTACGGAGTTTAGCAGCAACTTTTTGTGTTACTTTAAAAGTTAATTATAAAAATATAAAGTCAAAATTGTAAACCGGGGGGTGTGGAACACCCTCCAGTACATATCGCAGGATTTCCATTCTTTCAGAATACTTGGAGAAGATAGGGAATTTATAATTTTACAAATTTCACCATGAAAAATTAAGGGAAATTTAAACCTTTGGCTAGAAAATATTAAAGCTTCGAAAAACATTTATTCAAGTTTAGCAGCAACTTATGCGTTACTTTGAAAATATAGAAAAACGGGGAATCCCCCAGTAGCGGGAAACGAAATTATACCGCTAAAAAAGAGATCCACCGTCTAGCTGCCCGTCCGCGGACGGGCTTTCCAGCTAGTATAAGATAAGATAACCAGACTGTTATACGGAAGAAACTTGAACATGAACATCCCTAATATTGACGGGTTGACGAATTTAGGCCATTTAGTCCATCAGAAACATTTTTAACGCGGAATCTGAACCGGCCTGAAAAACAGCCCGGACCGGGATATTTCGATTCAATAATATCCGATGTTCTCACCTGGTTAGATTGAGCTAACTTTTATGTTTTACACAAGAAACGTTCCATTCTGTTGACGGTGCGTGTACTCAATATAAATAGTTGCGGCAAGATTTTGTCGATATAGTTATAGCAGAATTTTCGGGGATGTTTCTACCAAGAAAGTGGGCTCAGAGACCCGTTTGTCTTTGTTTTTAGTAAAAATTAATAAAAATCTTTTATTTTATTAAATCTAGAATTTTCATTCCCCATGTTTTTGTATTGTCTCTTTGACCACATCGTTATCCCTTTACCACCGCACCGACGCGACTTGAAATTTACCTCTAGCCAATATTGGATACTTCACAAATTTCAGTGTGAAGGAACATGTGATTTTCTGGAAATCTCTGGAGTGTAGTAAAACCGCATAGGGAAGTTGGGATAATAAATCATGTAATTGATTTTGTAAACCAGAGCAAATCGTAGATAATGTCATTCGGTAGTATTTGACAATATTCGTAACAGTTGCGGTTATTGCAATTTTGTGCTGGCGTTTTCGTGTTTTTTCTAGACTTATTTTATGTCAGATTTTATTTACACATTCCCTTTGCACAATTATCCACAAATTTCCTCCGGAAAGAATTGACAATTCCATCAATCAGTCGAGTTTCCTCGGCATAAATGTTTAAACTGGTTTACTCGAGTTTTACATCAAAGGGAATTTATCAAGTTTATCATGTAGTCAAAAGTTTATCTCGATTTCAAGTTTGTTTAACAATTAAATTGGAATAACTTTTGTTTTCTGTTTGTTATCAAAATGGTTAATTTCAATGAAGAGTGACGACTTCGCTAATAGGTAATTACTCGTGTTAATCAAGTGGGTTATCACTTGGCAATTAACCAATAAGTAACACATCCATCGCCATCGGAGATTGAATAATTAATATCGTATCGATAATTTATGTGCAGAGGTGATTTATTGTTTTGTTGGAAAACAAATTTTCCTTTCGTCATCGAAGCACGCCAGCATGTTATGATTTGCATTGTTTTGCCGATTTTGAACCAATTATTAATTGGATTCGAAAATCGGCGTTTTTTAAAATTGCAACAAAGCTAAGGTTGTTGCGGTTAATTTGTGTTTAACGACACGTTAACATGTTGGTGTCATCGTTTACGCTCCCGCAAAACCGCAAAATATTTTGTTTGGTCTTTTGGGGAAGCGTCCGCAAGGGACGCTTAATAGGAACGATAGGACGTGTTCTCTCCAGAAAGATGTAAGAAGCGACGTTAAAAGAATGCGTCTCGGTACAGTGCGGTGCTCGTTTCGTATTGATTTCACCCCGTCCCTCGTCCCAAGTCTGACACAGCTCACTTTGCTCCTTTGTGTCGGCGGTTTATGATCCTGTGTGAGCCCGAGGGGAGTCGCACTTGTCCGACATCTATCCGGATGTTTGCTTCCTACTTTCCGATAGCTGCATGCTCGACTTAATTTCATCGATTACTTGCCAAGTTTTTTTATGCCGGTGATAGCGTGTAATATGTAATATGCAAGGGTAGGTTTACGACTTGTCAAATTCCAATTCCAGATTTTGATCGTTCGGCGTACCGATGCTATTTTGATCTGGAACATTTTACGAGACCCGCCGGATTTTTTTTAGAAATTATTCCGGGATACAAAAATAAAAAGAAAAAGTTAAGTGGAACATCCGAGTGCACCTTGCAGTGTAGGGATTATCGATTGCGGCGCAGTTTTTAATTGCGCCGACTCATTTCCTGCTACTTCTATCTAGTCTTGGTCCTTAAGTTATCGTCTTCCAAGGACCAAAATATTTCGCCTATCATTTTAATATTTCCCCAACGACAACGATAATCGTCATAATGCTTGCTCTTCCATGATTACAACATCGAATCAGCAGTGTCGATGTTTTCCGAGCTCGTTTGTGGGGACGTTTTTGTGACGTTAAAGCTACCCACTCTAGAAGTCCAAGCTGGGATTTTAATAAAACACGAGAATTGCACCAACCCTAATGAAAACTAATGAAGCGGTTTGAATATCTCTCTGTTGGGGGTTGGTTAATGCAATTATTGTCTCTCTCGTAAGCCTTCGTTGTCACACCAGTTCCACTTTGTCTCCCGTCATTTGTCTTTCCGTTATTACAATAATTCTAATAAGTTTTTAAAATCGGACCAGATTATTTCTTGTAAATAGCAATAAACTGGGTTATCAAGTTTTGACCTTACAAGCCTTTAATCCTCGACTGGCTTAACCCGAAAGTTTCCAAAACCAACACTACTGCATCATATTCCTCTATTTTCTTCACTTTATTACTTTTAATTTCACAATTTAAAGGATCAGAAAGAAACAAAACCGAATTTTAGGCTTGGATCCCAGAAGTTCACCTGGAGGTAGACTATATTTTTATTCGGCAAACGCTGGCTTTTTCGCACGCGTAAAATTAGTAAGTCAGTCGTTTATTTAAAATTGTGATACGCGTGCGATTTTGAGAATTTTAGATTTATTTTTCTACGTTTCAAAAATGGTTGCATTTCCATAATTTTAGGAAAATATCCCGGAACAACTGTGTGTGCGTATCTTCACGCATCACTTCCATTGCTTTATTGAGTTTTATAACTTTGCAATATATTCAACGAAAAGTACTTCATTTTGTAACATCGTACGACATTTTTATGAGATTTTTACAAAACGAATTTCGTACATTATTACTTTGTATATTACATATTTGACATTTTTCCATTCAAACGGAACAAATATTATTAGGCCAATTTTATTTTCATTACCGAAATTGTTGTTCAGTTTATCATTTAGTCGGAAGAAATTCATTTGAAATTTTTCAATTTTTTCTTAATTAAAAACTCTTGTATAATGTAGGTATATTGCTTCGTGTTTATTTTTTAAACAAACAAACAAACAATAAAACTAATGTTGAACAACTTGAATACATTTACAACCGGTAAAATAAATTGCTTAATTTTGTAATTACTGAAGCATTGGTTGTCGTCAGACGATGTAAAATGATTTGAACAGTCATTAAGTTGGGTAGTAAAATCAAATTTTTTTATTCGTTTTACTTTGAATAAATTAGCCTCAAGTCGAACTGGTAGGTGTTTCTCAGTCGCAATAATAAAATTGCTTAATTATTTTCATACCCACTTTGATGGCGAATTTGTTACCTATCTACCTACATCAATACCCCGTAATCGTCACATCCTATCGTTAGTTAACCTATTAAATTAAGAAGTCGTTGAGGAAATTTAACAAGTGTTTAGCTTAATGCAGTTATGTAAACCAATTTTATTGCTCTCGACGTTTTACTTCGGGGACGCACTCACTCCTTAGGTGAAGCATTGGAAGTTTTTTTGTTTTTAATTTTAAACCGTATCATTATTTTGCTACTTACATTATTTGTTTCAATTAGTTAAGTGGTTTTTAATTTAACATTTTGTTTAATTTTTAATTTTGATGGTAATATCGCAGCGTCTCTGCCGCCCTCGGCTGTAATTACGGTGCTTGTTAAATTGTTTGCTGCCGGGTGAGCAATTAATATCTTCCATCCGTTTCTTAATGATTCATTAAAATACGTTAAATACAATTTCGAATGCAAAAATCATATTTTAGTTCTGGTGTAATAATTATTACGAATTTTGTTCTAGGGTTCTGATGCTAGTTCGGTGATCTTCGGATCTATACCAACTTCGAGAAAACATGAATTTCCTGGTGCTGTACCTTCTAGTCTGCCTCTTAGTAATGGCACTAGCAATTCACCAGTGCCCGCGCCCACGCCTCCAAATATTCCGGCTCCTTCGCCGGCACCCGCTCAGCAACCACCGGCCCACATCATTTCGAATCACAGAACGGGGACCACCACTACCGGAGCCATTGCGGCAACAGTTAGCACAGTTTCTAGTGGTGTAGTTACAATATCCAGCAGTACCGCGGTGCCAATAACTATGCCCCAACCGGCGGCAGCTCCGGTAGCCCATCATCCACCCGCTTTTGTGTCGACGACTAATCACGGAAGAACCGAAAGTCCTGCGGTCGCAACTTCCGCTAACGCTGCCGTTGCGCCGAGCGGTAACAGCACGGCAGGAGGACAATATCATCATCCGACATTTCAACCATTATACACACCTTACGCAGTACACAGTTCCTTTAGTTCGCAATCACCAGCACCACCAGTTCCTTCAGTTATCACCACAACAAGCGTTCCAACAACTCAGCAGCCACCCACCACGGTGGTTCAAACTCTGCCTGCAATTTCTTCAAGTCATAGGGACAGTATTGTCAGTAGAACGGCGTCCCCGAAAGTTCATAGTCCAAGCAGAGAAAGAGAGAGCTATAGGTACGCATTTCACTGGTTCTCTTTAATTTTGAGTTTTTGACCGGTTTGTTTGTTGCAGCAGTAACGTTAGTAGTTTAAGTAGAAGTAGCGTAACACCAATTAATTGTCCGCCACCCACCACCGTATCGTCGCTGACTAAGGTTTGGAGTGGAACCGCGACTCGTCTAAGTCCCGCACCACCTCGTCCAACGCCGCCTTTACATTCTTCATTTCCGTCGCCTATGTTTACCACACCGTTACCCCCTCCCACCACTTCAGCAAGTTCACTTACATCGACGGTACCGCAATCATCTTCAAATCCAAATCCATTTTCGGCCGAAAACCTGTTTCAATCAAGTAAGTTTACTCAGCCGAGCTGTGGTGGAAAATTATTAATTTTGTTTTATCTCTAGATCAAGCAGATATGCTGAGAAGAGAATTAGATAATAGATTTTTAGCTTCACAAGATCGTTCATTAAACATAGGACCCCCACCATATCTTCGTGCCGAAATGCATCAACACCAACATCATCATACTCATGTTCATCAACATACGACTTCGATATTGCCACCGCCTCCACCTTCGGCATCAAATATATTTCCTCCACCGTTAGTAAGCCAAGTAAGCCACCCAAAGTCCTTTGTTGCCGTCATATCAATTAACTCATTGTCTTTTCAGTTTAAAGAAATTCCTAAATTAGGTGGTATGGATTCATCATTTTACAGACAAAATTTAAGTTTACCAGGATATCCAGGATATTCACCAAGTATTTTGCATTCGGGATTGACAGGACCAACGCCATTTGTACCTCCTAATCATCTACCATCATTTCAACCAAAGGTAACAACGTCGGCTGTATTTTAAGGTTTCAAAATATTTTTGCTTTTCAAAAATAATAATATAAGCAGAAGTATTTTTTAAGAGCGTTTGCCAATGCAACTGCACTTCTTCAATCGAGGAAGTCGTACTTACACATTGCATTGATTACTACAATCACTTCCAGATAACAATTCAAATTTACGATAACAAATTTAAAATCTGGTTAAGACTTGGTTAATTTATCAAATGGATTTGTATCTTAGAAATATTTAAGGCGACCTTTAAAACACAGAAGATGAAGAAATTTACTTAAATAGCTTAAAAGCTACTAATTACGATAATTGAAGGTAGCTTAAAGTGTTTTGTTGTATAAAGTAATTCAGAGAAAACTATCAATAGTATGTTGTTGTTTCAAAAAGTAGCTAACCCGACTCCCGTTCGAGTTTATTTTAAGGACATTAAAATAACTTTGCAGGATTACTGGTTACAGGAACACATAACGAGACTTGTATCCATCGTGTAAAGTAGCAGATGGTGAGCGCTCTTAATTATTGTGAAATATTAACTATAAGTGTTATTGGTCATGCCATTTCATGTCTAAGTTACATTGCATGCGCATACCCCATTGCTAACTTCGGATCTCTTTGTCCACAGCCTACACCACAGTCCGACCCTTCAAAGCCTAAAATAGTGGTAGGTACTCGATTCCTCGCTTTAGCTTGCAACAAATTAAAACAAATGTTGTTAAAGCTAGACGCAAGGTATTTGATACTGACCTGTGTTTTCTTTTTATTAGAAAGCCGGAAAATGGAACGCCATGCACGTGAGGATAGCCTGGGAGGTTTATCATCATCAACAGAAGGAATCCAAAGGTGGTACGGTTAAGCCTGATTTATTACGGACACCGTCCCATCTGTTTCCACCCAGCGTTCCGTTTTCTCGCCCTCACGAGATTCAATTTCCTCCCACCATGGCTAGTCATCGCCCTCCCACGTTTGAACAACAACATCCGGGAATTTTTGGATCGGCGGGTTCGCACTTAGGTAACACGTTATCTCCTTTTGCAAGATACGGCGCTGGTTTCTCTTCCGGCGGCTCTCCATTTTCCGTGTCACCTTTAGTTGGTAGAGATTTACAATTAGGTTCCTTGCACGATCCGTGGAGAGGATTGCAACGCAGTATACCAGTATTTCCCCCTAGCGTTAATCCGCTACCACCCACGGTTTCGGGTTTGCCTCCTCCTGCGCCGTGGTCTCTCAAGCCGGATCCCGTTCTAGAGCAGCGGGAACGAGAAGAGAGGGAGAGAGCAGAACGCGAAAGGGAACGTTTGAGGAGAGAAAGGGAGGAAAGGGAACGAAGGGAACGCGAAGAGAAGCAAAGAAAACTCGAACAGGTAACTAACTCGTAAATTTTATCTCGACTACTTCTAATCGTATTTTATTTTAGCAACAACAGGAACGCGAACGAGAGAGAAGAGAAAAAGAGAGACGGGAACACGAGAGGAGGGAAATGGAAAGACAGCAAGAACGTGAGAGAATGCTTCATCAACAGAGATTGGTGGAAAGTAGCAAACAATTGCCGCCGTCGATGTTGCGCGATCGTTCGCCATTGAGAAACGGTTCTATGGATCCGAACGAGATTCGTATAAAGGAAGAGCCAAGGATAAAGGAGGAGGATCGTTATCATCCGTACGTTCGGCAACATCCGGTCTTGCAGCACAGTTTACCCCAAATGATGGACAGATCACGCGTTCTACCGCCGCCTTATCCACCGCCTCCGAGCTCGCATTGGCCTCCTCCGCCTCCTCATGCCGATCCGTACTACCGCGCGTACGAACCTTTACGTTATAATTCGTTAATGGACGCGGCGATGAGGGCGGAAGAGGAACGTGTAAAGTTGTTTAGTGCATATCAACATCACGCACAATTTCGTCCGAAAGACCCTTCGCTGTTACATTTAAGAGCGGGCTCCGGACCGGGACCCCCACCTCCGGCTCATAAGTTGTGCGCCACCCCTCCCACGGATTTACACAAAAAAGAAGAGCCTCGATAGCAGCCACTGTGATTTGTTTGAGTGACTCGATTAGTAAAAGTTGGCCGACGGTGTGTGTGCATTTTTACAATGAAACTGTTATTATTTTAATTTTCAACACGTCCCGTAATACTCTTCGACGCGAAGCTTTAACCTTTTTGTTTGTAATCGCGACCAGGATGTCTGTCGTCGGCGCACGTTTTGATCTCAAAGCGCAATCAAAGCGGGGATTTCCCCGGTCGAGAAATATTTTTACAGCAATTTTTGTAATGGATACTCTGAATGTTTACTATCAGAAAATAACCAACTTATGCATTGTGTGTCGCAAAACCTTTTAATTCTATCCACGACCAGTTGTTAAAGGCACTTAGAGAAATCTCCAAATTTGCATTTTAGCTTTTTTTCGATAAACGAGGATAAGATTAAATTATACTGTGATAATTTTAACGGATTTTAAATTGTCGATTACATATTTTAGTTTGTCGAGAGATTTTTAAAACAAAAACATTTTACAATGTGATATACGAGAAATGAATTAATCAAAAAATAAAATAAAAAATGGTGAGAACACAATAATTTGGGGATTGGTCTAATTGCATCGATAGTTTCTATAAAAATCTATTAAATGTAAATATTGTAATTGCTTGTGTAATATTTTATCCAGCTCCGTGACTGCTGTTCCACATTATGTGATTCGAATAAAGTGCCGAGTCATTGTGCTATCTAGACACAATTATTACTGAAATATTTATTTGAAAAATAAAGAAATGAATTTTAATTTATTATGATCGAGCGACTATGGAGTCTTAATTAATTATTTCTTATATAATAATTTTACCGTTGTTTATTATTTATATTATTCAATTTAAATGAAATATTTATTTATTAAATGTGTATATACATTACATGGAGGAACTCGTCACTGTAGTGCAAGTATTAGTTATTATTATTGTATTGCACCATTTTAATTTATTATTTTACGGTTGTTGCCAATCTACATATTATATATCTACATAGCTAAATTTTTAATCGACTTTTGGGTGCTACTTCTACTGTTTTTTTGCCGGAGGTTGAATGGTTGCTTTAACGGTAAACACGTTTGAATTAATTAGAAATACTCTAGTGGTGCCAAAGTTATTCGTTATGTTGTGTGCATTGTTTTAATAAAATAATTTACTATATTAGTAAATAATAAGAAGAGAAAGAAAGCTATGCGAGGACCAATGTTGCGTATTACTTACAATAATTATTAGCCCCTTTTTGTGTAAACAAAGCATGTGTTCATTTTTTAAAATAAGTTTTCTATAATGTATGTAAGACAGTGACGAGTACTTGAAATTAATAAAAGATTAAATTAAATCGCATAACGAGACACGTTGGGTGACTTGTAGCGTAAAACGTTACTCTAGATAAGCTCAACATACTCGCATGTAGATATGAACGCCTTCGTGACAAACATCTCGATACTTGTAGATAATCATCGTGCTCTATTTAATGTTTGTTAGAAAACGATTTTTTATGTGTATGATTCTAAAAGAATCAAGTGATGTAATATATAATAATAAAATATTGTTTCTATAATTTAGAAACATTAGTCATATGTAAGACTTTTTCCTACATTTTTTCCAGCTACCTCCTTCAATTTTTTATCTTTTCTGAAAGATATAGTAGTAATGTAATATATTTATTATCTTAAAACATTGGTTATTACATCAACATGCTGTTTGTGATAAATTTTAATTAGATCGGATACTTTTTCGCCAATCATCACTGCGGTTGCAGTAGGAGCTGCAGAAATGGTATCTGGAAAAACACCGATATCTGCCACTCTTAAATTTTTGATTCCATGAACTTGTAAATTGTTATTAACTACAGAATTTTTAGGATCCGAGCCCATTCTGCACGTTCCAACTGATGCATAACAGGAATCACTGAGTAACTTGAAGATGCAAACCCAATACTCTTTGGAACCAGTTCCGTAGACCTCACATTGTGGAAAGTTACCGTAAACCATACTAGCATTGATTGCTTTCATCGCTGGAGTCTCGATTAATTTTTGAAGTAACAGGACGGATTGGTACATAATCTCAATATCGCGCGGATCATCCAACATTTTTAAATCTATTAATGGATACTCGTATGAATCATTAGAAGACAATTTCACACTACCAACTGATTTAGGATGCAGTACGAAAATATATATATTAAATGCCGATTGAGCATATATTTTAGCCCAAAGTGCATTAAACGTTTCATTTGTAAGTTCCATATTTTGTCTTTCGAAATAATTTACACTAGGAGATGCAATAAATTTAAGTTCGAAATCTGCATAGCCAACATCATTGCCAGAATTAGTGCGGTAATGCCCTATTCCGTATCCATTTCCAGGTATTTCGTAATCTCCTGTGTAAGATAAATATTCTTCGACGCTTTGTCTTACCGTTTTTATAGGAACCGTGTAATTCGTTTGAATAAAAATACCTGTACATGATGAAGGTTCATAAAGGGTTTGTCCCACCGGTAAATCGTTAACTATTGGAATATTAAATTTATTTAGTTCTTCTTTTGGACCAATTCCAGATAGCATCAAAATTTTTGGGGAACTAATTCCACCAGCGGATAATATAATTTCTCTTCTTGATCTGACGTGGTAGAGTTTTCCTTTGAACGTAAATTCTACTCCATATGCTATTTTACGTTTGAGAAGAATTTTTGTAACATAGGCTCTTTCAAATATTTCTAAATTTTTTCGGTTTCGTACAGGTTCCAAGAATGCAACACCAACATTGTGTCGTTTGTTGCCGATTACGTTGAATTGCATAGGGGAGATACCGAAATGACTCTGACCATTGTAATCATTATTAAGAGTGCAATTTAAAAGTTCTTTGTGAGCTTGGACAAATGCATCGAATTGTGGACTATTTGATTTCATACTTTTTACATTCCAATAACCTCCTTTTCCATGGTAATTTGGATCTCCATCACTTTGACAATGTTCCGACTTGATAAAGTAAGGCAAAACATCCTTGTAAGACCATCCCTTATTTCCTAGAGCTTCCCATCTGTCGAAATCTTCTCTATTACCACGATCGTACACCATTCCATTTATTCCGCTAGAACCTCCTATTATCTTGCCACGAGTGACTCGACATTTTTGATCCACCATTCCTAGGAGTAAATCTTTCTTTCATTGTTGGTTATTTATTTAAAATTCAAAGTTACCTAAACATGAATTTTGTTGTGGTATGGTTTTGTAATTCCAAATAAACTCGGAATTGGTTAGATAAGAGTGGACTCCGGGAATTTTACTAAATTCGGATGGGGATTTTCCAGCTTCCAATACCAACACTTTCCAGTTATGTATTTCCGAGAGTCTGTTAGCTACGACCGACCCTGTTGGTCCAGCACCGACAATAATAAAATCGTACCAACCGTAATCTTGAAGAAAATTTTACTACAAAATCATTTTTTATAAAATTCGTTCATTTCTTACCATAAACATGATCAGTTTTGGGTTTATATTCGTCAGCATTGGAAGGCAGATTGTAGTATTTGGATTCATTGATTTCTCGGGTTATTAAATCTTCATAGTAACTTACTTGGTTTAAATATTCTGCATAATTATCACAGCTTTTTGAAAATTTGACCAAAATAATAAGCAGAATAATATAGAAATATAGGAAATCCATGTAGGTAAACGTTAATACTGGTACTTATTTAATATTCTGTAATTTTAAGTAGTAGATATTGTCGTTGCATTTATTTTAGTTAATTAGTGCTACTTTGCATATTTTATGATTGTTTTTTATCCTTTTTTTGTTGAATATAATGGATGTTTAAATATACGAGATAAGTCGGTATCAATAGTATACTACTGGCTGAGACTCGATAATTATCCCTTACTGCCAGTAATGAATAATTTTTCGAGTAGCAATAAGTACCGATACCATTTTATCGGAAAACAAAAAATTAAATATTGCAATGTTGTCGATAAGGATCCGATACCATTTTTCACTCATAACTAAAATTGATATTATAATTCCAAATATTTTTGAAGGTAAATTAATTGGATGGTCATTGGTAAATATTACCCAATATTTGGTATCCAACTCAATTTTCTGATATTTTGATCTGATAAAATAAAATTATTATTTTTAATTTCAAATACAAATATAAGACAAACATTAAATGTCCTTAAGAATATTTCTCAAAAATATTAACTATTGGATTAATCTTTTTATTGTTCTTGATTTTAATAAGGTCAGAAAGTTTCTCCCCGATCATAACTGCCGTTGCAGTTGGAGATGCGGAAACAGGATCTGGAAAAATACTTAAATCCGCAACTCTCAAATTTCGCACTCCGTGAACTTGCAAATTATCATTTACAACTGACGTGGAAGAGTTTTTTCCCATTCGGCAAGTAGAAACGGAAGCGTAACTAGATGCAGATAATAATTTAAAAACGCAAATCCAATAATCTTTGGACCCTGTCAAGTAGATTTTGCATTGTTCATATTCGATCTTAAGGATTGTTGCGTTGATAGCTTTCATTGCAGGTGTATCCAATAATCTTTCAACTAATTGAAATGCTTGGTATGTAATATCAATGTCTTGCGGGTCAGAAAGTATATTTAAATCTATTAACGGATATTCATATGGATCACTACTTGCAAGCTTTAAGCTGCCTACTGATTTGGGTTGCAATATTGCAATATACAAGGTAAATGTTGTTTCGGGATTGCTTTGAGACAAAAAAGTATTAAAAGTTTTTTTATCGATCGTAAAGATCGAAATTCTTTTGCACATAAGTATCTGTAATGGGCGGTGAAATAAGTTTTATTTCTATATCTGGATAACCCTCGACGTTGGCATAGCTACTTTTAAAATAAATTATTCCTTCGCCATTCCCAGGAACTCCATATAAACCTGTGTTTGCTAAATAATCTTCAACATTTTCTCGAAGGGATTTGCGAGGTATACTAGAATTTGATTGAAGGAATGTACCGAAAAATGCGGGTTGCTCGATAAGAGATTTTCCTACTGGAAGATCTCGAATTAAAGAAATATTAAGTTTGATTAAGTCTTCTTTTGGACCGATTCCAGAGAGCATTAAAATCTTCGGGGAACTGATTCCTCCGGCAGAAACAATAATTTCTTTTCTTGCCCTAACGTGATAAAGTTTACCTTTGTAAGTGAATTCAACTCCATACGCACTTTTGCGTCGGGAGTTCACGAGAACTTTTGTAACAAATGTTTTTTCGAGTACTTTCAAATTTTTTCTTTGGTCCACAACAGATTTAAGAAATGCCGTTCCAACACTTTGCCTTTTATTTCGAATCACATTGAATTGAAGATGAGAGATACCCAGTTGGACTCTTCCGTTGTAGTCGTTATTTAAAGTGCAATTTAAGAGTTCTCTATGTGCTTGAACATATGCCGAAAATTGTGGACTAAGGGTTTTCCTGTACTTCACATTCCAATAACCACCTTTTCCATGATAATTAGGATCTCCATCAACTTGGCAATTTTCAGATTTTATGTAATACGGCAGGACATCTTTATACGACCACCCTTTATTTCCTTGAGAAGCCCATCTGTTGAAGTCTTCTTTATTACCTCGAGCATACACCAAACCATTTATTCCGCTTGTGCCACCCACTGTTTTACCTCGGGTAAGTAAACAACGGTCATCTGTGCTTCCTAAATAAATATAAATTTTCTGTGAATTCAATTACTCAGTCTTATCAACGAATTATTTTACCTAAACATGCATTCTTTTGCGGAACACTTTTGTAATTCCAATTAAATTGTGAGTTTACTAAATATGTATACATTCCAGGAATATCACCAAACTCGGACATGGTTTCTCCAGCTTCCAATACCAATACATTCCATTCTTTTATTTCGGACAATCTGTTACCTATAACTGATCCAGTTGGTCCAGCACCAGCAATAATGAAATCAACCCAGCCATAATCTGCAAGAAATATTGGATTGGAAAGAAATTAAAAAACAAATATTTACCATGGACTTTCTGGTTGTTTGGTTTGAATTGATCGGCATTATTTGGTAAGTCATAATAATTAGATTCATTAATATTTTTTGTAATTAATTCTTCGTAATATCTAACCCTGTCCATGTACTCTTCATAGTTTTCACAACTGGACGAAAATCTTACAAGTGCTATTATTAAGATGGTTGATATCGCATTCATTGCATTTATTTTTTTAACAAAAAAATGCATCGGGAGATTGTTTATATAATAACAAAATTGATGTCTATTTTAATTCTCTTTTCCTCTATACTGGAGTAGATAACGAAAGTAATAACGGATAATTAATAATAACAACCTTTTAATTAGCGTTAAGATGTAAAGTAGGTTACTTACAATATGTTTTTCATAAACGAATGTTAAAAAAAACTAAGATACATTATTTCCAAAATAGCAGGTTAAGCGGCCTGCCGGCCGCACTGACTTCTAGTTGTTATATTAGCTACGGCAGGGAGAGAGAGAGAATACTTCAGTTTAGTGTTTCCCATTGGGAAAATTATTTGAATTTGTCTTAAGCCGGCTCTGTGTAGATGGTTTTAGGTAGTTAATGTACAAATTACTTTTTACTTCGAATGTTAAATTTATAATGGCAGTCAATATAACAAAAGTAATAATGAATTGATAACAAAAATTAGGTCTACACGTGTCAAAGATAAACAAAAACTATCTTTCGTAGCAGTTCTTACCCCAATTTAATTTACATATTATATCATATTATTTTATAAAAAGTCCCCCAAGGAAAAATGATGCCTTCGTTTATATATTATAAAATTTATAGTGAAAAATATACAAGCTTTCTCGGACCTTATCCGTTATCTATCTACCATTAACGCGCATGATAGGATTTACCATGATTTTCAATTTTTTTATTACATAATTTTGTGTGCATTTTACAATTATTTTTACTACAAATCAACCGCAAACAGGACCGGTTACATATTTGCAAAACTTCACAAAACTTATCACTGGTGTGAATGAAGACCAATCGGAAAGTCGGATTTTTGAGTTTACTGAATCAGTCTGTTGTAATACAGGAAGAAGAAAAAAGTAATTTTTTATTCTAAATGTTTTCCCTCTTCCTCTCCTCCATAATTTTCAAAAATAATATTCTATTTTCGCAAATAACTTTAAAACTTAGCCAATTACATTGCCGATTACATCAACATTTTTGTTATTATGTATTTTTATTATATCCGATAGTTTTTCACCAATCATCACAGCTGTTGCAGTTGGAGATGCGGAAACCGCATCCGGAAAAACACTTAAATCCGCCACCCTTAAATTGTGTATTCCATGGACTTGTAATTTATCGTTTACCACAGCTGTTGACTCGTTTGGCCCCATTCTGCAAGTAGACACTGAAGCGTAGGAAGAAACCGCCAATAATTTGAACGCACATTTCCAGTAATCTTTCGAACCAGTCGGATGTATTCTACATGGAGGATAATCACCATAAACTATGGAAGCATTCATAGCTTTCATTGCGGGTGTCTCCAATAACTTTTGCAATATTTGCACCGATTGGTACATAACTTCCATGTCTTGCGAATCACCAAAAATGTTTAAATCTATTAACGGATATTCATATGGATCTTTGGAAGCGAGTTTAATACTTCCAACTGACTTTGGTTGCAAGATTGTTACGTAGATATTAAATGTCGATTGAGGATCAATTTTAGACCAAAGGGCATCATATATTTCATCCGTAATTGAAAATATTTCTTTAATATTGGAATTATAACTGGGAGATCCGACATACTTTAATTCGAAATCTGGATAATCATCGATTCTGGTGTAACTGCTCTGATAATAACCTATTCCTTCTGCGATTCCAGGAACTGCATAAATACCTGAGTATGCTAGATACTCCTTGACGTTTTGCCGGTGGGTTGTTTCTGGTACACTATAATTTGTTTGAACAAACAATGCGGTAAATCCTGTAGGTTCAAGTAGATTTTTACCCACCGGAAGATTTTTGACTAATGGAATATTGTGCTTATCGAGTTCTTCTTTTGGACCTACACCGGAAAGCATTAAAATTTTTGGAGAGCTAATCGCTCCGGTAGAAAGGATGACTTCCTTCTTAGATCGAACCTGATAGAGTTTACCTTGATAAGTAAATTCGACTCCATATGCACTTTTGAGAATATTATCGATAAGAACTTTCGTGACATAGGCTTGCTTTAATACTACCAAGTTTTTCCTATTTTTGACCGGCTCTAAGAAAGCACTTCCCACACTATTTTTTCTATTTCGAAGTATATTGAACTGCGGCGGTGAGATGCCCAATTGTTTTTTCCCGTTGTAATCTTTGTTCATGCTATAGTTTAATAGCTGTTCGTGGGCTTGTACTAAGGCAGTGAACCTAGGACTGTACGACTTTATACTCTTCACGTTCCAATAACCTCCTTTACCGTGGTAGTTTGGATCTCCATCGGCTTGACAATTTTCAGATTTGATGTAGTAAGGCAAAACATCATCAAAAGTCCATCCTTTATTTCCTTGTGCAGTCCATCTGTTAAAATCTTCTTTGTTACCACGAGCATATACCAACCCATTTATTCCGCTTGTACCGCCCAACACCTTTCCTCTACTGACTGGACAACGTTGGTCTACCAGTCCTAGATAATAAATTTGACAGATATTTAATTATTTCTACAGGTACGGTTATTGTACCTAAGCATGAATATTTTTGCTTCACGCTTCTGTAATTCCAATTGAATCGTGAGTTTATTAGGTATGAATACAATCCAGGAATTTCGCCAAACTCAGACATAGCCTCTCCGGCTTCCAATACCAATACGTTCCATTCTTCTATTTCTGATAATCTGTTAGCTACAACTGATCCTGTTGGTCCGGCACCAGCGATAATGAAATCAACCCAACCATAATCTGGAAGAAATATGGGATTAAAATTTAAACTGAATTGAAAACCGGATAGGTATTTACCATGGACTTTCTGTGTTTTTGGTTTATATTGGTCTGCATTATTCGGCAAGGTATAATAATAAGATTCATTGACATTGGTTTTAATTAATTCCTCGTAATATCTAATACTATCCATGTATTCGCCATAGCCATGGCTACCGGATGAAGATTTAATGAATACAAATAAGAAGATTAGTATTACACTCATTGCATTTATTTTTGTAACAAAAATTAAGTCTTGGCAGGTTGATATAATTTCACTTTTGGATTTTACTGGAGTAAAGCTGAATTCGTTGTTCCAGCTGACCAAGAGTGAACAATTGAGATTAATGTATTCAATTGGCCGTAGTATATATTATTAATTGGCCGTAGTATTTATCCCAATCTTGGCACGTACACGTATCTACACCGTTATCGCACGTTTTATTTAGTACCGATTTTTACTTTCGAAATCATGCCACTGTACGCTTGATTAGGAATTAAACCTACGACTGCGAACTAGCAATCTAGTATTGTAACATCCGGGATTGGTGTTGATTGTTAAATCCCACCGCTGCCACCAGATTATTACACCAAATGAATTATAATAAAAAAAAGAATATCAAATGGGATTCTAATTATATAATAAATCGAGCTCAACACCTACCAATCGAGCTGCACTTTAATAGAGTTCCACAGTATCACTCATATAGAAATAAAATGAATAGAATACTTTGCTTAATTATTTATTATATCCCTTGAACTATGCTGGCTTTTTAACCTTATAATTCCTTATTATTGCTTAGAAAATATAAAACACTTTGTGTTAAAATTTAACCAAATATAATATTACAGATAGATTCAATGTTTTCTTTGTGATGCATTTTTATTAAATCCGAAATTTTCTCGCCAATCATAACAGCTGTTGCAGTTGGGGCTGCAGAAACCGCATCTGGAAAGATACTTAAATCCGCCACTCTTAAATTTTGTATCCCATGTACTTGCAATCGATCGTTTACTACCGCTGTTGACTGATTTGGGCCCATTCTACAGGTCGATACGGCAGCGTAAGAAGAAGCCGTTAATAATCTAAACGCACACTTCCAATAGTCTTTCGAACCAGTCAGATGCATCTTACATTGAGGATAATCGGCGTAAAATATGGAAGCATTAATGCTTTTCATTGCTGGAGTTTCCAATAATTTTTTGAATATTTCAAGAGATTGATACAAAACTTCCATGTCTTGAGGATCATCGAGAATGTTTAAATCTATTAAAGGATATTCGTAGGGATCGTTGGATGCAAGTTTAACACTACCGACCGATTTCGGTTGCAATAATGTCAAAAAAATATTAAACGTTGATAGGGGATCAAATTTATCCAGGAGGGCATCGTATGTTTCATCAGTAACTGATATAATTTGTTTAACATCTGGATTGGTACTGCGAGTTCCGATGTATTTTAATTCTATATCTGGGTAATCATCAACGTTGACGTAACTGCTCTGATAATAACCAATCCCTTCCGAGTTTCCTGGAATTTCATAAATTCCCGAGTAAGCTAAATATTCTTCGACATCTTGTCTTAGCGTATTATCGGGTGAACTATAATTTGTTTCGACAAACAATGCTGTAAATCCTGGAGGTTCGAGAAGGTTTTTACCAACAGGAAGATTTTTGACTAACGGAATATTGTGTTTGGCGAGTTCTTCTTTTGGGCCTATACCGGAAAGCATTAAAATTTTTGGAGAACTAATCGTTCCGGTAGAAAGAATAACCTCCTTTTTAGATCGAACATGATAGAGCTTCCCTTTGTAAGTGAATTCGACTCCATATGCAATTTTGGTGCGCTCTTTAATGAGAACTCTTGTAACATATGCTTTTTCTAATATTACCAAATTTTTTCTTTTTTCTACCGGTTTTAAAAAGGCACTTCCTACACCATCTCTTTTGTTTCGGATTACATTGAACTGGAGCGGTGAGATACCTAACTGTTTTTTCCCATTGTAATCGTTGTTTAGGCTACAATTATAAAGTTGTTTATGCGCTTTTATTAGAGCCGCAAATTGTGGACTGCATGATTTCATGCTTTTGACGTTCCAATAACCTCCTTTTCCGTGGTAGTTGGGATCTCCATCCACTTGACAGTTTTCAGATTTGATATAATAAGGTAGAACATCGTTGAAAGTCCATCCCTTATTTCCTTGCGAGGTCCATCTATTAAAATCTTCCCTATTCCCACGAGCATACACCAAACCGTTTATTCCGCTACTACCGCCTATTATTTTGCCCCTGGTAACAGCACAACGTTGGTCTACCATTCCTAAAAATCAAATTTAAAATTTTTGTTTTCCTCTTGCAATAACATTTACCCAAACATGAATTTGTTTGTTTCACCGTTTTGTAATTCCAGTTAAATTTTGAATCACCCAAATACAGATATATTCCAGGAATTTCGCTAAATTCGGATGGGGATTCTCCTGCTTCTAGCACTAAAACTTTCCAGTTGTGTATTTCTGACAATCTGTTAGCAATTACCGATCCTGTAGGTCCAGCACCAGCGATTACGAAATCGGCCCATCCATAATCTGCTTATAACCGATTAATGAAGCTAGGAAGAAATAACAGATTTTTCAAAATCTTACCGTGTACTTGATTGGTGTTAGGTTTATATTCGTTAGCATTGGTGGGCAAATTGTAATACCTGGATTCATTAATTTCATGCTCAATTAAATTTTCAAAATAGTTGACTCTTTCGATATAGTGCTCGTTACAGTTTTCACAACTTCTGGAAAACGTTCTCAAAGTAAAAATCAAAATAAAAATTTTTATAAAAAATTTCATTTTCAATGGAACGGAAATTCGGTGGAAACGTATCTTTTAGCAAAACTAGACTAAAGAATAGTTTGTTTTGATAAGTAAGTAAATACAACAAGAAAATACTTCAACAGGTGATAAATCAAAATTTAAATATATTTATATGAGCCAAAATCTACATGCATATTTTTGCAATCTTAATTTATTCTGCTGGTGGTTCCCAACCATTTGGTAGATATCCCTAAAATAAATTCAAACCTACCAATGAGCACCATTTACTATTTTTTAAGTTAAATATGTAATTTTAAACAGATGGATTGGTGGAAACTAGAATTTATTTTGATTTTTACTTTTAGTATAAAATAAACTAACATTTAATTTTTTTAGGGGAGAACGGAACAATGGCGCAAGCTTTTGTAAACGGGCGTTAAACAGGTGAGTGAGTACAAATTGAGTATTTGATTTTTGTTTTATACACAGTAGCTACCTAATCCTTAGAGTAATTTTTAATAAAAGAATAAAACTAAATAATATTTATTATATTCGAAGTTCCGGTTAAAGATCCCACCGAGATAAAAACCGCTGACTCAACATCTTGTAGATCTATTCCTCTTTTTGTTTTTAAGTTTTGTTATACTTAAACATTTCCTAGCAATTCCCAGAATTTGTAAATCAAATTACCTCTGCAGTTTATCCCTTGAAGAGCATTTAAACAATTTTTTATGTTACTTTATTACCCATTTTGGGAACCCGTTTGACTCTGGAACACAGGATTGATTGTATAATAAAATATTATACTAATAGTATTATAAATATATTATATATTTATAGTCCGTATACTAAATATTGCAGGATATCTCAAAATTATTCATGTTATTTTAAAGCGACCTAATTACATAAATTAAACATTTCCAGCAGTTTATTTGATAAATGAATGTTACAAATTACAAAAATATTACTTAAATTAGAAACTTATGATTAGAAATATTTCCATAAAGCTAAATTTATGAATCTCCATCAATTAACCCTAACGGAAAGATTATTTCCATAGAACCAATTTTGTATTTTAATTTATTATTTCTATTAAAATTATCTCTTAGTTAGACGTTAGACTTAACTGGAGATTAATAAATCGGCTCGAGAAAATTAAACAAAACATTTTCTTAACTTTTAAGTTAAATTTAAAATTGAACAATAAAAATATAAAAATTATTTTTCAAAAACAAGTTACAATTTTCTGGAGCGCTTTCGCTCAACAGGCAAATACTTAAAAATACAATGTGCTTCATAACAAAAAGAATTTGCACTTAAAAATTATTCTTATTCTAGGTACATAAATTTCATGGAATGTAAAATATTTTGAAAATACATAATTAACAATTCCGATTATTATTAAAACTTACTATTTAATTATATTATAATCGGTTGAAACTAAAAAATTTTAGCTAGTAATCAACGTCAGAGTTTATGGAAATTCCCTGCATGCTTTATTCTAAGCATACATTTCGCTTTTCCACTACATTAGATAAATTTAAAAAAACGTAAATTTGGAAAAAATACATAACAAAATCCAGATTTTCCACAACAGTCCATAAACATTTACTTGTTTTGATGTAGGTAGATATAAATATCCACATAGAGATGAGTTTATTTGTATTATTTATTATTACTACAGAAATTTGATTTTTGAAATAAACATGATGGCATAATGATGCAGGTGGTGGTGGTGGTTCGTGATTTGGTTTTGTGTATAAGAGTTTCAGAAATCATTTGGATTTTTTAACTTAGAACTTTGAAACTTATTAGAAAAACTATTTATACATTGATTTCCAATTCTTTTAACGTACATTAGGCTACGCTGGTAAGTTGAAGTTGCCTGATAAGTGTTAATCTCTTCCTTTCGAACAGCATTTGAAGAATCAATCATTTCCTTAATCTTTTTTCCAGTATGTTTCAAGTTGTACAAATCATTAATTTTGCTGATAATGGTGTTAGCATCAGTAATAATGTTGGTTACATTATCAGATTGCTTTAAAGCATTATGCAAAATTAGTTTTTCTGCTTCGTACGCTGCCAACATTCCGAACAAACTATTTATTTTCTGACGATTTGCATGAACACCAAAAGATTTTTCCCTAAAAATAAATGTTAAGTATCTACCTATCCAAGTATAAGTACTATTAAAATAAATCACCTGTCGATCAAATATAACAAATAACTTTGGTAAGCATCGTTATATGGTGTTATGGCATTTTCTTGTAAGAAATGTGCAAATTGTGCAGTGGTCTTAAGGATAGTTTCTTTTTCATTTTCATACTCTTTTATACGGAGCTTAGTGTTATCTATAAGTTCTTGAGCAGTAATGGTTGCCTTTTCACTACTTTTAATTTTTGTATGCACATTTGTATCTTCTATTTTAGCTTCAACTGTTTTTGCAGTGTAATAAATGTGCATATGTTTTTTATAAGAACACTTGCAAATGCTACAATTATTGTTGGCGGTCTGCATAGCAGAACAACGCGTTAATTCAGGAGAACCAATTATTTCGTTTGGTACGTTTTTTAAATAACATGGATCGTGGCATCTTTGCTTGTAGTGCCATTTCTGCACATCATTGACCTAAACAAATTGTGATATCAGTAGAGCATTGTAACAGAAGCTATAACGAGAGGAACCGTTCAAGTGTTACTCCAGAATTGGGAAATTGCAATACGACACAGAAACACAGAATCTACTTGATTTTGTTACCCTTGTAACACGTTATTTTAAAAAAAGCTATTACTGCAAGGAAGTAAACCTGAACATTTGCGGACTAGTTACATCTCAACTAGAAAACTTTGAGATTTTTGTTGCATAAACTTACCGGAGTATTGCACCCATACTTTTAAACGCTATTTTCTCAGAAACGGTTGCTCATAGCACTTTAACAAAAAAAGGTATACGTTTAATTTTAATGTTTTTTTGCACTGCCAAAGCTTCTCCCTAACACTTGAGCAGTTCTCCTCGTAAGTTGATAGCAAAACTTACCTGATACAGTTCGCTGCAACCAACGGTTGTACATACCGTGGTAGGCTGATCCAATTTAGTTACAATCAAATCTATAAATGGAATATAAAGCTTCTTTTTCAGTTCGGTAACATCATTAAAACTGCTTTGTAAATTATCATTATGTTTGTTCAATAACAAAATGTTATCTTGAATTAATTGCGCAATTTCGGCCATGGGCCGAGATAACTGAATAACAAGGCGACGAGCTTCGTTGATGGAAATTGTATTCTGTACCATGTGGGGCTCTATTGCAACATTGTTATTTGGTCCTCCTCCAGCAATGTAATTTATCATTCTAAAGAAATTAAAATTTAAAACTTTCACGTAACTAAAATATTAATAAATTAAATAATTACCTCCAAATTTCTGAAGATGAGATATTCCAGCTGTCAGAAAAAGTATTGACGCTCTCCTGATTAAAATTAATTCCGCTCTGGTACGCTGCTAGAAAACGAAATCCTTCGTTATCTATGCAAAACATATTCTCTTTTGACAAAGGTATGGTGGCGTTACGTATTCCTTCAAAAACTGTTCTTAAAGTGGGCAACGTTTCTCCTGGCCGATAAAAAGTACTTCTGGTGTTGGTAAATACAAAAACCAGGTTATTGCTGGCACTTTTGTCCAATCTAGAAAGAAGTTGCTTAATGCAATATTCAAATTGAACGGTCAACCTTGAAATGTTTGGCTTAAGCAAAACACATATGGCATTTAATTGTTTCATATCGCTTATGAAGGATAAAATATGTTCAAGATTACTGTTATCTTTATTAACGCCTTTGGTGTCGGCAATTCCTGGCGTGTCAATAATTCGAATAATCAATTCTTCGTTACGAATTGGAAATAGGTATGTTTTGCAATATTGAGTTGCGGAAGCACCCACATCTGTGCATTCATTTTCGTCGCTCCCAATTTGGATAACAGCCGATTCATAGTTCTCGTTCATCATTGTAAATTTAGATGGTATCATATAATGCAATTCATTTTCCATTGCAGTTCGTAAGTCGGAAAATTTTAAAAAATTTGTAATGGAATTTATGAAAGTCGATTTTCCTACGCCTGTTTCGCCAAAAAGCAAAATATTAATAAAACTGCTACTGTCGACATTCACGTTTCTCACTTCCGCTTCCAAGTTATTTAAATTCGATTCATCGCTTGGCATTTTCATTTGAGCCATTTTTGAGCTGAAATTAAATTTTTGGTTGAAATTTGTTAAGGCAGAAACGTTTACTTTAGGTAGGTACTACTTAATTTTTATGAAAAAGTATAAAGTTTGTTCGCCAAATATAAAGTATGTTCTGTCCCACGGGAGCTCGAGTGTGTGACTCTCGTACTTGAAAACTATCCGAAATACATAAATATTTATATTTAGTAATTTTTTACTAATATGTAATTACTATAAGTACTAATATTTAAGTGAATACTAAAAAATTCATTTTAAAATAGTATAAATATTTTATAATGGTTTGGGTGGATTTTAAACATGAGTCACACTCGAACTCTCGTGAAACAGACTATAAGTAGAATTCGTTATTATATTATAAAGTATACATAGTACATACAGACATTTTTCAAAAATAATAGAAATGAAGATAATAGAATTACCATACTTTCCTTACTAAGGAGTTCGGAAAGTAAAAATGAAGGGAACGAAATTTTCAACAAAAAATGTTTAATAAGTTTTTCTATAAATGTAATTTTGATGTGTAAAATAAAAGTTTTCAAAAAGTAACAATTCCTTGAGCCACTGTGTATAAGTTTATCTTGTTGGAATGATTTGCGACATCGCTAATATGACAAAATAGTATCACTTCGCAAAGTAATATTTATTTTTTTAGTCAGCACTTGATAAGATTTATTTATCGGAGTTTGCGAATACTTTCATGATATTACCTGTGCTATTACCTTCAATTCCTGGAACTGATCTATAGAAAATTATTAATTTCCGGTCAAGATAACTGAAATACGAACAATTTATTGAAATTATTTTCGGTGTCCAAATAATAAATTATTTTGCCTGCTGTAGTACTTACAACTGCATTTACATATAATTGCCCCGAAAAGTTGTGAACCAATTAAATTAATAAGTTTGAAAAAACAAGCCTAAGGGCCTAAGCATCCTTAACCGTTATTCCAATATTATGAAGAAACTGTGTTTTCAAAATTTATTTTTGTACAAAATTATCCGTTTTTACATTTTACTTATACATACCTGGTTGCTCCCTTTGTTTCTTCCATATAAAATGATATTGTATTTCACCCTATTTATAAAATGAACAACAGAACTTGAGATTTCTTAGTATGCAGTACCTCTTTTCCGCAGTTCACGATTACAAATGCTATTTATAGAAACTGGCTTTGTATATCAAAAGTTCCTCTTTCGTAAGAAAAAGTGACGAATAGGGGATTTTCGCGATTGCAATTATGGTATTCATCAACAGGTGGAACCACTTATTAGTACTAAAAAAACTATTGATATAATATTATAAGGATACACTTAAAGTTACCATTTGGTAAGGTGACCATTTTTATGAAATGTAAAACCAGTACTTGAAAAACGGAGGATCTTTTTTGATAGGTTTTCACCTTTTTTTCGATACAACAGAAACAAGACAATAGATCAAAATAGTCACATGAGTAAAGTTTTGTGTCCTGGTTATTTGTCTGTGGTCTTGACTAATCAGGACAAAGGTTCGAAAACCAGTACGAATGGTCACCTTACCATTTGGGCGAGGACTATACATATTTGTCTGAATTTCATTGTAATCGGTGTTTATCCACATTGTTAATCGTTTCTTGATGGTCAATTTTAATTAAATCGGAAGGTTTTTTGCTCATCATAATAGCTGTTCCGGTATGGCCAGCAGAAATCGAATCGAATCAAATTTTGTATTCCGTGAACTTGCAATTTACAACAGCAGTTGTTTCATTTTAACCTATCCTACTAGTTAATACAAAAGCATAAGAAGAAGTCATAAACAAACAGTATAAACTAACGTTCTTTAATTTTTTTAGGGGAGAACGGAACAAGGTGTTGTAAACGGACATTAAACAAATCGGTGAGTACAAATTGGGCATTTTATTTATTTTCTAATTTTTGTTTTTTATACAGTAGGTATGTACCTAATTTGTAGACTGATTTTTAATAAAACTAAATAATAATATTTATTATATTCTAAGTACATACCCACTAAACACAAACCCGTTACAGAGATGTAACATATATAAACGGCCCTGAGAGATCAACCACTAACCAACATTTTGTACACCAATTCTTTTATTATATATATACTAGCTGACCCGGCGAACTTCGTATCGCCTCAGAACTTGAACCATATAAATTATTTGTAAAATTCTAGAACATCGTACCGCCTCAGAATTAATATACCAAGTGACTCGGCGAACGTTCTGCCATATAAATTATAGCTGGATACCCGGCTTCTCTTTAAAAATAAAATACTTTGCATTAGTCTACGTACTCGAACGTTTTCCAATCTTGCTTTCCGTTACTCGTTTGTTTCATACGAACGGACTTCAGCAATGCGTACACACAACAAAACAGTAATTTTGGTTTTTCTTTTGTCTATCTATATATAGTTATGGATACCCGGCTTCACTCGGGGTGTTATTAAAAATAAAACGCTTTGTTTATGCCTGAAGTATTTTGATGTAGGCTCTTGGACTTCGTGCAGCAACATTCTGAAAAAAAATTAAAACGGGTAGAATGGATGATAAAATTTATTTAAACCAAAGTAACAATATTTAGGTACACTCTGTAGATATATTTATCATAGGTGACCCAACGGACGTTGTCTATTATTATTTTATCGTAATGCTAAAGGATACACAATATTTTTGGTAGTTCCATTCGGTGAATAAATGTACAAATTTTTTGGTGTGCCAACTCGGGAGCAAGCAACATACAATTGGCCGTGTGAAAAACACGAATTCTCCAAATTCAAGCCCGCAATAGTTAATGATTGCCCTTGTGCTTTGTTGATTGTAATCGCGAAGGCAAGACGCAAGGGGAATTGAAGCCGCTTGAACTGGAATGGTAAATCGTTGGTAATCATCGGTATGCGGGGAATCAACACATCTTCCCCTTTGAATTTGCCACTGATGATTGTTGCCTCGATCAAATTTGGTGTCAATTTTTTTATGGCCAGTCTGGTTCCGTTGCACAGTTTTGGCGCGTTCAAGTTTCTAATGAGTATAACCGGTGACCCAACTTTCAATCTCAATGTGTGTGGTGGCATTCCAGGTGGCTCTAGTGAATTTAGAAATTCGGTAGGATAATTGACTGCTTGTTCTTGCTCCATCAGTGTATCTATTGATTTGTATTTGACTGATTGTCCGGGCAATTTCAATTGAATTTGTTCATTCAGCTTGTTCACATCGTCATTTTTGGGGGCTAAAATTGCACGTTCGCACAGCCAATCAGGATTTTTGTAGTTGCTAGTTAAATCTTGGAAAACCTTGTTTACAACAGCTTGAATGTTCGGCTGCATTTGACAAAAATTGGGCGGAAACGAAATCTCATTTGTAGTGCGATCAATTGGAATTTTGCCATTTCCGATATCCAAAAGTTGTTTTGAAAACGTTTGGGCAGTCGCATCTTGTAGTAAATGCACACGCATGTTTGTCGAGAGCGTAATTTTTTCAACTCGGTTCCATAAATACGATGCTTTTAAGCAAGCGTTCAGTTCATCAGCAGGCGTTTGATGAGTTTAACAATCTAACAAAGTAGTCTCTATGTTCACAGAAACTTTTACATTTGGGTAATGTCCTAAATAGGGAAATTAATCCAATTATCCGTTGATCCGTCGATCTGTTGATCCGATGTGTTATGTTTATTATGTTATAGTTTATTATGTTATCCAAGTCTTTACGTTGGTTCCATTTAGGTATATTCCATTAGGTTATCCAAGTCTTTAGGTTGGTCCTGTTCTGGTATACTCTATAAGGTTCGAGGTTCTAGGTTGCTAAACCCTAAGTATTATTTTACTTATATAGATAATTATAAAGATATCGGATTATCAGATTATCTCTAAATTATCTATAACACGATGAATAGGCACTATTTGCCACATATTTTATTAAAGTTTGTTGAAAGCCGTTCTAAAGTAGCCTATCTTCTTCGCAGCATCGTAATTAGCTTATACACCAAATTTCATAAAGATTGGTCAAGCGGTCTAGGAGTCTATAAGGAACATACATACATACATACATACATACATCCATTTTTATATATATAGATCCAAGTCTTTACGTTGGTTCCATTTAGGTATATTCCATTAGGTTATCCAAGTCTTTAGGTTGGTCCTGTTCTGGTATACTCTATAAGGTTCGAGGTTCTAGGTTGCTAAACCCTAAGTATTATTTTACTTATATAGATAATTATAAAGATATCGGATTATCAGATTATCTCTAAATTATCTATAACACGATGAATAGGCACTATTTGCCACATATTTTATTAAAGTTTGTTGAAAGCCGTTCTAAAGTAGCCTATCTTCTTCGCAGCATCGTAATTAGCTTATACACCAAATTTCATAAAGATTGGTCAAGCGGTCTAGGAGTCTATAAGGAACATACATACATACATACATACATACATCCATTTTTATATATATAGATTTTATATTATATCATATTATATACCAAATCTTATATTACATAAGTTAGTGAATTGAATATAAATTGTGAAAAGTGAAATTGAATATAAAAATTATTTCTCAAGAAAAAGTTACAATTTTCGGTTATACTTATATAAAAACATCCGAAATATTGGACTCGTTTAGGTAATAGGCATCAAAATACTAAAGAAAACTTAAATATTAAATACTTAAAAATTTGCTCATAAAAACTATACTTATCCTATGTACATGCATTTCATGGAATGTAAAATATTTTATAAATCCTTAATTATTAATTCTTATTTATATTACTTAATTATTATTCACAGCAATTTTATTTTTGAAACTTATTTAAAAATTTTTAAGATTGATTTCCAACGCTTTTGACGGAGATTTACACTAATATTTGAAGCTATCTCATTGGTGCGAATTTCTTTGTTTCGAACAGCATTTGAAGTATCTATCATTTCTTGAATTTTTTTGCCAGTGTGTTTCAGCCCGTATAAATCAGCAATCTTGCTGATAATGTTGTTAGCATCAGTAAGAGTGTTCGGTGTAGTATCGGATTGCTTGAAAAAGTTATGTAATATGAGCTTTTCTTCTTCGTACTGTGCCAACATTTTGATCAAATCGTTTATTATCTGGCGATCCGCATGAACGCCAAAAGATTTTTGCCTAAAAATAAACGTTAAGTATCTACCTATCCAAGTACTACCACTAAAATAAATCACCTGTCGATCAAATATAACAAATAATTGTGGTAAGCATCGTTATATGGTGTTATGGCATTTTCTTGTAAGAAATGTGCAAATTGTGCAGTGGTCTTAAGGATAGTTACTCTTTCATCTTCATACTCTTCTATACGAAGCTTAGCTTTATCTATAAGATCTTGAGCAGTAACTGTTGCTATTTCACTACTTTTAATTCTTGCATGCACATCTTTATTTTCTATTTTAGCTTCAACTGTTTTTGCAGTGTAATAAATGTGCATATGTTTTTTATAAGAACACTTGCAAATCTTACAATTATTGTCGGTGGTGTCCATAGCCCAACACGTCGTTAATTCAGGAGAACCTATTATTTCTTTTGGTACGTTTTTTAAATAACATGGATCGTGGCATCTTTGCTTGTAGTGCCATTTCTGCACATCATTGACCTAACCAAATTGTGATATCAGAAGCATTCTAACAAAATCTAACGAGGGAAACCGCTCAAGTGTAACTAGGATCGAGACAAGCTATGGCATTAAAATTAAGCGAACACGGTATAAAAGGTATACACTTAATTTTAATGCTTCTTTGCACTGCTTAAGTTTATCCTCGAGTTCCACTTGAGCAGTTTTCCTCGTAAGTTGATGACAAAACTTACCTGATACAGTTCGCTGCAATCACTGCTTGTACATACTGTGGTAGGCTTATCCAATTTAGTTACCACTAAATCCAAAATTGGAATATAAAGTTTCTTTTTTAGTTCGGTAACATCATTAAAACAGCTTTGTAAATCATCTTTGTGTTTGTTTAGTAATGAAATGTTATCTTGAGTTAATTGCACAATTTCGGCCATGGGCCGAGATAACTGAAAAACAAGGCGACGAGCTTCGTTGATGGAAATCGTATTCTGTACCATGTGGGGCTCTATTGCAACATTGTTATTTGGTCCTCCTCCAGCAATGTAATTAATCATTCTAAAGAAATTTAAGTTTAAAATTTTCACGTAACTAAAAAGTTATAAATTAAATAATTACCTCCAAACTTCTGAAGATGAGATGTTCCAGCTGTCAGAAAAAGTGTTGACGCTCTCCCGATTAAACTTAATTCCAGTCTCGTACGCAGCTAAAAATCGAAATCCTTCGTTATCCATGCAAAACATATTCTCTTTTGATAAAGGTATGGTGGCGTTACGTATTCCATTTAAAACTGATCTTAAAGTTGGCAACGTTTCTCCCGGGCGATAAAAAGTGCTTCTAGTGTTTGTAAAAACAAAAACCAAGTTATTGCTGGCGCTTTTGTCCAATCTGGAAAGAAGTTGCTTAATGCAATATTCAAATTGAACCGTCAATCTCGAAATGTTTGGTTTAAGCAAAACACATATGGCATTTAATTGTTTCATATCGCTTATGAAGGATAAAATATGTTCAAGATTACTGTTATCTCTATTAACACCTTTGGTATCGGCAATTCCAGGCGTGTCAATAATTCGAAGAATCAATTTATCTTTACGAATTGGAAACAGGTATGTTTTGCAATATTGGGTTGCGGAAGCACCCACATCAGTGCATTCATTTTCGTCGCTCCCAATTTCGATAATAGTCGATTCATAGTTCTCGTCCATCATTGTAAATTTAGACGGTATCATAAAATGCAATTCATTTTCCATTGCAGTTCGTAAGTCGGAAAATTTTAAATAATTTGTAAAGGAATTTATGAAAGTCGATTTTCCTACGCCTGTTTCGCCAAAAAGCAAAATATTAACAACACTGCTACTGTCGACATTCATGTTTTTCATTTCTGCTTCCAAGTTATTTAAATTCGATTCTTCGCTTGGTATTTTCACTTGAGCCATTTTTGAGCTGAAATTAAATTTTTGCTTAATTAATACTTTTATTTATTTTAAAATTTTTTAAACATTTTTGCGACCTAAGGGCGCACTGTCAACAAAAATTTTTATTGTTTATTTTATTTATTTATTTTTTGTGACCAAGTGTGATGTTGGGGGGGGACGTAAAATTTGCTTAACATTGCGTGACCTAATTTATGAATGACCCCAAATTAATTAAGTAACCAATCAGAACACAGCAATTCAAAATTTGAAATTCAAATTTAAAGTATCTAACAAATCATAAATTTGATTGGTCACTTTGATTTTTATCGAACAGATTCTTATCCGATAGATATCTCGAGGTGAAGTAAACGGGCATAAAAAAATGTAAATATCCATTAATTACGTCAGGGGATTTTTTGACCCCTCTCGCCTACTGATAAGATTTGGCTTGATCCCTCCCTACTCTGATCTGACGTGAGATTGTTTGTTTTACTTAATTTAACCCAGTTTCTTGCGGAGAAATAGAATTACGTGATATTTGCCGAGAGCCCCCTCACCCCCGGGTGATTCTGACATCCCCCTTGCGTATCAAGCCTGGGAGATCGTCTTTCACGTTACTTTTTGCTCTGTATCAGAGACAACAAGAGAGACAAGGTTGTCTCTGCTCTGTATGATGAAAATGTTCAATGCTCATAGACGCATGCGCTTTATCATTTACAGTTTTTTTCCGATTTTTCGCTTATTTTTCAGAAGTTTTGGAAAGAAAAATTAGAATATAAAATTGGCCGCAAGTGAAAGCTGTGTACCAAATTTCAGTTCTTTAGAACGTAGGGAAGTTTGTTAAAAATTACTTCAAAAAAGCCCATGTAGACGGACGACGGACAACGCAACGCTCAGATCAAGTTAAAAAAAATAAAATGGTTTCAAAAATCAACACGGGATTTTTACAGCCACTGTATGTCATTTTTTTTTTCAAGAAAAAGTAGGCAACCCAAGCCGTAAAAGCGACAAGAAATAACTTCAAAAGGTACAATTTGCGTGGTTAACAAAGAAGTGGACCAGTGATTTTCTATGTTAGAATAACGTAGAAGGGGACGAATACTTTCTTGAGCGACTGTACATATAGCTTATGCCCGTTATCATCAACATTTGTTTAATCAAAAATACTTAGGAAAATTTGCATTTTACCAACCCAAAAGTTTATCAACTAAAATCTATCAAATACTTTATCAATTAACATTGATGAATTAATTTCCGGTAAAAATATCCGAAATACAAACATTATTTTCCGTGTCCCAGTTACCGTTATTCCAATATAAAATATAAAATAATTACCAAAATCCAAACTTAGTTAAATCTTCCAAAATTGCTCCAATATCGTCCAATTTTCAATATCAATAATTAACTCACGCAAATCAAACTAATTTTATGCACAAACTTCAGAAACTCATCAGCAATATTGCAATTTTGAAATTTAATTTTTAACGAACACCAACTTCGATAAATGCAGCTTCAAAATGGCAAAAACCTCCCTCGTTCGTCTTTCCCTAACGGCACTACCAACTAGACACGCCGGCGGGAAAAACGAGCAAATTCAAATTTTTGCAAAAATAACAAAATCATATAAACGTACAAAATAAAACTCAAAATTCAAAATAAAAGGATTTTGGAGCACGACAATATTTCACCCCGGTTTTTTACACTATTTATAAAATTGTAACAATTATTTTTGACTGCTCGGTATATCATTATTATTCGGTTTTCCACGGATTTTCTTCAGTTTTCAAACCCCGATTTGAGCAAGCGCAACGACTGAGCGGTAAAGGAAGTAGATCTGTCAAACTTTTGTAGAGTCAACTGTTTCACTTGGAAAAACTAAAAACTTGAGTTGTCTTTCTTTTTCATTTCCGGAGAACCGAACATCAGGTAAAATAAACTAAGTTTCTAGTTTTGATAGATGGTGTTTTACTTCCTATTTCCACTTACAGGTTGTCTCAGTAGAGTTTTTTTTATTAATTTTATCCCACTAATATTTGATCATACTTTGGCGGAAGGCCGTTGTAACCTCGCCAAAGGTTTTGTTCTGGATTGGGTTTTGGAAGTTGCAGCAATTGATTCATCTATCGAGTTCCATTGGTTCCACGATTGCTGATTGCCAATATCGGAATACCTATCATACCGACTCAGAGAATTTAAAAGGTAGTATACTTAACTTATTTACGCATAGAAGGAAATAGGTTTCAACGTACTTATGTGTTTACGAAACTTATCAACTCAATTCATTGACTCTGCTGCAAAACTAAGTTACGCACTGCACAAGGCGTGAGTTTCGAAATCACCGTAGTTATCTCGAAAGAGAACATAATTTACAACATTCTAATATTATTTTCAAATTTTACTATACTTTTTATTGCTAAAAATTAAATATTACAAGAGTTTTTTTAATTAGACAATTACATTGTTAATCTTTTCAATATTTTCGTGGTGATCAATTTTGATTAAATCGGAAGCTTTCTCGCCAACCATAACAGCTGTTCCGGTAGGGCCAGCAGAAATCGAATCGGGAAAAATACTTAAATCCACCACTCTTAAATTTTGTATTCCGTATACTTGCAATTTGTCATTTACAACAGCGGTTGTTTCATTTGGTCCCATCTTACAAGTTGATACGGAAGCGTAAGAAGAAGTCGTCAGCAACTTAAAAGCACACGTCCAGTAATCTTTTGAACCAGTCCGATACATCTTACATTGCGGATAATCTCCGTAAACCATGGAAGCATTGATAGCTTTCATCGCAGGGGTCTCTAACAGGTTTTGAATTATTTGGAGGGATTCGTGCATAAGGTCCATGTCTCGGCGATCATCCAACATGTTTAGATCTATTGTTGGGTATTCGTAAGGATCATCGGAAGAAAGTTTCAAACTACCGACTGATCTTGGATGCAGTACTGTCAAATACATTTTAAATGTTGATCGAGGATCAAGTTTAGGCCAAAAATTATTGAAGGATTCCTCTGTAAGTTCCAAATCGCGTTGCACTTCGAAATTACCTGAACTAGAACTACTAGAGCCCAGAAACTTTATGGAGATATCTGGATAACCTTCAACTTTGGAGTAGCTGCTCTGATAATAACCTATTCCTTCTCCAGTTCCTACGTAAATTCCCGAGTATGCCAAATAATCTTCAACACTTTCTCGACGCGTTTTCTCGGGTGTGCTAGAATTTATTTGAATCAAAAATGCATTAAATCCTGGAGGATCGAAAAGCGATTTTCCCACTGGAAGATTTTTGACGACTGGAATATTGTGTTTAGTAAGTTCTTCTTCTGGACCTATACCAGAAAGCATTAATATTTTTGGTGAACTGATCGCCCCTGCAGAAAGAATGACCTCTTTTCTTGATCGCACTTGGTAGAGTTTGCCCTGATAAGTGAACTCGACTCCTTGAGCAATTTTAAGCCTATCGTCAATGAGAACTTTGGTGACAAACGCTTTTTCGAGTACTTCCAAATTGTTTCGTTTCAGAATAGGATTTAAGAAGGCAGTTTTCGCGCTGTCTCTTTTATTTCGAATTCTATTGAATTGTAGCGGTGAGATACCCATTTGATTTTTTCCGTTGTAGTCGTTATTTAAACTACAATTGTAAAGATGTTTATGTGCTTCTATCAAGGCAGAAAATTGTGGACTGCATGGTTTCGCACTTCTCACATTCCAATATCCTCCTTTTCCACGATAGTTTGCATCCCCATCAGCTTGACAGTTTTCAGATTTGATGTAATATGGCAAAACATCTTCAAAAGACCATCCCTTATTTCCTTGTGCAGTCCACCTGTTAAAATCTTCCTTATTAGCGCGAATGTATACCAAATTGTTTATTCCACTAGAACCTCCTACTATTTTTCCTCTAGTAACTGCACATCGTTGGTCTTCCATTCCTAAAAATAAATTGAAAAGTATTTTGTAATTTTATAATTACAAATTTAAAAATTTACCCAAACATGTATTTCTTTGCTTTACGGTTTTGTAATTCCAGTTAAATTTAGAATTGATTAAATAGGAAATCATTCCAGGTATTTCACTGAATTCGGATGGAGATTCTCCAGCTTCTAAGAGTAATATTTTCCAATTGTGTATTTCCGACAAGCGGTTAGCTATTACAGATCCCGTAGGTCCAGCACCGACGATAACGAAATCAACCCATCCATAATCTGCCGATTGAAAGATTTACATAAAACCCATAACAAAACTTGTTCGAATAAAAAAATTCTTACCGAATACTTGGTTGCTATTTGGTTTATATTCGTTAGCATTGCTGGGCAAATTATAATGGTTAGATTCGTTAATACCCTTATCAATCAAATTTTCCAAATAGTCTACCCTTCCAACATAATCCTCGTTACAATTTTCACTGCCTTGGGAAAATTTTCCCAAAAATAGCAAAAAAATTGGAAATTTAAAAATAATTTCCATTATTGAAACGAAAATAAAATAAATTGGAAATCAAAATTATCTTATATAGTTAATTGCCCGCCAGTGATAACCCGATGGAAATTTGATAAGTTGCATAAAAATAATTAAATAGATAACAGTTGCATTATTTCTTATCGTGAGAGTCGGATATTCTTTTATAAATAAATTATTTTTATTTGTAAATTAATATTATTCTTGTTCATTGGATTAACGAGATTCTCTCATGAGATGCTATGCATATTCTAAAAGCTCTTAATTGTTTAGTATACTAAATAAGAAAAAATCGACTATGTGCGTAAAAAACAACAGGTATATCACACGATCCGACGGAGGGTTAAACAAGAAAACTGTTAATATAGTAATTATAATTGTAAGATAATAGATTTTGTAGTTAATTTGTATTAACTAAAGTATTACTAAGTAGTCTAATGAAATGAATAATAAACTGAAGTGCACTTAAATTATTACTTTTGTAAACAAAGTCAACGAATCAATAGCTTAACATTTTTTTTAGCTTGAGATATGTAGGAATTATGCTTATCGTAAACATAAGTGTATTAGAAATTTGCACCAGTTTTTTTGTCTTTAACCCTTTAGTTCATGGGTGAAGCCCAACAGGCTTCACTTATATGGAATAATGTATGTAATTTATTCTACCCGTTGAATGGAGGGTTAATAAAATATTTGCATTACCAACTTCGATAAAGCTCGGAATTTTGTCTCTCACTTTTTTTTATAAACTTAATGCGGAAATGATTTATTTTTAATTCTAATTTTTATAAAACTGTCCCGAAGGTGTAAAATTCTGCTTTAGTTACTTTCATTGAATCCCTTGCGATCGGATGTTATGCTCCGCCTCGTCCTAAGTTAACCTTCCTTGACTGATAATATGGTCCTTACGTTCCTTGTAACTTAAATAACTATTATTTTACATTATAAATAAATTTAAATTATGTTTATTTTCAGTGCTGCTGTCCAACATCGTAAGTTAAAAGGGTTATACAGGTTTCTACATAAATCGCTGTCGCCAACAACAAGAATATTTATCGTTAGGTGGCGCCTAATGTCGTTAATAATTTCGAGTGACGTATCTTCGTAAATGGTGATGACTGATGACAGTTAAATCACAATTCAATTACTTTTGCGGTTTTAAGGTAGTACATTACGAAGTTTTTAAAAATATCTTCTAATTTGTGGTTTTTAATTATTTTAGAGTTCCTAACAAATCAAATAGTGCAGTGCAGAAAACTTATAGAAGAACAGCGATTGGAAATTTGACCAAAATCACGTACAATTGATGAAACTGTAGTGTTTGAAAAAAGGTTAGTTTTATTTACACAATATTATGCCAGGGTGACATTAATGGTGGGCATGCATTTTATTAATTTGATTTAAACTGCTCAATTTCCAATCAAGTTGACATTCATAATAAGTAAAACATTGCATGTACTTTTCGTACAATTGGAGCTAGAATTAGTTCTCACTGTACAAATTTACGATTGACACAAATGTATCCATTTCATTTAATAAAATGTCAAATAGCAGAAGCATGCAGCTTATTTTCGATGTTCTTCAAGTACATTAATAATGTTTTTTTTACTGATTTTAAATTTGTTTTAGATTTTAGCGTATAGATGCCAACCGCGGGGACACAAAGATGTCGGAAAACCGAGAAAAATATGGGCCAGAACAGATCGAAGACCTAATCCATATTATGGAAATGATGATGATGATTTTGTAATAAATCGGACAGGTGCAGAAAGTTTGTAGGAACAATAACCATCGAAAAATTTATCGAAGTGAAGTTTAATCAATGGAAGTACTGCGTTTGAAAATGAAAGGTTAGTATTATTTATAGAATATTATGCCATAATAACATTAATTACAACATGCATCCTACCACGTCAAATGAAAATGCTTCATTTCCAGCAATGTTTGCTATTTAATTATATTTCTTTAGCTTATTCTGCCATGTTAATCGAAAGGGGCCCATCTGCATTTTTGGTCTTATATGAACATGAATAATAACATTCTTTTACCATTTTTTCTTGTGATTGACAGATCCTAGTAAATTTTTTATTTTACAGACTTTAGAAGACAAATCATTGGTAACCACCTTCATATCTGGGAAGGATAGACTTGTCTATAAGGAAACAGTTCAAGATTTTGAGTTAATTATTGATGGCGATGCAAAATTTGATAACGTCTGTTAGATTTGTTTGAATCTTTACCAAGGGCTTACCAAATAACAGGTTTGTGATATTTTATTTATATTTGCTGATTTTAAATTGGATGTGTTTCTGAGTTTCAAAAGTTCTATTGGTCTTCGCTTTTTTGTTAAAACGGCTGTGCCAAAAAAAGAGAAATCTAGAATTAAGGTAATTTTTTGCTGAAGTTTAGTTCGAATTTTCGAAATTTGATTGTTTTTGTGTTTTTAAATGATTAATGTTCTCTGTATTTGCTTAGAAAATCTTAATGATAATTTGTTTAATTTTTTCTAGTTTTTATAACAAAGCAAACATTAGTGCAGTTTATAACGTAAACCATATGGACAATGTATTTGACAGTTTAACGAGATGCAAAATCAATATTGAAAATTTATGTAGATCTAGAATCAATAAGCAACTGCATTTGAAATCGTTCGGTGAGTTACATCCAATAATATTTTGTTATTGTTTTGGGAGTTCAAAATTGTTGAACTATTTATTAAATTTTGTAATTTTTTTTTGTAGTTTAAATGCAGTTCTGCGTGTTGGATGCAAGACTTTCAGGTTTAAATGTGATGAAGATTGCAGGAAGATTTTAGTCAGGTTATCAGAAGTCGTGAACATTCGGTGATACGGATTAGATGGAGTTCAATATTCTCAAAAGTGGAGCAATGGAGGTTTCATTTTTTGTGCTGATAAATTGCTGTTGGTTAATTTAAACGTATTAGAACTATTCGAAATTTCTATTGTGGTTTCATGCGATATAATATTTCAATACATTACATTAATTCGATTCCGATTGGGATGGAGCAACGACCGGATATGATTTAAAAGGTATGTTTAATTGAATTTTTTGTGCCGCCAAATAGCTATTTGTTTGTTTTTGAAAGTCTGGAAAATTAAAACTTTTCAGGTCTACGTTGTTTCTTTTCATTTTCTTTTCAAAGGTTTTCCGGAACACGACTAGGTATAAAATAGTGTAAATTTGTGTAATAACAGAAATTGTTAGAAGAAAACTTGTAATGCCCTTTTTCATTTTTTTAATTATGCTTATACTTGATAATTAATAATCTTTGTTTCAACTTTCAGTTTTCAAATTTTGTGGAAAAAAGTTTTGTGTATTTTTTATTTTTCAAGGTTTAGAAGACAAACCATAAGAAAGTTGCAATCGATCTGGGAAAGATGAACTTTCCTGTGTAGAAGAAGTAAAGATATGGAGTTAATTATCGATGGTGATGTGGAAAATTTGATAACAGCTATTGGATTTGTTTGGATTTTTCCTAAGGGTTTACCGTACAACAGGTTTGTGATATTTTATATTTGCCATGTACAAGGTAATGCGGCAGCCTCATCCAATTAACGTTACGTAATTTAAATATCAATTAAGAAAAAACATGAAATTACTTTTCCAAAACTTCGTTTTAATTGATGTATTTGACGAAATAAGTTATAAATACAAATAAATAAACTTATAGTTAACCAAGTCTAACACATCAATGACAAAACACGAGATTTTAAAGAGTTTACGTAGGGTTAGTTGGTTAAGAACGACGCTTTACAGTTGTTTTTAAATTGGATTCAAAATTTTGTCAAGTTTTATTAATTTTGAACTATAAATTAATATCCGCCGTTGCGTTTAACGTCAAAATTTCAAGGCATGACATAAGCATCTATAATACCGACTGTTTTCCAAAAGTTTAGTTTTCAAATTAAGCGATAGATGGCACCACAAGTTACAATGTTTTCTGTTTTATTTACATTTTAAAATATGACATCATTTCAAATGTCAACTGAAATCACTTTGTTTGGTTTTGGCTGTTTATGTGGTTAATATTTTGTGAACTTGTGAGAATATGTTGCTAATCTTCGATTTTCAATTTCTTCTAGTATTTATAACCAAGGAAATAGTGGATTCTAGAATGGAAAACATACGGATATCAGAATAAAATTCATTGGTGAGTCATCAAATAAGATTTTGTTGTTTTGGCTATCCAACATTGATATATATATTAATTTTTATTACTTGTTTTGTAGGATAGCAGCGGTTATGTGCGAGGGACGTGAAAAACTTAGAAGTGTTAAAATCAGATCTTTACACATTCCATGACTACTGTTAGGTTGGTGTTGAATACGGTCACGGTGGAGCAAAACGACTGGATATGATTTAAAAGGTACGTTTAATTGAATGTTTTGTGCCAACAAATAGCTATTTCGATACCTCCTACGTAAGTTATCGTATCTTCAAAATCTTAATTTTACAGGAGAGCATTTTAAAGTTTGTAATGTGTGTGCTCTTAAGTTGGATGTCGATGTATTTTGTTGAATTTAAAAAATAATCGGTATAATTATTGCAACTTTCGCTTTTGTAATATTAAGATTAGGTATAGTAAGTCAATTTCTACAAAAAAGTAAAAATTGTGACTTTGTGGGTTACGATAGTTTACATAGGAGTTGTGGATGTGTATTTTTGTGGTCTACGTTTTTTTATTTTCTTTTTCTACGGTTTTCTGGAACACAACCAAAATAAGTATAAAATGGTGTAAATTTGTGTAATAACAGAAATTGTTATGCTAGGCCACACCTGCGTCTAATGTGATGTTTAATGTACAAATTTTGTAGACAAATTATTGTATATTTTTTATTTTGCAGGGTTTAGAAGACAAACCATATGAAAGTTGCGACACATCTGGAAAAGATGAACTTTCCTGTTTAGAAGAAGTCAAGATATGGAGTTAATTATTGATGGTGATGTGTAGATAGTGATGTGTAAAATTTGATAACAGCTGTTGAATTTCTTTGGACTTTTGCTAAGGGTTTACCGTACAACAGGTTTGTGATATTTTATATTTGGCATGTCCAAAGTAAAGTGCATCGTCAAATTAACGTTACGTAATTTAAAGATCAGTTAATAAAAAGTCATGAAATTTCTTTCCCAAAACCTTAATTTTATTGATGTATTTGACGTAAATAAATTAATAAAGCAAATAAAAATTAACTTCAAGTGAAACACATCAATGACAAAAAAACAAGGTTTTAAAGAGGAAATTTCATTTCTTTTCCAGAAATCTTCATCAAAATAACATTTCCTTGAATAGTCGGTAATAATTAGTAATTGTTTGTAACTATGATCCAACAAATTAACGAACTTTGGTTTTTTTTTTAAGATTTTCCAAAAAATTTAATACAAAACATGCCAGGAAAATATCTCACTTTACTCGGAGTTCTAAAATACTCATTGTTCCTTGTCAGCAATTTGACATTTTCGTGCTTTTTATGTAATAGTTATTTACATAGTAAAGTGAGACATTTTTCTGACATGTTTTGTATTAAAGTTTTCCGAAAATCTTTAAAAAAACCAACATTTTAAAACACTAGTTGAACAGCATTTTTGAAATAAGCAAAATCAAGTTCTTCAATTTGTTGAATCCATAGTTACAAACGATTACTAATTATTACCGGACTAGTTGGGGAAATTCAATTTCACTGCGCATACATAAGCAGGGAAATATTGTTTCGTAGATGATTTTTGGAAAATAACTATTAATCAGTTTTTATTATTTTACTTAGCGTTAATAGGATAACAACGACGCTTTACGGTTGAATTTAAATTGCTTGTGTTTGGCGCTGACTTCTAACGTCAAAACTTCAATAGACAACACCAGAATCTGCAATAGGCTGTTTGCCTGTTAGAAGTTAAGGTAACCACTCATGATTCTGCACCGCAGTAGGATTCTGCAGGATGAGACAAAATTGAACTTGGTCGGATGTGATCTCAGACAAGCCAGTCATACTGCAGCAGTCTGACCGATCCCATCCGACCAAGTTCAATCTTGCAGAATCGTACTGCGGTGCAGGATCGTGAGTGGTTACCTTTAGAATTGTTAGAAGAATACTTAGGTCTGTTCCAACAAGCAGTTATCTCTATTTCTTGGACTATACGCATGCTCTTTAGTTAAAATTTTTATGAAAATGATCTTTAATACTCAAAAATTTAGTTAAAGAGCATGCGTATAGTCCTTAGAACTGGAGATAACTGCTTGTTGGTACAGACCTCTTGTAATGCCCTATTTCATTTTTTTAATTTGTTAAATCTTTATTAAGCTTATACTTGATAATTATTAATTGCTTTTTTAAATTTAATTTTACAAATTTTGTAGACAACTTATTGTATATTTTTTATTTTGCAGGGTTTAGAAGATAAACCATATGAAAGTTGCGACTGATCTGGGAAAGATGAACTTGCCTGTGTAGAGAAGTCAAGATATGGAGTTAATTATAGATGGTGAACTGCAAAATTTGATAGCAGCTGTTGGATTTGTTTGGATTTTTGCTAAGGGTTTACCGTACAACAGGTTTGTGATATTTTTTATTTGGCATGTACAAAGTAAAACGGCAGTCTCGTCCAATTAACATCACATACTTTAAACGTCAATTAATAAAATAATTGAAAACCCTGTTTTCCAATAAATAAACTTCAAATGTAAATAAGTTAATAAAACAATTAAAAATCAACTTGTAAAATACACCAAAGAAAAGAAAGAAAGGGTTTTAAAGAGGAAATTTTTTAAATTAAATTTTAGTTTTGTACGTAACGTTAATTGAATAAGAACGACGCTTTACGGTTGTTTTTGAATTATATGTGTTCAAAGTTTTGTTCAGTTGTATTTATTTTGATTTATAATAATTTCTGTCATTAATTTCATGCCAGCAATTTAAATTTATTATATTAGCGTTGACATCTAACGTCAAAATTTGTATGGATAACATAGGTATCTACAATACCGACTATGTGCCACAACGGAGAAATCTGCATTTAAGATTTGTCACTTGGCTACAGTTTGAAAATTAAACGCTAGATGTCACCACTTATTATGAATGTTTTCTGTTTTGTTTACATTTTTAAAAATGACATGTTAAATGACCTAATGACCAGAACTGAATTCATTTTGTTTGGTTTTGGGTGTTTATATTATGGTTAATATTTTATGAACTTGTGAGAATATGTTGCTAATCTTAGTTTTTTAATTTCTTCTAGTAGCTATTAAAAACGAAGCAGATAGTGGATTCTAGAATGGAAAACATAAGGATATTAGAATGTTCTTGGAGTTCAAAAATCAAGCTGAAGTTTAGTCGATGAATTTGAAAGTAAAAGGTCGGTTTTATTTGTACAATATTTTGCTAGGTTAACATTAATTTGAGCACGAACCCCTTTAACTCAATTATACAGATGCCGGTATGTGTTGTTTTACTGGTTTTCTTATGTGAATTAATTAATTATATTTTTGCGAGGTATTGTTAAAAGGGCCAAGGTCACTTCTTGTACTTGTAAATTTTATTAGGAACCATAACAGACATGTTGTTATCGCTAGTAAAGTTTTTAACAATAACAAAAGAGTAAACTATGAAATGTATTTACAAATTAACGGACTACAAGATTACTCCCTACTTATTTTCACCTAAATGCGATCCTAATGGGTGAAAGTTATCCCTAAATGTTTACTTATTTTTTCTAGAAAAGCGTAATCTTGGTGGGGAAGTTTTTGAAGAAAGGAAAATAGTCTACAAGCTAATATATTTTTATAAAAAGATTTCACCTAGTTGAATTGGTATACCTAATAGTAACTCTAAGATTTATACCACTTTTTTTTTCGAAAACTTCTTCAAGTTTGTAAATTTAACACAATGGCATTTTTTATTGTTGGTAGGGACCCCGATAAAAATTTAAAATTTTGTCTCATAATAGTAGTTACTTTTATTGCCTAAAATTTAAGATTTTTATCCGGTACTTCATCGGGCGCTATTTAGCGTTAAAAAATGCCAATTAGTTCAATTTCCAAATTTTGTGGAGTTTTAGAAAAAAAAGTTGTATAAATCTCAGAGATGATAATTGGTATACCAATACAACTAGGTACAATCTCAAAATCAAAAAAATATTTACTTGTATGTATTTTCTTTACCTGCAAAATCTTTCCCATAAGTATGCTAGTCTTTTAGAAGTCAACATTTTCTTTCAACTTTTACTTTTACCATTTATGGTTATGCTGCGCTATGGGCAGCATCGAGTGTGAGTGAGAGTATTTATCAGCGGTTACCGATAAACGCTCTTATTCACACTATGCTACTCCAAACGCTTCTCATTTGTACAAAAATATGTCAGGCAAACTTTCGATTTGTGATTTACCTATCCTAAAGGTACTACTGTGAACAATTCCTACGTGAATCAACACATACCGAAACGGATATCACGAGCTCTTAGACTATAGGGGCTAAAATATTTATAAGTACATTTTCTGACGATAGTGATAACCTTTGCTGAAAACTTAAAAATAAAATCAATTTTTTGTTTTTCTTTAATTAATCTGTATATTGAAGTTTCAGTTTATTATTTTTTTACAACTTAATAATGTATAAGTAATATATTTAAAATAAACATAGTTGCATGTGCTTTTTGTGCAGTTGGGGTTCACCCCGATAACTGCTTGTATTAGAATTTAACGGAAGACGTGTTCAAATAAATGTAAACCTCCCCTTTGTTGTAATTTCTTGTATATGATAAAGAATTGAATGTTTGGCTTTACAAGTATGAAATGGATTAGGGAATCGAATAGATAATATTTGCAAGTTTGACAAATAATTGGAAAATCGTTAAATTAGTGAAACTACTGTTCCAATAATCTTGATTTCGACGACATGTTTTATGTAAATTTTTACACATTTTCTAGTCTTGAAAATTAAATTATAATTGGTTCAAATTTAGTATTTCAATATTTTTGGAAATTTGAACTAACATTTTTGAAGTTACTATTAGCAACTTTAAAAACTTTTACATCAAATTTCCAAACATTGAAATATTAAATTTAAACCAATTACAATTTAATTTTAAAGACTTGAAAATGTGTAAAAATTACACCTAACATGTTGTCCAAATAATGATCATTGAAACAGTAGTTTAACTAATTTAACGAAGAAGTACATACCTAATGCTAAAAATAAATTCAACTTCGTGAAAACAAACCCATTTAATTAAAATAATAGAACGTGAAATTCTTCTATTTATTTTTTTTTCGTGATTATTCATTTTAATAGTAAAATGGTTTTGTTTTGACAATGGTTAATAAGAGCAACTATAAAGTGGTGTCAGATATTTCTGGTTAATTATTATTAAGGCTAGCTACCGCAGTACGATTCTGCAGAATGCGTCAAAATTGAACTTGGTCGAATCGCAGACAAGTCAATCAGTCTGCTTGTCTGCAATCCGATCCGACCAAGTTCAATTTTATCACATCCTGCGGAATCGTACTGCGGCGCAAGAACATGAGTGGCTAGCTTGACAATGACAAAGAATGTAAACAATTATCCTAATATGGAATACAGTACAGTCTCGGTAATCCGAACACACGCGCTAATCCTATCTCCAGTCATCCGAACAAAAGAAGAAAAACTCAGTAATCTGCACAAATAGTAATAATCCGAACTCAACTAAGTTGTAATTATAACAATTTATGCGAACTACAAAATTTTTTTTTTTCGTGTTTGGATTTCTGGATATTTTGTTCGGATTAGGGTGTGTTCGAATTATCGAGACTGTACTGTAGTTGTTATTAACATGTGAAAATAATTGCATTTAATAAACCAATTATCCTTGAAAAATAATTATAATCTTTCGAGAGAATATTCATATCCTAATTCCAACAAGGAGTTTTCTCTTTTTGATTGGTAGTAGTTTTCTAGGGCTAGTCAGCCATATTGCTTGCGATAGCAATAACTCAGTAACAGGCCACTAATTTAATCAAAGAACCGAAACGTCGGACCCTATTTTTACAGTTGCTCTTCTCCACCTCAAATCGCAAATGAACCCTACGAAATTTATACATCAATTAATAAAAAAAGGACATTTCTTCTTTAAAACTTGTATTTTATCGATGTATTTGACGTAAATTAGTTATCAAAATAAATTAAACTTCACTTAAAGTCAAATACATCAATGAAAATGAGGTTTTAAAGTAAAAATGTCATGTTTTTCTATTATTTTTTGATATTTTACTGAGCGTTAATTAGAAGCGACTCAATTTGACTAATATCGTCAATCTTTTGGAACTTAACTCGAACAAATTCTTTTATTCGATTCCCCAATTAGTTTTCAAAAAGTCAGCTCTCTTTCACTTTTTGTTGCGTAAAACTGGTACACATTCAGAATTACCGAGTGAAACTTGGGAAATATTTTCAGACGTACATCCTTGGTAACATATTAAAAGTTCCAAGCCATCCTGTATGGGTTATCCTGCAGGATTCTTGGAGTTTCCTGTAAGCAAATATGGTGACAAACTAGACGTCACCTTTTTTGTAGAGCAAAGCTTTACAGGAAACTCCCAAGAATCTCAAGGGGCTTTTTCAGTTTTCTGGATGACTTGGAATTATTAACATGTCCTCTACGTCATCGAGGAGAGGTTCATCTAAATATTTTCTCAAATATTCATTTGATAATTCTAATTACTTTGCAAAGATTATTTGCTGCATTTTTCTGGTTTGTTTTTTATTTTTCGATTGATTTTCAATTTTTTGGTCTTCAATTTCGCCTTATTAATTAGGTAACCACTCACGATCGTGCGCTGCAGTACAATTCTGCAGTTTGAGACAAAATTGAACTGGTACGGATCGGATCGCAGACAAGCCGGTCATACTGCAGCAGACTGACCGATCCCATCCGACCAAGTTCAATCTTGCAGAATCGTACTGCGGCGCAGGATCGTGAGTGGCTACCTTTACGTCCTTATAAAAATTGTCGATAATTTTAGCATATTTTCTTATTTTGAAGAAAGAATTTATTAAATCTTCTCTTCATTATAAGAATTTATGATGAAATTTTTCTCTATAATCGACACATTTTTGTATGTACAAAAAATGAAGAATTCTAAAGTAAAGGCTGGTGTCCACAGACAAAATAGACAAAACAGTCTCGAGACCACGGTTTTATGAATGATATATTCATTTATGAATGAAATCCGTGGTCTCCAGACTACTTTCGAGACTGTTTTGTCTCAAGTGGACACCAGCCATGAGACCATGAAATCGAAAATGGGCCCAGCGATAAAAACATGTATGGCAGTATATTCTGTTTGCAAAATTCGAGCAGATCAAAATCGTGACCTAGAAATAGAAAATAAACGATCGACAAAAAGTAAGGGAGACTAATTATTTAAACTTTGGTAAATCTTTAACTGCGTGACAATTTTGTGAAACTTTGTATTTTGATTTAGATATTATTTTTTAATGTTTTGTAAATTTCATGCAATTATTAAAATTCATTAACCAATACAATTTGCACTTATTTAATTTATGCAGTTTTTAAATTGTAATAATGTAGGAATTAAGTTCAACGAAGAATTTATTAATTGATAAATTTAAATATGTTTGTACTTGTTCGCAATTGTAATAAATCTATTGTTTTATTAGAAGTAAATATTTAAATTTATGTTATTAAACTATTCACCGCACACCACTGATTGTATCTTGTGTATCTCAAGATTGGTCTTGGGGGGGATTGTAATTAAAGGTAGATTCATATTCGTCCGATGTGATGTGACACGTCAGAACGTATCATTTATATCGAGGCATCACGTCAGACAAATATCAATCTACGTTAAGACAGGTGTGTCTGACGTTACAATCTAACGCCTCATTTATTAAGCTTTATTTGTTTATCATTATGCACATAGTATGTGGTTGGTTGGTATGTATCCAACAGTAGCCAGTAGGGTACTCATGTGTGATTGTACATATTATAACATGTATTTATTATGAGACATACTCATTGCTCATTGGATAACGACATACCTACCGAGTGACGCTCACATCAGTTGTTGTAGTTGTTTGTTATATCGTATTACCAATGACTTTGTATTAGGTTAAGTATAAGGAATAAAAGTAAAACACAATGAACTGTATTCATGTGTGATTATACATATTACATATTATAACATGTATTTATTATGAGACATACTCGTTGGACAAAGACATACCTACCGAGTGACGCTCACATCAGGTGTTACACTTCTTTGTTATATTATATTATTATATTACCAATCACTTTGTAATAGGTCTTTAAGTATCATGAATAAAAGTAAAACACAATTAACTGTATTATTATTTATTTGTATAAGTATAAGCCATGTGACATTCACATAGTATATCACAAGTATAAGTACAACAATGACAAATTTAATTTTTCAAAGTGCAAAATGTCAAATAAAAATTTGACATTTCGGACTTAGAAAAATTCGGGACCTCTCCTCGCCGCTCGCAGCGGCAAGAGTTTCCCCTAGAACAAATGGTTTCTTGGTGGTCCGAGCGAAGCGAGGACCAAGCTTCTCCGTAGAGGGGACCGTTGCTGGTGGTCCTCGCTCCGCTCGGACTATAATCCCGACCCCCCACCCCATGTTCTGCAGTTACTTATATACCCAAAATTTCCCACTACATTTTGGACCTAAGTAGGGGCCTTAGTGGGGGGTCACGTGACTCCCCACCAACTTAGGCCGTTTAATCAATACTTTCGTGACGCTTTATTGTTAACTTATAAGTACAAGTCATTTTTTTCTGTTTTGCAATATAAGTTACAATCTTAACGAACACTTCCCCAAGAAGCTTGGTCCACCACCGAAGACGTTGGCCAAGAAAACAATTTTTTTAGGGGGGGGGGTCCCGAATTTAACACTTTGCACTTTCTTCTTCTCCCCGAAATCTCCATCATCATCCACTCCGATGTCGATTACGAAATCTGCTATACTCTCCGTTTATCTGAAATTAAAAATACAAATTACAATCGGTTTTTCAAATTTACACAGTACACACATCATCAATTACGGGGAATATTTGCAGGGGGTCAAAATCCAGGGATAAAATTTACTACGCCACACTGACTCCTATTTTCAACTACCCACCTTGCCTGATACTACCCCCAAGTTTTCAAGACTATTCCCCTTTTCCCTAAACTACTTAACACTTCCAACCACTATCTCCAATTTCTGAGACTACCTCGTACAGGCCAACTGCCAGGGTGATTTACCCTTGGTAAACCCAAATCAATTTTTGACTTAAACATTTTCATGACCCAAACCTAATATATAATCACATTCTGCCCGTATTGGAACTAACAGGAACCCTCCACCCCTAATTTTTTTGGAAATTTACCATATTCCTCGCAATTAAAACAACTTTCAAAAAATGGCAGGTGCATTTACAAATAACTTCAAAGATCCTAATGTCAACTTTTAAAGGAATATCTTTTCGGATGATTTTACATGTTTTTTCTAGTAATTTCAATGCCGCCCAAGATATCCTTATAAAAATTAACGATATTATTTCTGTGGTTATTTCAAACACCAACTCATGTTCTTTTAAAATTATTATTAAATCAATTACGGGAAATATTTGCGGGGGGCGCGGGGAGTTAAAATCTCGGGATAAAATTTGCTACGCCACACCAACTCCAATTTCAAACTACCCACCTTGCCTGATACTACCCCTAACTTTTCAAGACTATCCCGCTTTTCCCTAAACTACTTAACACTTCCAACTACTATCTCCAACTTCTCAGACTACCTTCTACAGATTACTGACCAACTGCCAGGGTGATTATCGTGAGTTAACCCAAATTCAATGGTTAACTTTGAATTCTGACAAATCAGGGTAGTCATAAACGTAGGTTAACCCTTGAACTTGGGTTAAGTCACAATTGAAAACCTTGACTTAAGTGAGACCCTTCGCCCCTATTTTTTTTGGAAATTAATAATATTCCTCACAATTTAAGCACTTAAGCACTAACAACTTTCAAAAAATAGCAGGTGCATTTACAAATAACTTCAAAGATAACTTTTAAAGGAATATCTTCGCGGATGATCTTATTTTTTCTGGTAATTCCAAACTGCCCAAGATATCCTTTTGAAAATTATTTTTGTGCTTTGTGAAATCGGACATTAACTCAATTATTGTTAAATGGTACATACCTTTTTTTTATCGTATCTGGCTGTTCTGCATTAATCTTCTCTTCTTCCACATCGGCATTCTCCTCAAGTTCTGAAAATAAAAATATTTATAAGAATATCTCAACTAATTTTGCAATACAAATTTTAAACTTTGGTGGCAGAACAAAATAAAATATCCGAGGAATTATTAAGAGCAATTAAAAATCATGAGCGGAGACTTCAAGTTTTAAAGGACGCAGCGTGACTTCTCAACGGAATTCGTGAGGTAAACTTAAATTGGAGATCAAAACCAACTATGCCCAAAGTCCTAACAAACACGATTAAAAAACATTACCAGGGACTTACAGATTTTTTATGAAACAGCCTAGTTTTGGTCAGCTAAATCAGTAAGAATCCACCCTAAAAATATTCGATTTATAGAAAACAAAAGTACATTTTTTGGATTATTTTGGAAATTTTTTAGTTTTATAAATTTTAACTTATTTTTCAATTTTCCACGACTTTTATTGTTTGCGCGAGGTTCAAGCTGCCGTTGCGAACGTTAGGCATTTAAGTACGTCGATTTAAGTAATAAAAAAGCCACTTAAAATTTTTAAGATTTTTGAAAAAAACGTAAGGTTAACCCCTTTGGTGTTTTTTGACCCCAAAAAATGAAAAGTGGAATTCGGCAGCTTCTTTCAGTGTTTCTTACGTATTTTGAACAGAAAATTCGAATGGCGCAGTCAGATTTCTCGTAAGTATGATATTTTTTATTTTATTTGGCTTTTAACGTAGCACATTCGGGGTCAATTTGACCTAAATTTGTTTCGCGATTTTACACAGTTTAGATTGATTCCGCGAGGTTCTGAGGGCTGGACGCATCAGTAGGCATCTAAGTACGTCGATTAAGTAATAAAAAAGCCACCTAAATTTTTTAAGATTTTTGAAAAAAACGTAAGGGGAACCCCTTTGGTGTTTGTTGACCCCAAAAAATGAAAAGTGGAATTCGGCAGCTTCTTTCAGTGTTTCTTACGTATTTTGAACAGAAAATTCGAATGGCGCAGTCAGATTTATCGTAAGTATGATATTTTTTATTTTATTTGGCTTTAAACGTAACACATTCGGGGTCAATTTGACCTAAATTTGTTTCGCGATTTTACACAGTTCAGATTGATTCCGCGAGGTTCTGAGGGCTGGACGCATCAGTAGGCATCTAAGTACGTCGATTTAAGTAATAAAAAAGCCACCTAAATTTTTTAAGATTTTTGAAAAAAACGTAAGGTAAACCCCTTTGGTGTTTTTTGACCCCAAAAAATGAAAAGTGGAATTCGGCAGCTTCTTTCAGTGTTTCTTACGTATTTTGAACAGAAAATTCGAATGGCGCAGTCAGATTTCTCGTAAGTATGATATTTTTTATGTAATTTGGCTCTAAACGTAACACATTCGGGGTCAATTTGACCTAAATTTGTTTCGCGATTTTACACAGTTTAGATTGATTCCGCGAGGTTCTGAGGGCTGTATGCAGCAGTAGGCATCTAACTACGTCGATTTATGTAATAAAAAAGCCACCTAAATTTTTTAAGATTTTTGAAAAAAACGTAAGGTTAACCCCTTTGCTGTTTTTTGACCCCAAAAAAGAAAAGTGGAATTCGGCAGCTTCTTTCAGTGTTTCTTACGTATTTTGAACAGAAAATTCAAATGGCGCAGTCAGATTTCTCGTAAGTATGATATTTTTTATTTTATTTGGCTTTAAACGTAACACATTCGGGGTCAATTTGACCTAAATTTGTTTCGCGATTTTACACAGTTTAGATTGATTCCGCGAGGTTCTGAGGGCTGTATGCAGCAGTAGGCATCTAACTACGTCGATTTATGTAATAAAAAAGCCACCTAAATTTTTTAAGATTTTTGAAAAAAACGTAAGGTTAACCCCTTTGGTGTTTTTTGACCCCAAAAAATGAAAAGTGGAATTCGGCAGCTTCTTTCAGTGTTTCTTACGTATTTTGAACAGAAAATTCGAATGGCGCAGTCAGATTTCTCGTAAGTATGATATTTTTTATTTTATTTGGCTTTAAACGTAACACATTCGGGGTCAATTTGACCTAAATTTGTTTCGCGATTTTACACAGTTTAGATTGATTCCGCGAGGTTCTGAGGGCTGTATGCAGCAGTAGGCATCTAACTACGTCGATTTATGTAATAAAAAAGCCACTTAAAATTTTTAAGATTTTTGAAAAAAACGTAAGGTTAACCCCTTTGGTGTTTTTTGACCCCAAAAAATGAAAAGTGGAATTCGGCAGCTTCTTTCAGTGTTTCTTACGTATTTTGAACAGAAAATTCAAATGGCGCAGTCAGATTTCTCGTAAGTATGATATTTTTTATTTTATTTGGCTTTAAACGTAGCACATTCGGGGTCAATTTGACCTAAATTTGTTTCGCGATTTTACACAGTTTAGATTGATTCCGCGAGGTTCTGAGGGCTGGACGCATCAGTAGGCATCTAAGTACGTCGATTAAGTAATAAAAAAGCCACCTAAATTTTTTAAGATTTTTGAAAAAAACGTAAGGTTAACCCCTTTGGTGTTTTTTGACCCCAAAAAATGAAAAGTGGAATTCGCCAGCTTCTTTCAGTGTTTCTTACGTATTTTGAACAGAAAATTCGAATGGCGCAGTCAGATTTCTCGTAAGTATGATATTTTTTATTTTATTTGGCTTTAAACGTAACACATTCGGGGTCAATTTGACCTAAATTTGTTTCGCGACTTTACACAGTTTAGATTGATTCCGCGAGGTTCTGAGGGCTGTATGCAGCAGTAGGCATCTAACTACGTCGATTTATGTAATAAAAAAGCCACCTAAATTTTTTAAGATTTTTGAAAAAAACGTAAGGTTAACCCCATTGGTGTTTTTTGACCCCAAAAAATGAAAAGTGGAATTCGGCAGCTTCTTTCAGTGTTTCTTACGTATTTTGAACAGAAAATTCGAATGGCGCAGTCAGATTTCTCGTAAGTATGATATTTTTTATTTTATTTGGCTTTAAACGTAACACATTCGGGGTCAATTTGACCTAAATTTGTTTCGCGACTTTACACAGTTTAGATTGATTCCGCGAGGTTCTGAGGGCTGTATGCAGCAGTAGGCATCTAACTACGTCGATTTATGTAATAAAAAAGCCACCTAAATTTTTTAAGATTTTTGAAAAAAACGTAAGGTTAACCCCTTTGGTGTTTTTTGACCCCAAAAAATGAAAAGTGGAATTCGGCAGCTTCTTTCAGTGTTTCTTACGTATTTTGAACAGAAAATTCGAATGGCGCAGTCAGATTTCTCGTAAGTATGATATTTTTTATTTTATTTGGCTTTAAACGTAACACATTCGGGGTCAATTTGACCTAAATTTGTTTCGCGATTTTACACAGTTTAGATTGATTCCGCGAGGTTCTGAGGGCTGTATGCAGCAGTAGGCATCTAACTACGTCGATTTATGTAATAAAAAAGCCACCTAAATATTTTAAGATTTTTGAAAAAAACGTAAGGTTAACCCCTTTGGTGTTTTTTGACCCCAAAAAAGAAAAGTGGAATTCGGCAGCTTCTTTCAGTGTTTCTTACGTATTTTGAACAGAAAATTCAAATGGCGCAGTCAGATTTCTCGTAAGTATGATATTTTTTATTTTATTTGGCTTTAAACGTAACACATTCGGGGTCAATTTGACCTAAATTTGTTTCGCGATTTTACACAGTTTAGATTGATTCCGCGAGGTTCTGAGGGCTGGACGCATCAGTAGGCATCTAAGTACGTCGATTAAGTAATAAAAAAGCCACCTAAATTTTTTAAGATTTTTGAAAAAAACGTAAGGTTAACCCCTTTGGTGTTTTTTGACCCCAAAAAATGAAAAGTGGAATTCGCCAGCTTCTTTCAGTGTTTCTTACGTATTTTGAACAGAAAATTGGAATGGCGCAGTCAGATTTCTCGTAAGTATGATATTTTTTATTTTATTTGGCTTTAAACGTAACACATTCGGGGTCAATTTGACCTAAATTAGTTTCGCGATTTTACACAGTTTAGATTGATTCCGCGAGGTTCTGAGGGCTGGACGCATCAGTAGGCATCTAAGTACGTCGATTAAGTAATAAAAAAGCCACCTAAATTTTTTAAGATTTTTGAAAAAAACGTAAGGTTAACCCCTTTGGTGTTTTTTGACCCCAAAAAATGAAAAGTGGAATTCGCCAGCTTCTTTCAGTGTTTCTTACGTATTTTGAACAGAAAATTCGAATGGCGCAGTCAGATTTCTCGTAAGTATGATATTTTTTATTTTATTTGGCTTTAAACGTAACACATTCGGGGTCAATTTGACCTAAATTTGTTTCGCGATTTTACACAGTTTAGATTGATTCCGCGAGGTTCTGAGGGCTGTATGCAGCAGTAGGCATCTAATTACGTCGATTTATGTAATAAAAAAGCCACCTAAATTTTTTAAGATTTTTGAAAAAAACGTAAGGTTAACCCCTTTGGTGTTTTTTGACCCCAAAAAATGAAAAGTGGAATTCGGCAGCTTCTTTCAGTGCTTCTTACGTATTTTGAACAGAAAATTCGAATGGCGCAGTCAGATTTCTCGTAAGTATGATATTTTTTATTTTATTTGGCTTTAAACGTAACACATTCGGGGTCAATTTGACCTAAATTTGTTTCGCGATTTTACACAGTTTAGATTGATTCCGCGAGGTTCTGAGGGCTGGACGCATCAGTAGGCATCTAAGTACGTCGATTAAGTAATAAAAAAGCCACCTAAATTTTTTAAGATTTTTGAAAAAAACGTAAGGTTAACCCCTTTGGTGTTTTTTGACCCCAAAAAATGAAAAGTGGAATTCGGCAGCTTCTTTCAGTGCGTCTTACGTATTTTTGAGATTTTTGATAAAAACGTAAGGTTAACCCCTTTGGTGTTTTTTGACCCCAAAAAATGAAAAGTGGAATTCGCCAGCTTCTTTCAGTGTTTCTTACGTATTTTGAACAGAAAATTGGAATGGCGCAGTCAGATTTCTCGTAAGTATGATATTTTTTATTTTATTTGGCTTTAAACGTAACACATTCGGGGTCAATTTGACCTAAATTAGTTTCGCGATTTTACACAGTTTAGATTGATTCCGCGAGGTTCTGAGGGCTGGACGCATCAGTAGGCATCTAAGTACGTCGATTAAGTAATAAAAAAGCCACCTAAATTTTTTAAGATTTTTGAAAAAAACGTAAGGTTAACCCCTTTGGTGTTTTTTGACCCCAAAAAATGAAAAGTGGAATTCGCCAGCTTCTTTCAGTGTTTCTTACGTATTTTGAACAGAAAATTCGAATGGCGCAGTCAGATTTCTCGTAAGTATGATATTTTTTATTTTATTTGGCTTTAAACGTAACACATTCGGGGTCAATTTGACCTAAATTTGTTTCGCGATTTTACACAGTTTAGATTGATTCCGCGAGGTTCTGAGTGCTGTATGCAGCAGTAGGCATCTAACTACGTCGATTTATGTAATAAAAAAGCCACTTAAAATTTTTAAGATTTTTTAAAAAAACGTAAGGTTAACCCCTTTGGTGTTTTTTGACCCCAAAAAATGAAAAGTGGAATTCGGCAGCTTCTTTCAGTGTTTCTTACGTATTTTGAACAGAAAATTCGAATGGCGCAGTCAGATTTCTCGTGAGTATGATATTTTTTATTTTATTTGGCTTTAAACGTAACATATTCGGGGTCAATTTGACCTAAATTAGTTTCGCGATTTTACACAGTTTAGATTGATTCCGCGAGGTTCTGAGGGCTGTATGCAGCAGTAGGCATCTAACTACGTCGATTTATGTAATAAAAAAGCCACTTAAAATTTTTAAGATTTTTGAAAAAAACGTAAGGTTAACCCCTTTGGTGTTTTTTGACCCCAAAAAATGAAAAGTGGAATTCGGCAGCTTCTTTCAGTGTTTCTTACGTATTTTGAACAGAAAATTCGAATGGCGCAGTCAGATTTCTCGTAAGTATGATATTTTTTATTTTATTTGGCTTTTAACGTAGCACATTCGGGGTCAATTTGACCTAAATTTGTTTCGCGATTTTACACAGTTCAGATTGATTCCGCGAGGTTCTGAGGGCTGGACGCATCAGTAGGCATCTAAGTACGTCGATTTAAGTAATAAAAAAGCCACCTAAATTTTTTAAGATTTTTGAAAAAAACGTAAGGTTAACCCCTTTGGTGTTTTTTGACCCCAAAAAAGAAAAGTGGAATTCGGCAGCTTCTTTCAGTGTTTCTTACGTATTTTGAACAGAAAATTCGAATGGCGCAGTCAGATTTCTCGTAAGTATGATATTTTTTATTTTATTTGGCTTTAAACGTAACACATTCGGGGTCAATTTGACCTAAATTTGTTTCGCGATTTTACACAGTTTAGATTGATTCCGCGAGGTTCTGAGGGCTGTATGCAGCAGTAGGCATCTAACTACGTCGATTTATGTAATAAAAAAGCCACTTAAAATTTTTAATATTTTTGAAAAAAACGTAAGGTTAACCCCTTTGGTGTTTTTTGACCCCAAAAAAGAAAAGTGGAATTCGGCAGCTTCTTTCAGTGTTTCTTACGTATTTTGAACAGAAAATTCGAATGGCGCAGTCAGATTTCTCGTAAGTATGATATTTTTTATTTTATTTGGCTTTAAACGTAACACATTCGGGGTCAATGTGACCTAAATTTGTTTCGCGATTTTACACAGTTTAGATTGATTCCGCGAGGTTCTGAGGGCTGTATGCAGCAGTAGGCATCTAACTACGTCGATTTATGTAATAAAAAAGCCACTTAAAATTTTTAAGATTTTTGAAAAAAACGTAAGGTTAACCCCTTTGCTGTTTTTTGACCCCAAAAAAGAAAAGTGGAATTCGGCAGCTTCTTTCAGTGTTTCTTACGTATTTTGAACAGAAAATTCAAATGGCGCAGTCAGATTTCTCGTAAGTATGATATTTTTTATTTTATTTGGCTTTAAACGTAACACATTCGGGGTCAATTTGACCTAAATTTGTTTCGCGATTTTACACAGTTTAGATTGATTCCGCGAGGTTCTGAGGGCTGTATGCAGCAGTAGGCATCTAACTACATCGATTTATGTAATAAAAAAGCCACCTAAATTTTTTAAGATTTTTGAAAAAAACGTAAGGTTAACCCCTTTGGTGTTTTTTGACCCCAAAAAATGAAAAGTGGAATTCGCCAGCTTCTTTCAGTGTTTCTTATGTATTTTGAACAGAAAATTGGAATGGCGCAGTCAGATTTCTTGTAAGTATGATATTTTTTATTTTATTTGGCTTTAAACGTAGCACATTCGGGGTCAATTTGACCTAAATTTGTTTCGCGATTTTACACAGTTCAGATTGATTCCGCGAGGTTCTGAGGGCTGGACGCATCAGTAGGCATCTAAGTACGTCGATTTAAGTAATAAAAAAGCCACCTAAATTTTTTAAGATTTTTGAAAAAAACGTAAGGTTAACCCCTTTGGTGTTTTTTGACCCCAAAAAATGAAAAGTGGAATTCGGCAGCTTCTTTCAGTGTTTCTTACGTATTTTGAACAGAAAATTCGAATGGCGCAGTCAGATTTCTCGTAAGTATGATATTTTTTATTTTATTTGGCTTTAAACGTAACACATTCGGGGTCAATTTGACCTAAATTTGTTTCGCGATTTTACACAGTTTAGATTGATTCCGCGAGGTTCTGAGGGCTGTATGCAGCAGTAGGCATCTAACTACGTCGATTTATGTAATAAAAAAGCCACTTAAAATTTTTAAGATTTTTGAAAAAAACGTAAGGTTAACCCCTTTGGTGTTTTTTGACCCCAAAAAATGAAAAGTGGAATTCGGCAGCTTCTTTCAGTGTTTCTTACGTATTTTGAACAGAAAATTCAAATGGCGCAGTCAGATTTCTCGTAAGTATGATATTTTTTATTTTATTTGGCTTTAAACGTAGCACATTCGGGGTCAATTTGACCTAAATTTGTTTCGCGATTTTACACAGTTTAGATTGATTCCGCGAGGTTCTGAGGGCTGGACGCATCAGGAGGCATCTAAGTACGTCGATTAAGTAATAAAAAAGCCACCTAAATTTTTTAAGATTTTTGAAAAAAACGTAAGGTGAACCCCTTTGGTGTTTTTTGACCCCAAAAAATGAAAAGTGGAATTCGCCAGCTTCTTTCAGTGTTTCTTACGTATTTTGAACAGAAAATTCGAATGGCGCAGTCAGATTTCTCGTAAGTATGATATTTTTTATTTTATTTGGCTTTAAACGTAACACATTCGGGGTCAATTTGACCTAAATTTGTTTCGCGATTTTACACAGTTTAGATTGATTCCGCGAGGTTCTGAGGGTTGTATGCAGCAGTAGGCATCTAAGTACGTCGATTTAAGTAATAAAAAAGCCACCTAAATTTTTTAAGATTTTTGAAAAAAACGTAAGGTAAACCCCTTTGGTGTTTTTTGACCCCAAAAAATGAAAAGTGGAATTCGGCAGCTTCTTTCAGTGTTTCTTACGTATTTTGAACAGAAAATTCGAATGGCGCAGTCAGATTTCTCGTAAGTATGATATATTTTATTTTATTTGGCTCTAAACGTAACTCATTCGGGGTCAATTTGACCTAAATTTGTTTCGCGATTTTACACAGTTTAGATTGATTCCGCGAGGTTCTGAGGGCTGGACGCATCAGTAGGCATCTAAGTACGTCGATTAAGTAATAAAAAAGCCACCTAAATTTTTTAAGATTTTTGAAAAAAACGTAAGGTTAACCCCTTTGGTGTTTTTTGACCCCAAAAAATGAAAAGTGGAATTCGGCAGCTTCTTTCAGTGTTTCATACGTATTTTGAACAGAAAATTCGAATGGCGCAGTCAGATTTCTCGTAAGTATGATATTTTTTATTTTATTTGGCTTTTAACGTAGCACATTCGGGGTCAATTTGACCTAAATTTGTTTCGCGATTTTACACAGTTCAGATTGATTCCGCGAGGTTCTGAGGGCTGGACGCATCAGTAGGCATCTAAGTACGTCGATTTAAGTAATAAAAAAGCCACCTAAATTTTTTAAGATTTTTGAAAAAAACGTAAGGTTAACCCCTTTGGTGTTTTTTGACCCCAAAAAAGAAAAGTGGAATTCGGCAGCTTCTTTCAGTGTTTCTTACGTATTTTGAACAGAAAATTCGAATGGCGCAGTCAGATTTCTCGTAAGTATGATATTTTTTATTTTATTTGGCTTTAAACGTAACACATTCGGGGTCAATTTGACCTAAATTTGTTTCGCGATTTTACACAGTTTAGATTGATTCCGCGAGGTTCTGAGGGCTGTATGCAGCAGTAGGCATCTAACTACGTCGATTTATGTAATAAAAAAGCCACTTAAAATTTTTAATATTTTTGAAAAAAACGTAAGGTTAACCCCTTTGGTGTTTTTTGACCCCAAAAAAGAAAAGTGGAATTCGGCAGCTTCTTTCAGTGTTTCTTACGTATTTTGAACAGAAAATTCGAATGGCGCAGTCAGATTTCTCGTAAGTATGATATTTTTTATTTTATTTGGCTTTAAACGTAACACATTCGGGGTCAATTTGACCTAAATTTGTTTCGCGATTTTACACAGTTTAGATTGATTCCGCGAGGTTCTGAGGGTTGTATGCAGCAGTAGGCATCTAAGTACGTCGATTTAAGTAATAAAAAAGCCACCTAAATTTTTTAAGATTTTTGAAAAAAACGTAAGGTTAACCCCTTTGGTGTTTTTTGACCCCAAAAAATGAAAAGTGGAATTCGGCAGCTTCTTTCAGTGTTTCTTACGTATTTTGAACAGAAAATTCGAATGGCGCAGTCAGATTTCTCGTAAGTATGATATTTTTTATTTTATTTGGCTTTAAACGTAACACATTCGGGGTCAATTTGACCTAAATTTGTTTCGCGATTTTACACAGTTTAGATTGATTCCGCGAGGTTCTGAGGGCTGGCCGCATCAGTAGGCATCTAAGTACGTCGATTTAAGTAATAAAAAAGCCACCTAAATTTTTTAAGATTTTTGAAAAAAACGTAAGGTTAACCCCTTTGGTGTTTTTTGACCCCAAAAAAGAAAAGTGGAATTCGGCAGCTTCTTTCAGTGTTTCTTACGTATTTTGAACAGAAAATTCGAATGGCGCAGTCAGATTTCTCGTAAGTATGATATTTTTTATTTTATTTGGCTTTAAACGTAACACATTCGGGGTCAATGTGACCTAAATTTGTTTCGCGATTTTACACAGTTTAGATTGATTCCGCGAGGTTCTGAGGGCTGTATGCAGCAGTAGGCATCTAACTACGTCGATTTATGTAATAAAAAAGCCACTTAAAATTTTTAAGATTTTTGAAAAAAACGTAAGGTTACCCCTTTGGTGTTTTTTGACCCCAAAAAATGAAAAGTGGAATTCGGCAGCTTCTTTCAGTATTTCTTACGTATTTTGAACAGAAAATTCGAATGGCGCAGTCAGATTTCTCGTAAGTATGATATTTTTTATTTTATTTGGCTTTAAACGTAACACATTCGGGGTCAATTTGACCTAAATTTGTTTCGCGATTTTACACAGTTTAGATTGATTCCGCGAGGTTCTGAGGGCTGTATGCAGCAGTAGGCATCTAACTACGTCGATTTATGTAATAAAAAAGCCACTTAAAGTTTTTAAGATTTTTGAAAAAAACGTAAGGTTAACCCCTTTGGTGTTTTTTGACCCCAAAAAATGAAAAGTGGAATTCGGCAGCTTCTTTCAGTGTTTCTTACGTATTTTGAACAGAAAATTCGAATGGCGCAGTCAGATTTCTCGTAAGTATGATATTTTTTATTTTATTTGGCTTTAAACGTAACACATTCGGGGTCAATTTGACCTAAATTTGTTTCGCGATTTTACACAGTTTAGATTGATTCCGCGAGGTTCTGAGGGCTGGACGCATCAGTACGTCGATTTAAGTAATAAAAAAGCCACCTAAATTTTTTAAGATTTTTGAAAAAAACGTAAGGTTAACCCCTTTGGTGTTTTTTGACCCCAAAAAATGAAAAGTGGAATTCGGCAGCTTCTTTCAGTGTTTCTTACGTATTTTGAACAGAAAATTCGAATGGCGCAGTCAGATTTCTCGTAAGTATGATATTTTTTATTTTATTTGGCTTTAAACGTAACACATTCGGGGTCAATTTGACCTAAATTTGTTTCGCGATTTTACACAGTTTAGATTGATTCCGCGAGGTTCTGAGGGCTGTATGCAGCAGTAGGCATCTAACTACGTCGATTTATGTAATAAAAAAGCCACTTAAAATTTTTAATATTTTTGAAAAAAACGTAAGGTTAACCCCTTTGGTGTTTTTTGACCCCAAAAAAGAAAAGTGGAATTCGGCAGCTTCTTTCAGTGTTTCTTACGTATTTTGAACAGAAAATTCGAATGGCGCAGTCAGATTTCTCGTAAGTATGATATTTTTTATTTTATTTGGCTTTAAACGTAACACATTCGGGGTCAATTTGACCTAAATTTGTTTCGCGATTTTACACAGTTTAGATTGATTCCGCGAGGTTCTGAGGGCTGTATGCAGCAGTAGGCATCTAACTACGTCGATTTATGTAATAAAAAAGCCACCTAAATTTTTTAAGATTTTTGAAAAAAACGTAAGGTTAACCCCTTTGGTGTTTTTTGACCCCAAAAAATGAAAAGTGGAATTCGGCAGCTTCTTTCAGTGCTTCTTACGTATTTTGAACAGAAAATTCGAATGGCGCAGTCAGATTTCTCGTAAGTATGATATTTTTTATTTTATTTGGCTTTAAACGTAACACATTCGGGGTCAATTTGACCTAAATTAGTTTCGCGATTTTACACAGTTTAGATTGATTCCGCGAGGTTCTGAGGGCTGGACGCATCAGTAGGCATCTAAGTACGTCGATTTAAGTAATAAAAAAGCCACCTAAATTTTTTAAGATTTTTGAAAAAAACGTAAGGTTAACCCCTTTGGTGTTTTTTGACCCCAAAAAATGAAAAGTGGAATTCGGCAGCTTCTTTCAGTGTTTCTTACGTATTTTAAACAGAAAATTCGAATGGCGCAGTCAGATTTCTCGTAAGTATGATATTTTTTATTTTATTTGGCTTTAAACGTAACACATTCGGGGTCAATTTGACCTAAATTTGTTTCGCGATTTTACACAGTTTAGATTGATTCCGCGAGGTTCTGAGGGCTGGACGCATCAGTAGGCATCTAAGTCGTCGATTTAAGTAATAAAAAAGCCACCTAAATTTTTTAAGATTTTTGAAAAAAACGTAAGGTTAACCCCTTTGGTGTTTTTTGACCCCAAAAAATGAAAAGTGGAATTCGGCAGCTTCTTTCAGTGTTTCTTACGTATTTTGAACAGAAAATTCGAATGGCGCAGTCAGATTTCTCGTAAGTATGATATTTTTTATTTTATTTGGCTTTAAACGTAACACATTCGGGGTCAATTTGACCTAAATTAGTTTCGCGATTTTACACAGTTTAGATTGATTCCGCGAGGTTCTGAGGGCTGGACGCATCAGTAGGCATCTAAGTACGTCGATTTAAGTAATAAAAAAGCCACCTAAATTTTTTAAGATTTTTGAAAAAAACGTAAGGTTAACCCCTTTGGTGTTTTTTGACCCCAAAAAATGAAAAGTGGAATTCGGCAGCTTCTTTCAGTGTTTCTTACGTATTTTAAACAGAAAATTCGAATGGCGCAGTCAGATTTCTCGTAAGTATGATATTTTTTATTTTATTTGGCTTTAAACGTAACACATTCGGGGTCAATTTGACCTAAATTTGTTTCGCGATTTTACACAGTTTAGATTGATTCCGCGAGGTTCTGAGGGCTGTATGCAGCAGTAGGCATCTAACTACGTCGATTTATGTAATAAAAAAGCCACTTAAAATTTTTAATATTTTTGAAAAAAACGTAAGGTTAACCCCTTTGGTGTTTTTTGACCCCAAAAAAGAAAAGTGGAATTCGGCAGCTTCTTTCAGTGTTTCTTACGTATTTTGAACAGAAAATTCGAATGGCGCAGTCAGATTTCTCGTAAGTATGATATTTTTTATTTTATTTGGCTTTAAACGTAACACATTCGGGGTCAATTTGACCTAAATTTGTTTCGCGATTTTACACAGTTTAGATTGATTCCGCGAGGTTCTGAGGGCTGTATGCAGCAGTAGGCATCTAACTACGTCGATTTATGTAATAAAAAAGCCACCTAAATTTTTTAAGATTTTTGAAAAAAACGTAAGGTTAACCCCTTTGGTGTTTTTTGACCCCAAAAAATGAAAAGTGGAATTCGGCAGCTTCTTTCAGTGCTTCTTACGTATTTTGAACAGAAAATTCGAATGGCGCAGTCAGATTTCTCGTAAGTATGATATTTTTTATTTTATTTGGCTTTAAACGTAACACATTCGGGGTCAATTTGACCTAAATTAGTTTCGCGATTTTACACAGTTTAGATTGATTCCGCGAGGTTCTGAGGGCTGGACGCATCAGTAGGCATCTAAGTACGTCGATTTAAGTAATAAAAAAGCCACCTAAATTTTTTAAGATTTTTGAAAAAAACGTAAGGTTAACCCCTTTGGTGTTTTTTGACCCCAAAAAATGAAAAGTGGAATTCGGCAGCTTCTTTCAGTGTTTCTTACGTATTTTAAACAGAAAATTCGAATGGCGCAGTCAGATTTCTCGTAAGTATGATATTTTTTATTTTATTTGGCTTTAAACGTAACACATTCGGGGTCAATTTGACCTAAATTTGTTTCGCGATTTTACACAGTTTAGATTGATTCCGCGAGGTTCTGAGGGCTGGACGCATCAGTAGGCATCTAAGTCGTCGATTTAAGTAATAAAAAAGCCACCTAAATTTTTTAAGATTTTTGAAAAAAACGTAAGGTTAACCCCTTTGGTGTTTTTTGACCCCAAAAAATGAAAAGTGGAATTCGGCAGCTTCTTTCAGTGTTTCTTACGTATTTTGAACAGAAAATTCGAATGGCGCAGTCAGATTTCTCGTAAGTATGATATTTTTTATTTTATTTGGCTTTAAACGTAACACATTCGGGGTCAATTTGACCTAAATTAGTTTCGCGATTTTACACAGTTTAGATTGATTCCGCGAGGTTCTGAGGGCTGGACGCATCAGTAGGCATCTAAGTACGTCGATTTAAGTAATAAAAAAGCCACCTAAATTTTTTAAGATTTTTGAAAAAAACGTAAGGTTAACCCCTTTGGTGTTTTTTGACCCCAAAAAATGAAAAGTGGAATTCGGCAGCTTCTTTCAGTGTTTCTTACGTATTTTAAACAGAAAATTCGAATGGCGCAGTCAGATTTCTCGTAAGTATGATATTTTTTATTTTATTTGGCTTTAAACGTAACACATTCGGGGTCAATTTGACCTAAATTTGTTTCGCGATTTTACACAGTTTAGATTGATTCCGCGAGGTTCTGAGGGCTGTATGCAGCAGTAGGCATCTAACTACGTCGATTTATGTAATAAAAAAGCCACTTAAAATTTTTAAGATTTTTGAAAAAAACGTAAGGTTAACCCCTTTGGTGTTTTTTGACCCCAAAAAATGAAAAGTGGAATTCGCCAGCTTCTTTCAGTGTTTCTTACGTATTTTGAACAGAAAATTCGAATGGCGCAGTCAGATTTCTCGTAAGTATGATATTTTTTATTTTATTTGGCTTTAAACGTAACACATTCGGGGTCAATTTGACCTAAATTTGTTTCGCGATTTTACACAGTTTAGATTGATTCCGCGAGGTTCTGAGGGCTGTATGCAGCAGTAGGCATCTAACTACGTCGATTTATGTAATAAAAAAGCCACTTAAAATTTTTAAGATTTTTGAAAAAACGCCCCCTTTGCTGTTTTTTGACCCCAAAAAAGAAAAGTGGAATTCGGCAGCTTCTTTCAGTGTTTCTTACGTATTTTAAACAGAAAATTCGAATGGCGCAGTCAGATTTCTCGTAAGTATGATATTTTTTATTTTATTTGGCTTTAAACGTAACACATTCGGGGTCAATTTGACCTAAATTTGTTTCGCGATTTTACACAGTTTAGATTGATTCCGCGAGGTTCTGAGGGCTGTATGCAGCAGTAGGCATCTAACTATGTCGATTTATGTAATAAAAAAGCCACCTAAATTTTTTAAGATTTTTGAAAAAAACGTAAGGTTAACCCCTTTGGTGTTTTTTGACCCCAAAAAAGAAAAGTGGAATTCGGCAGGTTCTTTCAGTGTTTCTTACGTATTTTGAACAGAAAATTCAAATGGCGCAGTCAGATTTCTCGTAAGTATGATATTTTTTATTTTATTTGGCTTTAAACGTAACACATTCGGGGTCAATTTGACCTAAATTTGTCTCGCGATTTTACACAGTTTAGATTGATTCCGCGAGGTTCTGAGGGCTGTATGCAGCAGTAGGCATCTAACTACGTCGATTTATGTAATAAAAAAGCCACCTAAATTTTTTAAGATTTTTGAAAAAAACGTAAGGTTAACCCCTTTGGTGTTTTTTGACCCCAAAAAAGAAAAGTGGAATTCGGCAGCTTCTTTCAGTGTTTCTTACGTATTTTGAACAGAAAATTCAAATGGCGCAGTCAGATTTCTCGTAAGTATGATATTTTTTATTTTATTTGGCTTTAAACGTAACACATTCGGGGTCAATTTGACCTAAATTTGTTTCGCGATTTTACACAGTTTAGATTGATTCCGCGAGGTTCTGAGGGCTGGACGCATCAGTAGGCATCTAAGTACGTCGATTTAAGTAATAAAAAAGCCACCTAAATTTTTTAAGATTTTTGAAAAAAACGTAAGGTGTTTTTTGACCCCAAAAAATGAAAAGTGGAATTCGGCAGCTTCTTTCAGTGTTTCTTACGTATTTTGAACAGAGAATTCGAATGGCGCAGTCAGATTTCTCGTAAGTATGATATTTTTTATTTTATTTGGCTTTAAACGTAACACATTCGGGGTCAATTTGACCTAAATTTGTTTCGCGATTTTACACAGTTTAGATTGATTCCGCGAGGTTCTGAGGGCTGGACGCATCAGTAGGCATCTAAGTACGTCGATTTAAGTAATAAAAAAGCCACCTAAATTTTTTAAGATTTTTGAAAAAAACGTAAGGTTAACCCCTTTGGTGTTTTTTGACCCCAAAAAATGAAAAGTGGAATTCGGCAGCTTCTTTCAGTGTTTCTTACGTATTTTAAACAGAAAATTCGAATGGCGCAGTCAGATTTCTCGTAAGTATGATATTTTTTATTTTATTTGGCTTTAAACGTAACACATTCGGGGTCAATTTGACCTAAATTTGTTTCGCGATTTTACACAGTTTAGATTGATTCCGCGAGGTTCTGAGGGCTGGACGCATCAGTAGGCATCGAAGTACGTCGATTTAAGTAATAAAAAAGCCACCTAAATTTTTTAAGATTTTTGAAAAAAACGTAAGGTTAACCCCTTTGGTGTTTTTTGACCCCAAAAAATGAAAAGTGGAATTCGGCAGCTTCTTTCAGTGTTTCTTACGTATTTTAAACAGAAAATTCGAATGGCGCAGTCAGATTTCTCGTAAGTATGATATTTTTTATTTTATTTGGCTTTAAACGTAACACATTCGGGGTCAATTTGACCTAAATTTGTCTCGCGATTTTACACAGTTTAGATTGATTCCGCGAGGTTCTGAGGGCTGTATGCAGCAGTAGGCATCTAACTACGTCGATTTATGTAATAAAAAAGCCACCTAAATTTTTTAAGATTTTTGAAAAAAACGTAAGGTTAACCCCTTTGGTGTTTTTTGACCCCAAAAAAGAAAAGTGGAATTCGGCAGGTTCTTTCAGTGTTTCTTACGTATTTTGAACAGAAAATTCAAATGGCGCAGTCAGATTTCTCGTAAGTATGATATTTTTTATTTTATTTGGCTTTAAACGTAACACATTCGGGGTCAATTTGACCTAAATTTGTCTCGCGATTTTACACAGTTTAGATTGATTCCGCGAGGTTCTGAGGGCTGTATGCAGCAGTAGGCATCTAACTACGTCGATTTATGTAATAAAAAAGCCACCTAAATTTTTTAAGATTTTTGAAAAAAACGTAAGGTTAACCCCTTTGGTGTTTTTTGACCCCAAAAAATGAAAAGTGGAATTCGGCAGCTTCTTTCAGTGTTTCTTACGTATTTTAAACAGAAAATTCGAATGGCGCAGTCAGATTTCTCGTAAGTATGATATTTTTTATTTTATTTGGCTTTAAACGTAACACATTCGGGGTCAATTTGACCTAAATTTGTTTCGCGATTTTACACAGTTTAGATTGATTCCGCGAGGTTCTGAGGGCTGGACGCATCAGTAGGCATCTAAGTACGTCGATTTAAGTAATAAAAAAGCCACCTAAATTTTTTAAGATTTTTGAAAAAAACGTAAGGTTAACCCCTTTGGTGTTTTTTGACCCCAAAAAATGAAAAGTGGAATTCGGCAGCTTCTTTCAGTGTTTCTTACGTATTTTGAACAGAAAATTCGAATGGCGCAGTCAGATTTCTCGTAAGTATGATATTTTTTATTTTATTTGGCTTTAAACGTAACACATTCGGGGTCAATTTGACCTAAATTTGTTTCGCGATTTTACACAGTTTAGATTGATTCCGCGAGGTTCTGAGGGCTGTATGCAGCAGTAGGCATCTAACTACGTCGATTTATGTAATAAAAAAGCCACCTAAATTTTTTAAGATTTTTGAAAAAAACGTAAGGTTAACCCCTTTGGTGTTTTTTGACCCCAAAAAATGAAAAGTGGAATTCGGCAGCTTCTTTCAGTGCTTCTTACGTATTTTGAACAGAAAATTCGAATGGCGCAGTCAGATTTCTCGTAAGTATGATATTTTTTATTTTATTTGGCTTTAAACGTAACACATTCGGGGTCAATTTGACCTAAATTTGTTTCGCGATTTTACACAGTTTAGATTGATTCCGCGAGGTTCTGAGGGCTGTATGCAGCAGTAGGCATCTAACTACGTCGATTTATGTAATAAAAAAGCCACCTAAATTTTTTAAGATTTTTGAAAAAAACGTAAGGTTAACCCCTTTGCTGTTTTTTGACCCCAAAAAAGAAAAGTGGAATTCGGCAGCTTCTTTCAGTGTTTCTTACGTATTTTGAACAGAAAATTCAAATGGCGCAGTCAGATTTCTCGTAAGTATGATATTTTTTATTTTATTTGGCTTTAAACGTAACACATTCGGGGTCAATTTGACCTAAATTTGTTTCGCGATTTTACACAGTTTAGATTGATTCCGCGAGGTTCTGAGGGCTGTATGCAGCAGTAGGCATCTAACTACGTCGATTTATGTAATAAAAAAGCCACCTAAATTTTTTAAGATTTTTGAAAAAAACGTAAGGTTAACCCCTTTGCTGTTTTTTGACCCCAAAAAAGAAAAGTGGAATTCGGCAGCTTCTTTCAGTGTTTCTTACGTATTTTGAACAGAAAATTCAAATGGCGCAGTCAGATTTCTCGTAAGTATGATATTTTTTATTTTATTTGGCTTTAAACGTAACACATTCGGGGTCAATTTGACCTAAATTTGTTTCGCGATTTTACACAGTTTAGATTGATTCCGCGAGGTTCTGAGGGCTGTATGCAGCAGTAGGCATCTAACTACGTCGATTTATGTAATAAAAAAGCCACCTAAATTTTTTAAGATTTTTGAAAAAAACGTAAGGTTAACCCCTTTGCTGTTTTTTGACCCCAAAAAAGAAAAGTGGAATTCGGCAGCTTCTTTCAGTGTTTCTTACGTATTTTGAACAGAAAATTCAAATGGCGCAGTCAGATTTCTCGTAAGTATGATATTTTTTATTTTATTTGGCTTTAAACGTAACACATTCGGGGTCAATTTGACCTAAATTTGTTTCGCGATTTTACACAGTTTAGATTGATTCCGCGAGGTTCTGAGGGCTGTATGCAGCAGTAGGCATCTAACTATGTCGATTTATGTAATAAAAAAGCCACCTAAATTTTTTAAGATTTTTGAAAAAAACGTAAGGTTAACCCCTTTGGTGTTTTTTGACCCCAAAAAAGAAAAGTGGAATTCGGCAGGTTCTTTCAGTGTTTCTTACGTATTTTGAACAGAAAATTCAAATGGCGCAGTCAGATTTCTCGTAAGTATGATATTTTTTATTTTATTTGGCTTTAAACGTAACACATTCGGGGTCAATTTGACCTAAATTTGTCTCGCGATTTTACACAGTTTAGATTGATTCCGCGAGGTTCTGAGGGCTGTATGCAGCAGTAGGCATCTAACTACGTCGATTTATGTAATAAAAAAGCCACCTAAATTTTTTAAGATTTTTGAAAAAAACGTAAGGTTAACCCCTTTGGTGTTTTTTGACCCCAAAAAAGAAAAGTGGAATTCGGCAGCTTCTTTCAGTGTTTCTTACGTATTTTGAACAGAAAATTCAAATGGCGCAGTCAGATTTCTCGTAAGTATGATATTTTTTATTTTATTTGGCTTTAAACGTAACACATTCGGGGTCAATTTGACCTAAATTTGTTTCGCGATTTTACACAGTTTAGATTGATTCCGCGAGGTTCTGAGGGCTGGACGCATCAGTAGGCATCTAAGTACGTCGATTTAAGTAATAAAAAAGCCACCTAAATTTTTTAAGATTTTTGAAAAAAACGTAAGGTGTTTTTTGACCCCAAAAAATGAAAAGTGGAATTCGGCAGCTTCTTTCAGTGTTTCTTACGTATTTTGAACAGAGAATTCGAATGGCGCAGTCAGATTTCTCGTAAGTATGATATTTTTTATTTTATTTGGCTTTAAACGTAACACATTCGGGGTCAATTTGACCTAAATTTGTTTCGCGATTTTACACAGTTTAGATTGATTCCGCGAGGTTCTGAGGGCTGGACGCATCAGTAGGCATCTAAGTACGTCGATTTAAGTAATAAAAAAGCCACCTAAATTTTTTAAGATTTTTGAAAAAAACGTAAGGTTAACCCCTTTGGTGTTTTTTGACCCCAAAAAATGAAAAGTGGAATTCGGCAGCTTCTTTCAGTGTTTCTTACGTATTTTAAACAGAAAATTCGAATGGCGCAGTCAGATTTCTCGTAAGTATGATATTTTTTATTTTATTTGGCTTTAAACGTAACACATTCGGGGTCAATTTGACCTAAATTTGTTTCGCGATTTTACACAGTTTAGATTGATTCCGCGAGGTTCTGAGGGCTGGACGCATCAGTAGGCATCGAAGTACGTCGATTTAAGTAATAAAAAAGCCACCTAAATTTTTTAAGATTTTTGAAAAAAACGTAAGGTTAACCCCTTTGGTGTTTTTTGACCCCAAAAAATGAAAAGTGGAATTCGGCAGCTTCTTTCAGTGTTTCTTACGTATTTTAAACAGAAAATTCGAATGGCGCAGTCAGATTTCTCGTAAGTATGATATTTTTTATTTTATTTGGCTTTAAACGTAACACATTCGGGGTCAATTTGACCTAAATTTGTTTCGCGATTTTACACAGTTTAGATTGATTCCGCGAGGTTCTGAGGGCTGGACGCATCAGTAGGCATCTAAGTACGTCGATTTAAGTAATAAAAAAGCCACCTAAATTTTTTAAGATTTTTGAAAAAAACGTAAGGTTAACCCCTTTGGTGTTTTTTGACCCCAAAAAATGAAAAGTGGAATTCGGCAGCTTCTTTCAGTGTTTCTTACGTATTTTAAACAGAAAATTCGAATGGCGCAGTCAGATTTCTCGTAAGTATGATATTTTTTATTTTATTTGGCTTTAAACGTAACACATTCGGGGTCAATTTGACCTAAATTTGTTTCGCGATTTTACACAGTTTAGATTGATTCCGCGAGGTTCTGAGGGCTGGACGCATCAGTAGGCATCGAAGTACGTCGATTTAAGTAATAAAAAAGCCACCTAAATTTTTTAAGATTTTTGAAAAAAACGTAAGGTTAACCCCTTTGGTGTTTTTTGACCCCAAAAAATGAAAAGTGGAATTCGGCAGCTTCTTTCAGTGTTTCTTACGTATTTTAAACAGAAAATTCGAATGGCGCAGTCAGATTTCTCGTAAGTATGATATTTTTTATTTTATTTGGCTTTAAACGTAACACATTCGGGGTCAATTTGACCTAAATTTGTTTCGCGATTTTACACAGTTTAGATTGATTCCGCGAGGTTCTGAGGGCTGGACGCATCAGTAGGCATCTAAGTACGTCGATTTAAGTAATAAAAAAGCCACCTAAATTTTTTAAGATTTTTGAAAAAAACGTAAGGTTAACCCCTTTGGTGTTTTTTGACCCCAAAAAATGAAAAGTGGAATTCGGCAGCTTCTTTCAGTGTTTCTTACGTATTTTGAACAGAAAATTCGAATGGCGCAGTCAGATTTCTCGTAAGTATGATATTTTTTATTTTATTTGGCTTTAAACGTAACACATTCGGGGTCAATTTGACCTAAATTTGTTTCGCGATTTTACACAGTTTAGATTGATTCCGCGAGGTTCTGAGGGCTGTATGCAGCAGTAGGCATCTAACTACGTCGATTTATGTAATAAAAAAGCCACCTAAATTTTTTAAGATTTTTGAAAAAAACGTAAGGTTAACCCCTTTGGTGTTTTTTGACCCCAAAAAATGAAAAGTGGAATTCGGCAGCTTCTTTCAGTGCTTCTTACGTATTTTGAACAGAAAATTCGAATGGCGCAGTCAGATTTCTCGTAAGTATGATATTTTTTATTTTATTTGGCTTTAAACGTAACACATTCGGGGTCAATTTGACCTAAATTTGTTTCGCGATTTTACACAGTTTAGATTGATTCCGCGAGGTTCTGAGGGCTGTATGCAGCAGTAGGCATCTAACTACGTCGATTTATGTAATAAAAAAGCCACCTAAATTTTTTAAGATTTTTGAAAAAAACGTAAGGTTAACCCCTTTGCTGTTTTTTGACCCCAAAAAAGAAAAGTGGAATTCGGCAGCTTCTTTCAGTGTTTCTTACGTATTTTGAACAGAAAATTCAAATGGCGCAGTCAGATTTCTCGTAAGTATGATATTTTTTATTTTATTTGGCTTTAAACGTAACACATTCGGGGTCAATTTGACCTAAATTTGTTTCGCGATTTTACACAGTTTAGATTGATTCCGCGAGGTTCTGAGGGCTGTATGCAGCAGTAGGCATCTAACTACGTCGATTTATGTAATAAAAAAGCCACCTAAATTTTTTAAGATTTTTGAAAAAAACGTAAGGTTAACCCCTTTGCTGTTTTTTGACCCCAAAAAAGAAAAGTGGAATTCGGCAGCTTCTTTCAGTGTTTCTTACGTATTTTGAACAGAAAATTCAAATGGCGCAGTCAGATTTCTCGTAAGTATGATATTTTTTATTTTATTTGGCTTTAAACGTAACACATTCGGGGTCAATTTGACCTAAATTTGTTTCGCGATTTTACACAGTTTAGATTGATTCCGCGAGGTTCTGAGGGCTGTATGCAGCAGTAGGCATCTAACTACGTCGATTTATGTAATAAAAAAGCCACCTAAATTTTTTAAGATTTTTGAAAAAAACGTAAGGTTAACCCCTTTGCTGTTTTTTGACCCCAAAAAAGAAAAGTGGAATTCGGCAGCTTCTTTCAGTGTTTCTTACGTATTTTGAACAGAAAATTCAAATGGCGCAGTCAGATTTCTCGTAAGTATGATATTTTTTATTTTATTTGGCTTTAAACGTAACACATTCGGGGTCAATTTGACCTAAATTTGTTTCGCGATTTTACACAGTTTAGATTGATTCCGCGAGGTTCTGAGGGCTGTATGCAGCAGTAGGCATCTAACTACGTCGATTTATGTAATAAAAAAGCCACCTAAATTTTTTAAGATTTTTGAAAAAAACGTAAGGTTAACCCCTTTGGTGTTTTTTGACCCCAAAAAATGAAAAGTGGAATTCGGCAGCTTCTTTCAGTGTTTCTTACGTATTTTGAACAGAAAATTCGAATGGCGCAGTCAGATTTCTCGTAAGTATGATATTTTTTATTTTATTTGGCTTTAAACGTAACACATTCGGGGTCAATTTGACCTAAATTTGTTTCGCGATTTTACACAGTTTAGATTGATTCCGCGAGGTTCTGAGGGCTGTATGCAGCAGTAGGCATCTAACTACGTCGATTTATGTAATAAAAAAGCCACCTAAATTTTTTAAGATTTTTGAAAAAAACGTAAGGTTAACCCCTTTGGTGTTTTTTGACCCCAAAAAAGAAAAGTGGAATTCGGCAGCTTCTTTCAGTGTTTCTTACGTATTTTGAACAGAAAATTCAAATGGCGCAGTCAGATTTCTCGTAAGTATGATATTTTTTATTTTATTTGGCTTTAAACGTAACACATTCGGGGTCAATTTGACCTAAATTTGTTTCGCGATTTTACACAGTTTAGATTGATTCCGCGAGGTTCTGAGGGCTGTATGCAGCAGTAGGCATCTAACTACGTCGATTTATGTAATAAAAAAGCCACCTAAATTTTTTAAGATTTTTGAAAAAAACGTAAGGTTAACCCCTTTGCTGTTTTTTGACCCCAAAAAAGAAAAGTGGAATTCGGCAGCTTCTTTCAGTGTTTCTTACGTATTTTGAACAGAAAATTCAAATGGCGCAGTCAGATTTCTCGTAAGTATGATATTTTTTATTTTATTTGGCTTTAAACGTAACACATTCGGGGTCAATTTGACCTAAATTTGTTTCGCAATTTTACACAGTTTAGATTGATTCCGCGAGGTTCTGAGGGCTGGACGCATCAGTAGGCATCTAAGTACGTCGATTAAGTAATAAAAAAGCCACCTAAATTTTTTAAGATTTTTGAAAAAAACGTAAGGTTAACCCCTTTGGTGTTTTTTGACCCCAAAAAATGAAAAGTGGAATTCGGCAGCTTCTTTCAGTGCGTCTTACGTATTTTTGAGATTTTTGATAAAAACGTAAGGTTAACCCCTTTGGTGTTTTTTGACCCCAAAAAATGAAAAGTGGAATTCGCCAGCTTCTTTCAGTGTTTCTTACGTATTTTGAACAGAAAATTCGAATGGCGCAGTCAGATTTCTCGTAAGTATGATATTTTTTATTTTATTTGGCTTTAAACGTAACACATTCGGGGTCAATTTGACCTAAATTTGTTTCGCGATTTTACACAGTTTAGATTGATTCCGCGAGGTTCTGAGTGCTGTATGCAGCAGTAGGCATCTAACTACGTCGATTTATGTAATAAAAAAGCCACTTAAAATTTTTAAGATTTTTTAAAAAAACGTAAGGTTAACCCCTTTGGTGTTTTTTGACCCCAAAAAATGAAAAGTGGAATTCGGCAGCTTCTTTCAGTGTTTCTTACGTATTTTGAACAGAAAATTCGAATGGCGCAGTCAGATTTCTCGTGAGTATGATATTTTTTATTTTATTTGGCTTTAAACGTAACACATTCGGGGTCAATTTGACCTAAATTAGTTTCGCGATTTTACACAGTTTAGATTGATTCCGCGAGGTTCTGAGGGCTGTATGCAGCAGTAGGCATCTAACTACGTCGATTTATGTAATAAAAAAGCCACTTAAAATTTTTAAGATTTTTGAAAAAAACGTAAGGTTAACCCCTTTGGTGTTTTTTGACCCCAAAAAATGAAAAGTGGAATTCGGCAGCTTCTTTCAGTGTTTCTTACGTATTTTGAACAGAAAATTCGAATGGCGCAGTCAGATTTCTCGTAAGTATGATATTTTTTATTTTATTTGGCTTTAAACGTAACACATTCGGGGTCAATTTGACCTAAATTTGTTTCGCGATTTTACACAGTTTAGATTGATTCCGCGAGGTTCTGAGGGTTGTATGCAGCAGTAGGCATCTAAGTACGTCGATTTAAGTAATAAAAAAGCCACCTAAATTTTTTAAGATTTTTGAAAAAAACGTAAGGTAAACCCCTTTGGTGTTTTTTGACCCCAAAAAATGAAAAGTGGAATTCGGCAGCTTCTTTCAGTGTTTCTTACGTATTTTGAACAGAAAATTCGAATGGCGCAGTCAGATTTCTCGTAAGTATGATATTTTTTATTTTATTTGGCTCTAAACGTAACTCATTCGGGGTCAATTTGACCTAAATTTGTTTCGCGATTTTACACAGTTTAGATTGATTCCGCGAGGTTCTGAGGGCTGGACGCATCAGTAGGCATCTAAGTACGTCGATTAAGTAATAAAAAAGCCACCTAAATTTTTTAAGATTTTTGAAAAAAACGTAAGGTTAACCCCTTTGGTGTTTTTTGACCCCAAAAAATGAAAAGTGGAATTCGGCAGCTTCTTTCAGTGTTTCTTACGTATTTTGAACAGAAAATTCGAATGGCGCAGTCAGATTTCTCGTAAGTATGATATTTTTTATTTTATTTGGCTTTTAACGTAGCACATTCGGGGTCAATTTGACCTAAATTTGTTTCGCGATTTTACACAGTTCAGATTGATTCCGCGAGGTTCTGAGGGCTGGACGCATCAGTAGGCATCTAAGTACGTCGATTTAAGTAATAAAAAAGCCACCTAAATTTTTTAAGATTTTTGAAAAAAACGTAAGGTTAACCCCTTTGGTGTTTTTTGACCCCAAAAAAGAAAAGTGGAATTCGGCAGCTTCTTTCAGTGTTTCTTACGTATTTTGAACAGAAAATTCGAATGGCGCAGTCAGATTTCTCGTAAGTATGATATTTTTTATTTTATTTGGCTTTAAACGTAACACATTCGGGGTCAATTTGACCTAAATTTGTTTCGCGATTTTACACAGTTTAGATTGATTCCGCGAGGTTCTGAGGGCTGTATGCAGCAGTAGGCATCTAACTACGTCGATTTATGTAATAAAAAAGCCACTTAAAATTTTTAATATTTTTGAAAAAAACGTAAGGTTAACCCCTTTGGTGTTTTTTGACCCCAAAAAAGAAAAGTGGAATTCGGCAGCTTCTTTCAGTGTTTCTTACGTATTTTGAACAGAAAATTCGAATGGCGCAGTCAGATTTCTCGTAAGTATGATATTTTTTATTTTATTTGGCTTTAAAGGTAACACATTCGGGGTCAATTTGACCTAAATTTGTTTCGCGATTTTACACAGTTTAGATTGATTCCGCGAGGTTCTGAGGGTTGTATGCAGCAGTAGGCATCTAAGTACGTCGATTTAAGTAATAAAAAAGCCACCTAAATTTTTTAAGATTTTTGAAAAAAACGTAAGGTTAACCCCTTTGGTGTTTTTTGACCCCAAAAAAGAAAAGTGGAATTCGGCAGCTTCTTTCAGTGTTTCTTACGTATTTTGAACAGAAAATTCGAATGGCGCAGTCAGATTTCTCGTAAGTATGATATTTTTTATTTTATTTGGCTTTAAACGTAACACATTCGGGGTCAATGTGACCTAAATTTGTTTCGCGATTTTACACAGTTTAGATTGATTCCGCGAGGTTCTGAGGGCTGTATGCAGCAGTAGGCATCTAACTACGTCGATTTATGTAATAAAAAAGCCACTTAAAATTTTTAAGATTTTTGAAAAAAACGTAAGGTTACCCCTTTGGTGTTTTTTGACCCCAAAAAATGAAAAGTGGAATTCGGCAGCTTCTTTCAGTATTTCTTACGTATTTTGAACAGAAAATTCGAATGGCGCAGTCAGATTTCTCGTAAGTATGATATTTTTTATTTTATTTGGCTTTAAACGTAACACATTCGGGGTCAATTTGACCTAAATTTGTTTCGCGATTTTACACAGTTTAGATTGATTCCGCGAGGTTCTGAGGGCTGTATGCAGCAGTAGGCATCTAACTACGTCGATTTATGTAATAAAAAAGCCACTTAAAGTTTTTAAGATTTTTGAAAAAAACGTAAGGTTAACCCCTTTGGTGTTTTTTGACCCCAAAAAATGAAAAGTGGAATTCGGCAGCTTCTTTCAGTGTTTCTTACGTATTTTGAACAGAAAATTCGAATGGCGCAGTCAGATTTCTCGTAAGTATGATATTTTTTATTTTATTTGGCTTTAAACGTAACACATTCGGGGTCAATTTGACCTAAATTTGTTTCGCGATTTTACACAGTTTAGATTGATTCCGCGAGGTTCTGAGGGCTGGACGCATCAGTACGTCGATTTAAGTAATAAAAAAGCCACCTAAATTTTTTAAGATTTTTGAAAAAAACGTAAGGTTAACCCCTTTGGTGTTTTTTGACCCCAAAAAATGAAAAGTGGAATTCGGCAGCTTCTTTCAGTGTTTCTTACGTATTTTGAACAGAAAATTCGAATGGCGCAGTCAGATTTCTCGTAAGTATGATATTTTTTATTTTATTTGGCTTTAAACGTAACACATTCGGGGTCAATTTGACCTAAATTTGTTTCGCGATTTTACACAGTTTAGATTGATTCCGCGAGCTTCTGAGGGCTGTATGCAGCAGTAGGCATCTAACTACGTCGATTAAAGTAATAAAAAAGCCACCTAAATTTTTTAAGATTTTTGAAAAAAACGTAAGGTTAACCCCTTTGGTGTTTTTTGACCCCAAAAAATGAAAAGTGGAATTCGGCAGCTTCTTTCAGTGCTTCTTACGTATTTTGAACAGAAAATTCGAATGGCGCAGTCAGATTTCTCGTAAGTATGATATTTTTTATTTTATTTGGCTTTAAACGTAACACATTCGGGGTCAATTTGACCTAAATTAGTTTCGCGATTTTACACAGTTTAGATTGATTCCGCGAGGTTCTGAGGGCTGTATGCAGCAGTAGGCATCTAACTACGTCGATTTATGTAATAAAAAAGCCACTTAAAATTTTTAAGATTTTTGAAAAAAACGTAAGGTTAACCCCTTTGGTGTTTTTTGACCCCAAAAAATGAAAAGTGGAATTCGGCAGCTTCTTTCAGTGTTTCTTACGTATTTTGAACAGAAAATTCGAATGGCGCAGTCAGATTTCTCGTAAGTATGATATTTTTTATTTTATTTGGCTTTAAACGTAACACATTCGGGGTCAATTTGACCTAAATTTGTTTCGCGATTTTACACAGTTTAGATTGATTCCGCGAGGTTCTGAGGGTTGTATGCAGCAGTAGGCATCTAAGTACGTCGATTTAAGTAATAAAAAAGCCACCTAAATTTTTTAAGATTTTTGAAAAAAACGTAAGGTTAACCCCTTTGGTGTTTTTTGAGCCCAAAAAATGAAAAGTGGAATTCGGCAGCTTCTTTCAGTGTTTCTTACGTATTTTAAACAGAAAATTCGAATGGCGCAGTCAGATTTCTCGTAAGTATGATATTTTTTATTTTATTTGGCTTTAAACGTAACACATTCGGGGTCAATTTGACCTAAATTTGTTTCGGGTTTTTTATACAGTTTAGATTGATTCCGCGAGGTTCTGAGGGCTGGACGCATCAGTAGGCATCTAAGTACGTCGATTTAAGTAATAAAAAAGCCACCTAAATTTTTTAAGATTTTTGAAAAAAACGTAAGGTTAACCCCTTTGGTGTTTTTTGACCCCAAAAAATGAAAAGTGGAATTCGGCAGCTTCTTTCAGTGCTTCTTACGTATTTTGAACAGAAAATTCGAATGGCGCAGTCAGATTTCTCGTAAGTATGATATTTTTTATTTTATTTGGCTTTAAACGTAACACATTCGGGGTCAATTTGACCTAAATTAGTTTCGCGATTTTACACAGTTTAGATTGATTCCGCGAGGTTCTGAGGGCTGGACGCATCAGTAGGCATCTAAGTACGTCGATTTAAGTAATAAAAAAGCCACCTAAATTTTTTAAGATTTTTGAAAAAAACGTAAGGTTAACCCCTTTGGTGTTTTTTGACCCCAAAAAATGAAAAGTGGAATTCGGCAGCTTCTTTCAGTGTTTCTTACGTATTTTAAACAGAAAATTCGAATGGCGCAGTCAGATTTCTCGTAAGTATGATATTTTTTATTTTATTTGGCTTTAAACGTAACACATTCGGGGTCAATTTGACCTAAATTTGTTTCGCGATTTTACACAGTTTAGATTGATTCCGCGAGGTTCTGAGGGCTGGACGCATCAGTAGGCATCTAAGTCGTCGATTTAAGTAATAAAAAAGCCACCTAAATTTTTTAAGATTTTTGAAAAAAACGTAAGGTTAACCCCTTTGGTGTTTTTTGACCCCAAAAAATGAAAAGTGGAATTCGGCAGCTTCTTTCAGTGTTTCTTACGTATTTTGAACAGAAAATTCGAATGGCGCAGTCAGATTTCTCGTAAGTATGATATTTTTTATTTTATTTGGCTTTAAACGTAACACATTCGGGGTCAATTTGACCTAAATTAGTTTCGCGATTTTACACAGTTTAGATTGATTCCGCGAGGTTCTGAGGGCTGGACGCATCAGTAGGCATCTAAGTACGTCGATTTAAGTAATAAAAAAGCCACCTAAATTTTTTAAGATTTTTGAAAAAAACGTAAGGTTAACCCCTTTGGTGTTTTTTGACCCCAAAAAATGAAAAGTGGAATTCGGCAGCTTCTTTCAGTGTTTCTTACGTATTTTAAACAGAAAATTCGAATGGCGCAGTCAGATTTCTCGTAAGTATGATATTTTTTATTTTATTTGGCTTTAAACGTAACACATTCGGGGTCAATTTGACCTAAATTTGTTTCGCGATTTTACACAGTTTAGATTGATTCCGCGAGGTTCTGAGGGCTGGACGCATCAGTAGGCATCTAAGTACGTCGATTTAAGTAATAAAAAAGCCACCTAAATTTTTTAAGATTTTTGAAAAAAACGTAAGGTTAACCCCTTTGGTGTTTTTTGACCCCAAAAAATGAAAAGTGGAATTCGGCAGCTTCTTTCAGTGTTTCTTACGTATTTTAAACAGAAAATTCGAATGGCGCAGTCAGATTTCTCGTAAGTATGATATTTTTTATTTTATTTGGCTTTAAACGTAACACATTCGGGGTCAATTTGACCTAAATTTGTTTCGCGATTTTACACAGTTTAGATTGATTCCGCGAGGTTCTGAGGGCTGTATGCAGCAGTAGGCATCTAACTACGTCGATTTATGTAATAAAAAAGCCACTTAAAATTTTTAAGATTTTTGAAAAAAACGTAAGGTTAACCCCTTTGGTGTTTTTTGACCCCAAAAAATGAAAAGTGGAATTCGCCAGCTTCTTTCAGTGTTTCTTACGTATTTTGAACAGAAAATTCGAATGGCGCAGTCAGATTTCTCGTAAGTATGATATTTTTTATTTTATTTGGCTTTAAACGTAACACATTCGGGGTCAATTTGACCTAAATTTGTTTCGCGATTTTACACAGTTTAGATTGATTCCGCGAGGTTCTGAGGGCTGTATGCAGCAGTAGGCATCTAACTACGTCGATTTATGTAATAAAAAAGCCACTTAAAATTTTTAAGATTTTTGAAAAAACGCCCCCTTTGCTGTTTTTTGACCCCAAAAAAGAAAAGTGGAATTCGGCAGCTTCTTTCAGTGTTTCTTACGTATTTTAAACAGAAAATTCGAATGGCGCAGTCAGATTTCTCGTAAGTATGATATTTTTTATTTTATTTGGCTTTAAACGTAACACATTCGGGGTCAATTTGACCTAAATTTGTTTCGCGATTTTACACAGTTTAGATTGATTCCGCGAGGTTCTGAGGGCTGTATGCAGCAGTAGGCATCTAACTACGTCGATTTATGTAATAAAAAAGCCACTTAAAATTTTTAAGATTTTTGAAAAAACGCCCCCTTTGCTGTTTTTTGACCCCAAAAAAGAAAAGTGGAATTCGGCAGCTTCTTTCAGTGTTTCTTACGTATTTTGAACAGAAAATTCAAATGGCGCAGTCAGATTTCTCGTAAGTATGATATTTTTTATTTTATTTGGCTTTAAACGTAACACATTCGGGGTCAATTTGACCTAAATTTGTTTCGCGATTTTACACAGTTTAGATTGATTCCGCGAGGTTCTGAGGGCTGTATGCAGCAGTAGGCATCTAACTATGTCGATTTATGTAATAAAAAAGCCACCTAAATTTTTTAAGATTTTTGAAAAAAACGTAAGGTTAACCCCTTTGGTGCTTTTTGACCCCAAAAAAGAAAAGTGGAATTCGGCAGGTTCTTTCAGTGTTTCTTACGTATTTTGAACAGAAAATTCAAATGGCGCAGTCAGATTTCTCGTAAGTATGATATTTTTTATTTTATTTGGCTTTAAACGTAACACATTCGGGGTCAATTTGACCTAAATTTGTCTCGCGATTTTACACAGTTTAGATTGATTCCGCGAGGTTCTGAGGGCTGTATGCAGCAGTAGGCATCTAACTACGTCGATTTATGTAATAAAAAAGCCACCTAAATTTTTTAAGATTTTTGAAAAAAACGTAAGGTTAACCCCTTTGGTGTTTTTTGACCCCAAAAAAGAAAAGTGGAATTCGGCAGCTTCTTTCAGTGTTTCTTACGTATTTTGAACAGAAAATTCAAATGGCGCAGTCAGATTTCTCGTAAGTATGATATTTTTTATTTTATTTGGCTTTAAACGTAACACATTCGGGGTCAATTTGACCTAAATTTGTTTCGCGATTTTACACAGTTTAGATTGATTCCGCGAGGTTCTGAGGGCTGGACGCATCAGTAGGCATCTAAGTACGTCGATTTAAGTAATAAAAAAGCCACCTAAATTTTTTAAGATTTTTGAAAAAAACGTAAGGTGTTTTTTGACCCCAAAAAATGAAAAGTGGAATTCGGCAGCTTCTTTCAGTGTTTCTTACGTATTTTGAACAGAAAATTCGAATGGCGCAGTCAGATTTCTCGTAAGTATGATATTTTTTATTTTATTTGGCTTTAAACGTAACACATTCGGGGTCAATTTGACCTAAATTTGTTTCGCGATTTTACACAGTTTAGATTGATTCCGCGAGGTTCTGAGGGCTGGACGCATCAGTAGGCATCGAAGTACGTCGATTTAAGTAATAAAAAAGCCACCTAAATTTTTTAAGATTTTTGAAAAAAACGTAAGGTTAACCCCTTTGGTGTTTTTTGACCCCAAAAAATGAAAAGTGGAATTCGGCAGCTTCTTTCAGTGTTTCTTACGTATTTTAAACAGAAAATTCGAATGGCGCAGTCAGATTTCTCGTAAGTATGATATTTTTTATTTTATTTGGCTTTAAACGTAACACATTCGGGGTCAATTTGACCTAAATTTGTTTCGCGATTTTACACAGTTTAGATTGATTCCGCGAGGTTCTGAGGGCTGGACGCATCAGTAGGCATCGAAGTACGTCGATTTAAGTAATAAAAAAGCCACCTAAATTTTTTAAGATTTTTGAAAAAAACGTAAGGTTAACCCCTTTGGTGTTTTTTGACCCCAAAAAATGAAAAGTGGAATTCGGCAGCTTCTTTCAGTGTTTCTTACGTATTTTAAACAGAAAATTCGAATGGCGCAGTCAGATTTCTCGTAAGTATGATATTTTTTATTTTATTTGGCTTTAAACGTAACACATTCGGGGTCAATTTGACCTAAATTTGTTTCGCGATTTTACACAGTTTAGATTGATTCCGCGAGGTTCTGAGGGCTGGACGCATCAGTAAGCATCTAAGTACGTCGATTTAAGTAATAAAAAAGCCACCTAAATTTTTTAAGATTTTTGAAAAAAACGTAAGGTTAACCCCTTTGGTGTTTTTTGACCCCAAAAAATGAAAAGTGGAATTCGGCAGCTTCTTTCAGTGTTTCTTACGTATTTTAAACAGAAAATTCGAATGGCGCAGTCAGATTTCTCGTAAGTATGATATTTTTTATTTTATTTGGCTTTAAACGTAACACATTCGGGGTCAATTTGACCTAAATTTGTTTCGCGATTTTACACAGTTTAGATTGATTCCGCGAGGTTCTGAGGGCTGGACGCATCAGTAGGCATCTAAGTACGTCGATTTAAGTAATAAAAAAGCCACCTAAATTTTTTAAGATTTTTGAAAAAAACGTAAGGTTAACCCCTTTGGTGTTTTTTGACCCCAAAAAATGAAAAGTGGAATTCGGCAGCTTCTTTCAGTGTTTCTTACGTATTTTAAACAGAAAATTCGAATGGCGCAGTCAGATTTCTCGTAAGTATGATATTTTTTATTTTATTTGGCTTTAAACGTAACACATTCGGGGTCAATTTGACCTAAATTTGTTTCGCGATTTTACACAGTTTAGATTGATTCCGCGAGGTTCTGAGGGCTGTATGCAGCAGTAGGCATCTAACTACGTCGATTTATGTAATAAAAAAGCCACTTAAAATTTTTAAGATTTTTGAAAAAAACGTAAGGTTAACCCCTTTGGTGTTTTTTGACCCCAAAAAATGAAAAGTGGAATTCGCCAGCTTCTTTCAGTGTTTCTTACGTATTTTGAACAGAAAATTCGAATGGCGCAGTCAGATTTCTCGTAAGTATGATATTTTTTATTTTATTTGGCTTTAAACGTAACACATTCGGGGTCAATTTGACCTAAATTTGTTTCGCGATTTTACACAGTTTAGATTGATTCCGCGAGGTTCTGAGGGCTGTATGCAGCAGTAGGCATCTAACTACGTCGATTTATGTAATAAAAAAGCCACTTAAAATTTTTAAGATTTTTGAAAAAACGCCCCCTTTGCTGTTTTTTGACCCCAAAAAAGAAAAGTGGAATTCGGCAGCTTCTTTCAGTGTTTCTTACGTATTTTAAACAGAAAATTCGAATGGCGCAGTCAGATTTCTCGTAAGTATGATATTTTTTATTTTATTTGGCTTTAAACGTAACACATTCGGGGTCAATTTGACCTAAATTTGTTTCGCGATTTTACACAGTTTAGATTGATTCCGCGAGGTTCTGAGGGCTGTATGCAGCAGTAGGCATCTAACTACGTCGATTTATGTAATAAAAAAGCCACTTAAAATTTTTAAGATTTTTGAAAAAACGCCCCCTTTGCTGTTTTTTGACCCCAAAAAAGAAAAGTGGAATTCGGCAGCTTCTTTCAGTGTTTCTTACGTATTTTGAACAGAAAATTCAAATGGCGCAGTCAGATTTCTCGTAAGTATGATATTTTTTATTTTATTTGGCTTTAAACGTAACACATTCGGGGTCAATTTGACCTAAATTTGTTTCGCGATTTTACACAGTTTAGATTGATTCCGCGAGGTTCTGAGGGCTGTATGCAGCAGTAGGCATCTAACTATGTCGATTTATGTAATAAAAAAGCCACCTAAATTTTTTAAGATTTTTGAAAAAAACGTAAGGTTAACCCCTTTGGTGTTTTTTGACCCCAAAAAAGAAAAGTGGAATTCGGCAGGTTCTTTCAGTGTTTCTTACGTATTTTGAACAGAAAATTCAAATGGCGCAGTCAGATTTCTCGTAAGTATGATATTTTTTATTTTATTTGGCTTTAAACGTAACACATTCGGGGTCAATTTGACCTAAATTTGTCTCGCGATTTTACACAGTTTAGATTGATTCCGCGAGGTTCTGAGGGCTGTATGCAGCAGTAGGCATCTAACTACGTCGATTTATGTAATAAAAAAGCCACCTAAATTTTTTAAGATTTTTGAAAAAAACGTAAGGTTAACCCCTTTGGTGTTTTTTGACCCCAAAAAAGAAAAGTGGAATTCGGCAGCTTCTTTCAGTGTTTCTTACGTATTTTGAACAGAAAATTCAAATGGCGCAGTCAGATTTCTCGTAAGTATGATATTTTTTATTTTATTTGGCTTTAAACGTAACACATTCGGGGTCAATTTGACCTAAATTTGTTTCGCGATTTTACACAGTTTAGATTGATTCCGCGAGGTTCTGAGGGCTGGACGCATCAGTAGGCATCTAAGTACGTCGATTTAAGTAATAAAAAAGCCACCTAAATTTTTTAAGATTTTTGAAAAAAACGTAAGGTGTTTTTTGACCCCAAAAAATGAAAAGTGGAATTCGGCAGCTTCTTTCAGTGTTTCTTACGTATTTTGAACAGAAAATTCGAATGGCGCAGTCAGATTTCTCGTAAGTATGATATTTTTTATTTTATTTGGCTTTAAACGTAACACATTCGGGGTCAATTTGACCTAAATTTGTTTCGCGATTTTACACAGTTTAGATTGATTCCGCGAGGTTCTGAGGGCTGGACGCATCAGTAGGCATCGAAGTACGTCGATTTAAGTAATAAAAAAGCCACCTAAATTTTTTAAGATTTTTGAAAAAAACGTAAGGTTAACCCCTTTGGTGTTTTTTGACCCCAAAAAATGAAAAGTGGAATTCGGCAGCTTCTTTCAGTGTTTCTTACGTATTTTAAACAGAAAATTCGAATGGCGCAGTCAGATTTCTCGTAAGTATGATATTTTTTATTTTATTTGGCTTTAAACGTAACACATTCGGGGTCAATTTGACCTAAATTTGTTTCGCGATTTTACACAGTTTAGATTGATTCCGCGAGGTTCTGAGGGCTGGACGCATCAGTAGGCATCGAAGTACGTCGATTTAAGTAATAAAAAAGCCACCTAAATTTTTTAAGATTTTTGAAAAAAACGTAAGGTTAACCCCTTTGGTGTTTTTTGACCCCAAAAAATGAAAAGTGGAATTCGGCAGCTTCTTTCAGTGTTTCTTACGTATTTTAAACAGAAAATTCGAATGGCGCAGTCAGATTTCTCGTAAGTATGATATTTTTTATTTTATTTGGCTTTAAACGTAACACATTCGGGGTCAATTTGACCTAAATTTGTTTCGCGATTTTACACAGTTTAGATTGATTCCGCGAGGTTCTGAGGGCTGGACGCATCAGTAAGCATCTAAGTACGTCGATTTAAGTAATAAAAAAGCCACCTAAATTTTTTAAGATTTTTGAAAAAAACGTAAGGTTAACCCCTTTGGTGTTTTTTGACCCCAAAAAATGAAAAGTGGAATTCGGCAGCTTCTTTCAGTGTTTCTTACGTATTTTAAACAGAAAATTCGAATGGCGCAGTCAGATTTCTCGTAAGTATGATATTTTTTATTTTATTTGGCTTTAAACGTAACACATTCGGGGTCAATTTGACCTAAATTTGTTTCGCGATTTTACACAGTTTAGATTGATTCCGCGAGGTTCTGAGGGCTGGACGCATCAGTAGGCATCTAAGTACGTCGATTTAAGTAATAAAAAAGCCACCTAAATTTTTTAAGATTTTTGAAAAAAACGTAAGGTTAACCCCTTTGGTGTTTTTTGACCCCAAAAAATGAAAAGTGGAATTCGGCAGCTTCTTTCAGTGTTTCTTACGTATTTTAAACAGAAAATTCGAATGGCGCAGTCAGATTTCTCGTAAGTATGATATTTTTTATTTTATTTGGCTTTAAACGTAACACATTCGGGGTCAATTTGACCTAAATTTGTTTCGCGATTTTACACAGTTTAGATTGATTCCGCGAGGTTCTGAGGGCTGGACGCATCAGTAGGCATCTAAGTACGTCGATTTAAGTAATAAAAAAGCCACCTAAATTTTTTAAGATTTTTGAAAAAAACGTAAGGTTAACCCCTTTGGTGTTTTTTGACCCCAAAAAATGAAAAGTGGAATTCGGCAGCTTCTTTCAGTGTTTCTTACGTATTTTGAACAGAAAATTCGAATGGCGCAGTCAGATTTCTCGTAAGTATGATATTTTTTATTTTATTTGGCTTTAAACGTAACACATTTGGGGTCAATTTGACCTAAATTTGTTTCGCGATTTTACACAGTTTAGATTGATTCCGCGAGGTTCTGAGGGCTGTATGCAGCAGTAGGCATCTAACTACGTCGATTAAAGTAATAAAAAAGCCACCTAAATTTTTTAAGATTTTTGAAAAAAACGTAAGGTTAACCCCTTTGGTGTTTTTTGACCCCAAAAAATGAAAAGTGGAATTCGGCAGCTTCTTTCAGTGCGTCTTACGTATTTTTGAGATTTTTGATAAAAACGTAAGGTTAACCCCTTTGGTGTTTTTTGACCCCAAAAAATGAAAAGTGGAATTCGCCAGCTTCTTTCAGTGTTTCTTACGTATTTTGAACAGAAAATTCGAATGGCGCAGTCAGATTTCGCGTTATTAGGAGTGAATTTTCTCTCAACTTAATTTTCAATTTTTGACGATTTTGGAATTTTCACTCTATTTTTCACTCTATGTTAAGAATAACATTTATTAGTTGGCATGTAAGTATTCATAAAAATTATTTTTGAATGGAAGACAAATAAAAGTTATTTTCAGCCTGAAATGGACTTGGGCAATTTGCACGACCGACAATGTAACACGCAGACAGAAAAATGGAAATTGTAAAATGATATAAAATCGGGCATTAACTCAATTATTTTTAAATGTCACTTACCTTAGTTTATCTACATCGGCATTCTCCTCAAGTTCTGAAAATAAAAAATATATATAAGAATATGTCAACTAATTTTGCAATACAAATTTTATATTATATTGTGAAAACTTTAAAGAAGTATAATAAATGCAAACAAAAATTAAACAACTTCAGTTTTACCCAAACTTTTATAGCGCGGTTTTAAAATATATAGGTTGGAAAAGTTAATTGTTGGTATAAAAAATTCAACATAGTTAGAGACAACTCAAAGTTTAACTTACAAAAAGTTAGCGGCGTATGCATCAAGGGGTGAAAATATTGTATAGCAAACCAACCAACCAATTCTGGATCCAGAATTACTTTCTGGAAGAGGCACAAGGATCATATACGGGCAAAAAGTGTTCTCAGATTTGGGATTGTCTCCTTCTCAACTAGCAATTAGCGCAACTTGAAAGTCGGAACAGGAACCAAAATTTGGTTTGTTTTAACAAATGCGACTATTAGAATAGTGTTAATGATCTAGTGCTAGTGTTAAAGATCGTCAGATTGGAGCTTTCCTTACACTATTCTGTCAGGGGTCTAAGAAATCTAACCGAAAACCTAGTTTTCTGTAAACCCAGTTTTACATCTCAAGAAATACCAAATTCAAACTTTGGTGGCGGAACAAAATAAAATACCCGAAGACTAAAATTAAGAGTAATTAAAAATCTTGAGCGAAGACTATACAAATCTTAATGTGACGCAGCGTGACTCTTCAACGGGTTTCGTGACCTAAACTTACCCCAAGCTCTAACAAATACGATTAAAAACATACAGATTTTCTATGAAACAGCTTAGTTTTGGTCACCTAAATAATAAATTATAAAATTTAAAAAACTAATATCTCTGAAACTAATACTTATTCCTTATTGAAATTTGAAGGGCACACACGAAGAATCCACCCGAAAGCTATTAAATTTTCAGAAAAGAAAAGTATATTTTTTTTTTTAGAAAAAAATACTGCAATCGAGCGTCAAGACTTTTTTGCGTAACAAAAATATATTATGGGGTACCGAATTTTTGTAAATAAGAATATATTTTAGAATTTTAGGAAAAGAGTTATAAAATAAATCAATCCCTCAAGTGATTTGAAACAAAATCAAATAGAAAGCCATTTTTCAAAAATTAAATCGACTCAAGTATTTCATTTGATTCAAGCAACCGTTGGATTTTTATTCGATTTTTAATAGTATCTAGTCAGTTTTGACATTTATCAAGTTGGAAAAGAATAAGAAATTAATGATATTTTCATTGGTAACTTCTGGAGAAGATGGGAAAGATTTTATTCTCACTCATCTTTAACAAAAACCCAACTTCGTAGACTTAACTAGTTGAAAATATTCCGATCAAAAGCATTTTCATCACTACTGTATCAAACTAGAAAATCATTTAAGCTAAACTAAAGAAAAATTTAGAAAAGAAAATGAAAATATCCGCATAAACAATTTATCGATTGATCTGTTCGTTTTACCAAATTAAATTTAACAAAATGAAAACGTAATGTTTATAATTTAATTTGCGTTTTGTAAAAAAACGTCCTTAGAAACACTTGAATAAGCGCCGGATGTACCTACGCGTGTCATAATTTACAAAATAAATTATTGAACACAAAGAAGTTTCGATTTTAAAACATTGAATTACCCTAAAATACTTATTATTTTTCAACTCAAAATTATCAAAATTTGCGCAATAAAGATTTTTAAAAATTATAATTTTGCAGTGGCGCAGAAATTCGTTTTACCTACAAATACTTATAACTATAAAATCCGAAATCCTAATGTCCCGATGTAGGTAAAACTTAATTAAAACATCCTCAAAAAGCAATCTAACAAATAATTTCAAAGATACTGCTGCCAAATTTTAAAGAGATACCTTTCCGGATGATATTACTTTTACTAATAATTCCAAATAATTTTTTTTAATAATGATTAAATAAATTCACAAAAAACTGAGGTGGACGATTTTCCCCACTACCCTTAAGATCAGGATTTTGCTGTGCTTTACAGGAAATAAATCCTCTTAAAAGTGTTCGTCGGATTGACTTAAAATTTTGACTATATAATATCGATACCCTCCAAGGAATAAAGATGTAACTAATTTTTAACATTTTTCGGGAAAGCGATTTCAAAGTTTAAAAATTTTCTGCAGATTTAACTTAATATGTCAACTGCAAAATTGTTGTTTCAAATTAAAAACAAGAATTTTGCAATTAAGCTAAAACCTTCGGGAATTCTTTAAGCTTTCAAATCCCTTTACCGATTTTAAAGTTAAAAATCTGTTACGTTTTCCTTGGAAATGTGGACATATAAATCTCATTGAAGTCGAAAAAAACCAACATTTTGATATATTTTTGAAAAATTGTTTATAATATTTTTGCAAAACTATTGATTATTATATTCAAAAGAGCTTAATTTAAAATTTTCTAAATTATTTTCTAATTACTAAAATGGAAATATCCGTGTAAACAATTCATCCATTGCCAAAATTGCTTTACCAATTTAAATTTAACAAAATGAAAACGTAATGTTTTTAAATTAATTTGTATAATTTAAAAAACGTCCTTAGAAACTCGTGAATAAGCGGATGTACGCGCGCCGTAATTAAAAAAAACTATTGAACACAAAGAAGTTTCGATTTAAAAACATTGAGTTAGTAATCTAAAATATTTATTATTTTTCAACTCAAAATTACCAAAATTTGCGCAACAATAAAGATTTCTAAAAATTAAGAGTAAAATTTTGTAGTGGGTATAGCTATAAAATCCGAAGTGGGTTTTCATTTTCAATAAATAGTCACCGTACCCGTAAGTGCTTTCTTTCACCACTTGAGCACAATGTCCCGATGCATTATTCAGTTGATAAATAAATGGAATACTGCAAAACTTGATTAAAACCTCTTCAAACTAACAACTAAAACACAATGGCTTTGCATCACTGTAACCAAAAGTAGCCTAAATCATCATAGAACCTTAAAATTTGGTAGAACGGTAGACAGTAGCCCTAGTGGAAAGGTGTAATTCCTCTCAAATTGTTCCCTTTGTATGTAATTTTAACATTGAAATCTTCTTCGAGATCAGATTTATTACATAGAACATGGCATGATCAAATTTTTATAATAAAACTCAAAAAATAATTATTGAAATTTACTACAATTTCATAGCAGTGCAGACAAGATAATAATAATTTATTCAAAATTACTCAGCAGTTTATAACATTTCCTGTGAATCATGTATGTACATAAAATGCAAGTGATTTCACATCATAATATTAAACCCCTGCACTTATGATTACAATATTAAAATATAATTAAAATTTCAAGTATTTTCTAAATTATTTCTTCTATAGCAATATTTCTATATCACGTTGGAAGTTCTATTAATGCTGCCGAAGCATGATTTCTAATTAACTAGCCTATTTATTAAAAAGGTTTTCAAGAATTTTTCTTGATGCTCGATATAAATAATAATACTTTCTTTGCATAAAAAATCTAGGTCAAATTAGACTAGTTTCTAGAATATATTTTTTATAAGCTAGAACATTTAGGCAACAACATATTCTAATATAAAAATTAAAATTAAATTGTTTTGCTCCCCAATTTCAGTTCATATTCTATTATCATTTTTCCTGAAACTACAACACGAATTTGTAAATACATTTTTGAATACGAAAAAAATTATGGACTTAAACCCACAAAATGCAAAACTTTTATGAAGTATTTCTACTCCGCAACACCAGAGATAAACAAAAATTCCCTAATTATTAGTTTTACAAAAATATTTTTCTTAGTTCCAGTTTCGATATAAATAATAATACTTTCTTTGCATTAAAAAATCTAGGTAAAATTCGACTAGTTTCGATTCGATTAATTCTCCGTTGGAAGAATGGTCTGAATAAATTTTGTATAAGTTAGAACATTTAGACAAAAATACATTTTAATATAAAAATTAATATTAAAATCTTTTGTCGACAAATAATAACAACCATGGCACAGCCTCATGAATTTTTAAATTTGACAATTTTAAATACCGAGAGTAGAATTATTGAAACAAATTAAGTTTTATTAAACTTGATAACATGACTATTTTTGCTTTTTTGGGATTTTTTTTATAAACTATTAAAACATCTTTGAATTTTTACTACACGTTTATTAACATCCCAAGAGTCCCTCAGAATTTTTTAAAACATAAGTACTAAGTAGAATCGACTTGTTACCGTTTGGAAGACACTCGTGTAGAAATTAACGGCTTCATAGTTTTCAGAGGTTTTGCTCATCCGAAATCAAAAAATTAAATGGTACTTTAATTTGTAGACTAGAGGCTAATGCCGTAACAATAAATTGAATTTTTGGCACTGTTTTTATATTAAGTTTTCAAGTTCAAGTAACAGTGCCAAAAATTCAATTTTTAATATTTTTACATTATTCTAGTTGCAGCAATAGCCTCTGGTCGACAAACTAAGATACCGGTCGATGATTCTCTGGAATCATCAATCGGATTCATTGCCACATGAGTGCCTTCCGAAAGAGTCGATTTAACTTCGAATTTTTGTTTGAAACAATTTGAGAAACTGTTGAAATGTTAATAAAGGTTGTAGTAAAAATTCAAAGATAGTGTATTTTAATGGTTCATCAATATAAAAATTCAAAAAATAAGTGAAAAAAGATAAACATCTAAGGAAAGAAGATACGGCTTCTCGAAGATGCAGAATTACTTTTCTAACAACTGCCAAAAACAAATAGGGTTCACAAAACAAATAAAAGTAACCAGCGGCTAACAAACTCGATCTTCTCTGGTACTACAGTACTACAACTTTTTCATGTTTGGGTAGTCCTGTTGTTAAGTGCAATTTAATAAAATTGCTGGACGAATTTTCAATAACTATTACATCAAAATTCTTAACAATAACAATCTTAACAATCTTTCTTAATAATCGAACATCTATTGATCAGTCACATAAGCAGTATTTTACTTAACAAAGGTGGCAATCAAGTGTATTAGGTAAAGCCACCCCTAGCTTCGTCACTGACAAGTCAGAAAATTTCACCTATGCAGGTTTGCAAAATTTGATTCTCTTAAAATAAGTTTTCCGGTGAATGTTACTGACATAAGGAAATCGGGCAGTACAGCATACCCGTGGATACCATGACCCATGAGGATAAGCATAAATAAAATGGCAGCAAATAAAATTATTGTATAAATGCCCTAGTAATCATGCATTTTCTGCTAATTATGGTATAAACTACTGTTTCAAATATTAATTTCGAGTGCCCCTATAGCTATTTCAGCCTACGTATGATTTTTTGTTCTATCGCAGTAGAAATTGTGTCTACTTGTAGAAAGATTACAATAGAAAAACTGTCTAAATAAGAATGAATATTTTTTGTATAACCCTTGAAGGATTTTTTTCAAGCCTGGTTATAAATACTTGCAAATTATAATAATTTTTAAGCATTCAAAATTTTATTTACAAAATTATTTAAAAAGTATTTTATTTCATAAAAGTAACAATCTATCAGTAAATTTGAGTTCATATTATTACTCATAATAATTTAACGACTCATAATCTGCAGGTGTACTATTTAAATTGCTTTTTATCATAATACTGAAAAATGAATCATAAAACTAACAGGTATGAACTCAAATTAGCAAACAAAGGATTTATATAATTTTGAAGTTTATAATAAATTGGACATCGGATTACATTATGCACTAATAAAATGGCAAAATATACACTAAACATGTGGAAAACATGCACTATAAAAATGCTATTCTTTATGCTAAATGCTAAATTAATTTATCGTTTGTTATTATTTGTCTGTCTGTCAATAATCAAATTATTTTTCATAATCGATAAAATTTCCAAGCCTAATCGTCTCAGATGGATCACCTTTTTTTTTAGCTAGTAGTAATAAAACTAGTAAGAATAGATCTACATAAATTTTTTTTTTATATCTACCGAAATAAGCATGATCGTCAAGAAAGTACTAAATTATAAATATCGAGTTATATGGATGTGCATATGCAAACATGCAAATCGAGTGCCTAAAATAATGTTGTGCTAACTTATAAATTAATAATATTTGAATATAAAATCTTGAAGATTTGTAGATTCATGTGAAACTAGTCGTATTTCTAAAATAGGTTTTCTATATGCAAAATTGAAAAGAAAGTATTGTTCCGAAGTTTCCTCATATATAGCACGCAAAATAAAAGTGTTATCCTGGGTTGGATTCTTGAAAATTAGTATTTTGTAAAAATATAAAATTTGGGGTTTGAATCAATGAAAATCATTTAATACTTATTATCTAGTGTTTATCTGATTTCTATAAAGGTATTCACACTCTCAGGTAAATGCCGTGGTCAATTTACCCCGTGGTAAATTCACCTAATTAGACATATTAACCTAGTTAAATTTACCAATGCATTTACGAGAGAGTGTGAATACCCTTCATGATTTTCATTGTTTCAAACCTCATATATTTTCAAGACACAAATTTTCAAAAATCGATCCCCTAGCAGAAGTCACGGATTCAAATTTTTACCCCCATTTGTGAACCCCAAAACTTGCAATACAGCAAGTATATCATTTATTGTTTCATTTAAAACATAAACAATTAATAATTCTGAAATTAATGATTTCTGCTAGTCTGAACAACAGCCAAATATTATTTAAAATGTAAATACCTTTCATTTTCCAATACAGCGCCACGAACATTATTTCTTCTTCTCTGTAAATTTTCAAACTGTCTTGATCCAAATTCTTTGCAATGTTCACACACACACTCGCGCACCGTAAATTGATTTGATTCGCTGGATCTCAAATACAGCACCACTAACATTAATTTTTTACCTCGGTAAATTTTCAAACTGTCTTTATTCAATTTCTCTCAATGTTCACACACACGCGCGCACTATAACTTGATTTGATTCGTTGGATTTCAAATACAGCATCCCTAATATTAATTATTCACCTCGGTAAATTTTCAAACTGTCTTTATCCAAATTCTTTCCAATGTTCAAACATACACGAGCGCCCATCACTTACATACAGCTCCGCTAGCATTAATTTTTCACGTCGATATATTTTCAAACTGTGTTTATCCAAATTCTTTCCGATGGTCACACACGCACCATCACTTGATTTGATTGAACATTAATTCTTCACCTCGGTAAATTTTCAAACTGGCTTGAGTCAAATTCTTTCCAATGTTCACACACACGCGCGCCCATCACATGATTTCTTATAAAGACTACAACAAATTAAATAAGTTAAAATTAACGTTCATAATTTATTTAGTTTTAAAACGCGAAAGCAAAAAGTAAATTGTTGAACGATTTTATTGACAGACACAACACGTCATTTTTTAAAAATTCAAATAAATTCGATTTAAATGACGTACGGCGGCATCTATCGGTAAATATCGAAAATGCATGTAAAATAATTAAAATATTTTGATAATTTAGTTTAAAAATTTCAAAATCTTAATTAGAAAATCAGTATGGTAAGGTTTTCATTTCATCACAACAATTTGCTCTTTGTTTAATTAAAACTTGAGTAAATAATCAAATTACAAACAAGTCGATCCTGATGTTTTCTAGCAACGTTACAAGTTAGAAGTCACCAATTCAAATTTATACCAACTTCAGATTTTTATACCTTTTGGGTTTAAAACTAGTCGTTCTGTAGACTAATTTAAATCTAAAAGCGATAACCAAGTGTATGTTTATTAAAAATTTTTTGTAGCAAATTTCATTCCCTTATTTTTGTTTATATACATTTTTCTATTTTATCCCACCATTTCAGAGTTACACTGACTTAAATAAGACTGTAGAATACAAAAATTATTGTCGTCTGTATCGTAGAAACGATGTGACAAAATAGAAAAATTTATATAAACAAAAATCAAGGGGATGAAAAGGGGAGAAGTATTGCTCTAAAAACAAATTTTACATAATTTAATAATTTTGAACTTGGTGACTTCTGAGAGAACAACAAATTAGGTCTGTTCGTTTGCTTGCACTAACTTAAACCGAGCAGGCAAAAAAGCAATCAACAAACGCGTTTATCTACACTAACTTGTATGGTTCAATTTAGTGCAAGCAAACAACAGACCTATTATTATAGAAATAAAACTAACCTTTCAATGCCAATAATTATTAACTCCGCAACCTATTCCAATTTTAAATTGATTGTTGTAGACTTGTAGATCCAAATTCACTACACCAGCACAGGTACTGCTTCATTTCAATTGTTATTAACACTAGAATAAGTTCAAAATCCAAAACTTAGTAAGAATTTATCAAAAGTTCATAATTTATTTAATTGAAACACAACATGTAAACAAATAACACGAAACGTCACTTTTAAAAATCTTTGACATTAAAATATTGAAATTTAACGACATACGGCGACACCTAAGGAAAAATATTGGAAGTAAAACTTATCTTCCTTTCTAGATTTCTTCTCGTTGTTGGTCATTTGAAAATTTGACGTTTACCAAAATATAAATATAATTGCTGCGTTCTATTTACCGAAAACTAAGTTAATCTAACCTAAGTTGAAGTATGAAGTTAGCAAAATTGCGTTCTATTTACAACTAAGCATTTGAGGGGAAGTTAGATTTTTTGCTTGTTTCGTAGGTACCTAAATATCAACCTTAGTTCCTAAGTTTAACTAAGTTGTTGTTTCTGTCAAATGTTCACGAGTTATGAATTTATATGTTTAAATATATGAAATAACAACGCAATGCAAGCTGTTTAAGGTTAGGTTATAATTCAAACAAATAAAATGCTAAGTTGGAACTTAGATTTTTCCCCCTCTACTTAGGTTAGATTAACTTAGATTTTGGTAAATAGAACGCAGCAAATGTCAATAGTTTTGTTAAGAAAAACTGGAAATGCATGCCAATTACAAATAATCATTAATCTGTTGGTCCAATTATTAATTTTATTTCCTATCCTATAATTATTTTATAAACCTATTACCAAAGTTTGCTATCAATCTTAACGATCCAAGTTATCGAAATTTTTCATTACCGTTTTCATATGGGTATTTTTTAATCCCCAAAAAACCAAAGCTATCCATCAAATTTGTTTAAAATTTTTTTAAATGTGACAATTTTTGAGATCGAACGTAGCATTTAAACAAATTAAGATTTATCTTATCTGCTGTAAACTCCTCACAAAATAAATCAGATCAAATTTTTCTTTTAACAATGTAATAAATCAACTAGTTTAAAATACAAAACCTTTTTCTAGACTACAATAAATGTAGTTTTAAAAATAAACTATTTTGTTGTGTCAATTAATAGAAAGATTAAAGCCATTCCACGTCAAACCAATCAGGTATACTAACTCTTTCCAGCACAAAATTTTATAAATTATTTTAGAATTTAGACCCTTATTGTACAAAACAAACTATTTTCCTGACAAATCCTAAACAAATCTTAATACAGAGAGACACAGTTTATCAAACTCCCAAATACAAATTCCCAAAACTGGATGGCATCCATAGAACAAATAGAAATAATCGACGGCCAACAAATCTGACCAAAAATAATAACCTAGAAAACAAGTCACTTATGCCCGTACCTATAGTCGATGCTTGGCTCCAACAAAACTTGAGCATGACTTAAGTACGAAATTGTTCATTGTGATTGGTCGATTTTGTACTTAAGTCTGATTCAAGTCTGAGATCGGCGAAGTATCGACTATAGGTATGAGCATTAACTATAAGCTGGTCCAATAGTTTGTTAACAAAGCAATTTTGGACAGAAGGGCACAATAACAAACGTGGTGTCTTCAACAAGTTAGTATAAATGGTGTCGACATGCTTGTGATACTTTTTCAAAAGAATCTATAATTTAGAGTAATAAAAAACGGGAGGTTATAGTTGTCGATTGGCCAGTAAACAAACTACGCTGATTACTACTACCTACTACTATTAAAACTAGCATTCATGAGTTAGGACGCAACTAATTTATTTATTGTTAAATGTCATTAAAATTTCTATATTATCACAATCAAGCATGTGAAATCTAACACTTATTTAAAAATGTAGTCTAAAACCAAATTAAAATTCCAAAGTATTGCTTAAAAGTTCATTACAAACCAGAAACGTCATTTTAAAAATTTTAAGAAACATGTAGTGACACCTACCGAAGAATAACCAAACTTGTAACGTTAAACTTAGCCAAGAGACTTACCTTTTTCTCTAAATTTCTTTGCTTTGTATGTCGGCCGTAACGTAGATACCTATGTTGTCGTTTGACGCTTTGAGGTTAGATGGCAGCAACTAAAATAATTAATTTGAATTAACGTTATAAATCATAATAATCAACATTTTCAAAATATTTAAAAAATTCAAATTCATGCTAATTACAACTACCTCACTGCGTTGACAATAATTATTGTTAAATGTCACAAACCTTTTATATCCTATCCGGGGCTGTTCTTTATTGATAATCTCTTGTTCCACATTGGCACGGCACTCTCCTAGGGTTCTGAAATTAAAAATATCTATAAGAATAAATGTCAACCAATTTCGTAATACGAATTTTAAATATTGTGAAAACTTTATCCAATCAAACATCGACGAAAGTTTAAATTTATTTAATGTAAAAACACGAAAGCAACTAATCCGATTGCTTAATTTTAAAACTCCGTACGAATGTCATTATTATTTAAACAAATTGAATTTACCAATAAAGTTGTTCCTGTAGGAAATTAATATGAGATAAATCACTTTAAATTTTCAATATTTACTTTGTAAATTCCATTTTTCACTTTCATAACCGTTCATAACAAAACAATGGGAGTGTTCAGTAATTCTGAAATAGCTGCGTTCATTTCGCGAACAAATAATGATATGTTCACACTTGCGACCATTAATTTCAGTGACAGTAATTTTCTATTGTGTTTACCCTGCGATAATTTATTGAAATCGCTGCGGTTCCAAAAAACCAGTGGCGGATCCAGAGGGCAACCGCCCCCTTATTCCCTTAGAGTTCAAAAAACATCAATTTTTGCACCAAAAAGATTTTTTCTGTATTAAAAACCAAAATATAAATTTATTTTTGATATTACTACTACTTTTTATTTATCATATTAAATAAATTTTCATTTTTTATTTTAAATTTATTTTAATTAAATTCTGACAGAATAATTTTGTTCCAAGCACCATGGTTCCAAGTGGTTTAGAGAAGGACTTGTTTATCTAGTCCAGATAAAATGTATTTATTTTAGTGTAACTGCAGCTCCGAATATTTATCTATTCTGTGGTCCGGCCTCTGATTCATATCCAATCACAGTGAACACACCCGTACTTTTTGCTCGTGAATATTATGTCATTATAAAATAATTTCTAATAGTAAAACTCAATTAATGTCTGATCAAGTTTTTGCGATAATACCAATTAATCATTCATTCATGTGATCGATTCTTTCAATATCTGCAACAGTTCGAACTGCTAAATTTCAAATATTGTGCAATTATATTTTACAAAACAAGTGCAAACTAGTGAAAACGAAAAGGACAAAGCGGTGAATAACTAGCATTTGTTAAAAATTAAAATGTGAGGTTATATCATTTTAATGTTTATTTAATGATAATGTACTTTTTTATTATTAAATAACAACTTTTTCTAATAGAAAATATAAAATTCAACAGCTGAGTGAGTATTTGAATGTCACCCTCTAGAATCGATCCCGCTTTTTTTAGAAATTTTAAACTTCCGACAACCTTAACCTTTTCAATTTTTTCATTAAACATTTCATTTTAATCAATAAAGTGCACTAATTATTAATTAATGTTTATTATTAAAATTAATTTGTTGTTGCGTTTCTGGTGTTATTAAGTTTTATTTTCAAGGACACAATTTATTTAAAAAATTCACCACAATAAATTAAAAGCGGATAATTTTTTATCTCTGTTTATGTTTTTAAAATTGCGCGATAAAAATAACCGCTCACTTTGTTAAATAAACAAAACTTACTCATTTTTATAGATTGTAGATTATAAAAAGAAAAATGGATACCGAAGTTTATGTTCCATATGAAAGTAAATTAAGGAGACTACTGGACCAATTTCTCGACAATGAATTTGACATAAAAAATGATTTACATTTTAATTTACTGGTCACTCAGTTATCCAACAAGAACGATCAAAGTAATTATTTTGTAATTAAATTTTTTTTAATCACTCAAATTACTAATTTGTTGCTTTTTCAGGGAGTGGAAAGCTGCTCGTGGAGTCACAGTTTTTTACCGAGTGGTTGATAAGGGCTTTTCGGCAATGGGAAGATACCAGATGTTTACCTTCTCTGACCGTGATTGCTATTACTATTCATATTGCCAGTTTGTTGTCCAAAGACGAACGTCGCTTCGTTTACTTCAATTCATGTAATCTTTACGTTCGAATGTGTTCCGTTTTGAAATTGAGGAAATGCGAATGCACGCCTTCCGTTCGATTAGCATATATCAAACTATTAACCTCGTTTCTGGAACACAAATCTGGTGTCGAGTGGTTAATAGCAACAGATAACTGGCAGGACGTTTTGGATTGTTGCTTGAACGGTCGTACCATTTACATTGTTCGTGAGAGCAAAAGTTTTATGTACAATCTGCTTTTGAAAAGTATTGAAATGAACGAAATCTACAGTAACATGGTTGTCGAAAAGGTAAGAACGGAAATTTTATTTTATTAATAATTTTATTTGAATTTCAATTTTTAGATCATGACTCCTCTTGTACAACCAAAAATGATCGAAAATGGTTCGCATACTGCAAAACTGAGCGAGGAATCAAAAAAATTACTCGTTTCCTCGTTACGGTTGATATCTCACATTCTTCAGACATGTTTAGAGAGCAAATTATTTGAAGAAAGAAATTACAAAATACCTTACTTATTTGTGAGGAATTGCCATTTAGAAAAAACTCTTTGGAATGTTCCGTGTGATAATTTCAACTACACCGAGCTGTGCGTGATTAATAATGGTCTTCTGTTGTCTTTTTTCTATAACCTTGCAATTGATTCGGATGGCAAAGCATTGAAAGTTGCTGAACTGAAGAAATTGGTGATGAATATTTACAAGTTGATTAATTTGAATGTAAAGAGAAGTACGCTTTCAAATTTATTTGAGATTTACTATTTTTTCTACTATTATTGGAATCTGATAAGATCCCGTTTGCCAAAATGTGAAGAAGATGGATCGGAGAACTTACAATGTCCCATTGAAACTCAAATCATTTGCTACCAGTTGTGTCCTTTGTTTGTGCTTGCTATGAGAGAGTTTCAACTCGTGTTGGAAGAAGCCGTTGCACGAGACGTGTTTCGTGAGGTTTACACTTGCAAATTATTTAAAATTATGTGTCCGGAAACTATTCGACTGGTTTATAATTTACGAGACGCTTTAGAATTACTAACGCAAAGTGAAAGATATAGTCATGTACATAAAACTATTATGTATGCAGTAAAATCCATTCCTTATTTGACCAGTGGCATTGGAGTAATTGCTTTTCAGTGCTTTGCGCATATTTTGCAAGATTACCTCCATTTTCTTAAAAAGATGCCTACACCACAAGTATCTGCAAATCACTCTAGTCTTATCGAAGATTTGGTCGAAGGTCTGGGTTCTTTAATCAAAGGTTTCAATATCACTTGGAGAGAGAGCCTGGAAACTATTTGCATTCTAGGTGCAACTATGGATTTATTGACTTTCGCAACTTGGCCAGAAAAAGTAAGTGTGCATTTGATTTTTTAATTTTAAAAACTTTACGGGTTTAAACCTATTTAATTATTTTAGACTGTTACAAAAATTCTCAACTTAATCAATATTACCATTGCAAAATTTATGCCTCCGAATTTGGCTTTGTTGGTAGACAGAACAAACGATTCGGCTATGGCAAATTTAGGAACCATGTTAACGGAAAAGCTCTACAGCATGGACTGGGAAGTGAGAGATAGCGCACTCGAAGTTTTACACACCGTTTGCACCATAGCGCATTCCAGTAAGTTGAATAATTTAATTTTTAAAGAAGTTACTGATGTTTTTGTTTCAGAGTTTCCTTCATTCCAAGATATTGTATTAGACTCCGATTTGCCTTCTTTAATGGTGGTGATGTGCCAGCACGATAGTGAAAGATTTGTTAGGTCTTCGGCTATCAAGTGTCTGCAAGAAATGATAAAAGTTCCTAAATTTTGGAACAATATGTTGGACAAACAAGACTTGCAGGTAAATTTGAAGTTTATTTTGTTGAATTTTACCTATGTAATTTATTTTTATTTAGGAAAAAATGATTAACATTTTGTACAAAGACACGGAGGCAAACGTAAGGGCGGAAGCTGCAACTTTGATTTGCGAAATTTATGAACACCAGTCCATTCCTAAAAGTATGTTAAAGCAAGTGAACGAAGCGATGGTGTATGCTGCTGCAAGTGACTTACACTGGGAGGTAAAATTGAACGCTTTGTCTTACTGGCAGAAGGTTATCAACAATAGGTTGGTTAATCAAGGCATGATCGATGGATCTTTTCCTAGTGTGACGTTTTCCAAAGAAAATCGTAAAATAGTTACGTTAACTGAAACTCAAATACAAACTCTGTTGAATAAAGTTTTATGTGAGTTGAGCAAGTGTGGTTGCTTGGGAGTGCTTTTGGTGACCATGCAAGACGATAGTGACATAGAAGTTGCCAAACAAGCAGTAAAAATTACTCAGGAGTTTGCTAATTTGTTAAAATTGCATAACGTCACCGGCATTGGAACGTGTCACACTCCCACTTCACCTAAAGCGGTTAACAATAAACCAAATTTTATTAGCGACGTCCCAATGACGCACTCGGACAAAGTGATTAATTCGATTGTTAATTGTAAGGATATGAGTTTACTAGGCAACATTTACATAAATGGAGACGTACGGGATGAACCCGTAGCAAATAGAACAAATGTACAAATAAAAATTGTTTCACCCCGAGAGTTTATAGATTTTATTCACGTGGATTTGAATAATTTAACGGCCAATAAGGAGAAGTGGTTGAGCGACCTTGATGATTTGGATTCGCTTTTAGATGACATCCTCAAAAATTATGATTGTGGTGATGCAAACGCAATGGATTGCTACTAAAATAAGCTGTATATTACAAGTATTTTCTATTAATAAATTTGTTACTTTAAGCGATATCTTTCGATTCCCTATTAATCTAAAAGTCAAAATTTTATTTCCTGAGTTTGAGATGAACTTATTTTGTGAGCTAGGTGTCATTTAATTTGTCATGAGGTGGGATCACGGACTATTACAATTTATTTGTTAATAATAAAAATGCTAGATTGGATGAAAGGAAATATATAAAGTTCAGAATTAAACCCAGAAAGTCCTGACGCTCTATAGTGGCATTTTAAATTTCGAAATAAATAATGTTATTCCTAAAAATTCGTAGCATTAAAAAAATCGCTGCTAATTCGAACATTTTGTAGCATTTGCATTGATTCATTTTTGGAACATTGTACCAATGATTGTACTTAATCATTTTAAATATAAAAAATATATTGCAATTTTCCTAGCTATGTTCCGAAAACCTGCTTTTTTTAAATTCTGTTGTAAAGGTCCTCTTGTATTTCTTCCAGGTCTTTTTTGAACCAGTGTTAGTTGAAGCCAACAAGTTTCTGAATAATAATTACTATGCAATTTGTATTGTAGCATTTATAACAAAAAAGATTAAAAATCGGTGTTACCTATTTTAGAAAGTATTATAAATTTTAAATTAGTACAATGCGGTACCCATTGAAAGAGCTACCTGAAACAAAAATGAAGAAGTTGGGGATTTTCCAAATCATTTTAAAATTCCAAATCTGCCTAATCTTAAAAGTTTTGGTTTTTACTGTTGTTTAATTATTTCCAGTTTTCTAAAAATTTAATTCAAATTTAAATAAAATTATCGATGGTCTTCATCTTCATCGATAAAATCGCACAAAAAAATCCATTTTTCTTCTATAGTTGTGAAACTTTTAGAATAATTTAATTAATAATAAAAATTTTTGGTTCAGAAACATTCGAGAAATTTTCTAGTAAATAAAATCTGAAAAATTGGATTTTTTAAATTTAAAAATGTGTAAATAAATGGATTTACAAAATTGTCTTATTCAGCTTTTCAGTATTTAGTTTGTCGAAATTTTTAAATTTTCAGTTTTGCCACCAAAAATATTTCGAATGGTGGCCGTTTTTCAAACTAACATTTATAATCCAGTCAAGAAGAAATTTTCAATGTTTTCAAATTTCAAGTGGTTTCAAGAAGAAACGTAAGTACCTACTATGCAGGTAAGTAGTATCAACGTGATAAATAAAATCAAATTTTCTGTGTGATTTTTTCAACCATCAATTTGGATTTTGGAAAAATTTTGAAATAAAATAAATTGTAATAGTGTAGTTGAGTAAGCGGTGAAAACGAAACAAATAATATTGTCCGACGTTTCGGATTTATTTATTAACTCATTTTCTTAACTTATATTTTTTTGGTTGGTGTAAGTAGTGATTTTTGTGGAAACTTTTGAATAAGAAAACGCCACGTGTTCTGTTGGAAGTTTGGATAGGATTGCCCTGGAATATGGGTGCTCCTTGAGTTCCAGTTTTTTCTTTTCGGGTTAGTATATTATTTTATTCCAACGATAGTTTTTCAAAATTTTTTCTTTTCAATCATCTTCAATTTGTAAATGAAAATGGGGTCAATAAATGAATCGGAACATCGGATAATATCTGTTCATTCTGACCGCTTATTCAACTATTTCTCCATTATTTTAAAATAAATTATAATATATTTCTATATTTATAACATATTTTAAATGAATTATTTTTTAATTTATTGTTTTACTTATAAATTTTGTTTATTTTAGATTATTGGGCCGGTCCCGACGGTACTGCAATGCCAGGTCAACCCGTGATAAAGGTGGAGCAAGCCCCTAACCTCTATCCATTTCCAAAAATAAGTTTAATATACTGGACCCGCATGCGGGTCGTATCAGATATTAAGCTGATAAGAACAGATACTACACTTTGATCTTAGCCATAGGCCGAGAAGCGATACCCTTTTTCGGTTCGCGAGCAATTTTGTTTATAATTCACTAAATTTTGATATGCGACAAGCATAGGTAGCGTCATCTATTGAATTTTCATTGTTGTGCAGTGGTGGCTCCAGGTTGTTTTCGACGAAAATTGGGAAGCATATAAATATTTTTTTTTATTAATCGGGGCCAGCCTACCCCCCCCCCGTCATCTAACTATAGAGAAACCCATAAGGAGCAAAAGTAAAGCATTTGGGACGCTTTGTAGGGTTGAACGACGAGCAGAAATGTGTCTTTATGTCCTTATCCTAATATAAAATTGGGAGGGGGGAACTTTAATATTTGTAAAATTTCGAGTTGAAGAGGGGGAAAAACTTTTTCTAAATAATTCTAGTGGTCACTTGACTTTCGACAAAATAAATAATATGCGAAAGACAACTGCCTGGGTTCAGAATTTTTTTTGGAGACTAATATATATAAAAACAAGCAGATCAAACAAAATCATATTATTGCAATTTAAACAACCACAAAACCTACTGTTAGTAAATTACATCACAAAAAGTCAATCAAAACTTTATCATATATAATAATTTTAATTAACGAAAATAGAAAAGTCATTCACTATTTTAAACTATCCACAATAAGACTGTTTAGCGTACGCTTTGTTATCATCAAAAAAAGGTTTCCTTGCATGGTTTGATTTTGAAACTCCTCCATAGTGGGACTTCTTTTTCAACGATTGAGAATATTTGCTATAAAATTTTCTGAACACTTCCCTGCTCAACTCTGGAATTTTATTGTTTCCAATGTTCGAGAAGCCTATGCAAGTGTTTGTATCCAATTTTAGTAAACGAGGCGCATCTGGAAGCACCCTTCGCAATAAAATCACAATTCGATAAGCTTTTGTGTCTTCCGGACGAACACAATGCGTGATATTGTTAGCAGCAAAGCCACTGAAATAGAATTTAAGTTTTGAAAAACACATCATAAATCAATACAGTTTTACCTTATGGATGTCACAATACCTCGAGGTAGAGCAAGTTCCAGTATCGGTTGACTACACCTTATAGGTTTAAATTCGAATTTACAACCAAAACAAAGTGCAGAATCGCTCATCAAGCTAACCGAAATAATTGGCCTATCAAATATTTGTGGAGGATCAATGTGAGACACTATACAACCCCCCGGCTGATATTCGTTGATCACTACACTATTTACAAAATTTTTCTCCATTACGTTGGCTTCAATGAGAGGGTCAATAATGTAACTGTAAATCCAAGGTGGTATCGGATCAACCGAATTCTTTGGATATAACTTTTCCATTCCTCGTCCTTTTTCCAATAATTGGGATCCATAAGTGTATCGTTCACCAAAAAAGTACCTAAAATGCTGTTTGAAAAACTAAACAATTCAAGAAGAAAACTGTTACTTATTCCTCAGCCAAGTTTTGTCCACCGTGTACTGCTTATTTGTTGAATTTTTGTAAACACCAATGGCATCTAAGACGAGAGATTCTATAACGTCACATTCGGAAGGAGAAAATGCATAAGGCTGACGAATGCTTTTACGTAAACGTTTTAAAATTTCATCCTCACTAAAATATTAATTGTAAAATTAATTTTATAATAATTTCAATATTAAATACTTACCTGTTTGAAGGTAAATCATAATTTTCCATAATAGAATGATACAAAGTTAACCTTCAACAGAATCGAAATGGAAAATAAAACACATGTCCAGCATATTTTTATTTATTTGATAAATAACAACTCTTATGTACAAAATAACCTTTCAATTTAATCAAGAACAATTCTATTTACTGTGATATCCGTCCGCCGATTTAAAATACTAACTGCTAATTTAGGACTAAAATGTTTAACTCCTATTTCGCTGAGCGCTTGGCCTCTACGATCTTCCACACCTGTCGCTCCTTCTAGCGCCGTTATTGTTTCCCTCAAGAGTAAGGCCGAACCTTTGGTAATGTTTAACAAACTGCAAGCTTCATTTAACCTAATTAAAATAAAAAAATAAATTTTTGTATAAAATAAAGTTTCGAGCTGAACTTACTGAACAAAATAACTATCTGGGCGGTCAGTAAATTGCGAAAATAGTGGAAATAAGTTTCTGGTGACGTCAAACTTTAACTGCAAAGCACCGCATTCGTTAAATCGGTTTTCCAAAATTAAATCTTCGAATAAGTAGTTGTCGATTTGCTGTGCGATCGATCTCCAGACTACAGAAAATAGTTGGTTGGTCAAGCTTTTCTGCAATAAGTGCAATCTGCTTGTTAAAATTTCAAACATTGGACAAGCCGCAGGTGTCAACGATAAACTTCTCATATCTTTAGGTGTTTTCATTTGCGACCACCTTAAAGGAAATACATTTGAAACGTACACCAACTACTTTTCACATTATTACTATGCAATATGTCTTAAAACTTACATTTCGTGCCTGTAATTCCTGCTGCATTGTTTAATCCTCAACACAACCGATTCTGCTAACGTTAACAACAAATCTTTCCTCATGTGTCGAAACAAAGACAGAATTTCTGTAAATACCGAATCTGTATCGATTTCTAACATCGAATTATTCAAGTCGGCACAGTTGGGAATGCCACTTTTTTCCAACTGATTTTTGTAATAAAATAAACTCAAAAAGTGCTGGAAAAAATGATATAAGTTTGATTGAGCTGGGTACCGATTAACAATTTACTCACCACCATGGCTCCCCAATCCACAAGAACGTTTTCGACGTAGAAGATTGTGTTGGCTATGGTTGGAATTTTTGATTCGACAATGTCGCCCTCTTCTGCATTAACCAGTTGAACAAGACGAACTCGGAAATCATCTAAGAGTTCCAGTTGCAAGTCGAGAAACTGTAGCCTGTGACGAGGCTGTGGTAAAGTTTCATACCGGTCGGTAATTGTTTGCAACAAAGTAATAAATACTTCTGCAAATGGAGCAATTTTTAAATTTTCCATATCTAAATCTGAAGAATGGAATGTATCGTGGGCGTTTTCTATCAGCATTTCATCCATTTTCTCCAATGCATCTAAAATATTGAAAATTGAAGTGACTACGAGTAAATAATTAAAGCTTTTCTCACATTTCTTTTCCATAGCAATCCACTTCATAAACACTTGGGCTTGTGTTAGAATCAACAACGCCCCTGGTTGAGCTGCCGAGTAATCGTAGCTCTCTTTCAGCTCCTTGTCAAATCCTAAAGCTTCGTCGATGCAATGAGAAAATGTGAAATCGTCATATTGCTGTGTTGGCAAATCAACATGCAGCTTTTCAACGGCCAACTGAACCAAGCCTCTCATTAATTCAACCTGAAAATGATAATTTTTAGATAACATGGATTTCCATGGGCAAAATCTCACCTTTGCATCAATATAATAAAATCCCATCTTATCGATCACCGGTTGTATCCATTTTTCAACAAATTCGGTATGGTCTCTGATCCAGGATAAAATTTTAGTGAAATACCTAAAACATTTTAAATTAGTCCGTTTCAAAAATATTCCGTCTGATATTCTTACCATTCCGGTTTGTCACTTCGATTAGTTTTTCTGGTTCCGTGAAAATGATACAAAAAGCGCTTCCTAAGAGGTGCGATCATGAGCTCCATTGGCAAACTCAAACGAGGAAATTCAGATAAATAACCTTTAGCTTCGGAAGGCGTCACTAATTCGTCTGGCAAATCGATTTGCAACAAATATTCCACTATAATTTGCAATTTTTTTACATTCACTTCTAAAGGTACTTCCAAACTAACATTGGAATTAACAAAAGGCCACTTTATTACTTTTAATGCTTCATCAAATTCCCTAAAAGGTAAAAATCATATTTTGCCCTTCTCAGTTGTTTCATGCAATAAGTTACTTACTTTGAAAACTTCTGCTTGAGAATGTTGTGCCAATGTAGGGTAGTTTCTTTCAAATAATGTTGTAAATTTGTGGCCCTTGATGAAGCCAATTGTCGACAGACTTCGCTTAAATTAGCGAAAATTGTAACACTTTGTTCATCATCTTTCTGCTTCAGCGCTGTTTGTAATTCGTCACTAAACAATAAGTCAAGTTTAACAAACAATAACATATCTGAACCTACTGCTTACCACAACGTTTCGCTGTACTGTACAATCTTCAGGTACTGTAAAGTACATTCTAACATGTGTAACTGTTTGGAATAATTTTCAAATTTCTCTTTAATTTCGCAGGTCACTTCCAATTCGTTGGACACTTCATTTAAAATCTCGAGAGTACGGTTTCTCGTATCGGCTAAACAAGTGACTTGTTCGCTCAATTCTTCCAGAGTAACCGTAAAACTAGATTTCGGATTGTTTAAATTTAACTAAAATTAATTGGAATTTAATCGATTACCATGGGAACGTAGGTTCGAAAATCTTACCTCATCTCTGATATCGATCACACGACCTTCCCATTTTTTCTTCAACTCGCGACATTTATTCAAATCTAATAAATCAGATTTGTGCTTTTCTTGAAAGGCTTTTAAAATTTCGAGTCTGTTTTCATCACTCAGAGTCCTCAGAGTGGTCATGCTTTTGATAACTGATGTGGCACTTTTGAAATTATCATTTACAAAAAAGATACTTAATAATAATGCGAATAAATCAAAATAATTTAAAAGGTTCTTGATTAATTAAGTTATACACATAATTAACGATAGTTCTCGAAGTACTTCCAAAAACAAATTTTGGGTTATGTTTATACCTAACCTAAAATTTGACGTTTCATATCCCTGTTACATTTCAAATGTTTTGTACATTTCTCTTACGTTGCAATAGAATAATTATCTACAAAGGAATTTATCGCTAGAATTTATTTTCTTGTCAACAATCTCATAATGCTTTGACAGTGCATGTTATCATTATTTATTAAAATTTTTTATCAAAACCCATTTTAGTCTTGATGGGCAGTGTAATTTATTTTACAGCAATTTTGCTCTATGCGTGTGCTCTTTTCATTTTTGGGGGATATGTACGAATAATGGAATTTTTAGACATTTTGCATTGTGTCGCTTGCAAAGAATTGAACCAGTTAGACGCTTCGTATGATTATATTGTAGGTACGTTGGCTTTAATCGAAAAAAAAATTATAATTGAAGTACTCAAACTGAAAAGTCAAAACTTTTAGTTGGAAGCGGAACGGCTGGTAGCATTGCTGCTTTACGCTTATCTGAAGATCCGAAAACTACCGTGCTGGTGTTGGAAGCTGGGCCCAATGGCAACGCGTGGTTTGATATTCCAGCACTTGGACCTCTTTTACAATTGTCTTCTGTGGACTGGCAGCACAATACAGTTTCACAGGAAAATGCTGCTAAAGCTTATACCGAGCAAGTAATAGTTTTCATTCAAATTTTGATTAATTAATAGAATTAGGTGATTATTTAGAGCGTCAATTGGCCAATGGGTCGTATAGTTGGTGGAACAAGTCGCATTAATAACATGATATACTCACGAGGGCATCCTAAAGATTACGAAAGTTGGTATCAAGATTTGGATGGTTATAACTATAAATACGACATTCTCGATTATTTTAAGAAGAACGAAAATAACATAGGAATTTACAAGAATAATAGTAAATATCATTCAACAGATGGTCCATTAATTGTCGGCGATTTATCTTTTTCGACCGTCTTAGCTGATTGTTTTTTGAAAGCCGTTGAATTATTGGGTTATCCGGTGAGAGACTTAAATGGAAAACATAGTACAGGTGAGTGAATATTTTTGAAACGTAACACAATAAAAGTTGAAAAATACGCAGGTTTTATGCGCCCTCAAATTAATATCCAATCTGGAGCTCGATGGAGTTTTGCTCATCTTTTTAATAAGAAAAATAAAGACAATTTAATGGTGCAGACAAACACCTTGGTGACTCAAGTACTTTTTAAATCAGATTATGAAGCTTATGCCGTTAAGTATGTTTATTTAACAGACGAATTAATTGTAAAGGCCAAGAAGGGTGTGGTGATAAGTGCCGGCGTCGTTGGCAGTCCTAAAATTTTGATGTTGTCTGGGGTCGGTCCCAAATATCACTTGGATGAACTGGGAATTAGAACTGTAATTGATTTACCGGTGGGGTATAATTTACAAGATCAAGTATCTACTGGTTTAGACTTGGTGATTTTAAATACATCGTTGGGTTTAGATGCGGTATCCATGATGTCACCTTTTTCGGCTTTAGATTATTTTTATAGTGGAACCGGATTGTGGACCGGTGTTGGCTGTGAAGTATTAGGTTCTATTGACACCAAATTTAATTACCAAAGAAATAACTCATTGACTGAACATCCAAATTTAGGATTTATGATTTTGCCAGTTGGCGTATCTTCTGATGGGGGCAAACATTTGTACAAAGCGCTGGGAGTTACCGAAGAAGTTTGGAAAAATTATTTCAAACATTTTGTTGGACAATCAGTTTTAACCACATTACTTATAAATCTACATCCTAAAAGTAGGGGTTTTGTGAGATTGCGTGATAAGAACCCTTACAGTAAGCCCCTGATTGATCCAAATTATTTACAAGTGCCTTACGATGTTGAAATTCTATTGGAAGGGATTGATTTGATTAAAAAAATTGTTTCCACTGAACCTATGCAAAAGTTAGGTGCAAAACTAAACGACAAAATATTTCCCGGCTGTGAAAATTATAAATTTGATTCTAGACCATATTGGGAGTGTTATGTGAGACATTTGACTGTCACGAGTTACCATTATGTGGGTACCTGTAAAATGGGAATTGCTCAAGATAAGAGTTCGGTTGTGAATTATGGCTTCCAAGTTCACGGTACAAATAAACTTTACGTGGTCGATGCTTCTGTGATACCTTATTTACCCAGTGGCAATCCTAATGCTGCAGTAGCGATGCTGGGAGAAAAGCTAGTGGCAGAATTAAAATATAATAATTTTTTGAATACCAAAGTTTGTAAAAGAAAAGAACAGCTCATACCAAATAAAGTTTGTAAGATATAAAATTTTCTTTTTAATTTTTATTCAATTTCTAAATTATTTTGAATTATTCAGACTTTTTTGTATTTCTCTAAAAGATTTTCCTTTTGTTTCTGGCATGGTTAACAACAAAAGTGTGGATATAATTATAGTTCCTCCTGCAAATATCCAAAACATCGTGTGAATCCCCCAGGCTTCGGATATTGGTTCGAAGAACTTAACTACTAAGAATCCCAAAAAACTTCCATAAAGTGTCGAGCTTGCTACTGCAATACCTTTAACGTTGGTTTCGAAAATTTCTCCCAATATCACATAGGGTATGGTGAAGATTCCTATCGGATTCATTATCAAAAATATAATCAAGCATGTGGTCGGTAGCCATAAAATGCTGCTAACGTCGGTTTGGGCAACATCTTGAAGATAAAAATAAATTCCTTCTCCGATTAAAGCCACGGAACATCCAAAGGCTGACACAAATAGTAATGGCTTTCGTCCTACCTTATCTATTAATAATGCGGCTACGAACACTAAAAATAACCGAGCATTAAAACAATAATTATCAGTTTTGGTAATTATTAAATTGTGAAACCTGCTGGAATTTGTACAAATCCACAAATAATACTGCTAACTTCTGGGGAAATGCTGCTTTTACTGGATTGGATAATTTTGATCAAATATGAATCGATTGCAAAAGCGCCACTGCAATGTTGCAACGTTTTGATTCCTAAAATTATTCATTCCGATTCATGTTTTTATTAATGAAAAAATTACCTAGCATTAAAATTAGAGCTTTCCTGTGTTCCTTTCTCAGGAAAAATTCAAAAGCGTTGGTTTTGTTCTTTTGGTTCCACTTTATAGTTTTATCGATATCTTCCATTTTATCGATAATAATTTTTTCATTGGCTCCTTTTCCTGAAAATTTGGCAATGGCTCTGTGCGCTTGATGTATTTTGTTATTTTTAATTAAATAATGAGGAGATTCTGGCATAAAGAAAAATGCTATTGCAAATACCAACGGAACGACACTGCAGCTTAACGTAAGAGCTTTGTACGATAAAAAAGGCCCAACGCTTTGGACGTATAAGCTTCCCGTCAGTCTTAATATATTGCACGCGCTTCCAAGCATTCCTCTTATATTGGTGTCTGATATTTCTGCAATGTAAATCGTGGCGGCCTAAAATTTAAATTTATGTATATTTCAAAATGGGTACTTTATTACCGTGGTTGCAGTTGCACCTCCAATTCCAGCAATGAATCTTAATAATATTATTGTGGTGGCAGATTTTGCGAACGCTATTACAATCCAAGGCACAAATAATGGGATGGCTGCAAGTAAAAGGAGCTTTTTGCATCCGAGTTTGTTGATAATCAAGCTAACGATTACAAAAGTTGGAATCGTGGAGAGTAAAGGTATAGACGCTACCCACGACGATTCTTCCTATGAGGAAAAAACAATTAAATTGCGGGATTGTTCGAGAAAATTTTAAATTAAAATGGAACGTACGGTGGTTAGAGTGGTTCCAATGGGAGATTCTGGTGAAGTCAGTTTTGGTAGACTTGGCGATGACCAAGACAGGTACATCGCATCGTTTGCGATTGTTAATGTGGCTATAAATTTGGAATATAAAAATTTAAAAAATTATTCCAGTTTTACTCACCAATGAAAGCAGCCAGATATTGCATATATCGCGACATGATTTTTTATTATTACTAATTATATCAGTTTCGTGATAATGAAAATGTTGCACTGGTTATCATTATCAATTAATATAATAAATTCTTGCTTGGAATCCTCGGTTGTCAATAACCGTACGATATTATAATAATGTTATCTAGCTACACGATGAGATTTAATCTGTTGGTATTTGGCGATAATATTCTAGTGTTGTTATAATTTAATTACGAAATCTGATTAATTTGTTTTGGCTTATTTTTTGCTCGTCATTTATTTTACTTAAAATATCAAAATGTTTGATCCTAACTAAGTTGAAAAATCTTAAACTATTTGGCTTTTGGGATTCAGGATTGTTACGATTTGAAGTTCTTACCAAATCCAAATTGAAGTAATCGGGAATCACCTGCCTAGCTCGGGGAGGTCAGGGTGGAATGGGATTCCCCTTTTTAGTTTTTACTACTAGAACACAGAAAGAAAACAAATAAAAAATTTATTGTCACTTAATAAAACGTTACAGTTGAACTACTTAACAAAATTTCTAGCATTCGTTTCGGGCACTCACTCTATTGTTTCCCCAACCAAGCTAGCGGTATGCACGCAATTTGGAGAGATCTTTGTTATCTTCTTTATTTTTTTCCCGAATACAACAGTTTCTGTATGTCTGCAAAAGTACGGCCTTTAGTTTCGGGCAAGATAAACAGAGTGAAGAAGAATCCCAACATGCACATGACCGCATATATTCCAAAAACGACGTGCATTCCCCAGGTGGAAGTGATGGGTTCAAAAAGGAGCACCGTGATAAAGGCCATGAGGCTTCCATACAACATGTAAATGTTGATCGCAACGATTTTTATATTTATGGGAAAAAGTTCGCTCAACAACACGTAAGGTAGCGTGTTTAGACCGATTGGATTTAAAATTAAAAACAACACAATGAATGTCGTGGGAAACCAAGATATGGATTCGACGTTTGCTTGAGCAATTTTTTCCAGATAAAAGTAAATTCCTTCTGCAGTTAAAGACACCGCACACCCAAAGCAAGAAACCATCATTAATGGTCTCCGGCCGATTTTATCGATTAGGAAAGCCGCCAGTAAAACTAAAAAAATATTTTAATTATCTGTTAGGATGGAAGCGTCGCTTCCTATTTGCCGTACCTGCAGGGATTTGTATTACTCCAAATATTATACTGGAAACTTCAGGCGTAATGCTGCTTTCGCTGTCTTGAATGATGGTCTGCATGTATGCCGAAATTGTGCTGACTCCACTAAATTGCTGAAAGGTTACCACGGCTGGAATACAAAACAGTTTTTCTTATGGAAAAGCTATTGATGTGTAAAAACTCACCAAACATGATGAGCATACCCAGATAACAGAATGACGTTGTTATGACGACATAAATCGGTCATCAAAGACGGCATAAATCGGGCATTAAAGACGTCAGTGAAACGTCTCAATGACGTGAATTTGTCACAGCCCAGAGACGACAATAAGTGACGTCCGTACACGTCAATAAGTGACGTCGATACACGTCAATAAGTGACGTCGATACACGTCAATGTATGACGTCATTTTTCAGATTTTCTAGACCGCATTTTGAAAAAATTACACCCCTTTTAATAAAAACTAAATTTGTATTGTATATTACGTTTATTAACAAAAAATAAAATAAATTCATAAAATGGAAATAACAAGAACACAAAGATACATATAATTTTGATTACAATAATGTATGCAATAATGGAAAGGCGGCAAAACTGTTCTCAAAATCAGGTAGAAGAATACATTTAGCATCAATATTATTAAGCGACCACATGTCGTATTTCTCAGATAAATCTATTACCTTGTAAATATTCAAAATACTGGAATCGAATGGATAGTTATATAATGACATATGTAGGTTGAATTGCTTACCAATAATTACTATGTTACTTGCAGAATTCAAAATAAAATTATGGATTTGGATAACTTTCTTTCCAATCAGGCAGTACGAATCACAGCTCGAGTAAGAATGAGTGGTCAAGATAAAATTCGTATAACTGATTTTCTTGAACTGTTTAAAGTTTAAATGACATGGAAAGGTTGGTCCCAGAGTATGTTCAAAAAAGTGATTAATTTTTTAGCATGAAACTTAAAAATCGAACTTAAAATTTAAAAAATAGCATAGCTAAATTAGTACAAAACAAAATTAAAACCTTCAATTGAAAAAATTTCAATTCAAAACTTAAATGTAACATAGAACATGAAAACGTCTCACTTTTCAGCTGTTTTCGCAGCTTTCTTCAGCCTTTGAGGTGCATGTTTGAGCCACACCTTGACTATGGCTGAGATTTCAGCTTCGGTTATGGCGTTACTTGTAATTTGGATTGCCTCTAGAAAAACAATATTCAATATAAATATTACATCTAGAAAAAGTTTATTAAATACACTCACGAATAATGACATCCTTTAAAAGAGTATTTTTGAAGGCCCTTTTTTGGTTTCTTGTTCCAAAATAACTGAAGTCTTGAGCTATGTCATCACTCAACAGTTTTCTCAAAATCTCATTCACACGATTGGTCAAATCTTTTCCTCCTCTTGTTGAGAAATATTTAGCCTAAGAATAAAAGTAATGTATTATCCAAAAAATTTAAAGGTAATAATGAGAAAAGAATTACACACCACACTTGTCAAACTGGTAGCTTTAGAGAGATATAATTCAAATGTCTGGAAGTCTTTTTCACTTTTAATTGGAAGACCGATTGGAAGGTCTTCCAAATTTGATGTGTTGTTCTCTTGTAATTGCAGGCACGCCAAGATTTGGATATTTTGTTCCTTAATGAACAGCACTATTGCCTTCAGCTGTTGAATTTCTAAAATATTTAAAGTTAGGGTACTGTCGGTCAATGAGCAAATGAGCACCTACCTAACTTATTGCAGGAGCATGAAACTGACGGTGAAGGTGCGACTAAAAAAACAGAACAGTGTTGGTGAAAGACCAGCTAGATAAAAATGAATAATTTCGTAGGAAATAATCATCATTCAGGTGATGGCAAAAAGGAGAAAGGTAGACTCACTCACCTAATTCTTGATGGACTTCCCCAGAAGACCATCCACTCGGTGGATAATTTGTGGATGAACGTTGACTTGAGTAAGCATCAGAACTTATTGGAACTAGAAAGACACGTAAATTAAAACATTGTAATATTATTGGTAGCATTCAGCTTATACGTGTAAATGTTCGGGGCCTTGTTAGTTGGGAATTGAGTCTGATTGAGGCTTGGTGGAACTGGCTTGTCATAATACATGACACACTCAAGGAACACAACTCTTTTAAGAAAAATTATTGGGTATTTCTATTAATTATCAGCCGTACATATTATGCCTTGACATGTGACATGTGTGTTTTGATTAACATCGATGATATTTTTGCAGGTACTGTATTGTTTACTAATTACTTGTTTGCTTGGTTGTTTGGTGCCGATGTAGTGTTACTACAGGTGGTACCAGCAGATAAGAAATTTTCCTAGCAGGCAGGAGAAACTACTGTGGAATAAGCAGCAGGAAAAGGGGCAACTCACAATACCACACTGACAATAGGAGCTCTAGGCTACTCATACTGCCGGGGTGGTACAAGCTCATTGGCTGTCGATTTGCATTTTAAGGTTTGTCATTGGTTCTTTGTATACGGAATTAAATAGTCAACTAAAATCATTAATAAATAATATTACCCAGTTTATGAGACTGCAACGCAAGTTTCACTTTTGGTGGCCTCTTCAAAGTTGATTTTTGTGATGAGATTTTATTGTCATCAGAGCTGACGCTGGCGTCGTCGTCTTCAAAAAATGTGCGTTTTGGTGGCAACCGATGTCTTCTTGGCCGACTTGCACTTCCCTCTTTATCATCGCAATCATCAGTTGCAAGGTCAGAGGTAGTCTCTGCCAGCTTCAATTTTTTGTTGGCCTTGTCGTATTCATCTATAAATACAATTTGTGAATAGAATGATGTGAGTAATGACCAAAGAAACGATCTTCAAAATAATAAAACAAAACTTATTTTTCAATGCATCATCAAATGGTGAATTACTGTTAGGTATTATAACCTGGACCACCCTGTATACATTTCAATTTGATACACATTTTATATCTCATTCTTAGCTATTCCATTAATTCTTTAACAAAAACTCGCTTTCTAATAATACCTACTCCGAAGAATGGAATATTGAACAGGGATTGATGAAGTTGTACAATGTGCATTGGTATCTAATACTGTAGGTATAAGGTTAATCATGCAAGGTATATAATAGGTATCTAGTTGGTTGACTATAAATTTCTAAATAAGTAATCGTTAAAATAACATCTACAAACCATCTTCGAAAAATATACGTTCAACTGGGTATAATTCCCACGTTTCTTCATTTACTTCCTCCCCATCTTTAAGTGCCTGTTTAAATGTGGTTCTCGCCTTGTAGGGCGGATAAAATACTTCATCTTTCTTGGTATTAAGCCAGTTCTCATGCACCAGTACTAAGCCACCCTCACCTCTACCACCAAGGGAAAGCCCAACGTAAGTCATTACGGCAGGAGCTATAAGGATAAATTAATATTAATTATGAAGTAGGTAGGTATAATGGATAGGCTGAATTATGAGGAACTTCATCAACTACTGACGACATGTATGTGAATAAAAAATTGAACTGAAGGAATGAAAATTATTGAGGTTATGAGATAATATTGTTCTTTTACTAACTACTGGTTTTTGTAAAGAATAATAATAATTGAAATCAACAGGGAACTAATAGCACTGATAATAGGCATGCATATAAACTTACCTTGGTAAATACGTTGAGTAGATGCAAGATAGATAGAAGAAGAGATTTATGGCGGGAACAAGGGAACGAGACTCGCACAAACAGAGAACCGCACACTACACCATACAGCGCCAGCGCAGCAAAACACGCACAACGTGAGTGACTTAACAAGCACCAACGATGAACGAACATACGTGACGCCCGACGTAGACCGTTTGACGGCGCGTTTAAAAAATCAAATGTTCTTGAATTTCCGGTAGGTCATTAGTATAATTATTATAATTATATGTAGGAACCAATAAATATAAGTATATATTATATAGGACGTAATAATATTGCGACATATGCGACTGAGCCAACATTAGGTAGGCATCATGATAGGTACTACCATTGATGACCGGTACTACTTAAAAATTGATATGCAGAACGGCTTGAACCTAAAATTTTTTTTTTCATTTTGGTGATTATTCTAACCCACAAATAACGTCAAAAGACGTCAGAATAACGACGACAATATTTGGTCATTTTACCAACGTACCCATGACGTCATTGATTGGTCATATGACGTCGCCGACGAATAATGACCAATTTATGTCGTCATTACGACGTCACTCTGTTATCTGGGTAGCTTTCCTGTACTCCGGTTTCGATATAAATTCCCAAACGGTTGTCTTGCTTTCCATGTTTTGCTTTACATTTTTTTGTATCAGCGCTAATTGGTCGTCAATATCAATTTCGCTGGTATTTCTGTTCAGTAATCTCTTTAAGTTTCTTTTAGCTTCGGCTGGTTTGGAAGCTTTGACCAAATAGTATGGGGATTCTGGCATTGGAAAAATAGCAATTGCAAATATGATTGGAAGTATACTAGAAGATACGGCCAAAGCTGTATAAGATATGAAGGGGCCTACACTTAACACGTATAAACTACCGAGCAGTTTCATCATGGTAACTGCCATACCGAGTTTTCCTCTGTTATCACTTCCAGCCACTTCTCCAATATACACGGTAGTAGACTACGCAATGAAATGTGAATGAGAATTTAGAATTTAACTTAACAGTTGTACCAACCACTATTGCAATTTGGCCTCCAATACTTCCAATTATACGTGCTATTATGATAGTAATTGCTGATTTTGCAAAAATTATTATTATCCATGGCAGGAACAGCGGAAGTGCGGCAACGAATAACGTATTTTTACGACCAATACCATCCGTGAGCCATTGACTAAGGAAAATGCTTACAAAGCAAGACAGGTACATACTGGATGCAATCCATGACGCTTCTTGCTAAACAAAAGAATGATCCGATCAATGAGAGTTCCAATCATGGAATCATACATATAGCAGAAAAATTTATACCTACGGGTGTTATGGTTACTCCAATTGGAGAATCACTTGATGTTAATTTAGGTAGAGTTGGCGAAGTCCACGCTATATACATTGCATCACAAGCAGCAGATAAGGTGGCTATGAAAAATATTGCAAATGGGAAAACACTAAATACACTTTGAGAAGCAAAATATTTACCTGCAAAACAAGCCACATATTGCATATAGTTTACGTTAGCAAAGCTCATTTCGTAGCGTCATGCAAAATATTGTGAGAAGATAACAAAACAGCGGTAAACAAATTATCTTAAGTTTAAGTTGAAATAATCAAATCGTTGCTATTGTAATCAGCAAAACTGATAAACAATATATCGAATTTTACGAGGTTCGATTAGAAGGAAACGCGGCCAAAATTAACAAATTAAAGATAGAGAGGTTTTGAGTATTCCTTATTTTTTTCCCAAAGGGAAAATAATTTTGGGATCTTCCTGACTTCAAAAATGTTCATTGTTTCAAAGCCTAATACTGCTAATTCGGCGCTTATTGTAGATTTAATTTCGACAGCTCTCATAAAATTGATAAGATTTTTAAATTTCAATAAATGATACATCCAGGTCAAGTTGTTTGAAAATAAAAATTGCCCACTATCTTTGAAACGTAAATATCGTAATTATTTGTTTCTTTCGTTTTGCTCCAAATCGTTTTTGAATTCAGTTGAAGAAACCTCTTTGTTCCACTCGTCCCAGAATAAGAGGCGACATTTTTTTCCCAACACTCTGTATTAATAATATATAAAATTATGTTTTGGAATATGTAGTTTAAGGAAATATACCGACTCCATCATCATGGGGTTGCATTAACCCCCCCTCGAAATGTGGAATTAATCACTTTTACGGGGCGACCCCCGCCGATATTATTCAAACTTGGTGAATATGTTCTCTACAGTATAAAAAATGTTTCCTGAAAATTTAAGCCTTAAATATGCAGCCATTTTGAAGTTATGATTTTTTAAATTTTTTATTAATATTTTTGAAGCAGAAAACTTTTTTAAAAAAATTGGAAAAAACAGTTTTTTTCTAGGAAAAATTTTCAGCTTTTCAATGAGAATATTCATTTTATGTCATACGTAACAGAAGACCCTTTAAAATTCAATTAAAGTGGAAAAAACGATTTTTCTCACTGTGCGGTACGTGTTACTTCAAATTTGGAATTTTTTTCTGAAAGCTGAGAGTTTTTCCCATAAAATATGTCGTTTTCCCGATGTGCATATTTTTTGTTTAAATTTTGTTTAAATAAATGCTTGCCATTGATTAGATGACCTGTAGATTAGTATTTAAACAATAATTAATTGAATTTAAACAAAAAATACGCATATCGTGAAAATGACATATTTTGTAGGAAAAACTCTCAGCTTTCAGAAAAAAATATCAAATTTGAAGTAACATGCGCCGCACAGTGGGAAAAATCGTTTTTTCCACTTTAATTGAATTTTAAAGGGTCTTCTGTTACGTATCACAAAAAATGAATATTTTCATTGAAAAGCTGAGAATTTTTCCTAGAAGAAACTGTTTTTTTTCCAATTATTCTAAAATAGTTTTCTACTTCAAAAAAATTAATAAAAAAGTTTTTAAAAATAATACAAATTTATGTGTAAATTTAAAAAGTATAAAATTAAATTAAATTTAAAATTAAAGAAAAAAAGTTTGAATCCTAAAAATTAGAAAAAGCAATTTTTAATTGTAATTTATCGTTAAATTTCAAAATCGAAATTTTACGCGCCAAACGAATATCCGAGGTTGGTAGTAGTTTTTCGTTCGCTTTCGAAGAGGATTGAAGTTAGCGCACCAAACATTGGTCTTTTGCTTGCGAACACGCTAGTTCAATACCGCCCAGTGGCATCCTATAACGTAAGTTTTATTTAATTTAAAAAAGATTCTTCTTGTTTAGCAAGTAATTTAATTATTATTTATTATAAAATCTGAATTTCAATTAGCATTGAACTAAAAATTTTGTGTTTAGGTTCAACATAATTATTAAGCAACGTCAGAATGTCGGGAGGTTTAGATATTCTCAGTCTTAAAGAAGATGATGTGACCAAAATGTTGGCTGCGTACACTCATTTGGGAACCAACAATGTCAACTTCCAGATGAACCAGTGAGTAGATTTAATAATCACAATTTTTATGTAAACGTGGTTGTTCTAACCTCAAAGTTATCACGTGGAGCTCCGTTGTAATATAGCTGTTTCTTTTAATCAAGGTACGTCTGGAGAAGGCGCAACGATGGAGTTTATATCCTTCATTTGCGCCGCATTTGGGAGAAGCTTCAGTTAGCCGCTCGTGCAATTGTTGCGATCGAACATCCTGGTGAAGTCTTTGCCATTTCTTGTCGCCCATACGGACAACGAGCTGTTTTGAAGTTTGCCGCTCACACTGGTGCAACCCCAATTGCTGGAAGATTCACTCCTGGTGAATAACATTTCAAGTTTTACATTATTTTTGTTCTAACGTAATCTTTTAGGTGCATTCACCAATCAAATTCAAACCGCTTTTCGTGAGCCTCGTTTGTTGATTGTTACTGATCCTTACTTTGATCATCAACCAATCAGCGAAGCTCAATACGTCAATATCCCTGTTATTGCGTTTTGCAATACCGATTCACCTTTACGGTTTGTCGATATTGCAATTCCTTGCAATAACAAAGCTCCCCACAGTATCGGTTTGATGTGGTGGTTGCTCGCACGTGAAGTCTTACGTCTTCGTGGACTTATTAAAAGGGACACAAAATGGGACGTCGTCGTAGATCTTTACTTCTACAGAGAACCCGAAGAAGCCGAAAAGGAAGAATTGGCTGCCAAAGAGATTGCACCAGTTAAAGCTGAAGTTATTCCGCTTGAAATTCCCGAAAATGATTGGGCTCAGGAAACTCAGGCATGGACTGAGGAAGCACCCGCGGCTGTGTTCTCTCCTGCTGCTGCCGCTGCAGGAGTCACACCAGCAGGTGCACCAGCACCAGCGGCTATACCTGCAGCCAACGATTGGGCTACAGAAGTGCAAAGCGATTGGGAAGCAAATACAACTGCTGCTCAACCTGCGCAACCCAACTGGGCTACACCTTCTTCTGATTGGAATTAACTTTTCAATGTTTTAATTTGATACTTTGTAATTAAAGTTTTTATGAACTATCTATTATTTTGTTTTTGTTAAATATCTTTAAACTTAGTGAAACCAATGGAAAGTTTTTACTGAAAAATATTCGAATTGTGACAGTCAAATTGGCTAAACATCTGTACTTAGTACTGCACGTTTAGATTATTTCTGATTTAAATTATTTATCACTGATTAAAATAAGATATGGAAACAATAAGTAGTTGGATAAATTATTTAATAAGTATCGATAGGTTCAAGTAAGTGACAGGTTTTATGTTTGATTGATGAGATGATTAAGCAATTAATGCCAATAATACAATAGGATTAATGTGAATTTTAAAATTACGAGTAAGTTTTATTTTTGTTTAGCTTTTTTTGTATTTCCATAAAACTTTTTCCTTTTGTTTCCGGAAGAAAGAAAAACACAAAAATTGATCCTGCTATACAAAAGCCAGCAAATATCCAAAACATGGTGTGCATGCCCCACGCTGTGGAAATGGGTTCAAAAAATTTAGCTACCATAAAGCCTAAGAAGGCACCATAGACTGTCATCACTGTTGCAGCACTTCCTTTAATATTGGTTGCAAAGAGTTCTCCCATTAATACGAAAGGTACGGTAAATACTCCCAAAGGATTCATAACCAGGTATAACGCGAGTGCCGTCGTTGGCAACCAGGAGATAGAACTGACGTCTGCCTGTGCTACTTTTTGCAAATAAAAGTAGGTTCCTTCGGCAATTAAGGCCACCGCACAACCAAGAGCGGAGACGATTAACAGCGGTTTACGGCCCATCCGTTCTATTAGAACTGAGGATGTAAGAGCTATAAAAGAGTTCATTATTAAGAGAATAAATTCCTTCTGCACAATATAAACCTCCAAGTAACTGCACAACTCCACATACAATACTAGAGATATCTTCCGGAACGCTGCCGTTGCTATCTCTAATAATTGTTTGTAAATACGGATCAATAGCGTTCATACCACTTAGCTGTTGGAGGCTTTTGACGCCTGAAATCTTAATATTTATTTTAATTTTACAAGTAAACGGAATAAAAATTTACCGGTTATAACAATTAAAGACATTCGATATGCCGGGTTGGTTAAGAACTCCAGCATGGTCGATTTATTTCTCATGTCGTAATCCACGGTTTTCTGGATCTCTTCCAAACGATTCGTAATATCTCGATTACTCGAATTATTACTCGACAAAACCACCAAATTTTTGGCTGCCAAATCACTTTTTCCCTTCTTCACCAAGTAGTAAGGAGTTTCCGGCATAAAATAGAAGCAAATCACGTATATTACTGGAAAAGCACTACAACTTAATGTTAAAGCTTTGTACGACACATAAGGGCCAACACTTAGTACATATAAACTTCCAGTTAATTTCAAAATATTTGGAGCAGTTCCCAATCTTCCCCTGATATCTTTTTCTGATATTTCTCCAGAATACACTGGTACGGTCTAAAATATACATTATTTCTGAGAAATTAAGTTCTTTAGCCACTCCACTTACGGCCAACGAAATTGCCCCTGCACATCCGGCTACAGTTCTAGCAACAATTATTACTATAGCTGATCGGGCATAAGCAACAATTATCCATCCTGCAAATTGTGGAACAGCACAAGCGATAAGAGCCCATTTTCGCCCAAGCTTTTCCATTACCGTTCCGGTAATAATTCCGCCCAACATGGTTCCAAATAAAAAACTTGATGCTACCCATGACGCTTCTTCCTATTGACCATTAATTAAAAGTATTGGACATTTGAAAATTTAAAGTTTTGACTCACTTTTGAAAGTTGAACACCGATTGGAGAATCATCGGACTGTAATTTTGGTAAGGATGGAGACGACCAAGTTATGTACATTCCAGCAATGCCAGTCAGAAAGGTGGCTGGTTAATTTTATTCTTGAGTTATTAGTTTCAGGATCATTAACATTACTCACCCAGTATCGAAGCCATATATTGCATATATCGAACATTATCACAGGAAAACGACAGCTTCATCTTGCAATTATTCTTTGGTATGATGGCTTTTGTATCTAATCAATGAATTTCAAATGTATTTTAGACAAAGTTTTAATTTATCCAAACTATCTAGACCTTTTATCTTATGAGTAATTGAGATAATAATAATTATTATTAGGTACCTATACATATACTTTCTCGTCAAAATTAAAATTTATCAGAATTTTAATAAAAAAACAACAAAAAACATAAAACAAAATTGCTGGAAGAGCGCAAAAGTTAAAGGAAGAATATGATAAGCAGAAAAGTAAAATTAAAATGCAATGTTGGAAAAAATTTTTGGAGGAAAAAGGAAATAAGAAAGAAAATTATTTAAAACAAAGGTAAAATGTAGAAAACTCACCTGGAAAGGAAAAAAAATCACATCATCAAGTCGAATGATGCTACGCCAGTTTGTAATGAATTCTGAAGGCTAAGGCTGGGCATTTCAATACAGTGCAGATTCGTCAAACCGAATCAATTAAATTATTTGTTACAATTAAAAATAATTAATTTATTTAAAATTATTGTTGACAAATATAAATTAGTCACATTAATCCGGGTTTTTGATAATCCGGATTAAGTATGTTTTAATTAGTCCGGATTATGGAGTCCGCACTGTATTCACTCGAAATTAGTCATCTTAAGGTAACACAAAATTTTTTATTTAAAAAATTACATAATAAATTATGCCAGAATATCTGGTTTTTAGATAATAGGTATTTTCTAGAAACTGTGTTTTTTAATATTATAATTAATTCATACAACTTTCCAAAATTCTAGTTATAAATTCTTCATTCTCTCAATATTTCCATTTTAATTTTATCGGGAAACTTAACTTTAACTTAATGCGGTCATCAAATTTATCCTCTTCATCATCCTTCGAAATTATAAAGCATAATTATTATTATCTCATTATAGTCCAGTTAAATTAGGATTTCACCTGGAAATAATTAGAGGGAGCTGTTTTTTGTTTTAAACTCGGGAGGGGGTGTTTGGCAATGTAAATCTCGATTTTCGGGAAAATCCGCCATTGCGTTTGCCGCTATCTTGAATTAAAGAGTGGTTCTTCTTGTTTTTCAAATATAACTCACTTATATACCACAAATTTTGGATTTATTTTCAAAATATTGATCCTAGGGTAAAAATGGTAAGGACCAAAGTTGAAGGAAATAAAATTCTCTACGTAATTACTTATCATCATTTTTACGATAAACATGATAATAAACGAGATAATCGAGAAAAACATTTTTCACGTCTATTTGCAGTCTAACTCTACAAATATCAATCCTAGGGTAAAAATAAAATAACTCAAAGTTGTGGGAAATATAATTTCCCACAACTTTGGTTATTTTAATTTTTACTATAAAGTTGAAAATAAGCGAGTTATTTGAAAAACCAGAAAAGCACCCTTAAAATCAAGATGGGCGGCAAACGCAATGGTAGGATTTTCCTACCAAACACCCCATCCTCAGTGTACAACAGTCTGCACAATCCAGAAATTTTTCGCACAGGGGAGGAAATCTACTGCGCGAGGATCTCTAACGTGGACGGCTTCGCAAAAATACAATTTTAATTGAAAAACAGAAAGGGACTTCGAGACTTAAGTAGCCGGTACAGTGTTAACTATCAACTGTACCGTCTTTTTGGTAGAACCATTATTGTAGACAATTTTATATTCTACAAAAATGGTAAGATTGATTTTTGCCCTAATTTACTTAATTTTCGAGATATTGGCAAAATAGTTGGAAATGTTGGCGAATTCGCGTGTACTTAGGGCCTCAGATATTATAATTTCGGTAAAAAAATACAAATTAAAAAAAACCAAACCAATTCTTTATTGCGAGTTATAAAAAACATAAAATTTTGCTTTAATTATTTCTATTTCTGTTTAACTTCTTCTGAATCTCCATAAACGATTTATTTTTGGTTTCTGGCAAAAAGAAGAAAACAAAAATAGTTCCTGCGACGCAAAATCCAGCAAAAATCCAAAACATGGTGTACATACCCCACGCCGTCGAAATGGGTTCAAAAAATTTTGCTACCATGAAGCCCAAGAAGGCACCATACACTGTCATTACGGTTATCGCACTACCTTTGATATTGGTAGCAAAGAGTTCACCCAAAAGTACATAGGATAACGTAAACACTCCCAAAGGATTCATAATGAGATATAACGCTAACGCTGTTGTTGGTAACCAGGAAATACCTGTGACGTCCATTTCTACCACTTGATCCAAATAAAAGTAGGTTCCTAGAGCAGCTAAGGCTGTGGCACACCCAAGGGCAGAGATGATTAGTAATGGTTTACGACCCATTCTGTCCACCAAAACGGAAGAGAAGATTGCTAAAAGTTCGTATAGTAATTATTGTTATAATCTTGATTCTAATCAAATATCACCTCCAATGATTTGAACCACACCACATATTATACTGGATATATCTTCTGGAATTCCGCTATTACTTGCTCTAATAATCGTCTGCAAGTATGGATCAATGGCATTCATACCGCTTAGTTGTTGCAGAGATTTCACCCCTAAAAAGCAATTCAATTTTATTTTAGACTTTCAAATGATTCATCTTACCGGTCATAACAATTAAGGACATTCGATATTCCGGATTGGTCAAAAATTCCTTCATGGTTGACCGATTCCTCATATCGTAGTCGACAGTGGTTTGAATTTCTTCCAATCGAGATTGTATGCCTTTGTCATCTGTGGCGTTACTGGACAAACGAACTAAATTCTTTGTGGCCAAATCTTTTTTACCAACTTTTACCAGATATATCGGACTTTCGGGCATAAAATAAAATAAAACCACGAATATTACTGGAACTGCGCTACAACTTAAGGTTAAAGCTTTATACGATATAAATGGACCAACACTTAGTACATAGAGACTTCCGATTAATTTCAAAACGTTGAAGGCCGTTCCCAATTTCCCCCTTATGTCGTTTTCGGATATTTCGGCGCAATACACAGGTACGGTCTAAAAGAACTTGGTAAATTAACCAGATATCCAATGGCATTTTTGTTACTTACAGCTAATGCAAGGGCTCCCGAAAAACCAGCAATGGTTCGGGCAGAAATTACGACTATGGCTTTTCGGGCAAAAGCTACCACAATCCATGCACCAAAAAATGGAAAGGCACAAAGAATTAAAGCCCATTTTCGACCCAATTTTTCCATGATGATTCCCGTGAAGATTCCACCTAACATGGTTCCAAACATGAAGCTTGAGGCAACCCACGACGCTTCTTCCTGTCAATCGGGAACTTAATATTAATTCATTGTCGAAAAATTCTAAAGATTTTGACTGACTTTTGAAATTGTTTCACCTATTGGAGAATTGCTGGATTGAAGTTTCGGCAGGGACGGCGAAGACCATGTTATAAACATTCCAGCATTAGCTATTAGGAATGTGGCTACACAAATTTAAATATTAAGATTTCTTTGGAAAATGATGTATTTAATACTGAGTAATACTAACTTACCGATGACTGCAGACGTAAACTGCATATAACGCACATTATGCCAAGAAAAGGTCAGCTTCATTTTGGAAATTTGAATTTTGAGTTTACACAATTAAATTTTTTTTTAGGTATGCAGTATTATATGATTATAATAATGGAATGCGTCAGTTTTACTCATTTAGTAGATAATTGATGCCCTATCTAATCAATAAATCTAATAAGCTAATTCAGATCGAAGTATAATTTTTTGAAATTGTGCTGAAGTAATAAATTCAAATCTTTTTTATAATATATAAAAACAATGGGACAATTATCTGGTATAAACGGATATCTATGTACCTTGAAGAACCCACTTGTAGAAATTTTCATCAATAAAATTATAATTTCCTAATGCTGTATTATCTGAGTGCAATTAGTTGAAACTGGAGTGTAATTTGATTTTACAAGGCCAGGAAATTGACAAAGGAAAGGAATTGGCTAGGTTTGCGATTGAAAGTTAAAAAAATTTTTCATTGTCTATTTCTGTTTAATTTTTTCTGTATTTCTATGAAGGATTTTCCTTTGGTTTCCGGCAGAAGCAGGAAAGCAAAAATTGCTCCTGCTATGCAGAATGCAGCAAATATCCAAAACATGGTGTACATTCCCCACGCCGTGGAAATTGGTTCAAAAAATTTCGAAACCATAAATCCTAGAACTGCACCATAAATTGTCATTACGGTTGTGGCGCTGCCTTTAATGTTGGTAGCAAATAATTCACCCAAAAGCACGTAAGCTAACGTGAATATCCCCAAGGGATTCATAACTAGATATAACGCTAACGCCGCTGTTGGCAACCACGAAATCTCACTGACGTCCATTTCCAGCTGTTTTTGCAAATAGAAGTAAACTCCTAAGATTATCAACGCGGTAGCGCAGCCAAGAGCTGAAATTATCAGCAACGGCTTACGGCCCATCTTCTCTATTAGAACGGAAGAGAGTAGGGCTAAAAGAGATTTGATTAGTAAAGATGCCAGTTTTTAGCCAGCACCATAAAAACCTCCGATGATTTGGACAACTCCACATATAATACTGGATATTTCTTCGGGAATGCTGCTTTTACTTTCTCGAATGATCGTCAGCAAGTATGGATCGATAGCATTCATGCCGCTAAACTGTTGAAGCGTTTTAACCCCTAAATATTAAAATATTCCAAATTAATAATTTTGTCCAAAAAATGGTCAGATTACTTTACCGGTCATGACGATTAGAGACATCCGATATTCCGGATTGGTCAAAAATTCCTTCATGGTGGATCGATTTCTCATGTCGTAGTCCACCGTGGTTTGAATTTCTTGCATCCGGGCTTCTATGCCCTTATCGCAAGTGCCATTACTGCATAAAAGGACCAAATTTTTACTGGCCTGATCTTTTTTGCCAACCTTTAATAGGTAGGTCGGTGTTTCGGGCATGAAATAAAATGAAACCACAAATATTATTAACACTGCACTACAACTTAGGGTTAAAGCTTTGTACGATACGAAAGGCCCAACACTTAGTACGTATAAGCTTCCTGTTAGTTTCAAAAGGTTGATGGCGGTCCCCAATTTTCCCCTAATGTCTTTTTCGGCTATTTCTCCGCAATACATCGGGACGGTCTAAAACGGAAGATTAAAAAACGAAAAATTTTAATAAACTAGTTTACGGCTAATGCAATAGCTCCTCCGATTCCAGCAATACTTCGAGCGATTATCAAGGTCATGGCGGATTTTGCGAAAGCCATTACAATCCACGAAGCGAACTGCGGAATGGCACACAGAATGAGGGCCCATTTTCTTCCTAATTTTTCCATAGCTATTCCCGAAATAAATCCACCAAATATGGTTCCAAACAAGAAGCTGGAAGCAACCCAAGATGCTTCTTCTTTTGAAATTTTTACGCCAATTGGCGAATCATCCGATTGAAGTTTTGGCAAAGATGGAGAAGACCACGTCAAGTACATTCCGATATTTGCCAAGAGCAGCGTTGCTAGATAATTGTTAATTTATTATAAAGCGGATCTTCTGTTAAAACGGACTTACCAATTACGCATGTTGTTAATTGCATATACCTCACATTATCACAAGAAAAAATCAGCTTCATTTTGGACGAACGACTTGTGTAAGTCTAATTCGATTTCATGTTACGAATCATTTGCATTCCTTTTTTAGATATCATGGAATGATAATCTAATCAACAAATCTGATTTAATTAACACGAAAATTACATGTTTAAAAATTAATTGTATACAAAGAAACAATAAAACATGGCTAATTAATTTGGGTAACAATGCGGTTATTATCTGGTACTTGTTAACACTACATTTTCATTTCTATTTAGAATTATTTGTATCTACTTTTAAAATTTCCTTGGACAATAAAAAACTATAAAATTATTATAATCAGGAAAACCCATGGGTTTTGCTTATCTGAATGCTAATGCTGATTTTGGAGATCTCATCTCGTGCTGGTCATACCTAGAGAGTATAATGTAAGCTTTATAGCATTGCATTTATCTAATCTTTACCCCAAACGTTCAGGACGTCTTTGCCATAATTTTGGCGTAGCTGCCCATAACCAATAAAGCAGCAACTGCATGTTCAATCTGAAGAAGAAAATAGTTACCTTTAGTTGTCTCCGATGACGAAAATATACAAAAAAAATTTTTTTCTTAAATACAATTATACAATTATCTTCTTTTTCTGTTTCTTGGAATCAGGCATTTTAGGTGCCAGCAGGTCCAAGTTCAGGCCGTCTTAGGAAATTCCACGAAATCCTTGATATCAGGCTATTTTTGTGGTCTGCAGGAGAGGCCATCATCAAAACACATACTAACATACAGAATGGAAAATAAAGAACGCTAAGCAGGGCCTATTTTACCATTAGGCGCATTAGGCACGTACATATAGGGCCCAATGGCCAGAGGGGCCCGAAAAGAGAGAACATAAAATCGTAAAATAAAAATCAAATACTGATAAAATAACCCAAAAATTGGGTCTTCGATGCTTGAAATAGGCCCTGATTGCAAGTTTTCCAAAAAAGTGTATTTAATAGATTCACTGAAAGAGGGGGAGATAGCATACCCCGAAAACAGGTTCTGAAAATGGAAAACGTTTTTAGCTAATAAAATTTTAATAAAGTTTTGTACTTCATAAAACTTTTGGCTTTGAAACCGAGGGGTCTGGGGGGCATGGAATGCCCTCCAGTACATCACAAATTGTGTTAAGTTATATGTAAGTATTTGGTTCTGAAAGTGTAAAAGCTTCTTTTTCAATAAAATTAATCAATTGTATTCCATTATCAAGTTATTGAGTTAATAAATAACTGATTACTGGAGGGCATTCCATGCCCCCCCAGACCTCCCGGTTTCAGTAACAAAAAGTTTATGGCCATATTTTTTGATTAAATTAAGAACTCTCACTCTTTCAGGACCAAATTGTTTAGGAGATATGTAACACTCTTTAGTGCTTTGAAAGGGGGGAGGGGGGTACCCTACCTTTTTAGTATTTTGTACTGTTACATCAGGGGGAAGGGGAGCATTGCCGTGATCTATAAATAATGTATTTTGTTGTAAAAAAATAAAACCGATTAGAAAATATACACACAAACTTTCTGTTTTTTAAACCGGGGGGTATGGAATACCCTCCAGAACAACAATACTAATTGTGCTTAAAAGCGAAGGAAATTCTAACGTTGACTTTATGTTTAAATTATTATACAAAATATATTTCATAGATCAGAACGAGGGGGGAACTGTTGAGGAAATCTTGTGTACAGGTGTAAAGAAATCTGGGAAAATCTTCGTAGAAAGAAATTTAGTATACAAAAATCTGCCTTGTGACTCGCCCCTCGGATCATAGATTTTCAAACATTGTAAACCTAGTAGCGACCCACCAAAAATCGATTCAATTTGGGAAACCCTGTCGTAGCCCAATGGCCAGATGGGCCCAGAAAAAAAAGAACAGAAAATCGTAAATTAAAAATTAAATACTGATAAAATATTCCAAAAATTGAGATTTTGATATAAGGGGCCCGAAAATCTGCTAGAGCCTAGTGCTCAACTCAGTTAAAAATAGACTCTGACTCTAAGAAGATAACAAATAGAAAATTAATACTAGTGACTAATACCCGTAGTTTTCCACTCCGTCCAAATGGAAACCAACATCAGCCCATTTTATCTTTATAATAAAATTTATATTTATAGATAAATTACATTATATTTCGTGCAGATGTGCATAATTTAAATGTGGGTCAAAAATATAATAAACTAATTAATTAGGCTAAGTTATGAATTAGCATTATACAGGCTCTCGTTTGTAGATAATATTTAATTTAATTGCTCTTATGATTTTAAGGTTTTTCATTCTGTGAATGTAAATTTCAATAAATTCAGTTACATTAATGATGTTTATATTATATTACGTTTATATCCTTTTTAATAATAAACCGTGACTATAACAATTCAATGCCTGTAACCCTGTATATTTTGTTATATGATGATCGTTTGAAGTCAAATGCGATCAAATTTAATTAACATACGAGAAGTGGATAATTCATTAGTTTTTTATTATAATAATTACCTACTATGTTTGATTAACATAATCTGTCAATATAAATTTATTCAGGAGTGCAACCTTGACAATTTGTTGTTAATATCATAGATATTAACATAATCATCCATACCAGGTTTATATATTATAAAAATGTAATTGATATTTTGAAAATAAGTTATTATTTCACGAATTAGTCCAAGGCTATTAAATCAGAAAAACGCGATTGCCGCACGAGAAGTGCCGTCTTCGCTGAGCCAGCCCAGAATCCGACCTTCTGATTCGCCCAAATCGGGTGATAAGTTGCTAGGATTTTAAGCTGTTTTCATTATTTATAAAGTGATCTTACTGATTTTTGAGGTGACCATACTAGGGAAGAGTAATTACCGAATCGTAGTAATAATAAGCCCTTATTTTATTTGCAATAATATTTATTATCGGATTAATTTAATTGTCAATATTTATTGAGTAGGTAAATACGAGTATTATTGTATTTAAGTTAGATGTTTTCAAGATGAACCTTTTCAAAATGAAGTACGCATGACTTGCGATTAATAAAGCCTTTTCCAACATTTTCAGTTGATGATACCTTTCAATTTCCCAGTAAATTTTTTTTAAATGAATTTTTGACCCAGTTTGGGGATATCAAATCCATCTAGGACAAGACAACAGAAATCTTCTCACTTTCGTCTTCTTCCTTCCATCTTATTCTTTTTTCTTCTTCCAATTCCTTTTTTTTTTAATAAAACACTCAATATAAAAAATGCATTTAATCATTTTTTAAATTGATTTGATTATATTTTTTTATAATAGAACATGGAAATTCGATTTTGTTCAAGGTTTGCTTGGATGGATAATTAAGTGGATTCAATAGAAATAGAATATTTTCGATACATTTCGTCTTATCAGCAGATTATTGGACACTTAAAAACACGATTGCTACTTTATAACAATGAAATCTTAAAATTATTGTTTTGAGGATAAACACAGGAACAAAATATAAATCATCAGATTTCATTAGAAATCACCCAAGTGCGTAAGCAGTTTTGGGCTTTGAGGGTGATTTTATCCATTAACGTATGTAAGCCTTTTTGAGTTTAGAATTCCCCATATTAACTCCATTATTAAATTGTTGAATGCCAGGAACCAAATGTCTTCGTTTTATTTCCAACCGAAGTTCGTAAATGATTTGGACGAAGCTTACCACGCAAACCCACAAGTAAAGCAAGTAAACTAAAAGAACAGCAGGCATTATTTAGATTTTCAGGATTACCTAAGTCTTACGGATTAAAAATCCTCCAGCGTTACTGTACAAAATCAGTACTCCAATTCCGTAATCTTCCTTCTTGAAATTCATCATGAGAGCTATGTGCCCAAACGTGATCACCGATATGTAGATAAAGTAAGTGACTATAAATGGAATCATGAGTTCCGGTTTGCACTAAAAGTAAGATTTAGAAAAACTACATAACAAATTGAAGATAATTTCAGTTTCACCTTGAAAGATCCAATTATGAGCAAAATGCAAGTAAACATCAGCGTGGCCAAAAACACTGTGAAGGTGATTAGATAAATTTCCGAATCTGAAACGAAAAATTAAGAAATAAAATTTAAAAACCAAACCGCCGCGCCGTCGACTTACCTTGAATAAGGTCCTGTAGCATTTCCTCGGTTAAAGAAAATTGATTTAAAAATTCACTCAAATCCTTTTGGTCGTCGTTGAGATTATCCATAAAAATACTGGCGAAAACGATCCAAACGATGGATTGGAGCTGAAATTATTTCAAAATTTGGTTTTACTTTGCCGAAATGTTTCTGCAGTAGTTCTTACCAAAGTTATGCAAGCAATTATGATGGATCCTAATCTTACGGAAAACCAAAAACAGAAAATGTTGACGAACGCCATTCTGCTTGTGCAATATTTTATGTGGAATTACCATTTAGTTGTATATAAAAGTTTTTCGTATTGATTTATAGATTTTTATCTACGCGGTCGTTACGTGAAAATAATAAACAAATATTTTATGCTATTATGACGATAACATCTTAATTTGATTTTTAACAAAAAGATATTCATGTCGTCGATACTGACGATACCATTTATTTTTGATTTCTGCTAATTGCCTGATTGGGTTCGCAGACGAAGCCGAAATTTATACAATTCAAAAGATTTTTGATTTTTTCGGTGGGCAAAAATTAATTTTTCATGAAATGAAAGAAAACCTTTGAATCTATTGAATGAAAACGCTTTGATCGTAATTATTAACAAATTTTTAATAAGAGTAATGTAGAAAGTTGATAACTTTTTATTATGTAATAAACAAATAGATACAGTGGATTCCTTATATTGAAACAATTTTTTTCAAATGTACATCAAAAACGAACATCATCATACGGAATGGAAATTTAAATTAAAAATTTATATTGAAACTTAACATTTTTATTTTACATTCCAGCCGCGCTTAGTTGAACAATAAAAATATTTATTGTGTTTCACCGTCATATTTAGGCTGATGGTATGATGGAACGATGCTGAAATAATTTCCAGGATTTCGATACGTATTGAAGCGATCCTTGTTTGAGTTTTTGTTTCCAAGATTTAATTGAAAAGCTTTTAATTCTTGTTCCTTGCTTTCATCATTCATTCGTTTCTCCACGCCAAATGCCCCGTTTCTGTCAAAAATATGTGTTATATGTAACTTAGAAATTTTTATTTAATATATTTGCCACATAACATTATTTTCTTAAATATGAAAATAAATTGTGAAAAGGTGAATTTCAAAAATTATGCAGTAGGTACTACAATTAGACTGATAAACACCCAAACCGGGAAATCCCAAAAATAAAAGATTTAATTGCCACAAAATGTTCATGACTCGTTTCTCTATAAGTACTGAAAAGCCTCCTGTTCTAGAGCGACGGGTTTGGGTCGGGCGAGAGGGGAAAGGAGTCAAAACCATATGTTTCCACAGTTTTTGTCAAATATCTCGAAAATTATGCAAGATACAGGAAATACCATTCTATACAAAATTAAAGGCCGTGAAATTTTCTACAAAAATGGTTCTATAAACTTTTTTGGTAAACTCTATAGATTCGGAGATATGGAGGGAGACAGTTTTGATAATTTTCTTACTTACTTTTTGTTTTTACTTGTTTATCTTCTAATCGGTGGGGTTTACCAACAACATGTTTAAGACAAATTTTCTAGAAAATTTAACGGCTTTTAATTTTGTACAGAGTGAGATTTGCTCTATCTAACGTCATTTTCGAGATATTTGACAAAATAAGTGAAATGTATGGTTCTGACTCCTTCCCCCCCTCGTCCCACTCAAACCCGTCGCTCTTAAGCGGAATACTTCTTAGTACTTATAGAGAAACTGATAACTGATAATAAACATTTTGTTCACATCTAATTGTACTGTACTAAACATCAAGTCAGAATTTACCCCAAGGAATCCAGACTAAATCGTTTTGTTGCCTTTCCAAAAGAACTTCCCAGATCCATGGTATTTAAGTAACGAATGCTTCTTTCAAACGGATTTAACATTTCTTCGTTTTCCCTGAAAGATTAACAAACTAGAAAACTGAAAAAATTCAAATTTTAATTTAATTTAATTTAATAAAGAAAAGTTTTCTAGCATAGTTCATCAGCATCTTTGTAGTAAGTCCGAAAAATCAAAATTTTCAAAAATTAAAAAATCTCATAAATGGCATGAGCCTTTTCAGTTCCAAAGAGATCAATATCTCCTGAAAACCAGTAAGCTTGGCAGTACTGCGACTGAAGATTTCTTTTCTACTTTGATCGAAGCAAAGGAAATAATTTTAATATATTAATGTCTATCACATACAGGGTAATTATGGATGTTTTCCTAAAAGATGGGGTAAAACCCAAAAACAATTATAAAAATTCATCGTGACACTTTCGGTGCGGAGCATTTTGTAAATTTCGAAAATATTCAATTTAAAATAGATGAAAAATCAAATCAATAAAATAGGTACTGAACTTACAGTGGAATGTAATCGTTTCTTTTGGCCGCTTTTCCAAACATTCCGCCAGCAACCAAACTATCCAGACCACCTCTTCTCTTTGCATATACGTCATCTCTGCTTGCAACTCTAAAATGTTTATGATAAAATAAAATTTTAATCTGAATTATTTAATACCTAACACGACCAAGACGCTTTGACACCCCAAATGTTCCTCCCGCTGACAAACTATCAAACATTTCTCCGCTTCTGGTGAGTCTGTTCAATTTTTTGCACTCTTCGCTGGTTCTGCATTTTGAAACTAAAAGAATTAGAAAGGCAATTTTCAAACTTGTCCGAAAACTTCTGGTCAATTTGTAAAAAATATTATTATTATTATTTTAAAATATAAAAAAATAAATAAAAACTTACCTAACAAAAATATAAAAATTGGGTAAACTAAAATAAAATGCTAAGAAAACTAATTGGATTAATTTTACTTGTAACAGCATAATAATTACAAAAAGTATAATTTATATTATAAATAAGTTTAATAATTAATTTTGGATAATCGCACAAGTTTTATTTCCTTAATTTAAATATGTATATTAGAAAGAATTGTCATTGTCTGTATTTAGTTATTTAATGTCAAGTTCGTTTAAGTTTGCATCTTCAAAATCATTTAAAGACCGACCAAGATGACCTCCTCCAATGGATTCAATACTTCGTCCAAGATGACCACCGCCGATACTTTCAATGCTTCTACGTTCAAGATTACCTCCACCAATGCCGCCACCTGCCATAGTTCTTTTTCCTAAATGACCACCACCGATACTTTCAATGCTCCTACGTCCAAGATTGCCTCCACCAATGCCTCCACCTGCCATTGTTCTTTTTCCCAAATGGCCACCTCCGATAGTTTCAAAACTTCTACGTCCAAGATTACCTCCACCAATGCCACCACCTGCCATTGTCCTTTTTCCTAAATGACCACCTCCGATGGATTCAAAGCTTCTACGCCCGAGATTACCTCCACCAATGCCTCCACCTGCCATTGTCCTTTTTCCTAAATGACCACCTCCGATGGTTTCAAAGCTTCTACGTCCGAGATTACCTCCACCAATGCCGCCACCTGCCATTGTCCGTTTTCCTAAATGACCACCTCCGATGGATTCAAAGCTTCTACGTCCGAGATTACCTCCACCAATGCCGCCACCTGCCATTGTCCTTTTTCCCAAATGACCTCCGCCAATACTCTCGAGAGCTCTTCTTCCTAAGTGACCACCACCGATACCTCCAACTATCAACTTCCTTTTTCCCAAATGACCCCCTCCGATACTTTCGAGTGCTCTAGCAACAAGATCATCTTCATCCGACTCGGTGTTATCGTCATCGAGAGGTTCTTCGGCGTCTGGTTCATAATATTCATTATAATTGGCCGGCTCATAATTATTATACAGTTCTAATTCTTCTTCAAAATTATTACCGGCATCGTCATTACCTACGTAAAATACCAATTTTTATTTCCAGAAATCGGCTAATATAAAAGCACGAAAGCGAAGGCTGACGATATGACATTACAACGAAGTTTCACACAACACAAAAGCTGAAGTAGTCGATTTTTAGGAAGGATTCTGAAATTTTACTATTATACATCTTCCAGAAGCACGTAGTTGCGAGAACTTATTTTGATAAAAATTTATATGGATAAACATAACGAAACGGACAAGGATTAAATGCCATGAAAGCTTAATCTAATTTTTGTAACATTGAGCGTTTATTTTATACGTTAGTTTCGTCATTGCACCTGATACTTTAGGTACTTCAAGTTACATTGTTGAAGAAAAAATTGGATTATTTTGTTTTTGTTAAAAAATAAGGATAAGTTATTTCCCTTCTCGACAAAATGCGCAGTAAGTATAAGTTTCCATATCAAAATTTTGAAAGGACTTACTAAATCACGAGCGATTATCCTTTTGTTATTTAAATATTTAACTCGATATGATTTGCATAGTCACGCAATTATAAAATTTCGGGATGCGGAAAATCACGTTGGAAATGTTACTAAATTTTATTTAATATACATTTTTGCACTTTTTATTAATTTCGTGCGTTTCGAACCGTTAAACACGCATGATGAGACTACCTCATAACGCTTGACCTAATAAAAAGAATTTAAAGTTTTCACAGCTGAAAAACTACATTTTCAAAAGTTTTTATTGCAGGAGTCAAGCAAAAACACAATAAAACTAACTTCGACATGCTTACAGTTTTTTTAAATAAACTTGAACCTGTACTGAATAATCAACGAAAGGCAAAATTAAAGTTTTCGAGTCATCTTCAACAATTACAATTTAATTTAGCAAAAATGAGGAAGTGGTAGCAAACAAGTATAATTAGCAACAAAATTATGAAAAACTTACCATAGGTTTTCTCATTGAAATTTTGTCGCACAAAATCCTGAAAATAAAATGAAAATTAGAACTGGACGGGCACTCAAATACATTAATTAGTGTGGAAAACTTGCAACAGGTCTTTAATTCTCAAAAATAGTAGTAAACAGAAAAAACAAAATCAGAAAACAGATTCAAACCGAAAAAGTCCCAAAAACGTCCAACACTTAAATTGGCCGTTCCTGTACCTACCTCCTACACCCAAAATATAATCCAGTCAAATTAGGATTTCACCTAGAAATAATTCCTGGAAATGAGTTTTTTAAACTCAAGGAGCGTTGTTTGGTAGTGTAAATCTCGATTTTCGGAAAAATCCCCCTATTGCGTTTGCCGCCATCTTGATTTAAAGGGTGTTTTCTTGTTTTTCAAAAAACTCGGTTATTCTCAACTTTAGGGCAAAATTGATAATACTGAAAATTATAGGAAATGTGATTTCCTACAAGTTTGGTTCATATAACTTTTACCCTAGGATCGATATTTGCAGAGTTAGACTGTAAATAGGGTAAAACACATTTTTTCTCAATTATCTCGTTTAATATCATGTTCATCGTAAAATTGGTAATATACAATTACGTAGAGAATTTAATTCGCTTCAACTTTGGTCTTCACAATTTTTACTCTAGGATCAATACTTTAAGACTTATATTGAATTCAGTTGTGGATTTTTATTTATTTTCAGTTATCTCATTTATTATCATGTAATATTTATTTTCGTGTAATAAGTAATTGGGTAGGAAATTTTATTTCCTTCAACTTTGCCCAGGTAACACGGAATATTGGGGCAATATTGGTCCTTTAGGGGATACCGTATGCGTTTTCCTATGTTCGCAATGTAATTTTTAAAATATGATTTCTTAAAGTCTAAACCGCAAAAAGAGTTGAAAATTCACCAACACTTAAAAAAACTATCTTCTTTTGATTCCATCTAAAAAAACGTTTTTTATCTTAAAAGTGATTTGATTATGTAAAAAAGAAAAGGAGGCGAAAATAAAAACTATTGCAGTAAAGTGAAAATTGTAATTGATCCTAGCGTAAAAATGGTGAAGACCAAAGTTGAAGGAAATTAAATTCTCTGCGAATTTGCATATTACCATTTTTACGATATTCATGATAATAAACGAGATAACGGAAAATAAACAAAAATCTACTCATGAATTCAATATAAGTCTGAAAATATTGATCTTAGAATAAAAATGGTAATTATCAAAGTTGAAGGAAATAAAATTCCCTATTTAATTACTTCTGATCATTTTTACGATAAACATGATAATAAACGAGATAATTAAGAAAAATGTTTTTCACCCTATTTGCAGTTTAACTCTACAAATATCGATCTTAAGGTAACAGTTATATAAAACAAACTTGTGGGAAATTACATTTCCTATAATTTTCAATATTATCAGTTTTGCTCTAAAGTTCAGAATAAGCGAGTTATTTGAAAAATAAGAACCCACCCTTTAAATCAAGATGGCGGCAAACGCAATGGGGGGATTTTCCCGAAAATCGAGATTTACACTACCAAACAACCCTCCTTGAGTTTAAAAAAATAAAATCGGTCCGGGGAATTATTTCTAGGTTGACCGATTTTTAATCCTAATTTGACTGGACTAATAGGTAATATCAAAATTAAAGCAGATTAAATTCTGTGGAAAAATATAAAAAAAAATCTCTAGTTACCGAGAGAACCCCGATTAAGAATTTTTCTCCCAAAAACCGTCAGATTTGCCTAAGTTTTTTTGGCGTAATCAAATTTAACAGCCCTAGTGATGTGATCCTATTCAAGGATTGTCCACTTTTCCGTCGTTCAATCCAACAAATAAAAATTAATTGCAGATGACTAAATCGCCAAAGTAAATCATCTTGAATTTAAAAAAATGTTTTTTATTTTGCAATTTAAATATTAAATTTTGCGTGGTTACCGAAAAAATAAAGATATATACAAATTGTAAGATGAAGGCAATTTTGTAAATGGAAATTTTGCACAATTTCACGCCTTAATGTCGCTGATGGAGCAATTCGTTTCAATAAGCTAGGGTGCTCATGTAGGATTAGGATTCAAAAAAATTCTAAGATTCCAATTTGCGATCCATGGAAATGGGCAAATTTTAACAATCGGAATTACATCGATAATTGGGGCTAAATAATTAAAACTGATGAGAATCAAATTAGTTTCGTAGATTGAATTCCGCGAGTAAACAAATATCCTTGGTTCTCCTTAACAGATCCAATGAACTGTAAAATGCTTCCGTCGATCAAATATTTAGTTTAAGTTAACTATATTTATATTGTTACTTAATACCTTTGCAATCGGTTGAAGCTTTAATGAATTTTAATTATTGGGGAAACTTTACGATAATTCTGGACCTCTTCATTAGCATGAATTTATTATCCTACATCAACAGTCGGTGCTGGCCAATTAAAAAATTATATACCGCAATATAATACGCATAAACACACAGACGCTTCAATAATTTCATTTCAAAACATTTTCTGTAATTTGAACAAGTTAAGGGATGAGCAGTCACGAACTTCAAAAGCATTTTTCTTTCCAAGTATAAAATTGTTATTCATACCTAGTTACTTCCAATTTTATAAACTATGAAAATAATATAAGTTTTATTGTTATTTTTATGGAAATTATTTTTTTTTATTTTTTTGTAATCCGCCGGTACAAAAAATTGGCCAAAATATCTGTTTTGAAGTTTTGCTAAATATTATACATTAAAATCTCCAAATAAAAAATATTCAATATTCGAATGCTGTATCAATAAAACTATGTTATTGTGAAGTATTTACGAATCCATAAAAACTTAAATTAAATAAACAAAATTCTGAATAAATTTTACTTTCAGGAGATGTGAACCAGAAAACTTTCCCAATAAGTAAAATTTTGACGGTTACCTAAAAATAGTAACCGTAGGGAAAGGGTTTAAACTCAAAGCACAAATTAGTTTCCACTGGATTCATTTTTAATGAATAAAAATCGATATTTTTGCAAAACAAATCATTTTGCATTGTTGTAATTAAATAAAAATAAAATAATTTATTTTGAAAATATCAAACTTAAATTAATTTATTTTTTAAAATAATAATTGAAAAAAGTACTTACTGTAGATGATAGTACGTGCAATGGAACGAAAACGATGATAAAAGCAGCCAAAGTACAAGAAGTCCACATGATGCGCTTGAGTCGGGAGTTCACCCAAAAGTACACTTTTGCAATGTGGATGCTGGACTACGATTTCCTTATTATATACCTGCCTATCCTGCCTGTTTTCCTAATGGACTACCAGGATGTGGCGTGTGTGGGAAGAAAGTTGAAAAGTGGGGCTTTTACACAAAACGTCATTACTCGATGATGCGATGGCCGATTTTTTGATTAGAAATATTTTTCTCAATCAACGACCGATTGTTGACTCAACAATTAAAAACATTTTAATTTATAATTTCAAGAAAAACGTGCAAATTATGAATTAAAACCTGAAATGACCACAGATTGGTCTAATTCAGATTTCTTGCAATTGCATTGGTCGATCGCAGCGCCCTACACTGCAATTTTAATTTTAATTCCTATAGAACGAAAATTCTGATTGAAAATTGTGTTTTTACGTCTGGAAACAAATATTTGAACAAATTTCAAGTATTTTAATGCAGCTACCAGTACTTGAGGCAAATAGTAACATATGTTGTAGTAACATCATCCACTCTATTAAAACGCAAGTGATAAAATTGATAACAACTAAGCAAACTAAAAAAATAACTTTACTTCCATGAATTGTATAACTTAACAATAACCCACAATTGATATTTTAATTGGTCCCAATAAAATTTAACCGCCTACCCAACCAGATAAAGTAATGAGAAAATTTTTTAATGACAAAAATGCTGTTTATAATTTTTGTGTAAAAAATGCAAAAGCAATAAAAAAAATCAAATTATTCACGAAAGTGCAATATTGCTATCAATAAGTGCCAAGTAGGTAAATACAAATAATTTCCCGTAAATCAAAGTTGCAATTAAGTTTGTTATAAAACAATTAGGTAAATTAATTTTTCTATTTATATTAAAGTTAATCCTTCATAATTAATTAACTTTATAAATATTACTATGCCATATGTGACATTATATTGGTAATAAACTGAAGTGATTTATTTTTATGTCTACGAAGTCAGGTCCTTATTAATTTTCCGCAAGGATAATTGCAATTGGACTGTAAAGAGAAAATTTTTAAATAAATCTGTATAATCAATGTATAAAAGTTGATTTTTTAAATTAAACTTCCTTCAGAAGTTTCGATGTACAAAACAGAATAAAAGAAAGTTAAAAAATAAATAAAAAATAAAAAATAAAGTCGACGTTAAAAGAGGAATACTAAATTAACTAAATATAAAGAAAATAATAAAATACAAAAATATTTTGATGAAAAGAAGAAAGTATGTAAGAAAGGAAACTAATCATATTTTAAATTTAAAATAGAGTAAATATAGGGTGAACTCGATGTTCATTTGGCTAAGCTAAAATGAGATTTTTCCTCATTAGTGCGGAAAAGTAATTTTTTACGCACTCGGTGCGTTTTACTTTTTCACACTATTTTTTAATAAATTTAATACTCGGAATCAAACGAAATTTTTCATCATCTGATACACATTGGCTTCCGATAAATACTGAGGTCGCTCTGGATGGTTTTACTACGAAAATATCCGGACACTCCTATGTTTACAATGTAAATTGCACATTTTGAAACCGTTTTTTGACATATAACAATCGCATTTACAGCAAAACATTTTGGACATTTTTTATTAAAAATTTGATTGTCTTCAATTTCGTACTTAGACATTTTTCTATTTTGTCGCTCCGGTTTTGACTGACAGCGACTTAAACAAGACTCTGTGAATACAAAATATATTATCTTCTGTATCTCAGAAACGGTGTGGCAAAATAGAAAAATGTATATAAACAAAAATGTAGGAAATAAAATTTGCAACAAAAACTACTTATACATTTTTCTAATTCGTTGCACCAATTTTGAGATACAAGTGACAATAAGTTTTGTATTTTACAGTCTTGTTTAAGTCGCTGTCGGTCAAAAACGGTGCGACAAATTAGAAAAATGTATAGGAACAAAATTGAAGACAATGAAATTTTTGATAAAAAATGTCCAAAAAGTTTTGTTCTAAAAGCAGTCAAAAATCGGTTTCAAAATGTGCAATTTATATTGTTAACATAGGAGTGTCCAGATATTTTCGTTAAAGTTTTTTATTTTACCTACTCAATATTTGTTTTCTCCTGATCTTCAGTAATTCTCGTGTACCTACAGTGGCTCAAAATAATGAGTATACAGTCCTAATGTTAGCAATATAAACTGTACCTTTTGAAGACCTCTTTCTCATATAAAAATCGCTTTTACAGCAATACTTATTAAACATTTTTTGTTGAAAATTTCATTACATTTATTTTTGTTTATATACATTTTTCTATTTAGTCGCACCGTTTTCGAGATACAGCGACTTGAAACAAATTTTGTAATACAATTTTTTACAGATAATGCTTTAAGTCACTGTATCTCGGAAACGGTGCGACAAAATAAAAAAATTTATATAAACAAAAATGAAGGGAATGAAATTTTCAACAAAAGCTGTTAAATAAGTATTGCTGTAAAAACGATTTTTATATCAGAAAAAAAATCTTGAAAAGGTACAATATATATTGTCAAGCATATTAATTCCTGATTTTTGTTTTGATATAGGTCTAATTCTTGTTTTTGAATGACCGTATCATCTGTATACAGGGTCAGCTAAAGAATTGTGCTTTGGTTTATACTTAAAGTTAATCTTTTTTAATTTTAAAAACCGCGCCACCTGCGAATGTTTTCGATAGGGATTTTCATATTTACACCATCAGCGATATCAGGTTTTGTCCTCTGTTTAGAAAAGTACGTATAGTAGCTGTCATATGATATTTATCATTTATTATTGTTAACAAATTCAGTAATTGTTACTGTTTCAACATTATTGTGCAGCAATTACATTGATAAGGTTTGCAGTGTAACTTAATATTGTGATTTAGAATCAACCCATTTTTTTATTAAATGGGAAATTAACGTGGCGAGTTCAATTGCACAAACATATTCAAGTATATTTATATATTTTACCTTGATAGTAATTAGTTAGCTTACATAAATTTTTATTTGTGTAACGTCGTAGATAATTGTTGTAAATATCTAGTTTAAGGCGATGTTTTCGATGCGATTAAAATTGGGACCCACGAGAAACAGCGAGTGGAGATGCTTTTTCTGTCTTCACGTTCGTACAGCTACGGTTTTACTTGGAATATGGCATTTGGTGAGTTTCTTGTCAACGAAAAAACCGTCATTTTAATTTGAATAATTTAAGCTTCTTCACATTCTCGCATTGAGCGTACTTGCCTTGATGATGAGGAATCATCAACAATTGGTTGTCGAGCAACAAACTACCCCAGATTATTTGGAGCCTAATAATTTATTACCTACTCCGCTTAGTAAAGTTAAGGATAACGATAATCCTTACTATTTGCCAACCACTCAGGATGGCCGGACTCCGTACTCGGGTGAGCGCTAATTTAAAAATCTTACGAAATAATCTATTATGATAATAATATGTTTATTATGTTATTAAGTCATTTCAAGATGAAAGTTGCAAAAGATTAAAAGAAAAAATAGAAACTACTTTCTTTTAATCTGCATATGTGCTACTTGAATGACATCGATAATTATGGTTTCTATTTTTAGCCGATATGGACATGGGTGCCCTTATGACCGTTTGCACCCTTGCCATTACATTGTTACTCGTATATGGAACTCTCAAAGGAAAGGCCACCCATTTGTTGCCCTTCTTTTGCTTACAATTATTTGATTTTGCTATAACAACGTAAGAAAGTTCTAGGGGTTAGCTACTTTGTAATTTTAAAATTATTTTGTTGTAGTTTAACTGCTACAGGATATTTCTGCTACTTACGGTCCGTTCACAGTTTGGTGGCCGATCATTGGCACAGTTTACCTTTCCGCAAAGAATTATTACAATTGAGTCCACAATATTTGTCCCTCATTGTTTTGGTTGCTTTCCTCATTTCTATGTTGTGGAAGGCTTACACCATCGGCATTGTTTGGCGTTGCTATAAATTCTTGACTCTTCGTAAGCAAGCAATGAGAAGTACGGTTCATTACATTTTACCAGGGGAAGGTTCAGACCGTTTACCGGAGCCAGATTACTCTTCTTTATTACCCGATTACGAAGCAGCATGCGCTAGCGTCATGAAACAGCCCCCACCGCCGTCCTATGCTGCAGCTATGGCAATTCAACCCCCTCCTTACGGTAACACGGAAGTCGTAGCAGAACTAACACCCCAACCGGCAGAAGAAGTGGTGGTTGCCGAGACAATTGAGCCGGTGGCGAGTGTCGAAACTGCTGTTGAAGACAACGCAATTTCAATAGCACCACCTGAAAGTACAACTGTAACCGTGGAACCACACGTCAAGTAAATTTAGAAGGTTGTTTAAAGGTGCAATAATTTTGTTTGAAAGTAGTACTTATAACATTTTATTTCTCTATTAGTTTTAATTATAAGAATAAAACTTTTATTTTTTTAAAACAAATTTCTGTTGATATTTTTATTGAAGTTTGTTAAGTGATAATTTGATTGGTGTATATTCAAAGACTGGTTCTTTATCTATTGTACGTAGAGGTAGGCTTTTCTTCGAATGTCGGTGTGCTAGTTTCCAATATATCAACTTTCACTGTTCAAGTACACCACAGTTTCGGTTTTAAGAACAAATTTGAGATTTTTGTCGAGATTAAGCAGTGGCAAGGTTAGGCGAATTATTGAAGGTAGTAATTTATTTAAATAATTGTAGAGTTACGAAGTAGAAAAGCATTAATTTTACTTGATTACGGATAACAAATAGATACTTGCCGTTTTTTCAATGTTCCTGCAATCAAATCGAAATATTTTGCCCATATCATGAAAGTAAAATAATTGAGTAAAAGTAATGCTTTTTGGTAGTTTCATTTTGCGCTGCAAAGTGGATCTTAAATGTGATTTGAACTTAAAAAGTGGGTGGAATTTTAATTTATTCCATAGTATGACAAATTTTGTGTAGATATTAGAATTACCTTTGTGGAGACCATTTTTTCTATCTGTGTAACAGTAGGAAACTATTCGTTTAGAAAATAATAGTACTAAATTAGTAAAAATTATTTTCTAGAAACTCTTTAACTAATGGTAATTTTATGCAAATTTGTATAAGGAAATTAAATGCTTGGTATACTAAATTATAACAGTACTGACACAATTGTATGATTGCACATTAACAAATATTGGAATTTTTCATTAACTTTCGTAAAAATTTGCTGTAGATATAGGCTTATACAAGGAATAATTAATTAAGTAATTAATAAATAATATATAAATGTAATGTATTTAAATGTAAGGTCTTGGTATTATATTATTAAAAATAAATGTAATACAATAAATAAATAAATAAATGGGAGATTTTATTTGTCTCTCAAAAATACATTCATAGTTTTTTTATCAGTCGCGCAAGTAGTGATTTGAAACGGACATTAAACAGTACTTTTTCCTGAGGTCTGAAGTATCCGTAAGTCCAACAAACAAAAAATTGTTTTTAAATACATACATTCATTTATTTAAATCCACACCCCCCCTTTAAATCTTCGAGACCTATCTTACTTAAAATTTATTTACAAAATAATTTAATTTTTAAATATGTACACATGGCAGAATACATTATTGTAGAAAAAATAAATATAAATAAAAAGTTTAAAACGGGTTACTATTTTCAAGGTAAGGATATAACACCAAGTCCCACTCCTCCTTCGTGTGCTAACATGGGAGCGGTATAAGTCCATTTATCTGCTACTGGATCATAAACTTCAACAGAAACCAGATTAGATATACCGTCGTAACCGCCAACCGCCCATAGTTTTCCCATATTGGCTGTTAATGCCACTCGACTTCGCTGTGCATTCATCGAAGCCACATAAGTCCATCTTAAAATGTTTTTATTCAAATAAGAAAATAAGAGCAAAAACCGACTTACTTGTTAGTATTTGGGTCAAACATCTCCACAGTTTGCAAAAAGCAACTGCCATCGTAGCCACCACAAGCATACAGCTTGCCTCCTAACATAGCGACACCCAATCTACACCTGTATTATTCGAATCAATTTTAAAATTGTAAACCTGTTGTTAAGAAAAATTACCTTTTCGTGAGCATGGAAGTTGCTTCTGTCCAAGTATCGGTGTTTGGATCATAACGCTCCACCGAATCAAAAATTGACAAACCGTCATGCCCTCCAAGAGCATATACGTATCCTGCAACGAAATAATACAGAAAGATATAAAAGGTAATTACAAAAGTACCTTGACAAGCAATGACGGCCCCGGCACTTCTAGATTTATTCATTGAGGCAAGAGATGTCCAACTGTTGGTCTGTGGTTGATATCTTTCGACCGAATTCAATGATGTGACACCATCGTATCCACCACACACATAAATTAAATCAGCCAAAGAAGTAGCTCCCAAAGCACTACAAAAAAAAACAAAATAAATTTGATTAAAATTATATTTTATTGTTCAAAAACCTTCGTTTGCACTGCATTGGCGTGACAATCGACCATTCCTCCTTAACCGCATCGTAAACTTCTACACTCGCAAGTCTATCTTTTCCATTGTAGCCTCCAAATGCGTATAGTTTACCCCTCAAAACGGCAACTCCTAATCGAGATCGCAACATCGACATGGAAGGTGCAATTTGCCATTCATTCGAATGTGGATCATAATACTCAACCGTACTCAAGGAATCCCCTAAAATTGCAAGTAAAACTTTCATCCAATGCCAAACGTACAAGCTTTACCATGTCTGTTTAAACCTCCCACTACGTAAATGTAACCTCTAACTTCACAAGCTCTAGGTTTGGTCCTGAAACTTTGTAATAAATGCCGTCTTTCTGGTATCAGATGAAACACTCTTGCTTCATCTAGGAGGTCTCTAAAATATTCTAATTAAAATCGTGAAAAATAAAAAATTCAGGTTACCTGCACTGGTGCGATGTTCGTATCAGTTCTTCAGTGGCAACTCGATCGGTTAAATATAAAGGTGACAATAGGGGTAACCTAACTTGCGATAAAAGCACAGGCAAGTCGACAATTCTAATTTCATTATGTTTTACCCAACGCATGCACGCTTCAAAAACCTGTTCCTCGCTAAAAGAAAAGCTATCATAAAAAATAAATAAAATCTTATTTAAAGGCCTCTTTTGTTTAGGCAATCAAGCATGATAATGCAATATAAATATTATGATTTATAAATTCTACAAACATTTTATTTACTTTTTTTGGGGGGCAACATAATCAATGTTCCAGGGCGGCATATTTTTCTTTTGAATATGAGCTGCCAATATGTACGGCGCCGGCGCTGCCCTATATGAAGGAATATATAAGAAACTTTCCAAAAATGCCTCAAATTTTCTATAATTTAATATTTTGGCAATTTTTAAAAAGAAAAAATTGGTCTACAAATAACAACGCTACGATTGTCCAAATATTTTGCAAAGGTACGCGCCCCCACAAAAAGACTACTAGAAAATTCAAGTGGATATCTGCAGATCACAGATTTCTTCACGTGCATGAAGAAAGTAATGTGATTGCTACAAGGCAAATTCTTGTTACCTTTCAACTCGAAGCTCGTTTCTGGTTAACAGACTTTGAACATCTTGTAAGGGAAGGTTCAAGTATTCTTCCGATAACGAGACTTCGTGAAAACAGTGCTCTATGTATCTATTTGCAGATTCGACTAAAGATGTGCATCCCAAAGTGTCCGCAAATTGACGAATCCCAAGAGCATTTTGAGGGTGCAGCCTGACAAAAAACGCTTCGTTTGATTAGCAAAATATGCAGATACATCTGGTTTACCTTTTCAATAAAAAAGTTGCACAAGCATCACGAACTTTGTTGAGTTGCAAAAATGATGCACCAATCATGATACTTTGCACATTATTTTTGTCCAAAAGTACTCGTCCGGAATAAGCAAAATTGATTAACGCTTCCAAAGAACTAAAAAGGTAGATATTAGAACAGGTGTTAACTTTCCACGTTCATCAACTCACGTTGCTTCGATACCTTGAATAATGATTTCGTTCTGGCGACTTTCGATCATGTCATTTGTAAACATTGCATGAAAGTAAGGAATAGTCGATGCCAGTACTATTTTGTGTGCACTAAATGCTTGGTCGTCAACCTAATTAATGTAAATATTAAAATTATAACAGCAGCTGGTGATAACAAAGGAAGATCTTATCGAGGCATACAATTACCTTCAAAACGACGTCGCATAATTTTCCTTGCCTTCGAATGTCTTCCATACACGGAAATGCGGCAGGGAATAAGTCATTTTGTTGGAAAACCATTGTGTCATTGTTCATTTCGTAAATATTACGAGAACATTTCACCTCGGGCGGTGCCTCCAACGCCCTTAGCATCTTACACTCCATATTATCGAAATGCAACATCAAATTGATGAAAAAATAACTCGAGCTTGTAACCGGGTGGTTTTATATAAATTTAGAAGAACAACAATCCTTGAAGTTTTTATAATTATCTTAGGTTAGGTTGGGTTCAATACAAAATAAAAATGTCAAATTCAAGGCCGTTCCTGATATCCTCAAAAGTTTACCAAGATTACGTCTATTTAGCTTTGAATAAATCAAAACCGAAAATTTTCTAAAAATTCCCTCCATTAAAACTAAAAGTTCAAATCTGTAAGAAAGCAGAAAAGCTAAAATAATCCAGCTCTGCGATTGTCGTGGCAAAAAAGTTTTAGGTGCTCTGGTGCATGTGTACCAAAAATAGTTTTTGGGTAAATGACGTTTAAAAGTGAATAGGTTTTGTTGTAATTCGATTAATTGGTTAATCCTATTTATATAAGAACCGAATTAAAAATTTAGATGTAAGAGTGAAAGCCTTTAATTATTCCATCGCAAGAATTGATTTTATTTTTGGTTGACGTTCAATGCTCTTTAAGAAAATGGTTCACATAAAGTGCCGATCAAATTTCTATCCTTTTGGTGGTATAAAACGAATAGTTTTTCCCGACAACTTAGTGCCATGGAAAGTTGCCTTTCAGGAGTATTCTCCGAACGAGTATAATTCTCCCAGTATAATTAATAAGCCGTGGGCCGATCCAGATATTGGTATGACGGTATAGGTGCCACAAATGATGGGTTATTCAATCTTTTACAGATGATTCCACTTTTGATCCAAAGTGGAACGAATACGATGGAAAAATTAACAGAAAAAGTCACACGGGAAGCTACGTACTTCAAGAAGGACGGCCTTTAAATCCTAAAGGACGTACCGGGCTTGCAGGTAGGGGAGTTCTTGGGAGATGGGGACCCAATCATGCAGCCGATCCGGTCGTTACACGATGGAAACGTGGTGACGATGGAAGAAACCAAATGGACCCTTCTACAAATTTGTAAGGATTGACAATTTTAAGCACACTTTTAGGGGATTTCCCATACTTTGATGTTTCTGTTTAATATTTACTGCAGGGTACAGTCACAATTTTTATACAATTTTAAAAATCTTACGGTAATTGAATAAATTTGTAATACTTTTAGACCAATTTTACAATTTTGTGCCATACAACGAAGAGATTCAAATGAATGGGCCCTACCCGGAGGCATGGTGGATCCGGGCGAACAAGTCACTGTAACCTTACAACGGGAATTTTTGGAAGAGACCATGAATTCTTTACAAAGTACACCAGGTAATTAACAAGCTAAGCAAATACAAGAAGTGCATTAATTTGTTTAAACAAATAACTTATCGAATACAACTAACTTGTAAATTTACCTCCACATACTACATAAGCAAATACAATTATTATTAAATTCAAAAACTTATTAATTTAATATTATTTTTCTCCGGTTAGTAATTGACGTGTTTATAGGTCAGCTGCTAAGAGACAAAGAAATGGTCCAAAATTTTTTCAAAAGCGGAAGTGAATTGTACAAAGGGTATGTGGATGATCCTCGCAATACAGATAACGCTTGGATGGAAACAATTGCTGTTAATTTTCACGACGAAGAAGGAAATTTGGTTGGAAAGTTTCCACTGCAGGCAGGCGATGATGCTAAAAACGTTTGTTGGATGGATATCGACCAAAGTCTCAGTCTTTATGCAAGTCACTCTTATTTCATACAAACAGCTGCAATGTTGCACGGCGCACATTGGTGAATTTTAATCGAATTGTTTGTTCCCAATTACACTGTTCACTTGATTAGTGAAATTATACGGCACGGGTTAGATAGGTCGACACGTTTGATAATATGGTTGAATGGGGAACATCAAACAACTCGAGTATTAATATAATACGTATTTATTCAAATCTTTATACTTAATCAAACTTAAAATTGTTTAAACTATTTAAAAATTCTGAAAATGATTGTAACTTTTGTATTTTTAATAGTAATCGTTAAGGTATGATATGTACAACACAAAATAATAATAATAATATAATATATTCTTATATTTTCAATTTTTCAATAAATACCTTACTCTAATAATAATAATAATCATCATACATAAAATAAGTACAGCTGATTGTTTTCCTTATAAAACTTTATTTGCTAAAAACAATATTTTCTAGCACCAAGTTCCACGTTCTCCTCTCTCAAATTGTATCAGTTCTATAATAATACTATAAACTTCTAAAGAAGCGATGAAAAAATGTCATGATTTGTTCTAAATTTCGAGGTGATTGATCAACGCAAATTTTAATATTAAATAAAGCAGCTGGGTGTCTATTGGCAAAGGCAACAATAAACTGCCGTATTTGCAGTTTAACATTTAGTTTATTTAAAAATTGTATTGACCTAGTATACTTAAAACTTAATTGGTTTTTGTAAGATTAATGAATTTGAGGTGGAGGAATATTTTTAGTTAATTAAAACGAAATATTTACAAATTATTTATATGGTTTAGAATATTCAATGAATTAATTCACACGGTGAATCCAGTAAATTGCCCTATTAGTTCTCAACGACTGTTTAATACCTTTATTGGTTAGTAAAGAGAAATATTTGATGTAACAGAAAATACAGTCGATAATAATTTAATATTATACAATCATGAAAATAGCTGAAGTAATGTTTTATTGCCGTTAAAAGTGGAATGTTTTATCAAATTAAACCACATTAAAATTGGTGCTTCTCACAATGTGTTGAACTAAATAAAGTTATTTTCCATACAAGACGATAAAATTCTATTTTATCAACCATGTATAAAATTCAATTTTTTACTATAGCAGGTGTTAAAAACAATCTATACTTTGAAATTTCAGAAAAAAATAGATTATTTTATCTATGTTTGCTGTTAGAATTCTACTTTACATACTCTTGCAGTTTAAGAGTCACTCATTTTATTTTCTTCAATCGAACAAACTGTACTTTAACATCTGTTCTAGAAAAAACCTATTTTTGTCGGCCACTTTATTCTTTACCCTAAAAAACCCTATTGCTATAAACCAGGTCGATTCTCTTGATTATGTAAATAAGTTTACCGTAGGTCAAAACTGAATTTATTGCAATTTATATAAACTTTTGAACAGTCTTCCTATTCCTATTCACAAGTAAGTGTGATACATTCCAGCTGGGACCATATGCAGTAGCGCAGAGTGGTATTTTGAAATGTACCAAAGTAGTTCTTTGCCAGATAGTTGATTTTGAGTTCCAGAATGAGCGAATGTTTTGCATTATGCATCATATAATAACAGAGGAAAGATTAAAATTCAACTTTAACATGAAAAGGAGGTCAGAGATAACTCACCAACAAAACCTATTAATAAAATTCACAAAAAAAAAACCTATAATTATAGCTTTCTTTAAAGCAATCCTAAATGGATAATACGAAAATTTTGAGATTTAATCAAATTTTATTGATACAATAAAAATATACCACATACATAACTTATTTGTGATCTTGAACTTCACGTATGATCTTGATTTCTTCCTTATTAACAAATTCACAATTCCGTTCTTTTTCTATATTTAAAAATAACCGCTTGGTTTAAAAGATACTTTGAGTTTTGATTTGGATGTCACGTAATTCTGATGCCCTACCACGACATATTTGTAATGACTTCAAAAAATGCGTTACGTTTGCCCGGGTTTTTATGTTACAGTAATATTTGTACAAACAACCTGTAATATTTAAAAATAATTATTCACCTATAATTTAGTGTTTTATAAAAATAAAAATACTGTGAAGCAAATCGTAAGTGGCACCCAAGAACAAAATTAAGCTGCCGTTATTGAAGTGCCTACAAACATTGTATAAAAGTTAGGAAATAAAGTGGCCAATAAAATAAGAAAAAATTGGCAGTATTTGACTTTAATTGTATCTCTTAATTACCAGTCACCACTTTTTGTGTCATATCCTACTGTACATAAAATAATTTTTACATTCTTAAGTTATTTACCTAAACCAACTAACGCTTCGTCCATTAGTTCGTCGTCGGTGATGCAAGGTGATCCCGAATGAGGACTCGGATCAGGCGATTTAACTATGTGAACACTAACAGATGACGAAGGGGGGTAAGACGTAGATTGAACTAAAGGGGAAGCACCTATTTCTTTATTAGAACCACCGATTCCGCTTTTAAGATCAGTCTTATTTGAAGAAAAATCTAATAACACATCGTTGACGTCCTTGGAAAAATTTTTTACATCTTTTTTAATATCCGATTGACACGTAAACTTAGAAGTCAAATCTACACTTTTAACCGACAAATCAGACACAATTGAACTGCACGAATAAGATTTAGGAGCATTCATGTTAAAGTTGTGTTTATACGCGTCGTCCTTGTTTAATAAATTAGTAGAGAGGTTTTGCGGAACGTCCTTTTTACGCTCCAAATCCAAATTATCAATGTAGTCGTTGTTCAATTCTTTATGCTGTTGCAATATAGGACTAGAACTGGTCACACCGCTAACTACATTCATACGTAATTTAGTTTCCACATTTCCGTCAAACATTTTAGCTGTCGGTAAAGGAAGGGGATATTTTGGGAGTGAAACTTCATTGTAAATTTTTGAATTGTCTAAAGATCTGTTGATGTTATTAATGGTGTCATTGTTGGAGGTCGTTTTGTTCATATTTGATTTTTTATCGTCGGAATTTCTAGCAGACAACTTGGGAATTTGAAATTTTTTGTCCAATTGTTTGATTAAACCTTCGGCCATGAGAGGCGCCGTCGAGTACGGATCCATTTTGGAAAGTGCAAGCTTGATATCGTCTTCTTTGTTTTGCGTCGGACTCGACTTGCGATCTCTCGAACTGCTAAATATTGATTTATCTGAGTTGCTTTTATTTAGCCTAGGCCGATCTTTGTTTCGACTCAAATCTGTCACGCTCGAAGATTTAGGAGAATTGCTAAATTTAGTCAAAGATTTTGAACTCACCGAACTTTTTGAATTTAAATTCTTACTCGATTTGAAATTAGGAAAGGAAGTCATGTTTGAAGAAGCATTTGACATGTTTGGACTAGAATTTGATTTCTGATTCGTTTGTTGAGGTTTCTTAGACGCTGGGCCGCTATTGACGCCAGGCTTTAATCCGGTGTGCGTTTTGGGTGAACCGGTGCCCGAAGAACTTGATTGAGATTTTAACAAAGACTTTGAACTGTCCTTAGTTCTGGTTTTATTTATAGTTAATTTAATGCCATCGGAACTAGGCTTCACCATGTACTCGGAATTTTTAGTTTCGCCGCTACTTTTGCTCAAATTTTTACTTCCTTCTACAGATTTGTTGGTTGTTTGTCCGGAACGTTCTCGACTGGTGCTCGTCTTGTTGCTCAAATCGGTGGCACCGTCGCAATGTTGAGCAGATTTGAGTTTATCTATCACAGCAGAGAGGGATCCTTTTCGATTGCGAACTTGAGCGGGATTATTGGATTTTGATAAATCAGACGAAGCCGTAGGCGAAGGTAAACTGTCCGAGGAGAGATTCGAAACGGCATTTAATTCAGAAATGCTATTAGTGGTCACCTCCAACTGTTTTAATTTTACCGAAGACGATTTTACTTTGTTGGAGTTACTCACACTCAAAGATGAACGTTTGTCTTTATCTTTTGAACCTTCTTTGCTGCTCGATTTACTTTTTAAAGAATCGCTGCTTGATTTGTGGTTTGGAGAATTAGCTGCACTTTTTAAGGTCGACATGCTAGGTTTTCCCGAACTCCCAGTGGTTGATGGATGTTTTGGGGAAGTGCCGTGGCTTTTAGGACTCGAAATGTTTCCCAAATTATGTTTCGGACTGTTGGTAGAATTTGCTGGGGAATGTTTGGGGCTGTGGTGTGAAGAAGACGACGAACTGGACTTGATTCCACTTTTCATCATGCTAGGACTAAGTTTTCCGCTAACAGAGAAACTTTTGGTAGGCGTCGGAGATGCGTTAAATTTTCGCATCATACTCGAAGGTGAAGTAGGTGCAGCTCCAGGTGTAAGAGGTGGGGATTCGGCCGGTTTGATACTGACGGAAACAGGTTTAGAAAGCGGATCTTGTTTGATGGGAATTTTTTCTGGAGGCCCCATGGGACTTTCATCTCGTTTTCGTTTCCGCTTTTTTTCTAAACGATTTTTATCGTCCGAACGACTCTTACTGTTGCTTTTCTTGTCTCTGCTTCTTTCTTCCATACTTTTCACTTGAGAAGACGATAAAGGGGTGATGGTTATGGAACTAGGTAAAGATGTTGGAGGCGTTGTTGCAATTGGAATTATTTCAATCCCAGACCTTGGCATTGGAATGCTACCCATGGAATTAAAACCCGGTGGTGGATTAATTGGCGTTATGCTGACGCTAGGAGGTACCAAAGCTTTTTCTCCCAATTCCAAAATAGATGAAGCCGAAGGAGATTTTTGCAAGTCTCGTATTTTACGAATTTTATGCTCTTTAGGCGGATTAGCTGCTGCTAGCATCTCTTCCACGTCACCCAATTCGTCAATATTATCAAATTCAGGTAAAACTTTATCAGAAGAACCGATCAGTTCATTTGCATCCAGGGCGGATAATTCTAGATCCGACTGAAACCCCATCAACGAGGTAGGTGTGGCTATGCTAATTTCAGATTGCGCCTCGTGAGATAAAGGGGTGCTTCTAGATGTGGAATCGTTACTAGATGTTTCCAACAGTTCAGAATCTTCGCCGTGTTTTCTTTTAGCATTTTTCCACAAATCTTCACTGGCTCTACGCTTCTGAACGTGTTTGTTTGATCTGTCTGATGGACCCGTGCCTGCTAAAATGTGAGCCAATTCGATATTGCTAATCATGGGCGGATCGTTGGCTTGAAAATGAGGAAAATTTGCGGCGCTAGCAATCATAGATTCACTTAAAAAAACATTTTGATGAGAATGCGACATCATAGGCAAATTGGCACCATGTCCACCACTTAGATCTTGTTTTCCTTTACCGTTATCCAGACTGCCAAATTCTGGCATACCATTACCAGTTATGCTTTTATGACCCCCCGGATCGCCAGATCCGAGGGGTAAGTTAAAATTTTCATGCCCATTAAAGTGATTTTTACGTGCTACCTGCTTATCCCACATTTTTATGATGGCCCTCATAGTTATTGGTATCGAAATTGTCCGATTTAAAATTCTAGTTGCCACTTCACTTGTTGTATCAAGCGCATCCGGAGGAAAGAGAGTACTAACGATAGGAACACAGCATTGTAGGTTTGAAATATCGGACAAGTCCAATTCGGCTGTTGCCATAGTTTCTTCAATTGGATGTTGTAAATGAATCGATATATGACTCGACGATAAAGCACTTATTTCAAACATCATCATATTTTCGAAATCTGTAAGACCAAAATTTTATAAAATTGAATTAAAATTTGGGTTTCTTACCTTGTTTACTATTTTCACGGACACAACTAATCACCATTGTGTTAAACAATGCCTGCTGCCTAAGAATTACTAAAATTTGAGGAACCTGCCCAGGATGTGTAAATGGCACATTTTGAACTAAAACTCCATTCATGGATTTATTTTCCGATATAAAATAACAGTGATGTTGATCGGGCAACGTCTGAAACGTTAAATTATTATTATAAAATTATGAACGAGTTCCAAAGCAATTGCAGGTCTCCCAGCCATCACTGATTCGTATACCTGGGAAGCCTGAACATTCTCTATCAAAAGCAAGTGTAATTACCACAAATAATCCTCTGTTGTTCTTTCCATCTAATTTTCCATTTGTAGAATGAGAAACAATCAAACCAATTAAAGGATGAGTTACAGAAGTTTCAGCACATTCCAGCTCCGTTAATTGCTGTATTTGCCGAACCAAAGACACACACATTGGCATCGATTTATTCAGTCTTAAGACAAAACAAGCAGGAATAACTGAGCTATTTAAACTTGTCAAATTTGCATAAGAAGGCGTGCTCATTCCATTGAGGTTTCTATTAACAGTAATTAAAGACGTAGTTTGCAGTTTATGTGCTGCAGAACCTTCCATGCAAACTGTTACGTTATAACCCAAACTTTTACTGATAACATTTTCCACCGTGATGGGCTCCAGTTCTCCTCTTTCTTTGTTGATTAAATCATAAGGAGACACAAAATATGTTAACTTCATTGGATGACCTATCAATTTTCAAATTCAATCAATCGAACTTCGACACCGACAAAGAAACTTACCACCACGTCGTTTTTCTAAAATTCCAACGGGTGACTTGTGAAGTAAATTAAAAGGTTCCTTCATAAAAGTTTGAAGTTGCGCCAGAGTATTTAGGTCCGATTCTAAAGATTGTAAGGCAGTAAATGCTTTACATTTTATTTTCTTTTCTGCATTTAATTGATAAATTGAAGCAAATCCTTCAAGCTGTGCAGTAAAATCGGTAAAATCCTGCCGAGCTAAACACGAAACCAGCTCCGCACAACTTTGCTGTTCCACTTTACCTTCATGATGTACCTTGACATCTCTCACAACGCCCGTTTGTTCTAGTATAATCTCCAAGTAAAACATATCCGATGATATAAATAACTCTACACCCGAAAGTCCAACCATAAATTTCAATCTGCATTTAAAAGTAAAGCAAAATTCAAACAAATTGAACTAAATAGAATATTAATTACCCAAGCTGTCTAGTCAGACTTTCCAATCTTTCGACCATACTCTGCAACGACGTAACTTTAATACAATGCTGTAAAGTATCCAAGCACTTTTGATGTTGGCTCTTTTCAACACTATCCAAAGAAAACCGTTTATCCTAATAATTAACACAAATTAAACCAACATCTACACTTAAGAAAGGTATAATCTTACGAGCATAGCCATTCGAACATTCTTAGCCGTTTCTTGCAAACTTTTAAATTGAGAAGCTTTCGATCTCAACTTCTCCATGAGCATCTCCATCTGCCAATCCTTGCAATTATCGACGATCGACGGTGCCGTCGTCAGTACATTTCCTAAATTAAATTGGTAAAATTGTTAATTACCAGATTTTCTATACTAAATTATTAATTACCAGTGCCAGCTTTATTCATCTTGGGCTATTTTTTTTCTAGCGATTTTCAAAATCAAAACATTGTTTTAAAAGTTAATAGTGTAGTTCTAATTAATTACTGCAACACATCAAAAATAAACAAATATTTTGGAAAAATAACTCAAATGACATTTCGAATGCAATATCTACTGCCGTCAGTGGTCGTCTTCGTTCGTTATGAGAACTTCGGTTTATATTCGTCAATGCAGAAACACCAATTGCAGATTAAAATAACTAAACAATAATTTATATACAAGATGGTGCAAAAGGGACACTTTAATTTGATAGATTTAAAAATGATAATTTAAAATCAAACGAAAATTGCTAAATCAGAATTGATAATCTTCAAAATGATCTTATTTAAATTATATTGCATTTGGAATTGGGTTTCAGGTGCGAGTTATGCATGTACGGTTGGCAGCTACAGTTGTTTTTAATTTTTCTAACCCAACTATTTTATTTGTTGACATTTACAGTTTGTTTATGTTTTTGTTGTCTTAAGAATAATTAAACATTTTAGCATTTAGTAACATATGTAATTCGTGAAATGTCTTCGTTTGTAGTTATACGAGAATATATACCAAGTGATACTGTAGCGGTGTCTGAATTGCTTCGGAATGCATACCTCTCGAATGTTTTCAATTCGTGGTGTATTGCTGTAATGAAAGAAGTAATGCTTTCGGTTACTTTTAAATAGCTTTTTAAAAGTTGCTTTTGTAGATTACGTTTCAGTTGATTGTGATGTTTTCTGCGATATTATTTATTTTCGTTGGAGTTCCGTTGTATTATTGTGTAATATCCATTCCTTTAGTTTTAACTGTTATGTACCTAAGCATTTATAGTGCGAGCTTGATGAAGGTGATGGAAATCATGCATTCCAAGAAGCCTTTACATAGTTGGGTGGCCGAAGTATATGAACCACTGATTAGTTTAAACAAATACAATAAACGAGCATTAAATATCATTCCAGAAAGTAAACTAGGTTCTGAAGGTTTTTTAACCAGAAATTGCAGGAGAACGGTTAGTAGGAACTTTTCTATGGAATTATTCCGAGTGTAATTTTCGATCTTGAAATGATAACTTGTATTCTTTCTTTGGTTTTGGGATATATCTTCCTTTTTTCTTTAAAAAAAATACTGATGTTGTAGAATGTGTTGTATAATTTGTATTGTGTAGTTTTCTGAGGAAATCTCACCCGATTTTGCGACATTTTCTCACGGATCTACACCATATCTTATCTGGATCTTTCAAACATTTTCTTTTATTTCTTGTCTCGCAGACACTACATCTCTCTCGTGACTTACCTACCTCTCGGTAATTTGGTTTGTTACAATTATTTAGATAATGTTAAGTTTTCAGTTGAACATCTTCTGGTTAGAATTAACCTGCGATTAACTCTTAATTTAAGTTTATATAACTGATTCTCATAGGGCTGCTTTTCAACAGAAATGTGGAAACAGTTTAACGTGGAATCCGAACCACGACAAATACTTTTACCATTTTACTTTCCTATGTTATCCATAGAAATATTTGTGAACTAAAACTAAAATTTTGGGATTTATAAGCTAAAACTAATTTTCATTTTATGTAATTTTTGAACGGATACACTAAACGACTTCTTATTAAATTAAGAATTAATTTAATTTCTAAAAATAAGCTAAATTTTTGATCGAATACACTAAACGAATTCTTATTAAATTAAGAATTAATTTAATTTCTAAAGATAAGCTAGTGTTTGTTTTATTTTTTAATTTGCAAATAACTTAGAGCAGTAACAATTTTTTGAATAGTTGATAGGTACCATCGCAGTGGGCTCTCATTTACACCTAGAGGATACCATTTGGCTCTTTAGATTCGCAATTTTACCTAAGTATTTGTGTGTGACTTGGTAGTGTGAAATATAACTAAATTGCACTTTGTTTAGTTACCAACAGAAGGGTCTAGGCCAAGAGCTCATTAAAGCAGTTAAAAATTGGTGTTACTCACATCATTACAAAAAAATCGAATTAGCTCTATCGGAGTGTCAGGAAAATTCGAGACAGTTATTTGTGGATCTTGGGTAGGGCCAATACTAACGCATTTCTTTGACTGAAAATTAACACGACAGTTTTAGATTTGACCTGAAGCAGTTGTACCACAAGCAAATTCTGGGGAGTGCACTCACATTGCTGATGTACCATCTTGTGTGCGATTTAAAGCGTTCCAAGTTCGATTTATAAAATATTTTGTGATAATTGGGTTGTATTTTTATAAGGAATAAAGATAATGTTATTAATTTTTGTTTGTTTTGTTATGTTTTCTGCTTAGTTTAATTAAATTTTAAAAATACTAGTTTGCTTTGCCTTAACTTTGAGAGTAAATTTTATCTCATTAACATCTTAGGAAATTAATTAAGAATCTTAAGTAAACATTTTAAATTTCCTGTCGAGATCTTGGCGAAGGTTTTTTTTCTTTTTAACGTGGAGGTGATTCAAAGAGACCTTGTCAGTATCGGGGATTAAATGTAATGCAATCTGTTTGAAACAGGATTTTACAACAAGGTTACTATTAATTTACTTTATAATTTTCTTTCTCATCTTGAAGAGGATACAATAGAAATGCAGTTTTGCAAAATAAGAAGTTTAAGATTGTAACAAATTTCCCTCGTATAATAAAACAACTTTTATTATACTTTTCATGATTTCTCTTCCTTGAGAGGTTAATCAACATTTCAGGATCTTTTGAAGGAGGTTTGAAAAATTATTGGCAAAGTTTAGAAGCTCCATAATTTTGTGTAATCGTATTTGAAGTGAGATTTTACAAAAAAGTTTTGTTTAATGGTTTAAGAGATACTACAAGTTGAAATAGTAATTCATTTCAGGTATCTCCATTTCCTAACAATCCTTCAAGCGAAGAGAAGACGTGCTCAATTACAATCTTAAAATTTGATTTTATATTTTTTATTACCTACTTAAGAATGTAATTCGAAATTATTGAATCATTAGTTATAATAAAGGAAATTGATAGATATAAAGGATTTTGATGTTCTTGTCGCGATGCTTTGAAGATGATAAATTTTTATGACGCATGTAAAAGCCGGAGTTTCGTATAAGTATTGAGTTTTTCTTCAGTAATAAAATTTGCAGGTTTTAAAATATTTTTTTACAATCTACTCTACTTTATATTACTAAAAACTTTCACATACAAACCTAATTAAATTTAGAGAGGGCCGCATCTACTCAAAATATCTGAAATCTAATTGTCTGCTACTTAGTATACCATTTGCAAGGTATCAACAGCCTATGGTAATTAATAATTGTTATTCGATTTGTTTTGAATGATAAAATTGCAATAATTACTTTCAACGATTTAATTAAAATAAAATTGGTGAAATTTACGAGCAGTAAAACTCTGCCAATTGCAGTAGCTAATTAAATTGTCTAAGCTAGTTGCAATCAAGATGATTCAGTTAACAAAAGTTCGTTAGTGGTTAATAAAATTAAATTTCTCACATCAAACATTGACATAAGTTTAAAGTTACGTATTTTTGTTTAAACCAATCTTCAATTTAGCGAGATAAATTAAAAAGTTACAGAAAATTTGAATAATTAAACTTATTAGGACCAAAGAAATAAGTTGTTTCGATAATCGATGTTCTATTTCGCTAGAGGAATCTGTAATCATTGTCGAGTCCAGATATGAATGGTAGGGATAACATCGAAAATTAGCGTAAAAGGGATTTCGGATGTTGAAAACTACAGTAGAGAACGTTCAATAGCTACAAACTTTTTATTGAAGATAAGAATTAGAATGTAGAAATTTTATTAAATAATGAAAATTGTTAAGAATTTTGATGGAATAAATTAAATTCATTTTAGCAAAGTTCGAATAGGCAGTAAAATGAATAGATATACCACAACTTTAATAAAGTAAGCACAAAACAACTCAAATACAATAAAAACTTATTAAGAGGAAAAGACAAAAGATAAAAGCGGGTCATAATAGCGACAAAAGAAATAATGAATTAGGTAGATTAAGAATAAAAAGCATCATAATCGAAAACTTGATGATCTAAATTAAAAACCACAGAAGTAAATTTTAATTTTTAGCAGATTAAAGTATCTAAATGTGAAAAACAATAATATAACAAAAATATTTTTAATTTTTCAGAAACCTGAAACGTGTATTTGTTTATTATATTAGTAGTATTCTGGAAAATAGTTTCCACATATTATTCGCAAGAGAGCCATGGCGACCGGCAGGCCGCCTTAAAGGCCGAATATAAAACTAAACTGACGATAATAGAAGCCCATTGCGGCTTAAACGAAGTGTTTCCGATTTCACACAAAAATTCAGAATTTTTACAAACATTTTAATTTAAAAAAATCACAAAACAATTTAACTTTTGTAAAACTCTTACAAAACGCAATCTAGCCTATCGATTCAAGTTTCCAAGTATGCACACATTATAATAAACTGTTTTCAATTTTTGGATTGGAAAAACTGAACTTTATGAAATTTAATTTTACTGTAAAATATAAAAATAGGCAATGTTTAAATGTTTTGTATATTAAATTACAATGCCCTGTACAGTATACAACCTACATGTACCAAAATAAAATGAAAAATCATTTGATGAAAATTTTAACAGAATTTTCCCTAAGGTTATCAGGGAACGCATTTATATGCTTTTATATTATATAATTTAAAATTGTTAATTTTGTTGTGTGAATACCAGTTTATTTTTACTGCCACGACACAAAGGAGAAATCCTACATGTGACGTCACGACAGTACATACCCTTGATTTACCATTGGCTGGAAAATATAAATCCTTGACTTGCCAACTGGCGGGAAAATAAATTTAAATCGCAAATAACAATTAATTTTGAGTTATCAGTCAATCTTAACAAAGAGGAGAGAGTTTTGTGCGTAGTTTTTATGTATATAGTAAATAGGTACATATAAATCCGATCCCTCTGTGTTTATCTCAATATACACCAAGTATTGTAAGAGTAATTGTAGTAGATGTGTAAAAGTAAATTAACTTTTTGGATATTCTCATGCTTGAATATAATATTTATGCAAATTGAAATGTACATTTTTATTATTTGAAACAATTGATTTTTCAAAAGTTTTTGTGGGCTTGTTTCTAAGAATATGTTCTAAGTCAATTTCCCCGAGGTGTTTTGCTGTGCCGTCACGGTGGATCCGCCTTTGGTGAAGCCGTGCTGCTTAGTGGAACGGATCGGGGATTTCTTTCTGAAGACGGATAAAATTAATTTATAATAATCTTAAGAGGGAGCGCGGGCCACCTGCAGGTATAAGGGATAATTTAAGTTAAAAGCTAAAATTATCTGTGTAAAAGGAGATCGTAGATATTTTTATTTGGTAGAAAAGAGTGGTGACATCAATAACTATGGGAATCCCCGGTTTAAAATTTTTCGTATTCCCATCAACGACTTTGGGAAGAACCTTCAGTACTCCCTGAGAGTTTAGTGACACAAGTTCGACTACTGCCTATCAAGATCCGAGTGTTTCTTCTATTTTCTGGAGAAATATAGTGTAGGGGTTCCTATTTGGTAAGGTCCTGACCTTAGGTTTATGTATTTTTGAAGGAAAGGGACAAGACGGTTACGAAGTTTGTAGATATGTAACGAATAAAAGTGATGCTTAAAAGGTCTAAGATAAAATCATTTATGAAAGTACAAGTTCAGTGCCGGATTAAACATTTGTAGGCCCCTAGGCATTTCAATTTTCGGGGCCCTCTAAAAAATTATTACTTGCATAATATGTCTTTAATTTTACTAATCAATAATTATCAATAATAAGCAACTAATTTTAAACAATAAAACAATGTTATAATTAAATAATTAATTAATTAATTAATATTTTTATATTTTCTAGACGCGGAATCAGTATAAAAAGATAAAAACAAAGAAATGAAATTTATAATTAAAAAAATTTTTCTCCGTTTTCACGGGGCCCCTAGGCAGCCGCCTTTTCTGCCTTATGGGTAATCCGGTACTATTTTTGTAGGTTGGCTCTTTATAACATAAAATGAAGATGTAAATCCGGGGGGTCTGGGGGGCGTGGAACTCCGTCCAGTGCATTTCTTTTTAATTAACTCGATGGAAAATATTTCCAAACATTGATAACTGAATAACCCCTGTAAAAGAGCTAATAGTGCACTGGAGGGCATTCCATGCCCCCCAGACCCCCCGGATTACTACTAAAAATCAGAGTTACAGCCATATCTTCAGATATAAAGCAGAATAATATACTCAAAGTACTAATAGTATGCGTTTTTCAAGGTTGGCCCTTAATAATATAAAATGAAGTTATAAATCCGGGGGGTCTGGGGGGCGTGGAACACCCTCCAGTGCATTCTTTGTTTTATCTCGATGGAAAATATCTCCAAAAGTTGATAACTGAATAACCCCTGTAAAAGAGCAAATAGAATAACAGGTATCTCGCCCACAGCTATTAATAAATGAAACTGGGATATCGGGTTGACTGGACAGCAATCAAACAAAAATTAACCTTACATCGACGTTTCGGACACGTTATGTGTACATTTTCAAGACTATAATAGAGAACCTAGTTGTACATCGATCTGAACAATTCAATAAATTCAAACTCACCGAAACATGATTGGGTGTAAAAAAGTTTGATGTTGTTGCTAGGATTAAAAAATTAAAAAAACAAAAATTGTTGACTTTGTTGAAACTGTACCGCTCGAAAGCCGATGCTAATCCTAGCAACAACACCAAACTGTTTTACACCCAATCTTATTTATTAAAGAGTAAATAGTTCACTGCAGTGCATTCCATGCTCCCCAGACCCCCCGAATAATTTGTACGTTTTGCGTTTTTCTAAATTTTTTTTACACTCAGGCACTGAAAATCAGAATTACTGCCATATCTTCAGATATAAAGCAGAATAATATACTCAGAGTACTAATAATATGCGTTTTCTAGGTTGGCTCTTGATAATATAAAATGAAGGCGTAAATCCGGGGGTCTGGGGGGCCCTCCAGTGCATTCTTTGTTTATTATCTCGAAACGTTGATAACTGAATAACCCGTGAAGAAAGAGCACATAGTGCAGTGGAGGCAGTACCGGATTAAACATTTGTGAACCTCTATGCAGTTAAATTTTCGGGGTCCTCTAGAAATTTATTACTTGCATAATATGCACATACTATAATATTTAAAAAATAAAACAATGTTTATTAAATTAGGTAATTCGCTAAACCTTATTCATTTTCACAAAAAATTAATTTATTAATATTTTTATACTTTCTAGGCGCTGAATGATTATAAAAAGATAAAAACATAGAAATGAAATTTCACGGGGCCCCTAAAATGAGCGGGGCCCTTAGGCAGCCGCCTTTTCTGCCTTATGGGTAATCCGGCACTGTACAAGTTAGAATCTTGGGTCAAGGCCAGTTTGAAAGTCGGATAGAAAGGTAACCTGTATTTTCCCCACCGAAGGGTAGCAGTAGGTTTACTGGGTGTCTGCAGTTGCTTTCTCGATTAACTATCCAACTCTCAATAATAAAAAAAATTAAAAAATTTAGAATATACGCAAGAACACTTGAAAACTAAGTAATGCAATATAAAAATAATATAAAGGACTGCAATTATTATTCCTGTTCACCTCAGAGTATACTTAATCGTTTCCATTTTTCTTTATGTTAATTTCCAGTTACAAAGAAACGAAAACGTAAGTTGAACTATCCACCTCGCAAAGAAAGTAATTTTATTTAAACTTTAAAAAGTAAATTTTTAATATCGCAATAAGTTTTAAAAATGAGATTAAAAAATGCTAGCTTTGAACTTACAAAATAATAGTATTACTGTTCTTTTAAAAAAAGAAACGTAAATGAAATTTATTTAAAAATGAAAATGGAAATTCGAATAAAACTTAAATTTTAGACGAATTAATAGGTAGGTATTTTAAAACTGAGCTCTTTGAGTGTATTATCACGATGCAAACCAATTTTTGTAGCATAAAATTTTTAATAGTAATTTAGCTGAAAATTAAAATAATGCAATTATAACAGCGAATTTGAAGCATTCCACTATACAAATGAAAATTTAATTCGAAACTATATAAATTATGAATTATTAAATTGTATAATAAATCTCGAAATATTTGAAAATTAAATATAAATTTGTTATTTTTAAAAAGTCGAAACTTCGTAGTTATTTACAACAGAGTTGGTTTTTTGAAAGTAAGCAAGTAAATGAAATATTAAATTTAAAATGTAAAAGCTTCAAATCGACGTAAAACAAATTATGAGCTTTTAAGCTTTAAAATGTTAAATTTTCATTTTTTTGATTAGATTCGAGTTTTAATACATTCACATAAAATAACAATAAACAAATTTTATAAGTATGAACTTGGGATGTATATAAGCTTTTGAAATCATAGAGTTTTGAATACCAGAATGTCGTTGTTCTGAACAGAGGAAAAACTACGAGACGATAAATAACAATGTTAGTTAGAAACGAGGATTTTCCTACTATGAAAAACATTATTTTGTTTTGAATTATTTTGTTTGTTTAACGAGTTTTCTTTAGGTTTTTGTATCTACCTTTGTAGTTAATAAATCATGAATAATTTTAAAAACGCATTACACAATTTTTTTGTCGTGGGTTCTGTTAACACAAAATTATTTTTAAGGATTTTTTTCTTTTTGAATCTATGTGTTTGGATTTAATTTAAATTGTTGAAATACAGCCCTTGATAACAATAAAATAATGTGACTGCGCTTCGACTAAGTTTTTATGATAAAAAAGTTTTTAATTAAAAAACTTTTAATTATTTATTACTGTATATACACATCGTAACAATTAAATAAAAAACAAATCTGTGCAATGACAGGTATTTGGAAAGCCGACGTTTTCAATAATTCAATATATTTATTATTAATTTAACATCAGCTAAAAAAAAAAATTCAAAAACTAATCATGAATTTGTGTATTTTGTGCACTGAACAGTAGCGTAACCGGAAGCTAATTTTGAGGGGGTCAAGCTGTTGAAAATTAGAATTGAACAATAATTTTATAGGTTGAAAATTAAAAAGCAAGAGATTTATGCTATTGCTTGGAGAGTATCCAGTATAAAATACCGTTCGTCACATTCAGTAAACACAACCGTTTATATACGCTACGGTTCCAATAAAAAAGTTAACATCCCAAACAACTTCAATAATTAGACATACAAATTACATCTAACAGTACAAACATAAATTAAATAGGGTACGACACACACGAACTAAATCACTTCTTAAAATTTCTCAGTAGAGAACATCATACATCAGCATCCAAAATGGTATCAAATCCAATCACCAATTCGTTACAAAAGTTTGCAGCCCAAAATATCGCCCATGGAATTAAAGAAAATTTACCATTAAATAGAGTGCATTTTAGTGGACCATCGGGAGGATATCAACAGCATGTTTACCACGAGTACGACGGAGGACACGGACACGGACATGGACATGGACAGTGAGTTTTTATAAATTTCTTTTGCTAGTTTTCATTTTCATATGTTCGTTTTATATTAAAATTTGAAGTAAATTGGAAAAATGTTTGAAAAGCTCAAATAATTTTTAGTTCAGGTCACGGGGGTGGTAAACAGAGAAGCATAGCTCTATCTGCACTGACGTTGTTGGCATTCCTCTTTTTTTTAAATATACTTCAAAATTGTCTCGAAGAACAAATGGAAGAAACAACTCCACAACAAGTAATTGTTATGGCCTCCAGGCTGCACCAGCATTTCAGGGAGGAGGAACTTCCACAAGAGACTTCAAAATCTGGATCTAGTGAAAGTGGCAGCATAGAAGACAGACAAGATATTGACAAAAAAGTTTTTGAGTCAGATAATTTCCAACGCATCGACAATTATTTTAATTCGAGTTTAAACCACAATAAAAAACACAAAAAAGGAAAACTTTAACCGATCTTTTTGCCTGGAAGAATTGTTTCATTATTACTATTGTATTATTATTATTATTAATAAAAATGACTAAAATACAATTTTTATTATTCAAAATTTTGTTATTGCTCACTAATTAATTAAGTTATTTTTGTACATTTTTTAGCATTTATTATTTATTTTTCTCTCCCTAATCCAGTCAACGAAGACCAAAAAAGGTCTTATAGGGGGAATATAGGGGAAATAATTCGTGTAGTCGCAAATTTTTGTACATTGGTAGAGGAGAGTGTCATAAACAACATACTAAAAGTCCTAACCGGTGGGGGGGTAAGAGTTGGAGTGGGGAGGGGATTAAACGTCACTTTGTTTCGTTTTTCTTGAATAACTCGAAAATCGCGACTTTTAGCAAAAAAGTGTTCATATACAAAAATAAACTACATACAATTTTCTACAAAAATGGTTTTATTCATTTTTCCTCTAGAGTGAATAGTTAGCAATATAAAGGGGGTGGAAACATCACAGATTATTAAAGATGGTATATTTTAATCCTAATACATAAAATCCCAGGACGCTGCTGCTGCTCCTGTTACAACGTGTCATTTTTTGGTGAAAAAAGAAACACTCTGATTGGTCGATTTTTCTACCAACCTAAAAATATATTAAATTAATACTAAGAATATTAATCCAAACCGGGAAATTTAAGCTTCGGCTAGAAAGAATTAAGACTTGGAGAGCATATTATGTAGAAAATGAACCCAAAATAAAAATATTTGAAATTATGAAAAATTCATAATACAATATAACGTTATTTCACGGTTATTTCCGATCTTCAGTCGTATATAATTAATAAATATTTATTTTAATTTATTTAATTACCTTACTGCTTACAGAGTTTAGCAGCAACTGTCTGTGTTACTTTAAAAGTGAATTATAAAAATAATATAAAAATATAAAGTCAAAATTGTAAACCGGGAGGTCTGGGGGGTGTGGAACACCCTCCAGTACATATCGCAGGATTTCCACTCTTTTAGAATACTTGGAGAAGATAGGGAATTTATAATTTTACAAATTTCGCCAGGAAAAATCGGTAAATTTGAATTTCTAAGCAAAATTGAATGAAATTTGAACCTTTGACTAGAAAATATTAAAGCTTGGAAAAACATTTATTTAAGTGTCTTACTGCTCAGACTTTAGCAGCAACTTTTGCATTACTCTGAAAGTTAACTGTCGAAATTATACTCAAAAATGTAAACCAGGGGGGGGGGGTCTGGGGGTTAACACCCTCTAGTACATATAATAAAATTCCCACTTTTCTAGAATACCTACAGAAAACAGAATAATTATAAAAAATTTCGTCAGAAAAAGCTGGGAAATGTTTTGTTTTTGAGCAAAAAGACAATTCGTTTTTTCGATTTAAAATCAAATTTCAGTTCAGCTGAACGCTATCGTGGAGGATCATGTGACGCTGAAGGCTGTAACTCTGCAAGAGCTTCTCTCAAAAACTTTTAATTGATTCAGGTCTGGTGTATTCTTTTCTGTAAGACTCACGAACAACATCGTGTTTCTGTCTCTGAAACATTCAGCTTTCCCGTCATTTCTTAAGGACCGTGGATGCCAAGTGTAAATTTGGTACATCCTATGGCAAATAACAGGACGTAGTCCTAAATTAAGAGGAAGAAGAAGACTTGGATGTCGTACATACATTAATATTCGGTTTGAACCTACTTCATACAAAATTAAAAATTCATTATTTACCATAAAAACACTATTTTCAATAATCCGCGATTTTCCACCCCCCATTTAACTTAAAGAAAAATTGATAAACACCTTTAGTTAGGAAATTTTATGTAGTTTAATTTTGTATATAGACACTGTTTTGCTAAAAGCAGCGGTTTTCGAGTTATTCAAGAAAAACGTGAAAAAGTGACGTTTGACCTCCTACCCGCCCCAACGCTCATCCCCCATCGGTCAGAACTTTTAGTATGTTGTTCATGACACTCTCCCGTACCAATGTGCAAAAATTTGCGATTACACCAATTATTTCCCGAATTTTTCCTTCATTGACTGGACTACCCAGAAAATGTTTAAATAACAGAATATTTCAAGTGGAGCAAAATTCTAGAATAGGAGCAAAATAAATGGACGAAACGTCGACGAAAAGTTAAGAATTGATTCAAATTTGGGAATTAATTATTGTTATAAAGCAATATGTGCCATTTTATACAACCCCACTTGGTAAAATGGCACAATTTATTGAAATTGTTCTCTAAATGAATTAGTTAATTAAAAAAAATACAAATAATAATAATAAAGAAATATTTTGTGCGATATGAATATACCTATTACACAAAAATGAAGCCAAATAATTCTTTTATTTGGTTTTCATTACTTTTATCTGTTCTGCTTCACTAATTTTTATTAATTTTCGTTCAAAATTCAATAACTAATTTAAAATTTTTGACGATATTACTCTGGCGCTGTATTATTGAAAACGTAAACATTTTCTTTATTTTCGTCTTTTTGAGTTAAATGATTACGGAAACCAAAGGAGCCGGTATCGACGTAATCAAAAAAGGGCGATAACGAATTTTGTGTTTATTTACTGTGTAATGGAAAAGTTAAATTTTCCAGCGAAACCCATGCTATGTAAATCGTAGGCAAATCTTAAACCTTTCTTATACATACATACATACATACATACTAGTTTTCCAAATATAGTTTTATGTAATCGCAAGTTTCGTTTGAGTTTTAGCCAGACATTTTGTGTTAAATATATATAAAAAATTAAAAAAATTCGTGGGAAAAATATAATAAGATATATCAAAATAACTGCGTATGTCTGAAGGTATACGAGTATTATTGTTTATATTTCTTTATTAATTTTTTTAGGTTGCAGGAAAATTAACTTTGATTTTGAGCTACAAAATTTCTATGTAAATCATCAAATGGGAGTTAATTCATCAATAGTAACTTAATACTTCACCATAATTTAATTTGCACCAAACCGCAACGTTATGATGTTTAATGATATACAATAAATTTTCGTTTTATAAATCGCCGGTTATAATCACTAAGCTAATTACAATCTATAAATATTTATTTATAAATTATTATGTTTACAGCTGCAAAGGTTAATATTGTCATTTTGTATTTCAAAATTAAAAAAAAAATTCATTTCTAATTAAAATTAAATTAATTTTCTATGCTGTAAATTTTATTGCTTTAATTTATATTCTTTATAATATTTTTTATAAAACATGGAAAACATTCTTTCTTTCAAATTATATTCAATTAGTTACTCCCTTCACCCCAGCATTTTTCTCTTCTCGACAAATTTCAATATTATTATATATTTAATTTAATGCCTGAGTCAAATATTAGTACAAAATTAATTACTAACTAAATATTTGTTATTTCTCCAAATTGCAACAAAGTTGTTTCTGCACTTATTATCTAAAAGCTTAAAGTTGTAATTTGGACAAAATCAAACTAATCAATATGCCTTATCAAAATTTGGGGTATTTAGATAATTTATTATCATTTAATTTGCTTAGATTCGATTAGTATTTTTAATGCTAACTTACAAATAAATTTGAACCTGTAAAATTGTTCAAAACGCAATTTTTCTTAATTTTTGTTCACTAAGGCGATCATGATTAGGTAAATTATTGTTGTCTTAATTACGTTCTGGGTAAATCGAACCATTAAGGGTCTAGGTGATCTAAGTAAGCCGATATTCAGTGTTAATTTACTTGAGAGCTCAATATAATAATAATTATTACCAAAATAAAAAATAAAAATATCTCAAAACTTATCGATTTAGTCCCTAAATGTTTTTACAAATCCACTAGTCCTTAAGTTATCTTTGAAAATAACCCTAGAAGAAGTTTTCAATTTTGGCTTAAGCTAATCCACTTATACTCCTGTTCTGAAATTCTACTCTAAATTTTATCAAATCTGTCCAGTCGTTTAACTTCCAACATTTTTAATAACATCGCGCTATCAACCTTATCCGAATGTTATTATCATCCAACTTTAAAATTGCAGAATTTATTACATACATTTCCATTTGGTTCTAATTCAAAAATAATTAATATATAATATACAAGAATGTTTGTCAAAAATTTTCCAACTTATATCAAGCTTCATTTTTAATCGAAAAAATATTTTTTTTATTACAATACAATTTTTTCAAACCCACAGTTTCTCTAGAAGATTACTCCATTGACGTTTCATGTTAAAAAAAATATTTTTTATTATCTTTCGAAAATTTCAAAATTTCATTATCTTAAACTTGATTTAATTTTAATGCTTGCTTTAAATACTACTAATAAATATTACAGACTATTATTTAATATTTCAGGGGTTTAAAATAATGTGTCAACTTGATTGCTCGTTAAATTACATTGGCGATTGAGTAATTAACGTACTTAGATAATTAATTGCGTTGTTTTATGGGCAGTTATAAAAAGTAGGTTCGTTGTACTGGAATTGAAAGAAAAATAAAAATTCTCAGCTTAAGAGCTATTTTTAAGGAAAATATTTAGATTATTTTCATTTTAAAAAGAAAAATTTAAAATGTCTATGTAAAAAAATACAAAGACTAATACAAGTGTCTGTATTTTTTTATACGGGGTGACCGACCGTGCATCCGAATATAGGAAAATTAACATGGGAAATTGAATTTTGTTTTAAATTTCTGTTTCCCATTATAACAGATAAGAATTTAATATCAAGTGCAGGAAGCAGGAATTAACAAAAATCAATTTTCCATATATATAATCTGGACCATTCCTTGTTTTCCCTTTCAATGATTACTAAACCAGCTAAAATAAATAATATTTGCTGTGCTTAGATGTCGTTACAATATTCTTTAAAAATGGCAGCCTCCAACTCAAGTTTTCTTATTATTTATGTTTAAGTATTCACCAACGTTTGTTTGTTTATTTCTTTAAAACTATAAACAACGCTATACATTTCAAGTTGGCGGTGTTAATAATTTTAATGAGAATTTCGTTTGGTGTTAAGTTATAAAAACATCAAACATAATTAGGATCTTAAAACTTATGTATGTAAATCATTAAATTAATTCAAAATTTTGTACTAGCAAAACTTCTGGAGGTTTAACGTCGATATAACATGGGTGAGCATTTTCGAGGAGTGATTCCATAGGTAATTTATTATACATAGTTTTATACAGTGGCGTAGCCAGAGGGGGGGGGGCTGCCCCTTTATTCGGCTTAAAAAAATTTTTTTTAATGGTTTGGGGGGCTCGGCCCCCTTCAAACTAAATTCCTGGCTACGCCACTGGTTTTATATAATACGAGGGTCGTGTCAGTAGGTCCCATTAAACATTAAAGTTTGGACAGCCATTGAAAGTAATTAACCTTGCAAATTTTGACCAACATGAAAAAAACATGTGATGCAGAACGTTTGAGGCACCCAATTGATGGATAAAATCCATCCAAGCCATTGGAAGATTGGCGAACGAAATTGCGTGATGGCAAAACATTTTGGAAAACCGTTTGAACATGAAACGCTCTCCGCGCGATGGGTGCCGCGTTTGCTCACAATTAAGAACTAACAGAAAATCGTGTGACAACTTCGAAGAAATGTTTGACGATGTTCAATCAAACATGGATCAATCACCGTTCACCGGAGATCAAGAATGGAAGACAGTAGACAGACTTCTCGTGGCAAATCGACTCTGGAGAAGGCTAAGGCGGTTTTATCGGCCAACTTTTCACAACTTGAAATTGTGTTCCTTTTGAACTAGGAATATTGAAATAAATTATCGATCGCTGGAAAACTGTAGTGCATTGTTATGAAAAACGATGAAAAAAAGGAAAGCTGGAAAACAGTTTAATTATTAATCAGATGAATGATATTTTTAAGAATTTATGTAAGTACCTATACGAAGCGTATATGTATAAAAGCAAAACTTAAAGTTTTTTACACGCTCGGGAGCAGAAGACGGTTTTAAAATAAATAAATTGTGATAGAAGTAATTCATTGCTCTCTAGAGAGTATAAAATGATAATAATGATATTATACAAGGTGAATCACAATCATATAGGCCTGTAGGTCCTCTCTTAAAGAAATTCACCCTACCCATTAGTGCTAGTTCGGCTCTGATCATCTCATATCTCTGTTCGACTTACTGTCTTGAGTTAGTAACTACACTCGACTTCATTAGCCACAATTTTATTGTGACGCTAAGTTAAATTGCTACTTCAAAACAATTCAAATTGTCTGCTTAACTAAGCTTGCATAGTTGATCGTTGCACTGGAAATTTGTGCCATCCTGAACTTTGAGCAAAGGAGGGAAAAAAGTCCATACTTAAATTTTTCAAATAGGCTTCAAATTTTGAAAATCAGTTTGCTTATGAGTTATGAGAATAATTTAAGTAATTAAAACTTTTCGTTCACCATTTCATTAGTTCCCATTATTTGAGGTAGACCGATCGTTCCTTCAGGAGTCTAGCCAAATTTTCATTTAATTTCGAAAAGTTGTCTCAAAGTATAAAAACTTTTACCTGTTGAATTTAATTGAATTTTGATTGTTTTATATCGAATTAGAATTTGAATATGAAAAATATCGAGGGTATTAAAGTACAATAAGTAGATGATTACGTTAGGGTATGTTATCAATTACGAATAACAATAGATTATCAAATCTTTAAGCTTTATCCACTACGTTTTCTGATAGGTGGACACTCAAAATGATGTGGGTGCGAGTCCTGTCATTGGTTCATACGAACGTTATTAAGCTCCTGCGAACTTTTGCGCTCTTCAGTGACGCCAAGCACCTGTTACTGTGGTGTGTATACCTGCATAGTTTATCCTGCGACGCGATACATCGTTGGCGTTTTCTCAAGTGTCCTGTCTTATCGAAAAACTGTAAATAGAACTCCTAAGAAACAGCAACAGGTACGGTAAGTTTTCATCAATTTCATTTTTTTTTACTTAACGAAAAGTTTTTCCAATAAAACTTTCTCTAAGTTATTCTGCGTTTCCAAAACGTTTCGTTCGCAGTTTATCCTGCAATTTTAAAATTTTAAATTCTGGGAAAGTCCCACGAATGAAATGAACCAGTTTCCAAAATTTTACATAATTCATGCTATCGCCTCTAAAGTATTTATGAATTCAATTCAAATTAGTTTCGGCTTTTTAAATTTATTAACGCGGAAAATATATTATAAAACATTTGATGAAAATCTGGAAATGACACACGAAAAGTAAAAACGTTTGCCTTTCAGGAATTAGCATATTTAGTGTTACCACTCGAATAAGCATTTTATTTATAGGCTGAAATTTTCATAATAATTTTTTTAAGCAACAGTTGAGTGCAACTTACATTTTAATTCGATGATGAAATAAAAAAAAAGAAAACGGAAATTACGAAGCAAAGAAATAATTTTTCCACAAAAAATAACAATCTAAACATGTTATAAAATTCGAGACAAAAGATTCTGATAAAAATTCCCATTCTTATTTTCGCAAACCCAAAGGGCATTGTTTTTACCACAAAAATGACGGACAATATATGCAATTTAGGATAAAAATAAATAAAAAAATATGTTTAATCCCACACAACTTATTTAAAAATATTTTCTCTTAGCTATGTACTATTCGCATAACGTGAGGATTTATGTAATGCGTAATGAATATTTAAGTGCATATTAGAAAATGGAACATAATTATCACTAATTTTCATCGATAATAGTCATTAATAAATTAGTAAATTCCGTATTACTGCGCTAGACGAAATAATGGATTAACGATAATTATACAGAGAAACCTGAAGAATGCTTATTTAGCTTTTAATTTTTCAGTAAAAAATCTTTTATTGTTTCGAATTGTATAACCACGTTTTGTTAACTTCTTTGGATTATTAATGGTTTTTTAACTTAAAATTGTTAATAGAAAAAATAAATTTCGAGCAATAATACAACTACAAATTTGCCCAAGGCTTTTCCATTATACAAATACGGCTCCGAGTTAGATAATCTTAAATGATAAAAATAGAAGGAAAATGAACTAAGCAATGCAATTCTAAAGAAATGCTCTTGGATGGTTTAATCGTATAAAAAGTAGGAAAATTACTCGAGAAGATTTATTACAAAATGAGTTTTGCATATCGAGAAAGGGTTATAAAAAACTAAAAGGATTTTTTACATTACAACGTGAAAAGCAGAAATCTCATCGCGTGAAATTAATAAAAATTTTAATAATTATTAAAGCAGTGCTGTCTTAAGAGCTACAGTTTGGGAATCTTAACGGGAGAAAAAGAAAAAAACTCAAAAAATGTTTTTAACCGCTTCAAGAAGTGAGCTTTCAGCTATATTAACTACCTCTTCTGGACCAATTTGGTCCAAAAAATGACCTCAAAATATTTATTTTGAAAAGCACCGAACGAAATTGTTATTTTGTAATAATTCACCTCTTACTCGATAGCTAGAAGTTCATAAATTTTTTTATTTGCTTTGCTGTGTTGATTTAAAACGGTTCATTCAGTGAAACTCTTCCATTTCAAATTTAGATTTCATATTTTTTTATGAAATATTTCTTATTATTAGCGAGAAAATTACTAAAGCTTCCAACAGACTAAATATTTTGCAAAATTAACAAAAATTTCATTTTTAAATTGCAACAGAATCGATCAATAATATTCATGTTCGAATAAACGTCAAACACGAATACTGGAGTATAAATTTAGGCAAAAATTAAAATACATTTATTTAAAAAGGAAATTCGGTACAAATTTTCCAGAGCTATTTATTTATTAATAAGCTTAATAAATGGTAATTTATTCGGTTCCAATAATAACGAAATTGTTTTCTCTTAAGTTTTCATAAAATTAACAGAGAATTTACTTTATATACAAAAGTTTGCTTCTAGAAACTAAAACATATACTCTGTGCTGTGTTATTCTCTCCAAGTTTAATCATACAAACTCTCTAGGATCATCACACAGGAACGGTCATGTTCACTATTGTTTAATAAGTTTTGTATTGTTGTAGATACGTATTGTTTTTTTTAAATAAACTAGAATAAATTGAAGTTCCAAGTTGTAGATTCGAGTTCTCCACTGTGAAGCCTGTAGCTTAACCGCACAACGGAGCTTCCTTGGCTTACAAAATAAATAGTGTGAAGCTTCAAGAATACAAAATAATGAAATGTAGAGAACGTATCCTACATACGTAACTCAAAATATAAATTAAATAAAACAAGAAAGCTTTCCACTTTGAACGGCACCAGGAGTAGCCATTCCGATGTAAATTAAAGTGAATTAAGAAAAGCTGAGTAAACCTCTGCATTTGAAATAAAAAAAAATATTATTTTCTCTTACCATTAACTTCGATTTTTCCATATTTAAATCTCAAGTGTTTACATTAAAACTGAATTTTTTTAATAATTGATCCTTGTAAAACGAAATCCATATTATATAATTTTTTTGGAAAATTAACGAAGGAAATATAATAACAAGAAAAGTAAATAATATAAAATTTATGAATAAAACAATAAGGAAAATATTTTTTGTATCTCAAGGAAGACGCACTTATTCCTTCATCAGTTGGGATTGAAAATAATTTCTTTCTTGTGTCCGATTTTAAACCCCGTCGGTAAAAGTATTTATTTAAGAAAAACTGGCACTTTCCTTGCATGGATTTCTAGGCAGCCACGAATTCGTTTCAAGTTTAAACGACATTGCTTGGGCAATTTATTTTTCAATTTTAAATATATATTTCATGCTTCTTGTTCTAGTAAGTTACGTTTATACTGTATATAAGGTGAAAACTTTTAATAACATTTCGAGTAAACATGAATTTTTAATGCCTATATTGGACCGTGCTGTACCTTTTTGATCTGAACAGAAACTTTTGGATTTTATTAAAACCACGACAAAAAGAGTCTAGTGGATATTTGTTCAAAATTTCATTATTTTGGATTAAAAATTACAATTTTTTCGCCGAGTTCCTTGGTGAAATATTTAAAACTGTTATTTGAAATTTGGCAAAGTATACGTTTCCACTTATTTAACATTAAAACAACATAACATGTGGGCCAATATTTACTTATGCATAGATTATATTACTGAATTGTTTGTTTTTCTGGATTTATCTGATTCCTCATACAATTGACATGGTTAATATTTAATAACAAATTTGCATGCAGATGGAAGAGGAATTGGAAAAATACAAATATTTTTTATTGATTTATAGTAAGATTAATGATTAAGAGGGACCGTACGGACTCCTAAACGAGATGACATTTAATTACGCGTAAATTGTACATCAGTTTTTATGAAATGTATGTTAGTACTCTACAAATATTTTAACAACAATAATTGCTTTAAGATTACAATAGAATATGAATGCCGGATCAAATATTTGTGTTTCACTGAAGGCTATTTTGTAAATTTATTTTTCTTTTTCTGAATTTTCAGTTTTTTCAATCTATCTATTTATTCATTTATTTTTGTAACAATTGAAAAGATATTTGTTTAAATAAAAAAATACACTTTTTGTTGTTTTCTGAGAATCAAATTCTTTTTTTAAACTGGTTGTTTCAATTTTATAAATTTTATTCAATATTCTGCGACCTCACCTTGTAAATTTTGTTTATATTCTAATTTATTCTTTCCTATGTAGGTACCTACTTGTTTTATTCAATTTTATATTTTTGTTGTTTCAATTTTAATTCTTCTAATAATAATTTTTCAAAAATTCACCATAATATGCTTTCCGGCATTCTAACTTTATTAATTTTATTTTCCAATTTTATTTGGCAGCTTTTCAATACAAGTTGCTTTTCTTAAAATGCTGTTTAGCATTTTTGATAATTTGTTGATATAATTAACCGCATAATTATTTAATTTAAATCAGAATTTACATATATGTTCTAATGCAAATTATGTTTAACTTATGAATTATAATAAATCATACGGAAATTAACAATTCTGTCGATAGATGCATTTACATAGTTAATAATAATTATTCTCCTATTACCTACAATACTGTACATTACATTTTATATCTAGTTAACAATACAATTTATTATAATCAAATGCATAATTTTGGTGTTGAATGTTTTTAAGCATATTACCAGTCAAATTTATTCAAACAAATTCAGATTGATTACCAAGTTAGAATGCAAGAAGAAGTTAACAGACATGCACATTTTCATTATTGCGTTACCAAAAAATAACATTTTTTTTGAAAATGGAAAATTCAAATTTGGGAAGTTGGAAAATTGTTTACCTCCGCATTTCTCTCAATAATAATCAAAGTTAGTTTAACAATTTTAGTATTAGTAATTCCAGCTTCTGCTACATCATTTTGTAAATATTTACATTGGAATAGTAATGTAGCACCTACATATTTCACTTTTTAATCAATAATATAAATTAATGCTTAATTATCCAATTAATTAAAACATTTTTTCCGAATATCTTGTTCGATTGCTATACGTTTGCCTTTTCACCTTAACACAACAACTAACGTCGAACAATGTTTGCGATATTGTATTTGAACTTCCCTAGAGACATTCGTTGTCGACATACATTTAATTTGACGTACTAACTGGTTCAGTGATATTTGCAATACTCAATGATTAAATACATTTATGGTAAAATTGATTTTGATGCCTTAAATAAAGCAATCACTGGAAAAATAATGTTTCTTAAATCAAATATTTAGTTGTGCTACCTTTTATTTCAAGCTGTCTACGTTCACGTTGGCGTACGTGTTTGACGTTGTGGTTTTCAAATAAACCAATCTTTAGCTAAAATATCGCTTGATGTACCAGGTCGCAGCATAGCTTAAGTTAACACCAGAAAATTGTACACACAAAGGTTGTAGGAGATGTACCTCGTGAGGATTCAAAAGGACTTTAATAAAGCAGTCAAGGATTACGATCTCCTTTACTACCAGATACTAGAGAGGTTTAATAGTTTAATTTAATTTATGTTATACCCTGTAACAAAAAATAGAATACACGTCTCTGGTTAAAAATAAACTGTTGTTTCATAACAAACAATACTGAACCGGAGAGCTTTGCAGACGCCAACTTTTTTACTTCTCACTTTCTATAAGAAATAATTTAATAAATAATTTTAAGACTTGACACATTTTGTATTAATCTGGTTTAATAAAATTTTGGCCCGAGTTTATAATACAGCTCAAGTGTGTAATAAGATGGAGCACAAGCTTGTTAATAAATAGTAAAACATAAAGGGTTCTATACTTCAATTTCGTGTTATTGGCTAATAAATATACATTTTACCTTATTTATTAAGAAGTATTGCTGTATTTTTTCTTCCTTGTATACTAGTAAATTGAATAGGTGTTCTAGAAAGAAAAGCCGATAGATTAATTGCTGAACAATTTTCATTAGCTTTTGACTGCAAGGATAGTGATTATTATTGCTTTCCTTTTTATTAGTCGGGTAAAAATTATGAAATGAAAATCCACATTAATTTGTGAAAAATTTTGTTAACCTCTCCGTTGGCGCTACACAACTGCTTTAATCATCATAATTAATTTTCCCTAAATTAAACTATTTAATTTAATTTTCAAAAACAAAGTTGTTTTAATAATAACAAACGAAGGAATACAGGTTTAAAAATATCGAAGCTTTAATTTTGATAAATTTTTTTATTTATAAAATAATAGTTAATGGCTTAATGTTGATAAACATCAGCTTCCAACTCGGAATATTCAATATTTGCAAAAAAAATTAATTGAAATATTATATAACTCAGTTTCAGTTATATTTTGTTAATATACAGGCAAAACTTTTTTAAAGTTTCATCATCATGTTAGCTAACTTTGTCATTGTTATCACACAGTGTCGAGAGCTTGCTAATGTTCGTTTTTAACTGTCAGCTACAATTATTTTAATTTAACAAACTAAATTTATTCCGTCAAGCAATCCAGTTAATAATCTTAGAAGAAGTAGATCAACTTAATTAAAGTTGTTTAAATATACAAATTCTTAACTCGCAAATTACAGTTTAATTAAAGTTACACTACGGTAAGAGCATTAATTGCAATCCGAATTTAAACTTTCAGTAAATATCAATGACTAAACAACAAACATATACAGTAGAACCCTTCTATAACGAGAGCTCAAGGGATCAGCCTACTTATTCGTTATAAAGAGTCAGTTTAGCATGTAAACAAAAGTCAAGGGCCTAAACTTTTACTCCTTATAGCCGATAAATCGTTATAACCGGACTCGTGATAGAAGGGTTCTACTGTATAATATTCTTGGGGCTCACCCAAATTGCAACTCATCTACCTTCACGATTTTTCAATTACCTTTCATTCTTTAGACTCCTTTGAAATCAGTAATACTACGTTTTTAGTCCTACAACGCAGAACATAGAGAAAATCCAAAAACTAAATATATTTTCTCATCCCTAAAGCATTTTTACATTGAGAACATTTTTCACAGGTTTGTTTATGGGTATAAATCGATCTGGATTCTTTCAAATATGAAAAAATCTAAGGTAGAAAAAATTACATTTTTACAAAATTACTTCTCGACCTTATCAGTTGAAAATTAGAAGCATGCAATGAATCGCAAACTTCTCTAGTTCTTCCCCTACTTAAGCACTTGTCTTGTATTAACACAGTATGTTGTACTTAAATATATATCTGCACTAATGAATTGATGAAAAATTTTCACGCTTAGTTATTTCTTAGTTATTAGAATTAGGTAATTCGACCATTAATAGTAAGTAGTAAGTAGAGTAAGAAACATTTTAATTAGTAGATAAGCAACAGGACTCTTGAGCAACTTGTGAGCGAAGCTATTCTGAGTCTCAACTTTCAACCGCAAGTCAAAATCTCAAAATAAAACAAAAATAAATGCAAATAAGAATTAAAAGCAATTAATTAAAGTTAAGAACTTGTAAATAAATAAAATTTTATCTTTAAGGTAAAAATAAAATTAACAGAGCAAACTTTGCAATTAGCAGAGACAATGCACTTATTAAAATATAATTAAACAGCGATTCTAAAGTACTAATAATAGATGAGTATTATTGTCGTCTAGGTTAAAACATTCTGTGTGGAAATGTGGTACATGTACATTGGAGTATTGTTGGTAGCCAAACAGAATTAATTAAATCTGAGCCAGGTAGATGTCACAAACTGACACAACATGCTAAAATTAAAGTTAAAAGCTGAATTTCGACCGAAACTCGACGAAAATTAAACTATTTAATTTATGTTTTTAAATTGTTTAATATCAATACTAATATCAATAATCAATACGATATATAGCGCGTTTGATAATTAGCTGATTCTTGAACCGCTACACATTTCGATTGGAATTTTGGAATTCAAAAAATGTATCTTAAACACTTTTGAAATTTATTTGTTTACTGAGGTATGTATAGATACAGTTTAGTGTCTCCGAGTTGTCTTAACACTGCCTGTCTGTCTTAATTCATCTTTGCACATTAATTAATAAACTTTCTACGTATCCATGTAATCTTGTAGTGTATTTGTTCAAGTGTTTATTGGTTTGTACTAATTAATGTTAGAATTTTTAAATTTAAATAAGCAAGTTAGTCAAAATTACGTATACGCACTTACGTTTTACTTTATAGTTCACGTAAATTTAATATAAATTAAAATTATTTGCGGTATACCTAAGATAGGCAAGTCAGGTTGTAAAATACTTTAATGCAAACTCAAATATTCTAAAATAAGTGCCCTTTGATGCTCGCTGTTTAGTGAAATGTTGCTAACACAAAACCTAACTTTAAAATTTAATATTTTATGAGTAATAAAATTTACTTTTGTAGGCAGGCACTGTAAGAGGCACAACAATACTAAAAATTATTATTATGTCTGTTATTGAATTTTAAACGCAACGCAAAGATACACAAAGTAAAGTTTCGAAATTTTCATTCTGCGAGGAAATCTACCTTTTTTAATGATTGTTTAGATGTCACTTACCCATGCAATTTGGTTAATTGCCAAGTCATGTTCTGCATTTTCTATCATTTTCCTTTTTTGAAAATTTATTCAGTTAAATATAATGTGCAGCGTGGGACGTTTAAACGCCGAAATTAATCACCGAATAATTAATTACTAAAAAATTTCTAATATACTTAGATTTTATTCCCATTTATTGTTTTGTATCGCAAATTTTGTATAATTTCAATTCCCAAGTTAAATATTTGACGCAAATTGTAAATTAAGTCGAAAAGATAATTACAAACGTATAATATGCATATGCATAAGTTTGAATACAATACACTTCATTTATCAAGTAATGTCCAATGGGTTTAATTTGTAATTAGTGATGCTATTTGTTGTAAATCAACAAAAAAATGTTGAAGCAAAGTATCGATTTATTTATTGTATTGACATAATTACTCCGATATTCATATTATGATAACTTTCGGTCTGAAAGCACACTTTAAATCGTAACGATGAAAATTACAAAAAAAATTTATTTATAGATAAACTGATTGGGACTAATAGATACGAAAATGTGTAATTTCTAATATCGTTAATGTTGCTTTCCTTGTCCCATATAAAAAATATAAACTTCATTAATTCTTTCATGACGAAATATTTCAATCGCGAGTATTTGCACTCCATTTTAAAAAAATAAACGTTCCCCATTGCGATCCTGTGGGGAATATAAAGTATCGTGCTAAACTTGCGAATAATGTACATAGTGCAACATGCAACAGCATTAATAATAAAAAACTGAGTTTACTTCGACGTAAAAATATTTAAAAAAAATTTGTATCACACATTGCTTGGAAGTTATAATAAGATTATCTAAATGCATTTCGAAAATATAGACTGTAATATTTTTTGAAACTTCTAAATCACGTGAGTCTTCGTGCGCTTTCAAACGATCACTCAACAAATTTATTAGTGAAGTACCGTCAAACGGGGTGAGTCAGGACAATGGGGGTCAGTCGGGACAAACATGTTTTGCTGATAAATAGCGGTAGATTTTAATTTCAAGTTTCAAAACCTACTACCCGATGTCCTCTATAGTGAATGTTTGTATTCTATCCGTGCTTATCACGTACGTGTTCGTCAATAATTAAAATTTGATTATTAGAAAAAAACAATTTTTTTTTTATAAATAATAACAGTTTGTTTGGAAATTAAATTCTTGTTAAGACTTCTTATGTTGACGTTTCAGAGAATTTATTCCTCAATTTTCAAGACTAAAAATATACACAAATGAGTCCTAAAACTAGTGTTGATAAAATTCTATTTTGCTCACCAAACAAATTCGTGATGATCATAAATAGTTTTTTTTTCTTAGTAACTCTTAACAGGAATTTAATTTCCTAACAACCTAATATTATTTATTAAAATTTTATTAACATTGGATGAGGATTATCTCCATTTATATATAATAACAAGAGCTTTTCAAAGTTTTTAAAAAATTGCCTGTTTTTTATTAATTAGATAGAGTCTGTTGGACCAAAAGGAGCACATTTTTGTAAAGGTGATGTGTATGTTTTTTTTAAGTCATAAAATATATCTTTACTCTCCCCAAACACGGGAAAAACGGGCCAAACTGGGCATTTTAAAGCGTTGTCCCGACTCACCCCAAACACTGGAGTGAGTCGGGACAGCAAACAAAAATTGCTTTCTCCTAATTTTGATAATTTTTTGCTAAAGTATTTAGTTCAAGTTCTAGCTTAGGCTTCGATTGCAACATGGTTAAACACTTGGACCTACAAACGTAACCGAAAAGATGCAGTCATTCAAAATATACCAAAACCTGTCCGGACTCACCCCGTTTGACGGTATTGCATTAGGACTAGCACTAAGTGAGATGCTGTATTACTTTTCATTACAATTATACAAATACTTCAGCCAATTCTTCGTTCTAAAAGCCGATTTAATTGTGTCGAATATACGAAATTTGGATCACCTACGAGGGCCGATCGAAAATCCAAGTTTCATACATAGCGAAAGTAAATTGATCTAACTTTTTTACTTGACTAAAAATTGCGTGCACTTGCCTATATTGCGTGTTAATATTTGTTTCTGAAATTGTCGTATACGTAATATATTGCATTACATAATATAATATACAAGAGATTTGCTAAATATTAAAAAGCCAGTTAAAAATAACAATGTCATCATAATTTTAATTTTTGGAAACAACGAAAAATATACGCCTACTTAAAAATGTTCGACCTAACAGCAATATTTTTTCATTTACCCTGTACAACAACAAATTAAGTTAATCTAAAAATTAAAGTTTTTTTCGACTTCAACAATTTATAACTTAACTTTGTGGTAAGTTACTTTTTAGCCAAGTTAATTTTTTACATTTCGAGCAAAGCGTATAACTAAGAAATGAATAAAGTTTCCGAAAGTTTATAAAATTAAATTTCTAGTATATTAATACGTAATTGTATCGGGTGAATACTTAAAATTAAATTTTTTTTAACGATTTTTAAATAATTCATGAAAATTTTTGTCAAAGCAAAAACATGCTGAATTTTAAATACTTAATGAAATACTAATTGCATGTTATACCATATCGTGCAAATTTTAATTGTACGTCGAAGAAAACTTACTCGAGCGACGCTGAAAAATATTAAGTGTGTAAATGCAAGAGGAAATCTAAAATTTTTATTTATTTATACATAATCAATCAAAAAATAAATAAACTCTTTTTAGGAAAAACAGCGAAACTAATATCTTTCCTGTAAATGTTTGTAATTCTTATCTGGTTTTTTAAATTACCCCTACATGTTTACAATTTAACCGTAAAATTGAAAAATTAAAAATAGCATTTAATTATTATGTATCCCTCCAGCGTGTGTTATCAGGCTGATGTAATTTGGTTCATTAATTCGATTTATGAAACGCTGATTAAAATGACTTAATAGATAAAATATATTTAAATTTACCCATAATAGTAGCAATTTTTTTTAGGAAAGTTAATGCTACATACGAAATATTTATACATTTTTATTCCTCAGCAGTTTCCAGTTGGAATGTATAAAAGGTTTGTTTTAATATTTTTAAAAAAGTTTAACTTCACAAAAAGTACAAAGAATCTATAAAAGCTCTGAAATTTGTATTTCCTTTACCTTTGTTTAAATAAACCTAACTTATTTTTCCTCATCTTTGTTTTTTCATTACATCATGCCATAGAATTATCGAAAATGTATTTTCGTCTCTTTGAAAAGTTAAAAAAAAACCATCGGCAAATTTTGATAAAATAATCCAATTTGGTTGCTTTTTTATTTAAAATTATATTAATTAAATTTATGTTGGCATTTTGCTGTGTTACCCCAATTACTACGGTTCACTCAGTTTAACGTGGATTCAAAACACGGTATATCTATAATTCGAAAGCAGTGTTTGCACAAATTAAATAAATTTGATATTCATTTTGCAGTTAAGTATTTTAAAATCTGAAGAAATTTAAATAATAGGTTAATTGCCAAGCAGTATAACCAAGTAGCTATTAACAAGTTTTAGATTGCTTCAGAAAACTTGGAATGAATACAATTTGCTTTTCTACGTTTAACGATAAAAACGTTTTTCATTTTCACGGCGAACGTTATCTCTTTAAAAAAATTTTATTTTAATTTATTAACGTAATTTGTTACAAACGAATTAAAACAACATTATTCTTGTAAGATAAGTGAGAAACTTGATTAATAAATAAAGAAGTAAGGACACTTGAAAATATTAAAATTAAATTTTAATTGCAATCCATCATTCAGCTGAATGTTAAAAATATTATAACAACTTATGCCATCGATCAATTAAACCATGATGTATGAAAAATAATCTCTATAAAGAAAATTTTTAATTAGGGCTTAACCTTTAATGAAAATTGAGATAAAAGCTGCAAAGCTACTATGTATTCAATAAACCATTCAATTTAAACTTTTAGTTTAATCTGCAGATCTATTCTTGTCAATAGCTAAAAAGTATTTTCAATCACAAAATAATAATAATAATATATTTACGTATACTCACAGATAACTGAAATTGTGTTGCAAGTTTGTTATTGACATATGTGTAAAACGATTATGGAAAATTTTTATGCAGTATACTTTATAAAGGAAAAGCGTTCTGCAACTTTGTACAAAAATAGTATATATCTACTTCACTTTTGGATTTCTTAGTATTTGTCACAATATTATATATAAGTTCAATGCATCCAAATAGCTTCTGTCATAAATTGCGCTGATATAACAAATTTTACAAAGAAGAAGAAGATACAAATTTTTCTAGAAAAATAAAGTCAAAGTTTCGGGACTTTTAGCATATGAAATAGGAAGCCCACTTTTTTTTTGAGAATCTAAACTACAATTTTATAATACAGTCTTTTAAAGTTTCTTTGTTTAGATTGAAATGTTGATTTAGTCTTTTTCTACAGTTAAGATATCTGCATTTTATTGTGTCATACAAAGTTGACACAATCTGTAAAACGTGGAAAACAGTAGGGTGATATGTTAATACCCGAAACAATATGCCAAAAAAGAAAAAGCAAATCTTGTTAAACTGGAAATTTATTCAAACACTTGGAGCATCCTCAAGTCAAACGTTTATTTTCATAAGACTTATATAGAATTCTTAACAGTAATTCGATATTACGATTTGGTGTAAGTAAATACGTTATTGTGCGAAGAAAAATTTTTAAAAATAAGAAAAATTATTTAAATTGAAAAAAATAAATCCGATTTTTGCGTGAATTTTGGCGGAAAAGATTTGAAAAGTTTATAATTTAAATATTTGTATGCAATATAATTTTTTTAAATATATAAAGCCTCATTTGAAATATTAAAACGTCATAAAATAGTATAAAGCTTTATTCATGATGGCTGTAATGCCTTTATTACATGCAGTTAAAATGCATTAAAATTTGCTAGAATTTGCTATGTAAACAGTTTTAAAATTAATGGTGTTTGTCTAAGATATTCTTTTATCGATTAGATCGGACATTTCGTTCGGAAAATTGCAGTGCTTTTCGTAGTAATTGAGTTGCACTATATATTACGATACATTTAATTTATCCGGTTAATTCAAAAATTCTCCAAGAAAATTTATATTGGAAATGCCGATTTTTTATTTTAAATACTTTCTTTAAAAGATAACTTGTCCATCTGTCGCCGTATATTCAATTGTATTCAATTTTCCAAATCCAAATTTAAATTTGAAAATCAAGCAATCTCATCCAAATTATTACCAATATTATTTAAAATTATCTCCAATTTAAGAATCAAATTACTTTAGTTTACAAAATATCAAACTGAAATCAAAATATTAAACATATAAAATGAATTAAATTATATAATAGAAAATTTTGCAGCAAAAAAATTGTAATGCTGTTTGAAAACTTTTAAAATCTATAAACACATTAGGTAGTATACACTTAACTTTAATATCGACTTTTAAGAAGGTATCCAGTTATTATTATTACATGTTACATGCATGTAATATTATTTAAAACCAGCCTTGCGAATTAGCACGATAAAATCGGTTAATAAATGAAATTTTAATTTATTATGATTGTAACTACGCATTTTATTAATAATTTCGAGTAAAATTTTTTTTTATGGAAACTTATTAATTTTATAAATTTTTAAATTGTACGTAGGCGAGATGGATGCCTCTTTATGAAAATTTCAGGTCGATGTACCCACGCTGCCGACTTGCCCTTATTATTAGTTACTTGAAAGTAACTAATTCCTGTTTCACATTAAATTATCCAAAATAAATAAATTATTAACTGAGATTTTATAAAATATTTAAATTTCATTTTAAATTTTTAACAACAATTAAAGAGAAAATATTCACCCGGTATACTTAAGAATAATAATTTCTTCTGCTAAAACAATGACAATGTTCAGTCAAAAAACATTACAGTGATGTATTGGGAAATACTGTAAATCAACAACTGAATTGTCTAAATATTTTGCTTAGATGATTAAATAAACACATTTTACAATCATTTACATTTCCTCCGTAAAAAAGGTGTTAAAATGAGAATATTCTTGTTTAGCGCCCGTCAATATTTGTTATAAAAATTAAACTCAATAAACTGAAACCCGGTGTTGGTATTGTGGTGTTTGAATTAATGAAATAGGCACGAAGGGTGGAAAATACATAAAATAAATTAAAAGTACATATAGACGATGTTTTCATTCAAAAATATTTAATATGAATATATTTAATTAAATAGTAGCTTTCAACTTTCGAAAATACAAAGATATGTATTTTTTTAGGAAAGATTGTAAAAATAAAAAATCGAATAGGAATTTGGTTATTCTAAAACCCGAGCTTAATCTTCCTTAATTTTCAAAAGGAATATAATATGTAATTCTTTACAAAATAAATTGAATAATATTGCAATTTATTTTATATACTTTAATTTCTGTATTTTTGTGGAAAATTACTAATTCGTTTCCATTGTAAATTCCACATAAAGTAAGATTCCGAAGTTTTTAAATAATTATTTACAATATTTAAATTTAAAATTGGTTTAGGAAATTTTCCTAATTTTCCTAATTTTCCTAATTTTCCGACGCGATTGGTTGATCGTTGTTTCATAAATTTCTTTTAATAAATGTAGTTTTTAGATTTATCTATAATTTGAAATTTTAACCCAAATTAAGCAGGTTTAGGGTAGAAAAACTGAGCAAAAATTGAAAATTGTATGCATTGTTTTACTGCACCCTAACGCACAAATCATACCTTATCCAGATACTGCTAGTATGATCTACAAATTTTAGATATTTATGACTGCAAGCCCCACCCCACATAAAATGATACTTTTTATTATTATTTGCTGAATTTATGTGCAATTCGATAATTAGGTGATTTTTTGATTAACATTTCCAATAGTATTTCAATTTAAATTAAAGTAGACTTTGATTTATGAACTACGACGTGATTAAATAATTAATTCGCCAATAAGTTTAAACATTTTATTGTACAAATGTGATTGGTCGAGGTTTGCGTGTTTTATTTAATGAGTGCGTGATCTTGTTACGCTTGGAAGTGCTATTTTGTTTTTGTCTTCTTTTACCAAACAACGAATTTATTTAGGAGAGTTCATTGTTTTTCTTTAGCTTACATTCTTTTTACCTTTGTTGTTATAATTTTCACCAGGGACGTATAACAATACATGTTGATTAGTTAGTTAATGAATATAAAAAGTAAAAGCTTCTCGATTTTTCAAAATTTACTTCAAAACTGAAATAAATTTGTTCAGATTTGCATGTTTGTAATAGCACTGTAATAATTAACCACAATCTGCAACTTTCAAGTTTCCATGCATTATGTATGTAATGTGGAAATGTTATTAATATTAATAATCTCTTAATTAAAATAATACAATTTCTCTATTTGAAATTTGTTTCCGTAAGGTTTGTAAATATGTACTAAGTGTTCTTGAGTTGATTTTAATTAATTTATTTCGTACAAATTGATTAACTATGTTTCGTTGGTTGAAATAATGTAACATTTGAAATAGGTAAATAACATTATTAAGATTAATATGACTACTTCAAACTAAAACGGAAATTCCGAATAACTGGCTTATCCAGTTGTGATTACAGGACTGTTGGCCCTAGGAGAATTGGTCCCGGCGACAATTGATCTCAGCGACTATTGGCCTTACGGCAATTGTGCCCCATGACAATTATTTTTTGAAAATTTTCTATTTTCAAGCGTTTCACCAATGAAAACACATAAAAAGTGAAAATATAAAATTAAAAGTTGCAGCAAAGGCAGGTAACATTTGAAAAACCTATTCACTAAAACTTGCTGTGAGGGCAATAGTCGTAAAGATCAATTGCCGCCGGGGCCAATTTTCTTCGGCCAAAAAATCGATCAAAAAATCATGATTGGCGGTTAAAATATACGGATAGCAATGTAACATAATATAATAATTATAATCTAGATGAACAGTTACATGTAGAGATTATAATAATTCAGTTACAAATTTTCATTTATCTCATTACAGGAATCAAATGTCAATTTTTTTAATGGCCTGGGCTACACGCAAATTTTTGAAATATTTAAATTGCGTTTTAGTTTCTGTAGCTATCACATAATATCAACGTTTTATTTGGTTTTGAAAAAGTTAATTTGTAACATGAAAAGTGGAATGCTCTGCATATAAATATTGGATGCTGTTTCATGTTAAATTATATTGTTGACGATAATGATGACATTAAAGAAGGTATGATTAAACTTTTATAAACCTGTAACCCTTTGTAGAAATATGTTTACGACACCTAAGTCAAAACTGTTCAAGTTTTTTTGGAAGCAGTCGTACTGACATCGCAGAAAAAAATATTTTAAAATAAATTACTCTAAAACTATGGAACCGATTTCATTTCTTAACGTAAGGAACCACTTTTTCTAGTTGTAGATTCTTCTATGAAAAATTATTACGCAGTTCCATTAATTTCAATTTTTCTTTTTCTATATTTTCTTTAGCTTCGACAGTAGTATATCCACTTAGTTTTGTTTTTCCTAGACTTATTAACCACTTTAGAGTCGATATAATTTTCTCCAATTACGTTACATCAGGGGTTAAAGAAAAGTGTTTGGTTTCCATTTCTAAAAGCTTTAAAACAGAGTTTTTCTTTAATTCTAAATGGTCGTGCGTGACTTTTACACACATAAATACCCTACAATATAACTCGCATTAGTTCCAACTATTATTTAAAAATATAAAAACTACACCGGCTTTTACGATTTGAAAGGTCGATTAAGGCAGTACATTTTTATTATTAGGTGATTGCAGTTTTCAAAAAAATGTAATTATGATAACTTCGAATTTTTCAATTTAGCTTCGAAGACTTCACATAGCGTGCGAAGTGTCGTAGTGTCTCCCACGACGATTATTATTTTTATTTTTTACTCACTTCAATTTCTAAGCTCTCAAACCTAAGTTAGTTTGGGAAAACCACACAACTAGAATCAAATTTTGCGGATCTAATAAAAATCGAACTTTTTTTAACTTAAATAAAACTTATTTTTTGTCAAAATAGCAAGCAAACTAATGCCAGTAATTTTCGCTTCAAATGCATTTATGCATTTTGTAATTGCAAAGTAAGAAAACCTGAGTTATAATTAATGGGAAAATTAACCGGCGTGAGCAATTTGCACTTAATTTAATTTTTTTAAATTAAATAGAAATTTTGACATTCTCAGAGAATATTCTGTCTTGCAATATTGTTTAAATAAATTAGCATAACATGTATTTATACAGCGTCATGTAGCAAACCATTGTCTTGTGTTGTGGTAGGCATCTAATCAGCGGAAAATCGTTTAATTAAAATTTGATGCTTTTGATTCGGTATAAATATATTATTATAATTGGCCTAATTATAATTATAAAAATTCTATTTACAGTCACGTATCTATAGTGGATCATTTAAATATAGTTTTTCTTGATTTCCCTAACGTAATTTCATAATTACATGAAGCAGTTGTAACACTCGAAAGGGGAAGAGGGCATGACATGTTGGCTGAATATTATATGACAAAATACCCCGAAGTTATGTTCATATCATATCATTTCGTTATATAATACATGCAAATAAGTGGGAAAACAAGGGCGATAAATAGGAGTTTTTCCCGAGCGCATAAGCGGAAACATGCAACTCATTTTTATCCTGACTAAAACGAATAAATCATTTTTAAGAAATCTGCTTACTGATGCATATAAAACATTTGAGCAAATTGCAGGCCTATTTAAGATTTCGGTGTGAAAACCAAGAAAATAAATGTTTGGAATTTTTGTTTTAAAAGTTTTCAGTTTAAAAATAAAAATTACTGCAAAGAATTAAGCATTTTTCAACACTTGCATCAGTGGTTGAGAGTTAAATTCAAAAGAATAATTACACCTTCCAGACTTACTTCAACACAATTGCACAATTAGTGTGGATACTATGGTTAATCTTAAGTTGAAATTTAAAATTATCAAATCGCTTTCTTGTTGATGGTTTTTGATGTTATTTATAGCCCAACGAATGCAAAATAAAATTATTGTAAATTTACATTTGAGCGACCTGGAGTAAAAGTGATCTCGGAGGTGCTCTTTATAATTAAATTGTTCTATTAGAATCTTTTTATTACCTTCACCAGCAGTAAAACTGGATGACTTCCTAAAGCTCATTATAAAGTTACACATTTTGAAAAAAAAAACTGTACGTTTTCACGTATTAGTAAAAAAGGTAGTTTTCAGCCCTTACACGTTTTAATAAATTATCGTAAGTTTATATTCCCGACAAATGTAATGTGAGTCCACATTACGTTTAGACGATCCCGAAGAGAGCTTTTAAATAAAGTTATACTTCCAGACGCCAAATTATAAATTAATATTGCAATTTAGAAAGAAAATTCATATTTTTAATCCCGATACAATCTAAAGAGGTCCTTAATGCTGTACTTTTTGTAAAGTTAATAAATATAGCACCAACTTGTCCTTCCTATGGGACATAAAGTTTTCAGGCTAATAACTAAGTTTCCAGAAAATTATAATAATCCTTTGGTAGTTTTAACAGCTTTAAGTGTTACTTGCGTGCATTTTAAAATTATTATTAATATGAAAAGAGCTAAGGGAAATCTGGTGTCTCAAAAGTTAAATGTGCGAAATGCACGTTTCAGCATTAAAACAATAATTTTGCTGTAAAAGTTTTACTCAAAAATAAATTTTGTAAATTTTAACAATTTTTTCAAATACTTTGTAAGCTATAAGTTTTTGAGAGAAGTATAGCAATAAAGTAAACTTTTCATCGGTTAAGTTTATGAGCTGAATTTTCTTTTGTAAATGTGTTCGTTGAGTTTTGTAAATTATTAAGAGAGAAAGTGGATATTAATTAATACTTTTCACGTATTGCATATAAATAAAACTTTTTAATAAGAAATAATGTAAGTAATCAAATATTCCGTTTTATATGAAATTCGTGCAAAATTATTAAAATATTTGTATGTAATTACAAACAGTAATGTGATATGTGGAATAATAAATAAAGGTGCAACTGTGTTATCGATTAATCGATTTTAGAAACATAATTTTTCAACAAAAAGCAATTAACCTCAAGTTTAGTTTCAAATTCAGTTTGAGTCAATTTGCTTGCTTTTTCATAGTATTACCATATTACATAGATGAACGAAGGTGAAATAGTGAAAAATCCGGAAGGGCTTTTGGAAAAGATGTTTAAATTCAAAAATATTTGAGAAAATCGTAAACAACGACACAAGACTTGGAAATAAGATATCTGCAGATATGGAAAAGAACATAGTTGCGCTCAGGGTGCCATCTCATCAAATAGTAATAGCTTAGGACTTTTAACAATTGACCTAGAAAAAATATTGTAAGTCTGAAAACCCAGACAAAAATATTGTAAATTGAAAATTCGTTCAAACACATCTGAATAATAAAATTTGTTCAATTTGGTCAAAAATTGATCGGGATATAATTTTTTCAAGACGTTTTCAGTTTTTGCGAAATGCTCAAAAGGTAAGGGTCTACAAACAAATTATAAATAGCATATACTCTTTAATTGAATTTTATTTTTATTCTGCTATCGTAAAAATTGGCCATGTTATAGCTATTTAACAAATAAAATGCGAAAAATTTATGTTGTCAAACTAAATCAATAAATAAAATAAATTTTCAATTTAACCGACAGTTCTCATTTATATTAATTACAGCTTTTAAAATAACTACTTGAAATTCGGTTAAATTGGAAAAAATGTATAAAAAGCTAACATATTTTCTTAAAGTACACTATTACAGTTAACTACTTCTTAATTTTTTTTGGTTTCTGCAATACAAATTTTTGTTAGGTAATTTTCTTATTCTTTCTTATTTGTCGATAAAACTATTTTACTCTCTCCCGGAAAGAGCACTTTCGCTGGAAAGTGCCGAAAGAAAGCTCCGTGAGCACTGAAAATTACTAAATTGAGGTTGCAAATAAATAGCAAATACAGGAAAATCAGATGAGATGCTGCAATAGCATTTTATTGAAATGCGAGATTACTTCCAGTTTAAATCAATTTTGTTTGCCAGTTCTTTTAAACACAAACTTTGTATTTTCTAAACCCTGTCTGTTTACCTGCAATAAATTTTTATTTCTTTTGTTCCAGCCTTGATAAACTACAACATTGTTGTAATTTAAGTTTATAAAATTTTTCGAGTAAATTTTCCGAAATATTTTGGTTCACTTTAGTGTTATTTATCCCTATCACGCTTTGTGTTTAATTCTAGCCTACTGAGAAATGACCACGCTAACATATAAGCTTCTGGAACACTCAAAGCAGTTTCTCTTGGGATGTGCATTGCACGAGCTCGCATACTAAGATTTCATAATTTGAAACTGACTAGGGACGTACGTAGTTTACTGACTATGACGTAAACTCAATACAACAAACTTGAAATTTTAATTAAATTTTTTTCAAAAACTGCTCCCTGTCCTTTAAGTTTAAAATAAGTTCTTAAAATTTTCAAGTTGCTGTTGAAATTCGTAACGACACTTGACTTAAATTTAACATCATCAGAATCAGAATTTAAGGGTAACTTATCCCTTTTAATAAATTAAAGTTGTCGTTGTGTAATAATAAGAAGAGGGTTTGAAGATTTGACAAATTTATTGGGTTTATAACTGAGAAGGAAGCGCTTTTAATACTTTCATGAAGCTTTATTTTGAGTTTGCGTTGTCTCAGTCGATTTTTAATTTAATCATGTAAATGAAAACATTTGCGGTGGTAGATAAATTTTACTGCTCTTCACAACTGATTCGGTTACTATAATTTAATATCGACTTGTTTTTCGAATCCTATCGAAAAACTTTTTTATTTGTTACTAGATAATTTAAATTGCGAGGGTTTTTTGAAGTGCTTGATCAAATTTTATCTCTAAAGTTGGCATTTGGGCCATTAAAAAGTTTTTTAGGTTTACATTTTGTGACTAACCTTCTACATTTTACTCCGTTGCATTAGGGATCTCATTTCATGCAGATTTCTCCATGTAAACAGAGTAATTCACTTGGTGCATGTGAGAGGTTACACACTGCTTCCCTTAAGTAAATAGAAACCATTATTATACACCTCCATCTCCTGAGACCGTTAGGTTTACGAATATTCTGTCACAATTTTACTAGTATTACCATTTATATCTGTGGTGGTGTAAAAATATTGCATAAATTCAAATACTTTTACAAAAACTTCCCTTGATATATCGCAACAATTTTAAACCCTAATTTTAGTGGCAGCAAAAACAAGATTTTGATGCACTCCATACGTTACGTTTAAAAAACTTCACTTAAGAACGGAGATCGAAAAAGTATTCAGCAAATACAGCAGCACCAGGATAACAAGATTCGCAAGTTATCTTTCAATTTTAGGTATAAATTGGGCAGTACATTTTCAGCAAACTTAATTAAACTTTTAAAAATATAGAAAAATGAGTGCTTTACGAAGTTTAATATATTTTGTTCAATCCTGCTATTGAAATATGTCGTTTCTTACTTGGATACGCAACTAGAAACCGTTTGTTTTACTCACTCAAATTATATCTATGGTAACGAGTGGGCGAAAGACTTTTCACCCACTAGTGAGTGAAAAATGCAGTCATTCATTAACCTGCCTACGTTCTTTATAACAATATTGAAATGTTTTAAAACCAAAGCTAACTTTTTTTTAAATTATTTTGCGCGCAAAATGTGCGCTATCGATCTAAAATTTTGCATAAAGCTTCCTACGACAAATTGCTACGGGGGGTAAGTACGAGCAAAGGGGGGTAAATTTTTAGCTCAGTTTTTCGATATCTAGCGCCGTTTTCGAGTTATTGCAAATTCAAAATCTCAAATTTAATTATTGATGACACAAATTATAATAAATTGCATTTTCATAAATTTTTTAGATTTATAAGTGCAGGATTGAACAAAACGCTATACATAACTCGTGGAGAAACCGTTTCTCTCACTTATTTGCATCTGCACACTCGCCTATCGGCTCGCGTGCAAAACTGGCAAATACGTGAGCGAATCTTTCGGTTTCTCCACTAGTCATGTAATATACTATTAAAGTTTTGTTATTGCAATAATAAAATGTTTTATAATAATTAATTATTCAAGTAATTCATATTTTTTCAAAAGATTAGTTATTTAATAAATGCGAGCTGTACAACCGACCAAAAAATAGTTAAATGAAACCGCTAGAAGCGAAGTCTTCGCTAACACTCGACTCAATTAAAATAAAATAATTTGTTAAGTAATACTTAAAAAATAGAAATAATTAAATGGAAATGTATTATGTTTAAGGCAATTAAAAAAAATGCTCAAAATGCCTTTAACTGGATGACAGCCTGTTTTATTCATATTTTTGTTATGTTAGAACCTTTTAAAATGTGTACACAGTCTTAGGGCGACTCTACAAAGTTAGAATATTACTGTACTAATGAAGAAATTAACAGCATGACAATATAGAAAAGACACATTTTTAACCTATTTATGGTTGTTATAAAGTGCATAAGCAAATTGTACAATAAAGTTGAGAAATGCCACCTGCACAGGGGATTCAGAGACTGAAAGTAGTATAGTACCTAGTATACTAATTTGGTTCCAAGTGCCTGCTCTTCTATGGAATTAGCAAACTTTTGTGCTGCATAATAAAACAATTCATTGTAATTAAAAGGTATACAAGAATTATTAAACTTCATGAGAAAACGAGCATTGAGAGTATCTAAGAGACTTTTCGACAAACTTGCATATAGAAACTTTATTTAAAACCAAGTTTATATGACCAAAATTAGGAAGAACGGATTAGGGCTTAACAATATGGGACATAATTTCAAATGAGCAGAGTCGTAGGCTAGCAGAAGAATATTGGTTCTCTATGTCACATTCGTGGATTAGATGTGCCTGCCCGGGGAATCACCGAATTTTCGACTCTTTCCTTCACAAGATATTAATCAGCTATTAGAATACAATTCTTTTAGTTGTACTTCGATATTTCTTATCATATTTAGTATGTTTGTCAGATTTTATAATACATTAGATTAGATTTTCCCACGAGAAGCAAGAATGGAAAATAAAAATATTTGAAGAGCAAAATTATAATATTTGGATATGGTTCAGTTAGTCAAAATCATGAAGATCTCGTAGAATATTAAGCAAAGTTGTAAGTTTATTGTTTGTTGTAAGTTTTGAAACTACAAGCTTAAGCTTTCAATTTACCACTATAACTTACCATGGTTTAACACATTGCTATTACAGTTTATTGAAAATCAACAATGCTCATTGTCTTACACTAGAACCGTCATAATTATACTACTTACGTCTTCAGTGATATATCGCAACAATTTGCAGCCCAATTTAAATGAGTGGGTATTTAACAAAGTTTTGATTACTTTTCAGAAAAAAGAAATAATTTCGAATGAAGTAGGTTAATTAATAAAATGTACTTTCTATTATTGCAATTGTAGTTTAAGTTATTAATCACATTTGTAAAACCCACATCAAACGAATACAATTTTTATTTGGAATACTTCTGATAAAACCTATGGAGATTTTAATTTAATAAAAAAAATAATTTAAACGAAGTTTAAATTTACCCTTGCTCAAAATTGACGTTGCAAAGCAAATTCACGAGCTTTGAATACAAAATGATGGTCAGTGATAATTACAAATTTAGGATGCATAAGTTTATCGACCAATAAAGTTTAGAAACTCGTAAAGCATGTGGTAATCTTTAATTAATTTATTACAAAATGATAAATTATTTTTAAATTTAAACTTCCCCCGTAACTTTAACAGATAATTTAATTTAAAATATACAAGCTACGCTTGTAGTAACATAATTTATTTCTTACCAAAAGCAATTTTCCATTTAATGCTGTTTAGGGGTTAGTATTTATGAATATAACTTAATTATCGATGAAATTTTTCAGGAAACTTACTTTTAGATACATAGGTAATCGACATGACAAATTAAAATTTTAATAATTTTAAAAAGTTTAAATTATAAGGCAAAGACAAAACTTATAAATGCATTAAAGTGCCAAGAAATGTTACTTGTAAGTTGTTAACAAAGTTAAATTATTTCCAAAGTTTCTAACGTCATTACTTGCATAAAGGATCTCATAGGTACAAGGAAATATAATTTCAATATTTAATAACATTTCTATTTCGGAATTAAGGAGAAGCTGGACACCAAGGACCACTCTTGCTAGACGGGATTAAATTTTAAATCGTATTAGCTACTTTTCAATTTTCAAGCACTCTGTGTATAATAACCGAGTTCGCTCTTTAAATTAATATTTACACTGGCAATCAAATTTTAGGATAAACGTTGTAGGTGGTGTGCGTTACAGGAAAAAATAAATTCTCAGTAAGGTTTTAAGCATTAGAAAAACACGTGGGAAAAATGTGTCAAAATAACTTGCTCACTAAAAGCCTTGTTAAACACAATGTAATACCGCTTCCTTTTTGCGCTGTTTTAACGTAATGGGGGATCAGAAGTCATTTCGGAGAGTTTGCAGTTTCACCGGCGAAAATACAACCTCAAGAAAATTGTTTTCCTTCAAACAAGTTTTAACGATCAAATCGCAATTGCTTTTTCGGCGTTCAAAGAAAAATTAAAAAAATTATTTTTAGTGGAAATTAAATTTTCCCCACTTCAAAACTCAATAATTTGCGTCGGTATTTATTGCCGAGATTCAATTCAATTTCAATTTACCCACAAATAATTGATATACATTGCTTTTCCAGTGGGTACTTCGGGCAGTGGTGAAACTTTAAAATGGATTATAATAAACTAAAATTAAAATAATTTTTTGGAAGTAGAAGTATGCAGTTTTGAAAGTCTCTCAGTATCGTTCGTTCATTTTGTACACTAGGGAATCAAACGAACAGAAAACAGTTAGTACCAACGAATGTTGTAACTTTCGTGTTTTTAACAAATTTCGTTTCTTCAGAGAACTATTAAGCTCCCGGGTGGAGTTTTTTCCGCTCGAGATGAGCTTAATGGGTTCTTGCAAAAATAAAATCAAATTTTTTATAAATACTCTTTGGTATAACAATCATTTTATAATATCAGTTTCTCAAACTTGCAAAAAATATTTTGTGAAATTTAATGGCCGTGTAGGAACTACAAAAGATTTATTTTCGCCGGTTCAAGTTTCACAATTGCTTATTTTATCAAATATCACACAAATACGACGTTCAATAGTACTTATAGTGCAATTCAATAAATTAAAATATCGAAGTTGTGCGGTTTTTCCAAAAGATGGAAGCTCCATCAATTCTGTTTCAAAAAGTCAAGTTTATGGAAATTAATTTCAAAATTCAAGGAGTAAAAAGGTGAAATTCGTTTACAAAACAACATAACATTAGAGAAAACAATATGATAAATATGAAAGTTGTTTGTTGTAGGAACTTTTTTTTTTATTTACCGACATGGGGATTCCCCGTGGAAGATACTATAGTTTGTGTCACCGCTGATCGATAGATCAGACAATCTACACTATAGGTTTTTTCTTTACAAAAATAATGCATATTCATGAGGATAATTTAGCCCAAAAAAATTATTGTGGCTGGTTACAATGAAATACAAAATTTTGTGAAAAGATTTCGATTCGAAAATAATACTCGGTCCAGGCCAAAATAAAATTTTTACAAAAAATCCGAGAATATTAAATTATTAGATGGTGAAATAAAATTGGAGGTATCGATTGATACCTATAGAACACAAATTGAGTTTTTTTATTTCGAACGTGCTTACTTATTAAAGCAATTTTACAAATTTTTATGAAATTATTTTTATTGGTACTGAAAGTGGGCTTCCGATGTTTTCACGATCTGAAGCGAATTTGAAGTTAAACTTAGTTAATATTTCAAAAGTAGGATCTTTATTACCTTAAACTGTTTAAGAATTAATGATATAATTGCAAATAAACTTAGAAATACTTTGAAAAAAATACACTAATGTAATTAGTAACGAAGTTATTCTAATGTACTATTTACACTTATGTGAATAATGTTATTGAATTATAATTTAATATTAGTATTGATTAATAAAGCTTGGAAGCGTAAATAATAAATTACAGCAGTTGAGCAATCATAATAAATACATATTATATCTTATTAATTTTTACTAATGATGTGAAGTGTAACTGTCAGATTAAAATTTAAATTTTTTCAAACGAATGAAGGCACTCGTTTACCACTCGGCCCGCAAAAGCATTCTCATCTATTTACTGTAATTAAAACTTGTCGACAATTAATTATAAATTACAGATATTTGATTTTAATTAACAGTGTTTGAACAATTTTTGTGGAAAACCGACTACTTTTCATTAAAATAAACATATAAAATTTACAATGACTAATATTTGGTTTGTGGAACCGATTTCTACATGGGAAATATTTTGTTAGTTTCAATGCTTGAAGTTCCAGTTTCATTACTTAAATTCCTATTATAATTTTTAAAAATTTTTTAAGAATACTGTGAGCCTAGAAGGATTCGGTAGGAAGGATCACCAGAGGCAGTAAAAGAATATATAATTTTGTTTTATTGGCATAAAACAACTTTCAAACCCGACTCTTGGTGCTGTTTGTTAATTAGACAAAGCTAGCTGCTACTTGAAATTGGAAATAATTGAATATTTGAAGTGTTTGTACAGTCTGGAGCTTTTTAAACCTGTGATTGCAAGTTCTGAAGCTTACTAATGATATCGAGATTAGCCCACTTTGGCTATTATTGTGTAGAAACGTTTCTTGGTTTACAGTAGCGATCATTGTCTTACCGGATAGAACGCTGGATTACGTGGAAATTGTTACTTATAGGCAAAACAACATTAAATTTTTTTGTACATAGAGAATTCAATTTATTACTGTAGACTTTATATTTCAGAGTTTAAGCAAAATCTACCTTCAAGCATACCTAGCACCCACAGTTGCTTATTTAGAAGAAACAACCTCCTGAATGATCCTGTACCAACTCTTCCCTATGCGTTAGCCATATAATAAAAGATTTCCCAGGATATCAGGCAGCACCACCGTTTGCTGAGTTTAACTCATATCCTAGCAGGCATCCTTTACAATAAAAAAAATAGTTTCAAAAATTAATTTTTGTTATTATTGAAAAAAAGCAAAAATTGAAAATATGAGTATAAATTTAACGAAAAACCAAAATTTTCATATAGTAATCATTTCTGACAATTTCCATTTCTTTTGCTGTAACTTTAAAAATTTATCTTACCATTTTGCAGTGTAAGTGAAAATGCAAATTTTATTCAAACATTCCCGTTTGCGCTTTACGACGTCGTCTTACGACAGAAGTGATATCTTAAGTTTTAAATCCAAAAATTATGAAAGATTACGATTGCGGACCATAATTGTTATTGATGGTCAGTCCATAAAAAATAAATTGCGATGTAATTTTCTGAAAAGTTTATCGTGTCTGCGTAGGTAAATAAATAATTGTTAATATAAATCAAACCAACTATTATATCACAATAACGTCAAATTGAAACACTTTGAATGATAACTTCAATAACTCAGTGCTCGACAGGCAACAATTTAGCGCACATACCATTTTATCATAATTAAACACTCAAAAAAGAGACAATATTAGCACGAGAATGGTTGATTACAAAAAATTATAATTTTCTCGACAAGAACTCCTATTACACGCGTTTTTGTTTAATTACTTCTTTGCAGATGATTTATTAGTAGGTTTACAGTATTTACAATAAATTAGTCCTCGTTTTTATGTTTCTAAATATTTCTGTGCTGGGATGACTACATTATTCATCTCGAGTACAAAAAATTCATCAAGCGTTGCATTTACATCTTGAGGCTTTTTGTGCTCGAAATATAAAATACCTCGTTATTATTTCTTTAATGCTTAAATGCTACATTAAAAATACATTCGTGTTTGTCGTTTTATCTAATTGAACTTGTTTTGTTCTAAGATTTTCAATTTTTTTGTTCCAGAAACGAAATGCGACGAAAGTTACTCATATTACACCTAGTGGCTGCACTAAGCTTTGCATATGGAACCGAGCAAGCCAAGAGACGGGCACCTTCCGGTTTTACCGGAGTTCGTGGCAAGAAGTCTATTCCAGATTCGGTGTATTCAGACACTTCTCAAAATGAGCTTTCAGATGTACCCGAGGACGGAAGTGTAGACAAGCGTGCGCCCTCCGGCTTCATGGGTATGCGTGGTAAAAAATTTTTTACAGAACCGGATGGTGGCCTGTCGGACGACTTGCTCAAAAGGGCTCCATCTGGGTTCTTTGGAATGAGAGGAAAAAAGGATTCCGAAGATAACTACGGTAACGACATCCTTTTTATTAAAGCTAAATTTAAAAACTTGATTCCTTTGAGTTTCGCATTTCAACGTCGACAAGTTTACAGTTCAAGAAACTCGAAAGTTAGTCGAGTTGCAATGTTCCTTTTTGTTTTCAAACATTAAAAGATTGTTTGAAATCAAAACTTTCCTCGACTTAAATTTCAAAGATTTATCCGACTACTTAAAATATTAACTTAAATTTAGAAGAAATAAAAAAGTTAAGTCATTAATATCTAATGAATTAAAGTTATTGGTTATTTATAATAATATAACAAACGTCGAGATGAGCGTCTTTCACGAGTTTCTTGTCAACTTTTATCATTTTGTTAGGCGAAACTTTTTGAAGTTGTTTCTAAAAGCTAAATGAAATGTCGCACTGAATAAAATATAATCTTTTTTTCAGAAGATGATTTTAGCAAGCGCACCCCGTCTGGCTTTATGGGAATGCGCGGCAAAAAGGAATACGATTACGATTTAGACAGCTCCGATTACATGGACAAGCGGGCTCCTAGTGGATTTATGGGAATGAGGGGTAAAAAAAGTTACGAAAACATAATAAACGATTTAAAGAGAGCTCAAATGTCTGGATTTTTTGGAATGCGAGGCAAGAAGCAACCAGCAAGATCTGGTTTCTTCGGGATGCGAGGCAAAAAGTACCCGTACGAATTTCGAGGTAAATTCGTCGGGGTGAGAGGAAAAAAGTCGTCCAACGAGGTTGGAAATTATGGTTATTTAAATGGTAATTTAGGTAATGATGAACAATTTAAAAAATTAGCCGAAGCATTAGATTTGAATCAACTTATGCTACTTCTTACAGAAAATGATGACTCGTTTTTGGATAACGCTAACGAATACTTAGGATACAAATTTTAATAAGACAGGTAAGGCTCCTCAGTTGATTATGCAAATTTTGTAAACAATTTTTTGTGAGAGTGCTTTATTAAAATTGTAAAAGTGGTTAAAATTATTACACCTGTGCTGGGTTAAGAATAATGTAACCAAGATTATAAAAATTAATCTGAGTAATCTAGGTAACGTTGTGCTCGAGTAGTAATTTTTAAATTGAAATGCAGAATTTTAATCAACTTTTTCGTTATTTCGTGTTACGTAATAAAAAGGCCTTTTATTATATTTGCGTCCATTAAACATCATATTCCATTGTAGAAAATTTAAATGGAAACAATACCTACGTGTTGGTAATTCTTTAAATAGAATTGCACAGGGTGCGACGTCATAACTTTAATAATTTTCCTATTGTACCCCTATTATACTCTTATTTAAACAAAACTTTTTTGATTCCAGATCCTGGCACTAACAAGTTTTCTGTCTGTAAAACTAAGCCCTACCTAACAAAGTGAATTTCATTGATTTTGTCATTATTTATGTATTAAATGTAACAGATAATTAGAAATAATTTCACGAAAAATGATAGATTTTCTTGTTAGTTGCTTAACTAAAACAGTAAGTTTCCTTAATGCACTTTCCGCAAGCAAATTGACCAAGATGGGTAAGTGTTTTCATGTGGGCTGGAACTGAAAAAACTTATCAACTTTAAGTAGTATTATTTTCGCGATCGTCTTTAATGATCTGTTACATTTATTTATTTTATTATTTACTTGTAAAAACATTATATTGTATTTTATGTTATCATTATTTCATTATTTCGATAAAAATTCGAACATATCATGTTTCTTCTTTAATAGCCTAACTGATGGATAATACATGTTAGAAATAAAATTGTAAAAGTGTTAGATAATAAAACAGATTTCTCATGTTGTTAATATTTTAAACTATATTAAACTGTAACCCACATAATAGATAAATGAATGAATATGTAAAACGCAATTGGTTGTTTATTTATTACTAATAAATAAATTTATTCTGTTAACATTTTATTATCCTCTAAAAGGTTATTCTGTATTTTTGCCCCTTGTACACGTTTTATCATCTATTATTTCGAGTTGGAGTTTTTCGTACAGGAACACACGGTTACTATATTCTATAATAATAATCGACATATTCTCGTGAGACGCTAATAATGCCAGAATTTTGAGCTTTTGTTCATATTTCAATAACGCGTCTTCTGCATTGTTTAGTTAAAATTTAAACAAAAGTTCGATAAGAACTTTGTTGGATGTTTATTTCTTATGCCAAAATATGTCCGTAGGCAGGAACCTGCTACTATGTGAGTTTTCCCATTTGAAATATTTAAGCCTTTTTATTACTTTAATTAAATTATAGGTAGCTCATAAATATAATTATTTTAAACCATAGCCATAGGAATATCGAGGAAATTTCAACTTTGTTAGTTTACTTAAAATTTCTAAGCATAATCAGCTAATCACTGAACCGAATTACACCGAGCTTTAATAAGCTCTTCTCAAATCGCATTTTAGAGTATATCAAACTGTGCGAAATTTGCGCTGCAATCTGAAATTCTACACAAAGTTATATTAGTTACTAATTTTATTTATAACGGAAAGTACAATGTTGATTTTTAGCTTAATGCAAATTATAAAATTTACTTAAATAAACTTCAAACGCTTAATTTATTTGTCTATCCAACCCCGATTACTATGCTATTCTGATATTCCCTAAGTATCGTGAGAAAATAATTTAGATACAGCTAAATAGGCTGATATCCTCTATTTGTTTAATTTTATACCAAATACCAGGTCGAATAGCTATTTATTTTATTTTCACAAACTGAAAAAAAGTTAAACATTTCGAAAAATACATTTTTCAGGTCAGTCTTCACTTTTAAAAATATTAATTAAATGGGTTTGTTTTCACGAAATTGAATTAATTTAGAATTAATGTAAAAAATTTAAAAATATTGAAATTTTGTCGTTGTTTTAGGTTGTTCTCAAGTTGTTCTAGCCTTATCAGTCGTTGATTTGAGTGAGTTACTCTTAATATGAATATCAGCACTTAAGCTATAAATTATGTAAAAGCATCTCAAGTGAACTCAAGATAAGAAATAAATAAAAAAAAATCTTTTGAAACAAAGTTTTTTCCAAAAAGTAAATCAAAATAAACAATGCATTAAAAAGTATAATATAGTTTTTCAAAAATAAGAACAAAGAAAGCTCTTCGAAAACATCAATATTTACAATTTAATACATGTAATAGAATAAATATATTAATTTTCCGGGGGGGGGGGGTCTGGAACACCTCCTAGAACTCCAATAATTATATGAAATATTAAATATTAAAATAGAAAATGCATTTGAATCGCTCATTTCAAAAACAGCATAAGTCAACACAACTAAAATTAAAGCTGTGTTATACAAAAACATCAACATTTTTAAGATTTTTTTTGCAAATTTGTAATTGTAAACCTGTAATTTGTTAGTTACTTAACAATTAATACCTAAAACATGTTGATGTTATTGTGTAACATGGACTTTTGAAATGACTGATTCATTTCTAATCAAAGCTTCACTACGAGTATTATAGCAAACTCCAAGTCACCGCTACTGTACAATCTTCTTTAAATCTTAACTTTTTAACCTACACCTACAAAAAATATAAATTCCTTTAAAATGGAAATCAATTATTTGGAAAATTATTCTCACCCCAAAAAAATTGGACAGGAAGGAAAAACTTTGAAGTACTTGGGAGTGTAGTGCAAATAAAACACACGGGAGACGTCGACTAGTTTCGATTTATAATAAAATCATCCTCAAGACTCGTGATCCAGGTGTTGAGCGTTTTACTAACTGCAAGATAATTACAGAAACATGAGTATAAGGGTGCAAGCACTGTACAGATATCACAATCATCAAGTCAAACATGTAAATTGAATTAAAAGCAGGAGAAATGTAAATGGATTCACCTGTAGTTACAAAAAATTTCAAAAAGAGCACCCTTAAACTCATGCAGTTTTTAAAACCCTCAACACCTGGGTTGCGAGTCTTGAGGATGATTTTATTATAAATCGAAACTAGTCGACGTCTCCCGTTTGTATTATTTGTACTGCACCCCTGCAAGAGAAAATCAATTAATTTCCACTTCAGAACATATTAAAATTATTTTCAAATTTATTACCCAACCATACTTTCGTTCATTTAAAAAAAATCTTTTATTAAATTTTCATAAAACGATTAACTGGCTACAGTGACTGGAGAAATATTTTCTATGACTGGAAAACCGTTCGTCTTAGAATTCTGCAATAAAAAAAATAGATTAACAACAAAATTAAAAACTCTATTCTACATTCTAAACATTCCAAACTCCGCGGTTTTAGTTCCTTTCTGGGACCACTCCCCAAATAAACCTGAGTCTTACTTCACCATTCGTCTGTTTGACTACAAAATGTTTTTTTAATTTTCATTTTGGGATTTATTTAAATCTAGCATTGATTGACGGATCGATTGATGACTTCATGATGTCATTTATTAAAAGCTTGACGAATTAACCAACTGTTGAGCAAAGAAAATCTACGGAGAAAAAAATTAGAAATCGGTTATTTATTACTTCAATATGTAAAAACAACATTTCTTACCGAACTCCACTTAGTGCATTTAAAGAAAAATGCATTTTTTTCACAATTTTACACAATTCACTAGCTACATCACTGGAGAGAAAAGCTTACTAACCTGAAAAGCTGCTAAACCCACGAAGTGGACCCTACCTGCAATAATAAAGAAAATTTTTTGTTAGTTATCATTTCGGATGAGCATGGTTAGCTTCAAATTACCTTTTACACTGTAGTCCTTTTGCGTTATTCCTGTTGAACATACCAGCTGCTCCATCATCCATAACTCACCAACCCGGACACTTGCACATGTTTTTAACGATTTCGAATGAAAATTTTTTATTAAAAAACACTTGAAAGCACAAATTTTTCACTCATGTATTAAAAAAAATGATTCGCGATTGAAAATTAATAAGCTAGCATCAAGCTTTTCCACAAAGATTCGTACTCGACACATCACACTCCCGTTCGCGTAATACGAATTTCGCGTTCACGCACCAATGTCCGTATTAACTGAAAATAAAAAAACATTTTTAATTCTTATTGTGATTGTATATTTTGTAACATAGGTTATAAATAATAATAAAATGGTTTATTGTTGCGGGTTAAACCCAATGGATTTCAAGTCCATCTCCTTAAGGGGTTAGACCCACCCAGGACGTCGAATTAATGGTTATTTTTGCAATTTTTTTTGTAGAAAAGTAATTTTCTTCACCCATAAACAAAATTTCAAAAAGCATTAGACAATCTATTAGTTGATCTACTCTTTAATCGAAGGATTTTTTAAGAAAACTTAAATTTGACAATATGACAGCCATTCAAAGTCAAAATTTCAATGTTTGTTTAAAAAAATGTTATTTTTGGTTCATAAAATAGAAAATTCGCATTGAAAAACCAAAAGCTTCTATTAAAGACCAATTTTGAATGTTTAAAACAAGCACACAAAATTTAAAATAGACTGGTGCAAAGATTTTTGCAAAACACCTCAGGGCAGTGTTTTCCAAATGTCTCGAAATTGCGGACCCCCAGAAACTGATTCGTTACAAAAGTAAAAAAATAAAGCCATGGGATATATGTGTCAGCACCAAGGGGCAAATATCTCAAAATAATTTTGTACACAGGACTCGGAATTCCAATGATTTCCATGGAATTCCAAAGATTTTCAAAGAATTCCAATGATTTTCAACAAAGGGGAGATAACGGGCTAACTGTCCCTCCCCTTGACTCATCAAAACCAATAAAATTACTAAATTTTGTTAAAATTTGAAAAATATACCTAAATTCTTTAATATAAAATATTAAATTAAATATAAATTATTGAAATGAGCAAGGAGAACTCAAACATTTCATCTCAACGACTATTGGCTGAAAAAGAAAAGACATCCAAGCGATATTCGACACTTTTACCATTAAAACACATTATTTTCTTATAGTATTTACATGGAAAAATATAAAATCTAACTAAAACACAAAGAAAATCTCGAGAGAAACAAGTTTCCTTTTGGATCTTCTCATGAATTTTCTATTGTGCAGGTAAGAATTCAAAGACTTACATTTCAATTCATACAGACGTCCTTCCACATCATCCACCGGCTTGTCTTCTCATTGATACTTTCCATAATTTACCTTTAAAACACAATAGTTTCAGTATCATTCTCAAAAGTAGCAATGCTACAAACAAGTCAAGACTTGCAGAAAAAGTAGGCGTAGCACATTTCTGACGTCAGGCAAAACAAAATTAAGTGTTTAAAAATTGCACTTGAAAATTAATCAAAATCACACAACGAAAATAATGAAACCGATTGTGCACTTTCCCGAAATTTACAAAAACTTGCGAAAATTTGCAGACAAAATTGGAAATTTCCACTAAGGGAAAATTTTAATTGTACAAAAATGTTAGACAAATTTTAACTTGAGTGAATAAATTACAAATACTTACCAAAGAGGAATAATTTCCCACATTTTCTTCGTACGATGTTGCTTCTGGGCCTTAAACGAACAACTGAGTCAGAGCGGCGCGTCATAAATCGTATATTACCTTATTTGGTATTCTAAAGGTGGCCACTTTGATCAGTTTTTAATAATTTACACATGTAATTGTCTTATCGCAATATATATATATCCGTAAAAATACTAACTTATAAAATTTTTTAAAGCCAATAAGTATTAAGTCACTAAACGTTTTGATTTTCTTCTGCTTTACACTTTACACATCGACGATTTGATTTTTTGTTTTGACTTGACAGACTCAAGTGTTTTGTTTTTCAATTTATTTTGTTACCTTTCTGCTGTTTTTGTTGCTTTTGTTTTTTTTTGACGTTTCATCACTTCTGAGATCACAATTTGATGTCTGCCAGTGAGATTATTTCTGCAGATGGATGATTTAGTTCACAGGGGATTGTCAATTAACTAATTGTCTTACGCATTTATTATTTAAAGCAAATACTAATTACTTACTTCTTACATGCAAGTAATTTAAAATTTCATAATAGTTCATTCTAGAATGTCGAGAAGTAACTGCGACCCACTTCCTCTCACAAATTAAATTATATTCAATTTTAAATTCAACAGTTTTTCTAATCATCGGCAGAAACTACTCAAGATGTGAAAATATTCACTTGGATAACCAGGACAAGTATTTGTTACCGTCCTCTTCGTCATCGTGTGTCATATGTTCATCTGACCAGAGTAAAAAAAAAAGTGTTGAGCAGCAACTAATTCAATGTTTTCAATTTTCTATAAAATTCAGACGACAAAAGAAACAATTATAATTTAATTTTATTCTGTTTTATTAATCAAATGTAAATACAAAAGCTATTTATATTTATAAATTAATCACTTTACATAATTAACAGTCATAATTTTTACTCTTATCGATATTAAAAGAAACTTTAAAATAATGTACATACAAATACGTAAGTACATGCAGATATTGAGCAAAAAAAGTATCACACTAAAGTACAACGCTTCCCAAAGGTAAACTCGCATTACAAAGTTGATAACATCTTAAATCATTAATAAAACGTTGAAAATGCTGAATAAATGTAGGCATATCCTAAAAATTTCAAACTTAAATAAGTACTTTCAGTACATTAAAAACACATTACCGTCTCCTGTCTAAAAGACTGTTTTAAAGAGTCCCGCTGTTGTTGCCCAAGTCCTTCCATATTTTGTAAAAAACCAGTCAGGAATGTGTTGAAAAATACGTGGAAATTTACCGATGCCATATTGTAAATTGCTAGCATAATATCGTCAGTCAAAAGTTCGTGGGTTTTATCTAGCAGTGTATTTAATAATACAACCAAAAACTGATTCAAAAGTTGATCACGAAATAGCAGCTGAAAAAGAACAATTTTAGATCTTCCAACTGGGTGGAGGCACCACCAACCTTGTGATACAATTTCCATTTGGTGTTTAAATCTTCAAGGGCAGCTAGACTAGTGCGAAAAATATTAATATCGAGTTGTAAAAGAGCCTGCCCAAACACTTGTAAAACGGCAAGCAGTTGATCTGGTTGCTGAAGGTTGTCTGGTCCCGATTCTCGTTCACTACATCCAGGTGAATGACCCAAACGCACTTGCGAGATATAAAAATACTGCCATCTGTGCACCAAAATACTAAAACCCAAAAGATTTATTTTAAAAAAGTTCTTCCGATTCACCTCAACTTACCTGTGCAACAAAGTTAAAAGGGCTATGAAGACGTCCGGTTGTTCGTTAGCTTGGCCTACTATAAAAGGGTAAACTTGCTGCATACACAACTGTAAAATATCAGACAAGAAACACTTGTAAGAGGCACCAGGTGATTCTACTACTATTTGTAAAATTTTCAGTAAAGTGTCCAGACCCCACAAATTGATTGATTGTTGATCTCTGGAAAGAAAATGTACATGAAATTTCATTATACAACAAATTACCTCCCATTACCTTAAAGCGACATCCAAGAAAACCTGAATAGTGCACTTAATATTTTCGACACCAAGCTGATGCTGTAGAACCTTGAGGACGTTCAAAAACAACATCAAAACGCTCTCGCTCACCTCTGGGCATTTAGAATAAATTGAAAAAATTTCCAAAGAAAAATCAATGGTCGACTAAAAATTAAAATAGTAACTTTGGTCTTGAAACTTTTGTTTCCGAGCTTACCTTCAAACTCGAGTAGAGAACCTTCTTTGATTGGCTGGGAAAATGTTTAGCAAATTCAATAATTTGCGTGAGACAATGTAAGGTGTATTTCGTAACATCTTTCACCAAATTTTCAGGTGAACTTGGCGTTAGTTGTCTGAAATCTCGCACGAGCGAGCTAAAAAAAGCTTCGATCAACATGTTCCTATGTAACGAGTCGGTTTGGGAAATTTCGCCCCAAGGACGTATCAGCACATTGCAAGCCGCATTATTTATGATCTCCTTTACGTGTATTGGATATGTTAGACTAGGAGCAGTGCGTATAAATTCCACAACTGCCGGTTGCACAATCAAAGTTGGAGGAAAAACCGTGTTGGAAAGATTGAGCAATAGTTGAGCAGCTGCATAAAAAACTTTGTCTGCTTGTTTGTACCTATCGTTTCTTATATCGTAATTTGGAATAATTTTACCAAGTAAAAGGGGCAGTGTTATATCCAATAATTGCTTCAAGTGTTGACCGTTAATTTCGTCATTTAAAGGCATCCACGGTGACCATGTTTTTAGCGCTGCCAAAATTTGACTGTGTCTGAAATAAAAAGTTGTACTTACGATGCTTTCAGGCAAAATTATTTTACTTACATTTCTATAAAATCGTTTACATTTGCTAAGTCGTTAATTTTATAGTAACTTGAAGAAGTTGCTATGTAGGCACTTTCGAACAATTTGCTCAGTAAACTACTGATAAGTGGGGCTGAAGACTTACAGTAATCGCTATCTAAAATTATTGCCGGTTAAAATTGAGGAAAATGTTTCTGCGTTATTTTACCTTGATCTACAAATAAGATGGACAGTCTTGCAAGTACTTGCGTTAAAGATGATAAATCTTTAAACACACAGTGCGTGTTTTTGTTCAACCCACATTTAATGTAAGGGTTTTTAGGGTCCGATCCACTAGCTTCCATGCAGAAAAAATGATTCAATTCGTTCCAAGGTATCAGCTGAAGAGAACAAAATTTATTTTTGTGTTCTGTATGTGCGTAAATGTACTTACCACTTGATTGAATGTTTCCGTTGGTGCATGTTCTGCAATCATTGCTATTACTTCGGTGGAAGTTTTCAAAAAAACATCCCATTCGGTTTCATTCTGAAAATCAATTTTTAAATAATATTTAATACGTTTTTAATTTAAACATTTAAAGAGCAAAATATGTACCTCATCATCGGCAACTGTATTGCAGATTTCCTCCAATTGGGCTTGATTACTAGTAAACTGCAATTTATTCAATACAGCACCTACTAAACCTAACAGTGCTCCCAAGTACCTGAAACTAAAAAAATTATAGAGTAACCCTGAGAATCCCACTGGTGAACTCACTTATTCAAACTTTGCGGTTTTAGCTGCTTAACGAAAGCAATCCAAATATTTAAGCAACGCATGTAGCATTGAATTGTAGGTAAACGGACCATAAGTTGAAACAATAGAGATAAAAATTCTAATGCACAAAATTCCGATTCTGCTTCGAGTCTCCACAAGTGTTGTTCAATTAACAGCGTAAGTAACTCGGATAGTTTATCGATGTAACTAAAAGTTTACGATTTTTAAATGGCAGTTATTACAAGCAACGAAAATTCTTACTCATTTCCCAATGTTTCAATCTTACAGGAAGTAGGACACACAATATCCTTCAATAATTGCACAGCGTGGTGATATAACTGTGTAAACAAAATTTGAGTGCCGGGCGGTACACACTTCCTGTAGAGAAGCTCATTTAACGCCGACATTGCCAATACGCACATGTCATCGTCGTCCTAAAAGCAATAACATTTAACACCTTCTCACTTTACCTCAACACATTCCCTTTACCTGTGCATAGGTGGAAATGTTAGTAAAATAAAAGATCGATTTGATTAGTGGTACAGGAACTTGGGTTAAAGGGGCCCACGTAAATAAATGCTGGGCTACAGCCAAAGCTTCTCTAGTAATATTTTTGTTGTCCGGCCTGAAAGAGGCTGCTGTAATTTCTCTCGATAAATCGGGAGGCGACTGGGGATGGGTTGGTGACGGAGGCGGTGTCGCAGTTACAGCATGCCTGGGTTTAGTTCCTAAATTTTCTAAAATTGCACTCAAGATTTGGAATATTTGCGGAATGTGGTGTTGCAACAATTTGGTCAATTCTTCTTTGCGGCAACTGTTGAGATCAGGTCGAGGGTTCATAAATTCCTCGCTAGTAGTACGCAACATTATTAGGCCTAATAATTGACAATGATTCGATTGCAACAACTGGAAGTAATACAAACTGTAAGTAAAGGCAAGCATTTAATAAAATTTCACCTACTTGTATAATATTGGAAAAAAAGTCGGGATAAAAGTGAGGCCAATCGAATCTAGCAATGTCAACAATTAGTTTAGCCAATTTGCATCGAAGAAAGTGTGGAGAAGTTCCATTTTGTTCGATTAAATAATTGTAAAGCGCAGACTTAAGTTGAACTCGCTGTTCCCACTCTAAACTAACCCACTGGCGATTTATCACAAACTAAAATACCAGAACGTTATGAGGAAACAAAAAAATTAAAAAAAGAATACCTCGATTGTCGATAAAGCATACATGGATACGTAGTGACTAGATGTATGCGTTAGAAAATAAATGCACGACTTCCAACAATCTCGTTGATTACTGAAAGCATTGAGCTGCTGTTCGATCTCATGCTTTCGTTTGTTGACTGTAGAATGGGTAAAAAATTCCTCCAGTAAGTGTTCCAGTGCAGAAAGCGATTCATTTTCACTTTGAGACTGTAAATTGATGAATTAAAAACAAGAAATTATTTCTCGGAGACCATAAATTTACCATGATTTCAAATTTATAAAAAGTATGGGTTCATTTCGACTTTAAAAGTATGGGTATTAAATTTCTTAAAATCTCGCATTCAACACCTATGAAATGTCACACCACTACCCACTTTTGTACTTGTATAGTTGGTATTATTACAGGTAATGGTTTTACCCAAACCTTTAGTTAAAAAGCAATTTAATTATTATCTCATAAATTAATTACTTTTGCTGCAATAACTTTAAAATTGAAAATGGTTGATTAACTTCGTCGAGTATGTCAATTAAATGAGGTTATGCTCGCTCAAATGTCATTCGAAGTAGCAAAGATGGTCGAAGTGACAGGTAAGGCGGAGATAATCGAACGCAAGGTCGAATTCTCGTTAGGAATGCAGAAGTCTGCATACGAAAGGAATTTCATTGTAGTATTTCGCAGAATTTACGTTAGGGCGTGCCTTCTGCAATTCGCAGTATTCAATGTCTGGGAGGCCATCTTTACTGTTTATTATGAATTATGAATAAAAAGAAGTCGCGTATTTTGCTTTTAGCTAATTTTAATGCAATTTTGGATTTAATTATTTAAAATGAAATTAATTTATTATTAAATATGCTGTTTTTGGAGCTGAACGACTTAATTAGGTGAGTATCTGATAATAAGGAATTAAAAATGATTTTTTTGAATATATTTAATTGTTAAAAGCAAAGAGTATGTATATATAGAGGGACAGCTCTTATGGGAATACTTGTCACAAGTATTTCTTGATGACTCTGCTACGCCATCTAGTGGAGGGGGTTATCTCTATGTCTTTATTTTTGGTCCTCTATATACAGGGTGCTGAATGAGTTAGCTGAACATAGGAAATTAACATGTAAAAACTTATTTTTGTAAAAATACCCCCCTGTATATAAAGGATCAGCCATAAATTAAAAATTAAAACGTAGAGATCACACCGTCTACTAGATGGCGTAGCAGAGCCATTAACAAAAACTTGTGACAAATATTTGTTAATGGCTGTCCCTCTATATATACATACTCTTTGTTAAAAGTAAAAATATCAGAAGGTAAAAATTGGCAAAGCATATTTTACGGGCTTATAATAAAATTAATTATACCTATTTCAACAAATATTTTCAATTTTTTAAAATTTTAATTAATAATAAAAATAAATAATAATTAAAAAAAAAATTAATTGAGTATTTAGAAATTGAAGAAAAGCAGTTTTCGAACTTGTAGAAACATCATATTTTCTTTTCAATAGATTTTATCTGCTGCAGTACCGACATTTAAATATAACAAAGCTATTATTACAGTTTAGTTTTGCAGTAATTATTGATTAATTTTTAAATACATTATTGGCAGTGGCGGATTTATATGGATGTTTACGATGCTGGAGCATCGGGCCCCCGATCATTGAGGGGCCCCCAAGACACCCAAGACCTTACTTATTATTTTTTAGAATTCAGTTTTGTTTATTATCTATCTTTTTCAAAGAATATAAAAGCAAACGCAAATTGTAAAATTTTGCTTATTTAATTAAATAAAATGCAAAAGCAACTATAACTTTCAGTAGCGGATTTATAGGGATGCTTAAGATCCTGGAACGTTGAATATTAGACCTCCGATCATTGAGAGCTCCATAGAGGCCCCCAAACCTTACTCATTATTTTATAGCATTGAATTTGTTTTCTCTTTTTATGAGAATTAGTTGCTTTTGCTTTGTTTTTTAAATCATCTATAAAATAATAATCGATTAATTGATACGTGGTTTTAGATAGTGTAACTCTATATTAACCATATCAATATTTTAGAAAACCCAAAAAAATACACACACACACACTTTTTAGAACTCATATGTTTTTAAGTTATCATACAAATAAAATACACTGTAAGTATTAAGCGAGAGTGGGGTGCTTTCGGCAGTGGGTACATTCGGCAACGTTGAATAAATCGCTTATAATGTAAATTTGTACTCACTTTGCAAGTGAGCTTATAAACCCCCGATTTAGTCAAAATTTTGGTCATTTTTTGTAACAATATATTTTTTATACTTTCAAAATTATATATTTTTTATCTGATATTTATGTTAGACAAACGTCAACCCCCCCCTCCCCCTCCCCTCATAATATCCTACCAGGGACTCTAAAATGTAATTAGCATCGGGCCCCAAAAAGTCACCATCCGCCACTGATTATTGGTTGGAGAAAAAATGTCGTTGGGAAAGCTGTTTTACTGTACTTGCAGGTGGTCAAACCCGGTAAAACCACTTTTCCAAGCTTGATACATAACACACTATAGTAGTCAGGGAAAGCCTATTAATCACTTTAGGATGATTTTCGAAATTTTCAGCTCTCCTTCTTCCCAATATGATTTTAGTGGACCTTCTCTCTGTCCTTATGTAAAGTTTGGAATTTGCAACTCTCTTCTGCACCCTCGAAATTTCAATAATAAAAATAAAATAGATAAAATGATCACATGGTCTGGTATCACTGGTAAGGATCTGCTGGTGCAATAAATTCAAAAATATATAAAGTCGATTGAGTTTGTTTGAAATAATTTGGATACTGTAGGTTTGCTGAAAAACGGGCATCGCAACGGTTTGTAATGTTTTAAAGTTCAAAATTACGGGAAATTTTCAATTTTACTGGACTGGACATCTCTACAATAATTATTTTGGAACCATAAGGTTTGCACCACTTATTCAAATATTGAATCTTATCGAAAATTTACCCATTTTCTCGGTAGGTACTTAGCATCTTTCCTTCCATGAACTTCTTTTAAAGTTTTTTTTTAAATTTGTACATATTGCAACAATAAATAAGATGAGTTTGGTTGATTGGATATGGGAAACAAATGTGAAGGAGCAATACTCCGAGATTTCCTATAACTTACCAGTGGAAGGATAAACAAACATGGATTTATTTGTTTAAGGAAAGATAAAATAATTATTACACTTGGTTTAAATTAAATACACAAGGGGTGTATGGCTGAGTGACTGACAGTGTGGCAACTCAAAGCTGTAGATAATTTAAACCGGCTTCTTTGGCAAATTTAAACTCATTAAAAATTAAATTGTCGTGCTCTACTTCATTTACAAAGAAATTTTTACACAATATAATTTTTGTAATAAAATGATTGTTTAACAAAAATTGGTTTTAATTAAGAAAGTTTCGTTCTTCATAGCTTCAGGTTATTTTCATTCTCAACGAACAAATTTGAGATAAATTTCCATTCAGGATTTGTGTTTAATATTGATCGACTTAATTGTTAAAATAGTTGTGCTGTTAAATTTCCCATTTGGATTAGTAATTCATAATATTTATATTTAATTTTCTATATTCAATAACAATAATTTAGGTGCTCATAATTTTTTGGAATTTCAAAATGACGAAATATGGTGTAGTTTCTATGTTATCAATGAATGATATTAGTTTAATAAATAAGATAAGCTTGATTGCATTCAATTTAAATGTATAGACAAATAAAGAAGCCAGTAACTAATAAATCGAGAAAGTTGGGAATAAAAAAAAATCATTTATTTTACTTTGAAACCGATTCAATTTAATATAGCAATTCAATAATATCAAAAACAGAGTAACTACAGCAAATATAGCAATTTGTCAACAATATCTTGTAGTATTATTCGCTAGATAAATATTATAGACCGTATATGGCTTTTTTAATTCAATATTTTATCTATTTTGTAAATTTATCGTCAATTAGTGTTTCGATAGCGGAACAAAACGCAAGTCACGTCACATTATAAAGTCTTGATAATATTATTTCGGTATTAATAGAATTGTGTTAACAGTTGGATATAGCTGGTATAAAATTAACCATGATAGACGTACCCGTAATTAAATTCAATAATGGGAAGAGTTTTCCTGCTTTGGGACTAGGCACATGGCAGGTGAGTTTCTAAACATTTATTTTTAATGAAAATTCGCAGCATCTCAATTTTTCCTAAAAGCACTTTTGCATTTTCTTAAAGAAAATATATAAAGAAACTAAAATGTTATGGCAGGAATTATTTAAACCACCCAATGTTTTCTAATATTCAAATTTGGTAGCACCCCGACTACCACAATCTATAAATGCTTATCCTATCTTTTATTAGATAAAATTGTCGTTTTAAATTATTTTTGTTATGAAATAATGGGATTCTATCGTCTCGATTGAATTCTCGTGATAAATATTTTAATTAAAAAAATTGTGAAATAAAAATTTAATAATTGGGTGTCAATTATTTTTATTTCAAAATAACAATTTGGAACTTAAAAATTTAAAAAAAAAAAAGAAAATAAAAGTTTCAAATATTGATATGAAAAGTAGAAAGTACTTATTAAAAAATAATATAATTTTTGAAAAAATTAAAATTACCTATTTTAAACGATTAAAGTAATCTGTTTATTAAAATACAACGAGAAAAGCTGTTAGTAACTTATATGTTAGCTGATCTGACGTTATTTCCGACGTAAATATACAGGACATTAAACATTCATATTTGGAAGTACAATCCTGTGTTTCCGAATCCCGGAATTTCGGAATTTATAAATTCATAGTACTCAAATAATAAAATATTATATCATAACTTGATTTGAAAATCATCGCTCTCGAAAAATATTACCGATTACAAACGATAGGATAACATAGTTATGAAAACTGTGCAAATTCATTATATCTGATCCTTCATGACAAGTGAAATTAAAATTTAAAAAAATTTAACGTTTGATAGTGATAATATTTATAAGTTTAAAATTTGACATGCCAGATTAAAAAGTTAGGAAATTAAAATAATATTTCAATTTGACTTGTCAAATTTGTACTTAATTAGTTTCATTGTGAACTCAAGTTCAAGTTATATTTACTGGCTATAAATCTACAGCAAGGTTAGCACCTTACTACGACGATTATTTTTACATTCACTGTATTTTTGTAGGGACCGCCGGGTAAGGAAGCAGAAGTTGGACAAGCAGTAAAGGATGCGATCGATGTCGGTTACCGCCATTTCGACTGTGCTCATTGCTACGGAAACGAAGCCATAATCGGAGAGGCAATTGCAGAAAAAATAGCAGATGGAACTGTAAAGCGAGAACAACTGTTTATAACAAGCAAATTGTGGAATACCTACCACGAGCCAACTAGCGTAGAGCCTGCTCTTCGCGTAACTTTAAAAAACTTAAGACTTGATTATCTGGACTTGTATCTAGTCCATTGGCCTCATTGCTTCCAGGTGATAACAACAAAGGTTTATTAACTTTCGTTACTGATTTTGTATTTTAGGAAGGTGACGATTTGTTCCCGACTGATCCAAACACTGGAAAAGTTCTTTTCAGCGATGTCGATTATCTCGACACTTGGAAGGCTATGGAGAAAGTGAATATGATGGGTTTGGCAAAATCTATAGGAATTTCAAATTTTAACAGTCTACAAGTCGAACGACTACTGATGCATGCCAAGATTATGCCCGTAACGAACCAAGTAAGCAAAGCAAGTGGAAGTGGCTTTTTTACCAGTAATTACGTTTGTTTATTAGGTAGAATGCCATCCTTACCTGAATCAAGCAAAATTGATCAAGTTTTGTACCGACAGGACCATTACGATCACAGCATACAGTCCACTCGGCTCTCCATCGAGACCTTGGCAAAAGCCAGGTGATCCTAACGTGTTGGAGGACAACAACATAAGAAAGATTGCACAAAAGTACGGTAAAACACCAGGACAAGTCTTGTTGCGTTATCAAATTCAGTTGGGAAATGCTGTTATTCCAAAATCGTCAAACAAGGAACGTCTGCTCCAAAATATAAGCATTTTTGACTTTGAGCTCTCTTCCGCCGATATGGACTATCTGAACACCTTCGACTGTAATGGAAGAATTTGCCCTAACGCTGAGTAAGTGTTTTTCGAGGTTTTTATTGAAAAATATTATAATTTGTTACGTTTCAGAGCTATCGAGCATCCACTTTATCCGTTCCAACCTCATATTGAATTTTAAAAATAATCATAATGTTTGTAGGATTTGACGAAATAAATAATTGATAAAAGTAATTTACGTCGGGAAGAAGTGATGTAGGCATGGACCTAAAGAGTTTTTTATGTATATCGCGCTAAATGCTCGTTTTTACGAAGAGTGACTTTTTCTGTAGATCTATTATTGATACTCAATGTGATTGACACAAGTCTGATGTCTATTTGAGATCCATTTGCAAAAGCTCTGGGGAACATAAGTCATTACGGCTTCAGAGTGCGGGTAAGGGTAATTTAGAGAAGCCCCTGAAATACATATTTAACAACCCTAATCAAATTTGCGAAACAACATAAAAATCGCCATAATTTTTGCTAAGCAACAATTTTTCTTAATATAAAATGGTATTTTAAAAACATTTTTCTGTTAAAATGTTATTAGATGGGCGGGAATTTTTATCTTTTAGGAGGGTAGTTTACTTCCTCTTGAGAAAACATCGTTTATGTTAGGAGGGAAGTTTTTGCTATATAAATAAAGTATACGGTAAGTACCAGCTAATATAATTTCAATGCTACAGTGTGCAATAATGATGTTACTTTTTAATCTTCTGCAATTTAACATAATTTCAAAAAAATAAGAATGTAAGTTTCTTGTAGCCACCACGTTAGTTATTATCCTAAAGTTATTTTTATTAAGCAATCTTTTAAGGAAAAACTTATAAGAAAACTTTCCTCCGTTGGCATAACTTAGCGTTAACGCTTAGCTGCATGCTATAGGTATAATATTATTGGATTACCTGTATACATTTTTTCCTAAATCCTGTAGCCTTCTAATTTCTTTTATCATCGTTTGTCTTGAAATATGAGTTGCCTTTATTAAACAATACCTACATCTGGCAAATTAGTACAACAGCATAAAGCTCTAAATTTAACTTATAATATAATGAAGCGCGTTTCAAAAACCCATTAAGGTTTTACTAGAATTAAAGATTTCTTAAAATTAAACGAGATAAAGTTTACATTTTTGCTCTAAAGCCAGCATATTCCGTTCTTCTTAACGTTTATCCTCGCCATTTTAAATTTGAAACAAAAGATTGAACTTGATAAACTAGTGCCATCTAGCGTTCGGGAATAGGCATTGCTCTCAGATCTTGCGCCCTTAATAAGCATCCATATGGTAAGTAAATTAAACTTAATAAACAAGATTTTTTGTATTTCTTTCAGTATATTTTATTTTGATTTTCAAAATTGAGTTTATTTAAATCAAATCTTTCGCTTGAGCTGTTTTAATAGCAACTACCCACAAGCTGTTTTTGGAAAATTTTTATTTTCTAGTTTATTGTAGAGGACATAACTTATAAAGTTTTCAGACTGCACAAGCCCTAACCAAACATATCAAAAGTTGATATGATTATCCCATGCGGTTCAGCCTTTTTTGACCCGAAAAGAACGTCCGCGTTCGCATGCGACCGCCATCCGTTATTTGCTTATATTTCGGAAACGATCACTTTTCGTCTTAAATAAATAAAATCTCATATAAATTATTGCTTCTTATTGTTTAATTGTATAAGATCGTCATCAACATTGCGACATGGGTTCGAACCCAATAAATGTTTAATTCTACGTGAAACTAAATTATAAATTGTATTTTGTAAATTTAAAATAATATTTTGTTCTACTATTCTGATTCATTTCATTTTTCGTTGTTTACACTTCCTGTAAGGGTAGAATTTAATTTCCCATTTTATGTTTTGTCATTTAAAAGTACATTCAAGAAGCAAAATGTTTTGAAATAACTGAAAGTTGATACTTTATTTCGAATAAATTTAAACAAAAAAATTAATCATGCGAAATACAAAACCGACCAATTAATTTCTTAAGGTTTTCCTTTTTAATATTAATTTGATTTTCCTAATTGAAAATTTAATTTAAGTATGCATAACGGTAACAAAATTATAACTTAAAATTTCTTTGATTAGCAGTAGTGTCTTAGTGAAACATCTAATTAAACTTTAACTTAGTTGGCTTTATTAAATTTCCGAAATTTGAATAAGTTAATTTAAATAATACAGCCTCGAATAATTAAATGAAAATTATTTAAAATTTTAAAAGATGTAATTTATCAATAGGAAATCTTGCCACAAGGAGTTCGTGAGTTATTTCGAGATTTTGTAAAAGTTTTCGAGCCTTCTCATGTACTACCACATATAATTGATTATTTACGTGATATAAGTAATCGTCAACTTGCAAATAATTTTATCGAACATGAAAATCATCATAATTGATTCCATGCCTACTCTTCACACGTAAAACCTACATTATTATAATACAATAATTAAACCTTCTGACTACTTGCAATATAAATTAAAACTTCATTTTGAATATTCCAAATCATGTATCGGTTTCTCATTTCTCAAAATTTTCATTTGCACCCTCGTTACTTTCAGTATCTAATACATACACACTTGGTTTCACACAATTTTTTCATTATTTTTGCTTTATACCAATTTTAAAAAAATGTTGAAAATTATTGAAGTAGAAATTTTATAACGATGCTGACTAAAACGCACAATGTTAGAAATAAAATTAATTTGAACAGTCTCCAACACCTTGTTTAAATACAACGCTTTAATTGATGGAATCTCATCAGACTGACCTAGAAATACCATTGTATAAGCACTCGATGTTATCGTTTGGAAAATAATAAAATTGAATTAATTTTCAAATTTTTTTGGCTCTGAAAAATAACATCATCATCTGCCTAATTGAAAATAAAAATTACAAGACTGAATTATTCAGCCAGGGCCTATTTTTAACAGAGTTGGGCGCTAGGCTTTAGCAAAATTTCGGCCCACTTATATTCAAGTGTAACTAACAGTATCTAAGACCCAATTTTTGGGTCATTTTATCAGTATTTGATTTTTATTTTACGATTTTATGTTCTTTCTTTTTGAGCCCTGAAATAGGCCCTGAGTTTAATTTTAAGCAATAAAAACTGGTTCTATTTCCTAGCCACACAAGTAATATTAATAATTGAGCTTCAATGTAGCTATTGGTAAACCGGGGGGTCTGGGGGGTATGGAATACCACCAGTGTACAGTTTAGAATCTAAAGTTTTGCAAATTTTATACTATTTTGGTTAATTTTTAAAAATTACCCTCTATAGACAGGGAATTTGCTTTCAAAAATTTAGTGGGAATCTTGGATGGTTCTAGCATTGAGGATATTTATTTCATTAGTATGGAATCGGTACCTTTTAATATTTGTTACTAAAAATAATACCTACCTTAATTCGGATGTGCGAATAAAACACAAAAGATGCACTGGCGGGTGTTCCACACCCCCCAGACCCCCCGGATTGCCACTTACATTTTGTGTCTAACTAAACCAGTTTTGTAATAGCTTCAGCTAATCTGAAGCTTTTCGAATTTTTAAAACAGATTTTTAGTAAACTAAGTAATTAACTATTAAAACTTCTAAATTTGGTTGTAAAGCTTTGTAGAGAGTTAGTTCAGCTGCTACTATAAAACTATATTGTGGTATATCTGGGAGGTCTGGGGGTATTGAATACCTCCCAGTGCACCTTTAGCTCTTTGTTCTCGCATCAAAAACAATGCTGGGGGTATTCTACGATTAAAAAGGAACTAGAAACTGACCTACTATGCCCTACCCATAGTAGGTCCCAGCCCTACTATGTAGTCGGTACCTTTTAGTATTTGTTACTAAAAATAATACCTACCTTAATTCGAATGCGCAAATAAAAAACAAATAATTCAGACCCCCCCCAGACCCCCCGGTTTGCCACTTACATTTTGTGTCTAAACCAGTTTTGTAATAGCTTCAGCTAAACTGAAGCCTATCGAATTTTTAAAACAATTAAAGCAAACTAGGAAATTAATTGTTAAAACTTCTAAATTTGGTTGTAAAACTTGGTTGAGAATTAGTTCAGCTGCTAATATAAAACTGTTTTGTGGCAAACCGGGGGGTCTGGGGGTGCATCTCTTGTTTTTTATTCGCGCATCCGAATTAAGGTATGTAAAATTTATTTATCAGACTGGCCAGGTAAGTAAGTAAGGTCTAAAGTAATAATTATTGAATTTATTACAGGGCCAGTCTGATAAATGAAAAGTTTAACGAATTTCAAAAACATTTTTTAACCCTTTAAGTAACAATTCGAGCCGAAATCTAATGCTCTTATCATTCGTAGTTGAAATTTTTATAGCAAACTAGGTAATTAACTGTTAAAACTTCTAAATTTGGTTGTAAAGCTTTGTTGAGATTTAGTTCAGGTGCTACTATAAAACTGTTTTGTGGCAATCCGGGGGGTCTGGGAGGTATGGAATACCTCCCAGTGCACCTTTAGCTCTTTGTTCGCGCAGCAAAATCAATGCTGGGGGTATTCTGCGATTCCCATAATATATCGGCAAAAATTAAAAAGGAACTAGAAACTGACCTACTATGCCCTACCCATAGTAGGTCCCAGCCCTACTATGTAGTCGGTACCTTTTAGTATTTGTTACTAAAAATAATACCTACCTTAATTCGGATGCGCAAATAAAAAACAAGTAATGCACTGGGGGGTGTTCCACACCCCCCAGACTCACCGGTTTGCCACTTACATTTTGTATCAAAACCAGTTTTGTAATAGCTTCAGCTAAACCGAAGCTTATCGACTTTTTAAAACAGATTTTAGAAATTTCGATAGCAAACTATACTCTATTCATTTAGCACATGCAGCTGATGTAAACAATGATCGCTGCGTGATATTCACATGTTTCCTTTATATTCAATTGCGACTGGATGCTCATAAGGTCAAGACAACCTTATAATATCGTCCGTACTTACAGTTTTTCATTGTAAGTAGATGCATATAATTTTCACACGGCGTTTGAATTTCTAAAAATGCAAGACAACCTAGATTAGTCCCTCTCTGTCAAGCTCTTCCCCGTAAATCACGTGCAAACTGCATGTATTTGTTATTGTCCACTGCATGTGCTAAATGAATAGAGTATAAGTAATTAATTGTTAAAACTTCTAAATTTGGTAGTAAAGCTTTGTTGAGATTTAGTTCAGCTGCTACTATAAAACTGTTATGTGGCAAACCGGGGGGTCTGGGGGGTGTGGAACACCCCCCAGTGCATTTCTTGTTCTTCATTCGCGCATCCGAATTAAGGTATTATTTTACCGCTTTTACAATAGTCGGTTAAACATGAGTATAACTATATGATGCGATGTAACTTAAAAGCCTCATAGGGCTTGAAACGGAGAGTCTTTCAAGTGAGTACGTTTTTAAGTTCACGTATTTGGTAAAAATAGCTCTGATCTAGGACAGGGAATCTCCAATTTAAAATTTTTGGAATAATTCACAAATAGAATAGAGTGCACTGGGGGGGTATTCCATACCCCCCAGACCTCCCGGTATACATTGTTTGGTGTTTTAAAAAAAAACCTCACAATCAAAAATACCAGCCATTGTACATAACAGGGTCAGAATTTGAATCTATTCCCAGGGCCTATTTTTAACTGAGTTGGGCCCTAGGCTTTAGAAAATTTTTGAAGGCCTAAATTTTGGGTTATTTTATCAGTATTTGAATTTTTTCTCTCTCTTTTCAGGCTCCTCTGGCCATTGGGCCTAATACGCCTAGTGGTATAAAAAAATAAAATTTATACATAATACTCGGCCTAACTAAGCAACTTATCTATTTTCACGAGTCTGCGATTAGCCTTCCTTGTTACGTTTAAAAGTGGATACGACTTATAGACCACTCCAACACCTTAGTCTGAAATCCTGTGTAAGAAGATTGAAGCAGTATTAGCTTCGTCGTTTACCTTAACGTAAATAGAGATTATTTCCATCTATTATTTGTATCTTTGAAGGTAGACTAGAATATTGGATTTACTGGGATAGTATAAGGGATGCTTGCAGCTGGAAACCGGACTAGCTTCTACTGTGACATAATAATAAACTAAATCAACAGTCAGTATTGTTGTTTCTAAGTCTAATTTACGAAGAGATTGCAATAAAATATTATATCAGGATTGATCTGAATATTTAATCTACTTTATAATATGAAATTGTTTAAATTTGAATTTTGTCGTTACTAACGATCGAATCTGGGTGAAAGAGCGACACTTTGGTGGATATAAGAAAAGCAAAAACGTGTTAATGCTGAAACTCTTAAAATATAGGTTTCCTTTAGCAATTCCGGTTATTATTATAGAAGTCGAAAAATTATGTCCACATACGTTATCTAAGACAGTTATATTTGGTACTAGACCGAAGTACAAATAAAAGGGATAGCTCCTGCCTCAGCAATAGAAGAATAATTTATTTGGCATTTATTGCTTCGCTCACTACGAAAATTAAAAGGAAACTTAGTAATTTATAATAATCGGACGTTTATTAAATTTTTTTCGATATTTTAAAATATTCACTCGGTAAATTTATCGCACTGATTCTAGTTCGACCTTTTTTGAGAGAAAAAAATTAGTATTTTTAAATCGTAGGGATATAGAAAATATGTCGAGTATTTTTTAATAAAATTTAAAAAAATTATGTTTTAATTATAAAGCTTTCAGGCAATTAATTGAATTTTTGGATTAAAACAGCTCTCGTATTTATTGAGAGATAATTTGTAATAAAACTTAATTATATTTTTGAAGTTTTATACAGGATGATCGCATAAATTATTTACATGTTTTTGTTATGTTTTTTTAAAAGGAGGCCATTATTTTGGAAACTCGTATTAAAATATTAAATAAAAACATAAATTTATGTGGCGAAGTAAATGTGTTCACAAGATCACGGATATAAACCGAAACCTTAAGATACATTGTTGCCCTATATAAGGGTCTCAAGGAGCAGGCCATTATTACTATGAAAACCTCCTACAATCACTCAAAAATGAAATTTAAACGTTAGGGAATATGAAAAAACATAAATTAGTGGTAAATACTCCTTACCTTTTAAATATACCATTTTTCAGGACGTTACGTGAAATTTTAATAAAGGCGCGCAATCATTTTCATTTTGATACCAAAGATAAATCAAAATTATATTTTACTCCTCTAAAATTTATTTTTATAGTTCTAATATCATCATTACTCAAACACGAAGGCTAGAACATTGTTAAAAAAATTGTGCAAATAAAGTAAAACATATTAGAGTCTACTAAAACAAATTCCTAAGGTCCACACTTCTTTCGCGTCTATTCGTTCTAATTTAAAGGTAAAAATAACCTGAAAATGAGCTCAAATGCCTTATTTGTTTTACAAAATAAATAAAATTAAAGAAAAAACAAACGAGAATTTCATTCCGTGTCCTCGTTTAATCGTAATTTTAGTTAATGATTTTTTTTTTATATTAAAAATTTGTCTTTTACAAAAGGAAAAGTCTGGTTAATCGAGTAAAATCTAAATATTTCAGAAGCCGTAAGAAACGCGAAAGATAAAACCTGTTGATCACACAAAAATATTTAGAAAACCTGCTCCAGACATTTCTGGACACTGCTTTCCTATTTTCACAAAGAATTCGTAATTTTCTTCATGCATAAAATTTTAATTATATATTAAACTTATGAAATTCTTTTCTGTCATCCACAGTAAAATTTTTAATTAACGACTTTGAAGTTGAATTTTAATTATTTACACCAAATTGATAAATTACAACTTTTTCCTGGTTGATATAAAAAATTAGTAAAGAAATCAAGATTGACATTATTTTAATTTAAAAAGTTTTGAAAATTCGCCAAAAACATGCGTGAGATTGTAACGAAAATTTCCTTCGCCCCCTCGAGGACCAACCGAATTCCCAATCTCCGAGCCCTCATACGAAATGTGTCTGTCAGTTCAGCACAAAAAATCCACCCACAGCACCAACCATACGCCATGCCGGAAATTCCTCTTCCCCCCATGGGGCCTCCAGAATTTTCCTCTACACGCTGGGAAACGATCAACCAGCTTTATTTTACTGTAGAAGCCCAAGATGTTATCTAGCTGATAAGGTGCGGAAAGCGAGGGACGTAAGTTCTGAAAAAAAGTTACAAAAAACCAAAAAAATCTCTGCAAGAAGTGCGCTAGTTGCAACCGAACACCAAAAGTCGCAGAGCTACTCGTCTCAATTATTATCCCTAGGAGAAACATAACTAAGAACGAAAATAAATTTAATTATAAAATTAAATATTTAAAGTAGGAAAATAATCGAACGTTTAAAATTTGCGAGCTATGATATTGCTATCGCAAGCAATGCTCGATAAAATCAATTTAACTTTACAAATCCCCCCAATCAGACTCTAGGCCGGGGCGAACACAGCAAACAAAACAAATTGCAAAAATTTGTTACAAGATACTATACGGTACATGTTATTAATTAATTCGTTCGTGTGTAGGGACCTTTAAAATTGGTTTGCGACATTTTGAAGCCAAAGAGTTTTCGGTAAAATAAAAGCTCGATACTCATTTTCTTTGTGCTTGTAACTGTAAATTTTTCTCGACGACTTTCAGTGCAATAAATTATTGAAGTTGTTGATTATTTTTGCAAGAACCTCTGTAAGCTATACAAAGTCACTAAATTAGTTTTATTATAATTCTTTGTACCATTCCTCAGAAACGTATTTTACAATTTAAGTAGTGAAAAGCTATACAGCTTTACAAATTGCAAGCAACAAAAAGTAAAATTAAGCCAAATAAATATCGCATCCCTTTCTTTGTTTGTTCCTGTCGCCATACTAAACTAATGCCAGCACCAAATTACTGGAGAAGAAAGGTCATTAGAGTACTGCGTCTGTAGAATTTATGAACTGTATTTCCTGACACTACAAAATTAATGTTCAAATCAATAAAGTATAAATAATATAAGACGGTGGTATAAGTAATAAAAAAATGAAAAGAAAATAAATAAGAATCTTACTTTCCTAAAGGAGACCTAATTTAGAAATCTTAAATGTTAAATTAGTTACAATTAACAACTTTTTGATTTTTGTCAAAAAAATACATAAAACCTACATTGAATTTTAATTTAAATATATCAATGTTATTTTAAACGTAAGTGTATTTGTGGCTGCAAAAAGGGATAATAAAAATCTTATTTTCTTTGCCGTTGAGGACGTGCAAGGTAAGAAAATATTATTTCAACAGAGCCTAGATTTGAAAAGATCTCGCTAAGTCGCCAACCAAAAATCCTTTACTTTCTTTAGACGTAATATTTTGAAATCAAGTTTAGGCTTCTGTTCTACTCGAATAAAGAAACAACAAAAATATGTGGAAGCTAAAAAAAAATTTTTTTGTCTCCAAAATATTTAGTTTAGTTTTTTTTAATTGGAGTTTAAAACGGGACCGGGATAATAATTATTATAAACTGAACATTTTATGCTAATAAAACTTGGGTGATACAATCAACAGTAATGAAGAATGATTGAAGTTTTCTATAACATCAACTTAGAATAAGATTGAAGTCACACTAAGGCTGTCAAAAGTGTCACTTATATTAAGATAAATTGTATATTACACTTTCGAATTTTTTTTTATAAAATATTTAAGTATATTTGTTGTATGCTATCGACTTATTTATATTATATTGTTTCTTGGTTCAACCAAATACGTAAATTTCTAATATAGCTGACATAGTATAACTTTTATTTCGATCTTATTGGAATTCATCAGCACAGAAAAGAACAATAGCGGAAATAATTGATAGAAAGCTGCAAATTGGTACAGAAGTACATTAGGGCTTATGTTTGAACATACTGAAAGTCGGGCTCAAGCCGCCATCTTGGAAATAAAGTCCTCTACATTACTTTTTCGCTGATATCTCAGCAATAGTACGTTTTAGCAAGTAAAGTTTCATACAAAAAAGAAAGATAATAAAATTTTCTATTAAAAAGATGTTTTGCACTTTTTTGTATTTTTATTATTTACGCCGGTAATCCACGTTGAACATAGAGCATAATCAATATTTTAGACGTAGGTTCATATTTCAGCACTCGCGGGCTTGAAACGTGAATAAGTTTCAAAAATTGACCTAACCGACATTGTTAGAGCCTTATGACGAATGAAAGGAAAGAAAGGGCCGAGTTATCAAGAAGATACTTACCATATTATTTATTATTATTAAAAACGGGTCGTGGTTCTGACACCCACTGCACTCAAGCTTAACCTTATTGTGCCCCCTGTTCCACGTGTTACTCCAAAAACTGCGCCTCCTCGACAAAGCCAAGTAAGCAGTTGTGGGGTGCTTTAGCTATCTCCTCTGCTTCCGGATATGGAAAACCAAGGTGGTGTAGCCTGCTCCCGGTTAAAGCTGGGCATTCACATAAGATGTGGTGAGGGGTTTCATCCTCGTCACCACACATACTTTAAATAGGATCTTCAGTCAACCCCATCATTTTGAAGTGTCTCTTAAGACAGCAGTGTCCTGTAAAATGTCCTACTATCTTTCTCAACTGTTTTCTATACTCAGTTGGATAATATTTTTGCTCTTTGACTCCCTGTGGTCCAGGAAGACCCTCCCAGTGAGCAATCCCCTCCCTCGCGGTCATGTATGCAATCCCGCAGGTGGGCTCAGGACCTATCATAGTTGTGTTGGCAACCAATATGGCCAGGCGATCTGCCTCTTCATTTTCTTGGTGTCCCGGAATCCACATGACCGAAACGCTGTTGCAGACCGCCAGTTTCACCAGTGCATCAAGGCATTGTGTAACGGCCATGGAGTGTATTTCTGTTCCTTCCAAAGCCTTTAGAGCTGCTTGGCTATCTGTCATGATGCAGATTCGTCTACTATTGTAGTTCCTCCGCACCATTTCAGATGCACAGGCACAGACAGCCCAGGTTAATGCTAAAAGCATAAATCCGTCTGTGTACCAGATGGTATCATATCGGTTGCTCAGCTCTTGTATGGCTTTTTCCTTGCCCCTATCAGGTATTATTACCCTGAATGGTTTTTTTGAAATCCCTTACTGTACTAGTTCTATCCGATTGCATGCTAAGCATGTTGTTACTCTTGATTGAGTTGAAGGTCATGGTATGGTACCCCTTTATAGGGGTTATATATATAGGTTATAGCCGTTGATTGTTAGCTTGAAGGCCGCTAGTAGGGCCTCTGCCTCCACCACTATGTGTAGCCTCAGTAGGACCTTATTGCCCCCGTGATTCCTAGGCATACAAGTCTTTGCAGCTTGCTTTCCCTTTTCTTGGTTGCGTGCCACCAGATCAGAGCCGAGTATGTCACTATGGAAACCACCACTCTGGTGTATAGCCATAGTACCATCTTCGGTTTCAGTCGCCAAGTTTTGCAAATCATGCATCTACCCGTGTCGCCTTGATTGTTGCATTGCATATTTGAGAGGTGAAGGTCAGTCTGTTTGTAGCGTAACTTGCTCAAAATTAAACTACCCCTGCCACTTGCCTAACCGTAGATGGACTGTACGCGTTAGCTAGCTGTGTTATTCAAAACGCAGTTCTCGAGAGCGTGGGTGTTTCGAAAAACATCGTGGGTTCGTAACAAAAAGTTCTTCAGTACTCAGATCTAAACTCAGCTAAATGAAAACTACGATGGAAAAGTGGACGCCAGCTAATACAAATAAAACTAAAAAGAAACCAAGAGTCGATTTATTGTATTAACACAAATACAAAATAAAGATGTCGACAAGTTTAATTAATTCACTAATCAAAACAAAACATAAAACATACACATAAGGATCAAGTAAAGCTAATACGTAATTGAAGATTACGAACTAGAAAAATAAAATAAAAATTCAAAAGTGAAGAACTGACATCCACCTGAGGGGTAGATTCAGTCAAGTAAAAAAATACAGTTGAGTATCCCTGAAGAGGATAACCCAACAAAAGAAGTTATGCTCAGCAAAGATTAATTGCACACCGGATGTCATTATCTCGGGATTATTGACTTACAAAATAAAACCTGGCATACAGTATCATTTAAAACAAGTATATGCATCTCTATGAGACTTACCCTGAATGCAGTACTACCAACTTCACGACTCGGCAATTGTCTTTCCTTCGTCAGGACCTTTCGAATTCAATAACATTACTTCATCATTCTATTGGTCTACCATCCAGGAATGAAAGTCTACAAAATAGAGAACACAAAATACTCATTAAAAAAATCAACAGCCTGCCAGTTCCAATACTCATCAACCGAGTTAGAGTGTGACTACAAACTCAATTAATCTCTACTGAAACATCTTCATAAAATCAAATCATCCGCTTGAAGTCGAGGTGTACCATCCCAAATATAAAAAAACGTAAATCCACGTCCGGGATTGAAAAGTGGTGAAACATCAAAAAGACTAATCCTCAAAGTCTGGCTTTCCAACAGAAGATAAATTTCGATCCATTAGGTATCACAACTTCACAAGGAAAATAACCATTCTTCGGAAATAATATTGTTTCAAACCCCAAATCTTCAAAACAGATGACAGATATAAAAAACAGCGTCATCGGAAAACCATCAACCAATACTGGAACCATATGTGGACAAGAAAAGATTTCCAACATTGATATCCATATTCATTTCACGATTTCAAATTAAAAGATGATAAGAACCAATAAGGAATAACTACAAAAACGTTCAACCCATAACCTGGGTGCTAAAAATAATTTGTTAAACAAATTAAATAGAAGGAAAATAACATAATTACCCGCTAAACGGCAAAACTAAATAAAATAAACCATTAGAAACTAAAAATGGACGAACACCAGATTATAAGTCGATCTCTTTCGAAATTCAACGCATAATGGCGCCTATCAAAAATGAACGAAAAATTATCGCAACCAATAGCGATCCAGTGGCGTCGCATGAAAGTAAATGTAACGGACAAAACGTCTTTTGGCACGTTACATGTTGTCCAGAATTAGACCCAGATACTTGACCTCATGGCCCCTCATGTTTCAAGTCAAATTCAGATGGAAAAAAGAGAGGTCTGTTGAAAGAGATTACATATCGATGACAATAATGTACTCGACATCGAGGTGGATATTATGTTTTTTATTTATTTACATTTTTTAGTTAAAAAAATCAAGCAGTGACATACGATGAACGACATCGTTCGACATCGAACGACTTATTCACGTTTCAAGCCCGCGAGTGCTGAAAACATGAACCTACGTCTAAAATATTGATTATGCTGTATGTTCAACGTGGATTACCGGCGTAAATAATGAAGATACAAAAAAAATGCATGTTATCTTTTTAATACAAAATTTTATTATCTTTCTTTTTTATATGAAACTTTACTTGCTAAAATGCACGGTTATCGAGATATCAGCAAAAAGGTAAATTGGAGGACCTATTTTCCAAGATGGCGGCTCGAGCGCAAGGAGTTTCAGTCCCGACTTTTAGTTTGTTCAAACATAAACCCTAATGTATTCTATCAATTATTCCCGCTATTTTATCTAATTTGACTGGACTAAATATACAATTGTAGGTGGAACGTTTAATGCAATTAAACAAAGTACAAAAAGTGAATAATTGCTAGTAGAGCATTATGAATATACAATAAATTTGATGTCGCTATAATTAATTAAAAGTGATTTATGAAGCTATGCGAGGTGTAAAAATTGACAACAAAAAATAACTTTATTAAAAGTTTTTTATTAGTTAGATACAACATTTGCATTAACGAGAAAGCTAAATTTGCATAAAAAATTGTAATTGGATTCATTTGAGACATGGGCTAAAAATGGCATCGCATTATTTATAATGAATATTTTTAAAAAAGTAATTTATATTCAGAATTACCAAAATTAATTTAAAAACTTGCTTATTTATTAGTAATAACCAATCAAGATTTAGAGAAACCATATTTTCGGAAAATGCGAATTTATGGTTTTTTTAAAAACTATTTCCACGTATCGAGTGCCCATCGTAGCTAACGTAAGATAAAAAATTTCTAAACAATTAGAGAAACGATAAATTTTGCTTACTTAAAGTTTAGAAATTTACTTCTGAAGAAAAGCTCACCTACCGCAATTTTATTCACTTAACTCTTAATTCAAATAATCATTAATCAATTTGGCAAGTTTTTCAAATACATCTTTAAGTCATCCGTCTCTGCCAAAGTCAAAAGCAGTTTTACGTTTTCGCAACATTAAAAAAATGTAAAGTTCTTTATTTATCTTAATTTGCAATAAAATAATTGTCGGGGAGTTTTTAAAAATTCTATTGCAATTTCTTGAAGTAACTTTGAGTTTGTTTATTTTTAATTAAAATTTAATTGGTATTTAGATTAAATCTATTTTATAATTAATTTATCCTTTTTATTCTATAATTTCACGAGCATGCAATGCCCGAGCTACGTTAAGCACGTTTTGCAAACTTTTTGAGTTCCCTGTCATATTTTATTAGATAAATTGTATTTAGTTGTTCTTATCAAAACTTAATTAACTATTGAAACAATACCAGCAACTAACAATAAATTTTGTTGTGTGTTGTATAAACACACGATATGGCTATTGATTAAGCCGTAATATTTGCACGTAAATTGATATTACGTACATTTAATTAATTATTATTCAAACTAGCAGAGGAGATTTTGCAAAAGTGAATTAATTTTTTAAGCATCCATAAGCCTTCATTTTTATATTATTAAGTTACCCACTTTGCTATGATCGCATCTTAATTAGATTTATAATGTCGATTAAGGTATCTCTTATATTGTTAAATCGATTGGTATTATTCAATGTCGCTAAATATATCAATTCATTATCATTAATCTGTTCAAAAACAAATTACATGGAACCGTTCCAATAATAACCAGAATTATCCATTAATTAACTCAGCCATCGCTAAATAAGCCATCCAATCGAATTTTAACTTGTGCTTTATCATACTAATTTTTATCTAATGGCGTGACTTCAGAAGACAATATGAAATTTCCATCATTAAACAGAAAAGTAAACCAAAACGGATTTATATTAACATGAAATTTTATTTTATTAATATGTCGATATTCAACATAAAAATCAAGATGGTCTTACTAATTAGGGAGAACACCACATTTCACCATGCGGTATTGTTCTCTCTACAATTTTATTTGTACCTTTAGGCTTTCTTTGCCTGACCATCTCGTTTCTAACTCTCATCATTAGCCAAACAAATGACAATTAAATGCTTTTATAGTAAACTAGCTGGAATCACAATTGTTTTGTATCTTCATTAATGCAACGGGCCCTAAATACCGTCGAGAAAAGGTGCATAAAAGAAGGATTGTCGGTAAACCAGGATAAGACCGCTGTGGTAGCTTGTGAAACTACTACTAGTAGGGGAGGTCAAATATCTGGGTTTAACTCTAGATAGTAAAATGAGCTTCACACAACACGTTAAAAACACTACGATCAAAGCAACTAGGGCAATGTGGGCCTGTAGGAGAATGATCGGAAAATCATGGGGACTAAAACCGAAAATGGTTCTGTGATACCCACTGTAACATATGCATCCCTTATCTGGTGGCTTCAAGTCAAGAAAAGGGGTAGTATTACTATGCTAAACAAGTTGCAAAGACTTGCCTGTCTAGGGATTAGACAGTGGTGGTGGAAACGGAGGCTCTACTGGCAGCATACAGGCTAACCATTAAAGATCGTGGAGGACTCAACTCAACTCTATTAAGAGCAACGACATGCTATGCATGCAATCTGACAGAACCAGCACTGTAGGAAACTTCCAAAAACCTTTCAAGGTTTTCATACCTGATAAGGGAGTGAAAGGCACCAAGCAAGAGCTGGGGGCTCGATATGATACCATCTGGTACACAGATGGATCCAAAACGGAAATTAGTACTGAAATTAGCATTAACCTGGGCTGCCACACTACTGTGTTTCAGGCAGAAATAACTGCAGTAACAGCCTATGCAGAAAATGACCGACAGCCAGGCAGCTATAAAGCCCTTGAGAGAGTGGAAACACAATCAAGGGTTGTGAGTCATTGCCTCGATGTGCTAGTAGCATTTGCACAACAGAACAGCTTAACACTGAGGAGGGTGTCGGGACACTCAGGAATAAAAGGCAACGTAGAAGCAGATGCCCTTGCCAAGGCTGCAGCAAAACGACATATAGTATGACCAGAACCAACTTGGGGGATAGCATATCTGACTGCAAAAGAGACTATAAAGGAACAACTAAGGAAACAACACCTTGAGTACTGGAGAGGCCTTCCGGGATTGAGGCAATTGCGGATATTCATTGGGGGGCCCTCCAGTAGCAAAAAAAACTTGAAATCCTCAAGCTGAGTAGACCACAGCTGAGGTAGACAGTAGGCCTACTTACAGGACACTGCTGTCTGAACAAGCATCTCAATATAATTGGGGTTGTAGAAGACCCCACATGTGAGGAGGAAGAAACTCCACTCCACTTGCTGTGTGTGGGTCCAGCTCTAGTCTCGCTGAGGCTACGACACCTCAGTTGGTCATATCCGACATATAACTCAAGCACCTATCAACTGTATACTCAACTTTATTGAGGAAACAAAGCTGATGGAGTAAAACCTGGAATGCGGGGTACAATAAGCTTCGAGCTTCAGTGCAACCCGTTCAGCAATAATAAACTAGCTGGAATCCCGGACGGGTAGCTAGACGGTGGATCTGTTTTTAGCGGTATAATATTTAATTATTTAATTTTTTTTGCCGCTACTGGATGATTCCCGTTTTTCTATATTTTCAAAGTAACGCAAAAAGTTGCTGCTAAACTTGATGTGCCGTGGGGGCAATTAAAATTGTTTTTTTATATTATAAAAATAAATAAGTTTCTCAAATTCAAATTTTCTTTAGCCGAATGTTTTAATTTCCCTCACTTTTGCTCAAAAACAAAAAATTTCCCAGCTTTTTCCGACGATATTTGTATAATTATTCTGTCTTCTGCAGGTATTCTACAAGAGTGGGAATTTTATTATATGTACTGGAGGGTGCTCACCCCCAGAGTTAACAGTTAACTTTCAAAGTAACGTAAAAGTTGGTACTAAATAAATAAATGTTTTTCGAAGTTTTAATATTCTGTAGCCAAAGGTTTAAATTCCCTTCATTTTTGCTTAAAAATTTAAATTTTCCTGATTTTCTTGGCAAAATTTTTAAAATTATAAATCCCCTATCTTCTCCGAGAATTCTAAATAAGTGGAAATCCTGTGATATGTACTGGAGAATGTTCCACACTCCACAGACTCCCCGGTTTATTAAATTAAAACTTTTTTTAGTTAGTTTAAATTTTTTCTAGCCGAAGGTTAAATTTTCCCCATTTTTATTTAAAAATTCAAATTTCCCGGTTAGTCCTAATCTTAGTTAGTTTAATATATTTTTTGGTTGGTAAAATTGTAAACCGGGGGGTCTGGGGGGTGTGGAACACCCTCCAGTACATATCACAGGATTTCCACTCTTAGAATACTTGGAGAAACAGGGAAATTAAAATTTTTAAGCAAAAGTGCAGAAAATTTTGCGTTACTTTGAAAGTTACTGTCAAAAGTATAGTCAAAAATGTAAACTGGAGGGTCTGGGAGTGAACACCCTCCAGTACATATGATAAAATTCCCACGTTTTTAAAAAATCTGCAGAACACAGAAGAATTATACAAATTTCGTCAGGAAAAGCTATGAAATTTTTTGTTTTTGAGCAAAAGTGAGGGAAATTGAAACGGTCGGCTAAGGAAAATTAGAATTTGAGAAACTTATTTATTTTTATATTACCTATGAAAAAATTTTTAATTGTCTTTTAAACTTTTTGCGTTAATTTGAAAATATAGAAAAACGGGGAATCCCCCAGTAGCGGGAAACGAAATTAAATGTTTAAATATTATACCGCTTAAATAATTTAATTTAATATTCATATTATTTAATATTCATAATTGTATTGAAATTGAAAATTGAAAAAAGGTGATGGAACGCCGTTCCAATGCGTTCTATGACAAAAAGAGCACTGCCTATATGTAAAATAGTTCCTCCATCGGGATGGAAGACGGAAGCGTGCCGGTTATGTTAGCAACATTTCCTCTTTGAATATCTAAAGAAATTCTTCGAATAAGGTAGTTTTTAGATCGAGAATGTAGTATCCCCAACCAGACATTTTCCTTTTGCTCATGGAATCAGGGTAACACCATCAGGGCCCGTCATTCCTCACCAGTCCTGTAGGCTCAAGTGTAGAAGGAACATTAATGGAAGATAAAGCTCTTTGCAAAATGTTGTTCAGTTCGCCGTGATGTCTAGTCCATGTCTTCCATCTTCAACAACAGTTTCTACGCATTTGCATTGGTGTGGTTGGCAAATGGAGCTCCGTAGTGGTAAAGCTATACAAATATAGTAATTAAAAAAATATGCTTTCAAAGTTTTGATTTTTTCTATCCGAAGGTTAAATTTCCTTCATTTTTGTTTAAAAATTCAAATTTCCCGGTTTGGATTAATATTGGTCAAATATTTTTAGTCCTAATATTAGTTTAATAGATTTTTTGGTTGGTACACTGAAAGAATGGTTTATCATATTGATGAAAAATTCATCATTTTTACACCGATGAAAAAAATTCATCATATTGATTAAAAATTCATAGTATTTATGAACAAAATCAATGTATTTATGAATTTCTTTATTTTATGAAAAATTCATCATTTTTACACCGATGAAAAAAATTCATCATATTGATTAAAAATTCATAGTATTTATGAACAAAATCAATGTATTTATGAATTTCTTCATCAATATGATGAATTTTGTTCTTGGGTGTAAAAATGATGAATTTTTCATCAATATGATGAAAAATGATTAACCATTTTTTTCAGTGTAAAAATAATCGACCAACCAGAGTCTTTTTTTCCATCAAAAAATGACACGTTGCAGCAGGAGCAGCAGAAGCATGCTGGAATTTTATGTATTAGGATTTAAAATAATATATCGTACACCAACCAAAAATTCAGAACTGAAAAAGACTAGAAGCTCTAATTTTCATGTTATATTAATTTTGTTTTTTGTTTTTTGATAAGGAATCATAAAATAGAAAATTTCAACATCTAGAACGCAAACAAAATTTATTCATAAATTATTGTGAATATCTTAACACACTTCTGGCTTTAGCGACATCGATATTACAATATAATTTATTATAAAATATAATAAATCTCTCCGGGGATTACTGAAGAGTCTACAGTTACGACTGTGGTAAAATTAATTGTAATATTCAGTAAATTGCAATCTTTTTGGACATTAAGCAGTCTAATGTTGCGATTATGAATTAAAAGTTAAACAAAGTCTGGACATTCAACGTCAACAATACAAATGTATATTTAAATATCTTTTACAATTAAAATGTTCTGGATGTTCAGATTATGATTTGATGCTTTTCTTTGATATTAAGTTGTACTTAGGCAATTACATTTTAATGGTATATTATGCAACCTGAGTTAAATAAGCAGTTTAAATTAGAGTCATAAGTTCCTTTCAACAAGTTTCTAATTTTCTAAATCGACTTTCCCAAAGAAACTTAATACAACTTGCATTATTGGAGCTTACTATACCTATCTTATACATTAAGCGTAAGTATATTACATCGTAAAAGAAAAACTACTTATAGTAACAAAACAGCATTGATCGTAACAGTTTTTGTAAAATTCCTAGTGGAAAACAAGATATCTTTTAAGACACAAAAATTCAGGGGAGATGCGGTACAATTCCAATACTAAACTTTACGGTACATATTTGTAATAACCTTAACCCATCCATAGTCACGTAATCCTTTTGATACCTCTTCATCATTATTAGAATTATAATTTATTACTACTACAGTAATATTCATTAATTCCTGTTATAATACATATAACAAGAGATTATTAACTAAAAAAATTATTATTTTAAAATAATTCTTTTTAAACTTTAATATAATTTATTTAAACTTATGCTTTAATTGCGTGCAGGAATCTTATTCATTTTAAAGCCAAATAAAATCTGTCCCTTTGTTCTGTCCGCATCTTATGCCAAGTTCGTGTTTAAGTGACTTTTCCTCTTCCGGGTACTGTTCCGATTACTCTCCACAACACCAAATTACAAAAATAATGACGATGCTAAAGAAAAAAATAAATAAAAAATCCAAATGGAAATTTCGGTACTTTATCTACCCTTGCGGGTAAAATGCTACTTTATCTACTCGTGCGGTTAAAGTGTCACTTGTTCTATAATCGCACTTATCAGCTGAAGAAATATTTTTAATAAATAAATATTAAATGAGAAAAATTTTTAAAGTTAATTTAATTTATAAAATCTATTCAAAAAACTTTCGTACATATCTCGTACATTAATAATATGTAAGCGCACTTGTAGAGCTTCTAGAAATTTTTCATAACACGCGAGATTTTCATTCCGATCATGAATATATAATTGTATTATTTTTACTTTTTACGGTTGAAATAAAAATTATTTTTATTTACCGGTTGTGAATTCAGAATCCAGGCGGGTTTTCATTTAAGTCTGAATAAAATTTAATAATTGTAAAATAAAAAATTAGCCGAACTTAGCTCTAGTATGATGCTTTAATGTTTCCCTTATGATCTCGAAGACCGTATGCCATGAACATCAAACGACTCCGAATTACTTAAATACAGTAATCTCTTTCTCTAAAATGTTATAGTGCTGGTGGCGAATCTTGCAAAACGGTCAAATCTTTGTTTGAGATATATTCTTTGAAATGCATGCAAACGCGCTTGTCAGTCTCGAAATCCTTTTAAACAAAGTTTAACTCTCTAGTAAACATTTTCATTAAATTATTTTTCCTACATGATCGAAAAAGAAGGGTTCAGCCAAAAATTCTTCTCTAAGAGAAGGGGGCCCATACCATATCCAAAGTTAGTCCCAAAAGTTAGTCAGAAATAATTATTTCCTGATGTTACAATCCTTCGGAAATTATAGTTTTTGCCAGTGAATTTTTGAGTTTATATTATGTAAAGTAGCCATAATAAGCATATTTTTATATTTACAATAAATTTTTGCAATTTGACTTTATAAAATCTTCGTAAGCTCCAACTAATAAAAAATTATTGCAGCTTTGCGAAGATTGCAAGCTCTAAAATTGCAAATCGTTATTTCGAAATTTGTTAAAATTCTATTTAAGTTTTAATATACAATTTTGAAAATGTTGGAGATATTCGTCGTAATAATGTTCAGATTAAAAGATAATTTTGATTAATAACTGTCCAGACAGTTATCGCATTACATTCCTTCTTCAAGTGGCCATTTAACCTACTTAATAAACATTAAATATTTTCACTATTACGCGTATAATGCAGCAATAAAACAAGCGTGAAAATTCCTCTAAAAATGTCCTTTACAATATTTTCTTTATAACTTGATCCGGTCGCTTCTTACATCAAACGAAATTTGCTTTTGTTGGAGTAAAGCGATTATTAAGATTTTGTTGTTGGGTTACTTTTGCTAAGGCTATGTCAGCAAATTTTGTAAAATAATTTTGTAAATGCATTAAATTGAACATTTTTCTATAATGATGTAAATCAAGCGGACCCTGCTTCGTTAGGTACAGCAGTGACTTACATCAAATCGCCTAATATCGAACACCATAATATCTTTTTTGGTATTTGTCGGTGAGTGAAAATTCTTAAAATTTAAAATATCCGGAAATCACTTGAACGTAGAGCCGACATACAAAATTTATACGTTAGGACTTGGTTCACAACAAAACAACATCTGAAGGTTTGAATACTTAAAACATCTACCGCTTTTACAACTTTGTAGTTGTTTTGTTTTGTAATGTTTTATGATTCCATCGGACTAGATCCAAAATTGCTTGTGTACTTTTCTTTGGATCAGTAAGTTTTTCACAGGAGTAAATTTGTTATCCTGACAACAATTATGTATTTAGTTGTGATGATAATATTATAAATCAAATCGAAAGCATCAAACGTGTGTTGTTCCAAAAGTAGTTTAGTAGAGAGAAAATTAGAAAAAAACACTTTCACGTGAAATTAGGTAAAAGTGAAAAACTGCCCAAGTTGCAAGAAGTTATTTATCTGTGTTAAAGTTAATTGCAGGAACTTGAAAACTAAACTTACAAACTGTGTCATTAAGTTGTAAAAATGTGTTTTGATTTATTGAAAGGCTGAAGTTTGGGTACAGAACGTATAAATCAACATTAGAATATTTTTGCAGTAAAAAATAAAAAAACACTAATAGCGAAAAGAAGGGTAGGTATCTGAAATAAGGTATCACCCTCGCCGTAGCGCAGAGTTATATATTGACGTAACTCCCCTGAGCTTAACAAATGTAATACAAATACAGATGACAGAGTGGCTTATCACCCTTATCATCAATTATTTCAACTGCTAAGTAAAAAGAAAATGTATTCTGCTCTTTTTGAAGTGCAGGTCCCTTTTTGCCGGATGACTAATTTAAGTTTGGAAATTAAGCTAATATTGGAGTTTATTTTACAATTTCAAACAATCCTGTTTACATTTTCTAAATGTATGCAAGTGCGGTTTAATAATTAAATTGCTTGGATATGAAAAATGATAGTTATTATACTAATCCACCGCGTAACTTGCTCGGAGCAAGTTTATTTAATTTTATTTTAATTTGCCCGTTTCGTTCTGGTAATTAATTCAAATAATTGACCATTTGAGTGGACACCTCTGTTTTAAATAAAATTTATGCTAGCTTAATTGCAATCAAAACCAGCTTAATAGCTCAATGACTGTTGTATCGATTTCGCTGCAATTTTAACTAATCGCTTCTCCAAATGTAAATATTTCCGATTTATTCTGGTACAATTTTAAAGTTTATTTTCACTCTTAAACTAATCCTTTTCGTAATTGACAGATAAGCTCAAAAGTATGCTAATCCAATTATTGCTTAATCCCTTCAGTTGGTGCAATCAGAACATCCAAAATATATTTGTGCACGATTTTCTCTCAAATATATAGACCATCGAGCATTTTGGTAAGTATTAAAGAATAAAAATGTTTAATTGCACATATTAAACGAAAGCTGATGAAAAATAATTTGGAAAACTGTAAACTGTTCGCGCTATCATGCATCATGCACAGTAACATGTGGTTACGAGCAGTCGAGTGCACACTTCGCTATTTCATGTAGGTCATATTCCATAAATAACAATATTTTTAATTAAATTTTCAAAATCATTTTGTTATGTAAATATCCAAAGTTTATTCCCCATTATAAAGAAGTAGCTAATTTGCTTCATATAAATTAATGTAAGTAATTTACATAAAATATTATTCGTCCTTATATACCCAAGAAATTTTGCAGTCGGTTTGGAAAATTTTCAAATTTATGATTTATTATTGTTTTAATAAAATTTGCAACTTATGTTTATTTATATCATTTTTTAACTCTTCGAATAATTTTGTGCTCAAAGAAATCCGAAACTCTCAAATTTTCTTTGAACGAAAATGCAGCCTGCATAAAACTGTTTTTCGGCGAGATGGTCAAGCCGAGGGAAAAGCTTTGCTCAATCTAATCATGTAGGGGAACAACTGAAACGGAGTTACTATGCTACCAGACGTTTGCAGAATCAAAGAGTTATAAATTAAAATACTAGCTTATGTTATTGGTTTTAAAGGACTAACCGACACATACCGTCCATCTACGGTAATCAACTTTTTTTAATTAAATTACTTAATACAATTTTGATTGCAAAGTTTAAAAATCTGTTACCAAACACTCCCTAATTTAAAATGTTTTCCCATATTTTTACGATTTTTTATCTGGTTACAGGAAATTCCTTTTGTTTTTTCAGTCGGTGGGAGCAGTCGGTTTTTCCCATAATTTGTAAAATTTATTTTTTTTATCTCATCGTAAGAGCAATTTAAAGACATTCCCACCTTGGAGCTTACATTTGCATTAAATAATGTAAAAGGGACGTTAGATATCTTGTGACATTTAAGAAACCGTCCCTCTGATTAGACGTACCGGAATATTTGATGTAATCACTCAGAGGAAAGTTTTCGCTTTTATTAAAGATAAAGTAATAAGATTTGAAATAGCAATGTAAAATAATTTATTCGTTTAATGTGGTAAATATGGATGCGCCGGGACTCGTATTTACGTATTTTTTGCTCATTACCGTCTACCGTAAATTTGCGATGAAAATTCTTTGTGCAAAAGGAAGAAATAGTATAAAATGGAACACTGGCAATGTTTTTTTTTTTAAAATAAGTATAAATGTTCGTTGTTGTAATTACTTTAGTATTAACTTATTGCAAAAATTGAATTTTAGCAAACGCTTTATCCGCTATAAATTGATATTACTGTTGTCTACATAACAATGCAAGGACGATAATTTAAAAATTTAAATGAAAATTTTGCAGTGCTTTCGAAGGAGCGCAAATAAATTAATAATAGATAGCTTTTTATTTTCTACGTAAATTCAAATTATTTGTCAAATTTAATTTGAATAATATTAAAGTTTAAAGGAAAAGCTTTACTGCAATCGAGAACAAACTTTTGGATTTTGTTCTAACTCTATTAGTTTAGAACTTTCTAGGTAAAGCCAATGTGATATATATTTTCTTCGTAGTCTATCCAAATTTGCATGTGCTTTTTCGTGAAAATTGTGTTAAACCGAGTCTTCCAGTGACAAAAGAAAACCGCAAGTTTGTCTCTAACCATGTAATCTATCAAAAGACTAAAACTTAAAATTGAAAATGAAGTTTAACATTGTCTTTAGTTGAACGGATGTTCCCTGGTTGGCATAGCAAAGTCTGGCTGGCTACGTAGTATTAGTCGAATTCGAAACGCACATCCTTGCGGGAATAGCGAAGGAGGAATACGTTAGTTCGAGCACAACATAATCTTATATTGATGCAAATTTTAAAAATAAAGTGCGGAGAGCTCTTAGAAAAAGTAAAAAATTAATTTCTGCCCCGAGAAAACTCATGCAATGCGAAAACTCATTAACTTATTTGAAACAATTTTAAAATAATTTGTATCTCAAAACAAATATTTAATGATCGAGCTTCCAATTTAATTAAAGAATTTGATATTTTGAAAGTTGTAACTTTATATTTCTTTTAGCTTGGCTTTAATTATACCTACAATTTCAACTGACGGAATTTCTCTCTACAACTCCTTGGTTACCTACCCGATTTCCACAATATTCATGCTGCGCTTTGTTAAGTGCTATTACGAAATCTTTGAAAATGCAAATTCAATTATTCTGAATAACAAATTACACGTGATGGTTTTACAAAACATACTTTTTTCGAAACCGAATCGAAAATCTTTTGTGGATTAGAATTATTAATAATCGAATAAATGAGGTTTACTCGTTAGGATTAGGGAAAAAGGAAGTAACAAACTCGGTAATGGAAGTTTTAGTTTTCCAGAATGGGGTTTTACGGATTACAGCGTAACTTCGATATCATCAGAGTCTGTGAACATGGAGATTCATATATAAATTTGTTTAATTAGGAAATGCTAACAATTTTGCGCTTAAGTTATTTTCTAGTATCTTTAAAGAAGTCGGCCGTAAGAATTAAGTCGCCACGAACTTGATGTAAAGAGTTATGTTTAAAATTAAATTATTTCTTTTGTAGGAAATTAAATAAAATTGAATTTTAAGTCAGCTAAAGTTTTTTAATTTATTGTTTTGTAAATTATTAAGCGTACTTTGTTTGGTGCATAACGAAAATTATTTTACAATAAATCTACAGAAATAACTTAACTAAAATGTTAAAATATATTAATTTAAACTGTAGTTGAATTGCATGCAAATTTTAATCAAAAGATATTTAGCGACGTTTCAGAAATATGAAAATTGAAATTGAAACAAAGGAAACAATTTATATAAAATAAAATAACTTCCAGCTTTCACTTAGCCATTTATTTTAATAATAAAAAAAGTAATATCTGACTTTTAAAGAGGTAAAAAACTATAAATGTATGTAAAGAAATGGTGTAGGTTTCATTTAAAAAAAAATAGCTTTTTAAGCTTTCATGTAGAAGCAAAGCAATGAAAATAATTTTAAATAAGAATCTATTTAAAAAATAGTAGGAAACTGAATATTTTATTAGAGTAAGTTTACGTAAGTCAGACAAACAAAAATGGTTTTTATGGTATAAGGAATTGCTGTTTATGGGTGTAACAACATGTGCAGCGGAGCCGTTCCGTTCGACGCGCACGTTTAGACGCGCACGTTTAGACGCGGCGCGTTTTGACGCACGTTTCGACGCCGGCCGGTGCGATTCGACATTTTCGAAACTTGAAAAAGTGCGAATATCTTCGCGCATATATGCATCGGTTATGCTGGTTAGTGTTAGTTTTTTTTTTCTTTAGCGAAATTGTTTGTAAAAAATATTATGCGCGCGAAGATATGCATCGTTTATGTAGATCAGTGTTAGTTTATGATTTTTCTTCCAAACTTCGTTGTCGCCCAAAAATTCAGATTCTATCTGACACTGGTCCACTGTCGTAAAGTGAAAATATTTCTTTAACTTTGTTTGCAGTATAGCTTTGTATTCTTTAGGAATAATTAAATTTTCCAATGTTATCGGTGAAGGAGGCGCTTTTCTAAGCGCCTCTTTCTCGTTCTCTTTCTTCTTATTATTTATTTCAACGTATAACGTATAGGTAGAACTGCCTGAGCACCTTGCGAAAACATTGCTAACACATTCGTTAATGTTTTCGTTAGCTCTATTTTTGATATTTGTTTTTATAACTTCTGCTTCTATTTCAGCCGTTGAACTATCATGGCAATGATTGCCTATTTCTTTTATAATAATTTAGCCATCCATGCTCGTTTTGGCGCATCTCCAAAACACTTTTGAACCACCTGCCCCTTTTTTTATTATATACATACGAATAAAATATATTTATTTCTTTTGCTTAAAACTTCTATTTTAAATTTATTCTATAGAATACAATTATTGTTTGAAGTTTAATCAGTATTACTCTGTAGTAACAATAAAACATAAACTGTCGTCAAAACGTTTGGCGTCGAATCGTTCCGCACCGAATCGTTCCGCGCCGAAACGGTCGCGTCGAAACGTGCGCGTCAAAACGAACTAGACCCCATGTGCTGTTGTAAAGTAGCCAGTGGCGGAACTACCGGAGTGCGGTGGGTGCGACGCACGCGGGCTCCCGGTTAAGTAGGCCCCCAGTTGAACTGTGACCTTTTCAATCTTAATCAAAATGCCAAAAAATTGGAGGTGCACGACTAGATGCTTTTTGAAGTTTGGGGAGGTATAAAATACCCCAGATCACCAGGAATTATGTTCAAATGATTGCCATGCTATTAAACTTGTGACCATGAATTTCACTATATTCTGTGGGGTGTTCGACACCCCCCAGACCTCCCGGTGAGAGTTTTCACGACGCACAGATATATGCTGTATAAATATGTACTAAAACGTTTTGTTTCTATACAAACGATGTGTAGATGTATTTGTTCTAAAGAGAATATAAAGTTTTCATATGAAGGTAAATCACACAACGTAAACACACACACCTTTTGGTTTTCAAACCGATGGTCTGGGGGGTATGGAATACCCCCCAGTTTTCAATTTTCTTTGTCAAAATCAAATTTTTGATTTTACTTCTCGATCCCAGGCTTAGATCCTTTTTGCAAGGAAGTAAAAAATTAATTTTTGCTTTAAAACAATTAATATTTAAATAAACTAAATTTAATATTAAAATTTAAAAACAAATTTATTTTAAAATTTAAATTAACTTTTAAATTAAATTGTTTACCTCGACTGAAAATTTAATTTCCTTGACTTGGCACTAAAAATGAGAAATTCTTTGACAAAAGTAGAGAAATCTTAAATTATCCATGACTTTTCCAGATTTTCCAAAGAAGTGGGAATCCTGTAATTGAATCGCTAAGGAAAGTATAGACAAATTTGTCGAAATTGAGTTATACATCATGTCATATATTTTCGACATAGCCCGATCGTTTAGTGCAGGAATAAAAGTTCTACCATAAAGCGTTGGTTAGTTATTCGTCAGCAAAATATGCGTTTTTGCGACGTCGCGTCGCCAACATAATTAACAGCAGATGTTTGTGGTTGACAGAAATACTTATTAAAAAAATTTCGTTGTAAATTTCATTACCTTCATTTTTGTTTATATAAATTTTTCTATTTTGTTGCGCCATTTCAGAGTTACGGTGATTTAAAAAAGACTCTGGAAAATACAAAATTTCATCTGTATCTCAAAAAGGGTGCAATGAATTGGAAAATGTATAGGAACAAAAATGTAGGAAATGAAATTCACAAGAAAAAACTACTTATACACTTTTCTATTTCGTTGCACCGTTTTTGAGATACAGACAAAAGTTTATTTTGTATTTTAGAGAGTTTTTTTTAAAGTTACTGTAACTTTTAAATGGTGCGACAAAATAGAAAAATTTATATAAACAAAAATGAAGGAAATAAAATTATCAACAAAAAATGTTTAATAAGTATTGCTGTAAAAATAATTTTTATATGACAAAACACGCCTTCAAAACCTATCATGTACATTGCTAACACAAAACTGGATGAATAATATTGTTAGCCACTGTATATAACGAAAAACAATGTTTATTTTGCCTTTGAATGAATGTATTTTATGTCCTATAGAATAAAGCTTTCTTTTACTTAAGTTTTTTCAATTGTTTAAATTAAACAGCATTATTAGGTGCAGAAAGGTAAGTACTTCAATATAATAAATATTTTTTTTTTGGTAAGATATTGATACAATTAACTTATTTTTTCACTTTTCCCATATCTAACAGCCATTTCTAAATATGTGTAAAAAAATTGTGCAGCTGAAAAGTATGGTTAAAAATTTAAACAGTTTAAATCAATTATCTCAAAATGTAAAGTTTGTAGTACTTTCCTTTCTGCACTTAGCGATTCAATTGTTCTAAAGATAAATAGATAAATTCTAAAGATTTCCTAAATTTTCCAAGATTTCCTTGAGAAGAAAATAGCATTCTTAAGGTTTACTAAGATTTCAGAGAATTTCCATAAATTTTGCTTGGATTTCTTTAAATTTTTGTATATCACGATTTTCCATTCGGATTTTCAGTTAGTACAAAACTAAAGGAAAATCGAGAAATTGTGTGTACTACCAAACAGCGATACAACCCAGATTGGGTTTTGGCTAACCACTTCATTTTATAAAGGGTTTTCAAAGCAAATTACCTCGGTGGTTTGCCATTCCCCGCCGAGGGAGGACGGTTAGAATAAAGTTCTTGCACTACTTGGACTCGAACCACGATTCTCTGCTTAGTAGCCGACGCACTTAAGCATCAGACCGTAACCGTCCTGAATGAGAATGGAAATCTGAAGAAATTCTGGAAAATTCCAAGACATCTCAAGATACAGATTTTTAGAAAATTTGTAGAAATCTAGAAAATCTCAAGAAATCCGTAAGAATTTCAAAAAAATCTTAGGAAACTCGAGAAAATTTTTTTAAATAGAAAACTCGAGAAAATCTAGAAAGTTTTAAAGCTATAGAAATCTCAGGAAATGGAGAAAGCAAAAAAAAAGATAGTTTATAATATTCTAGATTTCCTCAAACCTTTTAGTTTTGCATATGAAAATTTGTCTATCATTTTTCCACTTTTAGTAAAAAACGAGCGGAAATTTTTAATAAATCTCAGAAAATTTTAGAAAATCCATAAAAATGTCACTAATTTTACAATTAGGAAATGTAGAAAATTAGAGGAAATAGAAAATTCTAGAAAATTTTAGAAAAATATCCAAAAAATCTTGTGAAGTGGGGAATCACAAAAAATTTTATATTTGATAAAATTCTTTAAAAATCACTGGAATTGCATGGAAATCACCGGATTTTCGAGTTCTGTATACAATTTTTTTTGTTTTCAGGCTTCTATACAACGTATAGGAAGAAGCCTTATCATCTGGCTCCGTGTCTGTCTGTCTGTCTGTCTGTCCGCATGATTTAAAAAAAAACTCTTAAGCGTTTTCCTTATATAAAAAAAATTTGCCGTTGGTATCTATCTATTTAGAAGATTAATACATTAAAAATTCTAATAAAATAAATCCCAAATAATTTAATCTATCAAAAAAGTAGATGTACATCCACACAACACTCAATATCTACTGGATATCCAGCTCCAGTCCAGAGAATGTATGTATATCCAGGACTTTATTTGGATATCTATTAGATATACGTTGCACAACATCCAGTGAATATGTAGAACCGACATTTAGTAGACACCTGTTTTATGAACGTCACTATCCATTTGATATCCTCTGGATATCGATTCAATACATCCATTGGATAATCAACTTTGTGACACCTGGATATCCACTAAATATCCATTGCATTTAGCAGTCTAACATAGAAATCCTCTGGATATCAGATGATCTATAAAGACATCTAGTGGATATCCAGAAGATAGGTTTGTGTTGTCTGGATAGAAGCCCAAGACGGGTCCCTCACCTGCTTGTTACTAGGGCTACCAGACGTCCGCTTTTTCCTGGACAAGTCCTCTTTTTGGCGGATGACTTTTTGTCTGGTAATCTGGTATATATTTCCATGTTTCAAGGAAGATGTCCTCTATTTAATCAACCCGCGGCCAGCAGCCCTCCACGTAAAATTCAAGCGTTTTAATTTTTTTGTCATTAAGGCAATCTTCATTGAAAAGTTAGCAAAAGTACTACTAGTTGTTACCGCACATATTATGGGGCTTCTTGAAACTTTAAAAATAAACGTGAAAAGCTAAAAACAAAAAAAAGCTCATTCGTCTGTAACGTTTCGGTTTGCTTTGTGCGTGTCCTCTGTTTGCTGAGAAAAAATCTGGTAACCCTACTTGTTATGCCACTGAAAGTAGCCATTATAAACTTATTAGAGATGTTGAAAATTTTTAAACGGAATCGATAATGAATATATTATAAAATGAATACATTAGAGCTTTCAAGTGAATTGAACTTGTTTAGCTGTTTGTAAAGTAAAACATGTAAGTATACTAAAAGCACATAAAACGTTTTTATCGACGTACCCACATCTATACCTTTTTCCTTGCATATTTTAACGCTAAACAAATGGAATATTTATGCACCGGGTACCTACCATGTAAAAACCGTAAATAGTTTAAGCAATATTTTAGCGAAAAAATTTAAATAATTATGCATTCTAGCAAAGATAAAATTGTAAAACATTTATTTTACTTTCAACTTTTCACTTTATTTACTTCTACGTGTTTATTCAATAATTTTGATTATTGATACAAACAGTGTGCCGAATCTTGTTTGAAAATGTTGAAATTTCTACTTCGAATACATTTGATGTTGTATTTACTTTAAATTTACGCATTCAGTAAACTGTAAAGATTGATAACTCCAAATCAACATTAAAATTCCAAAGTTATTTTTCTTCATTCCAATTAAAAAAAGGAAAAACGCCTTCGCGTTCGAATAAGCAAAACAACAAAAATTTTGTTTTCCACTAGACGAGAACACAGTAAAGCTTAATATTTTAAAACTTTCAGTAATATTTTAAAACTAGCAAGTTATTTCAGAAATAAATTATTAAAATCCTTACTTGTTTCTAGTGCTTTATTTTTATTTAAATAAACATCGCATATAAATTTGTGTTTAGTCTTATATGAAAGCAGCAAAAACGCAAAAAGTATAAATTTCGTCTGAAAATGTTAAAAACACAAAAAAGCCTGTATTTTATGTACAGTCCTTTGAGCCGGAGCTACTCAGTTTTCTTTTAATTTGATGCTATTATGGGAACAAAACAAATATTTTACACTATCAAATATCTCAACGATTTTACTTGCTCACTTAAATATTATATTCCCTCCACAACTATAAACTTCAGTAGTTATTAGGATCATAACAATTTGTAACATTCCGGATGAGGAAATAATTTATAGTGCGGTTTATTTCGGCATTAAAAATTGTTGTATACAGTTTGGTGGTAAATTTTTAAAAATTTAATTCAAAACGTTAGAATGCACTTCACACTTGGCTAAAACGGAAAACCATTTTTATACAATATAACGTGAAACCTCTACTTATGTGCAGATAATGGTAGAATAATCACGAAAGAATGTGATTTACATGGTATGAAAGCGTTATGCCATTGCTCAAGCCGCGTGTACTGCAAGTTCTATAGTTGGTACTCAAAATAAATTGCACTTCTTCGATGTGAAAACAAAATGCATTATTAAATGGAAGCGGCATTTTAAAGCTGCAAAAGGAACATACGTATGGATAATTCGTCACGTTTAACCGAAAATTTGAATATCTCTATGGGAATATTTTCATCTGCCATTGCTGAGCCCACAACTCGAATTCATAACTATAACAAACTACTTATATACTTATAAAACTGAGCAGTTAATAAAAGAAAAGAAAAAAGTGATGATAATTAAGAAGTAGAAGTAGGAAGTGTATTGAAAAGTAGTGAAAATTAAGAAACAAAATAAGAGCGAAAAAAGAAGTGAGAACAATTAAGTTTAAATAAAATAAAATTATAAATGATCACAGTTCCAGTAAAGACTTCTTACTGATATATTATGGCATAAAACTAGGATATTGTGCCGCTTTCTGACTATTCTGTTATAAATTATTTGTTTCTCCTGGATGAACAGCAATTTCTACACAAGCGCCTCAACTGTTGATGGGTGCAAGTTATGACACGTATATTCTACAAATCGTATCCGTCTGTACAATATTTTATTGTTACATTATTTTTATGTTTATTATTTTTCATCAAAATTATGTTGTAAGTCTCAGACTTATTCGTGAAAAATATTATTCATATTCCAACAACAATGGAATGGAGCTTAACAGAAGGAGCTTTTCGCTAAGGAAAATTGAACTTAAAAATTTAATTAAAAGATAAAGAAGGTTAAAGTTATGAAACAAATTGGTTTTTCGTATGAAGATCAACTGGAGTTGATGAGGTGTGCGAGGGAAGAGGTTAAATTGGACGAACGACACAACGCACGCCACAACATAGCAACGGAATTATAATATAATATTAACTTCCGTATTTGTTTTAAAAATGTATGTAATAACTGGATACAAAGATAATGCTGTATGTTAATAACATTAATATGTTGCATTGTATGTGCTGCATGTACGATCAGATATTCGTAAGCGGTATGTGGATCACGTTGCAACTGTTTTATCATTATCATGTAATATATATGTTAGCGTAATAGACTTGGGCTGATAATGCTATGATAAACATGTATGCAATAAAATTATCGATCACGAAACAGTGCGGCTATTTTGCAAAATAATGCATTGACCGTCACCTTGGGGCCGGGGGTTCGATTCGAATTGAAGAAAAAGCGCTTAATTGTGAGCTTAATCGGTTTGTAAAATTGTTTGTTGTCGGCATTGGTATTGTTGGTGTGAACTATCATGGTGAAAGGTAACTTTGCGATTGAAAGTATACTCGTTGTATTTAGCAACTTAAGAGACACGCAACTACGTTGACAGGTCTAATGCATCAGCCAGGGATTGCGTGACTACCACCCGTCTGTTCAAACAACGACAAAATATCCGTCACCCTTATCTTGGCATGACGTACTGACCATGGGGCGGTGACTGCTGATTGCTGCTTACGTCTTTTACTTCCATTGTTTGTAAAAATGACCAATTTGAAGACAAAATCGTAGATTTTCGTTCCAAAATGAAAGGAATGGAAAGGATATTTTAAGAGCTCCTGGGAGCGCTCGCGGAAGCCAGCAGAGAGCGGTCGTTTTTATCAGTTTTTTCGAATCAATTTAATCAAGTAATTGCAATTTTCCATTAATCGATTTCTTTGCAACTAATTTAGTTTTCTTGTAATTGTAATCTAATTCAATCAAATCGAGCATTGTAAACGTGTACAAGCACAAAAGTGAATAAGTGCATGGCTATGCGTGTCCAACAAACGTCACATTGATTTAGTTACCCCGAGTAAACGTAAGGTGAACTATAGACTAAGTGCTCTAACACACGCTTTTGCCTAGCCTATTCTTAGCGACACTCCTTGTTACCTATATATAAAGTTAAAATTAACGTAGATACATTTCGTATATAAATTTAACATATGTTTAAATAATAGCGACATTCGCTGCACAATAATTTCCATTACTTACATATATCACGAGTGTAAATAACTTCTAGAGAACGTCGCTAGAGATTAATACCTCTAATGCCGTAAACACAGCGCAGCGTAACGAAATGGCTGTTACTAATACTCACTAAATTATAGGTGGTGTAAACTCATTAACCAGGCAGCTATTCGTCAATCTCAAGCCCTGTATAACAATATGGGGTTAACTTTAACCTTATTAAATGTAAGATATTTTATTTACTATACGCACATTAATATTCTATAATCTCTAATTCGCCTCATAAGTCAGGGGGGTTGATGACTCTACTACGCCATCAAGGTACCCTGTACGTATTTTCAAAAAATTTATTTGATCAAAGTTGGCGCTTTCTGACCACCAGTATCAAATTCTACCAATTCTTCTGGTTGAAAGTAAGTAATGCTTGTAGCACTTTATATAAAACGAACTTTCTTTTTACGAAGAACTTTAACGTTGATCCCAAGTAGCAACAATGTTGTAGATAGGAGTTCAAGGAAAAGCGCCCATGGCTGTTGGCAAAATTAATTAGTATTTAATATTGATGATGATGAAGTTTTACTGGGTATCAATATTAAAGTTAGTAGTTTCACATCGGCAATCTGGTCAACCACAAAGCTGTAGATGTACATACTATAACTTAATAATTTAAAAATAGTTTTTTTAATTTATTTAGTTCCTGATAACATTTAAACTACACTGCCCTAACTCAACTCATTTTTGAGCTGTCTCGGTCACAATAGTATTCTACTATATTGTACCCCAGTTCCTACATGCATAATGTATTACGCGTATCTTACCTTTCCTCCCTTCGCTTTGCATTTGATATGTCGTTTTAAGAGTACCTACGTATTTCATTTCTGAATTTTTAGTTCGTTTATTTTTTTATTATAGAAAAGCAAAATATAGGAACTTTTTAAATTTAATAAGAAACTGCAAATAAAACATTCACTGCAGTTGAATGGATAAATTTAGTGTACAAGTGACCACTTTCTGTTTCAGTTCCCGAAAAAAAAAAAAAGTTTGTGTTTTTGCAGGATCTGAATTCATTAATAAAAAAATATTTACTTCAGTTCCAATTAGGAAAGTTGTTAAAGTTTTGCTAGCAATATATTTGTCATGTTGATGATAATTTAAGGTAATGTTCAGAAATTGAGATAAAGAGAAAAAAGAATATGAAATATAAGCTCTGCTAAGTCGAAATCAATAAAACGCTACACTCGTCGCTAAGAAAAAATACCTATATAAAATAAATTTAAGATTTTCTCCAGGCTAACGAGTATCTAGCACACCCCAGAGACAAAAAGTACTCCAGAGTAGGGTGGTAAAGTGTGTGATAATGCTTTAATTTCCTAAAAGAGAGAAAAAAATTAGATAAGTTTTTAATGTCACAAACAAATTCTGTCACTAACAGGTTAATAAAAAATTTAAATGTGTGAATAAATAAAAAAAGTTTTTGTGTCGATTGACTGCAGCTTTCTAACGCGGTAAAATATTGTGTGTAAAGAGTGTCACCCATAAAGATTTCGAGTTGATCAATTCGTAGAGATAACCGTATCTACAATGAAGTTTCAACGCTTCTCTCAAAAGCTCACTCGCTTGTTTAATATTTAAGACAACGGTGTAAAGAGTGGAGCTCAAACTAAGAAAGGTTTTTTTTGCTTTTCCGCTTCATTTATTATTAACACTATGTTTGTTTTTTTAATAACTTTTGTTAACAATCGCAAAACGAGCTTTACGAGCTTTTTTTGTGCTCTCCAAATCATTCAAATTTCGAAATAACATTTTGTTATTAAATAATTAGACAGCAATAAATTATTACTTGACAAAAAACTCCTAGTTAACTCCCTAGTTAGTTAAAAAATAACACTTCGAAAGCTGCTTAACTATTCTTAACTTAACTAGTTTCTATTACCCAGTGGCGTAACAAGCAGGTGAGGGACCCGTGTGCGAAGTTGTTTTATAAAAGACAAAAAAATTGTGTACAGGACTCGAAATTCCGACGATTTTCATGCAATTCCAGTGATTTCCAACGAATTCCTTCCGAACAAGAGCGGACATAGAGACGAGTAACTACCGCTCCACTATTTACTTTTATTAAATACTAGCTGGATACCCGGCTTTTCCCGGGGTCTCTTAAGAGCTTAAGTAGCTTAATCCGTTAATTAATTAATTAATTAATCCGTTAGTTAATCCGTTTATGCGCGTCAGCTAATTTTGTAAGATCTCACTTTCCTTTCAACTTTTTTAACATTTTCTTGCACTAAAACATTTTCCAAGTCCTACTGAGTATGTGTTCCAAATTTGGTTAAAATCGGTCGAAGGGTCTAGGAGTGTATAGCGAACATACATACAAACAAGCTCTTTATACTATACTAGCAGGTCAGGCGGCTTGCCGGCCGCCATGACCTCCTAATATTTGAATGACCTGGAAACTCCTTTTTGCACAGAATCATTTTTTATTATAATTAATTTCTTATTTTATTATTATAAAATTACAAAATCACAAAAATTGCCGTAGAGAGCTGGGAATAGTGGCGTTAACCTTAGAACTCTTAGCTGAATAACCAGTTAAAATTTCAATTCAATCGTGCTTTCTGTTGGGCAGATTTTGATGGGACGGACATACATACATTTAAAAAAATATTTGGATGAGTTTTTTTATCCTAGAATTTTCTGTGATTCCACTTCACAAGATTTTTTGGATATTTTTCTAAGATTTTCTAGAATTTTCTATTTCCTCTAATTTTCTACATTTCCTAATTATAAAATTTGTGACATTTGTATGGATTTTTTAAAATTTTCTGGGATTTCTTAAAATTTCCCATGCATTTTTTACTTATAAGTGGAAAAATGATGGAGAAATTGTCAAATGGAAAACTAAAGGGAAGTTTGAGGAAATCTAGAATATTATAGACTATCTTATTTTTGCTTTTTCCATTTTCTGAGATTTCATTGGCTTTAAAATTTAAAATTTTCCAAGTATTTCTTGAAATTTCTATGAATTTTTTGAGATTTTCTAACACATGGGTCATTAAGTCCCGGGACTAATTAGTAAAAACACTTTTTTTTTGCAAAATTCATCATTCAAACTTCAAACTTTATTCATCAACATAGTCACCTTCCATAACAATAGAATCATTCCAACAATTTTCTCAACTTTCGATGCCTTTCTTATAGAAAGATTTGTCTTTGGCCTTAAAACAGGCCTCAGTTGCAGCTATAACCTCATTATCGGAGCTAAATCTCTTACCCTGGAGCATCTTTTTAAGATCTGCAAACAAGTAAGTCAGATGGGGCCAGATCTGGTGAATATGAGGGGTATGGAAGCAATTCGAATCGTAGATTGTTGAATTTCACCATCGTTTTCATCGAGCAAACGTGAGCAAACGCGGCATTTTTAATATTTTTAGAATGCCAGCTATCTCTTGCAACTTTACTTTTCGATTGGACAAGTTGATTTTCAGGAATTTTTAGGTTTTTTGGGAGTAGCCAATTCAATTGGATGACATGGGCACTCCGCTTCTTCGGTGTTCGTTCGACCGCGTTTAGAATTTGCATACCATCGGCAAATGGTTGTTTTCGATGGGGAATTACCCGGCAGCACATTTTTACGCGTATCTTTTGAAAGTTGGTACTACAAAAAGCCAAAGCAACATGGCTCTGGTGGCGCCATCTATGTGTCAGTCCCGGGACTTAGAGACCCATGCGGTATATTTCTACAAGTTTTCTAAGAATCTGTTTCTTGAGATGTCTTGAAAGTTTTCTTTCTTGAGATTTCCATTCACTAGTACACACAATTTTTCCGGCGATTTCCCCTTGGAAATCCGCAAGGAAATTCGTGATATACAAAAGTGTAAAAAATAAAGTAAAATCAAAAATTTGATTTTGACAAAAAACATAAAAACTGGGGGGTTTTAACTTTCATTTGTTTTTTCAACAAATATAATTTCTGGTGCACTGGAGGGTATTCCATACCCCCCAGACCCCCCGGTTTGAAAGCCCAAAAGTGTGTGTATATGTTTTGTGATTTATTTTTGTAATTAAAATTTTTCACTTTCTCAAAACAAATACATTATTTATACGTCATTTATATACAATTCATACCCCCAGTGTTATAAACAAAAAGTCTTAGTGCATATTCATAGGCAGATTTAAGGGGGGGGGGCATGGGAGCACGTACTCCTCCCAGACGCTTAAAAATAAAAAAAAAAATAACAAGGAGACAATCCCATAACTGAGAACACTTTTTGCCCGTCTCAGAAAAACATTTTGGATCCGCCCCTGTACACATCATGTAACAAAAAATTTGCACCGGGGGGCCTAGGGGGTGTGGAACACCCTGAAAACATAGTAATTGAAAGATTTTTTAGAAAGTTAAATTCCTGGAACGGAAAATCCTTTAACTATAATTGCTAGTGCACTTGAGGGGTGCACGTGAAAACTCTCACCGGGGGGTCTGGGGGGTGTGGAACACCCCACAGAATATAGTAAAATTCCTGGTACGGAAGTCAAAAGTTTAATAGCTTGACATCCTATTTTTGAGGTTTTTATTCAGATTGAAAATGTCACAGTACAACTGGGGGCCCTTTTAGCAGGAGGCCCGCGTGCATCGCACCCACCGCACCCCGGTAGTTCCGCCCCTGCTATTACCTATTTGCTTGTTTCTGAAACATCGGTTAAACTTTTAACATTTTAAATGAAACTTACTGTATTTATTTACCTTTTAAGTAAGAAATTTCTGGTTTGTTTAAAAAATTAAACTTCTTGTTTTAAGAATGTTTTAACAAAATTTAGCGAAATCTTAGCTATATCATTAGATCTAAAGAGGCCGCGCTACCTTAGAGGGTTGAAAAAGTAATTTTTTTGCATGTTATTCAAGTTTGAAGTCTTAAAAGAACGAAAATCTACTAATAATAATTTTTTATAATATTTTATACTGAATAATAAATAACTTATAAAAGAAGTTTGAAGCTCAATAAAAATTAAATGTTCAAATATTGTTTTGTATTATTCATTGATAAAAGAAAACTTTTTTCTTTCTTATATTTTCAATTATTTAATATTTTCTTTTAAATTTAAATTGTCAAATTCATTTAATTAAAATTTAATGTGAATATTAATTTTGCAGAATTTTACGGTAAATTAAATACAAAATTTGAATCTCGCTGGCAGCCGGACAGCCACCTCAATCTCATATAATAATGACGTATAATTAATTAATATTAAATATGTAAAAACTTAGATTTTTGTTGTGAAAACAACAATTAATGAAAATTAAATTGCTATTTAGTTCCAGTTAGTAATTTTATGTACGAAACGGTTTAGATGCTGCTGTAGTAGAAAACTACTTATTACTTTTCAGTAACCACTTAAGAGTTTCACTGGGTTTAGAAAATCTTGTTCTCAGTTAACTTAATAACATAACTGCTAATTTGTAATTTATTAACTGCTAACTAATTAGTAAGAAGCAGAATTACCGAGACCCAGGCGGTGCGTATTTCTAAGAGAAAATTAGTTTGGATTCTGTTAATTTTAAAATATTTAAAATTTTTAATTACGAACGTTAATCTTGAACAAACAATTTCTAAATTTAAACTTTTGTTTATTATTAATTATTCGAACGGGGAAATTTTTAAATACACTATAAATTTTTTTCTTATCGTGTGCTACATGCATTACAATTTTTGTGTATTTATTACAATCGCAAAAAATCACCCACCACTAAAACATTTTGTGACTTTTGAAAGATTTATAAATAAAAGGCTTTAGCATGTTTGTTTAAAATTTAAACTACACATTAAATTATCCCAAGTGTTGGTGGAACTATAATAGTTAATCGTGATATATCACGTGAAATTACATATTTATATTTTAATTACATATATATTTATGTATGAAATTGGAAAATTAATGTTATTTTTTAATTCAATTACTTATACATTCAGTGAGCTTGAATTATTAATTACATGTTACGACCCCTCTAGATTATTTAGATACCATTACATTACACATAAACAAGCTGAGTAAACCCAGTAAAACGCAATTTTCTTCATCAGTATTCTGTCTTTTGTTGTTTTTTGCTAATAAATTTAAAAAGCAACTTTTGAGTATTATGTTACAATGCGAAGTGCAGAATTGAAAATCTTTAGATGAAAAAAGACCAAAACCCGTAAAAATGTAATGCGTGTACTGCATTGGCTGTTTTGACGCTGTTAGCCCCGCCTATTTTGTGTTTATTCCTTCATACTTTAATTCGTAGTATTGATGAAAAAATCATTGCATTGACGAATTTTTCATCAATAAAAATAATGTTTATACTATTTTAAGAGTTTTAAACAAATAAAATTTGCAGATGCTTACCATTTGGAGAGAAAATTAAATTAACGTGAAACTATGAAAAACCGCATCTACTTTTATAACTCGGAAAGTTATAAAAGTTTACTTAAAATTTGTGTGAGAGTACCGAAACACCTTAAAAGTGCAAATGCGAACCCCTTTAAAATCTTTATAAGCTAATAGTTAATTAAAAAGGATGAGCTCTCTGTAGCATTGGCAAGAGTGACATTTAGAATGTACTTTCTGTAGATATGTTCGTTTTAGGGTTTACTGAGGTTGTGTACATAAAATTTAATTATTAAAACCCATTGGGTTAATTATGCAATATTAGCTTTATTTATTGCTTTGATATCAAAACTATTTAAATAAATTTTAATTATAATTAGCTACCGTAACCATAAATGGAATTCTAAAATTTATTGTAATCTTACTTTTTCGTTTGAATAAAAATAGCAGTTTTTTTAATAATTTGATGCTTGTGACGTAAGTCTCAAGTTGGGGGATGTCAGCTATACAGGGTGTCCCCGGATACACTTTACATAATTTCAATGGTGATAGCATTTTCTTAAATTTCCACCTTCACATGGCCATAGTTCGGTAAATATTAATTTTTCAGTAAAAATGCTTAAGTGCTTTTTTAAAGAGCGTGAAATATTCTACAAACTAGATTTTAACCTTTTATTGTCTACATTCAACGGCTTTCGAGTTATGAAAGAAAGTAATAAAAAAAATGTTGAAAACTTAAAACTTTTATTTTTCTTGTTTTTTTTCAAATCGCTGTATCTTCTAAACGAAACATTTTTCAAAAAATCTGATGCCCATTCCGGATAGTAAATTTAACGGACTACAACTTTCGTCTTGTAAAAATTTTTGAAAAACCAATCCATTTCACAAAAATCAGAAAATAATAAAAAAAGCAGCTACAAAACAAATTTTATATATTTTTAAATTTTAATTATAAATATATTTATATTTATATCATTTACTTAAATAATGTAATAGTTTAAACTTAATTAATAAAATAATTTTTCAATAAAAATTAAAATTTTGTGAATTTAATTTTTGTTTTGTAGCTATTTTTTTATTATTTTTTGAATTTCTGTGAAATAGATTAGTTTTTCAAAAAATTTTACTAGACAAAAATTGTAGTCCGTTAAATTTCCCATCCGGAGTAGGGTGTCAGATTTTTTGTAAAATGTTTTGTGTAAAAGATGCAGCGATTTGAAAAAACCCAAGAAAGAAAAAGTTCAAAATTTTCAACATTTTTTTACTTACTTTTTTTCGTAACTCGAAAGCCGTTGAATTTAGACTGTAAAAGGTTAAAATCTAGTTTGTAGATTATTTCACGCTCTTTAAAAAAGCAATTAAGCATTTTTAGTAAAAAATTAATATTTTCCGAGCTATGGCCATGTGAAGGTGGAAATTAAAAAAAATGTTTGAATTTTGTTAAATATGTTTTTAGAAAAGTGTCCTCTATCACCACTGAAATTATGTAAAGTGTATCCGGGGACACCCTGTATTTGAGTAAAAATTTATTATGACTTTCGGCAACGACAAATTAATATTCAAACGGGATGTTCAGTTTGAGTAAACTTTAGTTTTTGATTCAAACGCCCGACATTAGCATGATTTAAGTTGTAATTGTTATTATAAGTTTGCATGTCATGAGATGAGCAAGTTTGTACACTGTTGGTGGATTCTAAATGGTTGGTATAATTAATTACAACAGCGGAGAATTGTAACTAAAACATCGGTTTCTCTTAATCTTAAATAAGCACCAGTAAATGAAAAAGTTATATTTAATTATCGAATTTCATAGAGATTAGTAAATTTTTGCGAAAATTAAAATTTTGTTTCTGAAAGTTAGTGCTGCATAAATTTTAAATTACAGTGTTAATTATGTTGGCTTAAGAATATTACACAAACTGCTTACATAATGAAAATATAACTTTAAAATTGTTTGTAGGTGTTATAAGCATAATTTACGTTTTCTTAAAGCTTTTATAAGACTGATAAAGTGATGTTTAATCGTCTTTCTAATTAGGAAGCTTCATTAAAAAAATAATTAAAGAGAGTAAAAACAATTATTCGGAAACGAATATTCCAAAAATTATTCTCGAGTGTCATTCCAAAATTTGTAATTCAGCAATATTTCCTCATTTCTTATCAACCCCTAAACAGCAACCAAAAGCAATGGGGTATATCGGCACAAGGGATGCATAATCCTCACTCATATATTTAGATATCCTTTGCTAGGATTACTGCCAATACGATACCCAAACCGTTGCGTAAATCGGAAAGGATCAAGAAGTGATAGCAGTACTGATAAAAACTAATTATTTACGGCTTAAAGATAGTAAGTGACTAAGTATTTTAGCTATATATATTATTGCGATGCTAAGTATGTACTTATTCCTAAGAAAAATTGTACGAACGAGGTAAAATATCCTTTAATATTATCTTTTTAATAATAAATGGAGGATGGTTAATTAACGCAAATAAAGCCACCTATATAAGCATATACTTTTAGTATTATAAAACAAGCTCGTGAAAAATAATATTAAATTATCCGAGTACATCATTTTGTACTTGCTTCGCTATGTTTATATTGATAATCTAATAAGTTTTCAAACATCCACCCAGGTATATAAACAGTTAATTAGAGAGCTTTTCTTAATGTAGAAGCTCGGTTTGTTACATTAATGAAAACCATATTCCAACCGAGTATGTATTTTCTGCATAATTTGGTGGAATTTCCCGACTTATCTCATATAACTAATACTTTGACATTAACCTTATTATTGTGTAATTAATTTAGTTTATGATCGGGGGAAACCCACAAGAATTCTTATTTTGCCTTTCGTATTTTCGACTAAGTCTCAAATTAATTTCTGCTTTGCAGGATTACGAAATTTTGTTAATTGCTATATAACGAAACGGATATACTACTTAATAAAATTTAGATGTTACCGATTAACGGCGGAAGTAATTAATTAAAATTTTAATGTTGGGAAATATCTGAAAGGCAGCTACACAATACAATCCAAAATATAATAAGTCTAGTAAAATTAATGTAGGTTGTGCGATTTGAATTGTTCATTTGCTTTAGCAAACCTCTACAATTATATTCAGTTGATAAACGCAATTAAACAATTAAGATTTATGGTCAGTAATACTTCCTAATATCTTTGCCTTTATTGTCTATGCCTGGGTGACTTTATGCTCAATTACCTACAATTCACCATTATAATCGTTTCACTATTTTACGTTATTTCCACCAGGACGATGTGTAATCGCTGGCGCCACCGTTATTAGAAACAGGCGGGCAATCGTTAACATATAGAATGCCATAGAACTACATTAAGCCAAAAACATTCTAACCAGAAAACATACTTTATTATTTTGCTATGTGCCATTTATATTATGTTATTGCATAAAAAATTGTTTGTAACCAAAGCGACTTTTTTATTCTCCCTCAAATCGCTTTTTTAAACGGCGGCGCACGAAATTATTGCCGTGTAAAACTTTATTGCGATTAAAATTAAAGTGTTTTTATATTGCATATTGTATTAAGTAAGGCGTCTTCCAGCTAAGAAAAAAGATTCGTTAAATGAAAACGGTGTAAAATGGCAGACACATAAATGACTACATAAAGTGGGGCTATTAGCGATCCAAACTACTAGGATGTAAGTATTAAAGGCGTAATGGCTAACGCATTGAGAGACAAAACAACTATTTATTACTTTTATATTGTTCGGCTCAGTTTGCAAAATGTTAAGTTCCAAAATTGGTTACTATATCATTCACTACGTTAATTTTCATGTACATTGTTATATATTGTGAGGGGGCTTACCCGATTTTATTTTTATTATACCTATCATCGTTTTTATTATTGATGACTCTCATCGACTGCTAGATTGCTTTAACCTTATCCTTGATGATTATGGACGCAAATTTATAGAATCAAAACAATTCAATTATACAGGGTGGTCTACCTAAATAAAATAAACAAGATTTTCGTATTTAATATTGAATTAATTCCGCATTACCAGTTTATACCATTTTTCGGCAAAGAAAATGAGAATAAATTTCTCATAGTTCTTCATGCAGATAGTCTTCAACCATTCTGCTGATGGTTGGACAAATAAATAAATGCTGCTTGCATAAAATTCAGCAGCATTAGTTGAAATCCTGAAAATCTCGAAGGATAGCCGGCTGTTGCCTGATCAAATCAGGTATTACATTCCAGCATCTTTATAAATAATAGTTATTCGGTTGCATGTAGAAATTGTTGAAAAAAATAAACAAAACAAAATTTCTTGTTATTTAATGAAAAAGGATTATTTGGATTTAATTTGCAAAGGACCCCGCACCATTCTTATGGGAAAATTTGATTTTGTAGATTTGGTTGATTTTTTGGATAAGTTGTACTTCTCACCATTCTGAACAACTTGATGTTATGTGCAGTTTCTGAGTTGTAAGTTCTAAAAGGTCCAGATTTAACATAAAAAAAATAATTTTCGACTCGATATGTGTAATCGCCAGTCGAATATGGATGCAAATGTATGTGTGAGTCAAAAAATAAAACTTAGCTCATATTTGACACTAGCTGGAAAGCCCGTCCATAGTCGGGCAGCTAAACGGTGGATCCCTTTTAAGCGGTGTAATATTTACACATTTAATTTCGTTTCCCGCTATTGGGGCATTTCCCGTTTTTCTATATTTTCGAATTAAGTGGTAAAGTGGTAAAATGGAAAAATTAAAATTTTGAAGATATCAAGTATATATTGGCTAGCATTGGCGTGAGTGGTCGAGTTATTTTTTGATTTGTGTTTACATATAAATTGGTAAATTGCAAATTTATTTTTATTTTATTTGGCTTTAAACGTAACACATTCGGGGTCAAGTTGACCTAAATTTGTTTCGCGAATTTACACAGTTTTGATTGATTCCGCGAGGTTCTGAAGGCTGCATCCAGCAGTAGGCATCGAAGTACGTCGATTTAAGTAATAAAAAGGCCACCTAAATTTTTTAAGATTTTTGAAAAAAACGTAAGGTTAACCTCTTTGCTGTTTTTTGACCCCAAAAAATGAAAAGTGGAATTCGGCAGCTTCTTTCACTGCTTCTGACGTATTTTGATCAGAAAATACGAATGGCGCCGGCAGATTTCTCGTAAGTATGATATTTTTTATTTTATTTAGTTTTAAACGTAACACATTCGGGGTCAAGTTGACCTAAATTTGTTTCGCATTTTACGCAGTTTTGATTGATTCCGCGAGTTTCGAAGGCTGTATCCAGCAGTAGGCATCTCAGTACGTCGATTTAAGTTATAAAAAGGCCATCTAAATTTTTTAAGATTTTTGAAAAAAACGTAAGGTTAACCCCTTTGGTGTTTTTTGACCCCAAAAAATGAAGAGTGGAATTCGGCAGCTTCTTTCACTGTTTCTGCCGTATTTTGATCAGAAAATTCGAATGGTGCAGTCAGATTTCTCGTAAGTATGATAGTTTTTATTTTATTTGGCTTTAAACGTAACACATTCGGGGTCAATTTCACCTAAATTTGTTTCGCGATTTTACACAGTTTTGATTGATTCCGCGAGGTTCTGAAGGCTGTATCCAGCAGTAGGCATCGAAGTACGTCGATTTAAGTAATAAAAAGGCCACTTAAATTTTTTAAGATTTTTGAAAAAAACGTAAGGTTAATCTCTTTGCTGTTTTTTGACCCCAAAAAATGAAAAGTGGAATTCGGCAGCTTCTTTCACTGCTTCTGACGTATTTTGATCAGAAAATACGAATGGCGCAGTCAGATTTCTCGTAAGTATGATATTTTTTATTTTATTTGGTTTTAAACGTAACACATTCGGGGTCAAGTTGACCTAAATTTGTTTCGCGATTTTACGCAGTTTTGATTGATTCCGCGAGTTTCTGAAGGCTGTATCCAGCAGTAGGCATCTCAGTACGTCGATTTAAGTTATAAAAAGGCCACCTAACTTTTTTAAGATTTTTGAAAAAAACGTAAGGTTAACCCCTTTGGTGTTTTTTGACCCCAAAAAATGAAGAGTGGAATTCGGCAGCTTCTTTCACTGTTTCTGACGTATTTTGATCAGAAAATTCGAATGGCGCAGTCAGATTTCTCGTAAGTATGATAGTTTTTATTTTATTTGGTTTTAAACGTAACACATTCGGGGTCAAGTTGACCTAAATTTGTTTCGCGATTTTACGCAGTTTTGATTGATTCCGCGAGTTTCGAAGGCTGTATCCAGCAGTAGGCATCTCAGTACGTCGATTTAAGTTATAAAAAGGCCACCAAAATTTTTTAAGATTTTTGAAAAAAAACGTAAGGTTAACCCCTTTGGTGTTTTTTGACCCAAAAAAATGAAGAGTAGAATTCGGCAGCTTCTTTCACTGTTTCTGCCGTATTTTGATCAGAAAATTCGAATGGCGCAGTCAGATTTCTCGTAAGTATGATAGTTTTTATTTTATTTGGCTTTAAACGTAACACATTCGGGGTCAATTTGACCTAAATTTGATTCGCGATTTTACACAGTTTTGATTGATTCCGCGAGGTTCTGAAGGCTGTATCCAGCAGTAGGCATCGAAGTACGTCGAATTAAGTAATAAAAAGGCAACCTAAATTTTTTAAGATTTTTGAAAAAAACGTAAGGTTAACCTCTTTGCTGTTTTTTGACCCCAAAAAATGAAAAGTGGAATTCGGCAGCTTCTTTCACTGCTTCTGACGTATTTTGATCAGAAAATACGAATGGCGCCGTCAGATTTCTCGTAAGTATGATATTTTTTATTTTATTTAGTTTTAAACGTAACACATTCGGGGTCAAGTTGACCTAAATTTGTTTCGCATTTTACGCAGTTTTGATTGATTCCGCGAGTTTCGAAGGCTGTATCCAGCAGTAGGCATCTCAGTACGTCGATTTAAGTTATAAAAAGGCCACCTAAATTTTTTAAGATTTTTGAAAAAAACGTAAGGTTAACCCCTTTGGTGTTTTTTGACCCCAAAAAATGAAGAGTGGAATTCGGCAGCTTCTTTCACTGTTTCTGCCGTATTTTGATCAGAAAATTCGAATGGCGCAGTCAGATTTCTCGTAAGTATGATAGTTTTTATTTTATTTGGCTTTAAACGTAACACATTCGGGGTCAATTTGACCTAAATTTGTTTCGCGATTTTACACAGTTTTGATTGATTCCGCGAGGTTCTGAAGGCTGTATCCAGCAGTAGGCATCGAAGTACGTCGATTTAAGTAATAAAAAGGCCACCTAAATTTTTTAAGATTTTTGAAAAAAACGTAAGGTTAACCTCTTTGCTGTTATTTGACCCCAAAAAATGAAAAGTGGAATTCGGCAGCTTCTTTCACTGCTTCTGACGTATTTTGATCAGAAAATACGAATGGCGCAGTCAGATTTCTCGTAAGTATGATATTTTTTATTTTATTTGGTTTTAAACGTAACACATTCGGGGTCAAGTTGACCTAAATTTGCTTCGCGATTTTACGCAGTTTTGATTGATTCCGCGAGTTTCTGAAGGCTGTATCCAGCAGTAGGCATCTCAGTACGTCGATTTAAGTTATAAAAAGGCCACCTAAATTTTTTAAGATTTTTGAAAAAAACGTAAGGTTAACCCCTTTGGTGTTTTTTGACCCTAAAAAATGAAGAGTGGAATTCGGCAGCTTCTTTCACTGTTTCTGCCGTATTTTGATCAGAAAATTCGAATGGCGCAGTCAGATTTCTCGTAAGTATGATATTTTTTATTTTATTTGGTTTTAAACGTAACACATTCGGGGTCAATTTGACCTAAATTTGTTTCGCGATTTTACGCAGTTTTGATTGATTCCGCGAGTTTCTGAAGGCTGTATCCAGCAGTAGGCATCTCAGTACGTCGATTTAAGTTATAAAAAGGCCACCTACATTTTTTAAGATTTTTGAAAAAAACGTAAGGTTAACCCCTTTGGTGTTTTTTGACCCTAAAAAATGAAGAGTGGAATTCGGCAGCTTCTTTCACTGTTTCTGCCGTATTTTGATCAGAAAATACGAATGGCGCCGTCAGATTTCTCGTAAGTATGATATTTTTTATTTTATTTAGTTTTAAACGTAACACATTCGGGGTCAAGTTGACCTAAATTTGTTTCGCGATTTTACGCAGTTTTGATTGATTCCGCGAGTTTCGAAGGCTGTATCCAGCAGTAGGCATCTCAGTACGTCGATTTCAGTTATAAAAAGGCCACCTAAATTTTTTAAGATTTTTGAAAAAAACGTAAGGTTAACCCCTTTGGTGTTTTTTGACCCCAAAAAATGAAGAGTGGAATTCGGCAGCTTCTTTCACTGTTTCTGCCGTATTTTGATCAGAAAATTCGAATAGCGCAGTCAGATTTCTCGTAAGTATGGTAGTTTTTATTTTATTTGGCTTTAAACGTAACACATTCGGGGTCAATTTGACCTAAATTTGTTTCGCGATTTTACACAGTTTTGATTGAATCCGCGAGGTTCTGAAGGCTGTATCCAGCAGTAGGCATCGAAGTACGTCGATTTAAGTAATAAAAAGGCAACCTAAATTTTTTAAGATTTTTGAAAAAAACGTAAGGTTAACCCCTTTGGTGTTTTTTGACCCCAAAAAATTAAAACTGGAATTCGGCAGCTTCCTTCACTGTTTCTGACGTATTTTGATCTGAAAATTCGAATGGCGCAGTCAGATTTCTCGTAAGTATGATATTTTTTAATTTATTTGGTTTTAAACGTAACACATTCGGGGTCAAGTTGACCTAAATTTGTTTCGCGATTTTACGCAGTTTTGATTGATTCCGCGAGTTTCTGAAGGCTGTATCTAGCAGTAGGCATCTCAGTACGTCGATTTAAGTTTTAAAAAGGCCACCTAAATTTTTTAAGATTTTTGAAAAAAACGTAAGGTTAACCCCTTTGGTGTTTTTTGACCCAAAAAAATGAAGAGTGGAATTCGGCAGCTTCTTTCACTGTTTCTGACGTATTTTGATCAGAAAATTCGAATGGCGCAGTCAGATTTCTCGTAAGTATGATAGTTTTTATTTTATTTGGCTTTAAACGTAACACATTCGGGGTCAAGTTGACCTAAATTTGTTTCGCGATTTTACGCAGTTTTGATTGATTCCGCGAGTTTCTGAAGGCTGTATCCAGCAGTAGGCATCTCAGTACGTCGATTTAAGTTATAAAAAGGCCACCTAAGTTTTTTAAGATTTTTGAAAAAAACGTAAGGTTAACCCCTTTGGTGTTTTTTGACCCCAAATAATGAAAAATTGGAATTCGGCAGCTTCTTTCACTGTTTCTAATGTATTTTGATCAGAGAATTCGAATGGCGCAGTCAGATTTCTCGTAAAAATAAAATTGGATTTCGATTATTTAATATTTAGATTTAAGAAGAGTCACATGTTCACACTTATTATTCTTCCTCAGCCCGTTGTCTAGCAATTTAATTTTTTTTACATTCAATTTTTCAAATCAATGTTAATGATAACGTGATTTGTTCTCTTTATTTCATTCGCTTGTACACGCACTTTTCCCAATAATATTACAATACCTGAAGTTTCTTAACTTTCAATTGTTTATTTTATCCAAATATTTCTTCAAAATTAATTTTTTTTATAAGAATTCGTATTTTATTCATTTAATGAAATTTACAACTGCCTAAGCTCGATTACTTGCATTCTAAACACTGCACTATCTTATCTATCTGCATATGGTAACTTGATTATTTATCTTACTGCAATGAATTCAGCGGAGCTCAATTGATAAGCAACTGAAATAATGGATGCTGATGATTTATTAGGATGCTCCTCGGTTTATGTGAACCTCAATTGCTGTGCACTTCGATTGGTGAGCACCTGGATTGGCGTGCACTTCGTTGGCCTCTCGTATCCTTATCTCCTTTCCCATTTTTTTTTACAGAGTTTGGACTGCTCTGGTTTGGAATTTAGTTTTAGACATCAAGATGATGATTTTGAAACCTTACCATCCATAACGGATAAATTTTATTGTGTTGAGAAAGTTTTGAGAAATTTGCAAATGCATTTGATGGTAATTAAAATATATGGTTTGTTACCTCTACATAATTTAATTCCAGTAAATGATTGAATGTACTTAAAAGCATACCTGAATTTAATATGAGAATTCGGTAAGTTCTAACGTTGACTAATGCCACAATTAATGCATAGTTTAAGATAAATTACCCGAGTTTAGTTCTGTAACATTCCACCTTCTATTCAACTTCTTTTGATTAAATTATGGCATACACGTAAAATCAGTAAAAAAACGTGCTATGCATAATAATTACGTTACAGTTTTATTTTCTTCCCAAATACAAAGCTGAATAATCGCAAATAATTTGACTCGATTTTGTGTAGGCTGGAGCTATTCGTCAAGAAAATAAAGTAAATTAGAGTGGCTATAAGATATTCGCGTTATCTGCGATTTTCCCATGACCCTAAGCCTAATTAAAAAATATTTACTCTTAAGTTTAAGGACTGAGTGGAGTAATAAAAGAAACACATGGACCACAGTAATTTAATTAAAATTTCTCTCAACATAACAGCTCTCCAGGCCTTGTTATTGGTCACCCTCGTTCTGGTTGACTCCTTTATTTGAAATACCTTTATTTATTTTTAAGATATATTATGTGTTTATCAGTAAATTAAATATTTAAAAGTTTAAAAATACTTACTATAATCATATTTTTTCATAAGAATTGTGTTTTTGAATTTTAAATTTAGATTATTACTTGTATCACGAAATCAAGCAATCATTCTGGAATACCTTCTCTGGAATCTATAATACTTTATCTAGGATTATAAAGGAAATTAAATTTTGTATAAAATACCAGATAGTTAAAAAGGTTTCAACTTTTGTAAAAAAGCTCACTTGACAATGTTGTATGTTTCCTCATTTCGATAGCTGGAACATTCGCTTTAACTTGAATCTTTTTTAGAAAATAAGGAAAAGATTTTAAATGTCATGATAAAATTTGAGAAGCCGTTCACGTCCTGGAAAAGTTTATTAATTAATTATTTATTGCCCTGTGTACTCTTTAAGATACTTTTCAATGTCTCGTGATTATAGAGCTTTTGTAAGCTTTTCACGTAAAAATTGTTTTATTTTTTTGTTTAAATATTTTCCTTTGTACTTTGATTCTTTTGTGAAACTTTTGATATCTAAAAGCTGTAAATAAGTTAAACAATGAAAAGAACAAAACAAATTATAATATTACAGAATTACTTGTAGTAGCCCAAACTTCAAACAATATGAAAATACTTAAATCCGTTTGGTGGTTAAATAACTATAAAAGAAAAACTTCCCGATTGTAAGCTACATAGCACAATGTAAGCACAAACATCTTTGTAGTTTTCTTTTCTACAAAAAGTTATGTTTTTGTAATATATTATTATTACTAAATAAAAACTTTAATTAATGAAGTAGTGTAGTTTATTTCGCTGCGTTGTTTTCAAAAATAACCATCAGGCCGTATTTAATTAAATTTATTGCAATGTTTTTGCTAAATTGTTGAGAGTAAGTTATATGGCAAACGTTTCGTCGATAAACCGATTAACTTCATCAAAAGTAAAATTTAAATTTTGTAAATTACCACTCCACTCGCACCGCATTTACACAAAAAATGGGTTGGCAATCCAAAGTTTTATTTAAATTTGTTTAAATAGATAACGAAAATACTTAACGAAATTTGCATGATGTTAATTAAATTGGCTGCAAATGCACCTCTGTTGCATTTCCAGTAGTTAATATTTCGCTTTAATTAGAGTTCTCATTAACTCCAAAATCTTAATTATACAGCAAATTAACGGAAAGCGTAATTTGCACTTAAACGTACCTTCCTATCTTAATTAAGCTTTAAAATTTTTTTTGCGACGCCTTAGCATATTTTCATTAACGGCAACACCGAAGAATTGTTTTGTTTAATAAATTGGTTTAATTATAAAAAATTTGGCCGAGCCTGATCCGAAAACCCAAAGTTATGGCTGTCGTTAGAACCAAAAAATAACGAAACGTATTGCCGTTTAAGCAAACTAAGCATTTGTTTTCCGTTTCCTTAATAATTTTTGCTTGTTTTGTGGAAAATTTCCCAAACTTATTACCACACGTCGAGAATAAAAATCAGGTATTGGAAATAAAAATTATTAGGTTGTATATTTCTATATATCGGACATCGACGATGTCACCTCAGATTTATCGAGCTGTTTTCTCAATATTTAACCGAAATAGCTAAATTATACTATACAGTAAGACAAAAATAAGCATGGAAAGAGATGATAAACGAGCGTGCATTAATACTAAGAATTTTTTTATAGAAAATACACATTTTTCTTTATCTCGGTTGACATAAGTCGTTTGTAATTTAATGTAGTTGTGAAGTTTTTACGTATAGATTTCGAAAAATAATAAATGAAATTAATCAATTAGTGCTTTTTGTTTATGGTTCCATGTTTTGTAAACATATCTCAACGATCGCTGTAAGCGGTAACATCTCCCTCCGAGCAAGTTGCGAGCAATATTTAATTAGCCCCATCAAAGTATTATTTTGAAAATTTTAATAACACCAAATATTTATTTGCAAGGAATTCCAATAAAGTGTAAAGTGGAGTTTACTTTATTGATGTTGTAAAACACAAATGTTATTTTCTTCAAGCGCGAAGGATAACAAACAATATCCTATTGTAGGAACTTATTATTAAAATAAATTCAAGTTTCCCTTAGATATTCCACCAAACTCAATGCAATTATTCGTGAGTCCGGATGAATTATGCATTATCTTGGCCTCTGAAATCCTTTGTGGTGCCAAGAATAACGAGAATAAGATGCAAATATTCCACTTTGAACGCAGGTTGATCAAACAGGCCCGACACTTGTTTATTTGACGATAGGCTAAAACTTAAATCGCTACCTATCTAAGATTTTTATTAATACACCGATAGGTAGCTAAGTGCCACTTTAAATCGTCGGGAATTAAAATATTAATTTTAAAATTTTAAATTTCTTTGCAAAATTTAAATTAAAGTTTGCTCCAAAATGTATCAAAATAATATTATTATAGTATAAATCTAGCGGACCGCGGGTGGTTCACATGGAACATTAAAGTTTATTTATTGATATTGCGCTTGCGCACGAAATCTACGCGGTATAATATATTATATTTATTGCTGTGTATACGAAAGGTGAAAAGTGAGATTTGTGTATGATTTATTTCGTGGTTTTTATAATCGAGTATTATTTTTCACTTGTGTTGAAGATTGGATGACAGGAAAAGGCTTAATTGATAAACGACTGTAATCTTAATATCCGAACTTTTAACTTTTCCTCCAATGAAGCCCATTCTGTAACAACTAAAGTCAATTTATAACCATTAAACTTTAAAGTTTGATTTTAACTGCGCATCTGGATGATAATCTAAGAATCTTTTTCTAAAGATTTCGCACAGTCCATATATTTTTTCAATTTATTAAAAAAATACTTAAATTTTTGTAACAAATACCTTAATATTATTTCGTGGTATTAAATATCGGTAAAAATATTCCGAGATTAAGCAAAATTTATGAGGCAGGAATATGAAAAAGTTACACAAAGAAAGTATCAAAATTCCATAAAACTGCCAAAGTTTTCTATTCAATTTATGATACGCAATAAACCTGAACTGTCAAAATTTTAAAATAACGTCTAAATCATAATCGGGGAGTATTTCAATTTCTAATAACTTTTTTGCTGACTTATTCAATCCATAATCTAATAACATAAAAATTTAAATTATTTTACAACAAAACGAATATGGACAACGAAATTATTGCTTTTAGAGTGTTTTGGGTAGTCTGGCCAAGATTTTCCTGTGTCAACAGCTGTAAGTTGACATACTAAAAAATGTGTGTGTTTATCTGGTAAACACGCTACACAAATTTAGAAAAAACACAATTAATCAATATTTTAAGAATAATAATAATTATATTATGAAAAATTGATAAAATGTTTACGTATACTCAGCACTCTTAGTTTAGCTACAATAAATATTTTTTCATTTAGAAAAGTTTGCTCAGTGTTAAGAAATGTTAGCTTAAGGCACATGAACAACTGGAAACAAGAATAGAGATACTGGAGGACAAAATTGAAAAAAAAGAGAAAGCAAAACGAAAGAACAACACTGTAATCAAGGGTTCAACCGATATATCAGACCTGGAAACGTTTATAGAAAAAGAACTACAAGTTAAAGTGGGACTAGTGAAGGCTATAAATTGAAATCGAACAAGATTGAGACTGTAATAGCAGAAGTTGAATCGTGGACCAAGAAAATGGGGATAATGAAGAACAAAACACGACTGGGTGGCAGAAAAGTCTACATAGATAATGATCTGACAGTAGAAGAGCGTAAGAAAAAAAGAGAGAACGGGAAAAGAGTTACTGTAGGCTGCCTGAAAACTATAATAGAGCTATAATAGAGGGACTGATGTATAGATGGAATAAAAGAGAAGGAAGAATGAAAACTTACGAGGAAGAAGGTCACAACACAAAAAACCAATAAAAAAACGGATTTATGGTAACGAACTTGGCAACGAATAAGGAGAAACGTCATGATAAGAAAAAAAGAAAAGAAGAAGAGTAAGAAACGTAAGAACTGTTTGAAATAGAAAGAGAGTTGAAAAGAAACCAATAGAAAAACGAAGAGAAACCAAGAAAAAATTGGCAATAAGCAAAAAAAAACAAAATATAAATAAAGAATAGGAAAATATAAAAATAACAATGAAAAAATCCGCTGAAGCAACAATAGGATACCAAAAATATATAAAAAACAAGAAATGGTTTGATCAAGTCGAAAGCAGGAGAGAAGGAAAAGAAGCTTTCAAAATTTGCAAAGAAAAGAAAAACAATTTGTTACATTAATACTAAGAAGTTCTATTTAAAGATTAAACAACAGAAAACAAAATGCAGGTCTATGAATGACAGAAATAGAAGAAAGAATGGAAGACATAAAAGAAATTTGGAGAAACCATTTCCAGGTAAGTATTGCTAAACCAAAATGTAGAAGAAAAGATTACAAAGAAAATTGTGATTAAAAGAGAATTTGAAGGAAGAGTAGCAGAACCAACATTTACCGAGATAAAAACGTTAATTAAAAAATTAAAGAATGGTATAGCACCAGGTAATGACGAAATACATGGAGAAATGATAAGAAATGCTGGAGAGAGTGAACAACAAAGAATATATGACGATTACCAGCATGGTTTTAGAGAGGGAAGATCGACAGTGGATGCACTACACATAATGAAGCAAATAACGGAAAAAGCGCGTGAATGCAATATAGAGCTGCATCTGCTGTTTATCGATTTTCAACAGGCCTTCGATACTATTAAGAGAGAACAACTATACGAAGCTTGCAAAAAATGAACATTCCAACAAAGCTGATACGATTAGTACAGATGACGATGGGAAGATCGAACGCCATAGTCAAGGTAGGAACAACAGAAACAAATAACTTCGAAATTAACGGCGGAGTGAGACAGGGCGATGCTTTATCGGCGACCCTGTTTAACCTTGTAATGGAGAAAATTATAAGAAAATCAGACTGCGGAGGAAAATACTTGCATGCAGACGATATAGTGATTATTGGTAGATCATTGAGAAAAATGACAAAAATACAAAAAGAAATAGAAAATCAGCTGTAATGGGGCTAAAGATAAACGAAAACAAGACGAAATACATGAACTTCACTAAGACAGGAAGAAGGAAAGGAGAATTAAAAGTAGACAAGCGAGTGTTTGAAAAGGTACAAAAGTTCAAGTTTTTGGGAATACAGATGAATAGTACAAATGACCGAGAAGAAGAAATAGAAGAGAAAATACAGACCGGGTGGAAGGCAGTATATGCAAACAAGAGGATGCTTAATAGCAAGAGTATATCTGTAGAAACAAAAGTAAGAATATATAAGTCATTTATTAGAATTAGACCGACAGGACTCCAGTGATTTCCAAAGAATTCCTTCCAAACAAGAGCGAATATAGAGACGAGTAACTACCCCCCCCTATTTAATTTTATTAAATATTTTATTATTTTCTTTCTTTTCTGAGATTGTCTAAATTTCCTAAAATATCCAAGAATTTTCTGCGATTCCCCACTTCACAAGATGTTTTGGATCTTTTTTCTAAAATTTTCTAAACTTTTATGGGATTTTTCCGGGATTTTAAAATTTCCCGCTCGTTGTTTACTAATAAGTAGCAAAATGATGGAGAAATAATTGTCATATGCAAAACTAAAGCGAAATTTGAGGAAATCTAGAATATTATAGACTTTTTTTCGCTTTTTCCATTTTCTGAGATTTCATTGGCTTTAGAATTTTCTCGAGTTTCCTAATATTTTCTTGAAATTTCTATGGATTTCTTGAGATTTTCTATATTTCTACAAATTTTCAAAGAATCTGTTTCTTGAGATGTCTTGGAATTTTTCAGAATTTTTACAGATTTCCATTCATATCACTAGTATACACAATTTTTCCGTCGATTTCCCCTTAGATTTGTACTAACTAGAAAACCGAAGGGAAAATCGTGATATACAAAAGTGAAAAGAAATCCAAGCATATTTTAGGAAAACTTAAAAATGCTATATTAAAAATATAAATATTAAAATAAAATATTCTTATTAAAATACATAATATATTTATTCCCCATCCATCAACTTTGTCTAGATCCGGTCTTGGTTTTAGATTTGAAGACTGTATTAGACCGCAATGACATTCAAAGAATCATTTCAAAGAACTTTGGGGAAGAACAGTAAAATAACAATCCAAATAAATAAATAAACCAGAATAAAAACGTGGGGGATTTTAACTTTAATTTGTTTTTTCAACAAATATAATTGCTGGGTATTCCATACCCCCCAGACCCCCCGGTTTGAAAGCCCAAAAGTGTGTGTATACGTTTTGTGATTTATTTTTGAAATAAAAATTTTTCACTCTGTCAAAACAAATATATTTATACGTCATTCGAATACAATTCATACCTCAAGTTTTATAAACAAAAGGTTTTGGTGAATATTAAAATTTAAAATTCGCACCGGGGGGTCTGGGGGGTGTGAAACCCCCCACAGAATATTATAGTAACTTCCTGGTATGGAAGTCACAATAAGTTTAGTAGCATGGCAATCATGGTGACCTGGAGCTATTCTACAGGGTGACTCAGACTACCCGTATCAGTACTTTTTTTCAAAAACGGTAAGTCGCAGAGAATTGGGCTAAAAAAATTTATTACAAAAGTCCTAATGACGAATCTAATGGTGATATTATTATTTCCGGGAAAAGGCGGCATCCAGAGTAGTTTGCTCCAGAAAGTCCAGAAATTCAGAATTTTAAATGGCACCATATGTCGAAAGTGGTATTGTTGGAAAGCTCCTTAAAAAATAAGCAAGTTTTGTAGCAAAAATTTTTTTATTACTCCCACCCCTTTTAAGTTATATTTGACTTAAGTTATTAAGTTATTATTTTGATTATTTTGACTTATCTTATCTTATCTTATCTATCATCCCAATCTTAATGGGATTCGATATGCCGAGTTTTTAAATAATGATTTGATCGATTTATTGGAAAATGTTTCTCTGGAAATGTGAGCAATAATGTGGTTTCAGCAAGACGGCTGCCCAGCTCATTTTTCATTGGTTGCTAGGAATGCAATAAACCAACTATTTCCCAATAGATGGATTGGCAGGGGAAGCACAGTGTCGTGGCTTCCAAGGTCGCCAGATTGTACTCCCCTGGATTTTTTTCTTTGGGGTCGGATCAAAGATATTGTTTATACAGAAAAACCGACAACGAGAGATGATATGAAACTCAGAATTTGCAATGCCTGTCGATCATTAAACACTGAAGAAGTACTTAGAACCACTGATAGTATAACCAGAAGAGCTCAACAGTGTTTAGAAGTAAATGGAAGACATTTTGAACACTTGTGACATTGCTCTAACGCGGTAGCTGGATTTCAAGTGCTGACTTTTAAAGTTAAGTTTGTTATAAGAAATTGAAATTTAATAATTTCAAGTGAATATAACTTAAAAGGGGTTGGAGTAATGAAAAAAATTTTCCTACAAAACTTGCTTATTTTTTAAGGAGCTTTCCAACTATACTACTTTTGACATATGGTGCCATTATAATTCTGGATTTCTGGACTTTCTGGAGCAAACTACTCTGGATGCCGACTTTTCCCGGAAATAATAATATCACCATTAGATTCGTCATTAGGGCTTTTGTAATAATTTGTTTTAGCCCAACTCTCTACGACTTACCGCTTTTGAAAAAAAGTACTGATACGGGTGGTCTGGGTCACCCTGTATACCTCCCCAGACTTCAAACAGCATCTAGTTGTGCACCTCCTACTTTTGAGAATATTTTTAAGATTGAAAAGGCCACAGTACACCCCGGTAGTTCCACCTCTGCCAAATAAGAACTAACAGAGAGGTAAAGGAGATAATTGGTAATGAAGATTTAGTGAGATGTGTCGTCTAATGAGAAAGCAGCCGGAAAGTGTACTCAGATTAATTACGGACTGGAAACCAAGCGAAACAAGAAATAGAGGAAGAATCAGAGCGAGATGAATTGATGAAGTTGTGGAAGATCTGGAAGTTATGGGAGTTAAAAAAAACAGGAACTTATGGAAAAACGTATAGAAAAAGAAACTATAAATCGAAGAAAGTACAGACAATAAGGAGTAATCCACCTGAAGAAATGGATTGTGAAGGCTTCCAACGGAAGTAGGCTCATTCCTTCGGAATGAACTCCTTTATTATTTTTATTTATATGCTAAGAAATATTCGATCGGTGATGATAATCTCAATCTATGAGATTTCTAATTGGTTTGTTAAAATGAAACTGCCTGCGGTAAAAAATTTTCGACTTGGAATTTTAATTTGCAGCGATTTAAATTTTGAAATGCGTTATGTTGTGTCCTATCAGTAGACAGTTGTATATCTGAGGTTACTTCTGCATTATTCATAAGAAAAACAACAGCTTAATGATTTTAGCATAAACTTTGAATACCAATGAACAAAATACCTAACTCAATTTTAAACCCAAATTTAGTATATGAATAAGAGATACATAATTTTAAATATCATCGCATAGTTAAGAGCATCCAATTTCGTTTGTGTTTAAATGAGTTTGATTGATATGAAGTAATAAAATCAAAAATTAAAAGTTAGATTGTTATTACGAAATGTGATTGGCCAGTCGTAGCAGACACAGATTTCCTAAAAGTTTTTATGAAAATGATAAAATTTATTTTTATGTACAAAGTTAATTCGATTAAAATAAATAACTTTTAATGATAAAACATTTTAATTAACAGAATTTCCTTATTTACTAACTGTTATAAATTTCAAAATTGAACCTGAACCATGGTTTGGAATTTATAGAATTTTAATAAAAATAAGTTGCTAACCCAAAATTCCCCAGGAGATATTTAAAAGCTCAATTATTTTACGAAAACAGGAAAATTTACTTCAAGTTGAAGTTTTTATATTCAAATCAAAGTAATATTAGCGGACACCAGTGCCGTAGCTAAAATAATTAATAAAAATTTAATATGTTTTTATAGTCGCTCTCACGAAATCTGATAAAACATTTAATCAACTGAAAATGTTGAAAGCAATCATTATTACACCTTTTATCTTTTATTTTTTAAAATAAAAACTTGTGCTATATTTATAGGACGCGTGATGCTTGTTTAAAATACTGGGGCGACACAATTTAATAAATACGCCTTCCCCTTTATATCGTGTACATAATTTTTATGTAAGAAACACGCATAAATGCTATTAAAATGATTAGAGAAACCTGTGTTAGTTATATGGTCATTAGTAAATTTAGTGCAAAAAAATAATAACAAATATGTAATTATAATAATTAATAACGTGTTAAAATTAATTAACCACATTTGGTTTCGAAATCACATTAAAATTCACTTTTATAAGAGTTTAGCTTTAATGTTTAACGGGGAATTCCCCTAAACTTCCCCGCTTTTTTTTCTAGATTAACCTGATCCTTTATGTTTGGTATTTTTAATATTAAAATTTATGTATATCTAACAAAAGTAAAGTAATAAATTTATTTTAGAGTTCTTTTGTAACAAAGCGTATAATTCAGTTATTTTTAAGTCTAATTTGTCAATGCTGTGAGTAAAAACTCGTCGAGATCGCAATACTTGACGGTAACATATTAGTGTAGCAGGGGAAGCACACCCTTCCGTGACCAAAGGTGGTCAGTATAAAACTACGGAAAAATATCCAATCTTATCGGTTGATAACGTACCTAGTTGGGTTTTAACTGACAGGTAAGGAACAATCGCCCTTCATATTTTCTGTTTTATAATCAACACCAGCTCATTTTTATATGTTGAAGAATATAATATACGGGAATTATTTTAAAGAATTAGCAATCTACAAGAAAAATAGACGGTAGCATACCCGAAGCTATTCTGAAAAATAAGAAAATGATGTTTTAACTTAGCCTTAAAAAAATTTCCTTGTAAGAAAAATAGTACACGAAAATGGTTTTCTAATTTAATAGAAAACTTTTATAAATTATTTTTCGAAAATTTTATTATTCTTGACTGCTTGCCTACATCTAGAGAAGGTAAAATATTTTCACATTTGACGGAATCTATCAAGAAAACAATGAAATTTAATTAAAACTAATAAAAAGAACTTTGAAATTTAAAAAAAAATAAAAGAAAGAAGCAAAGGTAAAAATATTGAAAAATTAAAATTAAAGCAAAAATGTAAAACCAACTAAAAAATTAATTTTAATTACAAAATTAAAATTTTAAATAATGTAGACTGGCAAAAATTTAAATATTGCTCATAGTGTAATTGCTTGAAGCTAAAACTTACTACATCTTGGGTTGCAAATGCTCTTTAATTTATGAACATTGCATATTTACGTGATCAAAATAATTGTAAAGCCCAAGAGAAATAACAATTTTCCATTACTAAATATGAATCTCGTTGATAGATAACTGATATTATTCATGTAGACAGTATCATTATTTTCATTTGTAATTTACTTTCAATTCAGTTAATATTATTTAGCATTTACCCTATCACGAATACTGCGCTGTCATTTCTATCCTGTTGATGGCACTCGAATCAAATAGTTCGAGTTACTTTTGAATATTTGTTGATTAGGATGCTGGTAATTGTTCAACTTATCGTAAAATCAGTATAGTCAATTTCCAAAAATAACTCCACTGAAATGAAATTTCCCTTTACCAGGTGTAAAACTTTCGAAGTAAATACATTTTGTGGGATTTTCATTGTTCTTAAATCGCTACGACTTAATCCTTACGGCTGGCTGAATCCTCAAATTCAGTATGCCATAACGCACGTGGCTAGTCACAAGTAGAAGCAAAAAACCTGTTAAATTGCAATTTTCTAGAGTATATATAATAATAAATATATTTCAGGTTGTCATTCGTAATTCAAAATTCTATTAAGGATTACTTAATTACGCATGCCCCTGGACTAGATAGATAGAACAAAGTAAATTTTTTTATTTGCTCAATATAATCAATAAAAAATTGTTTTGAACATTAAATATTTGTATCTCTGTCTGTCTTAATCTCGCATTGACTATCAACGCAAAGGTTACTTGATGTCAGAAAAAGCCAAACTAGCAAGGCAAAGTTCGAAAAAAAAAAAAGTTTACTACTTTAATTTATTATAAATAATCACCAAAATAAAAACTGGTATTAATTGAATAACAGGAAAATTAACAACATAATCAGTTAGTAAAGTTACATGATACGAAATGGTGTCTTCACTTGAAATCCTTCTAAGTTCTATTTTAGTGTTTGTGGTAGCAATCGCCATAAGCATTTACGTATTCTTCAGATGGACGTTCAAATATTGGGAGAAGAGAGGTCTTCCTCACTTGAAACCAGTGTTTCCTTATGGAACCATGGAACGTTCGTTTCACCGAAAAATATTCGTCTCACTTTGGATAAAAAACAATTACGACGAGTTTAAATCGAAAGGTTACCGACACGGCGGAATATACAATTTCGCTTCGCCAGTTTACATACCGGTCGATCCGGAATATGTCAAAAACATCCTACAACGCGATTTTAACCATTTCATCGATAGAGGAATCTATTACAACGAAAAAGATGATCCCTTAAGTGCGCACTTGGTAAGTCTCGGAGGGCAAAGATGGAGACATCTCAGGGCAAAGTTAACTCCCACTTTCACCTCGGGAAAGATGAAATCGATGTTCGATATATTGGTACAGTGTGGAGAACCAATGAAAAAGGTAATGGAAGAATATGCTAAAAATGAGGTACCCGTTGACGTGAAAGAAATTGTCGCTCGTTTTACCACCGATATTTTTGGTTCCTGTGCGTTTGGGTTAAATTGTAACAGTTTTGAACGTCCCGACGCAGAGTTTAGGCATCACGGAAAACAAATATTCACGAGATCACAGTTTCGAGCGTTTGCTTTGTTGTTTTTCCTTTCGGTGCCTAAGTTGGGACACTTTCTAAAAGTTAGAGTCTTTTCCAAAGCGACGACCGACTTTTTTACCAATATTGTCAAAGAAACCATTAGTTATAGAGAAACGAATAGTGTGATGCGAAACGACCTATTGCAACTCTTGATGGATTTGAAGGAAAACGGAAAAAGCGATATAAGTGAAGAGGATAAAGGTTTTACAATGGACGAAATAGCGGCCGAAGCGATGCTGTTTTTTGGGGCAGGATCGGACACCTCTTCCACCACGATGACTTCTTTGCTATTAGAAGTGACTCTCCAACCGGATATTCAAGATAAATTGAGAGCCGAAATAAGTGATGTATTGAAGAAGCACGATGGTAAATTTACGTACGATTCAATGTGCGATATGAAATATCTAGGACAAGTTATAGATGGTAATTTCAATAAATACATTTTTTATTTATATTATTTACCATGTTTGTTTAGAAACTTTGAGAAAATATCCACCGTTTAGTCACATAACCAGGAGGTGCATAAAGGAATACCCGGTTCCCGATTCTGACGTAGTTATCGAAAAGAATACGACGGTGATGATTTCAACTTTGGGTCTGCACAGAGATCCTGAACACTATCCGGATCCGGATAAATTTGATCCTGAAAGATTTTCCGACGAAAATAAGCAAAGTAGGCATCCGTTTACTTACATTCCATTTGGAGAGGGTCCCAGATTATGCATAGGTAGGAAATGGTGATTTATGTAGGTCAACAAAAGACTAACTTTTATTTACTTTAGGCATGCGGTTTGGTTTGATGGAAACTAAGGTCGGTTTAGTAACTTTGCTGAAGAACTTTAAGTTTACATTAAATGAGAAAACAAAAATGCCGATTCAACCGGATCCATTGGGAGTCGTATGGGGAGCGAAAAATACAATTTGGCTAAACGCAGAAAGGATATAACAATAGCTTGGAATTTGTAACCGAGAATGAGTTTATTAAACAATTTTATGTGGACAATGTTTACTTCCCTTGTTTTTAATTTGCCTGATTAGATAGTGCTGTTATCGGACGTTGATATTGGATTGAATACTTTTTTGTAAATGTAAAATCTAAAATTTTTATAAGTAACTTTTGAAAGTAAACTTCGGTATTGACCTGTAATTTAAATCAAAACTTGGAGTTTGCATTTATTATTTGAAACTCGAAAGCCGAAGTGCAAAGTTAACGCTGTTTATATAAAGTGTTATACCGGAAATGTTATTTTGTTTGATCTTCACTTACCATACAGAACACGTAGTAGTTACTTTCAGTATAATGCGCTAATGTGAGGACATAGTACTTGCATGCAATTATTGTAAATGAATTAGTCCGACTGCGAAAAAAATACTTCGTGCTGTTACTAGAAGTTTACGTAACAATAATTCTAGTCGAGATAAAAAGTCGTAATCTCAAACCTTAACTTCTCAATTCCTAATGCGTCTCAGACGAAAGGATGACACGCTATCTGATAGTCACGTGAGCAATGTCTAAATTTCCCGAAGGATTACGGCCTGATTGGATGGACATCAGTACCGCATGTCCACTTACATTTCATCTTATTTACGAAAAAATAACTTACCCACTTTGCTAAAATTGCATTAGTTCAAGTGCTACAATTATGTTTATCGATTTTCATAAACGAAATTCAAAAAATATTTAGCAATTGGCGTCCATCTCGGCGTCCTTTATTAATCCGTCAACCTTTGAAGGAATAATTTAATTTTATTTACCCAAACAATTATTCTGCCCACTTACATATTATCGTTTCTGAATTTTATCATCAAAAACATTAGCACGCGACTGTTTAATCATGTTCAAAGCGATAAAAGGTGCTTGTACGGTTATTAAAATTCAAGTCAACTTCCGTAAAAAAAAAGAATGCAAATTAAAATTTATTGGAATTGTATATTTGAACTGCCAGGATTTTTGTTCGGAGTGAGGATCAATATAACTTGAAATTTAATAAAGGAAGACACCTTTTGAAATTTTAAATGAACGCTCACTTCGGTGTCACCCAAGGGATATCACTGGGGCCTTTACTATTACATTTTATGAAAGATTCCATATATCGGTTGCAAGACATCTGAAGAAATATAACAGGCAATATTGAAAAACTGATACATACAACTAAAATAAAATAAATTGCAAAAGCTCTGTAAATAAACAATTTTTCATATCAGCTTCAATGTTTAAAATGAGAGCTTTACAAATATACAATACCAACTACATATTGACTTTTAACGTGAATTGCAATATATACTACCTAAATATCAAAGAATTTTAATAAAAAGTATAGAAAACTATTTTCGTAATAAGCTGGAGAGGTTCAAATATCAATACAACGCAAAATATACATTATATTGACTTTTACCTAATTGAGCAATTATTTCTAAGATACAACAACTTTGGAGTCTGAAAACCAATAATTGTATTTTAAAATTACCTCTTGGTTATTTTGGCGATCTAATTCGTCCTTGAGTAAAAATAAATTTTTATTTTGGGAAAGAAATGAAATGGATAACAAGAGAATTGTACTTTGATATCACTGTCCATTATTTGCTGACGATGAAAGCAATAACCTTCCCTCAGGCTACATAAATACATAGAACCAACTGCATTACTTCAATAAAAACCGAACAGAAATTTCTGTTATGTTATTTTACTATATTTATTTGTTGATCATAAAAATACAATATTACATTTATAACATTGAAAATGCTATTTCGATACATCCAAGTTCTGATTTCTTAAATTTCAATAGTCAATCTTACACTGTTCCGCTTTTAGGGCGCAGAAAACTGTCCTGCCTTAGCTTTTAATTTTTTTCATACTGTAGTAATTTTTGCAAAATTTTACTTTTGAATTTTATTAATAATATATTTACAACCCTGTAACTGGTTTTGGGGATGTACTCCTTCGGGGCTTCCTAATTATTACTGTTTTTGCTTTATTAAGGTAGTATACCTTTAGAATAGTTTCAACCTTAATTTGTTACTTTTGGGTTAAACCTTTAGTTTATTATCTAATAATTCAATTTGTGTTAGAGATTCAAGAGTTTACCGACCGCGCTCTCGATACTGGGTATAAAAGCTAGCCGATTTTGAACATAAAATTAAACCTCCTTTCTATCGTGTTGGAGCTGTTTAATTGTATTAAAAATTTTAATATTATAAATTTATTTAATGTAACCTAAACAGTTTTATTCAGAGATAAATTGAAGTGCTTTTATATTTTAAACTTAGACAGAACACAATAATTTGTACTGTTTTAATTAACCAAAATTAATTATAAAACTAAGTTAAAATAATTTAATTACACCTGTTAGTGACGCTGTTCTGAAGCGTTGTTTGCCATCACGTGTTAAGTCGGTTTTAAGTTTTAAGAGAAGATATTACAGCTTTGGGTTTTATTCAAGATAAATGTTTCAAGTTTTGTTTTGCACAAAAATTAAAATATTTTGCAATTCTCACCGCACAGAAAATGCAAAGCATTTAATACAGAGAAAATAAAAAATATGTTTTTAGTGGAACAGCGAATGCCGTAATTTATTAACTCATAAATTAACCTAACACATGCATTTGTAAAAAATGAGTGTTGGTCTCGAAATAATTAATTTTAAAATATGGAAGTTAATATTTTCAAGTATATGTGTCATATTTCGAATTTTTCATTAAATTCGTGTAACATTAATATGTCACAGCGACATGACATACACTTAGCAACAGTGCCGGATCAAGCTATTTCAGCGCCGGGTTCAGATTATGTAAATGGCGCCTAATGGTCGGTTAAAATCGTACCAAATGATCCTGGATACAAATTTATTTCAAAATTAATTTAAAAACAATCATTTAGGGACTTTTTATCGATTAATCGAAAAATATCGATAGTTATCGATCAATCGAAGAATATTTTATTTTTGAAATATCGATTAATCGAAATGTCAATATTTTGATAGTTATCGATATTTCGATAGTTTTGATATTTCTAATTTAGATTAATAATCGAACCGGGTTCGACCGGTTTCTTTATTCGAGAAAAAAAGTTGGGGTTTATTATTTCGATAATTATCCGAATATCGATAATTCGATAATTATCGATTAATTGAGGTTATCGATTAATCGTAGTTATTGATAGTTTTTGAATTACCGTATTCAATATCGATCCAGATCGGCTTGCAGACGATGGCAGTCTACAAGTGAGAAGATACGTAAATAGATTTTAAAGTCGTCAGCATATAACAATTTGCGAGATGTTATGTATCTAGGCAGATCGTTGATAAATAATATAAAAAGTAGAGTACCAAGATTGGACCCCTGAGGAACACCGGAACTAATAGAGAAGACCAACGACTTGTGACCACGATATTCAACAAATTGTTTGCGCTCGAACAAATAGGAGCGGAAGAAATCGATTAGCTGATTGGAGAAACCAAACGATGACAGCTTGCTAATTAATATGTGTAAGTCAAGTTGGTCGAATGCCTTCTGGAAGTCTGTGTATATTGTATCAACCTGCCCTTGGCAGTCTAGAGTTTCAGAAATGAACTGTTTGAAAGTCGCCAGGTGGTGACGGTTGATCGACCGCTCATAAAACCATGTTGGAAAAGATACAAGGAACTCCTGACATGAGCATAGATGTGGTCATACAAGATCCGTTCGAATGCCTTGGACAGGTTAGACAAGATCGAGATCGGACGGTAATTATTGATTTCCGAAGGACTGCCCTTCTTCAGAACCGGACAGAGACGTGCGATCTTCCAGGATTGTGGGAAAGTGGCTGAAGTTAAAATCAACTTAAAAATGTGCAGTAAGGGATCTGCAAAAGTCGATGCACAGTCCTTTAGTATGAAAGCAGGAATCCCGTCTATGCCACTGGTAAGTTTATTTCTTGAACGTTTCAGAGCAACTATGACATTTGCAATCGTGACCGTCGGAATGTGTATTAATAGGGATGGATTGATATCTTCGCAGCATGAAGGAAAGGTAGCGTCAGAATCAATATATACTGATTGGAAATAGTCTGCAAATGCGTTGACAATTGAGTTGGGATCCGAATACTCGATACCATTTAACTGAAGTGAACCCTGTATCCTAAAGCCGCCCTTTCTGTCCTTTATAAATGTCCAGAAATGAGAGGGATCAGAGCAGATGGCATTCGCAGAACGAGAGAGGTAATCCCGATAACACTCGGCAGTCTGCAGCCTCACCGCAGCCCTAAGTCGCCCAAAAGATTCGTACTTCTCAATCGAACCAGTCTTTAAGTAAAGTTGGTGATACTTCGACTTCAATCGGATATTGGTAATAAGTTCTTTGGTGAACCAAGGGGGGTAACGTCTATGTGACCTGCAGGTGTTAAGAGGGACACTCGCACGGAAAACCTTATTAATGATTAAATTAAAAGCTTCGCAGGCCAGATCAACATCAGCACAGGCGAAAACAGAGGACCAGTCAGCTTCATAGAATAAACGGTACATAAGAACAAAGTCAGCCTTCTTGAAGTCAAAGCATCCTACCATATTAGGAACAAAACAGGGATTGCGGGGATTCGATATTTGAACGGATACATCAAGCGATGGATGATACTCATCTTCCAAGATCAAAGCATCAAGACTGTGCGACACGACGATGTTCATGTTAGAAAGGACTAAATAACAATATAGTTATTCTCAAAAAGTGATAGTCTCTTATCAAGTTTTCAGTTTTTAAAACCGGGAGGTTTGGGGGGTGTGGAACACCCTCCAGTACACCTAAACAAAATTGGTCCCAGAATCTAGTTTGCTGTAGATTTTTCCGAATGTGTTTTGTAACCTAGATCCCAGTGAATCCCAGTGGAATAACAGCTTTAAAACTGAATTCGAAAGTTGTTTGCTATTTGGAATATGTTCGGTAGCAGTGACGGCGCCAGGGGTGGGCCCTGGAGTGGTTAATGGAGTGCCCACCCAAAATTTTTAGGTGCTTATTTCAATAATGTATTTTTTTGAGTTTGTAAAAACTGAAAACTTGCATATGTACATGGTCTGTGTGATTGCTGTTATGTTTTGCTGAAATAAACAGCAAATATGAGTTAAAAAATTAAGCACACAAAAACGAGAAATTCGATCATTTTGAATGATTTTTTTTACAATTTTAGGGGACAAATCTTCTCCGAAATCAACTTTCTTGCTACAAATATTAACTTTGCACCTCTCTAGTTTACCATCAGAAGAAATCTCAAGGTAAATAAAGTAGATAGGGGGTGGGGGCATCCCCCAAAAGCGGTATATTCGGATTCAGGAGGTTAATTTACATAAGATCAGGGCTCGAAAAAAAATTTGGTTTGCAGACCTGTGTTATCTTTAGGAAAGTCCATTAATTACATGTAAATATCACGTAATTTTTTTTCGCATGAAACTGTAAAATTGCGAGAGAACTGGGCTAAATTAAGTAAACTTAGCAATTTTATGAGAGATTAGAAGTGGGGAGAGAGGGGGTCGACAAATCGCCTCACGTAGTTAATGGCCGCTTCCTACTTATTTTACTTTACCAATTAAATCAAAGAAAATATTAATTAAATCACAATTCGTGACTTCTCGTTTATAGCGTTTTGTGAGTTATTGATTTCATATTCTTTTTATTCAAAATTTGATATTCTATAGAAAATTAAATTAAAAACAAACAATTTTTGAGCCTTCTGAATTTTTTGTCTTCTGAAAACTTGTCGACATCTTTATTTTCTATCTATGTTAGTACAATAAATCGACTCTTGATTTCTTTTTAGTTTTATTTGTATTAGCTGGCGTCCACTTTACCATCGTATTTTTCAATTAGCTGAGTTTAGGTCTGAGTTTGGAAAAACTTTTGTTACGAATCCACGATGTTTTTCGAAACACCCACGCTCTCGAGAACTGCGTTTTGAGTAACAAGGCTAGCTAACGCGTACAGTCCATCTACGGTTAAGCAAGTGGCAGATGCAGTGTAATTTAGAGCAAGTTACTGTAACGTGCCAGAAGACGTTTTGTCCGTTACAATTACTTTCATGCGACGCCACTGGATCGCTATTGGTTGCGATAATTTGCGATAAACATCAATAGTCCGAAGAATGGTTATTTTTTATTATGGATTTCGATGCCCGATGGTTGTTTTTTTTCACAAGAGGATGTATCCTTGTGACTGTGTAGTACCAGGTGGATCGAAATTAATGTCCAATTGGAGAACCAAACTTCGTATATTTTCGTTTTGATGTTTCACCACTTTTCAATCCCGGACGTGGATTTATGTTTTTTTATTTGGGATGGGATTGCCACCACTTCAAGCAGATGATATGATTTTTTATGAATATGTTTCAGTAGAGATTAATTGAGTTTGCAGTCACACTAACTCGGTTGATGAGTATTGGAACTGGCAGGCTGTTGATTTTTTAATGAGTGTTTTGTGTTCTCTATTTTGTAGACTTTCATTCCTGGATGGTAGACCAATAGAATGATGAAGTAATGTTATTGAATTCGAAAGGTCCTGACGAAGGAAAGACAATTGCCGAGTCGTGAAGTTGGTAGTACTGCATTCAGGGTAAGTCTCATAGAGATGCATATACTTGTTTTAAATGATGCTGTATGCCAGGTTCTATTTTGTAAGTCAATAATCCCGAGATAATGACATCCGGTGTGCAATTAATCTTTGCTGAGCATAACTTCTTTTGTTGGGTTATCCACTTCAGGGATACTCAACTCTATTTTTTTACTTGACTGAATCTACCCCTCAGGTGGATGTCAGTTCTTCACTTTTGAATTTTTATTTTATTTTTCTAGTTCGTAATCTTCAATTGCGTATTAGCTTTACTTGATCCTTATGTGTATGTTTTATGTTTTGTTTTGTTAGTGAATTAATTAAACTTGTCGACATCTTTATTTTCTAACTGTGTTAATACAATAAATCGACTCTTGATTTCTTTTTAGTTTTATTTGTATTAGCTGGCGTCCACTTTTCCATCGTACTTTTCTTTTAGCTGAGTTTAGATCTGAGTACTGAAGAACGTTTTGTTACGAACCCACAATGTTTTTCGAAATACCCACGCTCTCGAGAACTGCGTTTTAAATAACACAGCTAGCTAACATGTACAGTCCATCTACGGTTAGGCAAGTGGCAGGGGTAGTTTAATTTTGAGCAAGTTACGCTACATTACGCTACAATTTATATAAAAATATAAAGTCAAAATTGTAAACCGGGGGGTCTGGGGGGTGTGGAACACCCTCCAGTACATATCGCAAGTTTTTCACTCTTTTAGAATACTTGGAGAAGATAGAGAATTTAGAATTTTTCAAGTTTCGCCAGAAAAAACCGGAAAATTTTGAAGCAAAAGTGTGGGAAATTTAAACCTTTGTCTAGAAAATATTAAAGCTTGGAAGCTCAGAGTTTAGCAGCAACTTTTTGCGTTACTTTGAAAATATAGAAAAACGGGGAATCCCCCAGTAGCGGGAAACGAAGTTAAATGTTAAATATTATACTGGTAAAAATGCTAGTCATATAATATAATATGAGCACCCAAATCTAAAAGATGCCGGCACTGAGCACAAGCACACCATTGACATGGAATCTATAAAACCGATTCCATGTCAATACGTCGAAAACAAAAACGTCGAAAACAAAAATGTCGAAGTCAAAACGTCGAAAACAAAAATGTCGAAAGTCAAAAACGACGAAAACAATAACGTCGAAAAGCAATAACGTCGAAAAACAAAAACGTCGAAATCAAAAAGGTCGAAAACAAAAACGTCGAAAATGAAAACTTCTGAAGTACAATTAAACATATCTAGATAAAAAGTTTTATTACAATTTTTAAAATTAAATGGCAAAAAAAGCAAAAAAAAGTACATTTTTGAGCCAAATTTTTAAAATACAATATGTATTTATATAATATATAATAAGCCGTCCCAAAAATGTATTTTATATTTTTTATCCCACCCCTGATTATAATAATGTAAAAGTATGAATTTAACATAATCCTTTCAAAGAGTTCGAAGCTGTAGATGATGCTAGGCCTATGGAAGAAAAATAATTTATAAAAAGTAAAAAAAACGTTATTATTTTCAACCCTTTTACTTCGACCTTTTTGTTTTCGACGTATTGACTTCGACGTTTTTGACTTCGTTGTTTTTGTTTTTCGACGTTATTGCTTTTCGACGTTATTGTTTTCGTCGTTTTTGACTTTCGACGTTTTTGTTTTCGACGTTTTGACGTGCTACCGTTTTATACGATAAAACTATCTAACTAATAAAATCAAATATGCAACCCTGGAAATTGGCATTTGCAAAGTTACATGTTTACATTTCCTTCTATAGAATCAAAGCAATGTGTATTTAAAATACGCCAATAGAAAAGCTGAGTGGAATCAATTATCGAGTTTTTATCTTGATCGTGGCACAGTAAATGCGCATTTAGAATTATGTAACAAATATAATATAATAGAATTAACAGTGCGACGTAATGTAATTTGATTCATAAAAAAACGAACGGTTTGATATAAAACCCGAACGTTATATTAATAGAAAATACCATTAAGCATAGCTAAAATATTAACCCTTTAAAGCCTGGTGATATTTACATTCATTAGGAATGCAAGAACACAATTTGGTTGATGCTTGTGCTTAAGTGTAACATAATTTTTCGTTTGGTGGCACATAAAACCACATTTTGTAATATTAAATATTCCAATTATTTTTTATTTTATCACATAGCGAATATTTTAATAAATTTAAAAATAATCGAGATGGACTCGAGTGTTTATTGTTCCAATTATTATTTAGGAAGCACATTTTGCTTTTATATTGTGTAGGTGATTTAGTTTCTTTTGTAGTACACGTTTTAACAATTTTGACGATATCAGCAGGATATATTAGATGCGGCTAAATCAATCATGTTCAATTACAGATGAAAGGAAATATATTCAAATTGATTCGTGTATATTTTATACATTTACTGACAAAGAATAAAATTGAATATAGAAAATATGTTTTTAGATCAGAGACATTCGTTAAAATTCTACGTTCAGTCCTGCTTTGTAAGGATTTGCCGGCTTTTATTCCTCTTCTGAAAGTGCTCGTGCTGATTTAAATAAATCGTTTCTGACGATAAGCTAGAAGCCATTATAGAATTGGTTTACACTCCTCTTATCGTTAGGTACTTTTGATTAATTTCTATGCACTCAAACTTTCAATGAAGCTTAATAACATAATGAATACTTGACTAGGCAAAATAAACTCGCTGCAAAAAATTACCAACACGGTTTTACTCTAACTTGAAACAATGATTTTTTCCCACATTCCAATTTACCACACATCAGGAGTTTGCCAAATAAACATCAACATTCAACAGCTTCACTTTGGAAAAAATTCCCATCTCGAGAAGCTTCGAGTTAACTGAACGTTAAATTTTAATAATTACTTCATTATCCCATTATATTATAATTTATTTGGCGATGTAAATTATTAAATGTGACTGTTTGCTGTAAAATTTACATAGTCAAAGTAAAGTTTATCAAGGAGAAGTGGAATTGTGGTAGGTGGCAGCAGGTGCATATACCGGTGAAACTAATGGATGAGCCAGGCTGCCATTTGGTACACAAATCGTTTACGTCTTACTTCTGCTTCCTTTTCCGGTTGCGTTAATGGATGACGCAAACTTGAATATTGAATTTACGATGTTACATACAAGAAGTAATATACCTGTTAAGGGACAACTTCTTCAAACTTAAATTGAATTTTTTGAAGTAATTCGATAGCTTAACTGTCCCACTTAAAAACTTTTTTAAATATCACAAACGTAGAAGTTACGGAAATGTATCGATTAAAAAATAATAAGCATCAACCCAGAATTCAAATTTTGATGAATAAGTGCGAGTTCAAACTATCGGAAAGTTATACTCCGCCGACTAACAAAGCAATTTAAACTTTTTCAAGATTTGATATTTTATCCTGCATATAAATTAAAATATATAACTTTCTTAATTAAATATACAAATGCATAGTTCCATAATTATTTTCTCATAATAAATTTTCTTATCGGACTTCTTATTTGTATACACTTTTATGATTGCGATTAAAAATTTTGAAATAAACTAAAAGCTTATTGCACAGCATCTTTCCTAATAAAAGGACTTTACTTTGATTTTCTTTAAAATACAAATTAATATTTAAGTATCTATGGAAGTGCATATAAAATTTTCCCCAATTTCATTTGCTCCATGGAAGATGCCATGCACGAACTCTTCAAATGGCCGACACGAATTTGTAAAAATCAAATTTTAGAATTTCATAAATAAACATACTCCTGTCGTCCTTTAAATTTATAAAAAAAATTATGATAATGTTAAAAGTTAAAAGTTCAGATTAAATCATTATATTTAATTTATTTCCAAAATTATATTCGATTAAACCAATCATTAAAATTAAATATCCTTGCTTGTACCTGAAGGTGTTGTTCTTCCTTTTAGTGCATCATTGGATCACTTGAATATTCCTTTTGTTTTACAGTAAGGACGTAATTTTATATTATTAATTTCTTTGAATTCTTTTACTCCTAAGCTTTGATTATTGTATTTGGTTACCTAATATATGTCTTATTCGTCCTGTTCAGTGGCGGATCTACCAGGGTGCGGTGGGTGCGAGCCAGGGCCGGATTATTCAATAGGCAAACTAGGCAACTGCCTAGGGGCGCCGATCGGCAAAACCTGAAAACCCTTATAAAAGGCTGACGCAAATGGGTTACTACAAAATTTTTGATTATTGGGAACTAGAATTTTTACTGAATTTTTGTTAATCAAAGCAAATCAAAGCAGATTTAGAGATCAGACGTTTACCTTGTTAAAGACAGGTTGGCAAAAATATTTAAGAATGGGGAAGTCGGGTTTGATGGGAAAGCTGAAATGAGAATTATAACACTTATCTGGAATTATAGACAGATTAAAAGAACAATTAAAAAAGGGGTAACTGTCTAGAGCAAAATTGAGAATAATTTTAAATTTTTAAATAATTTGAGAAACCTTGATGATGGCAATTTATGCAATAACATTCAAAAAATTTTCAAACCATATGCTGTGAAGACTTGAAATTGGAATTTTCTTAAGAGTGCATTTAATTCAAATAATTAATTGAAAATATTGAAGATGAATATGAAGGAAATTTTAACTTTTATTCAAGAGAAAGAATTGATTTCAATGTTTCCCTATTTAGAAATTGCAACCAGAATATTTTTAACCAATACAAGTGGGGAAAGGTCATTTTCTACTTTAAAGATAACAAAACATATTTAAGAAATTCAATTTCTCAAGAAGGACTTGATGAATTTAGCTGTTAATAGTGTTAATAGCTGTTAATACTGTTAATAAATAGTGAGCTAAGCAACACTGCTGATTTTGAAAAAGTTATAACAGAATTTGCAAACACGAAATCCAGAAGAAGAATTTAATTTTTGTAATAATGTATTTTGTCATAATAATTTTCGAATACAATGTCCTTTTTATTATATATTTTATTAGATATTAATCAACTCAGGAGTATAAAACTATCACAAAAAGGTAAATAATTTTACCAAAAATTGGTGCCTCCGCGAGAACTAAGTTTAAGATAACTATAACTGTATTTGTAGGACGACAATTTAAGTTCAATAAATTTCAAAAATTTAAGAACATGAGTCTAAGCTCCAAATTTTCTAAAAACTTTTATTTGGGGGAGGGGGGCGCTTAAAAACTTTTGCCTAGGTGCGCATACATTAATAATCCGGCCCTAGGTGCGACGCACGCCGGCCCCCTGTTCTAGTGTGACCTTCTTCAACCTTTTTAAAAAAATTTAAAGTCATTAAAAATATAATTAGTAATAATTTATTATTGTTGACCTTTTTTTAATTGTTTAATTAAACTAAGATTAGGATTAAAAATATTTGTCCAATATTCTAAATGAGTGGATATCCTTCGATATGTATTGGAGGGTGATCTACTCCCACCAAACCCTCCAGTACATTGTAGTTTTTGAGGAGATAGAGAATTAAAATTTTACAAATTTCGCCAGGAAAAAACGAGAAATTTGAATTTTTAAGCAAAAGTGAGGGAAGTTTAAACCTCAGCTTAAAAAGACATTTATTTAAGTGCCTTACTGCTCAGAGTTTAGCAGCAACTTTTGAGTTACTTTGAAAATTTACTGTCAAAATTTTAGTCAAATATGTAAACCGGGGATTCTGAGGGTGAACATATTATCTTGCGATATGTACTGGAGGGTGTTCCACACCCCCCCAGACCCCCCGGTTTACTTTTAATCTATTTATAATAATTTATAATAATTAATATCAAAATAAAATATTTAGTCTGGTTTTGGCCGATGTGGTAGAATTGTCGAATCATTTTAATTATTTTAATTAATAATTTCTAGTCAAACTCTACTATTTATTGGTAAATTGCTCTACATATGTTGCGGGTTTTGACCCATTATCAAGTGCTAAAAATAAAACTATATACAAAGTTGTTAGAAAATATTCGAAAAAAATGGGTCAAAACCCGAAACATAAACATTATGTAGTGCAATTCACCAATAAATAGTAGAGTGTGATTAGAAATTATTAATTAAAATAATTAAAATTAAAAATAAAAGTTAAAATTGTAAACCGGGGGGTCTGGGGGGTGTGGAACACCCTCCTGTAAATATTGCAGAATTTTCAGATTAGAAATTATTAATTAAAATAATTAAAAATAAAAATAAAAGTCAAAATTGTAAACCGGGGGGTCTGGGTGGTGTGGAACACCCACCAGTACATATTGCAGAATTTTCACTCTTTTAGAATACTTGGAGAAACTGAGGAATTTATAATTTTACAAATTTTGCCAGAAAAAACCGGGAAATTTGAATTTTTTAGCAAAAGTAAGGGAATCTTAAACCTTAGCTTAAAAAAACACATATTTAAGTGCCTTACTGCTCATAGTTTAGCAGCAACTTTGGCGTTACTTTGAAAATTAACTGTCAAAATTTTAGTCAGAAATGTAAACCGGGGACTCTGAGGGTGAACATATCCTGCGATATGTATTGGAGGGTGTTCCACACCCCCCAGACCTCCCGGTTTACTTTTAATTTATTTATAATAATTTATAATAATTAATATCAAAATAAAATATTTAGTCTGGTTTTGGCCGATGTGGTAGAATTGGCAAATCATTTAAATTATTTTAATTAATAATTTCTAGTCAAACTCTACTATTTTATACTATTTAATTGCACTACATATGTTTCGAGGTTTGACCCATTATCAAGTGCTAAAAATAAATATATATACAAAGTTGTAAATATTCGAAAATAAAAGGGTCAAAATCTGAAACATATGTAGTGCAATTCACCAAGAAATAGTAGAGTTTGACTAGAAATTATTAATTAAAATAATTAAAAATAAAAATAAAAGTCAAAATTGTAAACCGGGGGGTCTGGGGGGTGTGGAACACCCTCCAGTACATTTTGCAGGATTTCCACTCTTTTAGAATACTTGGGGAATAATATTTATTCGTTAGTTTAAGTTGTGCTGAAAAAGAAATGGCGATTCTGGCTGTGGCTTTGCTGTCGCTATGGCATGGCGTCGCGACGCTCAGCGTCTTGTAAGGTTAACAATGATGTTGAAGTTATTTTATTAAAGCTAATACTTTATTTTCACCTTTTTTATACTATTATAAGTATTTTAAAACAATTGTAATTTTGAAAATTGTAAAAAATAACTTCAAAAATCGATACTTTCTACAGTATCAAAAATTCGCCAGACTGATTTGCCACCGGTTATAATCTGCCAGAATTGTTTTAAAATACTTATAATAGTATAAAAAAGATGAAAATAAAGTATTAGCCTTAATAAAATAACTTAGTAACCTAACAAGACGCTGAGCGTCGCGACGCCATGCCTTAGCGACCGCAAAGCCACAGCCAGAATCGCCATTTCGTTTTCAGCACAGCTTAAACTAACGAATAAATATTATTCCAAGTTTTATAAAATCACTTTAAAAAAATGCATGTGATCTCCAGGGCTATAAGGAATTTATAATTTTACAAATTTCGCCCGGAAAAACCAAGAAATTTGAATTTTTAAGCAAAAGTGAGAGAAATTTAAACCTTTGGCTAGAGAATATTAAAGTGAGGGAAATTAAAACGTTCGACTGAAAAAAATTAGAATTTCGGAAACTTATTTATTTTTAAATTATTTAAAAAAAATTGTAATAGCCCGGCGGGCGGCTCATCAAATTTAGCAACAACTTTTTGCGTTACTTTGAAAATATAGAAAATCGGGGAATCACCCAGTAGCGGGAAACAAAATGAAATGCTTAATATTAATTATACCGCTAAAAAAGAGATCCACCGTCTAGCTGCCCGTCCCCGGACGGGCTTTCCAGCTAGTAACGAAATAATCTAGTATAGTAAGTGTTTAATTTCAAATATTCACAATGAAATATTATATTTTGGTAGTCTTCTCTTATTGAGGTAAACAAAGTGGGCATCATTTATCTTTATTGCATCGGCAATCGGCAATTCAGAGCATAGTCGAACTGCTTAGCCATCTACGAGGCTTCTTAAGTCTACTTCTACCTTTTAAGAATTTTGAAAATGATTTTTCTGGCAAAGCTGAAGTCACAAATCACTAAACAGAAAATTGTACTTTGGAATAAGTAACCATTGCATATTCATTTGTACGATGTAGTGTCGGCAATTTAAAATAGTTTAACTCATAATTTTTCGGATAAACCTGGTATAACGTTAGACTTAGTATTACTACTTATATTTAAATTTTCCAAATTAAATCCTGACATTTCCAGGTTTTCCCTGACAAAGAATAAAATTTTTCCTGGACATTTAGATCAAGCAGAAAATAAGAAGGTAAAAAAATCTTAATTTTTGGGTTTTATAAAAACAGGGCACCGGATGACAACCCTCAACCGATTGTTACGCTACTGATCCTGTTAAATCTTTGTCTCTTCAAATCAGTAAATTGCACGGTAGCAGTGTGATTTTGGAACTATTTTATTTAATATTCTTAGTTGATTTCAATTTCAGTCTCACCTACTTATGAAGTAATGAAACAATTTATTCCATAATAACAGCTATTATTCCTCAGAAGTTGAGAGTATTATTTAAAAATTTACACTGTTTCATTTTCACTTAAAAATTAATAAAAGTGAAACTTAAAAATGGAAATAAATTAAAAATTATGTTTAAAGTAGCTTGTCGACTCTTTTCTTTTAGCTTCGTCTGTCGTTCATAACTTTTATGTAAAACAATAAAAATTTCAATTTACTTTTTCATGACAATTAATTTCGAGTCTCTTAATTAAATTGTAATAATCGCTTCTTTTCTATATCAAACTTGAAACCTATTTTTGTTACCACGATATTAAAGCCTAAAATAATTTATGTTCTGAAACTTTGTTATTATACGGAATTGCAAACTGGAATTATGTTTTTACTTTGCTTTATATTCTTGGATCATTTAAAATTCTTATTAAATTGGATATCAATCGATACCTAATGTTAAGTTACGTAACAGTGTTTTATATGGTAAAAGAATTTTAAATTATTTGCAGAATTATTGGGAATCGATTGAATTTCAAAGGGAATAAATTTAAATTGAAAAGTCGGAATGAATATTTTCTTTTTTTCAACTTTTATTTAACCATTTACCTGTAGGCTTCTGACATTTCCTTTGCCGTCAGGACGATTAGCAGGGATATACGAATTTGCTATAGATTTTGATTAAAAAAGCGATTTAATTGGCCGAATACTTAAACTCAAGTCTGTTTACATCGTTTATATAATTACATGCTTTAACCAAACTAGATAATTATATAATTTTGTTCGCAACCTATATAACGTTAATCAATCTGATGCTAATTTTAATTGTCTTGCATGCAATTTTAACCCAACATGAAATTGGTATTTCCTATAAAAATAGAACAATTAAATAAATTTTTGTGTTATTAAAGTTTGAAACTGCAAAATTTTTACATCAAGAATAGATAAAAAAAGTTGAGCTTTTTTACAACTTAATAAAATGGCTTATTACGAACTATAAAGCTAGAGAAGTGAAATAAAGGAAAACTATTGAAAAAATTTTGTTTCCTTTGTTCAATTTCTTATAACCATTAAACCATTTTTTTACATTTTTTATTCGATAATGCCAAGTTTGAAAATAGTCTAGAGATTAAAAGAAAACTGGTAAGTTGTATTAGACAATCTCTTTGAAAAGCTATATTAATAATTCCGATATTTTGTAACTAAGCGAAGTTTCCTCAATCTAACACAAGCACAACATAGAAATTGAATTAAAATTGTGTTAATGTTGTCTAAACATGAAGTTTGTGCTTGCTTAGATATCAGTTTATGGCAATACTTAGACTAATTTATTTATAATTAGACTTGCTGCTTTAACAGTAAATGTCTTTATTAATTTTTGATTAAAGTACATGGAAAATAGTTGATATTTAGGATCATCAAGTAATATTAATGAATTTTTTCTTTTAATTAATTCAAGTACCTCTAGTTGTAGTGGAAAAAAAATTGATAGCAAAAAGTTTGGTCGACGTCATCCGCATGCATTAATCCCACCTTATGCAGCCGCTAACAGCCGGCTGCCATTCAAATTTTCCTAATTAAATTTTTATAAGAGAAAATGTTACTTTTTACCCAGTTTTTCCGAAACTCTTCAAATATGAAATACACGAGAGTACAGTACCTAATAATTTTCATTTTATAATATATCTCTTTCAATATACTCCATACTTACTACTACATGCTACTTACATGTCTAACTTTATATTATTTCAACTTCAGGAACAAAATTGTACATTTTCTGCATTTTATATTGAATTTTATATGAATATTCAGACAACAAAATTCTCATTGCTGTTATGGCTGTATTCCAAATGCATTAACCGAACGTAGAAAACATAATATACATATGTAGGTACACGAGAATTTATAATTTTCGCATCTTTAGAGTCAAAATATAATTTTAAATTTTTAATCTTGTGAACCTGGATTTTCGTTTGAACATTTTCAATTAAAATAAAATCCGTTTGCAAATCCGGGTAGAAATACAAACTTCGAACATCTTCCATTTTCACATATTTTATACTGTTGCTTGTAAATATTTTAGAATTTTATGACTTTATTTGTTTACATTTGAATATTTATAATGAACAAATAAAACGAATTGTGTATTGTAATGTAAAACTTTGATAATAAATTCCCGTAATGTAAAAACAAAAATAAATTTATTATACAACTTGGTAACTCATAAAAGACGAAACAGTTTTAATGACAATCTCATTTGAAGCTTGCGCGAAATTTAACTTTAACTGATTTTCTGCATTTTATTATAACATATATTTATTTTATGTTAAAATAGGTATCTAATCTGCTAGCTATTGCGGTACATTTTTATGGCAAATTCGTGTTGCACCACGGTATCATTCATTTAATTTTTATTATAGTGCTTTTATAATTATTGTATCGTAAAATTCAAAATGAGTTTGGAAAATGCCACTTTGCAACACCCATTTACGTAGCAAACGAGGCATGCATCTTTGCATGCCAACGGCTTGTATATTACCGCAATAGCTTTTTGTATTCCTTTCAACACTCTCAATTAAGATAGTGTTTTCAACTATTTGGATAGTAGAAATACTTAAAATCCTGGAAAATTCTTTACTTTGCAATGAAGGTTTTTCTTTTCTTCACTTGAATTGCAATATACTATTTAGCCGTAAAAAAAGTTTTCGGTTAATAATGTACTTGTGGGCTTGAATCTCATCTACCTACCTACTGGGTAAGGTGAAGAAGTAAAAACTCCTGACTAGTAATTTGTTATAGTGGGTTTATCCGTAAATACCACACCAAATTGGTTGTTTTCTTACCAAACTAAACTAAATATAATAATGGAATTTTTTACGTTCAGGCAAAGTTGTTACACTAATTATTACTTCGCAAATTTGGATCAAATGGAGCTGAAAAGTTATTTAACGCAAAAAATGATTGTTGAAGTACTAGCGTTTTCGTTTTTGTTAAGTAATTGGCAAATCAAAAAAGTGCTTATTGATGCTTCAATTGAATGATCTATCATTTTAGATAGATACTTTCTCAGTTGCGGTGCAAGAGTAGATAGGACCCGTAAGCAAATATACAAAACGGGCCCCTAAAAAGCAATTATTCATTTTGAATTGCGTATATTATTATTTAAAAATTTTCTTTATTATGGTCCCAGACCCTCAAGCTTTGCTTACATTCGCTTATTGATATCGCCGTCACTGCAATGGACCCGATTTAGTGGCCTAAGTGCGCGAAGGGATATCTCTCTGCTCTTCTACCTAAAATTTAGAATTCAGAAGAGTGTGGGTCAGGCTCAGCGAAATTATTTGCACTTCAAGATTGTATTATAGATCAACCTCAAATCAGAGTTAACCCATAGAATTTCCAATGTTAACTTTAGCTTTGGCCACTCTGATTTTTGACCCTAAATTTATTTTACTTAAAGTTTAATTTGCCTTAGTGATGATACAGATAATTTCGTACAGCTAAAGATGTTATTCCTTAGCAGCGGCTGGGTCTCTGCGACTAAAGTCGCAGTAACTCTCCTCGCGCTTTCTTATGGGAGTGTTTCATGAGAATGTAATTTTCGCAGGCTACTCAAAAGGTACGTTGTGCAAGGAACTGCACTAGCAGCACCGCATAACTTGGTTAACTGCTCTTAAGCAATATCTGTCACGTGTCTTGCCAATTGAACTCCCATTAGGTATTGCACTTGCAGTTGACGCGGCCGTAACTGCTCTGCTGCTACAGCATTTAGCAAACCGCAGCTTAAGGTAACAGTTTTATAAGAAAGCATGGAGAGCAATCTCTCTGATTGCGGAGTCCCAACTGCAACTAAGGAATCATATCTTTTATGCTCTCTTATGGAAGTGTTCCCTTACTACCAGGGGCGGATCTAGAATATTTTCTGGGGGTGAGAACAAAGTGTCGAGACGGGCAAAAAGTGTTCTCAGATTTGGGATTATCCCCTTGTTTCCATGTTAATTTTAAGCGTTTGAGGGAGGGGGGCACGTGCCACCGTGTCACTCCCCTAAATCCGCCCATGCTTACTACTACTCATGCATTACTACTCATAATACTCTCATAAGAAAGTATGGAGAGCATTTACTGCGACTTCAGTCGCAGAGCTCAAGCTACAGCTAAGGAATCACACCTTTAGCTGGACGAAATTGTCCACACCAACACTAACAGCTAGTTAAACGTTAGGAAAAAGTTAATCCAGGGTCAATTGATCTTGATCCTATCAGTCTGTAGTCTAACTAGATAGCTGCACATCAAAAAGTGGTCTACCAACTTTCAAAAAGACTTACAAAGGAAACACTAAAGAGAGTATTGGCGATTTACAATATGGCGGCTCTATTAGGGACACTAACTTGATAGTCGTATCGTTTTGACTTTCGATTCTGAATTACTTTATCGGAAAACCGCTGTGAACAATTACTATAAAAACGCGTACTAAGTAGTCAAGATAGGAGGTTATACGGCTAACCCGTGGATCTTCAATTTAAAGTCTCAATTCTGCCCTGGGTTGCAGAGAAACGACATAAATGACTAGCTTAAGGGGGTATTCTAATCTAGATCCTACAAAGCCATTTTGTTCGTTCATATTTTAAGATTACATAAAAAATTAACCAACGAAAAAAACTCTAAATTTACAAAGTTATGAGCTGGCAAAGTGGAAGGTCCAAGAAAAAAAGGGTGTCCTGTGCACGATATCTCAAGTTCTAATGAACCGATTTATTTGAAATTTGGTGTGAATATTTTTTATAGATGCCGCTATAGCATGAACTAAGGAAAAGTAAAACAAACAATTTTTCACAAAATGGCGGTCGTTTGAAAAAAATAACTTTTTTTAAACAAATCCGAATTTTTAAAAAATACTAAAATTTAAAATTTTGACTAGAGCGTAGTTCATGCGATAGAGGAATGTATAAAAAACATTCACACCAAATTTCAAATTAATCGGTTCATTAGAACTTGAGATATCGTGCACACCACCTCAAACTTTGTGAATTTTGAGTTTTTGTTTTCGGTTAATTTTTTATGTAATCTTAAAATATCAATAAACAAATGGTAAAAAAGTGGATAGTAAAAATATTTTTTGTTTCGTTTGTACAGAGTTTTAAAAACCGCCCGAAAATTCATGCCTCTAGACTAGAATACCCCCTTAAGCTGCGATTCTTTAGCTGCGCCTGAGACTCTGCAACTTAAATCGCAGTGACTGCTCTCCATACTTTCTAATGGGAGTATTTCCTTAGAATTCAATTGTCGCAGACGACTCTAAGGTAACAGTGTCATAAGAAAGAATATTTTATATGAAAGCTTAGCTGCAGTCGGGGCTGTGCGACTTATGAAATTGTTACCTTACAGTCGCCTGTGACAATCGCATTGTAATGAAATACTCTCATAAGAAAGTATGGACAGCATTCACTGCGACTTCAGTCGCAGAACTCAAGTCACAGCTGAGACGAATTTATCTGCACCAACACTAGGTAAATGTTAATCCAGAGTCAATTGATGCTGATTCTATCAGTTTAAAGTCTAATTAGATGGACCCCCAGATCCCCCGGATTACACCAATCGTTTTGTGACTTAAATAATATGTTTAAAGCTTTGGAATCGGAAAAAGCTAGTTTCGCTGCTAAGTCCAAAAGTAATTTTATTTTTGCTCATCAGGGAGTAAAAGTAAAAGTAAAAAAAGAGTAGAAGTCACAAAATAATTGGTGCAATCCGGGGGGTCTGGAGGGTATGGAGAGCTCGTAACCAAATATACAAAACGGGCTCCAAAAAAAAAACAATAAATAATTTTAAATTGCGTATATTTTAAAAAAATTTCCATTTTGGGATTTACTACCCTTTATGGTCCCGAGCCGCTAAGCATTGCTTACATTCGCTTCTTGATGTCACCGCCACTGTACTTTCGTCAAAAACTTAACCAAAGCATTGAAAACATATGATTTATTATAGTATCAAATTCAGAACTAAAATATAATTTTGATGTTTTCCTGCAATAATCAGCTAATATGAATTTCGTGCATAGTTTTCTTGCATCGAAAACAAGCTTATTGTTAGAGAAAATTTACATTTTCTTTTTCAGTTACAACAATTTTACTAGAAACTATTAGGTTTCCGTGTAAATTTATTTTCATTGTGTTTCCAAATCAAATACAATTTGAAATGTTTTATGGAAAATAATAACAAAGTTATAAAATAATTAAACAGATGTTTGCTCAAAAATAAAATCCGATGCAAGTTTTCCATTGAAATATTTTGTGTTTGTTTTTCCTTTGTTTACCAGTATTATTTAGTTGAAATCGAGACTTTGTGCGTACATTGTTGCTAATGTTAAGGATTATTAACAAACTTTTAATCGGTTATTAAATAATAAATCAAATTGTTCTGGTGTAATTCGCATGAAGGAAAGTCAAAATTTAATTATCCTTTCGGAAAATATTGCATTGCTTAGAATACAAACACAATAATATCATAATCTAGAAACATAATATTGTAATACTTCTACATTAGCATAATATTATGCTACCCATAATATTGTTATTAATAATATTAGCCTTTCAATGTTGAGGGATGTGTCCTTTCCCAGTGGACGACGCCGACGCGACGCTTTGATTCTTGAATAGTTGAAGTAATACTTTTACAGCCAATAACTCTTTTATTAATTAAATTAATAGGATATTTTGGTTTGAAGGATTAAGCAACCGAATAACTTCTTTATCAATATGGCATTAAAACCAAAGGATCAAAGGTCCTGGAATCTCTGTTCTCTTTTACTTCAAAGAAATGTAAAAATGTTATCTGTAAATAAATTTTGAAAAATTTTACTTTCAGCTGGCCATCTTTATTTTAAGTATCTATCATAAATTTGGGTGTTTAAATTGGATTGGATCACCTATTGCTTTAATATTTGCGATGCACAAAGAAGACATCTGGCGTTGTATTACACTGAGGCATCTTTGCTATTTAAATATTGAGAAGAGATTTTGTTTGATCCCGCATATTTATTGTTTATTAAAACGGAAAAACATTTTTTGGATCATAGCCGATGTTTATTTAAAAATATCGGAGTGAAGCGATCTATTTAATGACCTAAGTTACGTTTATTTACTTCTGCTCTTTTGAATGCCTTATATAATATAGTTTTTTAATGTATATCAAACAGTTTCACTTTCTTTTTGTCAGTAGCAGACTGGGTCGGAATATATCATAAATATTTCAAGGCGCCGGAAGTGTTTTCAACAGTCAAGTTTAACAGTAAGGTGATTAATCATTTCATAAAAAGTGTAACGGAAAAAATGCTTTCTCACTTTTATTCTGAGGTGTTAAATTTATTACGAGACACTTCAAATCGAACAAATCTATTCGAAGTTCCGGATGTTAATTATGCTTCATTCTGGAACTGCAAATTGTGACAACACGAAATTTTTAATAAAAATGCAACTAACCAAACTGTAAAAGCTGCAGTATACAATTCCAAATATGAAAAGTAAATTATATTAAAATGGTGGAAAGATGGAAAGAATATATATGTCTAAAGATTCTTGTTTGTATGAAAAGGATTTATGAATAAAATTTCAGGGACTGGATTTTTTATATTGTTTACATCGTTCCATTTCCACGCTGTAGACAATTTTTAATCAATTCAAAAGTAAATCTCTCAAGATTCGATTGAATTAGGATCTCATAATTATGGAAATCAGATTAATTAAACTTTTCCATTATTATATTAATGCAGCAGTCGATTTTGATTATTTTGTCGAAATGGAGACACCGCAATGCGGCCACTCTCCACTCGACTTTTTTTTAAATTAACTTTAAAAAAATCAACGGTCAGCATGCCGAGTAAACGACACTTTTTATTAGGAATGATTGCTGTTTTGGATAACGATTATTAGTTTTGTAGTGGAGTTGGAGCGGAAAATTAAGTAAAATTTGAAAACAGCTGCCAAAAGTTTAGAACAACATTTGAAAGGCAACGAGTTTTAACAGTTTTGTGTACGAACACAATCAATTTATTGTCAGTTCTTTGAGCTTTGAAGCTGACGAGTTTGCCAAAGCTTTACTTACCTTAGAAGTTCTATCGGCGGTCAAAGTTTGGGTGTTGATTGAAATAACAAGTGAAATTATTATTAATCTAATAATTAAGCTTTATTTACACATTTGTTAATACAATAAGTATAATCTAATACAATAAACTTATTGCACTTTTTATAAAAATAGTTCAGTCTTTATTTACATATTACATATCTAACAGGTATTGTGCAAGCAAAAAAGCTGTGTTTAAGTAACAAAAATAAGTTAAAACCGTTTACTTGCATAAATATACATCAACATTTTATCAACAATCTAATTTATATATTTGCTACTTATACATAGTGCATTCAAAAACTATTACGACATAAGCTTGTTACCATAAAATTTTATATATCCATTAAGTTTTTATTACACTCTTAATTAATTAGTTCAACTTAATAATAGTGCACGAAAATGACAATAATTATTATTGAGCCGTAAAAGGAAACCTTATTGTTAAATTATTGCCATCTAAAACCGGTAATGTTTAATAAAATTTAACAAACTACCCTCTTAGGAATAATAAATTCGGTAACAACTTAAAAATTGATCCGAGTTAAATCTTGGAATGATAAGTTTATAAGCATGAACGGATTACAAATTTGTCTATACGAATTTTGAATAAATAAAATTTACTACAGTAACTCACTTTCAAAGTAACCAATTATCGAAAATTACACTTTTTTTGTACACAAAATATTATTTTACTTTTTACAATACCATCTTATAGCAATAAAGCAATATTCACAAATTTTTGAGTAGCTACGCTCTCTCCGGTTTAATTGGTCGTATAGGTTTTGAAAATAAAATTCGGAAGAATCGAAAACAATAGTTTGTGAACGCACCTTTACCTATTTTAATAATTATTATTGTGTTTTAATTGTATTATTATAAATTGACATATAAATTATGTTTAGATTTTTGTATAGTGAAAGATTCGTGAGTGAGATTGCTAATAAGTGAACATTAATTTGCATTACACGTAATAATTTAATAAATTACAACTTAAAACACCAATTGTCAACTCTTCACTTAATTATAGATTTTCGGTTTCATTATTTAAGTTTAAAACCACGTATCACAAAATTTATAAAACTACACATCAATGTTTCATCAATTTCACTTTCTTTTATAAATTTAACCACTTTTCAATATTGTTTGTGAAACATTTAAAAAATTTAGTTTTTTTTTTTATTTAAATGTAACAAATTGAAACCACAATCAATGGTAAAAGGATGAGTGCAAAGGAAAGCTGTTGGTTTCCACTGTAATTAAACGGAAAAATACCCTGCTGACTTATTCCGTAAACCGCCGGTTGGGCAGACGGTTCTACCATATTTTCGATATCTGCAAAGGAAAACCCTATTCAAATGTTCTTTCTAAGAAAATAAATTAAATTGTACGAAAAAAAAAGTATTTTAAACTTAATGGGTTTGGACACGTGATAAGAAAAATTTCGGGAAATTTCGCTTTGAAATTTTTTTCTTAAATAAATAAATTTATTTACGTAACACGATAGCTTAAAATTAATTGTAATTTATCAACCACGATAATGCTGTTGCAAATAATACAGGAAGGCAAATTGAATAACATCCACGAAAGCGATTAAAAATTAACAAGCTAAGAACAAATACTCTCCTAATACTTGTTTTTATATTTTTTCTTCATTATAAAAAAGAAAAATTATAATTTGTTATCGATTTTTAGAAAAACTACGTTAGCTGCAGTTAATAATGACAACACGCCACAGGCATATAAATTAAACGGGAAAACTGAAACAACAAATTTTTCGTTACAAACAAAGTGCGGCTGTAGTAGCAAAAAGTAGAAATTGATTTTCCATCAAAAGAAAATTACTTATAGTTACGCGTTAACCTTGTTACGTTGGGGAGTTTATAAAACAGAAAAAACTAAACTTACCGTTAGATCTTGTAGTAAAATGAAAAACTGGAGAAAGTTTACTCCAGCCGTGCACATTTTTGGCTTGAACCCGAGCTTCGTAAGTGGTGGCCGGCTGCAGACCCCTGATTAAGTAGGACACTTTTTGCCTGGTAACCCCCGGAAATGGCGGAGGTGCAGGCCGGGGTTGATTAGATATACCGAGGGGGGTAACTATTACACTGTTCCACCTATCGTTTCTATTAATCGATGTGCCGTTTTCGTAAGTGTGGTGGCTGTGGTGCATGTAGCGTTGTCGGAAAAATAGCTCGTACTCCGTGACCGCAGCGTGACTGTTCACGGACCACGTAATATTATAAGTTTCTTTCTCTTGGCCCAAGGAAGGAGACTCGAACACCGCCAATCCCGCCGTGCCGGTTAAGCTCAAATGACCTCGAGCTTTACCGTGTGTGTTGCTTGCGACGCAACTGCAAATTAGAGTTTTCACGTAATTACGAAATCGATATTGTTTGTAGTTACAAATAATTAATACTCATTATAATTTAATGTTATTTAGATAGTGATAAATTAAGCTCGATTAATAACAAATATCCCTAGGGAGCCGAACACGTAGTACCTACCTATATTTATATATGCATTTTTATTTTATTTACCTGTAATTTCCAAAATCCGCTTCCGTCACATTTCTTATGATTAAGGTGTAACGATTTCCCCTGGCCTGACTGGTGTGCTGTTCGGTGGTTCCCAATTGAGTGGTGTCTTTAAACCAAAGCACCTATAAATGTTTAAACAGTGCATCACATTTTTAAGCGTAACAATGACTTTGAGTGTTTTATTTATAGAGATTTTCTTTAGAGGAAAACTCCAGATGAGTTGAATTCTGAATAAAACATTATAATTTGTTGGTTAAAAGTACCTGAGGGGGTGGTTCCGCATGAACAATACAAACAAGGTGGGCTTCCAAACCAATTCCTGTGTGTACAGTATTTCTCTCCGCTTCAACTTCCGGGGCATCTGTAACAGCCAAGTAATAAATTATTGATCAATTCGTTTATAATTCATTACATTATAGTATATAGTAAAACTAATGGTTTAGAAATTATGAAGCTTACATCGAACACTTAGGGTGATATGTCGGGTGTCTGGTTGTCCGACTCCATTGTCTGCCGAACATTGATATTGGCCTGCTGAATGACGGTCGGCATGCTGAATAACTAAAGATAGGCCATTCACAGATCGTTCCCCACTTGGAAGTACGTTGTTTTTCCTTGTCCAAGCGACAGTTGGAACTGGATTTCCAGACGCTCTACATTCTAGCTTTACAGTTGCTCCTTGAACGACTTCTAAAGGACCGCTATGCGACACGAAATGAATACGAGGTGGGACTGAAAATAATCGACGCTTTTTAAGAATATAGCTCACAATAAAAATTTAATAATGCTACTTTTTTAATTACCCATTTTAAAAGCACTTTAAATCTTTCGGTTAAAAGCATAAATGTTTAGTTTCCTAAACACTTAGTATAAATTTGGAAACTTCTAAATGGCAAGCAAGACCCGTAATTATAAAGCTAGTAGAAATGGTGTAAGTGTGAAGTTTCAACCTACGGTCTACTAATAGGAACACTTGGACGATTTACATAAATTCAGTTAACGGAAATGAAGATCCAGGTTCTTAACCACGTCTCACAAGTATTCTTAAGTCCGTAATTTATTGACTCAATCCGAGAAACTCGGATATAGAGAACTCACGTTCCATGATGGATAATAATTGAATTAAAATCAAGAAATTGCTAGCTTAAATTATTGTCTTCGTCAATTTTTTTATACCAAAATCGATAACTCACAAAGTATTAAATGCTTACTTCAATTTAACCATCGCAAGGAAGTGTTTCTAATTATTGGAGTATAAAAGATTTCCTTTCGGTACATTGTGTGGTCATTACTGGTTACTTCGTTTCGGCAACTCGTGGTTACCAAACCAAAACACTTTCAATTAGGTACAAATGTTGCCGGGTCTAATAGTAATTAAAGTGTTTTACTTTTCATAATTTTCCACGGACGTCAATTAAGCACAAATAAAAAATTATAAACGCTCGTCTTGTTGCTTCCAACTGAAAATTTTCTTTTATTAAATATTACATTAAGTCGAAACCTTCACTATTTTCATTTGAATGTTTGGTAATTTTTAAATTTTAAAAATCAATTTTTAATTAAGCTTACAACTTAAATACTTTATAATAGAAAACTTGAATAATAAATTTTGATTAAATACATTTTTCCGAGCTAGTTCTTGTTAAAGCAAAATTTTCCGTTATTTTCCTAATTCAATTTTTTTAAAGGAATTAATTATCCTGTCTTTGTAAAGGTTGTTCTAATGAGGCACCCTTCAACAAAATTTATCTACTCCACATTACTCTCATGTGCATGTGGTTCGTCTAATTAATCTTATTCCTAATTTAGCGATTTTACAATGCTGAAACTTAAGATCTCTCAAAATAACAATTACCCCGAGTGGCACTTGCTATATCAAAAAGGTGAACTGCTGAAAAAATATAAATTAATTAACCACATGTACGAGCTCAATTGTTGTAAGTATACCAACTTTGAGAACTAAATTGAAAACAAAGCTCTTTTAGAGGTCGTTTTATTTCTTTTCTTAATGTAATTACTCTAAACTGCAAAAGCTTGTATCACGTTTTACTTCACACACATTGGGTTCGTTAACTTCCATCAGCAATTTTTAAATAAGAATTAGAAGCTCTTCATATTATCTAGTATTTTTATTTCATTCTCTGCTACACAAAGATCATGAAAAGTGATCTAAACTGAAAGTTTGTAGCGGCCTGAACGCTTACTACATTTTAGTTATCTCGTAAATCACTTGTTTGCATTCGCATTACACTTTTACTTATTGTACCGCACCATTCTTTTGGGAAAATGTTTTTCTGTAGATTTGGATATATTTTGGAATTAATAGGTAAGTACTGGTGGAAATTGCAAATAATCATAAAAATGTAATAATTATTTGTAATTAGAGCGACCTTATTATTTTATTATTATTATGTACAGTAAAAGTTTAAATTTTTTCACATGTTCAATCATCCTGATATATAAAATCCCAGCACGCTGCTGCTGTTCCAGCTACAACGTGTCATTTTTGGTGAAAAAAAAAACACTATGATTTCTCTCACCTTTGCTTGAAAATTCAAATTTCCCAATTTTTCCTAGCAAAATTTGAAAAATTATAACTTCCCTATCTGCGCCAAAGATTCTAAAAGAGTGAAATCCTGCGATATGTACTGTACACCCCCCAGACCCCCCGGTTTACAATTTTACCAACCAAAAAAAATATTACACAAACTAAGATTAGGACTAACCGGGAAATTAGAATTTTTAAGTAAAAATGAGAGAAATTTGACTAAAAAAAAATTAAAACTTGGAAAGCATATTACTATTTAATTACCTCACACCTCATGGATTTTAGCAGCAACTTTCTGTGCTACTTTGAAAGTTAATTATAAAAATATAAAGTCAAAATTGTAAACCGCGGGGTCCGGAGGGTGTGGAACACCCTCTAGTACATACCGCAGGATTTCCATTCTTTTAGAATACTTGACGCAGATAGGGATCTTATAATTTTTCAAATTTCGCCTTGAAAAATTGCAAAATTTGAATTTTCAAGCAAACGTGAGGGAAATCATAGTGTTTTTTTTTCACCAAAATATGACACGCTGTAGCAGGAGCAGCAACAGCGTGCTGGGATTTTATAATATAAAATCAAATTTTCCAATTTTTCCCGGCGAAATTTGAAAAAAACAAAATCCTGCTATATGTTCTGGAGGGTGTTCCACACCCCCCACACCCCCCGGTTTATAATTTTACCAACCTAAAAATATATTACAGAAACTAAGATTAGGAATAACCGGGAAATTTGAATTTTTAAGTGAAATTGAGGGAAATTATTATTATATATAGGTATTAAAATATATTAAACTAACTATGATTAACACTAACGGGGAAATGTGGAAAATATCTGTGCTATATGTACTGGAGGGTGTTCCACACCCCCCAGACCCCCCGGTTTACAATTTTACCAACCAAAAAAAATATTACACAAACTAAGATTAGGACTAACCGGGAAATTTGAATTTTTAAGCAAAAATGAGGGAAATTTGACTAGAAAAAATTAAAACTTGGAAAGCCTATTATTATTTAATTACCTTACACCTCATGAAGCTTAGCAGCAACTTTCTGTGTTACTTTGAAAATTCATTATAAAAATTTAAGTCAAAATTGTAAACCGGGGGGTCTGGGGGGTGTGGAACACCCTCCAGTACATATCGCTAGATTTCACTCTTTTAGAATACTTGGCGTAGATAGGGAACTTATAATTTTTCAAATTTCGTCAGGAAAAATTGGAAAATTTGAATTTTCAAGCAAACGTGAGGGAAATCATAGTGTTTTTTTTTCGACCAAAATATGACACGCTGTAGCAGGAGCAGCAACAGCGTGCTGGGATTTTATAAAATAAAATTCAAATTTCGCCGGGAAAAATTGGCAAAACAAAATCCTGCAATATGTACTGGAGGGTGTACCCCCCGGGTTATAATTTTACCAACCAAAAAAAATATTACACAAACTAAGATTAGGACTAACCGGGAAATTTGAATTTTTAAGCAAAAATGAGGGAAATTTGACTAGAAAAAATTAAAACTTGGAAAGCCTATTATCATTTAATTACCTTACACCTCATGGAGTTTAGCAGCAACTTTCTGTGTTACTTTGAAAGTTAATTATAAAAATATAAAGTCAAAATTGTATACCGGGGGGTCTGGGGGGTGTGGAACACCCTCCAGTACATATCGCAGGATTTCAATTATTTTAGAATACTTGGAGAAGATGGGGAATTTATAATTTTACAAATGTTTCCAAGAGTGGAAATTCTTCGATATGTACTGGAGGGTCTTCTACACCCCCAGACTCCCCGGTTTACAAGTTTACCAACCGAAAAATATAATTATATAATATAATAAAATATATTAATAAAATAAAATATAATAAAATATAAATAATAAAAATATATTAAACTAATTAAGATTACACTAACAAGCAAAAATGAAGGAAATTTAACCTTCGGTTTGAAAAAATTAAAACTAGGAAAGCATATTTATTTAATTACCTTACTACTTACGGAGTTTAGCAGCAACTTTCTGTGTTACTTTTAAAATTAATTATAAAAATAATATAAAAATATAAAGCCTAAATTGTAAACCGGGGGGGCAAGGGGTAAATAAAATTCCCACTCTTCTAAAATGCCTACAGAAGACAGAAAAATTATACAAATTTCGTTAGAAAAAGCTGGGAAAGTTTTTGAGCTAAAGTAAGGGAAATTAAGACGGTCGGCTAAAGAAAATTTGAATATGAGAAACTTATTTATTTTTATATTATGAAAAAAATTTTAATTGCCTTTTAAACTTTTTGCGTTAATTCAAAAATATAGAAAAACGGGGATTCCCCCAGTAGGGGGTAACGAAATTAAATGTTTAAATATTATACATTTTCCCATAGGAACTGTGCGGGGTCCTTTATCAAGAGTATAATGCAAAAGGGTAGCTGCTGGTGTTTCAATTATTATTAAAATTTATTTTAAAATCAGATAATTTGTTATTGGAAAACGGATTCGTGGAGTTGACAAACACAGACTTTCCAAATGCGGCTGATTCTTTGTTGAACGAAGCAGTTACCGTCGATAAAGGTATCAATTTCAGTAGCAATTTCTTTTTTACTATTCTTACCTCAAGAGACAAATATTCATTCTTATACTACATATCGCACGTCAATATCTTAAATTCGGGTTTGCGAATTTCATTATTATAGAGTGAAAATATGATTCATATACTCATATGAACCTACCTATCTATAAAGCATTTTTTAAGATTTTCCTTTCTGTACCGGTGTTTAAGTCTTCAACTTATCGCTAGCTTAAATTGAATATTGTCTGTGTATTTTTTCTTTCTTTGTGTTTGAGTTTATAATTAGGTGCGCTATTGGGAATCCGCTTTAATATAAATTAACTCACTTTGACGCAAAGTAAAGCGAATTATTATACAAAATTTCTTTCTAAATAATTAACGATTTTAATTATATCGCAATATCGGACATTTATTTAGTTATTTTCTCAATGGGAAGCGATTATTAGACTAAAATTTGAACTCAAAGAGATAAAAAGGAAACGATTTGATAGAAAATTAAGCAAGAAGTAATAATAGAGTTTGTTCTGTGCTATAACTTAGGGCTATGTCAGGGTAAATCCGGTAATTTAAGACTTTAGTAAACCACCGAAAGAATATTTTTTATATTGCGTCGTGGTGGCAATTTACGATTATAAGCATTATTGGTCTGTTTTTAAAATCATTAATTAAGATTGCGTTTAAGTTTTATATATGAAGGACGAGTCGGTCAGTTTTCCCAAAGAAAAATTAATTAACGAATTCAATTAATTTTTTGTCAAGTAAGCGTACGTTTTTGTTACTATATTTTTGGAAGTTGGGTAATAACGAAATTAATTATGAAAATTTATTTAGCTACTAACAAAGAAAAAGAATTGATGTCGGTCATATATGAGCATTAAAATTTCTACCTAAACGATTGGACTTCCAGCCTTCATGATTCTATCACATTAAATATCAATAAATAAGAGTTGTTATTTTATTGTAATAATTTATGTGAGAATTGACATTTGTGTTGGAGCCATCAACCCAATTCAAAACATATTATCAACCTTTCAATAATGCACACAAAAGTCAATTTTGCTTTAAGCGAATATTAAAATGTTATACCTAATATTTCTAACGTGTGGGTGATTTCCCTAGGTTCCATGGTTCCTATCTGGCAGACGTAGTCTCCAGCATCTTGGGGTCGCACGTCCTTTAATTCTAAGCTATAACCTCCCCCGGAAAGTCCAGGAATTGCCGTGAGCGTCGACGGACCGGTTGGCGAGGGTAACAAACGTACCCTAGGATCTGGCGTTACTTTCACAGGACCTGCCGTTAAAACAGCGATGCCTCTCTTCCAAACCAGTACGAAACTACCTGTAATTAAAAAATTAATTTATTATCAGTTTAAGTAGTCTTGAAAATGAAAAAAAAAACTTTCATTTGTTTAACTAACAAATGAAATGGACAGAAGGATAATTCGAAGTAATTGTTATACATTGAAGACTGATCGATACGCTTTTAATTTTTTTTCGATTACATATTTCCTATTAATAAATAAAACTCACATAATTACTTTATCTAATAACAAACAGTTGGTGGTATATCGTGACAATAGTACTATCGTGATAATCGTGATATCAAAAGTTTTCTATTTTGCCACGACAAAATGTTTGATAAAAGGGAAATAATTTTTTATTTCTTTTGTAGTATGTGAACCACAAAAATTAGGGTCGGCCTATTAAAAAATTCAAGTCGATAAAAGTGAACTACAAAACTATGAACGTATATAGGAATTGATATAAGGTAAACAACATTGTAACAACACAACTTGACAGACAACAGTATAATTGAACGGAAAAATATGAAATATATAATCGATTTTTCTATAAAGTGAAAGTTCGTTTGCGGGCCGAATCCAGGAGCAAGTCAGAGTTTTGTATATTTTCTTGTAAGGAAAGGACTGATTAAATTTTATTATTTACAATAGCCTCGAGAAGTTGAACAACAAAATTTTTTATTAAATACATTTTCGTTTTCATAAAAGAAAATAAAAAATTAAAAACAAACCTGGATCTGTAATCCTGCAAGGTAGAACGACCGTGCTGCCTGTGGCAATTCGATAAGTTTGTCCTGGAGTTACAAACGAAGGAAGTTTTTCGCCATTCATCAAATCCAAATCATTTAAAGTTGGATGCGCGAAGGAAACTGAAATAAAATAAGAAAGAAGAGTTATAACTATAAGTATATGCGGCACAAAAAACTTGTGGAAATTAATTAGGGCGGAGTAAATTAAACTTGACGTGGGGGTGGATTTAGGTAAATCGTAAATAATAAAAGCTCTAATGTCGGTTTCCATATAATGTAATAAAATTTGTATACACAATATTATATTTTGTTTAATTAAATTTTAACAAAGCAAACTATTCCACCAAAAAATTTCAATTATACAGTTAAGCAGTTATTCATTAAAAGTTTAAGTAGTTAAAGCAATTGCTACCGCGAGTTAAGAAACAAATTTTGTATTCTTGAATACAGTTTAAAATGAATACCGAAGTTAACAAACTGAATTATTAAGCAAGTATAAACCCAAAATCTTTGTTCATAACCGCGATAAAATGAAACAACGGCAAAACTCGTTGAAACTCAAAACGGAAAGTTATAATTACTTCAACTTCATCTTGACGATTATGTGTTCTAGACGGCTACAGATTAAGATGGTCTAAATACTAAAAGTCATATCCATTAATCTCGATATTAATTAAAGTAAGTCAGTAGTTATAACAAATTTTTCAAAACCGAAAGTTCAACTCTACTAGTTATAAATGCATCGATCGATTCTGGCTTATAATAATTAAATTCGTATATACATGCATGTATCATTATAACTTCCTAATTATGAAGAAAGTGGTTTTCGGTGTACCATTGTTGGTGAATCAATTATTAACTTTCATAAGAAAATTAAACATTAACTAACTTCGTAACTTATAAACTTCTAAATAAATTTAATAGCTCTTATTACGAATAATTAATTTACTATTAACTTTAATACTTCTAATTTGATTGCCTAGTCATTCTGGATACACATAGAGCAAACTACTTGTACAATTCGACAAATTACTTCATTTAAATGAACAAAATCCCAACGCCTTGGTTAAGCCAATGAATAACGTATTTAAGATCAAAAAACTCAATTACATTTAGCAAATTAACTACTTACAGTTAACCCACTTTCTTAATTACCTACCAGTATGGTGTCCTTTCATAACATCTACTAATATGAAGGGGAAAAAATAATCAAAGTAATTCAATAATCGATTTCGCAGAAACCTAAATTTATTCCAAAAAAATTTCTTTTTAGTAGGTACCTAGCTATTCAAAAATATAAATTTATTAAACTAAACTGAAAAAAAAGAAGAGAAATATTAAAGGAAGAGGATTTGAATAACAAGAAGAGAAAATAAAAAATTATTGAATTTGTATTTGCTAATATTAATTCTTTACTAAAAGGATCAACAATTAAATTGGTAAATTTGTGGGAAAGCTTTATGGGTGAGGTTCTACCCTTCCTCCAGACCCACTTTCGTACTACTATTAATAATATGAAGTTTTTCGTACGGTCTGGTATGTACACACTTACAAATTATACAATTGATTTAATCTGATTAGATCTTATCAGACAAACTTAATTAAAAGACTTGATTAATTATTAAGGGCGATTTAAAATATTAGATTTTAATTTTAAAATACCATTTTTGTCTCTTGATTAAGTTTGCCCGATAAGATCTGCAATAACGTCGAAATTTAAATTTAAATTGTCAAGATCATGTTTTAATTTAATTATATTTGATTAATTTTTAAGAAATTATCAGTTTTCATGATACAGCTCTCATTAATTTCTATTATTTTTTATTTATTTATTTATTTTAAATTATTTATTGCATTTTGATATTTTACAGATAACATAGAACCCCGGGAAAAGTGCACTTCTGGGTAGAAGTTGTTGCATCATAAAGTATATTCTAATTTCAGATTAAACACATTTTGAAACAAATAAATCCAAAAAGGCCCACGAAGCCCGATTTATCTTACTTTAAATACTAAAAGCTTTGTATATGCGGATAACCTGGTACTTGCAGCTTAAGCTGAAAACTTCAAAGCAGTGAAAATATTTTTTTCAGTCGCGATATACTTCAAAGAAGACGTTCGCATCAAAATGAAAAAAAGCATTATCCAATTCAAATTTACTCCAAAGTATATTTTTTTCTACAATAATATTATATTATGAATATTTGTAATTTATTTGCTTGTCTATTCCTTTTCCAACAGTAATTCAGAAAAGGTCAACTGCCAACAAACTTGTCAATTCATATTCTGAAAACGTCAATTGTAATTCAGATTTGTCAATTGATATTCTGAAATTGTCAAATAAAATTCAGAAACCGAATAACATTCATAAGCGTCAAATGAAAATTGTTATCGATCGTCAAATGACAAAATGCCAAATAATGTAATTCAGAAAGCATCGATTCTATAGTTGTTTACAGTTATTATTTTTGCAAAATACATGAATGAATATTGAATATTTAACTTGAATATTTAAATTTTATCAATTAAGTCGAAAATCAAGTCCCAACCTTGCAGAATCAAGAGAAAATAATAGTCTTTTTCCAATCAGTCGCTAAGTTTTTCGCTAATTTATTTCATCTTGCTTAATTTATAAGCAATCCGAATTAAATTATTACGTCTTCCGAATTACAATTGACGCTTTCTGTTTACAGTTTCTAATATCGATAATTGACAAATCTGAATACGTATCTGATATGATTAGATAGTGGTAAACTTAGAAATTAATCAAAAATTTAAAAAAAATTATGAAAGCTTGAGATAGCAAAAACGGAAAAGTTGATTTTTGTAATAAAATATCTCAGATTGAACAAAATCAGTAGATTTCATTTTAAATTTAAATTAAAAGTCCTAGATTTGTAAATATTATTGTGGGTTTTTAATTTTCCAATAGTCACTACAGATAGCGTGCTGAAATGTAATTAATTAGAATTTCAAATGAAGAAGATACTCGTAGCTCGAATAACAATAGTTTTTTGACTTTAAATTATAGGTGATTCTTGTGAATAAAAGATAAAATAGCTTTAAAGTTTATTTAGTGTAAAAATTTTGGTTAGAATTTGATTATTTGCATGCGATAACACTTCGAGTCTTTAAATTAGTTATACCTGGTGTATCTAAATCAAATTAATATTTATGGAGTTATCAGGGTAAGTAGAGTAATTTGCAGATTATGGACAATATTGTTGTGTAACCAATTTTGTGCTTTTTAGCTCTTGGATTAATATACTCTTGATGTCATAACAAAGCAGTTGTTTTATTAAGTTCGTCTGGCGCGCAGAAGAACCAGCATAGCTTTTCATAGTTGGTTTCAATATCAAAGAACTTATTAGATGGCTCTGAAGAGGTATTACGTAGGTTTAAGTTAATAATATTGCTATAATAATTAGCAATAGCAATTAAAAGCATAAAATTTCGCACAAACTTCTAAACACATAAAACTGGTTAGTTTCAAAATCGAATATAAAACTTTTCCAAAGAAAAATGTTTTTCTAGAAAAGAGCGGATAATATTATTTTAGAATTTAGTGGTCCTTGCTATATTTGCTAAACATTATGGAGGTTTAGCTGTAAGAAAATATTTTTGCCATATTTCATCCAAGTAATAATTATTGTTGCTTTGGTGATTTTCTGATAGCAAACAAAAGAAAACTTAAATATTCATAAATTTTTTTGGAAAATTGTGTAAATGCTTTAAAATCTATTCAAAAATTATTATGTAAAACATTTTGTCGAATATTTGTGAGATGAAATATTATTAATTTATACGTACATAGACTGCAGGTAAAAAGACCTTCATGATCAATTGAAATGTTTTCAATTAAATATACTGCCTTTGACACGAGCAATTCGTTTAATGCATATTTTTTTAAATTAATATTTTCTGAATGCATTTCTAGTATTAATATTTCAATATTAAAATTTTTTTGTGCAATCGAAAGTTGAAATACAACTTAATCAATTCAAAGTAGAACTGAAATTTTTCAAAAAATACTCAAAATTTTTATAATTTTAAATTTCTAGTAAGTAAATGCTTCAGTGAGTGTGTATTCGCTATACGTGGAGTAAGCGTATGTAGCTCCCGAGTCCTTATATATAATATATAAATCAATAGCTCAGGTATCTTTGTCTGAAAATAGAATTGTGCTGTCCCTACTCTTTAAAAAATAAAATAATATATAATTTTGTAGAAAAAGGACTTCTATATATTATAAATATACCTCTCTATTTGGTAACCGAGTTTTATGCTTTTAAATGTCGTCAAAATACGCCTGTATAATATTATACAAACGAATAATTCTGAAAGGTACTAAACTGATGACCTCAAAGCGTGATTGGTTAAAATTTATGCGTGTTCACACTGTTGAAATTTTCTTTGAGATTGACGGCTCACATTTATTTTTTCGTAAACTTTCGTAGAGAATTTATAAGAATTACAAGATAAATTGCTGCTTTGCACAAGTCACAAGGCAAGCTTTAATTACAAATTTCGCAAATAGGATTTGTTTAAACGTTTTAAATTTCAGATTGTTAAATTTTTAATTATTCCACGTTTTCCTCGAGTAAATCTTACTATTCACTCGAGCGCCTCTTATCTAGACTAAATCTATAGTTCATCTAATACTTGCAATAATAATCAAATTTGCATAATGCTGTTTTCATCAAGAACCAGCAGCTTGTTTTATTCGGAGCGAATGTACTTATTGTGACCTATCCAAATTAAATTTTAATTTCCCGACATTTTCTAATTTCTATTCGTGCTCATGACGTAAAAGCAAAAATCACACCAATTTGATTACAAAAAATAGTTGAGTAATTGAAATTTTAATTTAAACCTGACATTTCCAAAAATGTTATTGGAAACAAACTTTACAATTTAAAATATTTTTTACTTTCGTTGTATTTCACGGAGTTATTGGATTTTATTGTTCAAACGAGTAAAAAAAACTAAAACTAGCGGCAATATTTTATATTAGCGTTTTTACATAACACAAATGCGCATACAAACATTCGCATAGAGTAAAAGCAATTTAAAACTTACTATACAAACATAAGCTCGCTATTTTATTTGTTATGTTTGTGAGCCGTCAGGTACAAAAATAAAATATATCTGTACGAGTATATTAAAGATATAAATGTTACAATGGTTTTTATTTTGCATAAGCTACGTTGGGTAACTAAAAATCGAAACAATAGGTTGAAACCATCCCTGAGGATGGTGTAGCGGTTAGCGTGCGGTAAGTGACTGCAAACTAAGTAGCCGCATGTTGAAATTCTGCATTATATTGTTAGGAGACAAAGAAATTCATCTTCTAACATATTTCATATGAAAAATTCAAAAGTAAACCAACTTGGAAAATGTTTCTATACATAAACCGTAAACAAAATCGATCAGCGGTGTAATTCACAGCTCTTAGCCTTTTGCTTAGCAACTATGTAAAACGAGAGCTGTGGTAGCTCTCATGTAACTGGAAAAATGTAACAAAACTTATTTAATCTAATAAAAAATAGCTAATTTTTATAACATACAAATCAGTCGCTTAGATGCAAAAGCCGACAAGTCAAAACTTTTTTAGAAATAAGGAGATTAATTCTATTCTAACAATTAATTCTTGGGCTTCTGACTACCCCAGATTTTATCAATTGATTTTTATATTTTGATCTATGGGTAGGAAACTATGCATTCTGCATTATCTAGTTTTATATTCAGTGGACTTGTCGGGTTTTGCATTTAAGCGACTGAAATATTATGATGGCTTTATGCCTATTTTTGTTAAGAATTTGGCCTCTAGTTTTTCTAATTTTATTGATGTCATTTAAAATTTTTCGAAATATTTAATGAACAAAAGAGAGATTAAGTTTGAAAATACTTTATTTGGGGATGGAAAATTGTAAAAGTTAGCAGTAAGTGTTTTGTTATTATTTAAGTGGGTTTTAAAAGCGGCGTTTAAACTTTTGTGTTTCTGCGTGTCAATCTTATAAAAGACGCGTAGGTAAAGTAAATCAAAATAAATTATAACATTTAACTTGACAATCTAGTTTTAACACGAGAAAAGCAGTAGGTGGTAACGCCTGAGTTTAGTTCCCGGTTTACACGAGGTACACGTATTGTTTACTTGCTAATCACAAAATATGCTCGATCCATCTTTGCTTCCAAAATAGCATTTGTCACGCGTTTTAACATAACTCATACACGCAAGTGCTTGTTATACTTCATCATAATTATTTTCTTGCTAAATATGGAAAACTTCCTTACGAATAAAAATTTTCACGCTCAGTTATTCAAACAAACCGCTAAGCCGTGAAACGCAAAAATATTACATTGATAAAAAAACAATAAACGTAATGAAAATGTAATACCCGTGCAAATCTGTTAATCGCACAATTTCGAATTTGTATTTTTTTAAGCAAAAATATTGAAGCGAAATTCGAATGGTAAGCGACAGCTACCTATACTCGTGAGATTGTGCTAATTAAAATAATTCTTGATTGAACCTAGCGAACTTTTCCGCTTGAAGTAATAAATTACATTATCAAGAGGAGATAATCTAAAATTCAGTTTGAAAATAAAAGAAATGCCAAAAGTCGGATTTAGCGTTTAAGGATTTTTAATGAGGCACTGCAGTGGCTCACGTGCGCTCACGAGAGCGGCTAACAATTTTTATAATTTACGAGTGCGAAATTGTTTGTGTTGCATAAAGGCTTCATAATTGTGAGATTTCATCTTAATAATGCGAAACTTGGCGTACTTTGTGCCTCCAACTTCGGTTATGTTTGTTTAAGAAAGTTGATGCTTTATGTAACAAAATTAGTAAGTAACAAACAATTCCGAGGATTACTTGCGTTTCTCCTATTTCTAAGTAATTGCTTTACATTAACAACCATTAAAATACTTGTTAAAAGCAGGGCTTGCTTACAATAGTAATGAGAAAACTTAAGGCGTTTTACACAAAATTTCTAATTAAGAAACAAATCGTAACCTGGTTAATTTCAAAGTAGGTATACACGTCTACACCTTAACGTAACTTTTATTTCAAAAATATTTCATATTAATAAAAACCTCACTTTGATTAAGTTTTATCTCGGTGCGACACAAATTGCTTACTTCAAAGTAACAACTAACATTTCAGAATAATTGCTGTAGCTTTCAGTAAAATAATATAAAGCTAAAAATTTTCCTCTACTTGTTCTACATATTGTTAACTGGAAAAGTTTAAACATTACGAAATAAAATAAAAACTTAATTAAGTCTAATTGTGATACAACTAAATTAAATTCAAAATTATACAAGACGTAACGAGTGACGAGCAAAATTAATTAACTTACCTTATTAACTCACTAAACTTCTTTACTAAAAATAATATTATTGCAAGAACGAAAATTTTTACTAAATTACAAATTGTTCTTTCCAGCTTTCTAAAGCTTTCACATATATCACAAGTGGGATTTTTAAGTTTTGCTTCGAAACGGATAGAATTGATCAGCAAAACCGTAACAAGCGATTTTATTTTACTTCAATATGAGTGCTTTTACCAACTTCAATTAACTATAGGTATATAAAATTGTAGCCGAGTTAAGAAAAATCACTAAGAGTTTGTAAGAGAATTGTAGTGAATAAAATTCATTCATTCGATAGCCTCGTCTGGGCAATAAATTTCAGAATAGTAAGAGGTTAACATGCTAGATAAATAAATAATGCGACGTTAAGATTTACAAAAATCAGACAAATTTTCCGAACAACTAAACCCAAGCTCACGGCGCACAGTGGGACGAAACCCTGAATTCGTGGCCAATAATCAAAAACCCATCTAATTTGAGTGAAAATCTGCACTCGGGGGTTTTTGGGGTCGTTGATTACGAATCCAAAATCAAAAATCTCAAAAACAAAATGGCGGACCCAAAACGGTACAAAATTTCTTCAAAAACACATAGAATTCGGGTGAAAATCTGAACTCGGTGATTTTTGGGGTCGCTGATTACAAATCCAAAATGAAAAATCTCAAAAACAAAATGGCGGATCCAAAACGGTAAAATTTTTTTCAAAAATCCGTCTAAATACAAGGTATAAAAAAGTTACAACTAAATAAACAAATTATAGTATACAGGGTTACAGGAATTCCCTAGTCTGTTGTCCACTACAACAATATTAATTTATCATATTTTTAAAATAAAAATGCCATTCAGTATGGCTTTAATCATAGGTTAAATTGGGTTGTTCTTATAACTTTTTTAGTTTAAATCAACATTTTCGCTAGCCAGGGGTGGGCAAAATACATGAAAATATGTATTTGAAATACAAAATACAAAATACAGTATTTCAAATACAAAATATAGCATTTAAAATACAAAATACATAATTTCAAATACTACCTGGTTGGGAACAAAACAAATAACAATACAATACAACGGCAGGGCCGTATTCAGTAACATCGTCGAATGAAAAGAATAGCAAACAAAAATTTTTACTACTGTTTTACTTTTATTACTTTTTATTACTGTTACTGAATACGGCCCTGTCTATTTGATATTTTCAATTTTAAAGTATTTTGTATTTTGTACAGTATTTTGTAATTTGTATTTGAAATACAAAATACATTTTAAAGAAATACAAATACAAGTATTTCAAATACTGCCCAGCCCTGTTCGCTACCATAAATATTGTTAGAAACAATTTTTATAGAATTATGCATCAAATAGAAATCTGTTTAAATGAAACGCGCATGCGCCAGAGTCGTGTGCCTGCCGCTTGTCCTATATACGCTATGACCACTTTGTTACGAACACCCTAGATACGTCAATGACCGGTATAAGTATAAGTTTCCTGTATTATGCCTGTTCTGTATTAAGTATTCTGCCTGCTGTGTACCGCTCAAACTATGCTAAAACTGCAGTTTCCGCAGCTTTCCGCAGGCACTATAAAGTTGTGTTCGATAGCTGATAGACTCATCTAAAGCCCTCAACTTGAATTGTTGTGGAATATGGTGTTATATTATACTTTTTGTTTATTTGAAAGTAGAGGTTTCGAAAATCTTATTGTTTCGCGAGGGTTTCGAACACGGCCGTATTTCAAGCAGTTAAACATAACTTTTCAATTTAATTCAAACATGAATATTTTCTACATATCTCCGGGAGTAAAATCTATTTTGAAGAATTGAAATAAGTTAATTCATTTTCAAGTTATGGAATTTCAAAGATCACTGGTTTTGCTTTACATTCTGGTGTGACGCATGAACTTGAATTACTGTATCGAGCTAGGTATAGAAGGTACGACCTTACCCTTCGAGGTTTGAATGCACTAATTATTTCTCTAACCAATCCAAGGGTTGAAATTCCCCGAATGCACAATTCATTTTTCGTATTATTGCAACAAATTCAGGGTTTCGTCCCACTGTGTGGCGCCAGGGCCCAATGGCCAGAAGGGCCCGAAAAGAGAAAACATAAAATCGTAAAATAAAAATCAAATACTGATAAAATAACCCAAAAATTGGGCCTTCAATGATATTAGTTACACTGGAATATAAGGGGCCTGAAATTTTTTTAGAGCCTAACCATAAAGCCTAACTCAGTTAAAAATTGGCCCTGGGAATAGATTAAAATTCTGATCTTGTTATGCACAATGCCATACTATTCGTTAGGATCAGGGCCAGCGCTAGGCATTAAAATTTAAAAAAACTTATATGCAGAAATTTTTGCCGTAAAGAAGGCCAGAAAAGTAAAGATTTGATTAGGCATTTCTTTTACTCTTATTTTTGTTAAAAAGGTATTTTTTTAAATAAAAATAACTAAATATAAGCTTTTTTTACCTCGGTACTGCTATATAAATGGGGAGGGACGCACAAAGAAATTTTTGCCTAGGATGTCACATATTACATTATCCTAACGCCGACACTGGTTAGGATTTTCCTTCGGGGATAGGTCAGTTTCTAGTTCCTTTGATTTTGCAGCATTGATTTTGCTGCGCAAACAAAGAGCTAAAGGTGCGCTGCGGGGGGGTCTAGGGGGTATGGAATACCTCCCGGATTGCCACAAAACAATTTTTTTAGAAAAGGAATTTGCTTGATTAATGTGGTTGTACCACCTTCTAGCATTGAGGATATTTATTTCATTACTACGGAGCCGGTACCTTTTAATATTTGTTACTAAAAATAATACCTTAATTCGGATGCGCGAATAGAAAACAGAAGATGCAGTGGGAGGTGTTCCGCACCCCCCAGACCCCCCGGATTGTCACAAAACAGTTTTATAGTAGCAGCTTTACAACCAAATTTAGAAGTTTTAACAATTAATTACTTAGTTTGCTATAGAAATATCTAAAATCTGTTTTAAAAATTCGATAAGCTTCAGTTTAGCTGCTATTACAAAACTGGTTTAGACACAAAATGTAGGTGGCAAACCTATGCACCCCCCGTGCATCTTTTGTTCTTTATTCGCCCATCCGAATTAAGGTAGATATTATTTACCAGCTGTATGGCGTAAAGCCTACACCGGCCGACTGGGTAGCGGGGCTATGGGGAAGGCAACGGGAAACCACCCCATTAATTAAATTTCCTAGTAAGTCATCTTGGCTTCAGCCAAGATGATCGCTAACATTCAGTAACGGATAGGCACGTGAAGAAGAAGATTTTAGTAACAAATATTAAAACATTAAAATGTACCGACTCCATAGTAATGAAATAAATATTCTAAATGCTAGAACCATCCAAGATTTCCACTAAATTTTAGAAAGCAATTTGCCTGACTATAGAGGGTTATTTCTAAGAAATAACGAAAATAGTAAAGCATATGCAAGACTTTAGATTCTAATAGCTACATTGAAGCTCAATTATTAATATTACTTGGGTGGCTTGATAACAGAACCAGTTTTTATTGCTTAAAATTAAACTCAGGGCCAGGGGCGTAGCAAGTCAAAGCCGGGCCTTGGTGCAAGTGGTCACAGCGGGCCCCCTTCATCATTTAAAACGATAATTTTAAAATTTAAAATAACAATTTTATTGCACAAAAAATATAAACTACGAATGATAAGAGCATTAGATTTCGGCTCGAATTGTTACTTAAAGGGTCAAAAAATGTTTTTGAAGTTCGTTAAAATTTTCATTTATCAGACTGGCCCTGTAATAAATTCAATAATTATTACTTTAGAAACTTACCTGGCCAGTCTGATAAATAAATTTTACATACCTTAATTCGGATGCGCGAATAAATAACCCCAGACCCCCCGGATTGCCACAAAAAAGTTTTATAGTAGCAGCTAAACTAAATCTCAACAAAGCTTTACAACCAAATTTAGAAGTTTTAACAATTAATTTCCTAGTTTACTATAGAAATTTATAAAATCTGTTTTAAAAATTCGATAAGCTTCAGTTTAGCTGAAGCTATTACAAAACTGGTTTTGACACAAAATGTAAGTGGCAATCCGGGGGGTCTGGGGTGCATCTCTTGTTATTTATTCGCGCATCCAAATTATGGGGGTATTCTAGTCTAGAAGCGTCGATAAAACAAAAACACTTCATATTCTAACTATACATTTTTTTACATTTGATTTATTTATATTTTTTTAAGAATTCACAAAATAATTTCTAAAGAAAAATATATATTTTATAAAGTTACACGCTGTTGAAGTACAGGGGACAATAAAAAACATTCCCTTGACCTTCTGGTCATCTCAAAACTAAAAACAAGGTAAATTCCTTATCAGTACAAATGTCATTATGGTAGGAACCAATAAAAATGACAAAAAAGCTTTTCTCGCAAAATGGCAGCTACTCGAAACAGAATTTTATATTTTTCAGTTATTCTTTAACTTTTCCAAATTTTTAAAAAATAGTAAAAATTGAAAATTTTGATTTTTTGTTGGTTCCCACCATAAAGGCATATATAAAGAAAATGCATACCAAATTTCAAGAAAATCGGTCAATTAAAACTTGATGCTATTAGTTACACTTGAATATAAGGACCCTAAATTTGCGAAAGCCCAGGCCCAACTCAGTTAAAAATAGGCGCTGCACGGCGCTGGACATAAAAGCTAGCTAATTTGCTAACTGATATTTAAAATTTTTAAGGTTTAACGATTGAGTATAATAATTAATAAACTCGAAACTTAAAGAAAAATAATTAGAGATGTACAAAGAAAGATTAGGCATTGCATGCTGCAGTGCATTCGAATAGAAAATTATTAAATAAATAAAATAAATCGGCATGGTTCTTTCTAAAGAATTTTAAAGCATTTGGCAATAAAAGTAGATCTATTGTAATGCATTTTCTAGGATTTTTTAGATTCGCTGTATTTTTATAGAATGGAATAAAATCGAAACTCCATTAATATATAAATACGAAAATATCCTAAACCGAATTCCTGCTTCCAAATTTCAATATAGTATACCTAAAGCGTCGTCGACGTCGAGTTATTTTTTTACTAGAAGCCGACATTTTTATAACCTTTCTTTAAACCAATTTTAATTAATTCCACCTTAAGACTTAACTTAAATTTTAATTTAATTTATTTCGTTACCCGAGCAATAAATTTTTATCGGAAAAAGTACTTTGAGGGAAAATATTTTATTCATAGAATAAATGCAACAGTGAATAAGTGTTAACGGACTCTTTAAATTGAAAAACAAGGAATTTACGAGTTCCTTTATTGAGTTCACCGTCAATTACGTGAAAATAGTACCCCAATAGAATTGTATAAATGGGCGAAACTCGGTCGTATTACAAAAAATCAGAGGAAGAAAATAATTGAAAATTTAATAAATGAACTGAATATAAGTTACAAGTATTTAAGTCTTGATTTCCTATTGATAAAAGCGCTTTTCTTTTATATTCGGAAGGAAAATAATTCTGATTATGTTGAAAGTTAAACCTCGACCGTTGAGCAATTTGCGTATACGCAATTACTATCTATTAAAAGTAAAATAATATAATATAACCGAGAGGAATAGTTGTTGAAATTTAATTTTTGTGCAACGGCATCTACTCATCTCTTACAAAATTACAAAATAAAATTGTTGATGCAAAAATATACTTGAAATTTCAATAAGAAACTTCTCTTTGAAACCAGCGAGGTATATTAAGTATTATCTGGAGTCACATGCTTCGGCTGGTCTAGACAGTTATGAATATTACGTTCCACGAGAATATTATTCTAATTTTACAAATTAATTTTGACAGTTGTGTAAACTACTTATTATTCCGCTTTTCCTCGTCATAAAAAATTATAAATATTGTCAACAAAACTGAGCGATGCAATCCCATTTATGAATATGTATGAATGTTCAACAGCATCACTACTGCAAATGTTATTATAAAAATATGTCGTCGAAAGTATATAAAATGTCGTTAACACCTAAAAATAATTAAGTTTGCAAAAAAATATTTCTTCCTAATTCCGGCGAGATTGAGTCGAGTTGGATATTGGAACGTTATTAAACAAAATAATAGCCTGACGTAATGGAAATGGTATCACGTTAATGGATTCATTATAAAATTAATCAAAGTCGAAAACCTAAGGACATTGTAGTAAGCCCTTGCTTTTATATTAAAAGATCAAGTTGCTTCTGATAGCTACTGTCATTGAGATTATAAAGAAAGTGAGAGGCGTAATGTGATTAAAAGAAAATTTAAAAGAGGATAAGAAAGAGCTAAAATATTTTTATTGGCACAAACATAAAAAATTTAACTTTGCAAGAAAAATGGCTTTTACAAAACCTATCAACTTCAATTTTTGATTTTTTAAAAACGCTTCTGCTCCAGTTTTCAAATCTTAGAAAACGCTGGCTGTGCAGGGTCTACTTCTATATATGCTTCACATACACAAATCCAATTTCTATAAATGTAAAAACCTATTGTAAGAAACTTCCTCGGATATGTTGTAATCTCGTCTACGATATAAAATTGTGTACGTTCTGAGGAGTTTGAAGGAAAGGCTAGGATTCCGTATTAAACGAGAAACGATTAAAGAAAACTTTGTAACAATAGCACGCTGAATAGTTCTGCAAGAATTAAATTTTAAGAAAGTTTATTTTTAAATTTTAAAAGCAATTCGAAATATTCATTTTCCTTCTTTTGTTTACTTCTTTTGCTTTGTGGAGCTTCTCGGCCGAATATAAATAAAGAACGAAAAACTTCTGCAGAGATACTAAAAAAGTAATTAGAGTAAAGTAGTGCACAGCTATGCAAGAAATTAAAGCTCTCATGTAGTCGAAGTGGTTAGTGGTTACCGACATCAGTCTTGTTAAATCAAGTTTAGTCTCTATATTACACAAAGAGGATACAAATACTAAATTCCACATACATAATTTAGACCCTGTGGTGTAAATACCTGAAGAGATATTAAATTTGTACAGACTTCCATTGCTATAAATAGCGCTGCAAACATCAGGCGATGCCTTTAATAATTGAACCAGTATCTCTAGTAAGTCATCTTGGCTTTGGCCTTGCGATCTATAGTATAAAAATAAAAATTCCTCTCTTGTTTGTCTCCGGTTTGAGCCGCAAGCAATATTATGTTTTCGGCTGCTAAGAAAATAAAAATTAAAAAAAAATTTATATGAAAACAACTTGACAAAGAAATTATTTTTTTAAAGAATGCAAAAAACGGACTTTGGTTTACATTATTTAAAGCCCAAAAGTGATCTGTTTACTTTGGAGAAAAGGCAACAAGAAACTACACGGTTAAAGTATAGAAATTGTTTCTACTAAAAAAAAGTTTATATGCTGGTAAGAAGTTTTCGACAAATAGAATACGAATTATATAATCACTGTAAATATTTATAAAGGACTTGTAATAAACAAAGGTGACAGTAGACTCCTAAGTAAAGACAGAAAAGGATTTTGGTTAAACCTTTTGAAAACTTTTGGATAAAAAGGCAAATGATATAAAAATGAAAATGGAAAACATAAAAATAAGTATTATATGAGTTTGGAGTTTGTTTTTAACCGCATTATTCGCAAAATTTGTTTTTATTCAAATTTCATTCAAAGGTTTTCAATTTTTTTTGATATTTTGTAGTTGGATCTGTGCAGTCGATAGCACTGTTGCAGATAAGAAAAGTGTGTTTTACATACTCGGTGTGGAAAATCGACTTTTCCTAACTCGACCGAATATTAAAAATTATAAAAAAATGTGTTTAGGAAATAAGTTTTATAAGATAAAAAGTTATTTTGCGTTTTGGGATTTGTTTCTCCGTTCATTCATTGGGGACAGAAGAGATATGGAAGGAAACCCAGTTGGAGTAATATGTTGTGTTAATGATAGGTGTGGAAGAAGTAAGACGTAAATGTCCAATTACTAGAAGATACAATAGGTATAAAGTTTTCAGTATATAAAAATAAATAAAAATTGGTATATTGATTATCACCTTTATATGTATTGGTTTCAATTTACAGATTAAATAAATACATATAATCAATCAATTCATAAAAAAAAATTACTTTGCAACTGTTCAATTACAGTAAACTGAAAATTTCAGGACGAAAATAATATAAAATTTTTGTTTTGCCCTGAAAATATTTCTTTGTTATTTTAAACCTTGGGTCGATTTGCTTGGGAATCAACTTCTGGGCTAAGCGATGCGATAGGTAAAATAAATACGTACACAAAGCAATAATAGAAAAAACATTTAGGATTGATAAATTGTGGTTAAATGGTCTGACCAGGCAAGAAGGGCAATCAAATATAATATTTTGTCTTCCACTTACAAAACTATTATTATGTTACCACAATTATATACATTAAAATGTCATTTATATAATAAAAAATACATTTTATGACATTTTTGGAATAGTTTATAAATATATCGCCCCTTTAACAAAAAAATAATGTGCTTTTATTGTTAGTGATCACGACAATGAATTTAATTATAAATAAGTAAAAAGAGACCCTTGGCTTTGCCTTGGCCACGAAACTAACATTGTCACATTGATATGTTTTAGTCAGGCAAGCTTAAATATTCGAAATTTAACAAAACTTTACTCTTAGGTTGATTAATTACAAAAATCCGGCATAATTCCCGATTTAATTTTTTAAATAAACAGAAATTATTTTAATCAACTTTATTTCGTCTTAATTAGTTTTACGTCACGTCACGCCACACAAAGAGCTTTTTATTATAAATTAAAATCAAAAAGACAATTTTCTGTTGTTAGGGTTCCCGGGGAACGACATAATAGCACCGGGGGGAGTAGCTTAATGCGGAATATAAATTTTAACCAATATTAAATTTTTTTAAAACAATAATAATTTACATTCTCATGTTTTTTTTCATTAATATTTCTCGTATTGGAATCCTGTATTTTGCAAAACAAAACTAAAAAATTCAAATACATGATTTGTATTCTGGCTCCAATACCGACTTCTTGAAAGTTTTAAATTACAGCACGAAAAGCCTATATATAATATTAAATTTTCTTTTAGAATCAATAAAATTGAATATTATATTATAGTGGTCTATAATGAAATGCTATATTATGTGCATGGGTTCTGTGCCGACATTGTATTTTCTTGTATGAAAGGATGTATCGACCAAAAGCATTTCATAATACACAATATTTACGAAATGTAATTTGATAGCTCTTTTCAACCTGTTCGAAACAGTAATTTACAAATTCAAATAAATAAAATTAACTTTGCTTTATTAATTAATTTTTTTCAGTTCACAAATTCGTAAGGTATTATCTGTTTTCCTTCGAAAATAATTTAAATTAGGTTTCATGTATTCAAAACCAGATGATCTTTTTTAATACGAAGCCAAAAATTGCTTTACATTTGTTTGTCTTTTTTTTTTTAATAAAAAATTAACAATTTCGTTACATTTGGCGTAAGCTCATTACACACATCATCACTTGGGTACATATTGCAGGTTTTGTTCTTTCACTTGGTAATAATAGAACATAGGGGTTCTACATAACGGCGGTATTAAAAAGTGCGTTGAAAGGTTATTTACCGAGGATGCAAATACATTATTACGCCGTCATTCAGGACCTTCTTTTTATTAGCGGTTGCTGATATATGCAAGCACATGAAAATGTACTCCAATGACATTAATATTTCAACCACTTTGGCTTTATTAATATTTCAAAGAGTCTGTCTTTCGGCGAAGGTTCAATATACTTCAATCCGGGAGTATATTTAACTGACAGATATATTAGCAGCTCCGATCTATAATTTTCGAAAATCAAAACTTTTATTTTGTTGCTAGCTTGAGTGACTGCTGTTGTAGGTAAAACGGTAATGTACTCTAATAATGCAGTTACGATGTTATACTACACATAATTTGGTGAATAATCAATGAATAATTATTCAAAACGCTTTGTACGTGCATGGAATATTCCATAATTGTATTACAATCGAAATTTAATAACTTCAAATTTTATGTTAGCTATATTCCGGGCTTTATAAGACTATAAATATTTTAGGATATTCGGTTCAAATTATGTTTATATTAATGAACATTCCTTAATGTTTATTCTAATTAATTTTTTGTAGTATGCTATAGTAAATTAGTATAATTCTGTTCGTACAGTATATTTGAAAAGAAATATCGGGGTAACTACAATCCTACAAAGTATCATCTTAAACTTAATTTGCCAGTCGACCCTCCCCTTGTAAGTCAAAAAATACTAAAATGTCAACTTCGATGGTTGGCAATAATGCTGAAGTCAAATATTGCACATTACATTATCCTGATATATAAAATCCCAGCACGCCCCTGCTGCTTCTGCTACAACGGGTCAATTTTTAGTGGAAAAGCACTCTGATTTTCCTCACTTTTGCTTAAAAATTCAAATTTCCCGATTTTTCCTGACGAAATTTGAAAAATTGGAAATTTCCTATCGTATTCCAATTATTCTAAATGAGTGGAAATCCTGCGATATGTACTGGAGGGTGTTCCACACCCCCCAGACCCCCGGTTTACAATTTTACCAACCGAAAGATATATTAAACTAACTAAGATTTAAATAAAAATGGGGGAAATTTAACTTTCAGCTAGAAAAACTTAAAACTTGGAAAACATATTTATTTAATTACCTTACTACTCCTGGAGTTTAGCAGCAACTTTCTGTGTTTCTTTGAAAATTAATTATAGAAATATAAACCAAAATTTTAAACCGGGGTGTGGAACACCCTCCAGTACATATCACAGAATTTCCACTCATAGAATTTATAGTATTACCAATTTTGCCCGGAGAAACCGGGAAATTTGAATTTTTACGCAAAAGTGTAGCAACTTTTTCTTTTCCACTTTTCTAGAATGTGTGTTCTACAGAACACAGAAGAATTATACAAATTTCGTGAGGAAAAGCTGGGAACTATTTTGTTTTCGAGCAAAAGTAAGGGAAATTAAGATGGTCGGATAAAGAAAATTAGAATTTTTATTTTTAATTGCCTTTTAATCTATTTGCGTTACTTTGAAAATATAGTAAAACGGGGAATCCCCCAGTTTTCCGATTTTTCCTGGCGAAATTTGAAAAATTGGAAATTCCCTATCTTCTCCAAGTATTCTAAAAGAGTGGAAATCCTGCGATAGGTACTGGAGGGTGTCCCACATCTCCCACATCCCTCGGTTTACAATTTTACCAACTGAAAAATATATTAATTAGGGATTTTTTTAAATAAAAATGGGGAAATTTAACCATTGCATCGCATCGGCTAGAAAAACTTAAAACTTGGAAAGCATATTTATTTCATTATCTTACCTCTCATGGAGTTAAGCAGCAACTTTTTGTGATACTTGGAAAAGTTAATTATAAAAATATAAAGTCGAAATTGGAAACCCCGGGGTCTGGGGGGTGTGGAACACCCTCCAGTACATATTGTAGGATTTCCATTCTTTAAAGAATACTTGGAGAAGATAGGGAATTTATAATTTTACAAGCTTTGCCAGGAAAAACCGAGAAATTAACATATAATGTAATTTAAATTAAATCTAAAAGTAAAGAAAATTAAAATTGGATTAGAATCTACTTTGTTTATCTACTTTTGCTGTTTGCTGTAATGATTTAAAATCAAAGACGGACATAAATGATAAAACAAATCAAAGAAATGTGGAACTCTGCAAATTCGCATTTGTAACGTTAGATCAGTGGCGTATTTAGAAAGTGCTTTAGAATTTCGTTAATCCATTCGTGCGCGTTACCAAATCCTGATATATAACATCCCAGCACGCTGCTTCACACTCTGATTTCCCTCACGTTTGCTTGAACATTCAAATTTTACGATTTTTCCTGGCGAAATTTGAAAAATTATAAATTCCTTATCTTCTCCAAGTATTCTAAAAGAGTGGAAATCCTGCAATATATACTGGAGGGTGTTCCACACCCCCCAGACCCCCCGGTTTACAATTATATTTATTTAATTACCTTACTGCTCATGGAGTTTATCAGCAACTTTCTATGTTACTTGGAAAAGTTAATTATAAAAATAATATAAAAATTTAAACCGGTGGGTCTGGGGGGTGTGGAACACCCTCCAATACATATCACAGGATTTCCACTCATAGAATATTTGGAGAAAAGATAGGGAATTTATAGTTTTACAAATTTTGCACGGAGAAATCAGGATATTTTAAGCAAAAGTGCAGCAGCTTTTGCGTTACTTTAAAAGTTAACTGTTAAAATTATAGTCAAAAATGTAAACCGGCGGGTCTGGGGGTGAACACCCTCCAGTACATATGATAAAATTCCCACTTTTCTAGATTACCTACAAAACACAGAAGAATTATACAAATTTCATGAGGTAAAGCTGGGAAATGTTTTGTTTTTGAGCAAAAGTGAGGGAAATTAAAATGGTCGGCTAAAAATTAAGACTTTGAGAAACTTATTTATTTTTATATTATTAAAAATTTTTGAATTGCCTTTTAAACTTTTTGCGTTACTTTGAACATATAGAAAACCGGGGAATCCCCCAGTTGCGGGAAACGAAATTAAATGTTTAAATATTATATTACCGCTTAAAAGAGATCCACCGTCTTGCTGCCCATCCCCGAACGGGGTTTCCAGCTAGTTTTTAATAAACTATAAAATTTAAATGTTTGTAACGTAATATACATATTTCCTGCGTAGGAATATTACATCTCACGTTTGCTAACATGTATTAAAACATCATAACATAAATTTACCACAAAGTTACCAGATGATCTACTTTACGTATTATGTAGAGATAACATGATAAATCAGAGCTGATGGTAGCTGAGTACAAGCAAAATTTAGTCAAATTCTTTACTAACCAAGATGGATCTGTATATTCATCTTTATGCATTGAATCCGCATCACAAAGACGGCAATATCACAAATTTATATACCTTTAAGTAAATCATCGATCAGCATTTGACATTTTTATACAATAACTGTGTAAAAAGATTTGATTTGCTGTAATCAATCACAATTGGCTAGCCATCATATTAATTACGCTATAAAAAAAGTATTAAAGTTTTCTCTTCGAAACGGTAAATTTATCGGTTGGGCAAAATCTGAAAAAGCCTGAAGTTAAAAAAAAAATTGTTAGATTATGATATGTGATGGGATTGCCATGATTGCTGTGTTTTCCCCAAAGAAATAAACTTTGCAGTAAATAGAAAATGCAGGATTTGGTCCGAAACGCTATACCCCGTGGAAAGTGAAAATGATGGTAATTGAACAGCAACTGTGCTATTTTCAGCTTCGTACTATTGTGATTATCCGTAAAACATATTCAGGGATGATATAAAAAGTTAAGAAAAAAAATTCTTTCCAATAATGGAATTTTTCTTCATGAAGAAAAGCTTCAGCATGAAGTTTCAAGATTTTTGTAACCCCTCCTCTGTTATTTCTGCATGATCTGGTGTTAGGGTCAATTGGACCATCCGGTATGTCGACAACTTTTGCACGTCGTAATAGAATAATATGATAGCTAAGCTAATTGTGATTGATTATAACAAAATAAAATTTAAACACCATTATTGTATAAAAATGTCAAATACTGATCGATGATGTACTTCGCAGTCTAGGTCTAGGTCATCCAAATGCATAAAGATGAATACAGAGATCCATCTTGGTTAAGTAAAAATTCGTCAAAAGTCTGTTGGGAACGAACAAGTAGCGCCATCCTTCGGATGAGGATTATGCAAATAATTTAACTTATTTTAGAATTAATTATTCGTAAAGATGTTTCCATCAGTCTTTAGTGGATTTCCCCATATGTAATGTAACTGCTATAGAATCACATTTGTGGGATGAAATTAGTAACGCATGTAATGTATTCGAACGCTCGTATTGAGAAAGATGAACACGTGTTATCAATTATCTTACATGACAGATGCCAATTACACGAAATTAACATTTAAGATAAATTTTGTGGTATCTACATAGTATACGTAATTGGCGAGATGTGTATTTGACATTTACAACATCAACATTTCCATTATTCTGGAATTGAAATAGGGAGAAAATTTTTAAAACAAAACGGTTTTGACTGCTCGAAAGTTTTCGCTTTTAATGCAAAACTTGGACTATGTCAAGAAAGCGTCTCACGCAGTGAACGGAACTAACTGGCTTCAGATTTAGACAACTGTGGTTTTGCATCATAAATTATACTTAAAGAAAAAGTCCAAACCCTTTTGAAAATTTATTTCCACTTACACCGCCTTTCTCTTTTAAGTTTTTCGTAGTGAGCCGGTAATAAATTTTAATTATTTTCTTTAATTTGCAGTTTAGAAGTTTCGGTCCTGGGACTACTTTTTGATTGTCAATTTTACTTTGTTTTGAGTGTTTAGTCGAGTAATTTGTTATACCTGCATGTTAGGTTTACAAATGGTATCACACTACCGTAGATAATTCAATTTAATGCGGGACCGTAAGCGGACCACCCACAGTTAACTTGATTAGTTTGTGAATTCAATGCATATAACGTGAAAACCGACAATTCGCATTATATCTACCTACCAACTGACGACTGACGGGTCTTGAAATTAAAAAAAAAAGATAATATCCGACATGCTCCTTGGTGGTAAATAAAAGTTTAGTTGCGTCATCTAGCGTCGAGAACGTGCAGCGGTTATATTTTTATTCGCCTTAACAAGAAATTAATATGTTAATTATTTTATTAAGACAATATTTATATAAAGCTTGTAACAGCACTAGTTTATTTGTATAAATGAGAATTTAACTAAAGAAGACCTTTTACTAAATAATTTAACAAATAGAGACACTGTTGTGGAATCCTGTCACACCCTCGGGTGCCAAAATGAAATATGAACATCTCCAAGTTTCTAAAGAGATATTCTCGATATATTGAATGCCAACCACCTAGTCGAGTAGATTTATTTATTTTTAATAGAATTTTTTAGCATATAAAATAGTCGACCGAAAATCAAAATATTGGCTGCATGTTTTTAAGTATAGAAAGGTCGCATAAATATTCGGTAATTTTACTTTTTTTGCGCGCAACATTAAATTATTTTTATCAGTTTTATATTTTACAACAGAGAAGATACGTAAGAACAATTAGTTTTACAAACGAGTCTTGATCAAAAAAGATAATTGCGCTGCAAACAGCTTTGGAAGCGCGAATTAAATTTAAATTCCAATTATAACTTTCTTCATTATGATTCGAAATAAACACAAATAGCAAGTAATCTACTAAATGGTATACTGAAAATAATCCAGTAAACCATTGGAAACTTAATTTATAATAATTTTGTACACACTGCGCGTGTATTCCATATACGCGCAACGCATAATCTAGATTTGGCTAACCGTTTCACTGATTTACAGTGCCTGATAACAGAGCGGCGCGCATATTTAGGCCGCAGTTAATCCAGATAAGCACTCGTGTGCTACTGGACACTGGTTAATTAAGGGTAAACTAACCCAATAGGTACACTTTTGAATAAAAAACCCTTCCATAGGCAGTGATACGAAAAGTCTCTTGTTTCAAATACCAGAGTATATACATTTTCGGTCATCACTCTCTCTCTTTGATAATTAAACATCCAAGTAAATAATTCTTTAAAACAAAATTCTTTTTTTCCTTTCATTTAAAATAAAAATAAATTAAATATTATATCGATTTTGTCAACCTCCATATCATTATTATTTTAATTTATTCTACGAAAATACCAAATTCAACTGAGCACGCTTTACATTAAATATTTTTCCTGTCAACCTTATTAACTCATTAAAATGTTGCGTGTAAATACTTTTAATTTATTTTTATAAAAATTAAGAATATTAAAAGCAAATTACTTTCGTTATTTATACCCGCGTCCATCTATTATTCAAAAATTGAATTAGTACTTTCCATTCGACGAAAAAAACTTGTTGCTAGCTCGAATGAAATTTTGTATCTCTCAAAGTCGGATATTCTAAAATTTTAACAGGCACCTTATTTCGCATGCACCCTAATGTTTAGCGACATAGCTCAAACGTCACATTTAAATATTAATTAAATTATAATTACTCGATAGTACAGCTCGCTATTAGCTGGGATGCCGACAAAAATCTTGATATTTCGTTTACAAAGTAATAATTCACTTAGTAGATAGACTGAAAAGCAAACAATTTGTCGATAACTTTAACAAAGATGGGTTGTTCGAGTAGTTCAAATAATTAAAAACGTCCCTAAAGCGGCTTCGATTCTGGATTATAATGAACTGTATCTATTTACGACTGATTTAAATATGTAAAAACAACGAAATTAAAAATTGATTATTTCCAAAATGAATTGAATGTTTAGGCGGATAAAGTTATGAATTTGTCTAACAAGAATTTAAAATTGTGTAAGTTAGAAAAGGTAAAAAATAACTTGTTGGCCCCTAATAAAGAGATAACATTTTAAAAGTATTTATTTCATTACTTAATTGTCACTTTATGTTCTCTTAAAGTGATGAGGGGTCAGAACTTTTTACTTCGATAGTAGTTAAAACCTCACCATTAGTGACCTATTTCAGAAATTATATTGAATAAGGTTCAATAACGAAAACTGTCAAACTATTCATCAAGTTATTATCTACTTTTTTGAAGTACTCAAGTCTTAAAACTTTATTTACTGCTAGTAGTAAAAGTTGTATATTATAACATTAGTGTTGAAAGTAGAGTTGTACAATCACGCAAGTTCTGTAATATTACATTTCAATACGAATTTCAATCAACATTTAATCTACTGCTCATTATTTTTCCAAATCAACGACTGTTATTTGAAATAACATTTTTTGATTTTTCGATAAATAATTAACGATAAAAACAAGTACAAAATAAAAAATTAAAATATTTCTTGATATGCGCGGTCAGTTCCGGACGGTTTTGAGTTTTAATTGCAAAGGAAAAGTTAGATTACTAGATTATCCGTATGAAAATTGGGTATTAAGTAAAACATCAACTATAAATTAAATTTATTAATTTTTTTAAAATTATAAAACTTTTTCTTTAAATTGGAAGTCAATTTCATTTATAAAAGACTTGTTTTTCGTAACTCACTTGAATATTGAAGTGTCAGACTACTGCGTTTTTATTAAAATTTGAACAAGAAACTGAATTTAATTATCGAACTTGAGCTTATATGAAAAAGACTTTTCTTCTAATATCAGCTTTCTTAGAGGCAACGTAAAGATAATATTAAACAATAATGTTAACATGGGTAAAATTATTCGAAAACAAAATAAATAATGCACTTAGGTCGAACAGATTTTATTTTGCATGACAGTGCCATTTCAGCGAAATATATTTTGGAATAGTATTTAGGAGGATTATTTCTTACATAAATTATTACTATTTGTGTTAGGGCGTAATTGAATTATTGAAAAGGTGTCTCAAATTAGTAATAATTCAAGTTTACAATTAACTTGAGTATAGAATCCAAGAAAACACGCAAAATAATTTATTGAATAATTTACCACCTACGGTTCACTCTGCTCCACTTTTGTATTTGCCCTGTTTATTTCCTTTGCTAATACGCAAAATGTAACTTTAGAGAAAATTAAGTACAATTTATGTATACATAATATTTATTATTGAGTTAGTAAAAATTTTATTGTAATTAAAAATTTTGTGACGTAGGGTGTTAACGCAACTGCGAGATTTCATTAAATATGCAATACTTATTTATGAACCTGAATTTTCGGTTAGGTTATTTAAATTATTAATTACTCGGTATTGTGTGATATGTTTGATTAAATATTTAGGCAATGCCAAATAAAATAGTTATTCAGTGTGTGAGTAAATACTTCCATAACAAGCTAGCACGTGAGTAAGGCGCTAAACCGTTCACCGAGCGTCCCTCGTGGTTTTACATAATAAATAGAGTGGTGTGTCCCCACAAGCCTGAGAATTTATTGAGCGCAGTGCATTAAACATCGGATATTTGTACAATAGACTCCCTCGCCTAGCTCGAGTGTTTTATAGCCTGTCAAACAAGGGGATGTCGACTGACAGACGTCGCCATTCCATAGTGTAATTATTCAAATGCATCGGCTTACTTATCCCGAAACACTGCAAGGATTACACCAGATGAAGATTTAAAAACACGAAGGGACATTGATATTCAAGAAATTTTAATTTCTTCTATTTAATCCAACTAAGAGAAAGCTCACAAGCTCACCATCTGGCATCTACTTACAATAAAATCCAAACTACAGTTTTGTGCCAAACTTGATAAAATAATTTTCCATGTTTTGATATTAAATTTGGCAAGTAAAGCAGTAAGTTGTGATGAAATTTGTCGCAGTGTACTAATAACTAAAAGAGGTGAACTGGCAGTTAACGCAGTAAAAGCTTTGGGACCTAAAAGTATCTTTCTTAGATTGTGGTTTATGAAGTTGCTAATACAAAGTTCGAAGCTTTTGGCAAGTATGAAGTAAATTGCTAAAAACATATGCACACAAGTTTCACAATACTGAAACTAAATTGTGTTTTAGTTTCAATTACAATTTTGGAATTATTCCCAAACTTTATGTTCCCGTTTTGAAATTTTGAATCTAACGACCATCGTGATCTGCAAATATGCACCGATTTTCGATTATATACCTCACGTTTCGGTTTTATGCTTTCCATAATATAAGTAACTACTCTACAAATTACGTTAGCAATAAAAGCTTTTATAACAATAATTTACATTATCCAAAATAACAGAATTTTAGCTTTAGAAAATAAAGAGAAGTAAACGAAATATTATGTTTTTTCGAATATTATACGTCGGAGTCGGGTTCGTTGCTAACATGTAACTATAATTGCTCGCTTTCGGGTCACATCACGCAATAATAAAGAAATTAAACGTTTTATAACTTCGTATTACAAACCCTGCAGCATATGTACATAATTGCTTTACAATAAAATTGTATTTTTGAAGATGTGTTTGTAACTTGGATGGCATTCTTATATGACTTCAACGCGTGCTCGGAATTCCTTGTGGGATCTTTGTGCACACTCTCTAATCTGGTTAGTTAACGGAGACGAAAGAAACGAAAATATTACTTGAAAAAATCAAATTTTATTTTTTTTAATTCCCAGAATATCCCACGAATTTCAAAATTTCATAAAATCCTTTTTAATCCAAAACGTTCGCACCAACAATTTCTGCTTTATGTATCAAATTGATATTATTTAGAAGTTTAGTATTTTTGAAACGAAGTTCTATAAACCGCTTAAGAGATATTTATAGTTTTCTCTTGAGGGAGCACTAAAATCGTGGAAATATCTCGATAAGGACAAATTGGATAAATCAATTGGTAGGATCAATTATTCTCAACATTTCACATTTGATGGAATATACAAGAATTCTCCACATTTTATTTGGATGTGGATAACTCACTCTTGACCGCACTACAGCACATAATATATTAAATCTCGAGATTTTCTTGAATCGGTTGCTTGGCTGTAAATTACTGTACATAAAAATTATACGTGTTTCCATTTTCATTCAAGTATTTTAATTATTCAAACCAGCTTTTCAATATATAAAATTATTTGAAAACACCTGTTGCACCGAAAAAAGTGTTTGCTTTTTGTGTTTTTTGTCTTTCAATTTTGAGTTGCAATGTTTCTTCACCTCTTACTATCGATCGATGGGAGAATATAACTCAGATATTCATTAGTTTGCACTAAAAAAAAAAAAATAATAAAATAATAAAGTATCTGCATAATTGGTTATCGTGGGAGTTCCCAATGGTATAGAATAAATCGAAAATATAAAATTTACCAAATTTAAATTTTTTAAAATAGCAGAAACTATATTCAGTAAAAATACTTAACGCAGAAGACAAACAAAAATCTCTTTTGATTGCATTATGTCTGATTTAAATATATAAAAATTTTAATTGTTTTGGTATCCTATGTAAACAATAATTTTGCTAGAAAAATATTTTTTACAAAAACAATTAAGTAGGTTAGTTTTTCATTCTTTGGAAAACATACTGAAAGCACTGAAATTTATCGATCAAGGATATCATAAATTTGTAATAATTTTATTCTGGGCATTTAAATAAAGTTTGTTATCGAAAACAATATAACAATAACGTATTGTGTCCTAATTTTAATTACTCGTTTATTAAAATAAAAAAAAAAACGAAATATAAGTTTACGCTCTTCTTGTTTTAACGTTGTATTTTCCATTAAATTTAATTTTAGAACTGAAAATGTCAGTTTAATTTAATATTTAGTTTTACGTGAATATTTTAATATTACTGTTGTTTTGTAATATTATATAAAATTATTTACATTCAAACTACGGACAGGAGAAACATTCCAACGGAGTGCTTAGTTTAGCATATAGAAGAGAAAGTTAAACAATAAAAAAGGATCCAGATTTAGTTACATAAAGTTGTTATTGTTAGATGTATATTTAGTGGATTTATTTGTTAGTTGTGATATGGACGTCAGATCTCCAGGTTAAGTGACAGCCGTAGCAGCAGGGACTCCACATTAGACAAGTTGAACGGGACTGTTTCTGACATAACGGGACTAATTTCCGGTACGCAGACAACTTCGGAATTAAATTGTAAATTCAATTCTCTCTGCCGTCTGATGTACTCATTATCTTGTTTCCTTTAACTAAGGATATTGAGTACGCAAGCAAACCCTAATGGAAAATGAATGAAATTTTAGAGTGATGAAAATTTTCTAGTTTTAATAATTAATAATCGCAAAGAACACTTTACCGAATAAAACTTGATTAAAACAGATATAAAACGGAGCAAAATTCGACGGTTCCTTTGCTCATCAGCGCTATCTACAATCCGGTCAACGAGTTAACCGCACGTATCTTCACCTTAATATATGTTTTACCTCAAAATAACGAATCTAATTAAAGTTTTTCTAAATTAACAAATGGAAGTATTAATTAATAAATTCGATTAAAATTTAATTGAATACACTAATGAAAATATTCATATTTTAGCTAAAAATTAATTAATTTGTAAAAGTTTGTGCTTTTATCGCTGCCTGGTAATTAAATTTTTTGTTTCCACTAGTAGGTACTCCACTATGCTGATATAACTTTGAACTTTAATTTATTGAGTAAATTTGGCTTTAATATTAAATGTAATTTCAAATTAATATTTTAATTAATGATTGCTAAAGCCGTAATTAAGAGATTAGCGAAATTTTCTCGGCTATAACTTTTTTCAAAAGAAAATATCGAATTACACGAAAACAATTTTTGCAATTGAAATTTAGTCAAATTTGAAAGTAAAATGAGAGCAGTTAGGCTGTGGTGTTAGAAAGCTATAATAGTAAATTTAGAGAAGACGTTAAAAATGAATAAGTTCTGAAAGAATGTAGCAGGAATATTTACAAACTGAATTTAAAGTACCACGTTACACCTTATAAGTCGTTTGTATTCAAAAATACTAAAATTTTCGGTTATACATTCTTCCAACTGCTTTTTCCGTTGTTTGTGTAAAATTTCTTCTCAATTAAGAAAATTTTGTTTTAAAAAGTGCGGCAAATAGTTTACAATGTTAAGAACTTGGCATTATTAAATCAGAAGTTTCCTACGAAACTTCTTTGTAACATAAAAGACTTATCATCATAGGATTTATTGAAGCGTTAACATCTGAAAATAAACACAAAGCTTGCATTTACACGAAAGTTTTCCAAAAGAAAACCGATGAACCTAACTTTGATGAAACCTAAAAGCTATAAGTTACTATACGAAATATTGAAATTTTGTTTTCTTTATACACTCAATAAGTTAATACTACAATCCACATTCTTTCTTCCGAAGAAAAATTTTTGATTAAGCAATAATATTTCGAATTTACTTGCAAAAGTAAACAGTTAAATTTTGGTAATCGTGGTTAACAATCTAAACTAGCTAATTTACAAGTCGTAATAACACCAATTTCCTGGTAGCTTTAAGTTATATTACCACCAAAACTGTTATAGTTAAATTAGTTTTATTGTTGTAAAAATCTAATTGCCTTATTCGAAAATCGTCAGAACCACATCCTAGCGCCATTTTTGGGAAAAAATTAATGCAAAGCTCTGTTTCTTTGTTTATTTTCGTCCTTACACAAGTTACATAAGTAAAGATAAATACACTGACATTGCCGGTATGAAAGTGTAAACACCTGGGAATTATTTTAATTACATTTTAAAACTGTAATTTGATTGGCCTATTTTAGCCCATGGGGAAAGGAAAGTAAATTATCGTATTTAAGTTAAAAACTGTGTTTGAAATAATATTTTAAGCCTTAAAATTAGTATTTATTAATTTAATGTCACGCAACAATCGTAATTTATTATTTAGTTTATAAAGTTTAGTAAAACTTAAATTATTTCATAGATTAAACGAATATTCGATAAACTTTACTGATTTAGGTCAATGAAAGAAAATTAAGTATTCGGTAGTAATAAAAGTTAGATCCTTATCTTCCAATTGTACGTAACTCAATTAAGTATCTGTCAGTTTACTTTAACATTTGATTGTTGCTAAGATATAAAGTCAGGTAGCCTAAAAGTGCCCGAGTAATTTTTAATGATTGTTTCATTAAGTTATGGTTATCAAATTAGGAAATAATTTGGTTTATTACCCCAAGTGCAAGTCTCTGAGCAATTTACTTAACAAATTTGTAAATTATTAAAGATTTAGAAAATCACGTGTTACAAATTATATGGTTTACCACTAACCCCATACAAAATTAGCCTGGTCGGTTTAATAAATGTTATTTTGAGTCAAGGTTGTGTAAAGTTGCCATTTCTCTGGAAATTAAGTTAGGGTTGACGTTAATATAAATAAATTGACGATAATATATGATACATATGCCATTAATGTGTAAAATGATTCAGGACTATCTAATTTACAAACATGGACGTCCTGTGCGTTGTGTATGTGGTAATAATGCAACTTATGGAGCTTTCTCATGCATATTATAGCATCAACAACAAAAAGTTATACTTTAATAATATGTGCATCTTTATTAAAAAATTCTGTTGTTATCATATAAATAGGTAATAAAATAAAATGAGTACACACTCGAGGGAAGCAGAAAAAAGACATCAGTCAAAATTATTGAAGTGGAAATTTTGAAACATTTTTTTTACGTAATCGTAATTGTTTAATAAACCAATATTTTTCCTGACTTATAATATCGTATTATTAAATCCTTATAGTACAGTATAATTAGACTAAAAAACACCCAAACCGGGAAATCCAAAAAAGAAATGGTTTAATTTATTACGTTTCTTCAGTTTTTGTCAAATATCTCAAAAATGATGGAAGATACCGAAAATACCATCGTATACAAAATTAAAGGCCGTGAAATTTTCTACAAAAATGATACTAGAATTTTTTTGGTAAACTCTATAGATTAAGAGATATAGGGGGAGGACGGTTTTCATAATTTTCTTACTTACTTTTTATTTTTACTGTAATGTTTAATTAAGTTTAGAATTTTGTAATTACTGATGGAAGTGATGAAGAAGATAAGTGTTATTAACCCTGTAATGAACATTTCAAATAAAATCTCGTTAACCCATTCATGCGCGTCACGAACTCTGACCAAAATCTGTACTAAAATCTGTTTCAAATAGGATTCTCGTAAATATTATTACATAGAATCCTTCTCCCGACAATTACGAACACAACGAAGAGAAGATCAGCCTAATCATTTACTTTTTATTTTTTACGTTTCATTTTTACATATACCGGGTGCTGAATAAGTTTACCGAATATAGGAAATTAACATGTAAAAACTTATTTATGCAAATTCCTGCTTCCCTAATTATTTTAGGTAAAAAATGAAAGACACAAAAATAATGCAGAAATATAAGCTGCAAATGATAAGACCATTAGATTTTATCTAACGTTTACTTAAAAGGTCAAAAAATGCTTTCGAAATTGTTAACATTTGTATTTATTGCGCTGGCCATGAAATAAATTCAATTTAATTTATATTTTCCAAAATAATTACCATGGAAACTTTCATGACCAGTCCGATAAATAAAACTTTTAACAATTTCAAAAGCATTTCTTGGCTTTTTAAGTCAAAGCTAGATAAAATCTAATACTTGTATCATTCGTAGTTTATATTTCTGCATTATTTTTGTGTCTTTCAATTTTTCTGTAAAATAATTAGGGCAGCAGGAATTTGCATAAATAAGTTTTTACATATTAATTTCCTTTGTTCGGCTAAGTCATTCAGCATCCTGTATAGATTTGTATGTCCATATGTAATTTTAATTAAATGTATTAAAATGCTTTTTACAAATGCCAGTTTGTAACTTACAAAGATTTTTTTTTCATGTAGGTAAATAAATTAATCATGGAAAAAAGTATTCAAGAAAGGCAAAAATTCATTAAAACTTTCCTCCTTCATATCTTCTAATCTGTGGGGTTGACCAAAAACATGTTTAAGACAATTTTTCTAGAAAATTTAACGGCCTTTAATTTTGTATAAGGTGGGATTTGCTCTATCTAACGTTATTTTCGAGATATTTGACAAAAACTGTGGAAATGTGTGGTTTTAACTGCTTTCCCCCCTTGCCTCACCCAAACCCGTCGCTCTTAAGCTTATAGAACAACTGATAATAAACATTTTGTGACAATCCAACCTCTTATTTTTTAGATTTCCAGGTTTACATCTAATTATACTGTACTATTATTAGGAGTGCGCCCGAAGGATGCATAAATATTTATGCCTGTTTTGTAAATCAAGCATTAAAATGTTTTTCGTTTATGTAATATGCATAACATTTATGAAAAATGCCATTTACATAAAACAAAGCCTTTTTTATAAAAGCGAATATTTTTCCTTTTATAGGTAGAATATCAATCAATAATCGATATAGGAGTTTAAGCATATCGGAGACATAGCTTTCTTTAAATGTCAAAGAAAAATGTTTATAATGCCGTCTTTGAATTACAAATCAATAATTAATTTAAAATCGCGTTACATTGTTACCCAGGCAAAAAATTTATTAAATTCCAGAAAGGTTGAACATTTTTTTTCGTAATTGATTCTTAACTGTCTACGGGTAAAAATAATATTCTACAATATGAATTTTAATTCATATTTTATGAATTGAATATTTTGAAAACTCCTTCAACCACTTGATTATCAATTATAATTTTATTCTTGACCCAGCTTTTCTTTTATTACCTTTTCCAATTTTCATCAATATCTGTCTATAACTTCTGTTTTATTTTCTTCTCTCATATTTATTTAAATTTCCCCCTGTGATAAAAAAATACACGACAATATACTAGCAATGCAAAGTTTACTAATTAACTTATTACAGTGATTGTAATGAGTTTTCCAGTAATTAAACAAACCATTTAATTTATAGTTTGCAAACTAATTGACTAATTGTTCTACAACGTTTTATAACTACAGCACAAGAAATTATCGACACTACTACAACTATATCGATTTAATTAATACAATTTCAATTAATTTATAAAACACAATAGATAGTTTTAAAGAGAAAAGTTGTATGGAGATCTGGGACGTGGAAACTTAATTAAAACATCATAGTACTCAGAGTATGATACGAAATTATTTATTTACAAGTATGTCGTAATTTGTGTAATGGCTTTTTTTTATTCACATGCTACCTACGTCGTCCTTATTTAAATAACAAAAAATTTCGACTAAAAATTTCCTTTTCGAGAAGAAATTTGGATGCGAAATAATATTTCTTAAAATATTGTTCTCTATTTTTATTTTTTACACCGAATAATTCAATTTTATATTAAACTTGTAAGCGTAAGTAATAAAGGAAACCATTGTAGGTAATGTATTGCGCTAAGAAAATTTTAAAAGTTGTAGCTTTCAGAAGATACTGAAGATAAATTGTCTTTCGCGTTATAGAGATGCTATATGTAATTAACAATTTGTTTTCCTAACATGCAGGATCTTTAGAAAAAGTTAAGCCACAAATTTATTTTAATTTATATTTGGATGTTTATGTAGCAAATAACTTTACTGAAACTTTGCAAAGTTTTTACTATTAAAATTATTTCACATTCTCGCTCGATTTTCTCCAAACTTTCCGACTAACCGTTTTTACTAACTAAACTAAATATTTACCTCCAACTCGTAACTCCTATTTTAATTTACTCAAAATCACAGCTGACTCACCTGCAAAAAGACAAAAACAAATTAGGAACATTTTTATATGAAGTAATTTAATTATGTTAACACATCGTAATTTACATTACTAAACGAATATTCGAGTAATTAAGAGTGAAAAATTTAAATAAATTGCATTTTTATTCAAATGTGTATGGTCAAGTTGTATTTGGCAGATTAACTTCATTACGACATGCAATGTTAACTTACCCTGCTAAATTCAAAAGCAGAAAAGTCCTTAATTAAATTGTCAATTACAAAGGTACTAATAAAAAAAATTTGTTATATGAAAAAATATATAAATTGTAAATTGAATCAGTCGCACACGCTAATGCACTTGCAGAAAATGCTCGAAACTTAAAGCATACGTGTTGAATTTTTTATAGTATTTTAGAGTTGCACTCGTAAAATGACATGCAATGCAGCTGAAACTCGAAATTATACATCTAAAATTAAAAATGTACTTTAAATGTAGTTTTCCAATATCAATATCAATGTCCGTCAGTCAGTTATGAACCATCATGTAATTTAAAAATGAAACGATAGCAAATCCAATTTATAAGTTAAAATATCATTCGAACTGAAAAATAAATGAATTTATTATTTTTTGTCCAAATAAAACTGAAAATAAGCAACCTTTCCAAAATGTTACCTAGAATTTCTTTAAGTTCGCTCAATAAATAATAAATTATTATTATACTGCTACGCTTTTAATATTAAACTTTTTTTAAAAGATTGTCATTTTAAAACTAACTTAAACAATAAAGAACAAATTATTTTTGTGAGCTTCTTGGGATTAAAATCTTTTTAAAATTTATTCATCTTTAAATTTGTATTTTAAATAAGTTAAATAGTATATTACACAACAAGCGTACAATTGATTTTTAGGGTTTAATTTCAAAACTATTAATACATTCACTAATGTGAGGTAATTAATGTAGAAATGTCTCTCAATTATTAAGCAGATAAATGATGCTCTTGTAATTTTCTTTAATTTTTCCGTGTAGTTTGAGAAAAAAATAGATGGAAAAACGAATAGTTGTAATTTATAATATAATTATTTTTGTGTGGTGACGATTTGATGATCTTTTGATGATTTTGATGTACTCATTTATGTAGTTTATTACTTCTGATGGACAAAATATGAAGGAATTCACACATAAATATGGTTTATCGAATGAAAGGTTTATTTTCACTAAACTGTTAATTGTGATTTAGCGTGTCTCTCGCAATTACATAAATAATCAGCTTATTTTTGCTTTTTTAGGTTACTCAAAAGCATTAATTAAATAATTAATAATTATTGATTAAAAACTTTTACTTCAAATAGAAAAAACGAATTTTTAATAATTTTTAATTGCCCCAATATCTAATGAGAATTGAGTAAACCCAAAAAAACATTTATCTGGCACTTCTGGTATTTCTAGAATAATTTGTTCTTAAAACTTTTAACATAGGTTTTAAAAAGTCGTCGAGCTTCAGACTTAGCCTAAGCTGCGATTATAAAACTGGCACTAAAACCACAAAACATAAGAGGAAATCTTTTTAACAAGACTGCAGGTTTATAAGCGTCGACTTCTTTAAAGAAGCCAAAAAGGTCAAAAATAAGAAACCGAACAGGATCTGCAGGATGTACTACGTAAGTACATAAGTAGAATTTTCTATGGTCCTGAAATAACCGATTAGTTGCAATTTAAAATAATGTACAACAACAAATAGATTTTTATTTTAACTTTATTTTCCAACTACATAATTAAAATTTTGTTATAAAATGGTTCGGATCATTATTTAAGCTTTTATCGTGTACACAGTGCAAAGAGTTTTACGCTTTTCATTTACATTTTTAGTTTTAAAGTGAAAGAAGACTGAAATCTAAATTAAAACCACTGCTGAAGCTATTTTTTAAATATTAACTAAATAACAACTATTCAATATAGTGAATTTACCACAATGTTATCGCTCAAGATTTATTCAAAACAGCTAAGTCAAGGTTCTTGACACCCAATCAACAATCTAACCGGCAATCTAAACCAACAACAACCAATTTAATCGGAAATTCAAACCACACAAATTAAATTCGCATAGTTTAACGAAACTACATAAATTAATAATAAAAAATAAATAGTAGAAGTAGAACTTGCATACATCACTAACTTTATCGTTTGGCTATTTTCAACAAGAATTAATTACAATATACAGGGCGTCCCCGTGACCAAGGTAAACATTTTCAAATAAAATTTTCGTAAACTTTTAAAGCAAGTTTTTGAATTTCTGATTTCAAACGGCCATAGCTCCGACAATATAGATTTTTTAAGCTTAATGGATTAGAGCTTTTTTAAAGATCATTCGCTTATCTACAAATTAGCTTAGAACCTCTTATTGTCTAGAATCAACGAATTTCGAGTTATAAATTAAATTAAGAGAAAAAATGTTAAAAATATACAGGTTTTATTTTTTTACTTTTCTTGTGACCCCGTATTTCTTAAACAAAAAAACTAACGGTCTAAAGCGGATAGGGAATTTAACGGGCTACAACTTTGGTCAAATAAATATTTTTGGGAATTCTAGAGTTTTCACAGAAATTTTGAAAATAATGAACTAGGTGTAGATAAAAACAATATAAATTTACAAAATTGCTAAAATTTTCAATTTAATTTAGGTATAGCGTTTGACGTTTGAGCGACATTGTTATAAAGCGCATTAGTTTATCGTTAATTACTTTGTCAATTTAGAATTTACGATAATTAATTTATGAGGGAGGCCATTTTGAAAATTATTTTTTACCTACACCTTGTTCATTATTTTCAGAGTTTCTGTGAAAACGGTTGGATTACCAAAAAAATTTATTTGACCGAAGTTGTAGCCCGTTAAATTCCCTATCCGGTCTGGACCATCAGTTTTTTCTCTAAGGCGTTTCCTTTAAGAGATACAGGGTTTGCAAGAAAAGTAAAAATAATAAAACCTGAATTTTTTTACATTTTTTCAGTTAATTTAATTTATAACTCGAAATCCGTTGATTTTTAACGATAAGAGGTTATAACCTAATTTGTAGATAAGCGAATGATCTTTAAAAAGGTCCCAATGCATTAAGCTTAAAAAACCAATAATATCGGAGGTATGGTTGTTTGAAATCAGAAATTCAAAAAATTGCTTTAAAGAGAGGTACCCCCAGGGTTTGGACGGGGACACCCTGTATATACATAATATTTTGATATTTTATTGCTGAATGTTTTTTATTCCCTCTGGTGGAACCAACTTGATCAACTGCTTTGGTAAAAAAAGTCGAAAGTAATGGTAATGTACTTTTATTATTCCGTAATTCAATCGCAAGAGCTCTTTTCGTTCTTATGAAATTTTGTTTTAAGAGATAATGTACGTTAGGGGACTAACTTATTGGAGAAGGGTGGTTACGAAGGGTGTAAACTAGAAACAAAATTTAATACCAACAAAAAATAGTTTTCAGTACAAATAATAAAACAAAATTATTTTTCAGGTTTTCTGAATTCTGAAGTGAGAAATGTAGTTGTTTTACCTTTCGGAAATACTTTTTTTTAAATAAATTTTTCGCGAACGAACAAAACACTTAGCTTAATTAAATAACCAATCTTACTGTAATCAAATATTTTATTTAACGTCGAAATTCCCTTTAAATTAAGTAAATATCATTCGGTTAGATATTTCTTCTTCTTCGAGTGGCACTAAAACGGATCGAATCTAACAATTCCTTGATTAAATAAATATCATAGCAAAATTGAAGTTTATTTTTAAAATCAGACTACAGTATAATATTATGGCTTCAATCTTGGAAAACCAGGATACAATTTGTTTAAAGAAACTTCCATATATGCATATTACAAGATTAAAGATGAATGAAAAATGCATTAATGGAAACAGTAATTTTGTTTCGTCGTTGGGGTTTTATTTCAAACATTTTCTCCCAAGAGAACTAGAAATTTAGTTGAATTTTTAATTACGAACGTTTTTGTGGAAAATGAAAATAATTGAAAAATTGCAAAATTTATTATCAGTGGACAATATAAACGAAAATTATGATTATAAAACTCTCATATTTTAATTTTTGCGTGCAGTCCACACATTAATCTAGAGCCCAAGATAAATTGCGACCTAAAATACTGAAACCGAAATCAGAACTTGAACTCTGGGTTCGATGTTTGAAAAAAAATTGATTGATTGCATGAATTATTAAATTTAATTGTCTTTCCTATCTAATTTTCTTAATAATCATTTATTTAGATATACTTTATACTTTTAATCGATAAACGTTGTATTTTGTCAATTAAGTATAAAAAAGTTTAATTATGTAGTTGGTAGCAACATATCCAAATTTATTTTTGAAAAAAGTCATACTCATACCTAATTGTTGTGTTGCCCTCGAGAATGAATTAAATAAAACAGACTTTCCCACATAGAAACGAAATAAAAAATTTGGATGATTATAGAACTGCAAGCTTCATTTAGATATCACAGTGTTTTGGTTTTATCTGTGCGTCGTCGGTAATTTTCTGAAGGGTCTTTGCGATAATTAATACTGATGGATGACGTACGCATTTCAGACGTTTTGCTTATCTCTTGCTCTTAAGTGCTTCAGTTCACAGAAAGTATTTCTTGAAAATGGTTGAAGCACCATAGGTTAAATTAACGTTAATTGATGACAACGTCACTTAGACTAAAAGCAAAGAATTTTCACATCACACTTTAAGAATTATGTGATCTAACAGATAAAGCTTTCTATAACGCGAGATAAATTGTGTCAACAACACACAAAATTGTGCGTGTGTATGTCCAAAGGAAAGATAAAACGTAGCAATTAAGAAATATGAAAAAAATAAACCTGTAACATGTTCTGGTTTCAGTCGACAGTAAATTACGGGGTATCCTGTACATACTAACTAGAAGCGTGAGTTGGAACACACCCACTATTTTTTGTTGGACAAAGTTGGCCGCTTCAAATTAATTTTGCTTCTAGAACTTCCAAATAAACTACTAGGACAATGCATTTCGTCGTCAATAATATAATCTTCTAGAATAATGTAGTAGCAATTTTAATCTGATTATTAAATTTAAAATTAGCCAAGATGACTTACAAGAAAAAGTTAAAAGTTAAGCTTATGATTTCAATCGTTATTAATACTTATTACGCTTGAAACACCAGGAGATTATTATTTTGTTCAAACATCAAATGGGTTTTTCTCAAGCATAGTTCAAACAATAGTTTGTATATTTCAGGGCCGTCCTTCAATTTTTTGTGTCATCTGAAATCTGTTTTTTGTGTTTTAGTTTTGCTTTATCGGATTTTGATGGAACCATAAACTTCAAGTAGGGAATGAACATGATCCTCAGTATTAGATAACTTCTTTGTAGAGACGAGAAAACAGTTTATTTACTTTGGGTTTCTATTGTTTCTCTAGGAGAAACAACATCGAGTAATTGATTTATTCTGTTTCCAAAGTTTTGATTGCCGTGTTTTTTTATATGAGCAAAACCCATACGAACTAAAAATTTGTGGTTATTGTTCGATACAAGTAAATAGTTTGTCATAGATTGGCAATTTAGCATCCAGAGCGGTTCGGTGATTTTCAAAAGGTATCAACCTGTATAATACGAAAAATAATTTAATCAAAATTTATAAACTCTATTTTAGCAGATTATTATGGGAACAAATTAAAATGACAAATGCTGACACTAAATTGCCTATTAATTTCAGAATTAAGGTTGTGTTGATGTTTTCAACAACTAATTTAATCCGAGATCATGCAATGATGGAGAGAATAAGAGAAAAGTTAATTATGTAAATGTTGGGAACTATGCATTTAGCTAGGTACTCGAGGTAATCTACATACATGTACTAACTATTCAAATCATGTCATACCAGTTTTATAGTGGATTTTTAAATATAAAGTGACTAATAGTTTGAAAGAAGCAAAAATATGTATTTAGGTACTTATTCAATGAAAATTTATGCACAGAATGTTTATTGCCTAATAAATTTCAGTGATTCATGCAGTGAGCAAACCTCAATAGCTCTTCCATTCTGCTTGCAATTCTTTTACATTTTTTAAATTACCCACCGGCAATAATTTCCGAGTCCGATGCTGTAGATTAGTTTTATTTATTCAAAAAAATTCAGGCATGTTATGATTCTTGAAGTCAAAAGAATTAAGTCGGATTAGTCATGTAATTAAAACGTTTAATGAGAATATTAAACTTGCATGATTTTAATTTAAAATAATTTTTTCACTCGTTTTGTATGCAGATAATTAAAAGGATAATTAAAACGTAGTTTTAATTAAAAGCTGTCGAGACATCAAAAAATGTGCAACACGGCTGTATGGAAATAAGTCTTAAACTGAATATTTTTCAATTTCCCAATAAAAATTGAATTCTTGCTTTCGGTCTGAGTGGTTATTTGAGAAAATTGAATTAGCAACTTCAAACACTGCATCAGGTTTTAAAGCCCAAGTTATCGAAATCTCAGTAAGTTGAACTTTAATAATTTATAATTATTTTAAAGGAAATTCAGATCTTAATAGAAATGCTAAGCACCGGGAAGCTTTCACATTCTTCGGATGTGTTGCTACCTAACTATTAGCTAAGATTATGTAACTACTTAAAGAGCTTATTCAAATTAAATGTTTGCTTTGCTAACTACTAGATATCATCTTAATATTATCGCATAAGTAAACTTTATTTTGATTTATTAAGACGAAGCGAGCGCAACGAGCATAGTTTTTAGATTGTTGATCCGATTGAATCGGGCAGCAGGACGTAGCTTCCTGACATCCTATCGATTTAGAAAACATCATACAAAAATTACTGACAAATCCAAGGCTTATTTTTAACTGAGTTGGGCCCTAGGCTTTAGCAAATTTTCGGGCCCCTTATATTCAAGTTCCCTTATTCCTTATTATCAGTATTTGATTTTTATTTTACAATTTTATGTTCTTTCTTTTTGAGCCCTGAAATAGGCCCTGGGTTTAATTTTAAGCAATGAAAACTGGTTCTGTTACCAAGCCACACAAGTAATATTAATAATTGAGCTTCAATGTAGCTATTGGTAAACCGGGTACCTTTACCTTTAAGCTCTTTGCCTTTAGCTCTTTGTTCGCGCAGCAAAATCAATGCTGGGGGTATTTTACGATTCCCATATATCGGAAAAAATTAAAAAGGAACTAGAAACTAACCTACTATGCCCTACCCATCTCAAGTAGCATTTGGATGCTAAAAAATAGCTAAACAGCAGCTAATTAGCTATATTTGGCAGCACCACCGCTGCGGCAGCCAGCAAAATAGCGTTTAAATTGCATCCTTATTGCAGCAACATTGCTAAAACGGCTCTAGCTAGCTATTTAAAAGCAATTTGCTTGCTGCCAGACAGCTGTTAGTGCGATTTTAGCTAGCTAATAGCGCTATTATTTAGCTAAGAGTGGAAATCCTGTGATATGTACTGGAGGGTGTTCCACACCCCCCAGACCCCCCGGTACTTTCAAAGTAACACAGAAAAATACATATGCTTCCCAAGTTTTAAGTTTTTCTAGCCAAAGGTTAAATTTCCCCATTTTATATTTAAAAATTCAAATTTCCCGGTTAGTTCTAATCTTAGTTCGTTTATTATATTTTTCGGTTGGTAAAATTGTAAACCGGGGGGTCTGGGGGGTGTGGAACACCCTCCAGTACATATCGCAGGATTTCCACTTTTTTAGAATACTTGGAGAAGATAGGGAATTTATAATTTTTCAAATTTCGTCAGTAAAAATCGGGAAATTTGAATTTTTAAACAAAAGTGAGGAAAATCAGAGTGTTTTTCGACCAAAAAGTGACACACTGTAGCAGGAGCGTGCTGGGATTTTATATGTAATGATTTAATGTTTGAGGATATTTAATTTATACATGAATTAACAGTCAACTGTTTATCAACAGTTACCAACATAATAAACATGCGGAAAATAATTTTAAATTCAAATAATATTCAAGTAAAATTAGTCTTTTATTACAACTTATTGTTATATTTGGGGAGGGGGTCCAACGTACTCCTTACGTAAGTTTCTTAAAATACTTTTTTTAAATTAAATTTAAAAATCAAATATAAATATTTTAATATTGGAATATAAATTCCAAGAAAACGAAATACAAGACAATATTTTTTTGATTTTATTTAGCTATTCTAGCTATTCTTGAATGCTATTTATCGCCTTATTAGCGCGTCATTGCAGCTTTGCTATTTTTAAGAGCTAATAAATAGCTAATTTGCAGCTATATTTCTAAATTGATCACCGTCTGGCACATTAGTTTTAAATTTGCTTGCTGCAAGCAAGCAAGAAAACAGCTATTGAAATTGGCAGCTGTTGTTTAGCACCAAAATGCTACTTGGGATAGTAGGTCCCAGCCCTACTATGTAGTAGGTACCTTTCAGTATTTGTTGCTAAAAATAATACCTACCTTAATTCGGATGCGCAAATAAAGAATAAAAGATGCACTGGGGGGTGTGGACCCCCCGGTTTGCCACTTACATTTTGTGTCTAAACCAGTTTGGTAATAGCTTCAGCTAAACTGAAGCTTATCGAATTTTTAAAACAGATTTGGAACAGAACTAGGTAATTAATTATTAAAACTTCTAAATTTGGTTGTAAAGCTTTGTTGAGATTTAGTTCAGCTGCTACTATAATACTGTTTTGTGGCAATCCGGGGAGTCTGGGGGGTGTGGAACACCCCCTAGTGCATCTCTTGTATTTTATTCGCGCATCCGAATGAAGGTATTATTTTACCGCTTTTACAATAGTCGGTAAAGCGAGAGAATGAGAAGCGGAGAGTCTTTCAAGTGAGTACGCTTCTAAGTTCACGCACTTGGTGAAAATAGCTCTGATCTAGGACAGGGAATCTCTAATTTAAAAATTTTGGAATAATTCACAAAAAGAATAGAGTGCACCGGGGGGACCCCCGGTATACTTTGTTTGGTGTTTTTAAAACTTAAGTTTAATTTTAAGCAATATAAAAAGTTGGTTCCGCTGCCAAGCCCACAATCAAGTCGATATTTGCATACCTCAGAAGTAGCTACCTTTAGTATGGTTAGTTAACTTAAAATATTAATAATTGAGCTTCAATTGGTAAACCGGGGGGTCTGGGGGGTATGGAATACCCCCCAGCGCACCTCTATTGCTCTTTGTTCGTGAAGCAAAATCAAGGATAGTGGTATTCTACGATCTCCAGGCCTCAGAAAAATTCAGAAAAAAATCTGGCGTTTTTGAGGCAAAAGTTGCTTTAAATTTTTTTTTAATTTTTACACCTTGATCTGGTTTTAAGATTTAAGATTTTATGTTCTCTCTTTTCTGGCCCCTCTGGCCATTGGGCCCTAGGCACGTGCCTAATACGCCTAGTGGTAAAAGGGGCCCTGGGCAAATCTTGGTTTATTCAACAAAATTGAAAATTGCAATGTTTCATATTACCTATTTATTAACTAAACTGTTAGTGCAAACAATGTTGCAATTTTTGGTTTGCATTTGTGTCTGACCCAGTCAGTCAATTTTGGAGTAATGTACTTTTTAATTTGCTAAATTGCAAATAAAGTTGATTACGTAATTGATTACAAGCGAATATGCGGGTCCTAAAATAAACAGTGACACTCAAAATAATGTGATGAAAATAGTAACAGAATTTTGAAACCTTCCAAATTTTTATTAAATTAAAATATAATTAATTGATAGCTGCCGGCAATGCGTTTGGGGTAAGGCAAACATGAAATATCTTAAATTTCTAACGCATTTAGAAATAAATTGGTAGGATAACTGACATTACAGGTATTGCGTGTGGTTTTCTAAAGAAATTAGATCCATTTGGACCCTTACGGAGGTTGTTTAATTAAATGCACCATCACTCCACTAATAGAAATCGCCACAATAGCATTTGAGTGCAAGAAAGTAAATAAATTGCTCCGACATTCGGTAGCGGTTACAAACTAATAGATACAATAAATTTAAACGGGTTCGCAAAAACTAACTGTTTTTGATACGGGAAAATGAATTTTCTCGAGTGGAAAAAATTTTACAATTTACATTGCAAATTTAGTTGGCTAAACATTTTATTTTAAATAAAACAACCAGTGTTTTTTTTAATTTATTTTGTTTATTATTAATCGCCAGAGATAATATACATTTTTAAAATTCTAAACCAATCAAAACTATTCTGCCGGAAAATTATCTTCAAAAGGCGAAAGGTTGTTTTAACTTGTAGCCGATCGGCTACAATAAAATTTCATTAAATCGAAGTCTCCATTAGCAGAAAATTTGCAAAATACAGAATTAAAGAGACCCCAATTAAATTACCCGCATAAATTTTGTATCCCACGTTTGACTATTTCCAACAAAATTAATCTTTATTAAAGCGATAAAATCATTTGTGTAATTTTATCAAATTTGTAAATCGGAGAATGGATTTTAAAATACACAATTTGCTTTTGGCAATGTTGGAAATGTTAAATTCTAATATTTAACTTGAAAAAAATTATAATTTCCATTATTGATGAAACTGGAAAATATTTTTCGAAATGGGAACGACGGGGGTTCCCATAAAAATAAAACCATCACCGTTTTTGTGTCTTCTAGACGCTGTGCATACCGAATTTATTATTCCACATGAATATTAAAATATTTAGACAGGACTTTGGAGGTACAATTCATAAATAGAAGGAGTGCTTTCTACAATAGAGAACAGTTTTGGTTCTGTTGGTAAATATTTAATCAAAGCAAATTGACAGAAATGTCGATAAATTATTCAAGTTTGCCACAATCTATAGGTACAGTTCACATGAGATGTCTACTGTTTCAATTTCACTATGATTTACTAAATTATAGGGTATTCCTTTGTATGTGCAGGTGACATTAATATACAATTAAATTCTTGAGGTCAAACTTTCGTTATTGAAGTATTTTGTAATAGACGACGGAATTTACACTTACCCTCGGGACTCACGTTCGTCGCTTATTATCGAGAAATTTTGATAATAAAGTAATATTTTGTAATTTAACGCCGAAAATAATAAGAAAATACATAAATTTATAATTTTTCTCTCAAAACATCCTGAATGTTTATTTTGAAAATACGAAAGCTATGGTATAATGTAGTATAGTATTTCCGCATAAACAATACGTTAATTAAAATTACTTATACCACAATGAATTCAGCACTCGTTCATAAAAACCAAAATACTAAAAAAATTAAATTACTTTTAACAAAACATTAAACACATTTCTTTTGAAAAAAAATTACTTTTTAAAAACCGAATTTTTGATCATGTGTAAGGATAATAAATAACTTTTAAGCATAATTTTATCACGTTTTTATTTATTAAATTTATGATTACAAATTATAAGGTATAATCGTTCGTAATTAAATATAATAAATTAGAATTTAATTACCAGCGAAACCACACAGTCGAAAATTTATAATCACGACAATGCGATGTAAGGGCGTTGTTAGGTATGCTCGATTTCACTTGGTTTGCGTAATTTAAATTAAAAATTTGTGCGGTAAAAATAAATTTTTGGGTTGTCGTTAATTTTCTAAATAAAAGTAAGAAGTCGGAGGAGCTTGTCAACAGTTGGTTGAGTAGTATAAATGTTTTAGTGCAGCAGCAATAATAGGAAAAGGACTTTTGCGGGAGCTTTCTCAGCTATAAAGATAAGAAATAGATTTTTTCAAAGATTAATGTTGTGTTATCGTAAAGCCTCGACGAAGACGTCAAAAAAATATTTTTAATTAAGTTGGCCAGATACCAGATCCGAATTTTCGTTTTGCAATTTTTCAAATTTGTTCTCACCAGGAAGCTATTATCGGATTGGATGTTTTGGACTTTGGCGTGGGAATTTTGCATGTAGCAATAAAAAATCAAAAGTGATTTATTAAATTTTTCAATTTTATAGGTAACATAAATTTTGGATCCCACAACTATAAGTAGATTATATCTCCACATTTTACGTATTGTAAAGCTTGTAATTATTGAATTTATGGGGTCGTAGCAAGGAGAAAATGCTTATTCATGGTGCACGTGTTGGCACACGCAATATGAACAATGAATAACAGATTGTTATAACATCCCACAACCTCATTGTTTTTAAATGCAACGAATTTCACCCTCTCCTATCAAAATATAATATTTGGATGGAATTGCAATTGAGACCGTTAATATTTCTAACCTAATAACGAAACTTAATTACGGTTCTAAATGCACTCAAAGATACATTTAAAAGTAAATTAACTACATGGCACATTTTTTAAATTAGATTTACGCCATTAGTCATGCCCTAAAGTGCTCTGCAAACGGTTATGAATAAAATCATATTGATGTTCGAGGTAACATTTTCAAAATTTAATTATACCTTATAGCGAAATACGAACGCAAATGTATGCAAAACTGGAATAATTTTATTGTCAAACCAAAATAAACTAACGGCCATAATAATCATGTATTATCTCGTCATATCAAAAAGCACAATAAAAACATATTACTCTAATTTCAAAATAATAATTTTTTGTACGCAATTTTGACTGAATATATTATTTCTCCCATCCATGTTAAATTATCATAAGCACAGAGTTTTCCTGTCCGTCAGAGAGTTGAGCTAAAAAAGTCAGACATTCCAATCTGTTTGGGATGTTCTTCTTTAATTTCACTTTTAAAATTTTAAATTATTAATAGCTTGAAACTTCATTTAGATTTTTAAACAACAAATCGAATTAAAGCATATCGTACCAGAACCAACATGACACACGTTTGTCAATTTAATTGGAAATTATTTTAAAATAAATATAATTTTTTTTTTCAGAAAGACCAAGCCAAGGTGACCTACTAGGACTAGAAAAATAGAATTTAATAAGTAATTATTTCCTGGATATTGCGTCAATTATCATGTACATGTAATTCCCTTGTAGCTAGATGTAAACTCGGGAATCACCTACACCAGACACCATCAGAAACTTTCATGCAATCTGCATGGAAACTGTTTTATTGCTATTGTATCCGTGCTATTTGCAGCTGCATAGTATGCTGCATATCGATGCAGTCTCAGTCTAAGTAGTTTTGGAGAAATCAACAGGTATAATGATTTGATAATGTAATCACTTGAGTTGAGCATCTGGAAACTAACAAAGCTGTTAGACGATATCTGATGTGCTAAATGCAAATGTAATTAAGATTAGAAATTGAATAATAATGTTGCAGTAAATATCTGCAGAGAAATTTCAAAATGCAAACCCAGAATTTCTTCTCTGTAACCCAACCAGCGATCACACCAATCCACTGCTGTGATTAAACTTGCATTTGGGGGATTACTGAATATCATGTTTTTAATTAATTAATTAATTAATTAATTGTTGAATAATAATATATTTGTTATTTTTTATTTATTTGGCTATAGATATTTATCGAATAAAAAATATATGAGATTTTGAAACAATAATAACCTGATGGCCTATATTTGTTTTTCTCTTGATACAAAAGATTTTAGGGAAGTAAAAACTTTGTTTTAGCAAAAAATTATTTCTAAAAGTAATTTAGTTCAACATTCTATTACTATTATTTTAGTCCTGTAATGATTGTACCCAATAATGTGTGCTTCTGAAATTATCATATTTTTCAGTAAGTAAGGAAAATTTACATAAAATTATAAAATTCAAAATTTAAAAATTACTTCATTTTGAAATTTAAATTAAAATTTACTTCAAATTTAGTAAAATTTACTTCAAATTTAGTAAAATTTACTTCAAAATTGGTGTGAAGCTGATTTCAACTTCAATTGAAGTAAAAATTACTTCAAAACACCAAAAAGTTTTCTCTGTGTACTGAATTTAACCCAGAAAAAAAAATTACGTGATTTTTACCGAGACTCCTCCACGTTGGATTGGGTGAGATTCGGCTCGACCCCCTCCACCCCTAAACTCCCACGTAATCATTGGACGTCCCCTAATGATAATACAGGTTTGCAAATCATATTTTTTTCCTGAATCCGAATTTGACCTCCGTTTTTCCCCATCATCCACCGCCTTCGGAGGACCCCCCCCCTATCTATTTAATTATTTTTTTAAGAATTATTTTATATTTGTAGCAAGAAAGTTGATTTGGGTGAAGATTTGTCCCCTAAAATTGTAAAAAAATCATTAAAGATGATCGAAGTTTTCTTTATTTTTGCACTAATTTCCACTTTATCACTCAGAACATGTAGGTACATATCGTCGGCTTAGTTAAAAACCCTCGTAAGTCCATAAAATGTCGAAAATGACATTTTGGCGCTAAAATATCTAAAAAAATAAGCTCTATCGACCTAGAAAACCTCATAAATGTAAAAAAACTTACAAACTGATGTTTTAAGCTATCAAAAAATTTCTTTTACCTTTAACCACTGTTCAGTCTAAACCGTTTTATCTCGCTTCTGTAAAATTGTGTAATTTGGACTTGCGAAGAATTCTAACTAAGCCGACGACGTTTTCAGTTTTTACCACCGGGGGGTCTGGGGGGTGTGGAACACCCTCCAGTACATCTGTAAGTGTGTTTAAAAACACAAAAAGGTGTACATTCTACCGAACAGAATATTCCGAATAGCAAATAGATTTCAATTCCAGTTTTAAAGTTGTGATTCCACTGGGCATTACTGGATCTAGGTTACAAAAGACTTTTGGAAAATCTATAGGAAGCTAGATTCTGGGAGCAATTTTGTTTAGATGCACTGGAGGGTGTTCCACACCCTCCAGACCCCCCGGTTTCAAAAACTGAAAACTTGTTAAAACTTAATAAGAGACTATCACTTTTTGAGAATAAGTACGTTTGTAGGTTTAGACAATACGCACTGAGTAGTACCGAGTACCCAAGTATCCAAGTAATTACAAAGCAGCAACACAAATCTTGGATTTATAAAATCGGGGAGTAATTGTTAATGCATATTGTATAGGGGAGCTAAGCTCTTTAGAAATCACATATTCGTGATTTCTTTTTACCAGTAGTATGGTGTAAAGCCTACACCGACCGAAGACAGACTGGGAAGCGGGTAACCGCGGTTCAAATCCTGGTCGCATCGAATACACTGCTGTGATCTAAAAGCCCAAGATAGATCTGTAGGCTGTGGGGAAGCCAACGGGAAACCTCCCCTTTAATTAAATTCTCTAGTATGTCATCTTGGCTTTAGCCAAGTTTGATCGCCAACGCCCATTAAAGGCACGGCACCTTAAGAAGAAGATTTCTTTTTCCACCGATGGTGAAAGGTTTCTCTAATCCCATAACTTTTCCACCGACGCCCTTCGCAGGTAGACTAATCAAATTTGTAATACATTAATATTTAGTGTTGAGTCTATAAGTAGTTCTTAACATTTATAAGATATAATTATACAGGGTATCCGCGCTGAAAACCGACAGAAAAAAATAAAAGAGATATCGGTTATGTAGGTTAGTGTTAGTTTAGGATTTTTCTTTAGCAATATGGTCCGTAAGAAAGAGATTTCCGCGCAAAGATTGGTTATGTAGGTTTGAAATTGTATTCCTGAAAATACTTCATGAGCTACCCGGACCCAAATCAGTGGAATAGTACACTGCTTTATGCTGACCATTTTAGGGTTGGGGATTAAATATCAACCATTGGTGGAAAACTTTGCCGTCCATTGGTGTCGCGACGAATAACCCCCTAACAAATAATCCTTACAGCAAATAATCCCCAAAGTGAATAATGATTTTTTTTTTAAATTTCAGTCTTTGTGCCAGGATCATCTGGTATGAATTTAACCGACCATTAGGCGCCGTTTACCTAATCTGCACTCAGCGCTAAAATAGCTTGATCCGGCACTGTAGTTAACTATAATATTACTACACTGTAAAAAAAATGTACTAAAAATTACCCAAAATAACACAAATTAACACATTCCTGTGTTAATCCAGGTCCACACGGAATTGTATTAAATTTTACACGAAAATATTTTGTAAACATTTTTTCAGAATTTTTGTACTTATTTGTTTCTTATTTTCTTATTATTTCTAACAATATTTATCGTTGTTAACTGGAGAAGTGTGCTCGATCTAGGTATAATCACGCGTGGTAACTGGTAACGTCTGTTCTGTCGCGTTTGTTCGACCTACATTCTTGTCGGGGAATCACAAATTTACACAACAATGTGTTAAAATAATCATTTTTAGCCGTAAGCAGAATATTGTGTAAATTTCTACACAGAAAATTAACACAAAGTTACAAGGCTAAATTTACACATCGAATATAGCGGTTTATCGATCGAAATTTCTAGGAGTGTACATACAAGCAATAAACTGCGAAAAAAATTGAGAAATCTTCATAAACACTATCTATTAAAGTTCATAAATAAATTATTAATAAATAAAAACTTAAAAAAAAAACGAAAAACTGGCTGCTGAAAAAATGAAAAAGACAAAAGGTAAAAGTTTTACGTTGTTTATCGAATGACAGAGTTAACTTTTATTGATGTTTGAAGAAAAATAGTAGACTAAAATATTCTTTTTATTTTATTTCAGAAAACCTTAATTTATTTTAAATAAAATGTCAATATTATGTAGAGCCAGCACAATAATAACATTGACATTTGTGAAAGCTCGGGAAAATTTCCGAAACATAAAAATTACGTTCTGGAACGTCATGTATGATAAGTAAGACTTTTTAATTCTTTTAAAGCTCGAGCATTTAAAAAATCAGGAGTTTGTTCAACGTTAAAATCCAGCTGAACTTTTTCTCTTGGTAAGATATAAAAAGTTACCTAATTTAACTTAAAAAGTTTTATGTGTCACTCATGTTGCAATGTGGCCATTTCTTTCGAGCATTATTTAATTATGCAACATTTTTATGCTCGTTATATAAAAATGTAAAACAAATTTTATTTTCAAATACTGAAAACTTTTACAATTTCCTGTTTACGTTACTTTGAAGTTACATTCTTTGAAGTTTTTACATTTCTCTGATATCTTTTTGTTGATAGAAATTATTTATTAAATATTTCGCTTACGCTGATGTCCTTCTTCTAAATGACAATTTACTGCTTTTCAAAGTGCATAAAGGAAATTTCCAAAAGGAAGCTATAGCTCGAGAGAACCAAAACTTCTTATTGCGATTGGCTTTTCTTCGATGATAGACGGCAGCGCTTAAGTTGTTATTTACCTGCATCGATGTAGTTACTGCAGTTTATTGCAAATTTTAATAATAAAAAAATTCAACAATCGAGGGAGATTTTAAGAAAATTTTAAATTAAAAATTTAGATTAAAAATTGACTTAATGGAATGTGTTTGCATTTCATTAAATACGAGTACACGCTTTTTAAACACCAAAAGCTACTCATATTTTTTAAAGTTAACAATTTTTAATCAAAAACCTCAATTCCTTTTTCATTTTTAATAAATCAAAATCTCTTGAAAATGTTGGAATAATAAATTTCCGTACGCATTTTTAAATAAAGTTAACCCGAACTAATTGTTTATCCAAACAACATTTATTTTTTTTTCTACCCATCAGTACAAAATTGAAAATTGGCGGCGGGTATGTTATGTAAACTATCGTCTCTTGCATAGGGGAAGTAAAGAGTAGGGTAAACTACCCTACTTACTACTTGTACCATTGTCGGTTTTTATTTTGAAGAAAACTCGAGTTTTATTTATTTGCATGCAATGTTTATTTTGTTTGTGCCATTTGCGTGGGACATAAGACATACTTAATTTTTTATAATTTAAACAAATTTTTTTACCCTTTTGTACTTCTAAATTTCGTATCTGATACGGCCGTACCAAAAAAAATTAAGTTGTATTTATTCAGGTTCTTCTATTTGTTTATTCTTATTATGTTTATTCGTGCGTGCTTCCCAGGAGTTTTATTCTTTAATACCTATATCGCAATTACAAATATTTGCCAAGTATAATATTATTTAGTTACCGATATTTTTTATGAAATCCGATAAATGTATAAAATTTGTTGACATTAATAACAAATAAAAACATGATTGATCGTGAACATCATTTTCTTGAGTTTTGATTTTGTAATACCAACTGTTTGCGTTGGATATTCACTTTACGATGATCTAAAAATGCTGCCGTTCCCGGGGGAAATTATTACTTCTATCGGATTTTATTGATACTGGAGCAGGTGAGTAAATAAGTTTAGCAACAAAAATCCTAACGTACATAACTTTTAACAAACATTTCAAAATTTGGTCGACTTTATTATTTAAAAGCATAAAACTTTTCGTGTAGGCAGGCAGATAAAGTGCAAAGGAAAAGTGCACATATGGTATTGGTCTAATGAACAATGTGTGCACAACTTTGTCTATTGTGCTTTTCCAATCTAAATGCTATTTATTTAGCTGTCATTGATATGGGTATGAGAGGCAGTTCTCCACACCATAATGCTATTTGTAGCACTTGTATTAAATAACAATGGATTTAAATCAAATATACAGGGGTTCCTACATTCTATTGCTACAAAAATTTGGTTTTTATTTGCGTTAATCTTTATTATATTGTTGTATCCCTAGTATTATGCAAATTTTCAAAAATAGGGAATATGAAGAAAATTGAAATATTAGATCGTTCCAGAAGAGAATTCGTTTGGAACAAAAACAAGTAAATTGTATTGCTGCCGGGGGTGAAAAAGGGGTTAAGCCATTTTTTTACTTATACCATTTTGCACGTTTAATTTTTTTTTACTTATTTAAAACTTTTTGTAATATTATTTATTAATAAATAAACTATTAAAAACCGATTTGATTCTTCTATTACAAAAAATTAATGAAAATTAAGTGAATTTTTTTGTGCAAAATGGTATAAGTGGAAAAATATTTTGTGTCCAAAGGTATAAGTCAGCCGTTTTTTTATAAATTGTACTTTTTAACTAATTTTAAAATAAAAATTTCAATTTTGAAAAATTGTAATCGGCTCAGCATAAAATTGTCTACCAATATGTGTTAATAGCTTTGCAAGTTGTTTGGCCGATTTACAATAATTGATTAAATGAGGGTAAAAACCTTAAAACTGCGATATCTCAAAATGCCAATTTTGGACTTATACCCCTTTGCACGCGCATGCCGCTTGAGTGATTATCTCTCAAATTAAATCACTAATTACAAAACGCAATTAAATCAACTATACCGGAGATCCGGTATCCGCTTCGTGCGGCCTCAACGGCAAAAGTCTCCAAAATTCTCCTTACATTTTCTACCAAAAACTCAAAATTTTCCAATAATTATTTACATGAAGATTATATACATACCAAATACATTCAAAATTATAAAAATCAAAACTCAAACAAATAAATTCAATTTTTTACAATTTCAAATTAAAAAAAAGGAGTTTGTAACACAACATCTTGCTCTCCTGGTTTTCTTTACGCAATCATGTTGACGGCAGGTGGTTCGTAAACGAAAACCATCCAGGTTGTGGTGCAAAATCCGAAATTAAAATTCATTTCCACCTAATGGACTTCCATAATTTATAATCTTCGGCGACGGTGGACGTTTGTTCGCAAATTCTAAAATAACAATTAAAATGCTAAATCTGTTAAACTTTGTCCAAATTCGTTTCGGTGTTGATGTTGCCGGTTCACCCTTGATTTTGTAGTTAATAATTATTTTGTCCATTAATTTGCCTTCCCGCTTCTCATCTTCTTGTTTTTCTGACTCCTCATTTTCTTTTATTTCCGCATCTATTTACATTATCCATTAAGTTTTCATTTGACCTTTCAGTTTTTTCATCAGAATTTTCATTTATAACCAAATTTTTTATTTCTTTACCAAGATTATCACTTATCACTTCTTTTATTTTATCAGAATTTTCTTCTTTTTTCTGCTGCTCCCTATTTCTAAAATTACTTGTTGTGTTTTCTATTTCCTTTCCTATGTTTATTTCAATCTCACCTTTATCGTTTCCTAAATATTCTTTATGCTTCTCTTGCATTATAAAATTAATTTTTAAAATTTTTAAGTCTCTAACAGCTTTTTCTAATTTTATATCCAAATGTTTTTTGTGGTTTAAAATTTTTCATCAACATTTTCAAAAAATCGATTCCCAGCCTTTTCCAACGCCTTTTCCATCATTCTCAACATGATTCCATGTTTTCCGTACCTCGTCTGGTACTGCCCTAGATGGGATAAGGCATAGATGATTCTGTATTAACAATCTCTTCCCCTTGTTCATCATGGTGGGCAGGGCCTATTTTTAACTGAGTTGGGCCCTAGGCTTTAGCAAATTTTCGGGCCCCTTATATTCCCCCTAATAACATTTGGCGAGTACGGACCTGTATGCCGTGTATTGTGAATTGTAAGGATTTTAGTGATTGGTAGCGAAGTTGTGGAGATAGAAGCGGTATTTCAAAAGGTGAAGTTATAGCAGGTGGGTGGCGTGTTGGTGGCCCGGGGGCTGCACTCAGAGCAATCTTTTCGAATCGAACTTGGGACTTGTAGAGGTTAATTTTGATTGTCATTTTGGGTAGGAGCACCATATAGTACCAACTAAAGAAGTGTGAAAGAACTAGTAATCAAAAAGGAGAGAAACCTCAATAACGTCGTGTTGTAGTGCGAGTGTTTTCCAGGTGTTCAACCGGACACTCATGCCGTACGCATATAAAACGAATCTAGCAGAACTTAGAAGTTGTTTCAAATAATATATATAGTTAGACGCAAGGTATGCAGATAATTTAAATAGGAAAATTTTAGAAAATACACTGGTGAAAAACCATTAGAACTCAAAATGAATTTGGATTCGAAACGGGCAGGATTGGGAGAAGGTGATGAACGCAGCGACGGATCAACCGCGGATGAAAATGGTAAAAAGCAAGTAGCCGCGTATGATATATTCAGAAGAAGCAAGAAGATTAATAGATCTCCAACTGCTAGTTGGCCAAATCACAGCGAAAATGAAAAGGATTACAGTAGCTCTGATGCAAGAAAATCGCCTAGAAGGGAAAGCAAGCGTAAAGAAAATTCCAGGATGGAGGAAAAAATGGACCATGATGACGAGTTTCATGACAGACATTAAAACAAGCATTAATGAAATAAAGCATGAGATGGGCAGCTTAAAAAATGAGGTGGCGGAAGTAAAAAGGGATACTGAACAGATCGATAAAAAAGTTCGATCAATGAAAGATGCAAATAAAAAAACTACCGAAAGGCTGGATGAAGAAATTGGAAGATTGGAAATGAAAAGCGCCGAGCTAGAGTACAAGTTGGAAAAAGTAGAAAAAGAGAAAATAAGAAATAATGTTGTAATGAGTGGGATAGTAATCAATGAAGGAGATCCCCAGAAAATAATAACCGCAATAGAAATTCTTGTCCTCGAAAAACTTGGAATAGACTTCGAAATAAGGAAAGCGTATAAAATGGGGGAGAAGAGATATGTTTTCGAACTGATTAAGTGGGAAGATAAACTCGAAATACTGAGGAACAAGCATAAGCTGATGGGTAGTGAAATATATATGGACAGCGATCTTACCCAAACGGAAAGACTAATAATGAAAGAAATCAGAGAAAGGGCAAGAAAGGAGAGAGAAAAAGGTAATAGAGCAAAGATTGGACACTTAAAACTCATTATGACAGGAAAAATAGTAATCTGGGATCAAAAATGCAGGAAACTAATCGAAAAGAAAACGGATGCGCCGGATCCTGCTTCAAAAAACTAAATTAAAACGAATTGCCCGATGAATATATGACGGACAGGCGTGGACATGGCAAAACGAGTAAGACAAAGAAGCAAAAGGTGAAGCAGGAAGTGATAAGGATTGGTACGTTGAATGTACGGACATGGTTGAAGACAGGAAAAATGAATGAGATTGCAAGCGAATTGAAAAATTACAAAGTAAATATAGAGTTGTGTCACGTTATAAATGTAATTATGTAATTAAAGGATGCAGAGGACTAATCCCCCTCAAAAAAAGGATCTTGTAAGTCTTTTAAAGACAGCTCAATTCCGCAAGGAATGTTATGCTATTTAATAATAATAACATTGTAAGCCCAATTTTTGGGATTAGGTTAATATGTGTTACTAAAAATAATACCTTAATTCGGATGCGCAAATAAAAAACAAAACATGCACCCAGACCCCCCGTATTGCCACTTTTGCCAGTTTTGTAATAGCAGCTTATCGAATTTTTAAAACAAAATTTATAAATTTGGTTGTAAAGCTTTGTTGAGATTTAGTTCAGCTGCTACTATAAAACTGTTTTGTGGCAATCCGGGGGGTCTGGGGGATGTGGAACACCCCCCAGTGCACGTTTTGCTCTTTGTTCGCACAGCAAAATTAAAGCTAGGAGTTTTCTACGATTTCCAGGCCTCAGAAAAATTCAGAAAAAAAAATCTGGCCGTTTAGCGGCAAAAGTTACTATAAGTTTTTTTGTAATTTTTGCATCTTGATCTGGTTTGCACCCTAGGCAGTTGCCTAGTTTCCCTAGTTCCTAGCGCTGGCCCTGATCCTAACGAATAGTATGGTTTGCGCTCAGGACATCCCACAATCAAAAATGGAATTTAAATCTATCTCAAATCAAATCACTAAGTACAAAACGCAATTAAATCAACTTTACCAAAGGCAAAAGTCTCCAAAATTTTCTTTACATTTTCTACCAACTTAAAAATTCAAAAATTTCCAATAATATTTACATGAAGATTATTTACATACAAAACAATTTCAAAATTACAGAAATCAAAATTCAAAACTCAATCAAACAAATTCAAATTTTTACAAATTCAAATTAAAAAAAGGATTTTGTAACACGATAATATATTTTCAAAATAGAGAGAACTGATCATCAATTCGTTGTCTTATCCAATAACACTCTAGGTCAGGGGACATTTCTGTAAATTTAAAATAATTAAAAAGTTTAAAGTTAAGCTAAATAAAAACCAAAGATAAACCAAATTAAGGCGTAATCAAGAAGTAATTGCGCGAAGAACAATGATTAAATTTAAACTTGAAGGTATGTACTCGTTAGTAACATTGGATTACCTGTTGTTAATTGTAAGTTAGGCATAAATAACTAAAAAGTCACAGTCAATTTACTAATAACATGTAATGAAAAAACCTATAATTTCAAATCGATGATACAAAATAAAGTGTGATTACATAAAATTCTTTAATATTTAAAAAGGTAATAATTATTTTTTCGTTCTGACTGATTAAAAAAACCATTTTGGCCTACCTTTTTTCAGTTTTTAATACATTATTAATGCTGTTAGCTCCGTTTCAGTTATACCGCTTGATAGAACCAACAGTGGGGTCCTCCCGAATTGGCAGCTAGTTATTTTATTTTTCTAATGATTAAGCTACTAATTAATTAAAATAATATTACTCCAGTTTAGACATTTGTTAATTTTTACTTTTGTCAGTTTGAATAATTCCTCTCGCAGTTTTAATAAAAATTTGTTTTCTCAGCCGCTTATGTAATAAATATAAGTGCTATCTGACAACACCGGAGTGGCGTCCGAGTAAAAGGATTTTAAGTGGAATAGAAAAAAGGATTATTAGCGACAGTGCACTTCTTCCATCTCTCGTAGCTCTAATACGACTCGCCTCAATGTCAAAATGCCAAAATTATATATCTATAAAATAAATATTGAAATTTTTCCATCAAAAAGAACGGAATAGAATTTTCCCGTGCGCGACATCAAATAACATCGACAGTAATTTTTCTATTTTTATTCGTCTATTCAATCATTGTTGGAAAAAACCCCGTTCTCAGATGCTCGGTAATTTTCTATTTGGTTTACTTTTTAAGGAAAAGTATTTTTGCTATCCGGGCAGTAATTCCTTGTAATGTGAGAAACAGAAAGCCATCATGTAACATGCATGTTATATTATCTTCTTACTGTCTTTCAAATACTCGTGGTTTATCCGACTACATCCATTCTTCGAGTTCACTCACCATGAAGTTTTTGCTGCATTTAAACATCAAGTTAACATAATAGTTAAGACTTTGTAAGTGGAAAAACTCATAAATCTTTTTCAGCGATCTAGAGTAGAAAGCTTTCAATTAAATTATTATAATTAATTCTATCGTGTGTGTCTTTTTTCTTAATTGAAATGGTTGAATCGCCTCCAGCTGCACCTACGTGTTGGCAAGCAAGCTGACTACTTATTTCACCCTCCTGCGTAAAAGCGTTGTTGATTATTTATTCATTTATATTGCGGTAGGCTCTAATAGCTTGTAATTTATAGCCGAAACTCATGTGAGTCATCTAACTATGTTCACAATAGTTTTCCATTTTCCTCCTATACGTTTTCACTTAAATTATGACTTACAAATGTGACTATAATTTTTGGTTTCAACCGTAACGATTTATAGGTTTGTTTGAAAGCGGGGAACGACAGGATGCGTAGTTTATATATTTTCGAATATTTTTTGACAGCTTTTCAATTAGATCAAAATTATTTCGAGCTTTTTTAAATTAAATTTATTTTCAATTCATTAACTTGCATTTATATTTTCGGATAAATTACGAATGTATCAAAAAGATTACGCCGAGAGAAATAATAATAATGCATAAACTTCTCTCGCTTTACATTTTGCATAAATTCGCCAAGACATTCAACTCTCAATATCTTAAGTGGTATCTGAGGTATTCCGAATGTCTGTTCACGAAACAGTGCTAACATCTGTCGCGTTGCTTTAAGACAATAAAGTGGAGCTTTATACCCACCTGCTTAAAGTTGTATTTCAAAAGCTATTTGCCTAATCTTTGCAAACTTTCACATTGATTTATTTTACTGTCAGAATTACGGCTGTTCCCCAAACAAACTATAAAGCCAGGTATTTAATATTGTGGTTGTAAATGTACAAATTCACATTTTATTGCGCATTTTAATTCATGCCACCAAAAGTATTGATTACATGGTTTTTACAACCACCCATCACCGACCATCGGAAAAGTATGCTGCAACACTCTGTATAGTATTCGCATTTGATATTTAAATGTAGTACTACGGTTTTTGTTACCCTCTTAATTAATTAATTTATTATTACTAACTTTACCCGAAGTAATAAAAGTTTCATATAATAAAAGTATAAACCTTTTAGTCCTAAAATTGAATTTACGGTTCAGGGGACGTATTTCAAAGTACACAAACGATTCATCTATATTCTAGATACTACTCTTGAAAATTGCTAACACGTCTCTATCAATAAGAAAGGTAGCAAACGTGAGTAAAACTAAACAACGGTTTCGTGAAACGTGTTTATTTAAGCTTGTTTCAACTTGACAGTGTTTGTAGTTGCATGATTAAAAAAAGGAACACATTTCGTATGCAATTCAAAATTTTTATAGCTTCATATTTTTCGTTAATATATCTTTTAATGTAGATCTTAAAAATAAATGTTTAATCAAAGTTTATTTGTCGGTCATAAAAATGCAAAGCTAATATTTTATTATTTTTTTTCAGTATTGCAATTTTTCTGCCGAAAAATACCCTATCTTCTTCAAGTATTCTAAAAGAGTGGAAATCCTGGGATATGTACTGGAGGGTGTTCCACACCCCCCAGACCCCCCGGTTTAAAATTTTGACTTTATATTTTTATATTATTTTTATAATTAACTTTCAAAGCAACACAGAGAGTTGCTGCAAGGCGGATTACCTCGGTGGTTTGCCATTCCCCGCCGAGGGAAGACGGTTAGAATAAAATTTTTGCTCTACTCGGGTTCGAACCAGGATTCTCTGCTTAGTAGCCGACGCACTTAAGCATTAGACCGTATCCGTCTTAGTTAGTTTAATATATTTTTCGGTTGGTAGAATTGTAAACCGGGGGGTCTGGGGGGTGTGGAACACCCTCCAGTACATATTGCAGAATTTCCACTCCTTTAGAATTCTTAGAGAAGATTTTTTTTTAATTAACATCCAAGAATATTATAATTTGTCTCAAGACAATAAATAATAATATTAACAAAGAAACGTAACAAACACAGTGGAAGCAAGCCCAGTGGCTTACCTCCTTAAGGAGAAGATAAAGAATTTATATTTTTACAAATTTCGCCAGGAAAATTCAGGAAATTTGAAATTTTAAGCAAAAGTGAGGGTAATCAGAGTGTTTCACCAAAAAATGACACGCTGTATCAGGAGTAGCGTTCTTTGATTTTATATATCAGGATATTGTTTCAGATAAACAAACTGGGTTAGATAAAGCCTCGATGTAAACTTAGAATAAAGTGGGATTGAACCTTTTTAGTTTTAAATTACATTATTTGTTAATTTCTCGGTTTTTCCTGACAAAGTTTGTAAAATTATAAATTCTCTATCTTCTCTAAGTATTCTTTAAAGAATGGATATCCTGCAATATGTACTGGAAGGTGTTTCACACCTCCCAGACCCCCGGTTTACAATTTCAACTTTATATTTTTATAATTAAATTTTCCAAGTAACACAGAAAGTTGCTGCTAAACTCCATGGGCAGTCAGGTAATTAAATAAATATAATTGTAAACCGGGGGGTCTGGGGGGTGTGGAACACCCTCCAGTACATTGGCGGATTTCCACTCTTTTAGAATACTTGGAGAAGATAAGGAATTTATAATTTTTCAAATTTCGCCAGGAAAAATCGTGAAATTTGAATGTTCAAGCAAACGTGAGGGAAATCAGAGTGTGCAGCAGCGTGCTGGGATGTTATATATCAGGATTTGGTGACGCGCACAAATGGATTAACGAGATTCTAAAGCATTTTCTAAATACGCTACTGATCTAACGTTACAAATACGAATTTGCAGAGTTCCACATTTGTTTGATTTGTTTTATCATTTATGTCCGTCTTTGATTTTAAATCATTACAGCAAACAGCAAAAGTAGATAAACAAAGTAGATTATAATGCGATTTCAATTTTCCTTACTTTTAGATTTAATTTAAATTTCATTATATGTTAATTTCTCGGTTTTTCCTGGCAAAGTTTGTAAAATTATAAATTCCCTATCTTCTCCAAGTATTCTTTAAAGAATGGAAATCCTACAATATGTACTGGAGGGTGTTCCACACCCCCCAGACCTCCGGTTTACAATTTCAACTTTATATTTTTATAATTAACTTTTCCAAGTAACACAGAAAGTTGCCGCTAAACTCCATGGGCAGTCAGGTAATTAAATAAATATAATTGTAAACCGGGTGGTCTGGGGGGTGTGGAACACCCTCCAGTACATATTGCAGGATTTCCACTCTTTTAGAATACTTGGAGAAGATAAGGAATTTATAATTTTTCAAATTTCGCCAGGAAAAATCGTGAAATTTGAATGTTCAAGCAAACGTGCGGGAAATCAGAGTGTGCAGCAGCGTGCTGGGATGTTATATATCAGGATTTGGTGACGCGCACGAATGGATTAACGAGATTCTAAAGCATTTTCTAAATACGCTACTGATCTAACGTTACAAATGCGAATTTGCAGAGTTCCACATTTGTTTGATTTGTTTTATCATTTATGTTCGTCTTTGATTTTAAATCATTACAGCAAACAGCAAAAGTAGATAAACAAAGTAGATTATAATGCGATTTCAATTTTCCTTACTTTTAGATTTAATTTAAATTTCATTATATGTTAATTTCTCGGTTTTTCCTGGCAAAGTTTGTAAAATTATAAATTCCCTATCTTCTCCAAGTATTTTTTAAAGAATGGAAATCCTACAAAATGTACTGGAGGGTGTTCCACACCCCCCAGACCCCCCGGTTTACTATTTCAACTTTATATTTTTATAATTAACTTTTCCAAGTCACATAGAAAGTTGCTGCTAAACTCCATGAGCAGTCAGGTAATTAAATAAATATAATTGTAAACCGGGGGGTCTGGGGGTGTGGAACACCCTCCAGTACATATTGCAGGATTTCCACTCTTTTAGAATACTTGGAGAAGAAAAGGAATTTATAATTTTTCAAATTTCGCCAGGTAAAAATCGTGAAATTTGAAAGTTCAAGCAGACGTGAGGGAAATCAGAGTGTGCAGCAGCGTGCTGGGATGTTATATATCAGGATTTGGTGACGCGCACAAATGGATTAACGAGATTCTAAAGCATTTTCTAAATACGCTACTGATCTAACGTTACAAATACGAATTTGCAGAGTTCCACATTTGTTTGATTTGTTTTATCATTTATGTCCGTCTTTGATTTTAAATCATTACAGCAAACAGCAAAAGTAGATAAACAAAGTAGATTATAATCCGATTTCAATTTTCCTTACTTTCAGATTTAATTTAAATTACATTATATGTTAATTTCTCGGTTTTTCCTGGCAAAGTTTGTAAAATTATAAATTCCCTATCTTCTCCAAGTATTCTTTAAAGAATGGAAATCCTACAATATGTACTGGAGGGTGTTCCACACCCCCCAGACCTCCGGTTTACAATTTCAACTTTATATTTTTATAATTAACTTTTCCAAGTAACACAGAAAGTTGCCGCTAAACTCCATGGGCAGTCAGGTAATTAAATAAATATAATTGTAAACCGGGTGGTCTGGGGGGTGTGGAACACCCTCCAGTACATATTGCAGGATTTCCACTCTTTTAGAATACTTGGAGAAGATAAGGAATTTATAATTTTTCAAATTTCGCCAGGAAAAATCGTGAAATTTGAATGTTCAAGCAGACGTGATGGAAATCAGAGTGTGCAGCAGCGTGCTGGGATGTTATATATCAGGATTTGGTGACGCGCACAAATGGATTAACGAGATTCTAAAGCATTTTCTAAATACGCTACTGATCTAACGTTACAAATACGAATTTGCAGAGTTCCACATTTGTTTGATTTGTTTTATCATTTATGTCCGTCTTTGATTTTAAATCATTACAGCAAACAGCAAAAGTAGATAAACAAAGTAGATTATAATGCGATTTCAATTTTCCTTACTTTTAGATTTAATTTAAATTTCATTATATGTTAATTTCTCGGTTTTTCCTGGCAAAGTTTGTAAAATTATAAATTCCCTATCTTCTCCAAGTATTTTTTAAAGAATGGAAATCCTACAATATGTACTGGAGGGTGTTCCACACCCCCCAGACCCCCCGGTTTACTATTTCAACTTTATATTTTTATAATTAACTTTTCCAAGTCACATAGAAAGTTGCTGCTAAACTCCATGAGCAGTCAGGTAATTAAATAAATATAATTGTAAACCGGGGGGTCTGGGGGGTGTGGAACACCCTCCAGTACACATTGCAGGATTTCCACTCTTTTAGAATACTTGGAGAAGATAAGGAATTTATAATTTTTCAAATTTCGCCAGGAAAAATCGTGAAATTTGAAAGTTCAAGCAGACGTGAGGGAAATCAGAGTGTGCAGCAGCGTGCTGGGATGTTATATATCAGGATTTGGTGACGCGCACAAATGGATTAACGAGATTCTAAAGCATTTTCTAAATACGCTACTGATCTAACGTTACAAATGCGAATTTGCAGAGTTCCACATTTGTTTGATTTGTTTTATCATTTATGTCCGTCTTTGATTAAATTATTACAGCAAACAGCAAAAGTAGATAAACAAAGTAGATTCTAAACCAATTTAAATTTTTTTCACTTTTAGATTTAATTTAAATTACATTATTTGTTAATTTCTCGGTTTTTCCTGGCAAAGTTTGTAAAATTATAAATTCTCTATCTTCTCTAAGTATTCTTTAAAGAATGGGAATCCTACAATATGTACTGGAGGGTGTTCTACACCCCCCAGACCCCCCGGTTTACAATTTCGACTTTATACTTTTATAATTAACTTTTCCAAGTAACAGTTGCTGCTGAACTCCATGAGCAGTCATGTAATTAATTAAATATAATTGTAAACCGGGGGGTCTGGGGGGTGTGGAACACCCTCCAGTACATTGGCGGATTTCCACTCTTTTAGAATACTTGGAGAAGATAAGGAATTTATAATTTTTCAAATTTCGCCAGGAAAAATCGTGAAATTTGAATGTTCAAGCAAACGTGAGGGAAATCAGAGTGTGCAGCAGCGTGCTGGGATGTTATATATCAGGATTTGGTGACGCGCACTAATGGATTAACGAGATTCTAAAGCATTTTCTAAATACGCTACTGATCTAACGTTACAAATACGAATTTGCAGAGTTCCACATTTGTTTGATTTGTTTTATCATTTATGTCCGTCTTTGATTTTAAATCAGTACAGCAAACAGCAAAAGTAGATAAACAAAGTAGATTATAATGCGATTTCAATTTTCCTTACTTTTAGATTTAATTTAAATTTCATTATATGTTAATTTCTCGGTTTTTCCTGGCAAAGTTTGTAAAATTATAAATTCCCTATCTTCTCCAAGTATTCTTTAAAGAATGGAAATCCTACAATATGTACTGGAGGGTGTTCCACACCCCCCAGACCTCCGGTTTACAATTTCAACTTTATATTTTTATAATTAACTTTTCCAAGTAACACAGAAAGTTGCCGCTAAACTCCATGAGCAGTCAGGTAATTAAATAAATATAATTGTAAACCGGGTGGTCTGGGGGGTGTGGAACACCCTCCAGTACATATTGCAGGATTTCCACTCTTTTAGAATACTTGGAGAAGATAAGGAATTTATAATTTTTCAAATTTCGCCAGGAAAAATCGTGAAATTTGAATGTTCAAGCAGACGTGAGGGAAATCAGAGTGTGCAGCAGCGTGCTGGGATGTTATATATCAGGATTTGGTGACGCGCACAAATGGATTAACGAGATTCTAAAGCATTTTCTAAATACGCTACTGATCTAACGTTACAAATACGAATTTGCAGAGTTCCACATTTGTTTGATTTGTTTTATCATTTATGTCCGTCTTTGATTTTAAATCATTACAGCAAACAGCAAAAGTAGATAAACAAAGTAGATTATAATGCGATTTCAATTTTCCTTACTTTTAGATTTAATTTAAATTTCATTATATGTTAATTTCTCGGTTTTTCCTGGCAAAGTTTGTAAAATTATAAATTCCCTATCTTCTCCAAGTATTTTTTAAAGAATGGAAATCCTACAATATGTACTGGAGGGTGTTCCACACCCCCCAGACCCCCCGGTTTACTATTTCAACTTTATATTTTTATAATTAACTTTTCCAAGTCACATAGAAAGTTGCTGCTAAACTCCATGAGCAGTCAGGTAATTAAATAAATATAATTGTAAACCGGGGGGTCTGGGGGGTGTGGAACACCCTCCAGTACACATTGCAGGATTTCCACTCTTTTAGAATACTTGGAGAAGATAAGGAATTTATAATTTTTCAAATTTCGCCAGGAAAAATCGTGAAATTTGAAAGTTCAAGCAGACGTGAGGGAAATCAGAGTGTGCAGCAGCGTGCTGGGATGTTATATATCAGGATTTGGTGACGCGCACAAATGGATTAACGAGATTCTAAAGCATTTTCTAAATACGCTACTGATCTAACGTTACAAATACGAATTTGCAGAGTTCCACATTTGTTTGATTTGTTTTATCATTTATGTCCGTCTTTGATTTTAAATCATTACAGCAAACAGCAAAAGTAGATAAACAAAGTAGATTATAATCCGATTTCAATTTTCCTTACTTTCAGATTTAATTTAAATTACATTATATGTTAATTTCTCGGTTTTTCCTGGCAAAGTTTGTAAAATTATAAATTCCCTATCTTCTCCAAGTATTCTTTAAAGAATGGAAATCCTACAATATGTACTGGAGGGTGTTCCACACCCCCCAGACCTCCGGTTTACAATTTCAACTTTATATTTTTATAATTAACTTTTCCAAGTAACACAGAAAGTTGCCGCTAAACTCCATGGGCAGTCAGGTAATTAAATAAATATAATTGTAAACCGGGTGGTCTGGGGGGTGTGGAACACCCTCCAGTACATATTGCAGGATTTCCACTCTTTTAGAATACTTGGAGAAGATAAGGAATTTATAATTTTTCAAATTTCGCCAGGAAAAATCGTGAAATTTGAATGTTCAAGCAGACGTGATGGAAATCAGAGTGTGCAGCAGCGTGCTGGGATGTTATATATCAGGATTTGGTGACGCGCACAAATGGATTAACGAGATTCTAAAGCATTTTCTAAATACGCTACTGATCTAACGTTACAAATACGAATTTGCAGAGTTCCACATTTGTTTGATTTGTTTTATCATTTATGTCCGTCTTTGATTTTAAATCATTACAGCAAACAGCAAAAGTAGATAAACAAAGTAGATTATAATGCGATTTCAATTTTCCTTACTTTTAGATTTAATTTAAATTTCATTATATGTTAATTTCTCGGTTTTTCCTGGCAAAGTTTGTAAAATTATAAATTCCCTATCTTCTCCAAGTATTTTTTAAAGAATGGAAATCCTACAATATGTACTGGAGGGTGTTCCACACCCCCCAGACCTCCCGGTTTACTATTTCAACTTTATATTTTTATAATTAACTTTTCCAAGTCACATAGAAAGTTGCTGCTAAACTCCATGAGCAGTCAGGTAATTAAATAAATATAATTGTAAACCGGGGGGTCTGGGGGGTGTGGAACACCCTCCAGTACACATTGCAGGATTTCCACTCTTTTAGAATACTTGGAGAAGATAAGGAATTTATAATTTTTCAAATTTCGCCAGGAAAAATCGTGAAATTTGAAAGTTCAAGCAGACGTGAGGGAAATCAGAGTGTGCAGCAGCGTGCTGGGATGTTATATATCAGGATTTGGTGACGCGCACAAATGGATTAACGAGATTCTAAAGCATTTTCTAAATACGCTACTGATCTAACGTTACAAATGCGAATTTGCAGAGTTCCACATTTGTTTGATTTGTTTTATCATTTATGTCCGTCTTTGATTTTAAATCATTACAGCAAACAGCAAAAGTAGATAAACAAAGTAGATTATAATGCGATTTCAATTTTCCTTACTTTTAGATTTAATTTAAATTTCATTATATGTTAATTTCTCGGTTTTTCCTGGCAAAGTTTGTAAAATTATAAATTCCCTATCTTCTCCAAGTATTTTTTAAAGAATGGAAATCCTACAATATGTACTGGAGGGTGTTCCACACCCCCCAGACCCCCCGGTTTACTATTTCAACTTTATATTTTTATAATTAACTTTTCCAAGTCACATAGAAAGTTGCTGCTAAACTCCATGAGCAGTCAGGTAATTAAATAAATATAATTGTAAACCGGGGGGTCTGGGGGGTGTGGAACACCCTCCAGTACACATTGCAGGATTTCCACTCTTTTAGAATACTTGGAGAAGATAAGGAATTTATAATTTTTCAAATTTCGCCAGGAAAAATCGTGAAATTTGAAAGTTCAAGCAGACGTGAGGGAAATCAGAGTGTGCAGCAGCGTGCTGGGATGTTATATATCAGGATTTGGTGACGCGCACAAATGGATTAACGAGATTCTAAAGCATTTTCTAAATACGCTACTGATCTAACGTTACAAATGCGAATTTGCAGAGTTCCACATTTGTTTGATTTGTTTTATCATTTATGTCCGTCTTTGATTAAATTATTACAGCAAACAGCAAAAGTAGATAAACAAAGTAGATTCTAAACCAATTTAAATTTTTTTCACTTTTAGATTTAATTTAAATTACATTATTTGTTAATTTCTCGGTTTTTCCTGGCAAAGTTTGTAAAATTATAAATTCTCTATCTTCTCTAAGTATTCTTTAAAGAATGGGAATCCTACAATATGTACTGGAGGGTGTTCTACACCCCCCAGACCCACCGGTTTACAATTTCGACTTTATACTTTTATAATTAACTTTTCCAAGTAACAGTTGCTGCTGAACTCCATGAGCAGTCATGTAATTAATTAAATATAATTGTAAACCGGGGGGTCTGGGGGGTGTGGAACACCCTTCAGTACATTGGCGGATTTCCACTCTTTTAGAATACTTGGAGAAGATAAGGAATTTATAATTTTTCAAATTTCGCCAGGAAAAATCGTGAAATTTGAATGTTCAAGCAAACGTGAGGGAAATCAGAGTGTGCAGCAGCGTGCTGGGATGTTATATATCAGGATTTGGTGACGCGCACAAATGGATTAACGAGATTCTAAAGCATTTTCTAAATACGCTACTGATCTAACGTTACAAATACGAATTTGCAGAGTTCCACATTTGTTTGATTTGTTTTATCATTTATGTCCGTCTTTGATTTTAAATCATTACAGCAAACAGCAAAAGTAGATAAACAAAGTAGATTATAATGCGATTTCAATTTTCCTTACTTTTAGATTTAATTTAAATTTCATTATATGTTAATTTCTCGGTTTTTCCTGGCAAAGTTTGTAAAATTATAAATTCCCTATCTTCTCCAAGTATTCTTTAAAGAATGGAAATCCTACAATATGTACTGGAGGGTGTTCCACACCCCCCAGACCTCCGGTTTACAATTTCAACTTTATATTTTTATAATTAACTTTTCCAAGTAACACAGAAAGTTGCCGCTAAACTCCATGAGCAGTCAGGTAATTAAATAAATATAATTGTAAACCGGGTGGTCTGGGGGGTGTGGAACACCCTCCAGTACATATTGCAGGATTTCCACTCTTTTAGAATACTTGGAGAAGATAAGGAATTTATAATTTTTCAAATTTCGCCAGGAAAAATCGTGAAATTTGAATGTTCAAGCAGACGTGAGGGAAATCAGAGTGTGCAGCAGCGTGCTGGGATGTTATATATCAGGATTTGGTGACGCGCACAAATGGATTAACGAGATTCTAAAGCATTTTCTAAATACGCTACTGATCTAACGTTACAAATACGAATTTGCAGAGTTCCACATTTGTTTGATTTGTTTTATCATTTATGTCCGTCTTTGATTTTAAATCATTACAGCAAACAGCAAAAGTAGATAAACAAAGTAGATTATAATGCGATTTCAATTTTCCTTACTTTTAGATTTAATTTAAATTTCATTATATGTTAATTTCTCGGTTTTTCCTGGCAAAGTTTGTAAAATTATAAATTCCCTATCTTCTCCAAGTATTTTTTAAAGAATGGAAATCCTACAATATGTACTGGAGGGTGTTCCACACCCCCCAGACCCCCCGGTTTACTATTTCAACTTTATATTTTTATAATTAACTTTTCCAAGTCACATAGAAAGTTGCTGCTAAACTCCATGAGCAGTCAGGTAATTAAATAAATATAATTGTAAACCGGGGGGTCTGGGGGGTGTGGAACACCCTCCAGTACACATTGCAGGATTTCCACTCTTTTAGAATACTTGGAGAAGATAAGGAATTTATAATTTTTCAAATTTCGCCAGGAAAAATCGTGAAATTTGAAAGTTCAAGCAGACGTGAGGGAAATCAGAGTGTGCAGCAGCGTGCTGGGATGTTATATATCAGGATTTGGTGACGCGCACAAATGGATTAACGAGATTCTAAAGCATTTTCTAAATACGCTACTGATCTAACGTTACAAATGCGAATTTGCAGAGTTCCACATTTGTTTGATTTGTTTTATCATTTATGTCCGTCTTTGATTAAATTATTACAGCAAACAGCAAAAGTAGATAAACAAAGTAGATTCTAAACCAATTTAAATTTTTTTCACTTTTAGATTTAATTTAAATTACATTATTTGTTAATTTCTCGGTTTTTCCTGGCAAAGTTTGTAAAATTATAAATTCTCTATCTTCTCTAAGTATTCTTTAAAGAATGGGAATCCTACAATATGTACTGGAGGGTGTTCTACACCCCCCAGACCCCCCGGTTTACAATTTCGACTTTATACTTTTATAATTAACTTTTCCAAGTAACAGTTGCTGCTGAACTCCATGAGCAGTCATGTAATTAATTAAATATAATTGTAAACCGGGGGGTCTGGGGGGTGTGGAACACCCTCCAGTACATTGGCGGATTTCCACTCTTTTAGAATACTTGGAGAAGATAAGGAATTTATAATTTTTCAAATTTCGCCAGGAAAAATCGTGAAATTTGAATGTTCAAGCAAACGTGAGGGAAATCAGAGTGTGCAGCAGCGTGCTGGGATGTTATATATCAGGATTTGGTGACGCGCACTAATGGATTAACGAGATTCTAAAGCATTTTCTAAATACGCTACTGATCTAACGTTACAAATACGAATTTGCAGAGTTCCACATTTGTTTGATTTGTTTTATCATTTATGTCCGTCTTTGATTTTAAATCAGTACAGCAAACAGCAAAAGTAGATAAACAAAGTAGATTATAATGCGATTTCAATTTTCCTTACTTTTAGATTTAATTTAAATTTCATTATATGTTAATTTCTCGGTTTTTCCTGGCAAAGTTTGTAAAATTATAAATTCCCTATCTTCTCCAAGTATTCTTTAAAGAATGGAAATCCTACAATATGTACTGGAGGGTGTTCCACACCCCCCAGACCTCCGGTTTACAATTTCAACTTTATATTTTTATAATTAACTTTTCCAAGTAACACAGAAAGTTGCCGCTAAACTCCATGAGCAGTCAGGTAATTAAATAAATATAATTGTAAACCGGGTGGTCTGGGGGGTGTGGAACACCCTCCAGTACATATTGCAGGATTTCCACTCTTTTAGAATACTTGGAGAAGATAAGGAATTTATAATTTTTCAAATTTCGCCAGGAAAAATCGTGAAATTTGAATGTTCAAGCAGACGTGAGGGAAATCAGAGTGTGCAGCAGCGTGCTGGGATGTTATATATCAGGATTTGGTGACGCGCACAAATGGATTAACGAGATTCTAAAGCATTTTCTAAATACGCTACTGATCTAACGTTACAAATACGAATTTGCAGAGTTCCACATTTGTTTGATTTGTTTTATCATTTATGTCCGTCTTTGATTTTAAATCATTACAGCAAACAGCAAAAGTAGATAAACAAAGTAGATTATAATGCGATTTCAATTTTCCTTACTTTTAGATTTAATTTAAATTTCATTATATGTTAATTTCTCGGTTTTTCCTGGCAAAGTTTGTAAAATTATAAATTCCCTATCTTCTCCAAGTATTTTTTAAAGAATGGAAATCCTACAATATGTACTGGAGGGTGTTCCACACCCCCCAGACCCCCCGGTTTACTATTTCAACTTTATATTTTTATAATTAACTTTTCCAAGTCACATAGAAAGTTGCTGCTAAACTCCATGAGCAGTCAGGTAATTAAATAAATATAATTGTAAACCGGGGGGTCTGGGGGGTGTGGAACACCCTCCAGTACACATTGCAGGATTTCCACTCTTTTAGAATACTTGGAGAAGATAAGGAATTTATAATTTTTCAAATTTCGCCAGGAAAAATCGTGAAATTTGAAAGTTCAAGCAGACGTGAGGGAAATCAGAGTGTGCAGCAGCGTGCTGGGATGTTATATATCAGGATTTGGTGACGCGCACAAATGGATTAACGAGATTCTAAAGCATTTTCTAAATACGCTACTGATCTAACGTTACAAATACGAATTTGCAGAGTTCCACATTTGTTTGATTTGTTTTATCATTTATGTCCGTCTTTGATTTTAAATCATTACAGCAAACAGCAAAAGTAGATAAACAAAGTAGATTATAATCCGATTTCAATTTTCCTTACTTTCAGATTTAATTTAAATTACATTATATGTTAATTTCTCGGTTTTTCCTGGCAAAGTTTGTAAAATTATAAATTCCCTATCTTCTCCAAGTATTCTTTAAAGAATGGAAATCCTACAATATGTACTGGAGGGTGTTCCACACCCCCCAGACCTCCGGTTTACAATTTCAACTTTATATTTTTATAATTAACTTTTCCAAGTAACACAGAAAGTTGCCGCTAAACTCCATGGGCAGTCAGGTAATTAAATAAATATAATTGTAAACCGGGTGGTCTGGGGGGTGTGGAACACCCTCCAGTACATATTGCAGGATTTCCACTCTTTTAGAATACTTGGAGAAGATAAGGAATTTATAATTTTTCAAATTTCGCCAGGAAAAATCGTGAAATTTGAATGTTCAAGCAGACGTGATGGAAATCAGAGTGTGCAGCAGCGTGCTGGGATGTTATATATCAGGATTTGGTGACGCGCACAAATGGATTAACGAGATTCTAAAGCATTTTCTAAATACGCTACTGATCTAACGTTACAAATACGAATTTGCAGAGTTCCACATTTGTTTGATTTGTTTTATCATTTATGTCCGTCTTTGATTTTAAATCATTACAGCAAACAGCAAAAGTAGATAAACAAAGTAGATTATAATGCGATTTCAATTTTCCTTACTTTTAGATTTAATTTAAATTTCATTATATGTTAATTTCTCGGTTTTTCCTGGCAAAGTTTGTAAAATTATAAATTCCCTATCTTCTCCAAGTATTTTTTAAAGAATGGAAATCCTACAATATGTACTGGAGGGTGTTCCACACCCCCCAGACCTCCCGGTTTACTATTTCAACTTTATATTTTTATAATTAACTTTTCCAAGTCACATAGAAAGTTGCTGCTAAACTCCATGAGCAGTCAGGTAATTAAATAAATATAATTGTAAACCGGGGGGTCTGGGGGGTGTGGAACACCCTCCAGTACACATTGCAGGATTTCCACTCTTTTAGAATACTTGGAGAAGATAAGGAATTTATAATTTTTCAAATTTCGCCAGGAAAAATCGTGAAATTTGAAAGTTCAAGCAGACGTGAGGGAAATCAGAGTGTGCAGCAGCGTGCTGGGATGTTATATATCAGGATTTGGTGACGCGCACAAATGGATTAACGAGATTCTAAAGCATTTTCTAAATACGCTACTGATCTAACGTTACAAATGCGAATTTGCAGAGTTCCACATTTGTTTGATTTGTTTTATCATTTATGTCCGTCTTTGATTTTAAATCATTACAGCAAACAGCAAAAGTAGATAAACAAAGTAGATTATAATGCGATTTCAATTTTCCTTACTTTTAGATTTAATTTAAATTTCATTATATGTTAATTTCTCGGTTTTTCCTGGCAAAGTTTGTAAAATTATAAATTCCCTATCTTCTCCAAGTATTTTTTAAAGAATGGAAATCCTACAATATGTACTGGAGGGTGTTCCACACCCCCCAGACCCCCCGGTTTACTATTTCAACTTTATATTTTTATAATTAACTTTTCCAAGTCACATAGAAAGTTGCTGCTAAACTCCATGAGCAGTCAGGTAATTAAATAAATATAATTGTAAACCGGGGGGTCTGGGGGGTGTGGAACACCCTCCAGTACACATTGCAGGATTTCCACTCTTTTAGAATACTTGGAGAAGATAAGGAATTTATAATTTTTCAAATTTCGCCAGGAAAAATCGTGAAATTTGAAAGTTCAAGCAGACGTGAGGGAAATCAGAGTGTGCAGCAGCGTGCTGGGATGTTATATATCAGGATTTGGTGACGCGCACAAATGGATTAACGAGATTCTAAAGCATTTTCTAAATACGCTACTGATCTAACGTTACAAATGCGAATTTGCAGAGTTCCACATTTGTTTGATTTGTTTTATCATTTATGTCCGTCTTTGATTAAATTATTACAGCAAACAGCAAAAGTAGATAAACAAAGTAGATTCTAAACCAATTTAAATTTTTTTCACTTTTAGATTTAATTTAAATTACATTATTTGTTAATTTCTCGGTTTTTCCTGGCAAAGTTTGTAAAATTATAAATTCTCTATCTTCTCTAAGTATTCTTTAAAGAATGGGAATCCTACAATATGTACTGGAGGGTG